>JAQFVV010000204.1:17500-1382500 GCA_028023455.1 Epiperipatus broadwayi
CTGCTATTTGAGTTAGATAGCTGGATTTTTGGACATTTAAATGTCTGAAAGTTTCAGATTTTCTTCTCAATAGTTAGGCATTGATAAAATGCTGGACTAGTTCTAGTATTTTTATTCCCTAGCACCTCACTGATGAGCTAGAGGCAGAAACCGCGGTCTGAGGTTGAGGGTATTTTTGAAGCTTCATAAGAGTTTGTTTTTAACTTACTCTATATATAAAATTTTTATAATAAAATAATAATAATAATAATAATAATAATAATAATAATAATAATAATAATAATAATAATAATAATAATAATAATAATAATAATAATAATAATAATAATAAAATAACAATAAAATAGTGATAATAATTCAACTCTTTATTTAATGCACCTATCAACAGCATTTAGCCAATTACAGATTGCACAGTAAGGTAATTATTATATACAAATATAAATAGGCAACAAAATATAAAAACAGTGAAATTAACAAATAAGTAAAAAGGTTATACTACTAATAATAATGATGATAATGATGATAATGATACAAACTAGACAAAAGATTTTTGTTTTAAAAAAATAAATTAGTACAAAATATGCACATGACAGCAGTGTAACTTAATAATAGCAGCCAAATAATTGCCAAATATTATTAATAAAATCACTTTTATTTGGCTAAGAAAAAACAAGATTTAGTTTATGCTCATATATAGCAGCCATTCATAAATGAGTATGGGCAATCAAACTACACAAAAAGTAAAAAAAAGAACTATACAAACTGATGTGAGAATAACAAAGTTATTCGGGTTCATTTTTCTAATTGTTTAGCAATCTAGAATTCTTCCTTCAAATTTTTTCAGCAGAAATTTTTTTCTCTAAAATCCTTTATGATCATATCTAATTGTAGTTCTCCAATGTATTCTATTCTTTGCTATATCTTTTCCATGAAAACCATATATATTGTATTTGTTTAAAATGGATTTGAAATAATTATAATGTAAATGGATCTCTCCCATAAAGACCATGTTGAAGATCTCAAATAAAATATTGTTTTAGGAAAACTTGAATTGTTCATTGTGAAACATGTCCAATAAATATGGGATTTTTATTACAGTGGACTCTATAGTATAACATCTAATGAGTTCAATAACATATTCATTGGTTTTATGATCTTCTCATTATATTTTTAAAATTGTATGACCATCCTCAATTGAAACAAACATTTGTACTATCATTATTTACATCAATAGAATATCAAAGTCTTACTTCCACACAATAAATTAGATAAAATAAAAGCTTTATATATAGCTTAATAGTCATTGCACTATAATGAAATACATATTGTAGCTGACATTGTATCTTAACATTTAAATCCTTTTTACCCTTATAAAGCTACCATTCTCAAGTTGATAACCATCCAAATTAAATATCACTGTGGATTTTTGTTTTATCATTGGTAAATAGAGAATGGAAGGTTTTTGAACATTAATTATTAAACCAAAGACTTTAGAAATTGCATTTAAAACATTAAATGCATTCTGTAAATCATCTTTTAAACTACCAAAATAGCATAATCATCAGCATACAGTAAATTTAAAATCTAAAAAATGAAAATGCTTACTTTTAATAATTCAAACTTCTTGTAAACAATTCCAAAGACAACTGTCAGAAAAATTGAAAAAAATAGTGTAGCAATTACATATTCTCATTTTATATCAATTTTCTTTTCAAATGCCTCAGACATTCCATTTTGGTAATACTATTTTCTTCTATTCCATATGACTAAAATTTGATGGACAACCAATTTTTTTCAAAGAATTCCAAAAAACCTATTTAACTAATTGATCAAATGTTTTCATCAAATCAATAAAAGCAATATATTAATCACTCTTTAGTTTTTGACATTTTACTTGCATTTGTCTAGTTACATAGATCATGTGTATAGTTATTTTTGATTTTCTAAAACTACATAAAATCTCTAGTAACCATTCATTTATAAGTGGAAGCAGTCTATTAAACAAAATTCTTGTTAAGTTCCTTTGTTATAACACATGATAATGATATTCTATGCTAATTATTGCAATCTTGTCTATTCCATTTATTAATAAAATAAGGAGAATAGAAGCACTACTAAGATAGGGTTTATGATTTTCTGGGACCACAGTTTTTCTAAAAACATATAATATTTTGAAGCTAACATACTATTGCCATATTTTACAACTTTCTAATATTCCATCATGATTTGCAGCCTTTTAATTTCTTAAGATTACAAAGAGCTTTTTTGAACTCCATAAATCTGGATATGTTTGTCAAAATCTAATTGAGTAGATAAAATGGATATATCATAAACTGTATTATCTCAATTCTTGTATCATTATCCAAATTATAATCAAAATATTCCTGCTATCTATTCAAAATATTGTTATCACCACATAATAGAGTACTAATGTTGGATTTAATAGGAGTATGCTGCTTTCAGTGCATTAAAAAAGTTCTAGAGTAACAATAATCGGTGAATGTCTGTATCTTCTTAAAGTCAATCCACCATTCATTTTATTGATTTTTTGTCAATTGTAGGATGACTGCATTCAGATCTCTATATTTTTTTCTAAAGTTCCACATTTTTATTATTCTGCCAAACAGAAAATATAACTATTTTTTAATCAATTTAGTAAATAATAAGATCATTATATAAAAAAAAACAGCCATGTTTTTATTTTATAGTAAACCCAAAAATAAATGTATTTGTATTCACAATTCCCTGTTTAACATAATTTTTTGCATCAATAATATTACAATCCTGGAACTTCTTGTTAGAAAATTTAGTGTTTAATATTGTTGAAATTTAATAGTGCATAATATGTGCTTTAAAAACAGCAAATCCATTTTTCTTATAAATATGATTGGAATAAGATATTTTTAATCCATATATCATTATACTAAACTCTAGAGCAATATGACCATTCAATTATTATTATAACTATTATTATCTATACAAAATCTGTGCTTATAAGTATTCATTTAATATGAACTTGTATTTTTACTCATGCTATTCTTTTGAGCACAGATGCACTGATGTTCCTTTATAGCAGTTCTTGTGCTTAAACAAAGTGTCTGTTATAATAAATCTATGTGCTGTACAAAATGTCAGGAAAATACCATTTGAATTTACAACATCAACAACATTATTTTCAACAACTAAGGCAAAAGTCTATCATTGGACTAATATGTGCATTAAAAACTCCAAGAAAAAATTCAATATCTTAATGAAATTGCTGTAATAATACTATTCAGCAAGAAATAAAACTTTCTTTCTTTGAATTTTCTGAATCTCAAGTCGGAGCATGTGTTAACAAAGTTTTAATACCATTAGCCTTTGATTGATACAATTAGGAATTCCAACAATACAAGTTATCATTACATTTATTTCACACTAATAGATTGGTCCTTCTAAAAATTCTTGTAGCTGCCACCTGTTCTATTCAACTTCCTTTCTCTGATATAATCATAACAGCATCTTAGCAATGTTTTAAGTTCACCATTCCAGTTTTGTATAGTGTGTATTAATAAAATTTATACATTCCATATCAATAAAATGTGTACATTAAAAATTAAATATATAATACTACCACTGCTTTCTTTTTTGCCACAACTATTGAAACAGTAAGATTGTATTCGAATCTTAAGTTTCACCTTTTCTGTCGTCTCTCACTGACCAGTCTATCCCACCCAAATTTAAACTTTTTGGTATCGAATGTGTGTGTAGCAATCTTAGAAATGTATAAATATATGTAGAATTCAGTATAAACACCCACATTTCGATCTCAAATTAAACGCAATAAATAGGGATAAAATAATATAATTTAGATTTCTTTTAGTTATATAATTTTGTATAATTTTAATCATTTATTTTGGATTATAAAGTTTGTATTTATTGCTTTGTTTAAATTTCATTTAATAATAATTCTAAAAATATCTGATGTAATATTTAATTAAAAGTTAAAATAATCTTATGTTCCCTTTTTGTTTTTGAAATTTAAAAGCATCGGTCAGTGATAGATAATAGATTAATTAAAGAAAAATTCTCCAAAATGTAATTAGGAAATGTAAAATGTAAACAATAGAATGGCAGCTTCTTTAATTAAAAACCAACAAAATGCATTGATTATCCTCAGGGCAGATTAAATAGAACCTAAAAATACCTTAACAAAAACGTGAGAGATCAAGATAAAAAAAGAGGCCATCTTAGACTTGCTGGAGACATTCACTTAAACTTTAGCTTTGCTCTCAATCACTGAGAGTCTCCAAAAATATAAAATAATTTGTTCCTGCCAAGGTATGACCGAGTAAAGCACCTAGATTATTCTCCATCGGGAGATGGCCTATCGGATGCTGAACCTTCCATTGCCTGTCATAAATTCACCATGAAGATCTGCTGCTTGAAATAAATGAAAAAGCTGCTGCTACTGTGAAATTAAATGAAATATCTAAATACAAGAAAGACTTGCCACTTGTGAACTTTTTGCTGCTAAACTAATGGAATCAGAAAACGTCTTATAAAACAGGTACCTGTCTGTGTTCAAACTCTAGAGTACTCTAATAATATGCTATAGCTTTTCTTCATACTACTTATCTAAATTATAAAATGTAAAAACTACCATTTGTATAACTAAATTGAATAATTAATGTAATGTGTAAATTTCTCTACTAATCTAGCTTACCTCACTCTGTCTGGGGTGCGTATTTCTATAATCTACATTTTTATCTATAGTTATTATTTAATTATTGCATGCTCATAATTGTCTCAAATTTCAAAGTTTAAATCTATGATCGCTTAAAACTATGAATGCGTGTCAAATTTTCATTAATATTTACTTTCTTTAATAACTTACCTTTCATATAAATCGACACGCATTCAATGCTTCATTTATTGTAATGCAGGGTCTACTACTTCGCAAATGGCTGACGTATTAGTTATAATAATTCCCAATTTATATATGTTTGGTATTTATTAAATCATCATGAATAATTCCATAGAATTACATTTCTTTGAGAGTCACCAACATTCTTTAGTAAATGTTGATAATGTCGGGCCGAATTAGAAATCCATTCAAATCTTATCATAGTCGTTTATAAGTATACATGTGTTACGTTTTAGAGACGCGATGACCCATTCCACCATGAAATTTCCGGATTCTTCAGGGTTGAAATTAACCCCAGTCATCCTACACAAGGGGCATAATGGGTGCTCCCATAGGATGTCATGCAGCCAGCGGCAAAATGCGACACGGACCGCTTGTCCCTGGTTATGCTTATGTGACACCTTACTTCGTCAGGTCAGGGCAGAGACCAGCTGACATTCTTATAAAGCCATTTGCGGCATTGCAGTTTCAATATACTGCCATTCCATATCGCCTTTCTAAAGCATAAAACGTGTTCCTTTGCTCAATTATATTATTCTATATATCACTCCGCCTCTGCATTATCTTCGTAATTCACTCTCAAATAAATGTTTGCCCTTAGTTATAAATAAATATTTTAATTAAATATATGTCTGTCGTTACTCTTATAACCCATACTTTAGACTCTTGCATTGCTAAGTATAAATCCCTCCAGGCATGCATTAGAAATACTCACTGGAGAATTTTAGGTAGCTAGATTAGCTTCAAATAAATGTATTCCTTTTGTAAACATTTCAGTATCGGAAATACGCTACTGAAATCATCAATATAAAATAATGTCTAAATAAATAAATGTATTCTTTAAAATATAATCATGTCGAAATCCCGCTACTGAAGCTGTTAGTCAATAAAATATTATTAGATTGTTTTATTAAAATGTGTTAATGAATAATTTTAAACTATATGTCTGCATTTACATTTCATTTATTCGATACCCATTCTATATAATATTTCTCGATTATGTAAATATGAATGTTTAATTAATATTAGTTTGGTTATTGGCTAACTTGAGAATAAAATCATGAGTCTCTTGCATATCCCTGATCACCGTGCCTAAGGAAATATTTACTAATGTCGCATCAGATGCGTTGTTTCGTGGATTGTATTGTGGAACTGATAAACTATGTTTGAACTCAGTACCAGGGTGGCTTCGCTACTCGATGGTGCTGCTGTTCTGTATGGTGGTCAAATTCTGCACTATGTTTACAGTCACATGTTTTCTGACCTTACACTACTGATATTATTTCTATTTTTGTAGTGAGTAACCTGCTAGACAGAATCACCCACTAGAATTCTATCACATTTCTAGGCTTTTCCCTTGTCCATGATAGTCATATGTAGTTCTAAAATGCATGATTAAGCTTATAATTTTTGCCATCTGGAACTATGTCTCAAATACAGTTTTATTCATAAATGATTGTACTGTCTAAAGCAAATATCACAATTAAGGGACTGCTGGCCTACTAAACTTGTCTGGTCATTTTTTTATTCTTGAGAGTGTGAGTTAAATAAAAAAATAACAAAAAGAGATTGGGTTCAGAAATGCTATGCATATACTGAAAAATAAAAATAAAATGACAAAATAAACAATCTCATTATTATTGTTAATTTAGGGAAATGGCAAATGCCATGAGAGGCTCATAATCTCTGGGCCCTACACTAACTTAAATAACTGAAAAAAGAAAAAGAAAAAAATATTTTTTGGATACGAAACAATAATTAGCTATTACTTATCCAACATCCTGACTTATAAGAAAACAGAAAGTAGTCTTGGTCAGACATTGTTTATGTGTTCTTCATGTTTGTCCTTCATTTCTGAAGATCGCTCCACTATTTACCATCTGTGTAGCCCACTGGTAACCTGAATCCAGAATTTAACACTTCTAAATACATATATGTGTTCAGGTGTATCAGTGTTATGAGATAGTGTGGAGAGTGGTGGGTTATGTGAAAGTGTGTGCTCATACCCTGTCTATTACATATATAGACACAGGTGTATATAAGCCTGTGTATTTCATCTATTAAATACATTTTAAAAACTTTTTAAAAGTATAGTTTAGAAATATTTGAGATTGAATGAAATTTATTTACATGTTTACAAAATTTTAAAATGTATTAAGTTTGAAGCTAACTGAAATAATTTACCTAATTGAAAATATATCTCTATATAAAGTTTATAGAAATGACTTTTGATGTAGTAGTTAGGGTATCTGCAAGCAATGTTGTCTACCGAAGGATTTAAATGCAAAAGAACACTACACCACATGATTTTAGATAGCTGAGAATTTACATGTAAGAGAAGGTCCACAAGCAATTATTCAAATATTGACATTAAATGAGTCTAACTATTATTATCAAAGAGATAGAAAAACATTTATCCGTTATCATTTACATACACACATATATATATATAATACATTGACATTAATACTCCAACACTGATCTATTAAGCAAGTAAAATGTTCTCAGTCGAAAGCATGAAATAAAACTTTTTTAGAGAAAAGATCGTATCGTATCTTCTCTTTACCGCAATTTTATAAATAAAAGCTAATCTTAAGCACTTTGGAGAGAAAACAAAGTTTTATCTTGTTCTTTGGATTAAGAGTGATTCATTTACTTAATAGATCAGTGTTGCAGTATTAATCTCGATGTATTATACAATATTAACTGCTGTGAAGTTTATATATATATAACGAAGTAAATCGCAGTGTGAATATATATATATAACATTAAATAGAAATGCTTTAATTGCTGCTACAGTATCACGTAATAAAAAAAAGGAAACATTTTGTTATTGGTCCTCGATCTAAATTAAGGAGATTGTCTTTTATACTTAAGGAAGAAAAAATGAATCCTAATCAGTCTAATGCTCTTATTGTTTTTAAATTTATCTAACGGATTGTTTTTTTTTTTTTATTAACAAAGTAACGAATTTTCTTTTTTATTTTATTTTAGCTTTGTAATAAGCATTAAGCGATCCATATATATATATAATGAAGTAAATCACAACGTGAATATATACAACATTAAATAGAACAGCTTTAATTGCTGTTTTTTACAAAATTACAATTAAAAAAAGATGAAAATTCTTTACACTATTAATAAAAAATCCATCTGTTAGATCAATTTAAAAACAATAAATTGTTAGACTGATTGGGATTCATTCCTTCTGACTTAAGTATAAAGATGATCTTCTTATAGTATTATTGGGTACTAGAATGGGATGGTGTATTATTACAGTAGCAGCATTTAAAGAGGTTCTTTTTAATAATTTACATATATAAATATATTGGAGAAAATTATAAAAATAATTAAAAATAAATGTTATGTTTATAACATCTTGGTAAATAAAATAAATAAATATTAATGTATACCGTGTAAAGATATGTATCCATATATAAAGTTATTCAGACAAATATACAATGATGATTAGTTAATATTTGGAAAAGTTTAATCTTGTAAGAAATAGTAAAAGATTGTATATTAGTGTGCTTCAAAACTATTCATATAAGTATTGTATATATATTGTAACGTTTATTTATATACGTTACAAATATATTGGCTTTGGGTAAAAAAAAAAACTAAAAGATAAAAGTGGATTTAAAATTTTGTTGAGTAATTTTTTTTTAAAAAAAAAAAACGTACAATGAGGGTTGAATTATTCTTCTTATTTTTTTTTATGTGATTAGTAATAACAGTAATTGGAGAGAACAAAAGAATTCCAAAAGCAAGTAAAAAAAGATAAGCTGAAAGTAGAAATACTCAAATTAATTAAAGATGGCCGAAAACTTGAAGAAAATAAAGACTTTATTACATAAAATTTATAAAGACTGGATAAGATTAAAAAGGCATGGTACTAGCATGCCTTTTTAAGTCCTGAAAACTGGATATAAAAAGGAGGGATCCGGTTGAAGGAAGGTCTTGTTCATTGGTTTCTCTAGTTGGTCTTGGATAACATTAATATATCCAAGATCGCTCGCTGAAGGAATTCGGCAGTCGCAGTGAACCGGAGCTCCTGAAGACATCGGACCTAATGATGTACACCAGGAAAAGCCTTCGTGACCGACTGGGGAAATGGACCACAAGATCAAGCAATAACCAAAAGGCCGAGCTCATTATAACCAAAAAACTATGCATAGTTGTCTACTACTGAATTCATGAAACTTACCGGTAAGAATAATTATCCTGATTGTGACAAAGTTAACTATTTAAAACTACTCGTAAAAATATGCGTATAAAAGAATCCCGATAGTGACTTTAATTTTTCTATATGAGAGACTCTTATTTAACCAAGAACTTTTTGTTTATTTTAACTGATATTTATATTTTCTGGATATTTCCCACCTGAATTAAATGTGTTCTCTCCAAGGTATTAATTAGCTACTTAACATGAAGTATTTTAGTTTGTCAAAATTAAAAATATTTCTAATATCAATTCTCATTTGTGCGTTATTAATAATAGTTATTATTTTTTTTATTATTAAATTTATTTTTAGTATAATAAGATTTAAAAATGTAATTTACCTTTGCCAATATGTTTGAATAAGCCCAGGAATAATAATCTTAAAAAAATTAATTCTCGTTACGGTATGATGTAATACCGATTAGTTTAAAAGCATTTTTTTTCTATTTAAGTTTTACCTTTAGTTATTTGACTTAGATCGTATAATTATTACCTTACGGGCTACAATATGTTTGACGCAGTCTCAGTGGGTCTAACGACTCTGGCGCCCTCAAGTAGAAATTAAAAACTGGTTCTGCTCACGATTGTACTCGGTAATAGTTCTAGGCCGAAGTTGATCAGGAAAAATAGCTGTGTTGAAAATAAAAATACAACTTTCTTTTTTCCTTTGATACAGCTTGATCAACTCACGCTCAAATATAAATTTGAGGCGTATAGTGGCCTAATAATACGAAAAACATTACAATATATATATATATATATGTATAAACATACAGTTTATATAAGTATTGTAGAATTTACGGCACAGACCACTGAAATTTTTTCTTTTATTACAATAAATGAGTGAGAAAAAATAAAGGATAAAATATTGCTTAAATGGAGTGGTGGTAAAGCATCATCATACCCACTGACTATTTACAATCAATGAATTAACATTATTAACAAGCATTCATCAACAAACCTAAAAGAACCATTAATATGAGAGCATCGGCATTTAATAAAAATAACTACTTTTAACAACTATAATAATTTACATCATCAACATTAAACAAGAATAATCAACAGTCACCCTTTGTGATTGGATCCAAAAGAAATACGCTATAAAACAGGCTAATTATCTTCTAGCCAATGCAAAAGCTTAGAGCATAATATAAAACAATCAACTGCATGCACATACTTAAAAATTAATCTATGAATTATACTTAGAAAACATACCCTGAGTATATAGGTCAACTATAAATTTTCTAATTTGTATAAAAAATAAAGTGCAATGAATAGACTTTGATCATGATTTTTGCACCATGTAGATGTCCACACACAAATATATACTTCATATATATATATATATAACTAGTATTTTTTATCACTTATATATATATATATATATATATATATATATATTGTAAGTGATAAAAAATACTAGTTATTGTAACTAAATAAAAATGATAGTGAAATCAATATAGTGAAATTACACTTATCTCTAATAACAGATTCTTTCAACAAGAATAATCCCCTTTCTTCTTCTCCACATATATAAAACACAGTTCAACACATAGTCGCATGCTGATGCTATTTGTAACTAATTAAAATATCAATATATTAAATATTATCAAACTGGAAAAAAGGGAAATCAAACTCTTATTTATCTTTTATTTAGTTTTACTTACGTGTATGTGTTTTACCTGGGCCCCACTAGGCTGTCTAAACCTATATAAAGTTATATCATATATTTATTTATATGTGTACCTAGTTCAAATCCAATTGGTACAATATTTATAACACATGCACTTATATAAATGAAAAAACAACATCCTCATACTTTAGTTATGCAAATAAAATTATAAGATTTTAATATCATAAATTCACACTTAATATTCTCACAGATATAATGAGCTCAGTTTAAGTACAATAGATTTATAGATTTATCAGATGTGTCGATAGTAGTCATGTCTCTTGCTAATGGCTCACAAACAAACATAGTGGGAACCATTATTTATATATGTCTATTAACCCCATTTATTTAATATATTTATTAATAATAATAATATAATGATGATGGTGATGATATTTCCAGTCACAGCTTTATAGCTAACTCACAATATAAAGTTTATCTTTTATTAACCTATAATTATTTACCTAAAACATATTTAAATTATGACTTAATGATTGATATTCATCAATGATGATGATGGTCATAACTAATTTCACAACAATAATTAGCTTTTAAGAAAGATATATACCTCTTTTAATAAAAAAACAATTAACATTTATTACTGATCAATCATTAATAATACAGATAAAAAATTGACATAATTAACAATGATAGAATTGTTTACATTTAATAATAATATTCTTCCCCTTTTTTCTTAATGTCAAGTAAATTCAATGTTCATATCATATAGTGTGATGTGTGTGCATTAATTTCTCTAGTGGATAAATGAAAAATCACATACTTTAGAAACACTTTTATTTAAAAAATAAACACTCTATGCATGCACATACATATTTGCCTATTTCATATAACAAATATTTTTACATTTATAAATTTAAATATAATATTAAAAAGAGAAATGATTAGAGAAAGGTTAGTCAGATTATATAATTTAGAGCATTTAAAGAAATCCACTTCAAATTACCTATCTGACTTTCCACCAATCTAGGTCATTAATTACTTTAAAAAATCTCTCTCTCTCCTAATGCTAAATTTTTACAGATTTTTAACATTCATACTCAACAATTATACATGTAAACATAATTATGTTACGAGGTATGTGTGTGTGCATGTATTAGTTCCTATTATGAATAAAAACTATTAACCCCTTTTTGCATGCAATATAATATATATCAACGTATTTTATAATATTTGAATCTTTTTACAATAAACACATTTTATAAAAATAAAATACAATCATAAATGGTTACATGTAATTATTTAAGAAAACATAATACATCAATAACACAATATCTATTATTACTGAAAATCTTCTCTAATTGATTTTCACTTTAAGATTCAAAGATTTACAGGGAGAGATAAAAGGATTTATTATTAAAGAGATTTGTTAATAGTCACTGATAAAAAATATAATTAAAATTCATATTACCAGTTGTCTTTTACTTTCAAGACACAGACAGTTTCAAAGAGTCCAACAATTTTAAAGTCAGTTTGGTGGAGGATTCGAATTTGAAAGCAGACACACACCAATATGTGACACATGTAGAAATATCAGTTACAGTGGTATACTGGAACAGTCCTATTTTGGCTTGTTCTTGCAATTCCTTTTACTGCAATGATGATGATGATGATGAAATAACTTCTATAGGAATCATTTGGCATTGGAATGGTTTCTTCATTTCTTCTAAGTATAATTATTTTTAATAGACCATGGATATTTCTGCCTTCCATATATTGTAGCATCTTGCTTTGATTCAAACTCAGCAAATGGCATAAATGAAATAGAATCGTTTCACAAATTTCAGCATTTGAATTTATAATTGTCACCTGATGCAATAATAAGTTTTTTATTTGGCAATCAGTTATAAGATGTTTTAAATATTTTGGATTCAAACTCTTCTGATATGCATAAGTTTCCTGGATGAGCCACTCAAACCTAAACAAAATATTTTCTATCCAACTATATTGATGTAGAAACCTTTAAAACAATGTCTCATTTCTCTAAAACAATCTAGTTCATTCTTTCTTAATTGTCTTAGTTCTAAATCCATGTACATTTTGATAATAACAATGCAATGATTGGTATTTATTACATAAATTAATAGAAGTCTCTTGCAAATTTATATTGTTTACTTGCCTACTATTTTCACTATCACAATCATACAATAAAATATTCCCATGTACTTTTTCAACATCATTAGCACAATTTAATACTATATGATCCTTTATGATGTCATTAGCATCACCTTTCAAAGATTTCAAGTTTCCATAGAAAGGTAGTATCACAGCATTATCAGACCAAATATCTCCTGCATTCACATCATCTATATCACATTCATATACAGACAAGTAAAAAAATATTTTGGATTTAGTAGTTAATTTATAGCAAACAGTATTTATAACCAATGTATGTTTAAATATTCAATAATATCTTGTGCAATAGTTTCATTATTTATTCCTATCAAAAATATTTTTTTATTTTTTATTTTAATTTTAACAGCTTTTAAAACATGATTTACTTGATTTTCTATAACAGAAAAAATATTTATATTTTAAACATTTTTGTTTATTTTTTCTATAAACTACAGTTTTGAAGCCTTCACTTTTCATTAATAAGGTCTTTTGAATGTATGACTTCTTTAATGTCTATCTTAAAAACAAATCTGTATTGATTCATTAAATCCAGTGGAGTCAGTAGAATTCAAAATGCTATTATGTGACAATTTATTTATTTTACTTTCTTGCTTATCAACTGTAAATACTTTACTTTTTTGTTCATTTAACTTATAACTAGATTTGTTATCTTTAAAAGTAATTATATCTTATTGCTTTTGATGATTTACCCATTGTTTCCTCAGAATTTCAACTCTCCTTAGACAAATGAGGGGAATCTGAATCTACAGCAATAAAATTTCCACAAACATGGCTCTTTTTATGTTTAGCAACATAATTTCTATTCATAATTACACTTTTAATAGTATCATTTTTATTTATATTCAAACTATTACCAAACACTTTCTTATCTTGCTGTGTCACCAACTATGATTGGGTGACCAGCAAACAAATATATAGTAAACTTGACAGATAACAGCACATATATATTTAGCAATAATAATTAACAACTAGAAAAAATAATTACTATGCTCATCTTTAACACAAATATAAAGTCTGCATTTGAATGAGTTTAATTCATAGATTAATTACTGTATAGCAAATAATGTTTATAATGTTTAGGTAAACTATTATTCACTTCTTGTCTAGGACTTTACTTTGGTTTTTGAAGAGTGCTGGAATTTTGGGTCAAGCAACCATGAACAAACTCTACTATAATCATGAAGCTTTCAGGTATGCATGGCTAGTGGCCACAGATGGATGCTAGTTTGATCCATACCTTCCTAGCTCATACAGTCAGACACAACCCATAAATTAGCAGCATATATTGCACCTGCTTGATAGCTTACCATTCTTGTCACTGCTATACTGCTACCTGAATATCAGAAAGAATATGGAGGAAATAAACTGAATGGAAGAAATCATAGCCAGATCTCAAGAATAACCATCTCTCCTAAAGAAGTGGGATAACCCACATGATGGTCAGCTGAGTAAACTCTAACTGCAAGAAAACCTAGGTAAATCAAACTTTTAAAATATATATGTTACATGTGTAAACACTTTCAGTAACATGGCCAAATAAATTTAAATCTAATCACTTAATAGATTTTATTAGTAATACACTGGAGTGGAAAGTGATATTCTAATTTCTAAAATTATTTCATATATTGGAGACAATTACTATTATTAGTATGAGTGTTATGGAACTATATATAACTTATCTTATTTATATTTAATGACTTTTTATTATACCTTAATATTATGCCTTATTTGTATTTTTATCTATTAAATAATGTTTAATAATTGATGGTTCTTTATGTCTCATCTCTCTTTTGTCACCAAACTAATCAGTGTAATATGCCTGTTGGACTTATTTCATAATCAATTAGAATTTATTTCTAGTAATATGGTACATGTGTTAGTTATTGTGTAGTATTGATAATTTCTCATAAAAATTATAAATTCATCCAAGCACTGTAAATTTTTAATAATTTCAGAAGTTGAGAGATGTCTGATCAGAAAGATAACTTTGTAGCAATATTCGTATTGTTGCGGGTTCGATCGGGTTTAGATATAAATTCATTTATATTTATATGTTCTTTTGCTTGTGGTAATGGATGTGAAAAGGAGTTAGCTTGTTAGCCTTTTAGTTTGCTCCTTAGCAACCCATAATTCCATTACAGCATATATATATATATATATATATATATATATATATATATATATATATATATATATATATATATATATATATATATATATATATATATAAGGAAAGAGTGTAATAAGTTTAATCATTTTTACGTATGTGTATGCATTATACTAATTATATTTATTTTAATATAATGTAAATAATGTCCATTGGTTCTAGTTTCTGTAGAATAGCTAGCTGGTCATGTGGTTTTGTAAAAAAGAAACATCTTGATGAATTCCAATAGGGATAATACCCAAGTTCATGCATTAAATACATTTTTTATTTGTAGAAGTTGTCTGTTGCAATTTTGTTCTAAATTGATTGTTTTAAATTTTAGAGATTTTCTAAAAAAAAATAAGTTATGATAAACATTTGAATAGCATTTGAGGGAGAGATATAAAATCTATTTCAAAATCATTCTAAAAAGATGAAAAAGCAATAGCTTCCATTGATATAATATAGATAATGACAGAATACTATGGAAACTAGGATTGGACAAAGAGTTGAAGTATTTCAAGAAAAAAAAGTTTTGCTACAAAAGACAGTATTGTAATTTTTAAATACATAGAATAAAGAACCATGTTTATTGATATACTAGAAATTCATTTACTGCTACTGATTCATCAAATGACACTAGAATGAGAATCTTTCCAATTTTAATTCACATTTCTCTGATTTGTAGTATCTTTCTTTCATATTATTCCAGAAAACTTTTTTAATCTCATCCATTCTCCTCACACATGATCTTTTTGACATATTTTACAATCTCTTTGGATCCAGTTTAAGACTTCATTTATTCATCCATTGTCATCTTTTCTAATGATATCTTTTCAAGCACATGATTATGTATTTTTTTAGTATTAAGTTATTTCTAATGAAACCACTCAAAGCTTTACTATCAAATTTTAGTTTGTAATTTACAAAATGAAAGGTTTTTTGGCTTTCTTCTGATACCTTTTGTAACATATTTTTCAAGTTCTTAAACATTATTTACAAAGCAACCACATTATTGGAGGGGGGGGGTCAAAATAATTTAAATAATCCTCTTTTTTAAAATTTATACCTAAATATATAAAATACTTCTTTAGAATTGCAATAAAAGTTTTGCAGATATGGAATGTATCTTGTATGCACCCTTTAACTATATGTCTATTCATAATTGTTCCATTCTGACAAATAGTTTTCTGAATTTAGCAATATTAAAAGCTATATCTTGATATCCAAAGCTTTTTAAATACTTGCAAAAGCAAATGCATATTTTATAATCTACAAATGGAAATCATAATGCTGTCTCATAATCATTAGTTCTTTATATAATTTTTTGAATACTTGTTTATGGCACAATGACTTTTAAATCCAACTTATTCTTTTGGTTGATTTGAGAAAAATTTTTGTTGATGAGTTATAATAATGATACTAAAGATTTTATATAAAACTAAAATTAATGATAAGTTTATGATTTCTATTTTTTTATATATATTTTTCCTAAATATAACTACAACAGCCTCTAACTATCTGATATAACTAGCTTTAACAAGAATTGTACTATTTACTTTCTTTGCTTTTCAGAAGTAGTAATTAATTTATATAGCACACAGAAAGCTGATGTAAATAGTATGAACAGGCATTAACCTATATTTGCAAAGACATCAATAATAATTCTATCATTTTGGAGAACTTTTTTTTTCTTTATAGATTTAATCTCATTTTTTGAATTCTTTATTTCATATTCTTAGAATATCAAAAGATATTATAACCATAGGGACTATATGGAGTAAGTTTTCTTCCAATACCAAAATGTTTTATACTTTTGAGACTATTATTTTCTTCTAAATTTTACTTTGCCTATTCATGATTATATTTTTATACAATTATTTGCAGTTATATAAATATTATACAAAAATATAGAGAAGATTAAAAATTTAAATATTTACATATTCATTTATCTTTTGTTATAATTTTTTGAATTAAAACTTTATGCAGAATATAAAAAGACCAAAATCAAGACAACAAGCAAGAGTTAATAAAGATAGATCACCTAAAAGTAAAAAAATATATGCTAGGCATAACTAGTACTTAAAAAAACTTCAATTTTATCTGTTCAAAATATTTACAGAAAAACTCAAAACAGAATAAAGTGAGTTTCAAACAGTTTCAAATTTTTACAAAATTATTTTCAACACTTAGAAAGTATGTAAATTTTTAGACTGGAATATGTTCGATCTCACTATAAATATCTTTAAGCAAATTTAAATTTGTATATGATATTGTCATTTTTGTAATATCAGTCAATAACTTACAAATATATTTGAAAATTCCATTAAATCAATTTAAATAAATAATTGAAAGTAAATTTTAATAAATTAAAACAATGTTTCATAATTTTATTGCAAAAATTATTATAGTTAATAGGTAGTTATTGCTGTGAGCACATACATATATTTATTTAAATTAAGAGGGAATAAGTAAAGCAAATAAAATGGAAAGCAATAAATAGAAGAGTTAAAATTACATAGTAATCATTAAAAAAAAAAACCGTTTTAAACTAGGTCTCCTAGTTGTTTCATTTTTAATTATCAGTTATGAACATTATATTCTAAAATAAAACAAAAATAATAGAAGATGCAGAAAGTTATGGAAAAGTCTTATAATGGAAACAGCTAGAGTAATAAGCAAATATATTTAAAACTAATATTATGACATAACTGTAAAAGTTAAAAACTTGAAGTGAGATTAAACTTAACAAGAAAAAATAATTACTCATGAACTATGAAAATTCATGATTGGACACCTTGCAAACTTAGTGGGGAATTTGAGATATATAAAATATATTACTATAAAAAACAACTTTGTGGAGAGGCATTATAAAGACTTTTGTCTCGCTTTGAGTTGTCAGTAGTTGAAAATGATGATATACAAGATTAAATATTAAGTAATTGATTGATTAATATTAAATTATAGCCACAATGTTTGTAACTGCATAAAGTCAATCTCAACAATAACATTCTTATGATTAATTCACATTGTTCAGAAACATTATCTTTCTGTTAAAAAATTTGAAACTGAGTAATTGACTAGTACCCAATATCACTTGATGAAATGATCTACCTATGTCACAACTACCAAAAAGTAAATATTTTCTGGAAATTTTTTACCTAAAAAAATTTTAATAATTAAATTTAATCCACTTAAAAATATGGGTCAAATTAAGAAATAAAAACTTATTTATTTGGCTTTTGTTACATCAAATAGTAAGATATACTTTATTCTAATCTTGTTTCATAAGCTCTTCTTTTGTTGCATTTTTTTACTATTAATAGTTAATATGGATAGGCTTTTTTAATACAAACATCTTTCCAAATTTGAGCAGATTAATTGCTTACCTATATAACCGTAGAAAAAACAAAATACATATCAGTCCAAAACACAAAAGCATTTATTATTACATTATCTATTTTCATAATGCGATTATAAATTAATACATTGTACAGGCTTAAACCTGCATTTATATATGTAATATATGTGGGATTCAAACTCAGACTTTCACATGACCCACCACTCTCAGTGCCATCTCATATTGCTGACCCACCTGATCACATACATGTTGAAAAGATAAATAATCACCAATATACGTATTTCATGTGAGTTGAAGTAGTTGGAAGTCTGTCCATTAAAGTATGAAGATTGGCTATCTTAATATAAAGCTGAGCACTGAGTGTATATATGTGTGAGGATAGTAATCTAGACCAACTGATTATTGCTGGTTTAGCATGAAATATGTGTATTAGTGATTATTTATCTTTTCAACATGTATGTGATCAGGTGGGTCAGCAATATGAAACGGCACTGAGAGTGTTGGGTCATGTGAAAATCTGAGTTCGAATCCCGCATAATGCAATTATGAAAGTTTTGATTAAAAAAAAACTTAAAAAGTTTAAGTTTATATAAACGTTTTTTTTTTTTTTTTTGCATTTGCTTACAGAAGTACTATTATTGTATATATTTATATATATTTTTAAAATGTTTAAAATATTTCCAACTTTTTTTATATTAAATCAATTTATAAATTATGCAAATTAGCTAACTTTACATTTAACATAGTCTACAAAAACTATTCATTTTCTAGCACATTTTACTTTATATTACTAGAAATTTAAGTGATTTTTTATATTAATTGGAAAAATTTTAAAGTTATTTTAACAATAAAATACTTACTAGGTATATATTAAATAAATAATCATAAATTTATATTATATATAAAAATTATACTATTAACATGTTGCAATATTCAGCCACCCACAAGGCAATATTTCTGGATTATTGTCTTGAATCTCTTGATGTGACCTGTTTATATATTATACTCAAAGTCTATTATATATTTTATCTAAAAATCTTATGAAATTTATCTGAGAGGTATTCTAATTCTGATCTTTCATAGGATGTTTCATCACTAAGAGTATGATTTTAATGCTGGTTAGATAAGGAAGAAATATGAAGATCCATTCATATCTAATTATACTTAATCATTCTTACTGTGGGTAGTGCCAAATGGTAAACAAATATACTAAGTAACCAATTAATATTAACAAATCAATCAAATAACTATTTCATTAATAAGTAAATCAATTAACATATTATTAACAAGTAAATCAAATAACATACTTATTAAAAACTAAGTCAAACAACATAATTCAATAAGGGTAGTTTGATTACTCATGCTAGTAGTGCTAAAATTAAAAGAAGTAAAGTAGCAAATGAGATGAGTTTTATAATGCACTTTAACAAAGTATAAAACAAAATATCCTAAATTTTTATTTGAACTATTTAGCTATGATAACTTCATGCATATCATTTGATGGAATTTCATTATCATAGATGAGCTTATTATCCATCATAATAATATTGCTTGTTAACTTCTTGATCTCTGAAATACTATTATTTAAGTGTATCACATGGACAAGAATACCAACAGTATTACTTAATTGATTAATTATTTCATATACATTTGAATGAGAGTTTAATCTTTAATCAGGATTAAAAATCAATGACATACTAAGTGTGACCTTGTGAACTTTGTATGCAGAGCAGCTTTCAACATTGCAAGTTATATACACACGAATATTAAATTTGCTATCAATAATATTTTAACTCATTATTCTGTATTAGATACATGCATGGAAAAACACATTTACATAATTTACAATATTTAAATCATGACTAGGTGGATGTGACATGGATTTTTGTCAACATTAGGTCACAACAAAGATAAGTAAATTTTATTAAATCTGTCTGCCATTCAGGTTCATGCATAAATAATTATGCCCATAAAATGTCATTATTTCAACACACTATAATAATAGCAAACAAATCATCATATGCTAAACTTTCTTGGTAATGCATAAAATGCAAAAATAATATAAAGTGTTTATGCATATCATTATTTAACACAGAAGCAGGAATATCACATCTGCATCTATATATTCAAGACAGAATTATATAAAATACATTTAATAACAGAATTATTATTCCAAACATTTAGTAACATAAGGTGTTCAAACTGTCATTGACTATATATGAAATAATATTCAATATACATACATCTCAAACTCTATATCTATAAATGAACAACAAATAAATTCACACATTTGAATTACTTATGTTGTAATAAAATTTCAGAAAGCTATAGGTAATATTTATTTAATCAGATAACAAATATAAGAATGAACTTCAAAGAATTATTTAACTTCAGGTAATTCATACTGTATAATAAACTTGACCATTGCTACATAATCACATTTAATTCATTTGTTCATCATGAACTTACATAATCTTAGTATGACACTTAAGGCAGATTTGTTTATATTTTCTAATTCAGATTTGGATAATTTTAATTAATTTAAGCAGTAAATAGTTTGTCCTTTCAATAGCATTAATCATAAAGAAATTGGCATGGGGAATTCATTGTCTATGCATACAATTAAAATATTTAAAATACAAATATTAAATTATTACTACAAAGATCTACACAACTTATAAAACACATTCAAATATGTTTGACATAACAATAGGCTGATAAATATATATGTGTTCTATATTAAAAATCCATCCATAATTTTATACAACTTGTATTACAATCTACTTGCCATTTACAAATGATTTACCCAACTTTATTCTAAATTTAAATAATATTGTAGATAAAAACATAAAAAGTCTTTTAGTTTTTTATTATTTTCAGAGCTCTAATGTACATTTTATAAGTGTTGACTACATATCCTTTATTCTGTCACTTACTTGGAGTTCCATATACACATTTGTATTAACAATTCTATTAAATGTGATCCTTGTGTTTTTATTGGTTTGCTATGGTAATTTTGTTAATGTATTTTAAAGATCTCCTGGACAAAATTGATTTCCTGTTCAGGACAAAACTTGCCAGGCCAGCCTGCCATGGGTTTTATATTTTGCAGAGAAACTAATTTTATTCTATACATTTGTTAAAATTATATTTCAGCTACTTTAATAAAACTACTTTTAAATACATCTTATTCTTTTGGTTGACTAAAATACAAAATTCACAAAAGATGAGCTGTAATTATACTGGTAAAGATTGTTAGGTGTATAATGTTTAATACCTTTATCACTTTTTTAAAATATTAATATTAATACTGCATTCATTCAGTCATTTGGTATACTGTTATTATTTAGATGTTTGCTATATCACTTTGCTAAAAAAAATATATTTCTTTATTTGCTTTGTTTAAGATATCAATTATAATTTCATCATTATCTGAAACTTTTCTCTTCTTCATAGATTTAATTTCATGTTTCAATTCTTTTAATAAAATTGTGAGCAGTTACAACCCATAGTAATTATAAAAGTTACTTTTTCTTGTTCTTTATTGCTATAAAATTTTTGATAGAAGTCCTCACACATTTAATGGAATCATCTTTGATTTTAATGATAGACTTTTTTTTATTGCAGAAATAAGTTTTCTACCAATACAATTTGTTGCTTTACATTTCTGACACTTTTATGCTCTCTATAGCTTTCCTTGATAATTCACAATTATATTTTGTTATATTGTTATTAATTCTTTCACATATTTACAAAATTTTAAATATTCAATCTTTTTTAAAGCATTATTTCTATATTATTTTGTATTCCTGCTTTTGTTCATAAATTGTTTTATCTCAAGTAAAATTTTACTCGAATATTGCTGCTTTTTTGTACCATCCGTCTTTGTTATAGTTTTTAAAAGTGTATAGGTTATGTTCCTATTCATTTCATTCAAATTTGAATCATGTCCAAAAATATGTTAATATTTGAAAACAATTTGCAAGTTCTAATTTAAATTCATTGGAATAATTCAGAATGTTAGGAATAGTAACTGTAAATACTATTTTTTTTAATAATATATGTCTTTCTATTTTTATATATGTTACATCTCACTAATCAATTATCACTTCCTGTGTTGAATTTATTAAGAATATTACAATCTTGACATAATAATTTGTTCTAATCAAAATATAATCCAATTCCACTGCACCTTTATTTGGATGTCTTCATGACCATTTTCATTTAGCAATTTTCTCAAAAAAATATTTCATAATATAAAGTTTTTTTTTTTTTTTTCAGAAAACTTCACAAGTCTATGACCTCTCTCACTTCTATTACCATAACTAAATTTACCTACAACACTTTCATCTTTCAGTTGTTTACTAATTCTAGAATTAAAAACTACCATTACAATTTTAATGTTATTTGGTCTGATCAAAAGTCTTTTTTACATTCATATAAAAATCTTTTACTTCTTTGTCACAATGAAAACTTGTTAGGACATAAACCTGAATTATCTGCATTTAGTATCTGCTATTAAGTTAAACAACTAATCTTGCCACTCTGTCTGATATACTGTCAATATTCACAATGTTATTTTCCATCTTTAATTTATTATGAATCCTATTCCCTTTGTGCTTTCAATGTTTGTGTCTCTGTAGTACAGTATATGCTACTTCTTTAATTCAATTGTCTCTTCACCTTTTCTTCTAACTTCACAAAGTCCAATAATATTACATTGAATATTAGCATGATTTGTTTCCAAATTTCTTAAATCTTCATCCACTAAGTAAATTATCATCACCAAATGGCAGCATGGATATGAAATCAGAAACTTTTTATAACCTTCCACCATTGGTTGCCAATTTCTGCCTCAGCTGGTGACTTTACAGTCCCTAGAAATAACAGCTATAATTTAGTTTTGTCTCTCATGATTGTGAATATGTATTTAAAAAAGTGTGTTCACACACACATTTATTCTGCCTTCAAGAAAACTTAACTGCTATTTCAGTTAAGAGCTATAAGGCAACTGAAAAAATACCGCCTGCTGTTTCTTCATTTAAAAACAGAGTTAAAATGCCAACAAACTTAACATGCTAGCTGATTGGAGAGCAGTTCATTTGTGTTTTGATATTATATAAATAATCATACAGAAATAGCAATCACAATGAGAAGAATGTATAGAGTGAACATTTAAAATTTGCCCTGCTCAATTTCTTTAAGATCTCAAGAATACATCAGATAGTCTTCTTTCAGTTAACAGCAAATTATTTTTCACAACTAATAAATAATATATCTATTTGTTAATGTTATGACTTATTTACTTTCCAAAATGGATGTTTTACTGTTTTGTATGTTAGTAACCTTAATTCATCTTTAAAAACTTAATGTTCTGTGCTGTATACACTCTCCTATCTTATATCTTTGAATATAGTAAAGTGATGTATATAATCAACTGAAATTATTATATTATTTCAGCATATATTTGTAAATAGATAGGATTGGGAGTTTTTTTGTATCAAAATAATTATTCCTGTTGATTTGAATCAGATAAAATACAGAATTTGGAACTTTATGATATAATGAAAACTGTTTTCAATAAACCTGATACATATATACATATGTTCATTTATGAACGAAAATAGATTTGATATTAATTTAAATTGCATACAAACCAGTTATCTCTTATTTCGTGTTATGTATAATTCGATTGGTTAATAAGTGTTTATAAATTTTTGACAACATTATGGTCATATAAGTTACTGGAAAATGATTATAAGAAACGAAATGTAAGATTTTTATTAGGATCGTTGAAATCTATTCATTATCGTGATAAGTTGTTTTATAGTGTGTGCACATTTAAAATAGCCATGAAATAATACAATATTAAGAATATGTGGGCTTTTTTTATATAAACATTTTAGTAACATTAACTTTACTTTGTTAAAAAGACTATGGAATGAGCAAAGAAGAATTGAGGAGCTAAAGCATCTGTTGACTTTTTAAATTAAATACAAAAAAGAAGAGATTATGCGTACATCTTGCAGGATTAATATTTCAAATAAAAAAATTATAAAAATAGAAGATTGTATTATAAAATTCAAAGAACAATATTAGATGGTTTTTCAAAAAAGAAATACTATGAGGTTAATAAGAGTACTAAGAGGTACAAAAGAAGAAAAGCAACTCTTAAAGCAAACATATAAAATGAGTTATTTAATTATGTTGGACGTTTTTATTAATTCGAAAATAGGCTTCATATAAAATATAAAATTAAATGGAGATAATTAAAGGGTAAAGAAATAAATATGAGCAACAAATTAAGTTATCCATGTAGAATCAGAGATATTAAAAATAAAGAAGTTAGTAGCAATGAAATAAATATTTTAAAGCTACATTTACAAATGAGCAAATGTAACTACTAGAAAAAGGACTTAAATTTGTACTGTTTAAAGATAGATACATGAATAAAAAAACAATTGATAATGTGGAGGTTATGAATATTACTGATAATGTAAAAGGTGATATATAGTCCAAATTAATAGTGCTGTTAACAGGAAATAGATATATAATAAGAGGGAATGAAAAGATAAATCTATAATAAAACAAATTGTGTATAAAATAGGGGTAGAGAATTTAGTGATAATGATGGAAGATAAAGAATCAAGATTTGTCATTTTAGATAAACCAGAATATGAGGAAAAAATAAAAGATGATTTAGAAAAGCAAATATATATATATATATATATATATATATATATATATATATATATCCTGGATTCATAATTAATGCAAAATACATAAATTTGTTAAGTAATATGAAAACAAACAAATTGATTAATGTAAGTGAATACAGGTTTCTGTATCATACTGCTTTGAACAACCATGCATATTTAGAAAAGTTATAACACACAGGATAATGTGCCTGTAAGACTTGTTATGGATTTTAATAAATATATTTGTAGTGGATTGTGTAATATAATATATGAAAAATTGTTAGTATGATAGGGTTTGGTAAATATTGCATTAAGAATTTGAAGAAGATTGTTGATAAGTTAAGTTTGGTGAAATTGAATCGAAATAGTATTATTACTTGATTTGATATTGAGAAAATGTACCTGAGTATACCAAAAAAGAAAAGTATTAAAATAGTTATTAGTAAAATTAAAGAAAGCAGTAAGCTTTCAAATAGTTGGATAAAGGTTATTAAAAAAGCATTGGTACTTATAAATGAAACATTCTATTCCAAATACAACATGGATTTTTGGAAGATTGAGAAAGGGCAGGTTATGAGGTGATCAATAAGTGGCATTATGCCATCAATTACAATTGATTTTATTGAGGAAAATATAATTCATAAATTTCATCAATTATGGTTGATTTTATTGAGAAAAATATAATTGATAAATATATTAAAAAAATTGCAGTATTGTAGATATAAAAATGATATAATTATAATGGGGAATAGTAGAAGTATCATGAATGCATTTAAAAAGTTAAATGATAATAGGTATAATATTACATTTACTATAGAAAAACAAAAAAAAAAGGATTAAAATATTTAGATTTGTATTTAAGTAAAGATGTAAAGAGAAATATATATTTATATAGCAGTTCATTAAGGATAAAAATATTAAAGAGGTAATTGATCTTGAATTTTTTTGTATCAGCCATGGTCTCAAAAAATGGCAGCTATGAAAGGTTTTAAAATTAAAAATGATAGACTCAGTTTAAACAAAAAAGAGGCATATGTACAAAGAATAGAAATTGAGAAAGAATATATTAAAATTGATTATTATAATGGAAAAATAATTAGAAAAATTTTAAATACCAGAAATGGAAATTATATAAAAGGGAAGAATAAGAGAATAGATAAAGTTAAAAAACAGATTTCAATTTCCTATTCAGCCAAAATATATAAGATATTGAATAAATATAAGTTAAATGATGAAGTAAATATATGATAAAAGAATAGTAAAGATTTAAAAAAAATGATATGCAGTGCAATAATGAATGATAATAGAATATGAATTATTTATATAATTACATGTAACAAATGCAAGGATATATATATATATGATAAACAAAACAAGTTATAAATTTCGTAACTTGATTTTAGCTTGCATTTTATGATCACTAGATGGAGCTTTACCAATAGCTCCTAACAAGCTTTGTTTACATAAACGCTGAGAGAGATAGAATTCAATATCTCCTTCATTGTCTCCCACCTCCAGACCATGGTTTTGAGCTAGTTGGCTCACATCAGTGAAGGGTTGGAAGACTAGAAACTAGATCTAAATACTAACTCTAACATCAGCATTTATCAAACACATTTCTATCAGTTTGAAAGCATGAAATTTCTCAGACACATAATGTCTGCAAATCCAGCTTAACAAACTAGATAGCTATATGGGAATGAAATCAGTTAAGTTTTACCATATAGTAAAAGCCTCTGCAATATATATCATTGCAAAAACCTTCAAGGGTACATTTATGATAAACAAAACAAGTTATAAATTTTGTAACTTGGTTTTAGCTTGCATTTTATGATCATTAGATGGAGCTTTACGAAAAGCTCCTAATAAGCTTTGTTTACATAAATGCTGAGAGAGAGTAGAATTCAATATCTCTTTCATTGTCTCCAACCTCCAGACCATGGTTTCGAGCTAGTTGGCTCAAGTCAGTGAAGGGGTGGAAGACTAGAAACTAGATCTAAATACTAACTCTAACATCAACATCACTGATGTGAGCCAACTAGCTTGAAAACATGGTTTGGAGGTGGAAGACACTGAAAGAGATATTGAATTCTATGACTCTTGGCATTTATGTAAACAAAGCTTGTTAGGAGCTATTGATAAAGCTCCATCTAATGATCATAAAATGCAATCTAAAAGCAAATTACAAAATTTATAACTTGTTTTATTTATCATAAATGTACCCTTGAAGGTTTTTGCAATAATATATATTGCAGAGGCTTTTACTATATGGTGAAACTGAACTGACTTCAGACCCATATAGCTATCTAGTTTGTTAAGCTGGATTTGAAGACATTATGTGTCTGAGAAATTTCATGCTTTCAAACTGATAGAAATGTATTTGATAAATGCTGATGTTAGAGTTAGTATTTAGATCTAGTTTCTAGTCTTCCAACTCTTCACTGGTGTGATCCAACTAGCTCAAATCCATCGTCTGGAAGTGGGAGACAACGAAAGAGATATTGAATTCTATCTCTCTTCGCATTTATGTAAACAAAGCTTGTTAGGAGTTATTGGTAAAGCTCCATCTAGTGATATATATATATATATATCACTAGATATATATATATTTATATATATATATATATATATATATAATAAATAAAGTTTGATATCTGTATTCGTTTCACAATATATGTAATATACAAATCAATATATATATATCAAAATACAGTACAATTTATATAAATTATATTCTTTTAGAAGTACTTTCGACTATACACTTTGTAGTCTTTATCAACTATATAACATTGAATAATCAAAATGAGACAACCCTTAACAATACCCATAGTTCAATTCAGATTTCCCACAATTCTGTTATCTTAACATTTGATGACTGGCGATTCATTAACATTTGACGATTTCTTGAAATCAACATAGCCTCTTTTATTTTACGTTTATTATGACAACGTTCAATTTGAATAATTTTCATATTTTTATAATCAAATTTAAATCCATATTGACAAGATTTATTATGATCAAATATAACAGATGATGAAGGTTTATTTACATCTGTTCCATATTGATTCTCTTTTTGAATTCTATTATATAAAAGCATATGTTCTTTTATTCTCTTCTCAAATGTACACTTAGATTCACCAATGTATTGTACGCCGCATCCACATATCAATCTATATATAATAGAATTTTGATTAAACTTTGAATTTTGAATTTTAGAATTATTAAGCAATCTATTTATGTTATTTGTAGAGAAAAAAGCAATATGACACAAACCATTATAAATTTTCCTAATAAACTTGACCTTCTCATCTGATATAAATGGCATTGAAATCCATTTCATTTTGATATTTTTATTTTTAATTTTATTATAGTGTTGATTTCTTTTAAATCCTTTAATAATATTAGCAATAGCATTTTTATAATAACCAATTTTCAACAAGTCATTAACAAATAAATGTACATTTTTAATTTTATCACTAGAATATTTGCATAATTTTTCATTTCGAAATAAGAATGATTTCAATCCAGACAGCTTATGACACATAGATACATGTGATTCATATGGAATAAAACCTCTAGTTCCAATTGGTTTAATTAACATAAGATAATCCAAACTGTAATCATTAAGAGTAACTTGAATATCCAAGGAATTTTATGGAATTGTATTTCTCTTTAGTTATAACCCATTTTATATCATTAATCTCATTTAATTCATTAAATAAATTGATTATTAATTCTTGTTTTCCACAAATAAAAACATCATCCACATATCTATGATATACTTTAATTTCTTGATATTTCAATTGTTTTAAAATTTTACTTTCATATGTTGATATAACAAAATTACAAATTTGAGCAACAGCAGGAAGACCATTGGCCAACCAAAATTCATTTTATAATATTCATTATTAAAATTAACATAAATATTTTTATCAATAAACTGCAATACTTTTATAATAAAATTTATAATATCAGACTTTACATTTTTTGAAACAAGAGCATTATAAATAATATTAATTGACTCTATTCTATCTATTGATCCATACATTTCATTTATATCAAAAGTACAAATTGTGTCATGTAAATCTATATTTATATTCTTAATTTTATCTACAAAATCAAACGATGATGAAATAGTATATTCTCCAAAACCTAAAATGGATTTTAAAAGAATGGCGGAAGGTAACGTTAAAGATTATTACGTTAAAATGTAGATTAAACTTTTTAAATGCCTGTCGTGATTTAGAAGTTTTCCCGAATTGCTGTTTAGTAAAAATAAACAAATCTTGCAAATTATCAGATAAAATTACTAACGATATAAAGGAAATTATTTTAAAGAATATAATTAAGCAATGCAAATGTTTGCTATTTCGTCAACGGAAATATTTAACGGCTTTAAATCATTTTATTTTGATGAAAAATTGTGATGATTGGTTTAACTATAAGTGTTTTTGTCAAAAAATTTTTGATAAATTTTATTTAAAAAATGTTGATAAATTTAACAAGAAAATTGAACATTTGTTTCATAAAAATTTTCCGGATAAAATGAATGATCAAAATTATGTGAACTTGTCTGGTATAAATTTGGATTTCAGTCAAAAATATATTTTAAATTTCGGATCGAAATATGTTGGTGGTAGATGGAAAGATTGTAATCTTGAATTGAATTCTGCAATAGAACATTCATTTAGTGTGATTAAGTGTGATGCGAATATTTGTAATAACATTGTTAAAGAAGTTAAAAATAAAAACTTTAAATATAATAGGAATGATAAATGGTTAAGTCAAATTAATAAATTTAAAAGTTTCCTATTAAATAATGACTTAGTGTGTTTAAAGGAGGACAAGGGCCTTCGTATGTGTTTGTTTACAAGAGCGAAATATAATGAAAAAGTTATGGATCAAATGAAAAAGCTTAAATTTCAAAATAGTGAAATAATAAATATTGATACATCTCGCATGAAATTTATAAATGAAATTTTAAAAAAAGCTAAGAATAAAGCTATTGATAGTCATACATATTATAACTTATATCCATCATCTGCTATTTGCCCTAGGATATTTTCGAATATAAAGCTACATAAAGAAAATTATCCATTGAGATTGATGGTTGATTTTGGTGGTGCATATTATTATCAAACATGTAGATATATTGAATTATTACTTCAAGATATTTTAGGTTTTGGAGAATATACTATTTCATCATCGTTTGATTTTGTAGATAAAATTAAGAATATAAATATAGATTTACATGACACAATTTGTACTTTTGATATAAATGAAATGTATGGATCAATAGATAGAATAGAGTCAATTAATATTATTTATAATGCTCTTGTTTCAAAAAATGTAAAGTCTGATATTATAAATTTTATTATAAAAGTATTGCAGTTTATTGATAAAAATATTTATGTTAATTTTAATAATGAATATTATAAAATGAATTTTGGTTGGCCAATGGGTCTTCCTGCTGTTGCTCAAATTTGTAATTTTGTTATATCAACATATGAAAGTAAAATTTTAAAACAATTGAAATATCAAGAAATTAAAGTATATCATAGATATGTGGATGATGTTTTTATTTGTGGAAAACAAGAATTAATAATCAATTTATTTAATGAATTAAATGAGATTAAGGATATAAAATGGGTTATAACTAAAGAGAAATACAATTCCATAAAATTCTTGGATATTCAAGTTACTCTTAATGATTACAGTTTGGATTATCTTATGTTAATTAAACCAATTGAAACTAGAGGTTTTATTCCATATGAATCACATGTACCTATGTGTCATAAGCTGTCTGGATTGAAATCATTCTTATTTCGAAATGAAAAATTATGCAAATATTCTAGTGATAAAATTAAAAATGTACATTTATTTGTTAATGACTTGTTGAAAATTGGTTATTATAAAAATGCTATTGCTAATATTATTAAAGGATTTAAAAGAAATCAACACTATAATAAAATTAAAAATAAAAATATCAAAATGAAATGGATTTCAATGCCATTTATATCAGATGAGCAGGTCAAGTTTATTAGGAAAATTTATAATGGTTTGTGTCATATTGCTTTTTTCTCTACAAATAACATAAATAGATTGCTTAATAATTCTAAAATTCAAAATTCAAAGTTTAATCAAAATTCTATTATATATAGATTGATATGTGGATGCAGCGTACAATACATTGGTGAATCTAAGTGTACATTTGAGAAGAGAATAAAAGAACATATGCTTTTATATAATAGAATTCAAAAAGAGAATCAATATGGAACAGATGTAAATAAACCTTCATCATCTGTTATATTTGATCATAATAAATCTTGTCAATATGGATTTAAATTTGATTATAAAAATATGAAAATTATTCAAATTGAACGTTGTCATAATAAACGTAAAATAAAAGAGGCTATGTTGATTTCAAGAAATCGTCAAATGTTAATGAATCGCCAGTCATCAAATGTTAAGATAACAGAATTGTGGGAAATCTGAATTGAACTATGGGTATTGTTAAGGGTTGTCTTGTTTTGATTATTCAACGTTATATAGTTGATAAAGACTACAAAGTGTATAGTCGAAAGTACTTCTAAAAGAATATAATTTATATAAATTGTACTGTATTTTGATATATATATTGATTTATATATATATATATATATATTGTGCCCTTTTATATGGGTCACCATTTAAGTTTTGTGCTAATCTAGTGGAAAATTTTAAATTTAAGAAGTATTTTAAAGATGTGATGTTGACTTTGCTTGTGGTAATGTTACCATAAGTTTAATTAAAGCAATCTATGAGTATTTGATATGTGAATTGTGTTGATCTTGAGAAGATATTTAAATGATGATGATTATGATGTAATACTGCATTAATAAATTTAATAACAAATGTTTGAAGCTAAAGTATTTAAAAGACAAGTTAAAATTAGATAAAGATATTTATTAAATTCAAAATATATGTTAAAAGTGAATAAAAATATTTTAAATTATAAGTACTTTAAATTGAGATTAATATTTGATTTTAATCATATCAAATAATTATTTTAAAATCTATTATAATATCTTATTTATTTTTAAAAATAAATATTTATTTTAAAAAAGCAATTGTTAAGTTTATTTTTAGACAAGCGTTCTTGTATTATAAAGAACAGATGTTATACACACACGCGTGGAAGTTGTCTAATAAAGTTGCAATTATTATTTTACAAAATCATGTTGTAAAATTTATAAATAATACGTGAGTTATCACGAGATAAAAATAAAGATATTAATGTAAAATATTAAATTTGATTTTAAAAATATTGTCTTAAAAATGTAACGTATTTTAAAAAAATTTAATTTATTTTAAATGATCTTATAAAAGTTAAGATTTAAATTAAGTGAGAAATAATATTTCAAAAGAATGTTTAATAGATTTAAATAAACGATAAATATTGTTTTGAAAGAATTTGATAAAATATCAAATATTAAATAAGTCATTATTTTATTTTTAATAGTGAGTTGATAAATATGTAAATAAGCAAAGTTTGATTGTTTAATCGAACCAATCAGATGTGGAGTCTCTTCCACTATAAAAGCTGGATTCAATTGTTGAGGGGGTCTCTCTACAATAAAACTTCTAAGTCGTTTGTGCTATTAAAAAAATAGCTGAGTAAATTTATAAACGCTCTTAAAAATCAGTTTTAAAATCATAAGAGTGTTATTGTATATAATTTATAATATTTTTAAAGTAATGAATATGCAGGAGTAACTTAATAATTCTCTATCATCTTCTCAATATCGAAACTCAATTTACGTACAAATAATCAATGGAAACATCACGTATCGGAGAAATTTATCAGAAACTTTATGCTGGAAAAGTAACAGACGCTGGATTAGAACATAAAACTACAAGATGGAGAAAAGTAGTATTTTGGACTATAAATAGTTTTCAAAAGTTAAATTACTATTGTCTATTACTAATAGATATTTTAAAGAAATATAAATATTTCTGTAAAAGAAAATATTTTGACAAATTATAGAAGTAAAATATATATCTTGAGGAAAGATATAAGAAGCAGTAGTAATTTTAAATAAATACTTGCCTTGTTAAGTCTTTATGCTAAAAGACTAAATATTGACGTTTTAAAAAGGCAAATAGACTATAAATATGATTATTTAAAATCGCAATATAATAAAATTGCTATATCGAAGTAATCTAAACGCTGGACGTTATAGATGGAAAAATTAATTCTTACCGGAATATGGTATTTACAAATGCGCAAATAATCCATGGATATTCAAATCAAGTTAAACTAAGCCAAGCCAAACTAAGTTAATTTAAAATAATTGAAGGACAATTTTATAAATTATAAACTTAGTTTTGAAATAATAACTTTTGAATAATAATCTATGAAGAACTGGATCCAAAGAACTTATAAACTATTTTTGAATTTTATTTGTTTTCTTAGTGGAACTTATTATTTTTTAAAAAAAATAAACGTTATCATTTTTATTATAAACTTTCAAGAAGCACGTGATTCAACGGAACAGGAAATAGTGTTTTATTGACTTTATACGGAGGATATTTGTTAGAACTTTTATGGTAGGAAAAATCAACGATGGAATATGTAATATAAATTTATTTTATTTATTTAACATAAAATTTAAATATTATTAAACTCTTAAAAAGTAGGTTAGGTACATTTATTAAATAGTAACTTTAAAATAATATAATAATTAATTACATAAACTTATTTTTATAATTAATATAACACGAATATTCTAATGAATGTTTATGAGTGAAAATGTGAATGATTTTTTATTTTATGAAGCTGCAAATTCCGAAGAATACTGGATAGCAGAATGGACAATATTATTATTATGGTAAAAAAAAATATTGTATAATTTTTTTTTAAAAAAAAATGAATTTAATATGTTTTTCTTTAGATCAACTGAATATTATGTTGTTGTAGAATGAATGGATAAATATATTATGAAAACACATACATTATATTGACATCAAACTTTATTAAAATATGCATAATTTTTAATTTATAATATAAACATGACATAACATTACGTAAAAAGTTTGAGAAATAATTATATGATTCTTTCGTAAATAATTTTGATATTTTTATTTATGCTTAGTATTAAAATGATGTTTATTACTTATCTAAGTAATTATTTTATTTTTTGAAATTTAGAAAAGGATTTTAAAAGTCTATATTTTTGTGTATTTTGTTTATTGAATAAGCTAAGTTACGTTATGAGTAGAAGCCTATATTTAGATTGAAAAGTTTACTAAGTATAGACAATATAGTATGAGTAATTTGGATAATGAATATTTTATTTGAAGTTGATATTTGTTTTCCGGAAAATGTTTTAAATAAGTTTAGAATATGTTTTATAGATAGAAATTTATTAGAAAGGTTAGTAAAGCACATAGGGTAAAATAATGATTTTACACAGAAAGGAATCATAAAATTTATCTAATGTAATGTTTTATGAATTTAAAATTGATAAATGATTTAAATATTAATTTTTGAATAATACAAATATAGAATGCATATTTTATAAAATGTATAACAGGAATTACATTAAGTAAAGTATAAGTACAGTCAATTATTTGTTTACATTACAAAGACATCTTAATTTTATATAAAGTTATTAGGCAATGCTAATAACAAAGTGAATACATGATAATACATTATAAATGATATTTAATTAATGTAGTTATTTAATAGGTAGAGTTACATTATCTACACATACTACATAGATAATCTTGACATGTATTATTATTTGTAATAATTAAAGATTACTACTATTTATTTTTCAAATCTAAGTTTTAAGAAAAACACACTGTAATAATATTAATATAGCATTTGAAGCAATGTGTAATTGCTTATTAAGTACATAAGTTAATAACAGTGTAAGCCTCTTATATTTGTATTTCTTATTTTTATTTATTTGTTGTTATAAATTTTAAATTGTAAATAGTGTAAATAAATTTTATTTGAAGTTATTGTAAATAAATTTGTTAATTTGTTTTAAAAGTGTGTCAAGTTTCATTATTTTCACCTCAGCATTTTGACATCAGATGATTTGAAATAAACATAATATTTGCACAAAATTGAATTTGTTATTATTACTTAGAATTGAATACCATATTTGCTTAACATTATTTTATAAGAATTGATTGACATGAACATAAATATTACAATGGTCATAAGATGATTATAATGCACATTATAAGAATACAATATTGTTTATTGCCACAGATTATTAAGTATAAGATTTTGATCTATTTTAAAATGAAGATACCATATGAAATAAAAGATATACATATGATTGTTTATTTATTTAATGATTAATTATATCATAGAAATAGATGAGATTAAATTACACTCTAAGATTAGTATTATTATTATTATTATTAAATAAGTTAGGTGTATTTAAGTTTGATATAAAATCCCACATCATACTTATTTACATGAGTTATTATTATTTTAAAACAGCTTAGAAGAACCTGAGATTATTTAATTATATTTTAAGTTAAAAGTTAGGAATTATTTTAGTATTATTAAAGATAATTTATTTCATTTAAAAGCCATAAGAATGCTATAGATGTAGTGGTAAAGTGATAGGGTAGTGATAGTATTCTTATGCCATTGAGACAGTATCTTGGGAGATATTGACTCAGTGTAAATCTGCTTATTACTTTGTAACTTTACTTCGCAGTCTCATAATTTTATAAATACTTATTTAATTAATATAATCTAGAACTATATTGATTTTGATGATTGATAATAAATTTAATTAAGATATGATAATATAAAAATATATTAAAGATAGATATGCAAATTTTAATTAAGCATAATAATGTAACTGAGCTAGTTGTATTTTAAACTATTTTATATATCAAGAAGTAAGGGTACAAAGGGTAGGATTTTGAGATTTTGGCGCTCAACGTTATTGGCATGATATGTTTAAGTAGGATTTAGATGTTCAAACGTTATCGGTCTGATATGTTAAAGTTACAATTTTATCAGCCCGATAAGTGGTCAAGAAAGTTTTTGGCCACAACGTTTTAGGCTAAATATTTAATTAGGGATTAAGATATATAATTTTAGGATTAGTATATGTTAGGAGAATAAAGTGATAAGTATAATTAGTATTTTATAATAATATTTATAATTGATTAGATGTTGATTATAAAATTAAAATAAAATTAAAATAAAAATTTTATTAGTAGAGTATTATATTTTCATGTGGTATCTGTAATATGATTATTCTTTGAAGTTAAATACTATGTTGATTTTAAGTTAATAAAACAATAAATTATAGAAATGTGGCAAATAATTATATTATAATGTGACCATATCAATTCTTGAAATATTTTAAATGGATATTTAATATTATATATTATGTGCAAATTGTCTGTGGGTCATAGGTGTAAAAATAAATGATATGACACAATTTTGTTATTGAAATTTATATAATTATTTAATAGTAAGTAATGTAGAGTTTTTGAGGATACTATTATATGATTAATTGTAAAAGTGAGTTGAGTGGAGATGGGAAGGTTGATGGGGAATTGTATTTTAAAAATATAAAATAATAAGTACTGCATATTGTTAGGATTGAATTTTAAAAAAATATAAAAAATGAATAATTGGGATAAAGATTTAGAAGTTGAAATGTCAAATTTTGTTGTAGAAGATAATAGTTGTGTGGAGAGCAGAGAAATAGAAAAATCAGCAAATTCAGAAATAGTATTAGAAAATACTCAAAATATGGATAGTGAAATAGAGGAGGAAGAAGAGATAATTTTTAAAACTGAAGGAAAAGAAGTAGTGAAAGCTGAAAAAGATGTAGAGCATTCTAGTTTTGAGCAATATTTTAAAATAATAATGCAAAGTATGAGTTCAATAAAAGAAGATATGAAAGAAATGAAAGAGGATAATAATATTAGATTTGATTCTTTAAAAGAAGATATGAAAGAAATGAAAGAGGAGAATAAGATCTTTAAAAGAAGATATGAAAGAAATGAAAGAGGAGAATTATAAAAATAGTCTTAAATTAGATTCTTTAAAAGAAGATAATAATTCTATTAGGAATGAAATAAAAAATATGAATAGAAAATATAAATGGATAATATAGATATAAGATTTGATAAGAATGAAGAAGTAATTGAGTCTTTAAAATTAGAAATACTAAAAGTTGATGATAGAAATCAAGAAAGGCTAGAAAGTAAATTTCATGAGTTTTCAGAAAACACAATTAAAGGACTAAGAGATCAAATAGCTGAATCTATTGATCAATGTAAAATCAATAATAACAATTTAACTTGTAAAATTGATGATTATAAATATAAAGTTGATGTTGAAATTGGTGATGTTAAAAACCAAGTGAGTAATCTTAATAAAGATATCAAAGATGTTAAGAGTGCTATAATTCAGACAAAAAGGGACATAAAAAATGAAGTAGAGCAGGAATTAGTAGAGAAATTTAAGAGTATAGATGTTAAAAAGGTCGATGAAAATAAATATCGATCGAAAGTTGGAGAAAATATTAAACGTATTCAGAAGGATATAAAGGATCATGCAGGAATGATAGAACAAAGTAATAACAGTTATAAAGAAATTTTAGACAAGAATCTAGATGAGTTCAGAAAAGAGCAAAAAGGGTATGTGAAGCAAGTGCTGGAACAGATGGACTTAGAAGGAAAATTTCAGCAAGTGTATGATCAAATGGAAATGAAAAGTATATGTAATGCCAAGGCAGAAATGTTTACCGGAAAAATAAGTAGTAAAGCATATGTTGACTATGTTGATTCTTCACAAATGAATAATATAGAGTTAATTAAGCCAAGTAGTAATAATAATAATCAGTCAGATAATACTCTTGTGAAGGAAATTGACAATAGACCAACTAGAGAAGTAATTAGTCATGAGGGTAGTTCAAATAATTCTATGGCCTTAAGGTTTATGAAAGTTAAACCGTTTAAAGGGGAATACATGGAAAACCCCTCGGAGTTTCTAAACAATCTAGATGAATTGTTTTCGATATGTTCTTTGTCTGAAAAGGAGAAAGTAGCCGTGTGTAGCAATCATTTATACGGAGTAGCTAAAGATTGGTGGCAATCTCTGTTCGAGAAACCCATGACGTATGGTGATTTCAAATGTTTTATTGTCGGGAGCTTCTGGAACTCCGACAAACAGGATTGCATTCGGTATCAAATTACCCAAGATAAGTACCAAGTTAGCAAAGGCAGCTACACCAGTTTTTTCCGAAGTCAAGCCGTTCGTTTGAAGACTTTGACTGCTTGTCCATTGTCGGAAGGACAAATTGTCAGAATAGTTAGACACAACTTACCAAAGCATGTGGAACAGTTGTTAATAGCTGCTGACCGTGGGACAATTGAGGAAGTCTCCGAAATATTAGATGCTCTGGAAGTAGCAGAGTTATCTATTGATAATAAGTTTAGGGTAAATAGGGATAAAAATAATTACCCATTAGCAAGTCTTAGTATTAATACTGGATTAAAATCTCCTGGAGGCTTTAAGAGAAATTTTAGTTATAAAGGTAGAAATAGAATGTCTCCATATGTTAAGAGAACTGTACAGTATAATACAAATAGAGATAGAAGTGATGATTTGCAAAATCAGCCTTCTACAAGTGGTATAACTACCATATTGAAGAGACCAGCTAATAAAACTAATAGTAAGAAGTTAAATTAGAAAGGTCTTTGTACGTTAGTTCCTCTTTGCAAGGACCTGTTGCTAACAAAATGGGGAACGATCAGATGTGGATGCTGAATGCTTTAGATCTTGATATTGATTATCTAGAGCCCTTTACTATAGGCGAACCACCAATAACCTATCAGTGTCCCATTGTAATTTTGCATATAAATGGTATTAGAGTTGAAGCCCTAATTGACTCCGGAAGTCAAGCTTCCATATTGTCAGAGTCAATGTATCAAAATCTGGTGAGTGTAGAAAGGGATATACCTTCATTGCCAGTAAAACAAATTCAAGTAACTTTAGCAAATGGAAAGAGGACAAAGTTATCAAATAAACAAGTCTGGATTACCTTCAAAATAAATAATACAGAATTTGGGCATGTTTTTCTTATTATGCCTGGATTAATACATGAAGCCATAATAGGAGCTGACTTCATGATTTTGAATAAATGTCAGATAGATTTTCATAATAGGATTTTTATTTGTAAAGAAGAAAGGCTTAATTTTGAATATGGTATGCATAACCTTTCTAGTCAATTATTATGCATACAGAACACATTAATTGATGCCAGCATAAAGGCTAAAATTGAACATGTTTATGCAATAAATTCTGAATTGGGTGAAAATTTATATCAATTAATGTATAATTTTAAGAATATTTTCTCTAAAATTCCTGGTATAATAAAGGGATATACCCATAGAATAAAATTGAAGAGTAATGATCCTTTCCATCAAAAGATGTACCCAATTCCTTACCAATATAAGGATGAGGTACAGAGTCAAATTGACAAAATGCTAGAGTGGGATATAATTAAGAAATGCCCTTCTCCTTACGTAAACCCATTGGTTATTGTGAAGAAGAAGGATGGCAGTATTAGAGTATGCTTGGATGCTCGTATGTTAAATAATGTAACTGTACCAGAACGTGACATTCCTCCACCTGTACATGAGCTCTTAACTAAATTTCACAAGAGGTCAATTTTCTCTACATTTGATCTGACAGCTAGTTATTGGCAAATACCACTGCATGAGAGTGATCAGCAATATACTGCATTTAGATTTCAAGGCCAGTCGTATGTTTTCAGACGGATGCCTTTTGGTCTCATTAATAGTGGTGCTGGCTTGATCAGATGTTTAGACATGATTTTTTCGAAACAATTGAAAGAGAAAATCATCATGTATGTGGATGATATAGTTATTGCTTCTGATAGTTTACATGAGCATATCCAACATTTAAAATTATTTTTTACTGAGTGTCAGATGCAAAATGTTAAAATAAATATGGAAAAATGTTCAATAGCAGCTAAAGAAATTACTTTTCTAGGTCATTTAATAAATGAGCATGGAATCCAGCCCCATCCTGAAAAGATTGCAGCTATTCAACGTTTTCCCATCCCAAAAACAGTAAAACAGTTAAAATCATTTTTCGGATTGTGTAATTATTATAATAGGTTTTACAAAAATTTCGCGGAAGATACTATAAACTTATCTAAATTATTAAAGAAATCTGAAAAATGGAAATGGACTATTGAACATGACCATGAATTTAATATAATTAAAAGTAAATTTCTAAAACACGTAATTTTAATGTATCCTGACTTTAGTAAAACATTTTATGTGCAGACAGATAGTAGTTACTATGGTCTGGGAGTAGTGTTATATCAGCTCGATGAGGATCAGGTACCTCATGTGTTGTACTTCTTAAGCCGTCATTTAAGAGGTGCTGAGTTGAATTACACTATTACTGAAAAGGAAACCCTAGCTGTTGTTTGGGCTTTTCAGAAATTACGCCAATTTTTATTGGGATCAGAAGTAATTGTGCTGACCGACCATAGAAGCTTGGAGTTTTTGAACAAAAGCTACCTCAGTAATGAGAGACTTGTTAGGTGGAGCTTATATCTCCAGCAGTTCAACTATAGAGTGATCTATATTGAAGGGAGACAGAATATCCCTGCTGATATTCTTAGCCGCCACCCTATTTGTCTGTTATCCCAACATCCTAATGCTCAAAATATAATTATTAGTAGTGTGGATGTAGACAGGGATGAATCTATAGTAGATGATTATAATAATCTTACTATGATTCAAGGTCAGGATCATAAATTAAATAGAATCATGACTATCTTAAATAATCATGATAATAAAAATAGTAAGAATAAAAGTATAAGAAGGATTTTTAGCAAGTATAAGATGTATCAGAATTTACTTATGTACAATTTAAGTTCAAATCAGGGGGAATCATGGAGGATAGTTGTTCCTGACTCCATGATTGATAAAGTAATTATGTATGTACATTGTAGTTATGGTCACTACGGTGCACCAAAGATTATGTACGTATTAAAATCTATTTTTTATTGGGATAAAATGTATAAGCGTGTCATAAGGAAAATTAAAACATGTTCTACTTGCTTGAAATCTAAATATTGTAACAAATCATATGTTGGGGTGATGCAGCCAATTATTCCAAATCAAGTTAATGAATTGTTGGCTATTGATTTTTATGGGCCTTTACCACCATTTAAACAACAGAAATTTATTTTAGTAGCTTATGATGTATTCAGTAAGTTTGTAGCAGCATATCCTGTGCCTAAAACTAGTGCACATTTTGTTATAAAATGCATGATGAATTATCAGTTTCCATTAGTAGGAAAACCAAAAATTATATTAACAGATCATGCTACTGCTTTTATATCGAATAGATGGAATGATCGGATTCAAGCGCAAGACCTCAAACATGTTATGAGCTCCATAAGAAACCCTCAATCTAATCCATGCGAACGTGTTATGCGGGAGCTTAGTCGATTGTTTAGGGTGTATGTAGCTGATAATCATAAGAAGTGGGTGCAAAAACTTCCTGAGGTTATTAACTATATTAATAGTACGTGTAATGAGTCCACTGGTTTCACTCCTATTCGTTTGCATTATGGGAAACATGAGCCCTTATTAATTAGAACGCCTATACCAATTGTTAGAGAACCAATTGATAGGGATGAGGATAATAATCAAGCTAAAGTAAAGCTTCATATTATGGGTGCTAAAAGAGTAAAGAAAGCCCATAATAAACCACATCCATTTAAAATTAATGATTTAGTTCTGGTTAGAACACCCCATGTTAGCAACCTACAAAGAAATCAATTTAAAAAATTTCTTAGTCTATATGAAGGTCCATATAGAATATCCTGCAAAGTAGGAGAGAATGCGTTTATGTTAACCACACCAGATGGGGAAAAGGGAACTTATAATGCAAGGAGCCTAATTCCATTTCCATCTGAGATGTGAGTTACAATTGTAAAAATGTTGTGAATAAATATTTTAATGTAATATTTAAATACTTGCTTTATTCACATAAGGAAATAATTTATTATGTAATAAATTAGCATGATGAATAAAGTTTAGTTGAAGAAATTTACAAAATATGTAAATGATATTTTAAGAAGAAATAAGTTTTGTCATAATGACTAAGTAGAAATGGAATTAGTTATTGAAGTAAATATATTTTAAACAAGAAGTTAAATAATAGAGTTAAAGAGTATAAAACTCATATGTTTAAAGTATATATAATTAAATCTTATAAAAGATTAATTTGTATTAAGGTAGTGATCATGAAAGTGATTAATCTTAAAAGATGAAGTTAATCATTTTAAAAGAGAAATATATAGATTTGCTGAATAATAATCTATAAGATTGCTAATGAAATTAGCAATGAGTTATAAATAAAATACATAGAGTAGTTTAAAATATAGTATTAACTATAATAATATGTATTTTTAGTAGCTTATGTAAAGGTGTATTTAAGAGAATTTAAATACTTGATATTTGTAGAAATATTAGGGAAATGAAAGTAACCTAATTAAGAGATAAGTAAAGAGAAGTGAAACTTAATTTAGGAAGTAAAGAAGTCATTGTAGTTTATTTAAAAGTGTTTTCTTAGTGAAATTTGAGATGATATTTCAATGCTTTATGAAACTTTGTGATAAAGTAATGTGTTATGATATTTAAATGATAAGAAAGATAAAATTGATAAATGTGGAGTAAAGATGTTAAAGATGAAGGTTAAATTTAAAATTTTATTCGAAGGAGGGGAATATGTGCCCTTTTATATGGGTCACCATTTAAGTTTTGTGCTAATCTAGTGGAAAATTTTAAATTTAAGAAGTATTTTAAAAGTGTGATGTTGACTTTGCTTGTGGTAATGTTACCATAAGTTTAATTAAAGCAATCTATGAGTGTTTGATATGTGAATTGTGTTGATCTTGAGAAGATATTTAAATGATGATGATTATGATGTAATACTGCATTAATATGTTTAATAACAAATGTTTGAAGCTAAAGTATTTAAAAGACAAGTTAAAATTAGATAAAAATATTTATTTAATTTGAAATATATGTTAAAAGTGAATAAAAATATTTTAAATTATAAGTACTTAAATTGAGATTAATATTTGATTTTAATCATATCAAATAATTATTTTAAAATCTATTATAATATCTTATTTATTTTTAAAAATAAATATTTATTTTAAAAAAGCAATTGTTAAGTTTATTTTTAGACAAGCGTTCTTGTATTATAAAGAACAGATGTTATACACACGCGTGGAAGTTGTCTAATAAAGTTGCAATTATTATTTTACAAAATCATGTTATAAAATTTATAAATAATACGTGAGTTATCACGAGATAAAAATAAAGATATTAATGTAAAATATTAAATTTGATTTTAAAAATATTGTCTTAAAAATGTAACGTATTTAAAAAGATTTAATTTATTTTAAAATGATCTTATAAAAGTTAAGATTTAAATTAAGTGAGAAATAATATTTCAAAAGAATGTTTAATAGATTTAAATAAACGATAAATATTGTTTTGAAAGAATTTGATAAAATATCAAATATTAAATAAGTCATTATTTTATTTTTAATAGTGAGTTGATAAATATGTAAATAAGCAAAGTTTGATTGTTTAATCGAACCAATCAGATAAGGAGTTTCTGGCAGTATATAAGCTGGATTCAATTGTTGAGGGGGTCTCTCTACAATAAAACTTCTAAGTCGTTTGTGCTATTAAAAAAATAGCTGAGTAAATTTATAAACGCTCTTAAAAATCAGTTGTAAAATCATAAGAGTGTTATTGAATAATTTATAATATTTTTAAAGTAATGAATATGCAGGAGTAACTTAATTTTCCCTATCATCTTCTCAATATCGAAACTCAATTTACGTACAAATAATCAATGGAAACATCACGTATCGGAGAAATTTATCAGAAACTTTATGCTGGAAAAGTAACAGACGCTGGATTAGAACATAAAACTACAAGATGGAGAAAAGTAGTATTTTGGACTATAAATAGTTTTCAAAAGTTAAATTACTATTGTCTATTACTAATAGATATTTTAAAGAAATATAAATATTTCTGTAAAAGAAAGTATTTTGACAAATTATAGAAGTAAAATATGTATCTTAAGGAAAGATATAAGATGCAATAGTAATTTTAAATAAATACTTGCCTTGTTAAGTCTTTATGCTAAAAGACTAAATATTGACGTTTTAAAAAGGCAAATAGACTATAAATATGATTATTTAAAATCACAATATAATAAAATTGCTATATCGAAGTAATCTAAACGCTGGACGTTATAGATGGAAAAATTAATTCTTACCGGAATATGGTATTTACAAATGCGCAAGTAATACATGGATATCCAAATCAAGTTAAACTAAGCCAAGCCAAACTAAGTTAATTTAAAATAATTGAAGGATAATTTTATAAATTATAACTTAGTTTTGAAATAATAACTTTTGAATAATAATCTATGAAGAACTGGATCCAGAATTTATAAACTATTTTTGAATTTTATTTGTTTTCTTGTGGAACTTATTATTTTTTTAAAAAAATAAACGTTATCATTTTTATTATAAACTTTCAAGAAGCACGTGATTCAACGGAACAGGAAATAGTGTTTTATTGACTTTATACGGAGGATATTTGTTGGAACTTTTATGGTAGGAAAAATCAACGATGGAATATGTAATATAAATTTATTTTATTTATTTAACATAAAATTTAAATATTATTAAACTCTTTAAAAAGTAGGTTAGGTACATTTATTAAATAGTAACTTAAAAATAATATAATAATTAATTACATAAACTTATTTTTATAATTAATATAACACGGAATATTCTAATGAATGTTTATGAGTGAAAATGTGAATGATTTTTTATTTTATGAAGCTGCAAATTCCGAAGAATACTGGATAGCAGAATGGACATTATTATTGTTATGGTAAAAAATATTGTATAATTTTTTTTTTAAAAAAATGAATTTAATATGTTTTTCTTTAGATCAACTGAATATTATGTTGTTGTAGAATGAATGGATAAATATATTATGAAAACACATACATTATATTGACATCAAACTTTATTAAAATATGCATAATTTTTAATTTATAATATAAACATGACATAACATTACGTAAAAAGTTTGAGAAATAATTATATGATTCTTTCGTAAATAATTTTGATATTTTTATTTATGCTTAGTATTAAAATGATGTTTATTACTTATCTAAGTAATTATTTTATTTTTTTGAAATTTAGAAAAGGATTTTAAAAGTCTATATTTTTGTGTATTTTGTTTATTGAATAAGCTAAGTTACGTTATGAGTAGAAGCCTATATTTAGATTGAAAAGTTTACTAAGTATAGACAATATAGTATGAGTAATTTGGATAATGAATATTTTATTTGAAGTTGATATTTGTTTTCCGGAAAATGTTTTAAATAAGTTTAGAATATGTTTTATAGATAGAAATTTATTAGAAAGGTTAGTAAAGCACATAGGGTAAAATAATGATTTTACACAGAAAGGAATCATAAAATTTATCTAATGTAATGTTTTTATGAATTTAAAATTGATAAATGATTTAAATATTAATGTTTGAATAATACAAATATAGAATGCATATTTTATAAAATGTATAACAGGAATTACATTAAGTAAAGTATAAGTACAGTCAATTATTTGTTTACATTACAAAGACATCTTAATTTTATATAAAGTTATTAGGCAATGCTAATAACAAAGTGAATACATGATAATACATTATAAATGATATTTAATTAATGTAGTTATTTAATAGGTAGAGTTACATTATCTACACATACTACATAGATAATCTTGACATGTATTATTATTTGTAATAATTAAAGATTACTACTATTTATTTTTCAAATCTAAGTTTTAAGAAAAACACACTGTAATAATATTAATATAGCATTTGAAGCAATGTGTAATTGCTTATTAAGTACATAAGTTAATAACAGTGTAAGCCTCTTATATTTGTATTTCTTATTTTTTTATTTATTTGTTGTTATAAATTTTAAATTGTAAATAGTGTAAATAAATTTTATTTGAAGTTATTGTAAATAAATTTGTTAATTTGTTTTAAAAGTGTGTCAAGTTTCATTATTTTTCACCTCAGCATTTTGACATCAGATGATTTGAAATAAACATAATATTTGCACAAAATTGAATTTGTTATTATTACTTAGAATTGAATACCATATTTGCTTAACATTATTTTATAAGAATTGATTGACATGAACATAAATATTACAATGGTCATAAGATGATTATAATGCACATTATAAGAATACAATATTGTTTATTGCCACAGATTATGAAGTATAAGATTTTGATCTATTCCAAAATTAAGATACCATATGAAATAAAAGATATACATATGATTGTTTATTTATTTAATGATTAATTATATCATAGAAATAGATGAGATTAAATTACATTCTAAGATTAGTATTATTATTATTATTTAAATAAGTTAGGTGTATTTAAGTTTGATATAAAATCCCACATCATACTTATTTACATGAGTTATTATTATTTTAAAACAGCTTAGAAGAACCTGAGATTATTTAATTATATTTTAAGTTAAAAGTTAGGAATTATTTTAGTATTATTAAAGATAATTTATTTCATTTAAAAGCCATAAGAATGCTATAGATGTAGTGGTAAAGTGATAGGGTAGTGATAGTATTCTTATGCCATTGAGACAGTATCTTGGGAGATATTGACTCAGTGTAAATCTGCTTATTACTTTGTAACTTTACTTCGCAGTCTCATAATTTTATTAAATACTTATTTAATTAATATAATCTAGAACTATATTGATTTTGATGATTGATAATAAATTTAATTAAGATATGATAATATAAAAAGTATATTAAAGATAGATATGCAAATTTTAATTAAGCATAATAATGTAACTGAGCTAGTTGTATTTTAAACTATTTTATATATCCAGAAGTAAGGGTACAATATATATATATATATATATATATATATATATATATATATATATATATAATATGGTCAATGGTTTGATAAAAGTGGGAGGGAAATTGTCAATGTCAGAAATTAAGAAGCTGTAATATATATTGATAATATAAGAGGAGAGTTATTTATTTGATGATAGATAGTAGATATAGGAAAGGAAAAGATGAATAAGGAAATGTATAATCGATGTATACCTATGTATAAATTTGTAAAAATTATATTTTTTTCATGGGATTATTTCTAAGCGTAACCACTAGAGAGTGTATAATCTGTAGAATGTTGATTATCACATGATTAATTTTTTAAATGGGATTTTGAGAAGGTTGATATGTGAATGAAAGTCGATTTGAAGATATTAAATTGCATACAAACCAGCTGTCTACTATTTCGAGTTATGTGTAATTTGATTACGTGTTTATAAGGTTTTAACAACATTATCGCTATATAAGTTGCTAGAAAATGATCATAAGAAATGATATATATATATATATGAAATAGACCCAGTGCATGGAGCTATTTGAAAATTTCAAATATAAAATGTCAAATCATTCCTCCAAACGTTATGTTGTTGTCTTTTTTAGAGAAGCTACCTACCTACCTTATTTGGTATTCAGACTTTATCTTTATGCATAAGGAAGCATTTCCTAAAAAAAAACGTAATGTTTGGGGAAGTGATTTGACGTTATATATTTATAATAATTAAAATGTTCCATAGCTGTATATACATATGTAAAACATTTAAAAATAAATAATGTGTACAAGAATGAAAAAGTTATAAATGTTAAGAAATGAAAAATTTTACATAAAAAATAAAATTGAAATAATATATGCAGACAAGTTCAAGTTGGGCTTTAGAACACATGTGAATTTGTATAGAATAATCAATATTACCAAATGTAAAGTAGAAAAGATGGAGTTATTTAGTGCCATATATACTGTAAGTATGTAGCCAATTGATTTGTCCTTATATATAATACTATGAGTAAATTAAAAAGAATTTTAGGTAGAAAATAATAATGATACAGTTTTCATTTATTATACATTGTACTGTCCTCATCGTCCAATACTAAATATTGAATGAATAGAAAAAAATTAAACTTTATTTTAACTTATAAGTAGATTCCATTCTTAGTAATAGCACACAGGTTAATATATAACAATGTTTCAAGTCGTATTAATCTCCTCTTTTTTTTAAATGTTAGTGGTTTGACTAGTGCCGATATTAACATTAGAGTCAAACATGGATATTTAGATTCATGTATATTAAATTTAAGATACCGATTTAATCAACTGATCTATTTTGACAAAGGCAGCAATCAGTAGAAATTTCATATTTGATATTCCTCCTGATTTCTCCATTTTTTTTTAAGAATAAGGTTAATTAGAAGCTTTTAGACATTATAGATTGTCACACTAGGGTGACATTCAAACAAGTAAATATGTGTTTTATTTTTTTAACAATAAAATATTCTTATGCTTATTCCTATGAAAATGAGTATAACTTGTTGAAAGTATATTTGGATTTTAAAATTATAAATGGATTAACTAACCTCCATACCAGTGCTTATACTTTTGAAATCGTATGAATGGAGATACAATAAAAAACAAATTTCTAAAATTATGATTAAAATTTATATTCTACTGTAGTAACTTTATATATAATATATATGTAATTACAACAAACATGATTTATTAAAAGGCAAGGGAAATGGGAAAATTTAAATTAAACAGCATTTGATTTGACCAACTCAAATTCAAAATCGTAATAAAAAACCCTTATATACATACAATTACACAACTGTAAGATTTATATTACTTAATAAATGTAATGTCTATATTTGCCACCATAAATAAGATAAATTATAAAATATATATTGTTTTCAGAAATTATGCATACTTACCAATAAGCATTGTAAGTTTAATAATTAAGCATTATATCAGTCTGATCAATTTATTATACAGACCAGTAAATATGAATAATTTGTATTACTTTTTTTGGTAAGCATAATAAATAATAAATATTAACAAATGAGCATCTGAGCATTGTAAACTAAAGAATAAATCAGAAAGAAATATTACAGAAATCTTCATTACTTGGAGCTTGGCTCGTCAGAAAATTATTACCTTATTCACTATGTGGCTATGGGGGGGGGGGGTTGCTTCTACTTTTATAATTTACTAGTTCAGCCCTAAAAGTAGACATAATAAGTGAACGAATATGCCACATTATAATAATGCATACATAATTTTTTAAATTTATATCACAGGTCAGCTAGGACATTTAAAAAAATAATTACAAGCCTAAATATAATATATGTTTCATTAATAGAGTAATAGCTCTTCAGATGTGTTAAGACTTTAATGACTATTTTTTTACAGTATTGCAATAACTATAACTCTATAAATATTTATCGTAATATATATTATTCACAATATAATATATTTTATTAATGCATTATTCTGATATATGCTGGAGTTCAAATCCAGAATAAAGCAAAAAATATAAAGCAGTTTATAATTTATTTGCTAATTTATGCAATAAGTAAGGTAACTAATAAAACAGTACTGGTGCTAATGATATATAACTATTTGAATAAATAGATCCAATCCGAAATCCAATTTTAATAAATAAACTAATTAATTGAATTGAGAGACAGAGCAACATTTGTGAAACATTGTAGTTGTAAGTTCAATTATTTCCATTTTTCTAAAGCATTCGGTATTTAATGTTAGATGATAGAAATAGTCCATCATATATATATATATAATTACAACTAAAATCATAAACCATCAAGCAAACAAAATGTGAGTCATTATTTTAATATGTTAGTAAACAGAGGGTAATTTTTTTTTAACTATTCAGTTTTTATTAATATTGTCTACAAAGTTATCAGGTTATCGCAGCCGCCTTGCAAGCAGACTGTTGTGGTTTCGTCTCCCGGCCAATGCTATGACATATGGAAAAAAAAGTTATCAGGTACACATACATTTAGCATATATATATATTGTTTCATTCCATATTTATTTAGAAATTGATTTTTTAAAAATAAAAAAAATAAAATCTTACAATATTCTCAAATCTGTCACTTAAATTTTAAATTATTTACAATTTTATTAAGTTTATTAAGCCATTTTTATTTAACATTAATATCTTCTTTAAAAATACTTTTTTAAAGATTGTTAAGTTATAAATAATTAAATATTTTTAATAAGAATGGTGACAGGTGATTGATTTATTGCTATTTTTTATAATTGTTTTAAAACGTGCATTGCATCTAAAAGGCAACAAATTACTTTTTTCCAAGTTAACTGTGTTTATTAACTAAGTACACACACATATATTTAAAAATTATTGCAAAAAATAAATTTGATATATATACTATCTTTTTATTTTTATTTTTAATACGATATTAAATTTCTCTTAAAAAAATTAATACTTTTTGACAAGCAAATTTTTGTAAAATATTTACTCTCAGAATGTTTATTCGTAAGTAGTTTCTTTCTTACTAAGTGCCTATTGTGATTTTATTTGAACAAGTGATAAAAAGTTTATATTAAAATGTTTTAAGAATAAAGCTAATATAAAATTATTATTACATAAGTAATTTTAATATATAAATCTTATCATCAGAGCTGAAATTTTACTTCCATTATAATATTGTAAATAAATTGCTTGTGTTATTTTATTTCCACGGATCTTCATATTTTTTTTAATAAGGCTATTACAATCATATCAACGTATAATGTTGTGCGTAATAAATATGAAATAAACTACAGCAGCATGCAAATTACTGCCAATTTCTTCTACGTTCATCCGTAGGAAATAAATATAGAAATTGTAGCCATTATAGAGATGATTAATTTAAAATTCTAAAAAAATATATTTAAACATAAAATTTTCAGTTTCTTATTTTTATTAATGTTTTACTTAAATGATATTTTTTATGTCATTAAAAAATCAAACATAATTAAATAATTTTTAATAAATTATTATCACTCTCTTTTAAATGTATTTTGTTAATTTTAGGGAAAACCATTTGGGAATAATAAATTTCATATTAAAATAATTTTAATTTTCTTTAATCATATTGTAATTGTACTGGTACGGAGTGGGTGTACAGAGTTCACCCACGGTACAGAGTTCACCCACAGTGAACTTACATTGACGGCCAATCATCATCATCATCCCACAGTTAGGTAAACAAATTATTGTACCGGTATGGAATCACAACAAATATCAAGCAGTTGCGGTTGTACTGCAATCGTTTGAAGACATCAAGGTTTTCACCATTTGAAAATAGACATCCTTAACATCTATACACAAATACCTTGTCTAATACTATATAGTTGTAACTAACTGTTTGTGTTTTATTATTCAGGATGTGTTGATTAATATACATCCCTTGCAATTCACATAATTTCCACCCGTATAAGATCAGCTTCTGGGTCTTAAGAGTCACATTGCGTATTGATGGGAGATTAACTACTAAGCTAGTTAATAAAAAAACAAGAGAAATCATATCCACTGTTATTCTATACATAACTACTCTTTTATATAAAAAATTTATGATGATAATATCACTCCCATTTTCCTTCAAAGGCACAAAAGAGAACTAGACCCTAAATACCCATTCAGTCACTAGGAGGTTGTCATGTATATATATATATATATTACCAATGCAATGTTTACATATCATGATAAAAAATACCATTTTCATTTTTTACTGTGGTTCATAATCCATTTTTATCTGATGATGACTTATGAGCAACATTCAAAAGGAGTTTTGTAATTGGTAAATAAACACATATAAGCAGTTTCATTTAAACATCTGATTCATGTTTTATTACAACATAATGTGTACATTCCCAAAACAATTAATTAAGATAAAATTAATTGTAGAATTACTAAACATTTAATGATTTATAATAATAAGAGAAAAAAATGGAAAGCAACACACATCTTTTAGTTATGGTATTTAAATGTCATTTCACTTAGCTTAAATAATTTGATCCCTTGTGACATTTATATAATTAATAAATAAAATCAAAAAATGCATATATACACCCCATCTTGTCAATAACATTCTAATATAAATATTACACAATTAATCTGTTATCCATTCATAGTTCTGCCGAATTTATGCTTTTACTAAGTCAATGTTAGTAAAAACGCTCTCATCTCATTATTATTATCATTTCATAACCCTCTTTATCATTTTATTTTAGGCCTATCTACTACTGCCATACATCTATGTACATACACACACCAACTAGGGTTTAAACCTTTTCCATCATAAAATGTTTACATAAATATTTCAATCAAAAAGAAATGAACATCTATTTTAAAATGAACTATATCAAAATACATTAACATATGTGCATACAAATAAAGATATATAATACAAGTGATAAACAATTGAAGATAAAAATAGGGGGGAAAATGGCATAAAAATAAAATAATATTTAGTAAAAACAAAACCCTTAATCTCTAATACCTAATTCGATATTTGAAGAGAGAGAAACCTTCAATAGTCATTAATCAAATTTGGTTGTATGATACCGAATGCTTGGGTTCTTGCATTTGTAAAGTATTGTTAATTATCTTGTAAGCACACAATATGGAAATATATATATAACTCTGTGGATGGCTAACCCGTGCAAATCTTTGTTTTAACATATATATATATATATATAACACTGATTATCATATGGGAAATTCCTGAATTATAACAATAGAGAAGAAAACAGTGCAAAATGTCTTTTAAAGCACACATTGACTATTGCATGCAAATTTTCTTTAAATTCACTTGGACTACTATTTTCAAAATTATTGTTAAGATGATAGAAAATTTATGGTATAGATATAAACTAGTTGATGTCTAAACTCATTCACAGACAATCCTGAATTTGAATTAGAGTAGGTTTTCTTCATGGTTTTTCATTTTTCTGATAGTCACTTTCCCAAAATGGATGGTGGCATGAAGTATTGTAGACAATTTAGCCATCACCTCTTTTGTAATTACCCCTGGTTATGTTTCTCTAGTCTCCCATTCAGATGTACTTGGATATCAATGAATGCCCGCCCTTTGTAACGAAAAAATCTAGCATTCAGCACTGCATTTCTTTTTAGTTATCTACGTAAATAAGATATTTGAAATGAGTTGGCAACACCAGTTCAAAAAACAATAATAATGCTTTTATTTGAGCTTCTGTCTGGTATTTATTCATTTAGTATTACTGACATCATTGGTCTACTAATGACACTAACCTTCTGATAGTAATATGGGTTTCAATAATCTAATATCCTCTTGGGTGGTTTGAAGCATTCTTATCTTGGAACTGTCAACTTATGATTAATTAGTAGTTGAGTACAACTAGTTTGGTGGTCAAATATGATCATTAGCCATCGTTTTGATTTTACACATTTGCTAATGAGTTTCTCTCTCCCTCTTTCTTTAATGTTGACATATAATAAAATAAAAATGACATAATTTTTTTAAAAAACCTGTGTTACATAGAATTAAAATTTGAAATATTAATTAATCTTTGCAAGCATAGAATTAAAATTTGAAACATTAATTAATCTTTTCAACTTCTATGAAGGCACTTAAAATAAATTATCCACACACACATATAGACCCACATATATGGCCAGAAGTTAATTCCTAATATATAGTTAAAATTAAAAGTCCTAATATATAGTTAAAATTAAAAGAAATCGTTCATTTTATCCACTGTTCATCTATCAGTGACTTTCAATCAAGAAATATATATAGCTGAATAAAACAAACACAAGAAATTTATCTCTCCTACTTTTCTTTTTTTCTAGAATAATTGAATTCTTTCTTGGGTTACCCTATTAATACACTACATCTGCTTCCTCCTAAAATTAAAAAAAAAGAACACAACAACCAATAAAAATTTCCTTTCCTTTTCTATATCTACACTGTCACTTATAATTTCTTATTGTAAGTCTTCCTGTAACCACTGGTTATTCTTTCTCTGACTACATTCCTTCCCTTTAAATTACTACTAGAGTTTTAAGACCTACAATTTATCTGTTGAATATTAAAATTTGGATGCCCCAGTGAGTTTACCCCAAAAAAAATGTCTAGGGATGAGCTGCCATAGGTTTTACACTCCTTTCATTGAAGGTGCTTTTCTCCATCTTCAGGAGATTCTAATAACAAGACATTTTGCCCTTTTCACCTTTTTATTCAGAATGGCCCTTCATCAAGATTAAAAAATTTATTAAATTTATGTTTCCGCAGATCACTAACATGAGGAGGTTTGACAAAGATATACTCTCCCACCTCATGGTAAAAAATAGAAATGTAACACCCATATAACATTATTTAACAATATTTATAATCAAAACAAAGTTCATATCTCAAAGTATGTGCTCATCAATGTTTTTAGAGATCTGATAAGCATTGATGGATTATAGAATTAATAGTGACCTGCAGTTCTGAGTTAGATAAGGAATTCAACCAGTGGAGTATAATTACACAATGCACCATGAGCACCAAAATCCTACCACAACCCAGAATAAGAATGTAAAAATGCTCTGATTTTTTGTGTCTTAGTTGCTAGAAATATAGAGAATTATGACTTGCTCCTTCTCTGGGGATTTAGAGGCAGGGATCATGGAAGGACAATGTTAACTGCACCATGATAAACAATAGGAAATCTAAAATGGGTTGGAGTAATGACTGAGATAGAACACACATTTGAGTTGCATGAAAACAATGCATCCTCAATACAATGAGAAAATTCTCCACCCATCATCAAAACTGAAAGTACAGCTAAACAAACTTCAACAATCAAATAATCTAATCTCCAAAATCATACATTTTTATGACTGTTAAGTTAGAACACTGATTTTGTTTAAAAAAATTAATTTAACCAATTTTTTTTATTACATAGAATAAGTATGTTATTCTTGATGCTATGATAAAAGTTAATGACTCATAATTGATTATGTATAAGTAGTTACAATTTTCCTCCATAAATAAATTAAAATATAATCAACTTTATTAATAAAACAAAACATTTAACTGAAGATAAAATTGTTGCTGAATTGAACACTGACTTATGCTGTGATGCATAGATGTTTGAGAACTAAAATATTATGCTGCTCCATGGCTGCAGTCATTGGCAACATTAATTATGAAATAATGCTAAATATTGTAAAAAGTCTAAATAAAAATAGAAGGCCACAGATAACTATACAGTAAAAAAAATTCCTTTTTCTAATTCTCAAATTTATCCACCTCTCTTCTACCATGCTCACTTCACTCCCAGTCTATGCTGTCTATTGAGGCCCATGTTGAGCACCAACTTATTGTAATTGTAGTGGTACTGAATGGGTATACATTCTCAACCACAATGAATTTGGGGTGATAGTCAGTCATCATCATCATCATTCCACAGTTAGGTATCCAAGTTATTGTACTGGGATGAAATCATAGCAAATATTAAATAATTGGTGTTGTATTGTAATCATTTTAAGACAACAGGGTTTTCATCATTTGAATGTAGAGATCCTTAGCATCTATATACAAGTCACTGGTCCAATACTATGTAGCTATAATTAACTGTTTGTGTTTTATTATTTCAGATGGGTTGGTTAATATACATCCCTTGGAACATCAGCTAGTTCCTACCTTTATAAGATTAGCTTCTCAGTCTTAGAATCTCTTTGCCTATCAATGGGAGATTAAACACTAAGCTATCTCATAGAAAAAAAACAAAATAAATCATATGCCCTGTTATTCTGTACATATTTATCCTGCCCTACAAATAACTTCTGATAGTAATATTACTCACATCCTTCTTCAAAGGCACAGAAAAGAACTAAACCCTACATACATATTCAGCCACTATGAGGTTGTCATATATACCAAAATATACTCTTATACATTTTTGGTCAATGTTTTGGTATCATGCCTAAAATTACTCATTTCACTTTTTACTGTGGTTCATAGTGTATTTTTATCTGATGATGACTTTTGAGCAACATTAAAAAGGAGTTTTGTAATTGATAAATAAACACATATAAGTAGTTTAATTTCAATATCTGATTTATGTTTTATTCTAACATTATAAAATAATGTATACATGCCCAAAACATTTAAGATAAAATTAATTATAAAATTATTAAACATTTAATGATTAATAATAATAAGAGAAAAACATGGAAAGCATCACACATCTTTTAGTTATGGTATTTAAATGTCATATCACCTAGTGTAAATAATTTGGTCCCTTGTAACATTCATATAATTAATAAACAAAATCAAAAATTTGCATATACACACTTCATCTTGTCAATAATATTATAATGTAACTATTACATAATTAATCTGTATTTATTCATAACTCTGCCTAATTTCTGCCTTTACTAAATCAATATTTTAAAAAAATCTCTCATCTCGTTACTATTATCATTTCATAACCCACCTTATCATTTTATTTTAGATCTGTCAACTACTCCCATTAATCTATGTAAATATACACATCATCTAGAGTTTAAACTTTCCCATCCTAAAATGTTTACATAAATATTTCAATAAAAAAAATGAACATCTATTTTAAAATGAACTATATCAACATATATCAGCATATGTGTGTACAAATAAAAATATACAATAGGATTGATAAATGATTGAAAATAAAAAAAAAAATTGAAAAAGCATAAATAATAAAATATTTAATAATAACAAAACCCTTAATTGCTAAGATCTGACTTGATATTTGAGGAGAGAAATAGACAGTTAAAAAATGTCAATAGTTATAAATAAAATGTGGTAGTATATTACTGATTGCTTGGGTTCTTACATTTGTAAAGTACTGTAATTAGCTTTTAACATGCACTATGGTCAAATATATGTATATATGACACATTGATTATCACACTGATTATCATATGGGAAATTCATGAACAATACTAACAGAGAAAAAGAAAGCACAAAACATTATTTAAACACACATTGATTATTGCACCCAATTTTCTTCAATTTAGCCTTTTTACTATTTTCAAAATTATTGTTAAAAAGATGTCAAAATTATGGCAGTGATACAAACTAGTTGATGTCTAAACTCATTCACAAACTATCCTGAATTTGAATTAGAGTAAGCTTTGTAACCATCATCTTATCAGACCTGGGTATGTTTCTCCAGTCTCCCATTCATATTTGCCTGGACTCCAAAAGCTTCAAGCCTCTGGAACAAAGAAATCTAGCATTCAGTATGGCATTTCATTTTAAATATTTTCCACAATTAAGATATTTGAGATGAGTGGACAATACCAGTTTAAAAAACAATAATAATGTCCTTGTGTCAGATCCTCTCTTGTATTTATTCATTTTGTATTATTGACAGCATTGGTCCCTTAATGAGACTAACATCCTGATGGTAATATGTCATTGAAGTATTTATTATTAACTTGGGTAGTTTGAAGTATTCTTATATTGTAATTATCAGCTTATGATTAATTAGTAGCTGAGTTTAAACTAGTTTCTTGGGCAAAATGATTATTAGCAGTCTCGTTGATGTTACACATTTGTTAAGGAGTTTCTCTCATTTTCTTTCTTTTTCTCACCTTTTTTTAATTTAATGTTAACATACAATAAAATAGAAATAACATATACATTTTTAAAAAATCTGTGTTACATAGAACTAAAACTTGAAATATTAATTACTCTGTTTGACTTGTATGAAGGCATTTAAGATAGATGATCCACACATGCACATAGGCCCACATATCACTTTCATCCTCCTTCAAAGGCATAAAAGCAAACTAGTTCCCAAATACATATGCAGCCACTAGGAGGTTGTCATTTATATCAGAATGTACACATATTTTGAACAATGTTTACATATCATGCCTAAAATTATTCTTTTCACTTTTTACTGTGGTTCATAATGTATTTTTATCTAATGATCACTTATGAGCAACATTTATTAGGAGTTTTGTAATTGGTAAATAAACACATTTAAGCAGTTTAATTTAAACATCTGATTCATGTTTTTTTTCAACATTATGAAATAATGTGTACATCACTAAAACAATTAATTAAGATAAAATTAATTATAAAATTATTAAACATTTAATGACTACTAATAATAAGAGAAAAAATGGAAAGCATCACACATCTTTTAATTATAAACATCACATGATCACCATTTCTTATGCTTGCTCATAACTGTTATTAAAACAAGCAAAACTCTCTATACTTATTGTCACTTAATGCAAACCAGAGTAATCAATGGATGTCAGAAGACTTGTGCATAAAATCCCCATCTAGTGCCTATTCATTTAATATCCCCAGACTAGTTTCTGGCTTGTTGCCATTGTCTGTGATGAACCTTGGATCTGAGAGCACTGCACCTAGATCTTAGAATCTAATGCAATCTTCCAGCAAACACTTTTTATCTCTAGTTAACTACAAAACTATGGGTCTTAAATTGAAAACACTATAATATTTTCAATCCAAGCTCATCAGCTTATTTAGTTATATTGGTCGGAACTCAGTTTGGTACCTATCCATTTTGGTGTCTTTGGTTCTTTAGTAAATATAGCTACAACTATCCTATTAGACAGGATTGGTTTTAAGTCAATAAACATAACATGAACACCATTTCTTATGCTTGCTCATAACTGTTATTAAAACAGGCAAAACTCTCTATACGTATCTAGGTGTAGGTGCAGTGTTCTCAGTTCCAATGCTCCTCACTGATGAAGTCCACAAGCCAGAAACTAGTCTGAGAATATTGGATAAGTATGCACTAGATGGGAATTTTATGCACAAGCCTTCTGAAATCCATTGATTGCTCTGTCTCACAGTGAGTGGCAATACATATAGAGAGTTTTGCTTCTTTTAATAACAATTATGAGCAAGCATAAGAAATTGTGATCATGTGATGTTTATTGGCTTAAAACCAATCCTGCCTAATAGGATAGTGGTGGCTATGGTTATTAAAGAATCAAAGACATCAAAATTTATAGATACTGAACTGAGTTCAGACCTATATAACTATATAAGCTGATGAGCTTGGATTGAAAATATTATAGTGTTTTCAATTTAAGACTCATAGTTTTGTAGTTAAGTAGAAATAAAAGGTGGCTGCTGGAGGGTTGCATTAGATCCTAAGATATAGATGCAGTGCTCTCAGATCCAAGGGCTCCTCACTGCCAAATACCACAATAAAGAAACTAGTCTGGGGCTATGGATTATTAGGCACTAGATGAGGATTTTATGTACATGCCTTCTGGCATCCATCGATTAATCTGGTTTGCACTGTGTGACAATATATATAGAGTTTTGCCTGTTTTCATCTTTTAATTATGAATTTAAATGTCATTTCACCTAGCATAAATAATTTGGTTCATTGTGACATTCATATAATTATTAAGAAAAATAAAAATGCATATACACACCCCAACTTGTCATAATATTATAATGTAACTATTACATAGTTAATCTGTATCTATTCATAGCTCTCCCTAATTTCTGCCTTTGCTAAATCAATACTAAAAAATCTCTCTAGTTACTATTATCATTTCATACTGCACTTATTATTTTATGTTATGTCTGTCCATTACTGCCATACATCTATGTATGTACACAGATTGTCTAGGGTTTAAATCACTCTTATCATAAAATGTTTACATAAATATTTCATTCAATAATAAAATAAACATCTATTTTAATATGAACTATATCAAAATATATCAACATATGTGTAAACAAATAAATGTATACAATACAATTCTTAAATGACTGAATATAAAATAAAAATAGAAAAAAATTATCGCACAAATAATAACATAATCAATAACAAAACCCTTAATTGCTAAGACCTAATTAGATATTTGAGGAGAGAGAGGGGGGTTAAAAATGTCAGTAGTTATTAATACCATTTGTTTGTATATTACCAATTGTTTGAGTTCTTTCATTTGTAAAGTACTATTAATTATCTTTTAAACATGCACTATGGGCAAGTATATGTATAGAAAACACATTGATTATCAAATTAATTATCACATGGGAACTTCCTGGACAATAACAGAAAAGAAGAAAAATAGCACAAAACATCTTTTAAAGCCCACATTGATAAGTGCACATAAATTTTCTTTAAATTACTTTGATTTCTATTTTCAAAAATATTGTTAAGATGATAGACAATTTATAGTATATATAAACTAGTTGATGTCTAAACTTCTTATCAGATAATCCTGAATTTGAATTACAGTAGGATTTCTTCATATTTTTTTCATTCCTTTGATATACACTTTTCCAAAGTGAGTGGAGGCACTAGGCATGGTAAACACTATAGCCATCACCTCTTACATTTTCAGTCCAGGATGTGTTTTTTTAGTCTCAGATCTTTGGAACAAAAAAACTATCATTCATCACTGCATTTCTTTTTAAATTTTATCCACAATAAGATATTTGAGATGGGTTGACTATATCAATTAAAAAAAATGATAATAATGCCCTTGCTTCAGCTTCTCTTTGGTATTTATTCATTTTATATTACTAATATCATTGGTTCCTTAAAGACCTTAGCCTCTTAATGGTAATATATGATTCAAGTATCTACTATCCACTTATGTGGTTTAAAGCATTTTTTTTTTGGAAATTTCAACTTATGATTAATTCATTACTGAATTCAAACTAGTTTGGTGGTGAAAAATTGTCTTTAACAGTTTCTTTGATTTTATACATTTATTAATGAGTTTCTCTCTCACTCTTTTTTCTTTCTTCCTCCTTTTTCCTTCTTTATGATTAACATACAGTAAAAATAGCATATAAATATTTAAAAACCTGCATTACACAGAATTAAAACTTGAAATGTTAATTATGTTCTCATACATAGAATTAAAACTTGAAATATTAATTAATCTTCTCGACTTGTATGAAGGCATTTAAAATAGATTATAGCAGAAATCTTTCACTTTATCTCCAGTTCATTTTCTTTTCCATATTCTATCAGTGATTTTCAATATATATATAGTTGAATAAAACAAACACACACAAAAAAAATTCTCTCTAATACTTCTTTTCTTTCTTTTTTTTTTTGTAATAATTGAGGTCTTGCTTGGGTTTCCAATTAATACCCTACAATATTGTAATTTTATAATAAAAAAATGTACCACAATGATTACTCAACTCATCTATCAGAACCCCTAACAAACCAAAAAAAAAGCTAACATATTGGACAAGCTAAAATTGTAATCTTAAAATCGTGATTTAAATGAGATGTAACCCAAAACAAATATGAATTTGAGAACCAGTATGAACATGAGTTCTCTCATGGACAAAATATCAAGCAGAAATATAAATAACGTAAAACTTAGGTTTTTATTTAATTTAATCTCATGAATAATTACTTTGTTTAATAATCAAAACACATTCAAAGGAAATAATAATTTGTGTTCTTTATACACAGGATCTTTTATTTCTTCTTATATTTTTATAAACTTTTATCTCATTTTAAAATAAATGATAAAATTAAATTGTAAACATTTGAATAAGAAAATACTTCTAATTACACTTGGTTAGCAATAAAACTAATCTAAAAATACTTAAAAAAATAATATCATTATGACTAGTAGGTACATTCTATTAAAATATTTTAATGTCGAATCCTATAATAAGCAATGTAAAATAATACAGTGGGTAGAAAGAGTACTTTATGCTACCGACAACACCATTAACTAAAACAAAATAATGGTACCAAAAATAGATCAAATAAATAACTTTAATGTGATTTTAAAATATACTCTGATGTTCAACATTAGTTAACATAGCTTTATTAATTTGATTTTCTCAGTAAATTAATATGATGATCGTGATAACAATGAAAACATGAATGTATTTAAAGAATAAAATATTTATTTACATTATAACACGGATTTAAAATTACAATATAATAATAAATAATAGACATTGCAGTATTAATTATTACTAAAATAAGTACTTAGATAACATTAATCAAAAGTTCTCCCCAGCATTAAAAAAAACTAGACAGCAGTTATACATAGAATAGAAAGCATTTGCCTTAATAATATAACAACAATACCAACTTCATTCAAAATCAGTGTATAAACTATTACTTTGATATTGCTAATGGAAGTCAAATACAAAACAAATATAAATTATATGTTTTACCTGTTTATGCATACATCAAACAGAATATTAATGAAGCTCAATACTATCAATAATTCAATATACAGACTTGAAGTATTGCTATATTCTTTCACACATTTATACCTTTAATGTGCTTACGTAAAAAATACACACAAACAAAATTTAAGAGCAAATGATGTTGAAGAATAAGCCAACAACCAACTACCTGACCTCAAAGTGTCACACAAACCTCAATCTCTATTCTGGAAGGGTTTAATAAAATTAAATGTAATGGAAACCATCATAATTATTCCTATAATTGGTACATGACAACATATATAATGCCAATGAAGTGAAAAATAAGGCATAGTTATAAAATAGTACATGGAAAGTTTATCCCAGATGTACATGCATATACACATAAACACACTCCAGCTAAGAAATCTGAAAAACAATACAACCATAATTGCAAAGTAATACCACAAAGTAGAAATTAAAATTACATTCAATCATTCACTGACTTTAAACCACTAAACATCACATGATCACCTATCATCTAGGTGCATTGCTCTCAAATCAAAAGCTCCTCATTGATAAAAGCCACAAGCTAGAAACTAGTCTGGGGATATTGGATGAGTAGGTACTAGATAGAGATTTTATGCACAAGTTTCTGGCATCCATTGATGCCTGCACTGAGTGGCACTACTGTAAGGAGAGTCTTGTCTGTTTTAATACACTGATTTTAAATAATACATTTGTTCACATCCAGATCATAAAATAATTGTCTTATCCTCTGCATATTTAACATACTTGTATATCACTGGCATATAAATTCTGAGAATTCTTAAAATATTTATACTTAAAATAGTTTTATTTGGATAATTACTCGTATAAATTTCAATTATAAAACACATCATATCATTCATATACCTAATATAATATGAAATATAAAAATAAATTCATAATACCCTATTAACCATGATAATAATAATACCAATCTTTTAAATGCATTACATTTTGTATTATCTCATTATAAAAAGTCCAAAAGTTTATGAGTTCTTTCATTTTAATTTAAAAAAAATCACTCTCTGGACTTGTGAGTCATTGAGAATAAAATATTGCACAATTTAATTAAATACATAGAAAATAAATAAATCAGATCAGAGGTCATCAAAAAGCAGAACAAGTTCACACAAATTATGAAAAAATAAGAGAAAGTTTATTAATAGGATTAACATGTGGATACAAATTTTAAATGATTTTCAGCAGAACAATAAAAATACTTGGACTGAATAAATGAATGAAATTTCAAAATAGTTTTTATTTGAATTATATGAAACATAATTATATAATGTTTTCATATAAGCATAAATAATATGGTCATTTGTTTTAAATAAATGACTTCTGAAATAAATACACTTCATTTTCTCTTTCTTTTCTATGATAATTTTTTTAATAAATCATCTTAGCATTTACTTTAGTAAATTTAGAAATTTTAAATAATAATAGATTTTAAGATGATTCCATGTAATAAAAATACTTCAACAATTAATAAATGACCTATCTTTATAATAGTGCACAATAAATGAAAGAATAATAATAACATTAGTCTTTCTAAGTAAGTTGTATAACTTTTAAAACTTTCAAATGAAATATTAATAAACTGTTATAAATAATGGCTAGAATTAATTATAATTCACAAAATATTAAACAATATATATAATAATTTTTCCCATTTGGCATTTTATCCTAGTATTTTTCATATTTGTTGTCACTTTGAAGACTTTTATTTAACAATAAAGCTTGTTGTACATTTCTTAAAAAAAGATATTGTCCATAGATAGCAACAGCATGGGACAACATGCATGTAGACTTCCCAAATGATACTAAGATTTCAGCCACACATAACAAAATAAAAACAAAAAACTAGTTTAATTAAGGTGAATTTATTCAAAAGTGAGGTTAAAGTAGTAAGTTATTTCCTATCTTTTTTCTTTTTAATCAAGTGTATGGTTGTGTGGATCATGATTAAGTTCATCATGTGATTTCAATTAATCAATTTGTCATTAGTATTAGGGTAGGATTTTAATTAACTGATGTAACCTTGACCATTTCTAATCAGGTTGTCTAAAAATAAATTTAATCTTAAGAATTGTTTGGACTTGATTAAATTTTTGCCCATTTTCTCCAATCATAAATGATGTTGGTCTAAAGATAAACATCATAGGTTTTAATTCACTCTCAAATCACTAGTTTTTACATTATTTTACTGGTTTTATGCTTATTTTATCAAGAATAATGTCCATATGATCTGTTTACAGTTATTTTACAATTAAAAAAATCAATATTTAAATTAAAATCATAACAATGACATAAGGCCACCTTCCAAAGTGCTGATTGGTTGTTTCTCATTCTTTATAATAGAGAGTGCTTGTCAACAATTTGGCATGTCTAAATTCTTTGTTTTCATCTTCAAAATAAACATGTATAATTTAAGATTTTTTTTTTTACATATTTACTATTATTTTCATAAAATATATATGAAAGTATAATTATTTTAGAATAATAATTCAGATTTTAGTAAAAATTATTTACCTTTATATGAAAGTACATTGAAAAAGAAATCAAAGATGTAGGCTTCATTTTATAATAGGTTATGAAAAGTATATTGTTGTCTGCTGTAGATTATTTTTATCAATTATAAATAGAAATTTATTTTTGAAAAACCTCATTTACTTTAATAATCTGACAAATTATTACTTTGCTTTTTATGAACTAAATTAAAATGAGTATAATTTTAAAAGACAATTATATTTTTACTGCTGATTCTGTAATTGACCAATCAAAAGTTTAGAACTTTAATTTACTCAGCCAATAGGAATTTGGAACTATGAAAATATTAAAACAAATAAAATAGTTAACTTTATTTAATTACTAACCATATTTTATTTATAATGATTATCTTTTGCTTTATTTAAAAGTTCTCAAAAATTAGGACTTAATTAATGTACTCTAATATTAAATAATACTAATTCATTAAATATATTACTTTCAAAATAATTTTTAACTTTAGAGATAATTTATTTCAGGCTTTCTTTTTTTAAAATATCCATGTGCAAACCAACGCATAACAAACATATAAAATGATGTGAAATATGTCTATCATTTTGACAAAGCCTTTAGAAATATAACAAAACTTTATCTATTAAAATTTAATTTAAAACATAATATATTTCAAACTATTTTATTTAATTTAAATTTTTCAAGCTTTAACTTGAAATATCCTGCAAATAAATCAGTTATTATCTCAAAAATTGGAAATTATATACATTTTATCAAATGATTAATAATATAGTTTAAAAATATATAAGAAATATTTCATATAGCTTAAAATAGTAAGAATTGTTATAGTAAATAGCTATTTTATTTAAAATAATAAAAAAAAAATAAAGCATTTTGTTGTATGTTTAACACTCTTTGTGCTAAATATAAGATTACAATATATATATTATAATGGTCAGGGTGGATGATGAGGTTCCAGTCTTACCATATCTGCACTATGAGGGCGCCACTAGGCCATTTGAACCTAGAAAATTTATAGAGTAGGCAGATATGTGCTGTTAAGATCCCACTTTATTTTATACTTAGACATTAGCCCAAGTCACTAGCTCAGTGGAGACGCAGAGATAATAATATATAACTTGTTTAATTTGTATCTTAAATATAAAAAAATAAAGCCACTGCCAGTAAATAACACAAACAACATTTATTTACACACATATATAATCATTTTAAAATTTGGAGAATAGAATTTATTATTTTAGATTTTAATATTCTTTTAATTTAAATTATTATTTTAAGATTTTAAATCATCCACACAGATGAATTTTATATTTATTTTAACATTGTTGAGTATGAATAAACTACATAGATTTGCATTTGATAAGAAAATATTCTATCCCTTATTTAACCTTAGGCCAAAAATTTGTAGTCAAACTGGTGTCAATCCATCTGATACATTGATGTATTCAATGCAGCATGAAAATACGACAGCACCAAAATACCATACTGTCAGGAATGTACATCTGAACAGTATGGTTAGAGAAGACATTGACTCTCAACCAAACAGGAATGCTACATCTGTCGGCAAGAAGAACAATAAAAAAACTCCATAGGAAGGGACTGCATTTTCCGTCTTACTATCCCTTCCATAGGCAAAAAGGGTGTGTGCGGCATATAAATCAATCCTGCCCATAGTGAATCTCATACTCCATCTACTAATAACCAATATATCCAATCCATTGACCTAATTTAGCTATGAAATAAATAACCGAAGATTACTCTCCCTTAATAAAACTAATATAAATTTACAAATCTATATAGCCATTCATGCCTGACTTAAGTTTAACATTTATATAATTTCGCACAGATGGATTTATAAAAGTTTGTTTTTTTATGTTGAGCATAGATCAACTGCATAGATTTCATGCTCAAAAACATTTCAAAATAAACATAAATGATCAAAATATAAAGTCATTGATGTAATTGCAGAGGGAATGCAAAAGAACCCAATGGCATTCATCATAAGATGCCACATTGACACCAATAACTAAAAAGACATCTGAATAAATACATTTTAGATATTCAATGTAAGATATCATTATTTACCAAATGTCTATATATTTTAATCAAATATGAAAACAAAAACATAATTAAACATGAACGAATCTATGCAAGCATCAATACTCAACTTAAATTTAATGCATTTAAATAATTTATACAAATAAATATTAACAGAAATAAAAATAAAAATGGAAATGATTTTTTTTCTTTTTTTTTAAACCTAAATGTATAAAATCTAAACATTAATTATCAATTTGAAATTTGAAAGTCAGATAAAAGTTCATTTTAAAATTTAAGTTCTGAATATTAAAAGCTTGAATGAAAGTTCTTAATTATTTTTAAATTTTATAGTTGATGTCTTACAGGAGGAGAATCATGGTTCCTGGTGCCAATTCCTGCAACGTCTCTATTTGAAGTTTGGTCTGTTGTTCTGGAGGAGGCCTAAGCTGGTTCAATCCTCATATTACAGTCATTTTATTTGAAATAAGTGAGAGTGTGACAAGTGCATCTTATTGCTCTTCTCACAAAAATCAAGCTGGAACTGTTCTTAATTTCAATATTTTTCCTTTTATAGTACTCCTCTGGATTCATTGAACCTCATTTCCTGTTGCAATAATTTCCATTAAGGTCCAAGCAATTGGTTACTGCTTCCATTGGACATTCTAAGATTTTTTTAATTGTCTTATCTATATCTTTCAACTGACTTTTTTCAATAAGAGCCCCAAAGGCTAGTTTGCTTTTCAATTAATTTACAAAACAATCATTTCCATTTACAAAAATATTTTATCTTTAGATCTTGTACTTTTTTCCTAAAAAGTACGTTCAAATATATATACTGTAACAATATTTATAAATTAATATAATATGTATTTGTAATTATTAAATTAATATAAAAGATATGTATTTGTAACTATAATTTGTAACTATTTTAATATGTCACATTTGTAACCATAATAAATATTTAGATAGGGGAAATTATTAATTATTAGATATATGTCTATCCAATCTGTACCATTTGTAACTATATTAATTCATCATAGCATAGATAAAGAAATTATAGAATCACTGTGCCACTTGAAAATATCAGCATTAAAGATTCTTGGTATTTATTTATATATTGGGGCAGTCATTTGAACAATAAAACATACTGGCCATTGTCATCTAATAAAAATAATATTAAATATAGCAACTGAATAAAAGTACCCACTGTGAGATTCCTGGAGTGCCTTATGCTTATCTCCAATACTAGGTTCTTCTAACAAAGAATCCTTCCTATTCTTCTTTCCAAATATATAAGACCATTCATGGTCATATGCACACACGGGTGCTATTCATGACAACTTATAAAAAAATATATTTTATAAAACTAATATTATGAAGTTGGAAAGGGATGATATCACTCTTTATTCAGTTTAGCTAAGTACATGTGTTTTCCCATGAGCGCCACTAGATTGTTTTCAATCTAGATAAGTATCTATTTATAGTGTACTTGAGTTCAAACTCATTCAGTACATATTTATTACACATGACTTGGATGACTATTGAACAAAAATGACATTCTTACATTTTATCTATATTGATAAAATTACAAGATCCCAATATTACCAAAGTTTATACTATAGATCAAAGATTCTTATAGACATTGCTAGCTCATTAGCGTATATTGATGAACAGACATGTATAATCCTATTAATGGCTTCCAAACAAGCATGTGAAGACCATTATTGATATTGATGGCCATTTAACTAGATTATTTATCACAATAAAGGTAATAATGATGATGATGATAATAATATCATAATAATGATAATAATAGTGATATCATAATAATGATTATAATAGTGATGATGATACCAGCCATGGCTTATCAATAAACTCACAACAATAAATTCATCTTTATAAACTTATAGGCATCTATTAAAATTATCCTATTTCATACTGGGATTTAATAATACTAATGGTGATGATTGATCATCATGAATCTCTTTGCATAATATTCAATTTTCTATAAACCCCTATTTACTAAAATATATTCATTACGCTAAACATTAAATTTAATGATTATAATTTATTAATGATGATTGATGGCGATCATAACTTTTATATAGTATTATTTGAAACATTTTTAACTAATAACATGATATCCATCTTTGATGAGGATGATCTAAATTCATGGACACAACACAATTTTAGCTTTCTATGTTGAACTATAATTATCAAAATTTGGTTATTCTCAAGCATAATCCTTAAATACTTAAATATCAACATTCTAGTTTACCTATTATTTTGCGGACGCTTAATATTTGCAAGTGATTGCTCAATATATACGAATGGTAATACTTAATAACTGCGAGCAATGATGATGAATTAAAATGATAGAATTAAGACAAAAAAAAAAACACAATATTCTTAATAATAACTCGGAAACCAATTAAGATATATAATTATATTTTATTAACACTACTACTCTTTCTTTCCTTCTTTAAAGTCAAATCGACAATTAAATAAATGGCTTATTAATATAAAAATTTATATAAGTATAAGCAAATAAACTTAATATATAGGTTTGTCATTTTTCTTGATATCTCAAAATAAGCTGACTTAAATCAATATTAGAAAAAAAAAATACATATTCTATAAATGCTTATTTAAGACTTTTCTTACTCATCATATCATAAAATAAATTTCAGGTGAAACTTGTATATGTTATTTCATTTCCATTCAAATGTAATGCCCTACTTTTCAATTTACCATTTTAAACTAATCATATATAACCTATTCTTTGATGTGTTTGGATAAGCAGTTACACATTCACGCATTCGGTAATGTTAACATATATGTTTAAAATGTATACCCATAAATTACATATATAAAAATATCTTTTTCTTTTGCAACCTTATAGCGAAAGAAAATAAAATACATATATTAATTTTTAATATGCAACAAGATAAAATAAAAATAAAAAACATTATAAATGCATATATCTATAGGTTGCTCATTATCATTAACAACTGAAGAACAATTAAAAAAAAACATTTCAACATTACAATATATAATAAAAAAAAAACAAAAAAAAAAATAATGAAAAATTTAAGTTTAAAGATTTAAACTATGTTTGTGCTATGTTGTGAGATATTGCAAATAACTATAGATAAACAAGTCTTTAATGTTTCTGTATCAAAAAAGAAAATTGCTTTGACCAGTAAATTAAGGTTTACTTTTAATAAGTAAAAGAATAAAATCGGTTAAAGAAAGTTCATATTTACCCGTCTACTTTTTACTTCTTATTAATGTCCTGAGTTTGAATTTTCAGACTGCTTTTCTTTGCTCACCAACAACAACAACAACAAAAAAGAAAGTTATTGCAGATACTTTTAAGATAATGCTGAATCAATTGACTTGCTTGTTTCTTCAATTCCATTATTATTCACTGTTGATTGGCTTCCTTCTACCATTTAAAAAAAAAGTTATTATAAGTACTTTGAATAAGTAGGTACCGGTGGATTTGCTTGTCTCTCTCCTTTAAAAAAAATAATTGCTGTTGACACTTTAGATGATTGAGGTAAATCAACAAAAATTTGATTTATGGCTTCAAACTTGGTTCTACATGGCTGTTATAAATTTTCTTTTCCTCCTATTTCCTCTTCTCCATTCATTCGAAGGTAATGAGCTTTTAATAAGCCAGGAACTAGAAACAAAGCATTCCATATAGCTTGTGTGGTTGGCTTCAAAATCTATCATTTTGTTGGTTATTACTGGATACATGACTTCATAGACAGATCAGCGATTTTGACTCATTCTGTATTAACCAGGAAGCAGAAAAAAATGGTTTAGCAATGCAGAGGCATAGTATTATGCATAACCAAATATGTTAATATCATTTTTATATAATTATTACTAACTTCTAATAAATTCAATCTTGTTCCATTTCTCTCCTCTTCTTTAATATTGCTGGAAATTGCTTTATATAAACGCACATTTCATTTGCTCTTTTTTTTTCAACTTTCAAAGAGTGAGAAAAAAAAATTAAAGCGTTCACTCTCTTTTAAAAAAAAAAATCAGAGCTTACATTTCTGCTTAAGAATAATAACAAGGAAGGACCGACTGAGTTGAGTCTCAAAATAATAATAATAATCTGAGTGACTCTCTCTCTAAAAAAATTAATGACTAACTCATCATCTCTCTAAAGAAATTTAAGACTAACTGATTAAAAAAATTGTTTCAATCATTTATATCGCGAATTTCAACCAAAGAAAAAAAAACATCTGGAAATCTTTATCTTAAAAAAAAAATCAAAGCTTCACAAGTTTGACGTCGGTCACAATCAATAAAGACTTAAAATTGATCGCTATCGTTATCTACATCAAAGCACCTCTTTTGTAAAAATAATCTTAAGACACAGATAACAACAAACCTGGAATCTATAGCCATCAGGAATACGTGTAAAAGCATCTTTGTGTTTGTACAGATGTATTCATTCTTTCACACGTGTACATTTTTTATCTCCTAATCTAACAATCTTAATTGCCTTATTTTACACTTTTCTGATTTACTCTATTTTAACAAAATGAAAGTTAAATAAATTTAACACATATTATTTAATAAAAAAAAATTATATAATAAATCACAAAACTGCTTATTCATAATAATAAATCTATACATATAAATCTCTGTATGTATAAAAGAAAAAAAAATTTTTTTTTAAATAATTGAATACTATATATATATATATCTACATTTGCCTCACCCCCAAACAAAAAAAAAATTTTGAATATAAAAAAATTGCTTAGGTCATGAGTGCCATTGGTTTTAGGCTACGTACATTATATGTGCCTTTTACTCCTTCTGACGATTCTAGTACAAATGCATTTTCCCCTTTTCTTTCCTTGAGCATGAATGGCCCTTCATATATATTATAGAACTTTTTGAATGTATGCTTCTGCGGGTCTACTTTGCATTTGCTGATGGGAATTATTCCCAGGCCTACCTATGTGTGGTTTACTGGGTTTTGTTGGAAAGTGTCTGCCTAGCTGATTGTTTCCAACTCTCACACTGGAGACTTTATAATTATAGTTCTCCTTCCTCCTAGGATAACCTTCGGCCATATTTTCTGTGGCTCCTAGGGCATCTAACATATCTGCCACTCTCTCTAGGGAGTATACATCAGCAGCTATTAGGGCCTGACTATGGAAGAACTGAGTATAAGTTCCTTCTCTAGGGGTATATTTTTGCTGACTAATTTTGTACTTAAGACTATCCTGTTTCTCTTCGCTCCAGAATGTCTGAAGTAGCATACTCTTAAAGTCCCCATATGTTTCGGGTCTATAAAAGAGTGCACGCCACCAACTTTTTGCTGAGGCATGAAGGTGGTTGCTCGCGACTGCTAATTTTTCTCGGTCATTTAGTCGACTCAAAGAAAACAGTTCATCGAGACCATTCAAATATTCTATGGGATTTTCTCCATATTCACCCCTAAAAACTTTCACTTGTATATATTTAGCTATGTTGCTACTTCTTCCCTCATTTATTAAACTATCTTCCTCTTCCTCTGTCCTTCTGGGACCCTTTTCTATTATCTGCCCACTTTCTATTCCTATAGGATTATTCTCGTATATCTCGGGCCCTAAACTTTGTGGTATTCTACATGACCCACTACTTGAGGTTGCCTTAACTTGCATTTCTTTTATTTCTGTGAGTTTGTCTTCCATCATTATCAATAATTGATGGTTTAGGTCTTTTTCCTGGCAACGCAGGTATTCTTTGACTTCCTCCACTACCATTCTCTGCTGATTTTCCAGCTTTTCATTAAAGTCAACTTGATCCTTATGGCTATTGACTTCTAATTCTATTACACTTTGTTTTAAACTTTCTATTTCTTCTCTTGTGGTCCCTGTCATTTGCTCCCCTATACTCTGTACCTCTTTCTGTACTTTCTTTAGCTCATGATCTGATTTACCTTGCTTTTTTCCCAGATCTTTATATTCTACTTTTAACTGTTTCTGTACAGCAGCTACCTCTAATTTTAAAGTATTAATCTCACTGCTTACACTTTCTTTGAAATTATTCTGAGCTATTTTAAGGCTTTCATTTTTGTTGATCATTTTCTGATATCCTTCTTGTACAGCTACCAACTCTTCCTTTACAACACTAAAACTTTTCTCCCAACTTTCTTGACTTGTTGTAAATTTATCGGCAAGTTCCTTATATCTTATGTCACATCTGTCATCAAACTCTTGCCATTTGTTTTTTAATTCTATTTCAATATTCTCAATTTTTTTAGATTGTTGACCTATATCTAGCTTCATTTCCTGAGCTTGTTGTTCTAGTTTATTATCTAGCCTTTGAGATTGTTCATCAAATTTCTGATTTATCTCTTGTTTTATTTCCTTCATCTCTTGTGATTGTTGATCTAGTTTAGTATCAAATCTTTGAGATTGTAGATCAAATTTCTGATTCATTTGGTTCATGCCCTCTTTCATTTCCTTCATCTCTTGTGATTGTTGATCAAATTTATTATCAAATTTCTGATTTATTTCTTGTTTCATTTGGTTCATGCCCTCATTCATTTCCTTCAATTGTGCCATCATAATTTGCAACCACTCTGGAGGGCCTTGCTTCTCTACTTCCATTCCCTCAATAGTTAATTCCTTTTCTTGCTCCATCATAAATTTATAAAATATTTATATTACTTATTTCTGTTTGATTTAGTATATTCTGATTTATTCTGTTCTGATTTATTGTTCTGCTCCCTGATTTCCTATACATCCAGAGTCAAACACCTTTATCTATCCTCATATACCTTAAAATTTTCAACCACTCTTTCTCAGCCATAATTCTCCCCATCAATCTATCTATATCTTTAGTGCCTTTAATTAACTTAACCTCCATCATCACTCTTTTTCCTTTACCTATATATGATTGATAAAGTATGAGGTCATAGTACTATTTAAAACATTTATTTAAGAAAAAGCTATCTCTGTATTAGTGTGTCCTTTTTATGCCATCATTTATCTAGTTTTTCATGCTTTTATAAAACTTAACTCTCTCTATGCCCTTTTTAATACACTAAGCAAAAAAGAAAAATTACTTATATAACATATGTGCTAGATTTATAACAGAGTTCATGTCTCAAGTCATTTATATACTCATCTATCCTTCTAGAGATCTGACAGATATTGACAGCCAAAAGAATGATTAGCAATTCACAATCATGAGATAGACAAAAGAATTCAATCACTGCACTTAAAGCACACAATGCTCCATGAACACTCAGATGATCACCCCAATTCAATCACTCTAAGCTACTACAACCCATAATAGTTTATTGCAAACATTGTTGCATTGCCCTGCTTACTTCCAAGTCTTAGGGGCTTTAATTCGTCAAATACTGCCTTGCTTATTTTTAAAGTCTTAGAGGCAACAATTATATATCAGTAAAACAAAATACTGCCTTGCTCTCTCTGGAGTCTTAGAGGCGAAATATTATGTATCAGAAAAATTATGCCTTGCTCTCTCTGGAGTCTTAGAGGCGAAATCATGGCAGGCCTACTGTTAACTGCTTCATGATAAAACAACTGATATTATAATCTGGGTTGGAGCAGTGAATGAGATAAATCAATCACCAGTGGCATGAATACATCACATTCTCAAGGCAATGACAAAAATTCTCCATCCATCATCACAACCGTAACACAACCAACCAAACTCCAACAATCAAATATCCAATCCAACCTCCAAAATCATAAATTTTCTATAACACAAACTTTTCAAATATGAACAAAATTATTATTCCACACTTCAAGGCTATTAATATTTCTATGCTTATTTAATTGATAAGCAAAATATATAAAAAAAAACAGTGTTATTAACTTTAACACATTATAAGTTGTGATATCATTATATTTTAAAAATTGAAACTAAGCTCTATAATGACTGTATTCATTTATCATCATCAAAAATGCAATAACAGTAATCATCATCATCTAAACATCAGGCCAAAATATTTGTATACACTAATAATAAAAAAAATTGCACAGAAAAAAAAAATATTCTTTTTTTTTTTTTTTAAACTATACATCTGTCATCATTATATACTACCCATCTCTCATGTATGTGGGGTATTTCAAGCCATTATTTGGCTTATTTCGAGCCCTAGTTGGTGCGCCATTTGTAACAATATTTATAAATTAATATAATATGTATTTGTAATTATTAAATTAATATAAAAGATATGTATTTGTAACTATAATTTGTAACTATTTTAATATGTCACATTTGTAACCATAATAAATATTTAGATAGGGGAAATTATTAATTATTAGATATATGCCTATCCAATCTGTACCATTTGTAACTATATTAATTCATCATAGCATAGATAAAGAAATTATAGAATCACTGTGCCACTTGAAAATATCAGCATTAAAGATTCTTGGTATTTATTTATATATTGGGGCAGTCATTTGAACAATAAAACATACTGGCCATTGTCATCTAATAAAAATAATATTAAATATAGCAACTGAATAAAAGTACCCACTGTGAGATTCCTGGAGTGCCTTATGCTTATCTCCAATACTAGGTTCTTCTAACAAAGAATCCTTCCTATTCTTCTTTCCAAATATATAAGACCATTCATGGTCATATGCACACACGGGTGCTATTCATGACAACTTATAAAAAAATATATTTTATAAAACTAATATTATGAAGTTGGAAAGGGATGATATCACTCTTTATTCAGTTTAGCTAAGTACATGTGTTTTCCCATGAGCGCCACTAGATTGTTTTCAATCTAGATAAGTATCTATTTATAGTGTACTTGAGTTCAAACTCATTCAGTACATATTTATTACACATGACTTGGATGACTATTGAACAAAAATGACATTCTTACATTTTATCTATATTGATAAAATTACAAGATCCCAATATTACCAAAGTTTATACTATAGATCAAAGATTCTTATAGACATTGCTAGCTCATTAGCGTATATTGATGAACAGACATGTATAATCCTATTAATGGCTTCCAAACAAGCATGTGAAGACCATTATTGATATTGATGGCCATTTAACTAGATTATTTATCACAATAAAGGTAATAATGATGATGATGATAATAATATCATAATAATGATAATAATAGTGATATCATAATAATGATTATAATAGTGATGATGATACCAGCCATGGCTTATCAATAAACTCACAACAATAAATTCATCTTTATAAACTTATAGGCATCTATTAAAATTATCCTATTTCATACTGGGATTTAATAATACTAATGGTGATGATTGATCATCATGAATCTCTTTGCATAATATTCAATTTTCTATAAACCCCTATTTACTAAAATATATTCATTACGCTAAACATTAAATTTAATGATTATAATTTATTAATGATGATTGATGGCGATCATAACTTTTATATAGTATTATTTGAAACATTTTTAACTAATAACATGATATCCATCTTTGATGAGGATGATCTAAATTCATGGACACAACACAATTTTAGCTTTCTATGTTGAACTATAATTATCAAAATTTGGTTATTCTCAAGCATAATCCTTAAATACTTAAATATCAACATTCTAGTTTACCTATTATTTTGTGGACGCTTAATATTTGCAAGTGATTGCTCAATATATACGAATGGTAATACTTAATAACTGCGAGCAATGATGATGAATTAAAATGATAGAATTAAGACAAAAAAAAAAACACAATATTCTTAATAATAACTCGGAAACCAATTAAGATATATAATTATATTTTATTAACACTACTACTCTTTCTTTCCTTCTTTAAAGTCAAATCGACAATTAAATAAATGGCTTATTAATATAAAAATTTATATAAGTATAAGCAAATAAACTTAATATATAGGTTTGTCATTTTTCTTGATATCTCAAAATAAGCTGACTTAAATCAATATTAGAAAAAAAAATACATATTCTATAAATGCTTATTTAAGACTTTTCTTACTCATCATATCATAAAATAAATTTCAGGTGAAACTTGTATATGTTATTTCATTTCCATTCAAATGTAATGCCCTACTTTTCAATTTACCATTTTAAACTAATCATATATAACCTATTCTTTGATGTGTTTGGATAAGCAGTTACACATTCACGCATTCGGTAATGTTAACATATATGTTTAAAATGTATACCCATAAATTACATATATAAAAATATCTTTTTCTTTTGCAACCTTATAGCGAAAGAAAATAAAATACATATATTAATTTTTAATATGCAACAAGATAAAATAAAAATAAAAAACATTATAAATGCATATATCTATAGGTTGCTCATTATCATTAACAACTGAAGAACAATTAAAAAAAAAACATTTCAACATTACAATATATAATAAAAAAAAACAAAAAAAAAATAATGAAAAATTTAAGTTTAAAGATTTAAACTATGTTTGTGCTATGTTGTGAGATATTGCAAATAACTATAGATAAACAAGTCTTTAATGTTTCTGTATCAAAAAAGAAAATTGCTTTGACCAGTAAATTAAGGTTTACTTTTAATAAGTAAAAGAATAAAATCGGTTAAAGAAAGTTCATATTTACCCGTCTACTTTTTACTTCTTATTAATGTCCTGAGTTTGAATTTTCAGACTGCTTTTCTTTGCTCACCAACAACAACAACAACAAAAAAAGAAAGTTATTGCAGATACTTTTAAGATAATGCTGAATCAATTGACTTGCTTGTTTCTTCAATTCCATTATTATTCACTGTTGATTGGCTTCCTTCTACCATTTAAAAAAAAGTTATTATAAGTACTTTGAATAAGTAGGTACCGGTGGATTTGCTTGTCTCTCTCCTTTAAAAAAAATAATTGCTGTTGACACTTTAGATGATTGAGGTAAATCAACAAAAATTTGATTTATGGCTTCAAACTTGGTTCTACATGGCTGTTATAAATTTTCTTTTCCTCCTATTTCCTCTTCTCCATTCATTCGAAGGTAATGAGCTTTTAATAAGCCAGGAACTAGAAACAAAGCATTCCATATAGCTTGTGTGGTTGGCTTCAAAATCTATCATTTTGTTGGTTATTACTGGATACATGACTTCATAGACAGATCAGCGATTTTGACTCATTCTGTATTAACCAGGAAGCAGAAAAAAATGGTTTAGCAATGCAGAGGCATAGTATTATGCATAACCAAATATGTTAATATCATTTTTATATAATTATTACTAACTTCTAATAAATTCAATCTTGTTCCATTTCTCTCCTCTTCTTTAATATTGCTGGAAATTGCTTTATATAAACGCACATTTCATTTGCTCTTTTTTTTTCAACTTTCAAAGAGTGAGAAAAAAAAAATTAAAGCGTTCACTCTCTTTTAAAAAAAAAAATCAGAGCTTACATTTCTGCTTAAGAATAATAACAAGGAAGGACCGACTGAGTTGAGTCTCAAAATAATAATAATAATCTGAGTGACTCTCTCTCTAAAAAAATTAATGACTAACTCATCATCTCTCTAAAGAAATTTAAGACTAACTGATTAAAAAAATTGTTTCAATCATTTATATCGCGAATTTCAACCAAAGAAAAAAAAACATCTGGAAATCTTTATCTTAAAAAAAAAAATCAAAGCTTCACAAGTTTGACGTCGGTCACAATCAATAAAGACTTAAAATTGATCGCTATCGTTATCTACATCAAAGCACCTCTTTTGTAAAAATAATCTTAAGACACAGATAACAACAAACCTGGAATCTATAGCCATCAGGAATACGTGTAAAAGCATCTTTGTGTTTGTACAGATGTATTCATTCTTTCACACGTGTACATTTTTTATCTCCTAATCTAACAATCTTAATTGCCTTATTTTACACTTTTCTGATTTACTCTATTTTAACAAAATGAAAGTTAAATAAATTTAACACATATTATTTAATAAAAAAAAATTATATAATAAATCACAAAACTGCTTATTCATAATAATAAATCTATACATATAAATCTCTGTATGTATAAAAGAAAAAAATTTTTTTTTTAAATAATTGAATACTATATATATATATCTACAATACATATTTTTTAAAAAAAAATTTTTTAACGTTTTGCATCTGTGCAAATATATATACGTATACATGTTTAACAACTTTAATTTTTTTTTAGCTTTTATTTACGAACTTAAGAAAAATTTTATTTAAATTTTAAATTAATGTAACGGCATATACCATTACAATGTATATATATATATAAATGTAAAATACAATACCCATTATAAAAAATATTATATATATATATATAAATATATATATAAATGTAAAATACAATACCCATTATAAAAAATATTATATATATATATATAAATTCAATGGTAAATACAATATTATAGTTTAAATTCTTTTGTAGTGCTTTCGATTAAGTGGTAATCCTCATCAGATTTTAACTGAATTTCAAATTGTTTAAACTTAATATTACATATATTTCCATAAGCTGTGTATGACCATATTTGCAACTTGTCTATTAATAACATCATCATTATATTTATCAATCAAAATTGCCTCTTTAATTTTTCTCTTTTTATGATTTCTTTCTTCCATTAATAGGTTTATTTCATTACTATTAAATGTAAACCTATAATTACAAGTTTTTTCATGGTCAAAGAATAATGTAAATAGTCAATTTAATACAGCTTCAGTATTCTTTGACTATGAAAAAACTTGTAATTATAGGTTTACATTTAATAGTAATGAAATAAAAATATTAATGGAAGAAAGAAATCATAAAAAGATGAAAATTAAAGAGGCAATTTTGATTGATAAATATAAGGATGATGTTATTAATAGGCAAATTTCAAATATGGCCATACACAGCTTATGGAAATATACATAACATTAAGTTTAAAAAATTTGAAATTCAGTTGATTTTTAAATCACAATAATCAGGAGTGATGTTTCGAATGCAGGAAGACGGGACACCTGCTGCGCAACTGCCCTTCCAGACACTGCACCTCTTGTGGTACCTTTGTGGGTCGGTCACATCAGTGTGTTTCAAAAGAAGAGCATATACAAAAACAGCAAAACATGCAACAATCAAAACCCGAAATAGAACATAATCAAGATATAAATTTAGATCATGAGAATTCTATCAAGCTTAAAACATATAATCATTCAACAAATTCTCATCAAAACAACATAAAAGATCAAAACCAATGCCAAAAAACCAACCCACTGGGATGCCACCAAACATGTCAAAACAGGACAAGCAAAACTTACTTCTCTTCAACAGACACTTGTTCTGACTTTGAGCAAGAAGAAATGGATGCTGAAACTAGGCAAGAAGAAACTGCAAGCCTCACAGAGTCTGGGCCTGACCATGTCCCTAAACCCTTCACCACTCCATGCAAAAGGAAAAAGCACCAGAACAGAAACACACTATCCACCATCTTTGTTCACAACAATAACAATAGTGGAAATATTGATTCAAATGAGACCATATCAACCTCTGATGACATACAGTGCAATGCCAGTCCCAACCATAAAAAATGGAAAGATGAATCCCTAAAATCAGATAATGACAATACATCAAACTCATATCATACCCAAACTGAAGCTAATACCTCTGGGAAAATAGCCCCCCAAGATTTAACATTATGGATCCTATCAACTGATCCTGAAGTCTGCCTAACACAAAAAGACAACCATCTCACTGCAAGTCTTCTAGCTAATGAACAAGAAACCAAGCAACCTAATTCAAAATGTCATTCACAATAATGTCACTCAACATCAGAGGGCTTAACTCCAAAGACAGGGCATTTGCTATCTCACATTGGTTCAAACTCCAAAAACCAGATATACTTTGCCTATCAGAAACCAAGCTCCACCTTCACACAGACACCACAATAATAAAAACAATTGAAAGCTTTGGTTACTTTATATACTCTTTCTCCATCTCTGCTACTGCTGGGGTTGCTCTTGTCATCAATAGAAATTCAATTATTGACTTCTTCAAAATCCTGCACATAGATACCAATTGCATTATTGCTACTAACAAAGGTACTTCATTATAGACTATACAAATAATATTCACCTTGCATCCACAGACTAAGTTCTTCACTAACATTCATTTTGTATTCTACTGACTTTTGGATCATTTCTTCTTTGTATATATCACCCTGTAACCTCGTCTAGTTAATTCTTGTTATTTTTTTATTTATTTATTTTTTTTTAATAACAGGAATAACTGAATGAAATTACAACATTTTAAAAATGAATTCGTAATCCTGAAAATGAATTAATCCAAAGTTTGATAAAGCTTTTACATAGACTTTCTAGAAAATAAATATTTCATGTTTTGTAGATTTAAAAAGTAGTGTATATAAATAATAAAATTGTATATCTTTTATGTATTGTAATATATAATATTTATTGTCACATATTTTTAAGTTGTTAAAAATACACTAATTATTTCATTTAATTTAATACTTATTTTATTTAAATATAAAAATGAAATTAAAATTAATATTGACAAATCTTAATAATCAAATTTTTTATAATTTTCTTTTTTTTTCTTTCAAAGACACTTTTAAGAATGTTGTAAAGGCAATTAGTTTTTATACTAGTGCATTTTTCAATAGTGTTTTTCTTTCAAATATATATATATATATTGTAATGGGAGAAAGATCTTTGAGATTCACATATACTGACCCCAGGGGCGCCACTAGAATGAAAAAAGGAACTAGACATTTATTTTAGGGTGGACAGGATGTGTGAATCAAGAGGGCACCGAACTACACTCAGGGAGGAACAAGATATCTTAAATATTATTTAGACAGTTGAGAAATCAAAGCACAAAGACAAACATCAGCCAAATAAATTTAAACAATTTATTAATTTTATAAGTTAAACAACATAGTAAAGACATCTAGCCACGAATATAAAAGTGACTTATGTTAACATATGTATATTTACCAGAGAGTGCACAAGAGTACAACAAACATGAAGGCATTAAACATGTTGGCAATAAAATTCTCTCACTTAAAATATAAGAAATGGTTAGGATAATATCTTCCTGCTAGCCAGTTGTAAAATCACCAAAAACAAACAACAACCGTAGCTTCCTGAATCAGGGATAATCTATCAGTTATTGTCCTGCCGGAAATTGACGTAACCAGCACGAACATCTAGTAATATTCTAATTACTGTCATTAAAACGCCACAGGACTGCTGTGCATAATACTACATTCAAAGTAAATGTGGTTGATCTCACTTACAAGACAGCAAAAGATATTTGATTATGATCTTACGTAATCCAGAAAGAAATGACTACTTTCAGACAACCCAAAGAAATAACTTAACAAATAGCCAGCAAAAAGATTTTGTTGTTTGCACAAAAAGCACAAACGAAACATGCTTAAAGATTCCTTATTTTACAACTAAGGGCAGGTGAATAAATAAAGACTACAAAAACTGCCAATGCGTTTTGTAATAGTTAATGAAATAATCAGGTATATATTAAACATATAAAATACAATCACCTTATGCACCCCCTGATAAACAAAAATTGCAAACAAACTTGGAATCCTAAAACTAAGATTCCAAGACACACTTTAAATACTAGAAAAGAGTACATATAGATAATAAATAATTAAAAAAAAATACCATTTTAAAACATATTTATCATTAGATTGAGCGGAGATTTAATTAAACGCAATTTATTTACCCTGGCTAGAATAGGAAAAAGTTTAGCTTACGGTAAGGCAGAGTTCTAGTGATTTAGTGACAAGTGCACACTTTTGATAATAGTTCATCTTTCAGATCCTTTGACAGTGGCAAAGTAGAGGCAGTGTTTATTTTAGAGGTTCATGGTATGACTGAAGAAGAGCTGGTAGGTGTGGGTCCGTCTTTTGTTTAAATTAGCAAGACATTCTAATGATGGCAAAACTCACAGCGATCGATTTTGACATCTTGCACACCAATGAAGTTTGTCAATAATTATTTAAGTTTTTAGTAGGAATTAAACATTCCAACAGCTACTCACAATGGTATCTCTTTGCAGGCTATAATCCAAGTGTGTCTAATAATCTCTCTCTCTCTCTAAAAATCGGTGGGCTATACTTGCCTTGCTACATTTCCTGCAAAAAACTTTCATTAGTCTCTAATTCTATATCTCCTGCAGGGCAAATATTAATTTCCCGCTCAATCTAATTTAAGAATTCCAACCAGGGATTATTGTATCCAAAATAACAAATACAAAACTAAATCTCCACTTTTGGACTTTTAGAATTAACTTTAAAAATGATTAAAAATAAAAGCAACAGGAATATATAATTAGCAAGCTTTTTGATTAAAACAGGCGGTGAAAGTAAAGTATTTTTAAATCAATTTTATAAACAAAATAGTGAAAGTAAACTATTCTAAATCAATTTTATAAACATTAAATAATCTATTTTAAAATATAAATGCGAAAATATAAATGTGTATGTGTTTTGAAATAATAATAAAAAAAAATTTAGCATTAGACATTTAATGAAAATGAAGTTGTTTTCCCTTTTTAATTTTACCAATAAAACCATTGAATCGGAAATCAATCCGGCTCAATGTATATATAATGAATTCTATCGTTTATTCATAATTTCAAATTCCGATTGTTTTTTGTTTTAACTTTAAAAAATCAATAAATCTGAAAAAATTAATTAGTAATGACATTTTAGTTTAATTCATTTTGTAAATAGAGATCACAGCTTATCTTAGCATTTAAGGAAATATATGACTTAAAAGAATTAAAATAATTTCTAACTTCACAAAAATGCTGAATATTTAGCAGTTTATTGGAAAAGAATTGCTGAAATATGCAATTATAAAAAATTTTCTTCCAATATTAGCAATATAAACAAAACACTAGCATGCAATATAAAACATAAAAAATCGTGTTTATTAAGATAAATCCCAGAAAACACTAATAGAATTTTCTCAATATCTACATGCATATATAAACATGAACTCTTAAAATGGATATTATAAATTGTTTGTATATATATATTAGCACCTTCTGACAGAAATATGTTATAAGTTTTAAAAATATGTTTTAATGTGATATTTACATGGTTTTGTTTTTGCTTTGGTTTTTGACCAATATTTAATTTTTTATTGCTTTATAATTTACCTACTTGATAAGAGTATGTAATGTTAGTATCCTATTACTCAATTAATTGAGAATAATCTCTAACTTAGCTTTATATAAATAATTTTCATATATATTGTAACAGATCAAAAATTCATCATGTCAAAGCAGGCAAATTCTATATAGAGAGAAATGTAAATAATAGTATATAATGCTGCTAATAAGCATTAGCAGTATATAATCATCAGTTGTTTGTAATTGAATCTAAATAAAACCAAAATATATGAATGATAATATATTATTGCTAAATCCTTAAAATTATCTTGCATTCTAAGTTCATATGCTATAATCATTATGATGGTTGATCATCCTAAATCAGGTCCACATATGATTATAAATAAATTAGTCATATATAATATTTATAAAGATAATGGAACTTAAAAATTACCCTTAGTCTCTAGTATCAATCATACAAGATTTAATATATATATATAATTAGATTCCAACCAGTAAATACCTAAACATTCACAGTAAATATAGTAACCAATATTTCTCACTGCTGTCAAGGCAACCTTCACACCTTTTAATAAAAAGAAGGGGAATCATTCTTACTAATGATCCATTGAATATATATGAACACTTAAACATTGGAACTTGACTACAGAGTATGAAATATTGTTACAATGAAGTTTAAATAAACCTCTTTAAACATGAAATAAACATGTCACTATAATTCAGACTAATAAATAGTCATCTGTAACATTACTTAATGCAATACTTATATATATATATATATATATATATATATATATATATATATATATATATATATATATATATATATATATTCCACACACATACACTAAATTCTATTGTTTACTGATGCTAAATTCTTGGAAAGCAAAAGACTCTCTTGAACATATAAGTGCAAAAACAATAACACAAACATTTAATTTATGATTTAAATGGCTTCATTCAAATGATTAACAACTTAATTAATTACTATGACTAACAATAAAAGATCTAACATGAATATTCTCTAATAACATAAATAAATTATACCTGATTCCGATTCTTTATATAATTATTATATAGATTCAAAACAAATGTAAATGCAGTAACATTGCTTAAATTGTTTGTACATATATAAACACATATACATGCATATAATAAAAAATATATCAATTTAAATCTAGTATAAACTATTTTTATAAAATATAATTCCATTAGGTTCATTATAAGAGTTAAGTTAACCAAATTATAGACACTTATATGTATGTGCATTTGTGCATTTTACAATATATTACATACTTATTTTTTTTTCCATAATTAATATTGTTTAATGTTATATAAATAATAGATAAACTTAAACATAGACACATATGTTTATTATATCATATAAAAATATTTCAATTATCAATTTAATTATTAATTAAACATTTGGATTCTCATTTACCATGGACACAAAAATAAGTATTGTAAAGAAAAATGCTTGATATTTTTATTTATACATTTTTCTAATTATGAAATTATCCAAGATATTTTTTAAAAAAAACCTCCAAAATAAAATACTTTATGTACTTAAGTGTAATCCCCTGATTGCAATTCTAAGATACCATTTATTGATGAGCTTTTATATAGGTACTGACAACTTCAGATCACTTTCAAGTGATGGAAAATTACAAGAATTGGAAGAACTGTGTTGTATTAAATGGTACATCATCAGGTTTTGTGAAGTTAAAAAAAAGTTCAAAAGACAATTGATTTATTGGAAGTACAAATAGAGTAGAATTCATTTTAAGTAAAAAGTGGAAGAATGGCATTGTGGAGATTGATGGTGTATTGGTCAGAATGACAAGATTAGTTATTTAATTTAATAGTAAATACCAAATTCAGATAATTCAGTTTATGTACTAACAAGTTCTAATAGTGATGAAATAGTAGAGAATTTTTACATGGATGTACAAAAGGCTTTTGATCAGACCAAACAACATTTTAAAATTGTTATAGGAGTCTTTAATGCTAGAATAGTTAAACAATTAAAACATAAACCTGCTGCAAGTAAATTGGTTAAGGTGACAGAAATGAGAGAGTACATAGACTTGGAGAAAAAAAAACAACTTTATATTATAATTTTTTTTTTTGAGAAAAATATTAGAAGGAAATGAACATGGAAACATCCAAATGAAGGTACATCAGAATTGTATTATATTTTGACTAACAGAAAATACATATTTCAAGATTGTAATGTTTTTAATAAAATCAACACAGAAACTGATCATTGATTAGTGAGATGGAGAGATTACATTATTGAGAAAAATAATATTTACAGTTGATATTGCTAATCTTTATAAATATGCTGTACCCTTTGTTTATATGGTACAAATATATTTGCATCCGGTAAGATATTTAAAAGCTAAAAAAAAAAGAAAAAGTAAATTTAGCATTCTTATTAAAAAGACGTAATTAAATTTAATTGATAGGACATAATTTGGTCACCCAGTATGGTAGTTAACTTGTAAAAAACCCTAATAGAGCAGTGGACATTACAATGCTAATGAATTTATATTAGAACATACAAATCGTTTTCAAATATTAGTAAATTTTGAACATGATTCAGATTTGAATAAAATCAATAAAAAATAACTGATACACTTTTAAAATGATGACAAAGATAACTGCTACTGTGACTAGAAAATTTATGAAGAAAAAAAGGAATATGAAAATATATAAAAATGATGCATTAAGAAGGATTGAATCGCTTGAACTTTGTAAAATGGTATTAAAAAGAGTTGATATTGATATAAGAAAATATAATTGTGAACTAGAAAGGATGCTATAGAAAATAATAAAAGTCTCAAACATGGAAAACAATATTTTGGCATTGTTACAAAACTTATTTCTGCAATAAAAACAAAAATGGAACTATTATTAAAAAAAGAAATGGCGATCAGGAAATATGTAGAAAACTTCATTCAACAATTATATAGTAATAAAGAAAAGAAAGTACTTCCTATAAGCATTATATCTTTTGAATAGCCTAGGACTTTAAAGGAAGAAGAGAGACATGCAATTAAATTTATGAAGAATGAAAACATTCCAGGTAATGATGGGATTATAAATGATATCTTAAAAGAGACAGGTGAAGAAATAAAAAAAAATGGTCAAAGTTATATACCAAAGGTCTAAATCATAAAGATGTACTAGATATTTGGAAAGATGAAGTATTAATATTAATATTTTAGAAAGGTGATAAATAAGAGTTTAAAATTTTTAGTTATATCAGTTTTTTGTCAGTTTTATACAAAATTTTTACCAAGATAATTACACATTACCCACAGAGAATTTTGGATTTCAATCAAACAAAAGAACAAGCTAGATTTAAAAGTGGTTTTAATACAGTTATTCATATCAACTATTGAGAGAGGTTAGAAAAAGTACCAATAAATATGAGTTGCAATTATTCTTTGGATTTGTAGATTATTAAAAGACATTTGATTCTATAAGCATTTCTTTAGTGATTAAAGCATTGGATCATCAAGGTATAAATCCAGGATACTCTCATATTCTGAAGAATATTTAAAAGACTGTAACAGCATCTATTAGATTACATAAATATACTAGAGAAAATTAACAATTAGAAGAATGTATGACAGGGTGACTTCATATCTACAAAACTTATTACAACAGTTTTGTAAGAAGTACTTTGTACAATAAAATGGGAAGCTAAAGAAATAAAAGTAAATGGAAATTATTTAAGACATCTACATTTTGGAGATGATGTCATTGTTTTTGAAAATAATGTTTCAGATCTTCAGGAAATGTTGCAAGAGATATCAGATCAGATGAAAGTAAGAAAGTAGGACTAAAGATAAACATTAAACAGACTAAAGTAATGCTCAATGGATTTTCTTAAAATATGCAAATAATAATTGATACTGATGAATCAGAAGTTAACAATTACTAATACCTTGATCAGATTATTAACATAGATGGAAACATACTGGATAAAATTAAACATAGAATTAAACTTACAGAGATTTTTATAGAAATAACTTAATATTAAAAGGAAATATGATTATGTGTTTGAAAAGGAAGATTTTTAATAAATGTATTTTATCAGTTTTTACTTATGGATCTGATTCATGGACACCTAACATAAGAGCAATATAGAGATTTCACACCATTCAAAGACATATTGAGAGATGCATGTTAGGAGTAATATGAAGGGATTAAAAAGTATATGAGTAAGAGAACAAACAGGTGTTATTGACATTATTGACAGAATAACAAGACTGAATTGGAGTTGTGATGGACATATTTTTAGAAGAGATGATAATTGAGGGACAGTTGAAATTTTAAACCACTTTCCAAGAGATTGTAAAAAATCCAGAATGAAAACACATGTGGGATGATGAAATAAAGAAGTGTGTGGGGATAATGTGAAGAAGAGAGGCTAGAGATTATATTAATGGGATGAACTTGGAGAGACTTTCATTTTGCAGTGGACTGATAGTAATTAAAAATGACATACTAAAGGTTTTATTTTATTTTCAAACTTCAAATGTTCCATCTCTGTGTTCATGTTTGAGATTTTTACATTTACTAAGCTATTTATCCATTTTTAAATATCAGTTAGTATAAGCACAAGTGTTTTGAGGGCTAAAAAATAGATTTGCTTCCTCCATTAATAATAAAATTAAGTTTAAATAATAAGCATAAGATATTATTAGTTTTTTCACTAATAGCTTTTTTGTCATTGCTTTTATACTTATATATAGTCATCTCATATAAAGTTTACATCTTATAAAAATATTTGATTAGATCAGCTTCTTATATAGATAATGTAATAAAAATATTCTGGTTAGATTAGCTTCATAGGCAGTATATATAAAATGGTCTGATAAGAAATAAAAAAAATACATGTTGTGTCTTAACTTATATTTGTCTTTTGTATTATTTGAACTTCAGGTACAACACTCAGTAGTTATATTAAAATAGGAGTCACAACCTTAAGAACTGATGCATATATGACTAAGAATTTCAAACTCCATCAGCATAGAATCTAATAGAAACAGCTTTTTCCTGACTATCCAAGTATTTTATTTAAATTTGAACCTCAGTATTTATATCATAAGCTATGAAATGTGATACTGATAGAATCTACTGATACAAACATGTTTCTTAAACTGAGTCTCAGTATAGATTTGATATTAAATATTGAATGAATAATTAAAAATTGTAACTATTTCATTAATTACAAATAACAATTATATTAGAATATACAATAATTTGATAATTAGTAAGAATATAAAATAATATTTATTGAAAATAAAAATAATTACAATCAAATATTTGTGGGTTTTATCTAAATTGTTATTGATCAGATTGATATTGTATTAAGTTTGTAGCTAACCAATCAGATCTTAATCTTATTCAATTATAAAGCTGATAGTAATAAATTTAATTCTGTTGTAAGTCATAATAGTTTGCTTTAATTATATTTATATATAACTGATATAGATTGCAAATTCAGTTTAAATATTACATTTTAATATTCATAATTGATTATAATAAATGTTAATATTTTTTATACTTTTTGATTGTTATAACATAGAGTTTTAGAAATAAACAGAGCAAAACTCTCCATACAGTATTGCCACCTGTGCTTAACAGAGTAATCAATGGATGCTAGAAGGCTTGTGCATAAAATCTCTATCAAATGCCTACTCATCCAATATCCCCAGACTAGTTTCTGGCTGTGGCCTTCATCAGTGAGGAGCTTTGGATCTGAGAGCACTGCATCTAGATCTTAGGATCTAATGCAACCCTCTAGCAACCACCTTTTATCTCTACTTAACTACAAAACTATGAGAATGAAATTGAAAACACAAAAAATATTTTCAGTCTAAGCTCAATAGCTTATATAGTCATATGGGTCTGAACTCAGTTCAGGACCCATACATTTTGGTGTCTTTGGCTCTTTCACAACCATAGCCACCACTATCCTATTAGGCAGGATTGGTGTTAAACCATTAAGCATCACTTGATCACATTTTCTATACTAGCACATTAATTGTTGATAAACAGAGCAAAACTCTCCATACAGTATTGCCACCTGTGCTAAACAGAGTAATCAATGGATGCCAGAAGGCTTGTGCATAAAATCCCTATCTAATGCCTAATCATCCAATATCCCCAGACTAATTTCTGGCTTGTAGCCTTCGTCAGTGAGGAGCTTTGGATCTGAGAGCACTGCATCTAGATCTTAGGATTTAATGCAACCCTCTAGCAACCACCTTTTATCTTTACTTAACTACAAAACTATGAGAATGAAATTCAAAACACAAAAAAATACTTTCAATCTAAGCTCAATAGCTTATATAGTCATATGGGGCTGAACTCAGTTCATCACCCATACATTTTGGTGTCTTTGGCTCTTTTACAACCATAGCCACCACTATCCTATTAGGCAGGATTGTTTTATTAATTAAATGAAGAGCAACCTGGCTAGCCATTGGGGCTCTTATATAATTAAAAAAGTCAGATAGGAGATATAGATAAAAATTAAAGATTGTTTTCCCACTCTGAAGCAGAATGTCCAATAGAAGCAGCAATCAATGTTCAGACCCTAATGAAAATCATTGGAACAGGAGACCATGTTCACTGAATCTGGAGGATTAGGATAAAAGAAAAAAAATTTCCAATCAAAGTTAGTTACAGCTTGATTTTTTGAGGAGGAGGGTGAAAATACACACTTTTCATCCTCTTACTTATTTCAAATGAAGTGACTGTTGAATTATGAATGGCACTATTGTAGACTTAAATCATATGGGTCCTTCAATAAAATAGTTCCAGGATTGAACCAGATAAGATAGCCTCTGAATTGATAACTACGATATGATCAACAGACCGGTCTTCCATAAAAGTATGACTTATAATGACTTCGCAGAAATTGGCACAAGGAACTGGGAGCTCCTCTACTGTAAAGTATGAACTATAAAATTTTTAAAAATAATTAAGAACTTTCATAAATATTTAACAAGCTTTTAATAACCAGTTAAACATAACTTTTAAAATGAACTGTTATCTGACTTATTAAGATTTCAAAATCAGTTATTAATGTTTAATTTTATATATTTGACTTTGCTAATTTAATTAAATTATTTCCATTTTTTTTATTAATATTTATTAAATAAATTATTTAAATGTATTAAATTTAAGTTGGGGGCTGCATAGATTTGTTAATGTTTTTATTAGTTTTTTTTTTTTAGATTTTCATTTTCATGAAATAATATATATATTGATAAATATGACACCTCATGCTGAGTGTCCAAACATATTTACTGGTATATATTTTAAGTTGTTGTTGTCAATGCGGCATTTTATGATTAGTGCCATTGGGTTTATTTTCTTGTAAATTTCCCTCCACAATTTTCAATATAATAACTTTGTTGCAATTGCTTATGTTTATTTTAATGAGGTTTAAATTTCAGACTATTTGTCTCATTGTTAGGTCGATGCCAGTAGAGAGATATATGGGTGTTTATATTAATGTAATGTGAAGTGTGTTAGCATACAGGGCAAAGCCCAACTGAATGCATTGCCCAAAATGTAGTCATTGCGTTGCAATGTATGCAGGTGTATTTCCTGTGACATTGACTTCCTTTAGCTCTATGGATAGGGACTATATGTCAGCAGATAGACCTCTCTCCCCCATATGTAGCATTTCTTTTTAAATATTTTACTACATGATTCCTTCATCAAACAGATGCACATTCCTGTACTGGACGAGGATCATGTCCTTCAAATAATATCATGCTGCAGAAGCACATTCCTGTTAGCATGGTTTTATGCTAGCATCTTCATATTGCATTGGTTGCATCTGTATATCAGGAAGCAAATGTTAGTTTGGCTACAAACTTTTAGTCTGAGATTGAACGTTTGATTTTTTTAAAAAAAGTTTTTAAATGAATAATCTATGTAGCTTATCGGTACTCAACATTATAAAACACACTTTTATAAACTTTCCATCTGTGTGGACTTACTCCAAATTATTTAAATTTAAAATTAATATTAAAATCTAAACAAGATAAATTTTATTCCTCAATTTCAAATATTTATATATGTGCATTAATAAATAATTTTTGGGTGTTATTACTGGCAGTGGCTTATTTTATTTTTTTAATATTAAAAAATATTTTTAAGAAGTTTTATAATTATTTTCTGTTTGTCCTTGAGCTAGTGGTATAGGCTAATGGTCAATATAAAATAAAATTTGGATCTTAACAGTAAGTATCTGTCTACTATATACTTTTTTCAGGTTCGAATGGCCTGGTGGTGTCCTTGTATGGCAGATACTGTAAGACTCTAACACACCAATACACCCTGACCATCATAATATGGAGAGGAATACAATGTTCTATCTTATATATATTAATAAGATTTTTTTAGGTAATCATAATTTGTTCATAGCTGAGGTGATATTTAGTAGGTTTTTTTTAAAAAAATTCATTGTTATTGTTGTTCTTTTGTAAATTTTATCCATCGGATAACTAGAACGTTGAATAGAAAAATATTTCATGTTAAATAATAAAATAATTAAATCATAATTTGTTTTGATTAAAGAGAGGATATTATTTTTGTGATAAAAAAATAAGTAGATATCGAAACCAATAGAGCTGAAAGGTTATCAGGACCATAAGATTCTACTTCAAAAATGTTGAAGAAAATGATAAATGAGATAAGGGTTCAAAATAGAGAATTATGGAAAGATATGAATAATAAATTTGAGAATCAAAATGAGATTCGAAATAGAGATATGAATAATAATTTTGGAGAAATAAATAATAAATTTAACATTCAAAATAGAGAAAATAATAATAAATTTGGATAAATGAATAATAAATTTAAAGAAAATAAGGAATTAAGAGAAGATATAAATAGAGAAAATAAATAGCTAAGAGAAAAATTGAATAATTAATTTGATCCAAGATAAAAAATTAAAAGAAGATATCAGAGAATTGAAGTAGTCAGGGCAATTCAATAATAAATCAGACTTATTTAAAATGGAGTTAAATGTTATAAAGTGAGACTTGAAGAATTCAAATACAACATGAATCTTAAATTAAGAATATCTGGTGATAAATGTGACAGCAGGTTTAATGAATTGAGAAATCAACTGAGTCATACGAAAAGTTGAAAGTCATATTTGAAAATTTAAGTAGTGAAATTAAAACATGTAAAGTTGGGTATAAAGAGTTGGAGAAAAAGTATATAAAAATTGAGAAATGAAATTAGGAGTAAATAATATTAAAATATAATTGAAAGATAAATAAAATTGCATGTAAATAGAATGAATATAAAGAGGTATGTAAAAACATAATAAAGCTGATAATAAAATATGAAGTTGTAAAATGTATACAAAGAATCACAGGATGATTTAAAGAGCATGTAAGAAGAATTAAACAGTATTATGAAAGAGAGCCCAGTTAGATGATTTAAGGGACATATTAGATAATTATTACTTTACATAAATTAGAAATCTTTAATAAAAAGCTGAATCAAATTTACAGTAAGATGGAAGACAATAATAAAATTTTAAAACAAGAGATACATAAACATTTTGAGGAGCAAGAGATAAGTGTAAATAATAAGATATATGTAATGTTAGAGTGTAGGATGTTAGGGATAAAGATTACCTTTATCAAACATTTGATCATCATATAGTTAGGTCATATAATCATGCATGTTCAGATGATAAGCTCCTAAGTAAAGTTGATTATGATATATCATCACTGAACAATGAGAAGACTAGTAAATATATGGGTAGTTCAGAGAAAATTAAGGATAAAAGGATTTGTAGCAACATAGTTAGGTTTATACTGCTTAAATTTAGTTTTAGAGGGAAATACAATGAGAATCTTATAGAATATTTAAGTGCCTTAAAAGAACTGTTTTCACTGAATCATTTAAATGAGATTGAGAAACTATCTATAGCAAATAATCACTTAAATGCATCTGCAAGACCAGAAATGTATGGGAATTTTAAATACATCCTGTTGAAAAGTTTTTTTTTTGTTGGGGGGGTAAACTAATTACCATGATAAAAAAAATTTCTAAAATTCGAAAGTAAAGTGATTATTTTATTAATGTAAAACTCTTTTAACTTTTAGATTATTAGTTTAAATTTTATCCTGAAACATAAAACATGATTGATATTTAGCATCAAGAAAAGAAAAATGTAAATAGAAAGAACTATAAAATTGCCTATTAATGAAAGTACTTTGATTAACATTATTGCATATGTGGGATTGTTCAGAGCCTCTCTAAAAGTTGATGTAGTAAGCTGATTAACATTAAAAAAATCATTTTAATTTTTATTATGAAATCAAAATTAGACGTTGAACTTTGCATCAAGAAAATATTAAATTCAATTAAGAAGGAGAACTCCTCAAGTGAGATTGCTAAATCAATTTTCCGTGAATTTTTTTAGAATAAAATTATTTATGGATTTTAGTTGGAGAATCAAACTATGAAATAGGTACTGCACTTAATCTTATATATATATATATATTTAAATCTTTTTAACATGCAGCATATTTTTTCTGTTTAAATACTTGTTTTGGATGGTAACTTTGGAATAAATTATTAGCCTGGAATTGATTATCCCTATATGAATATTTCAGTGTAAGATACAAGAAACAGATTATATAACAAAATACTTTTTTGATGGAAAAGTTTTTGATTGGGCTCACAAGCTACAGCAGGATATTAAACAAACCAATATTTTGTTCAGATATTTGGTAAACCTAATTAAGATTTATACCTATATACGTGAAATTTTCAATCAAATAATAACCAAACATTTTATCCATAAAATATTCAAATTAATATATAGATATTAATTTATGTTTGTGTATATAAATTACAACTAGGCAAAGATTCATATTTCAAACACACACACACACACACACACATATATATATATATATATATATTATTCGTTTCTAAAATCTATATTGCTATTGAGATCTTTTCAGTTAAGCTAAGCAGCTCTTGACATTCTATATCATATACATTATTGGTTTATATTTATGTCTGATCATACATGACACAAATTTATCTTAAAAGTCTTAAATTTCTAAACCTTATTCATAAAAATAATTTTTCAATAAATATGAAAATTCGTTTTATCTTAGGAATGACCTTTAACTTTAATAAATCTTTAATACACTTACATTACATTTTTTCATAGCTTTTAACCATCATTTCTTTCTACTCATGCATGATGAGTTTATAATTATATGATTACAACTAAACATTCTTTTACAGTTTAAATGTATATTGAAAACAAAGGGGGGGGGTGCTAATGATTCCAAAGATGCATTTGGACTTTTCTGATATCAAATTGCACATAACTCTCTAAATGCCAATAATGTGTATTTTTAATTATTCATACATTTTATACAAGTTTAATTTCTATATCCTGTATTTTTAATAAGAACTTCTTTACAAAATTCCTTTACAACAAATACTAAAAATATTTTTCACTGTCTGTAAATATGCATTCGAAATGTAAGAATATATTTAGGTGGAAGTACTACTTATATAAGACAGACTGTGGACAAATGTAAAAAAATAAATGCCATGCATTCATGTAAGTCTAATATATATTAGTTTTATTTAATATAAAATCTATATTTAAAGGTAAAAGAAATATAATAATTTCTAATTTAATAAAAATGATTAATATTTTTGTATACATTTACTAAGAGGCAATTGTCACAAATAAAAAATTAATAAAACTTTAGGATTGGTTCAAGACAAATATATGTAATATATACATAAATGCATTATAACTCAAAAATAGTGTTTTATTTACTTTATAATGAATATTTTTAGCTAAACATGTATGATTTACATTATTTTATATAAAGCTATCATTTAAATAACATATTATAGAGTAAGAACTTCTCCAACATCATCTTTTATAAAAATAGTGAAGAATTACTTACCAGGGTTGCTAATAATTTAAGTGGGAAGGATCAAGCCTGTTTTTATTTTTGTTTTATATTCTAATTAACATCAAGTATATAATCATTTACTAATCAATATTGGATGGTTGGATGACTTGGCCATGGATAGGACATTTGAAGAAAATTCTATGCTTGATTAGAAACTAAATTTTTAAAAGTTTTCCCAGTTTGGATTTGAAATCAGGTCATAATTATTGTAAAGTGAATGCACTATTAATCACCACAACATTTTATCTTACGCTGCCATAACTGTATTAATATCAGAAGTTATGAATTATTCTAAGAATAATATTTTTATGGTGAATTGCTGATGATTTATATTATTTGCATTAATAAAAAATTTCTTCAAGCTTTCCCCAGCATTTCTGATAAAAAAGATATTTGAATATCTTAATTTATGACTTTTAAATACAAATATCCAGGTAGTTGGTCTAATTATTTTCTGACTCATTCTAATTCTAGAGTAATGTATTTTTCTTTATATCTTGAACTTAAGTTTAGCAAGTACTAATAACTTTCATAATATAAACATTATAAGTGAAACTTTTAATATTAGGAAAACAATAAAATAATCTAATAAATTACCGATATTGTATAAATGTTGACATAATTTACAAAACACATTACACTTAGTTGATAATTATGGCTATTCTTATTTGCTTAGATTTGTATGAAATCTTGATGAAAGTAGCATATTGGTTTTTGTTATAATAAATCATTGTATATAGAAATTTACATATTCAGGAATTGTACAAAATAGCATGAACACCAGTTATATTTTTGACATGATAGAGCATCGAAATAAAACCTATATTGATTTAACATTTTTTTTTTTCATTAACAGATAAATTCCAGCATTATAGATTGATTTCTGTTCAAGGCCTTAAAAATTATCAATTGAGTGTAAAATATTACCTTTAAAATGTGACATATTTAAGGGATTTATGTCTACTAGTAGAAAAAGAAGGAAGTTAATAGAACGATCTCTGGTTGAAAATCAATGCTTGTCAAGCATATATATATATATATACTGTAATGGTCATATTTGTACATTCGTGTAACAAAATCTAGAGTTTTAGTAAATCATACCAAGGCTGATTGAGATGAGGTTGTTGAGACCTCAAATCCAATCTCACCCCAGTTTCTTTACTAATGCTCCAAGACATAATACCCTATGGATGACATTTATAAGGCCACAGCACCTTCCTTCAATCATGTGCCACAGTAGCACATCGGTAAAACACAAGATTATGGAAAATTGACATATTTCAAAGTATTGCTATATAGGTGTAGCTTGACCAACATTATTAAATTTGGATTGTGATTCATGATAACTAAATACTAATAGTTAACTAATTAATCATGAGAAAAATTAAGACACTAAGCAGACATTAAAATTTAAGTAAATTAATAAAAGCCAAAATTTAAATGATGAAATAAATAAAAGAAAATAATAAAATTACAATAAGATTACATAAATTGTCTCACTCACAGGTGATGAGTCTAGGGGTTACAAGCAGTTCCAATTTACATATATAGCATTTCATATCACCCACAGGTGATGTTGGTTTAAGGTTACAAACTGTTTAATTTAATTTTGCTTGTTATATATATATATATATATATATATATATATATATATATATATATATATATATATATGCTCTACATAGTATAAGTTGGGTTTTCATGAGTCTTACAATTATGATATTACAAATTGATTTAATTTGCTCATGATAATCTATGCCTAGTTTATGCTATATATTTGGATTTAGGTTTGCTTTAGGCAGCTAGTAGAAGTGATTATCATTATTTATAAATAATATTTTGTTTAACCAATATCATTTAACATATTCTCTATATAGCTTATATGCATATAAAATTAGATTATGTTTCGGATCAATGCTGAAATAAAAATTAGTGTGGCAGGATGAATTGATGATGGGCAGTCAAACTTTTGATACCAAGAAGCTTATGAAGTATACAATCTGAGTCTGTGTGTCTTGAATGTGTGCTTGCTCGCAGGATTTGTTACCAAGAAACCAGTTCCCTAAACACCATACTACCTACTGTTAATGAGATCTTTTAGTCTGGGTGATCGAACAACTAATATAATATTCTCAATTCTTGTGCTCCAGTTCTAAATATGAAGAATGGGGTGCCCTTAAAAACTATGCCAATTGGAAGCATAAAATATACAGCAAGGAGTATATACACTGCTGCATTTCCTAAGGACACATTTCCCCCACTGATTACATCATTATATAAAAAATTATGATGCAAAACAAGTTTCCTTCCATGAAACTACCATAAATCAGTTCATAATCTAGCATCTATAACTATGCTATTAAGGAAAACTTATGAATCTAATTTGCTAAGCCAGCTATATAGACATTTATATAACTCTAGAGAAGACTACATCATATTTTGGATAATTACAATATTAAATTCTAGCTTTATGCCTTATTTCATCACTTCAGCTAAATATTAATTAAATATTTCATTTAAAGCAAACCTATCTTAAAGCATTTATAAGCTTTTAATTATACCCCAAATAAGATTTATTTTATCCATTTCAGAAGGGAGTTTCGTTTGTGCATTAATAAAAGTGAAATTACATATGTGTGAGAATATCTAATCACTTTTCACTAATCATTTAACTACAAGGAAATTCTGTTCTGAACAAACATAGCATAAACAAATACATAATTGAAAAGAAAATAATATTGGCATAGATTTAACTAAAAGAAACATAAATTTAGAAATAAGATTTCATGTAAGTGAAATCTAAGATTTGGATTTATTTGCTTAGATCAAAATGGAATGAAATAAAATAGACTAAATTAGATTAATTCAGTTTAATATCAGTTTAAATCATTTAGGAAAATTATCAATAAAAGCAAATATTATCATGCTAAAGTAATTTAAATCAGTTGAAATCAATAAAATATGTAAAATAAGTTGGAATCATATATGTCAGTTAAAATCAGGCAAGACTTACAATTTAAATTAAAAAAATAAAAATTACATTTTCATTTAGGAATTGATATTCAGAAATTTAGAATACCTAAGATTATATTGACCATTGATAGTAAATTTAGATAGCTTTAGAAGTTATGAAGATTAGTTTAAGAGTTTATTTTAGATTTGTAAAGATCTGTTACCACTATAATTTTTTTGCTATGGCAAGGTGGCTTGGTCTTGAGCACTTTCTTTGGATGGCATCAGCTATTGGTTCTTTTTCCTCCACATTCTGTAGACTATCTTCCAGGCTAAAAAGCAAGAAATTGTTTTTCTACCCCATCATCATGATGATTAACAATTTTACAAAAAACTTGAATAAAAATTTCACTTAAAAAAATGAATTAAGAAAGTAAAAAAAAAGTTAAAGTGTAAAGTGTGTTCTCTAAAATGGCTGCAGTAAGTTTATATACTAGCTCACCACCCCTCTTTTACTTATCCCCCTCTCTTTTTCTTTATTGGTAGTTTCAGATCTGTTTTTCTAATTAATTTGCTATATTCTTGGAAATCTGCGATTCCTGCTGTTATTGATTTTCTTACAGATGGATCCCTCGATCTTGACCAGGTTAATTTATTCATAGTTGTTTTAAAATCTATTTTTATTTTTAAAATTTTAAGTAGGTCAGAATACAGCCAGAAGAATTAATTTTACTAAATTACCTTTTTTGAAAAACAAATCTAAAACTCTGCAAACATTTTATTATATATGTAATGCATTTAAATAATTTAATGCTCTATGCAGAAATATTATAATTTCAAATATTAATTTTATAATAATATTTTAAATAAAGAAATTTTCTAATGTTTTAAACCTATAACATTATATCTTTCCTGCACATACATAGGTTCTGGCTACACATACATAGCATGTTTACATTTATTTAACCACTAGTGATATATATATATATATATATATATATATATATATGCATATTTACTGATCTCTTACATATATGCATATGCTTTCTATACTGTATGCTCAAATACCCACACACATATATGACAAGTATTATTAAATTTTAAATAGCATAATATACAAGTATTTGGGTATAGGTATACATAAATAAATACTGCTATAGTATATAGTAGGTGAAACAGAAGAATAGACATATCTGACTGTTTCAATATATATATTGTACCTATATTGATATAGGCACATATAATTTTATCTAATAATAATCGTTCATAAAAGAAAAACATAAAATTAAACATTAAAGAGTTTATTGCAGTTTGTTTTAGAAAAGGATAAGAATCAAATAGTTTTCTAGCGTTAGTTTTGAAATAAAAAAGCTACAACTAATTAATCAGAAGGGGAGAGGGGTGTTTCGTTAGAGAAATTAAACTAAGGGTTTATAAAAGCAAGTAAAGAGTTTTTATTAGTATTCGTAAAAATATAATTTAAAAAGTTAAAACATACAAATCTCTTTTCATTCAAGTTTAATTAAAGAAAAAATAATGTTAAAACTAAATAGTAAATTGTATTAAAAATATATGTGCGTATATGTGTGCAATTTGTAAATAAAATGTATGTGAAATAAAAGAAGATTATCATTAAAAACACAGCAATGGCTATTAATAAAATAAAATAACACGTTTTATTACATGGCTATTACTAATTAAGTAATCTTCCAAAACACATTTATCAAATGATTATCACTGGAATTTGACAACAGATCTTTGCCGGAGATATCACAAAGACAACAAGGCGCAAGTATAAATAGACCTTTTTGTATCGGACAGTAGTCAGTTCACAAATTAGTTGAGTGAGTGCAGTTCACAAATTAATTGAATCAGTTGAGTTAATTATACCCAGAAACAAAATGCAGTGCTGAGAAGATTTTGGGAATTCATGCCTCTCCACAGCCTAAAAAGTCCGATGAAAACAGCAAGATCTGCCCGTGAAATAATGTCAACGTAACAACTTAGAAAATCTCCGTCAGTATCTAATTGTCTCCAATAGTAATAATCGTGAATAATAAGGAAACTCATCAAGGAAATGTCCCAGCCGGCTGGAAGCATTCATACTGGAACCATTTATACTGGAAGAAACAACAAACAAGAAGAAAACAAAGTGTTAAATCTACGTTCAAAATCCTAGGTAAAAATTTGCTTATTTTCGTTTATACTGTAATAGCCATTGCATTTCATTAATTCGTGTGAATCCTCCAAGAGTCTAATTATATGAACTCGATATCATACATTAATGAACTATTGATATGTGTGTTTAAATTTCAAATGCTATGTAATACTTTATTATTATTATGGGTGTGCATGAGTTAATATGTGTGTGATCCTTATATCAATATTATTGGTTAAATTAGATAAATACCAGTGTTTGGTTATGAAAATATACAAGAATATTTAAACTAGTTTAGAAATGTTAATTTAAAAATATGCGTGTGTTTTTATTAGAATTATAAAATGTTTAAATTTAGTAAATAAATGTTAGTTAATAAATTGTCTTTAAAATTAAACTTTATTTGTCAGTCAATTCTTTTTATCAATTCTTTTACCAAATTCTTTTATCAATCTCTTTTATAAACTCTTTTTACAATTCTTTTATCAATTCTTTTAACCACTAATTAAGTATAATCTATTAGTGATTACAAACAACTGAGCTAGTCATGGATTTAGGCGTTGAGTTAGTGACCTGTTCAAAGTGCATTGTCTATTCTTTTAGTATTCTTTTAGAATAAGCAGCTGGTGCCCGTGTTTATACACAAACAAAAAAAAGTACTTTGAACTTGGTGTTGAACTCAACAGCCGAGAAGAAGCTATGTCCTGGAAATGTAACGCTAGTTATATACCTTATAGCTATCGTTTGGGCATACATACTCTCCGAGTATGTTCTTCTCTGCCTAAGAGGCCAGTGTTTCGAATGCACATATTCAAACTCGGTTCAATATATATATATATTGTATTTAAAATATGTAAAACCATTAAAAAATAAATCACTGCAGAGATTAAAACACACCAAAAAAACTGTATTATTTAAAATTATTGTGAGCTTTTCAAGTAAAGCATTTATTGCAAAGGTGATACCAATGTCTGATATCAATATATAGACAATGAAAATGTTTTTTTGTTGGAAAATATAATGTTCTATAATTTTTACAGTAAAGCACTCTTTGCATATACCCATGCATCTATAGATTAGTTGAATATTTGGGAACCCAAGATTCATCCATTGACATAAATATTATTTTTATACAACAGTATTGGATATCATGTTCATATTTATACAATCTAAACTACAGACTAGTATTATATACATCTCTTCTATATTTCCTAGTCTCATAATTTAAAAATTATTTAAAAACTGTATAATCTTTTTAAACAATGAAAGATACATTAATGTGCTTTATTAACAGGGTTTATAGAACATAAAATATTTTGTCCATAAATAATACATGGAATATATATATATATATGATTCTTTTCTGCTTAAAATATTTAAAACTCATTGAAAAAGTAGTTGTCTCTATCAATATTATAAATGTGAAGTAAGCCATCTAATATACATGCTTCATAATTATAAAATTGTTCCTAAATAAAAAGTATTTTGTTAGATCTTAATTTAGCATAAAAGCATTAGACTATCCCATTAATAAAAAAAAAAAACAATTGAATACGTTTTTTTATTATGTTTCTTCATCCATTATTATGGTATAAATTTCAACTAAGCATAATAAAACCTGGGTATCATATAACCTTTGAGGAAATTATCATATCAGTATATAATTTACAATGTGAATATTTACATGAAAAAGTAGATATTGTAGTTTATTGTTTAGGAAAACTATCAAATATAAAAAATTTTTGCTTTTAAAATGCCACTATTACTACTACATTAATTAATTGGTGATTTGGTATTGTTAATAATAATAAAACAAATCAAAAATTAAAAATATATTAATGGAATTATATTACTGCATTTGAAATTCATTATTGGGTAAATAAACTAGGTCTTATTTTGCATTTATTTCTTTTTTGAAAAATATGTGGACTAACCTTAATATAGTCAAACTTATTGTGTGGCAGTAAATAAAAAACTAATATGAATAAAATCAGACAATAAACAATTTGACCATTTTTACAAAACCATCAGATCTCTACAAACATTTCTCAAAATATAACTAAATTTTAAGAAAATAAATCTTATAAATAGAAAATTTTTATTTATGATAATGATTTATAGACAAAGTTTTGTAATGGAATATTGCTTCATCATAAAAGACATCTGTGTTTTTATTAGAATCACTCATAAGATGTGATAAAAATATTTTATATAAATATGTAATGTATATATGATGAGGAAAAAATCAATAGATTGTGGTTGATTACTTAGGGGAGTCCAATAATATTTGAATACTCTAATGACAGATTATTCACATCAATTTCATTCAGTTGATTGAAGAGATTTTGTTCCCCAGTTTTAGAAAACCAGATATAATAACAGTTATTGTTAAATCCGCAATTATTTATTTATATGAATATATGTGAAATCACAAAGTAAAAAATGTAGCCTTTAACACCAAATATTTAAAATTGCATTGTGATTATATGTAAAACAATGTTAATTTGAAAGGTCAGTTAAAATGTATGAATAAAATATTGATAATTTCTGACAACCCATTGGCAAATTGTTATCAATAATAGTCAAGTATTACTTCTTAATAACAATATCTACTGATTAGATTACTGGTGGGAAATGTTTCTATTATAGAAAGCCACATTCAACTTAGGCAGTAGTGAAAATGCAACACAGAATAAATAGATAAGTAAGGTTCTACATTGAGACTGTTTGCACAGAACTCTGTGTTATTGACTTGTCAGCAGATCTCACTGTGAGCCTCTGAAATAACAATATATGAATTATTTGTTATGATAAGTGTTTATTGATATATTGATACACAATTTATCGACTACAATCTTTATTATATCTCTTTTTTTTTTAAAAAAAAATACAATTTTAAACTATGAATAGGGCCGCACAACAACCTTAAAATGCCACATATGGCCTTAAGGCTACGAGTTCCCATCCCTGGTCTAGATAGTCTACATGTTTTTAGATAGACAATTTAACGCACACACACACACGTACACGCATATATATATATATATATATATATATATATTGCATACCAAAACAAATATAGTTTAAATAGTCTATAAAATAAATATATTTCTCATTAGTTATCGATTACACTGTATTTAAAAGAAAAAAAAGTTACAATTGGCTGCAGCTGTTTCGGTATTACATGAGATTAGAAAATATTATAGGTAATTTATAAAACCATATATTACCGTGGCAGTCTCTCTAATATTGCTCTCTTATGAAAATAAATTATTGAAACAATGTAAAGAAATGTACCATTAATCAATAAATGAAAAGAATTAAAATAATTAGAAGCATTATAAAAACACGAGAATTATTAACATTTATTGATAAATCCCCCAACTCCCTACATTCTTTATATATATATAGAAACATGACGAGAATAAAAGATGTAGACTTTAACATCAAATGACTAGCATTTCATTATGATTATATATATATATAATCCATGTTGATCAAATATTGTTTTTTATTGTCTTGCTAATCTATATGCTTTTATGTAGAAAACTTAACGTACATATACACACATACACATATATGATACAATTAAATGCATTATATGTAACAGTTTTAGATAATAATAACTGTAAATAATGAATAGTAATAATATACATATTTATGTAGAAGTACTTTCGATTACATAACAATCTTCATTAACTGAATTTTTACAAGCCAAAAGTAAATACCACGTGATTTTTTAAGATTTATGTAGATCAATATTAACGGATTGTCAGTTTATTATTCAATCTTTAAATTGGTTTATAAGAATTGCTTCTTTAAATTTTTATTTTATATCATGTTTTTCTTGTATAACATTCTTGTGTGATCTCAATTAACGAAAAAATTAAAATTACAACTTTTTTCATGGTCAAAGAAAACTGAAGCAGTCTATGATTGATGTCTTTCTCCATATAATATTCTTGTATGATATGAATACATAAAAGGTAAATTTAAAATTACAAGAATTTACATGTAAGAAAAAACTGGAAGAATATTTCATCATGAAAGAAAACGGAAACAATGCTTTTTTTTTTTCATGTAATTTTAATTTATCTTTAATTCATTTGACATTGAATAATATTATGGTGAAGAAAACAACTATGCTATAAATAATCAGTCTATTATTGCTTGACTTTTCTTTGCCAAGAAAAATCACTTTAAATTTTACATTTAATCTAGATCACACAAAAATATTACAGAAAAAAAACTATCATAGAAAAATTAAAGAGGCAATTCTAATAAATAAATTTAAAAATATTGTAAATAGACATTCTTGATAATATTGGTTTACACAGTTTTTGGAAAATCATTACCACATCTACTTTTTGCAATCTAAATTCAGTTGATAACGGTTACAACTAATCACAAGTATTTTTCTTAAATTTCTATGTTATTACTGATTATTGTTTACTGTTGTTATAAGTTAAAATGTATGTATATCTTGTAAGAGAATAACTTCTATATCTAGTTAGTACTGCTAAAATGATCTCGTCAAACCTGTAACATATATATGGAGTTTAATGTGATTCTTAGTTGTTTTAGTTTGTCATGCATTTGAAGACAATGTAATAAATGAACTTTGATAATATTAATTTGGTGATGATAAGTATTATTTATTTTGAATTGCTATAAACTAAATAACTGTCCAATAGATATTATTTCGTAAAATGAGTATTGGGACTGATCAGAGAATGAACTTAAAGAGTATCACTTTCAATTGGTGGATTTCTTTTATAAAACTTCTCTCAACAATTGCACCATATCTATTCTCCATTATAACACACAGGAATGTTTACTAGCATTTACTAACTAAGTGTCACGTATTGAGTCTGATGAATGATGATTGTCTATGTAACTACATATTACTATAATGCATATACATTACTTATAGGATATTTTATAAAAAATCACAATGCTTTTGAAATTATTAAAATAAAATGCTGTCACTACATATAACATATATTAAGCATACTTTTACTTCAAAACAGACAAAAGATTATTGAATATATATATATATATATATATATGCACCATACTTAAAGCTGTTTATACCTCTTTAAAAAGTAAAGAAATTATTAAATTTATAATGATAAAATAAGAACAAATCTATATATATCTGTGTGTGTGGCTTATCATATTCAGTGCTATAGACAGTTATTTCCCAAATGTAAATAAAATATTGCAACAAAACTAACAATAAATTGCAATGAGTATAATTAAATTACAAAGACTTATAAAAAAATTATCTCATAAATATTATAATCATTTAGAATCGTATACAGACGCTATATAAAATAAATGCTTATTTATATATGATTAAGTTTCAGTTGGAATGACATTTAGTAAATGCTAGACAATTTCATCGACATTCATTCAGACATCGTATACAGTAATTTAAAGTGACTATTCTATCATCACACTTTCTTTGCCAGTACTTCAGATTTGCGCATATATAAATATTTGAGTTGTAGGAATAAGAGGGATTTCTTTTATTCCTGCATAAATGCTATATCTTGTATTGGTGAGAAAGTATTCATTTATTATTAACACTCACAAAGCATTTGCACAATTGGCTTGAAAGGCTGATGTTTGATTTTAATACAATCGTATACAGGTGCTATATAAAATAAATACTTATTTATAATCATTTAGGTTATTCGTTTGTTTTTTATGTAGTAGAAAAAAATTTCTTATGGATTTTTTTTTTATTGGGTAGTGTGTTGAATTTTACATGATTAGTTTACAGTTATGCAAATACATCCTAATACTTTCTAAATGTTTTCTTCCAACCTTGTAAGAGATTTTTCTTCTTGAGTATTAAACTTTTTTATTAGGTGATATTTTAGATGTTAGCAGCATTTTCCAAAATATCTTTCTTTTCTAGGTCTGATAGTTTAATAGGGTAGTTGATAGTGGGCTTTTATTTGGCAGTTATTTAAATGAGCTTTCTTAACATTAATATTATTTTGACTGACATCTTATTCTCTTTCCATGTCTTACATACCAGCAAGACAAATTCAAGTGTGATTGCAGAAACAAGTTATGTTAGACAGGGCTACAGCACAGGTAAGAGGTGGCTTTGTGCAAGTACCATAAAATAAAATTTGTAAATGAAAACAAAATACATTCTATGCAATTTTGTTTTTAACAAAAAACACAAAAACTTTAGAACATTAAAAAATATATAATTTACACTTTTACCTTTTTATTTACATAATAATTCTCCTGACTTTGGTGGCCACAACATTTTTCATGTGCTAAATAATCACCAGATTTAAATATGTCAGCTCTAACCATCATTTAATCAGTTGTTAAAAATAATTCTTTATTACTTTTAGTTTTATTCCAAATCTCTTATGTATAACTTGTTTGTTTTCTGTTAGCAACATTAGCTTTTTAAGTATTCATTCAATAATATAATATTATATATAGAGCCTGCAAAACAAGCTCTTAACAAGCTTTGAGAATATCCTCAACCCCAGACCGGTTTCTGCATCTATCATCAGTGAGGTGCCAGGATATTCATTAGATTAAAAATACTAGGACAAGTCCAGCACTTTATCTAATATATAACTATTGAGATTATTCTCAACGCTTGTTAAGAGCTTGTTTTGCGGGTTCTATATATAACATTTGTAAATACCAGCTTTATTAATATTAGGTCATGTGACATCTGACTTGATATTTTATTATTTTAATAATAGAATATTTACACTATTTCCTGATTTAATTTTTTTACACACTCATTCTTTTAGTATAATAACTTAGTTATATTTTACACACTACACATTATTATATATATGCTATACAGTCCAATGTATAAAGATTAAAGATTTTCATTACATTTACTTAAGGGAAGAAACATGCATAATAATATGTTTTTAAAATATGTTTTTTTACTTATTTAATTTTCCTTTGATTTACAGTGTCATGTACTTGGATAATAATATGAATGAATTAAGAGATGTGATCTAGATAACAAACTCCATGTCAATCAAATACAAGAAAAAGTAGATTAGTAAAACAAAAAAAAATTATATCAGTATTTTTAAAAATAAAACAAGATAATATTGCTGTTTAAAAAATATTAAGACAACACTGTCATTAATTCTGAATATAGAATACTTTACATTGGTACTTATAAAATATGACTGATAAACATATACTATTGTAAAGTATTGGTAGCTGAGATGTCAGTGCAGCCACCTTGCAAGCAAGCAATTGCTTGCAGTCGGTTGTCGTGGTTCACTTTCCGGCTGATGCTATGACATATGGAAAAAATATATAAATAAACATATACAGTTTACCAACATATTGCAGAATTACTGTAATTATTATAAGAAAATATGTTTTAAATAAATTTACTTTTAAATATATTATTAATAATACTATGTCATTTTTATATAAATTAAAATAGTTAAAGAAAAATGTTTAAGAAATCAAAACATTTTTATTTAAATATAAATTGTATTAATTATTTTGATAATATGGCATTAATCTATTTAATTTAGCACAATAGTAGCCTATATGTATAGAATATTAAAGCATTCATCACAAGATTAAGTAAAAAAGTAATTATTTTATATTTAAATAAAATATATTTACAATCAGATCATGTTCCAAATAATGAAGTGATTTGGAAATTTTAACATTTTCATTTATGGATAAATTTTATTAATTATTGTGACAACATGATAACAATGTATTAAATATAGCATAGTGGCCGAACATACCTGTAGTAAATTTTAAGCAATTGCCATAATTCTAAGTAAAAAAGCAATCATCATACATTTAAATAAAAAAATATTTACAATCAGAATATGTTTCTAGCAATGGAGTAATTCAAAAACTAAAATATTTTCATTTACATATAAATTTTATTAATTATTGTCACAGCATAGCACTCACATTAATAAAGCACCTTTGTGCCCACACAATGTGCACATCTGCACATGATGACACCTGAAGTTAAATAAAAATTCTATCACAATGGGAGATAAACATGGAGATAAGATTGTTTTCCAAGATAAATGTCAAAATTTCTGAAAAACTATTATTTTATTATCAAATTTTCCAAATATGTATTTATTGTTTTATAGAACTTTACTGGCACTGGTATGCAAGTCCTTTCCAATATATTTTTATGGAGAAAGTTTAATAAACTATACACAATTTAAAAGTCTGTCAAAAAGAATCTTAAGGCAAGAGATATAAAAATTATGATTTGGGTCTTTTATATCTACCCAATTACTTTTTATTTGAATCAATACACTAAAATCATTAAGTTAGTTTCAACTTTATTTTTTGTTTTCAATTGTTCACATTATAGATCAAGCATCTATATTGATTTTTTTTATCTATATTGGAATGAATTGAAAATTGAGGGTAGTTTATATAACAAGTGAGTTCAATATAACTTCTAATAAAACAGAGCTTTAATTAAATTGTTAATCTGGAATATATAAATTTAATTTAACCGATGTTCTGATGATCAAAGAGTCTAGCACTGAAGGTTGAATTAAATATAATTATTCACTTTAAAATTAAATTTTAAGTATCAAACATTCTAAATAAAATGTCTACTTCTGTTTATATTAATAACACCAATCATCATCATTTTAAATTATTACCATTATCTCTGCATGTTTCTGAGGGGATTGATGATTTCTCAGGGTTAGCAGATATTAACGGTACACCTAAATTTAGATTGAATTCAAAAAATAAAAAAAAATTAATTGGTTAATAAATAATAAGTGAACAGTTTATTTGTAATAAATAAATAAAATATTAAATTATTGTCTATACTTTTGCATCTGTTACTAGATAAATATAATACAAATATTGAAAAAATAGGAAAAAATAATAATTATAAATATTAAGTTTCAAAGCTTGTGATTAAATAAAAAGATAATATCTTATCATAATACAAACATTTTAAGGTTTTAAAGTTTTAAAACATGATTTTCTGCATATATTATGTTTAATATATACACACACATCTTTAACAATAGTCTTTGTCAATCAAATCCTGATTGTGATTAATCTCTTCAGATTTTAGTAATAATAAACACTATAGATGAGCTTTACTAGAGATATATATAAGGTAAGTTTTACAACAGAGATCCACTTCTTATTTTATGGCATGGTTTTCTTCTTTAAAGCAGCCAATGTTGCATTTTATGCAACTTCAATATTTCTCTGGATACATTTGCATTGTTCCAGGTCTTTTGAATAGCACATCTTTTATTTTTAGTCAGCCATATTAAATAGATCTTTACTATTTATTGCTACCATAATTTCTGAAGTGGATAGAGTATTGAAAAATACTTTAAAATCAGTAGAAATATACTGCTATCTAAATTATCCTGAGGGAAATTGTTTTAACAGCAGTTTCCCCTTTTAATGGCTACTTCTTTATCTGCATTTTCTTCTATCTTCATGGAATTAGTCTGCATTGTTTTCTACTTGAATCAAGGCAAAACTATTATCAGGTTTTTTTTCAAACTCACTTATAAGTTTTCACAACATGTTATTCAACATCTAACATGTAATCAAGTCTGAATTTATTTATATTAGATTGTTGGTCAAGAAAACATTTATCAAAAGTTACTTACCAGATTTAATATATATTTATTTACAAAAACATGTTTTTTCATAAATATTTTCACATTATAATTATTTACAAATAATTATATAATTAAAATAATATTTTTTTTATTTATTTAGAATAAGGTATGGATGCAAGAAAAATCATGACCAAACTTTGAAATTTATTCTCTAACTTTCTCAATTTAGTGCTTTATAATTTTTAATAATGCTATTATATTTGCCATTTAATTTACTACAAAAAATGCAAATTATTTCTTTTATCACCCCATTCAGCAGGAAATCTGAAATGATTATAAAATACAGTACATTTTTTAAACTATGCAGTTTAATTTATTTGTGTGAAAAAACACAAATTTCTCTTTCTTCTCTTACATTGCATAGGTTATTATTTTATTTTTGGTAATTTTAAACAATATGTTTGTTTTACTACATATTAAATAGCAATATTAACTCTATGAATCCATTTTCTTTAGATTGCTTCCAGAGAAATAATTTTAATAACAGCACCTATCTATTATGTATTCAAACATACCTGCAATCTATAAATTTACTAATCAATCTAATATAGTTTTTTTCATTAAACATTCACCTTTTTTGACCATGTAGTTTTACAATACAACTAATTCAAGTTTGCAATTGAATTTGTTCTATTACAATATATATATGTATATATATAATTAAACTACAAGTATAATATATATATACTAAAATTTTAGATGTAATTAGAATGAAAGTCTGTATTCAAATCCATTATATATATATATATATAATGAAACAGATATACTGTTCCTCGTATATATATTCAAAAGATCCCCCCCCCCATTTAAAAATGACTAGCATGATTTGATCAAATTGGGAATGAAATAAAGCAAAAAGTTTATAGTTTCAAAATTAAGAGGTAAATAAAAGCTGTGATTTGTTAAAAAGATTATATTTTTAATTTTTTGATCGATGGTTTTGAATAAAGTGTTATATCATTTTGCTTTCTTATCTCTCACACTAAAAAAATTAGATTATCCAATCATTAAGAAGAAAAGAAAAAAACGTTTGGGCTAAAATGAGGCAGTATGCAAATCAGACACAGTGGAAAAGAAAGCTGTTCTATCAATTCAGAGAGAGGTAGATCAAATTGGATTTTTTTTTAAGTGTATTACTCAATTCTGACTTTCGTCTCCTTAAAATATAGCTTTTACAAACACTTAAAAATGGAAAAAGAAAGCGTTATTAAGGGAATTGTAATGATAAAAGAGTAAACTAACAGCTTCAGCTCTCCATACCAAGCCATGATTTTACAAGATAATGCTATCTAGATGAAATAACCCGCCCTCTTTTTGAATAAATCAGACTTGTCAACTGGAAGGTAATTATTTTATAAAAATATTTGAACATCTTTATTATAAATTATAAATTGAAATTATGAAATAGCTGCACAAAAATTATCTTATAAAAATATTTGAACATCTTTATTATAAATTGAAATTATGAAGTAACTGCATAAAAATACGTTTGTTACTGGAAATTTATAAATGAGAATTATGAATAATGTAGCTGCATGAAAATAGAAAATTATAAATGAAACTTATGCACATTTACACTGACTGGATTATGAATAATCCACAAACTCAGAATTGTTCACATTATTTGTTTTGATAATTATAAATAAAATAATAAAAGACTATATGAATTATAAATGCTTGCCTGCAGATCGGTATTATGTAAAGAAAGTAATGAAACTTATGCACATTTACACTGACTGGATTATGAATAATCCACAAACTCAGAATTGTTCACATTATTTGTTTTGATAATTATAAATAAAATAATAAAAGACTATATGAATTGCAAATGAACTATTGATCAACAAACTGCTTCTAACTTTTTCATAAATGAAATTAAAATGAGTCATCACATGGATAGGAATGAACTTTATTAGAACTTGCAAATTAATTGTTGTTTAATAAAATTATTGTTACTAAAAATTAAATTTGGTTATCCAGTTGTCCAATTCTGTTTTGTTTTATTGCATCACTCATCAGTTATAGCACTTGTTCATGAGAATCTCATGCCTTCTGAGCTACGTCTGGCATAACTAGACCTAGGCAAGTCAGGTTGTAGTGAGACGGAACTCTAATGGCGCTGTTTGGAAAACCAAACATAGAAATGTTTAGATGCTTCCAGTCTCTATGGTACTACATCCTCTGATGAGCAGGAAATATTGTTGTAGGGGGCGTTAACATCTGCATTGGGGAATGCCAATTGATAGTTCCTTCCTGCAGCATGCTCATCAGAAAATTGATACAACTGATGTAATAAAAGGGTTGTATGGGGGTCCTGTTACATTTGCTGCCCTACTGTGAGGCCTTATCTAGCTAGCCTACCCATAGGCATAAGCAGATCATGATTCTGTGATATGAACAGTGCATATGATGCAGTGATGTGATTTGTTCAAGAAGGGTGGAAAAATAAAAGTTTAAAAGAAAAACAACACAAAAATGAATGGCATAGAGAATAAAACAGGCATTTTGAAGAAGATGGAGTTAAATCATGGTGTGGATGGAGAGAGAAGCTTATCAAAGTTGAAATAAAAAAATACAAATAAACTGTAGAATAAAATATTGATGAAAACCAGATCAAAATCAAAAAAAAAAATGAATACAGAAAGCATAGAGGATCTTCCTGAGAAAGAAGATAAACAAGAAGCCAAAGCAGATGAGGAATCAGAGAAAACAGGGGAGACATCCATGTTAGCCCAGTTAATGGGAATTATAAAAGCAGACCAAAAGAAAAGAGATGAACAAAGAGAAGAGATTCAAAAAGAAGAAAAAAAAAAGGCAAAGAAGATGATATCAAACAACGAGAAGAAGATAACAAAAAAGAGATAAACAAAGAGAAGATGATATCACACAATGAGAAGAAGATAAGAAGCAAGCAATAGAAGCAAACCAAAGAATAGAAAAACAAATTATAGAAGCAGTGGAAAATCAAAATGAAAAGTTCAACCAGTTGATAAAGGAAATAATTCAGTCTAAAAAATTGGATGAGGAGGAAACTTTGGAATTTCCAACCAAAGATATTTTAAAGGAATCACAAATTGAATATCCTATTACTGATGAAGCAAAATTTGAGATTGTTAAAAAGGAAGAAATTGAAATTACAAAGGGTGATCTTGAAATTGTCAGTCTACCTTCAGGAAAACTTCTGATTGTGGAATATACCTCTAAAATTGAAAAGAAAGAAGCAGTATATACAGAAGCTGAGACTGAAATATCAAACACAGCAAAAGAGTTACAAATGGATGAAAATAAATCTAATAAAGCAAAATTAAAATCTTCTGATCTTCCAGAAGATGAAAAACATGAAAATGAACATAATCAAAAACTTAATTCTCATATAACTAAGGAACTCTCCAATATAGAAGAAAATGTTTCAGAAAAATTGTCTGATATATGCTATGAAATAGTAACAGAGATAGAGAAAGAAACCATAAATTGGAAAGAAAAGTGTGTTAGTCCTCAGCCATATATAAAAATTATAAACAAAAGCTTAATAAACTCAAATCAAAAATTGAGTACAGAAAAAAATATATATAAAGACAGTTATTAAAAATATAGTTGCTTACGCAGGAAAAGACACCAAAAAGGAATCTGAAAACTCGGGATTTATCAGTGTGAAAAAAATTAAGCAACAAGAAACCTTTACAAATACCAAAAAATAATTACTATGGCAGAAGAACAATTTAAAAAGAAACTTTTATGTAAAAATGAAGTACCACCATGGAAGAGGAACAGGAGAAAATCCACAGATGGTGTTCATGGTCCATATTGGACATGTATAATTAGAAGATCAAACAGTAACAAGGATCTCCAAAGAAAATACAGAAGTGAAGAAGCAAGACACCACAGTAATGTTAAACATGATAAATTTTCAACAAAAAGACGATCCAGAAGTATGTCACCTCATAATACAAAAGAGGACTATAGGAGAACTGATCATGATCCTCAGTCTCCCAAACCAGGTTGCAGTTATAATTCAGAATAAAATAGAGATAGCTGATGGAAAAAGTTTGTGAGTGTGATGTAGTGATGCATGAACTTGTGTTTTTCATGTTGAGATGGTGGATGATTGAGTGGAGCTGCTTGGATGCATTGTGTTATGATGCTCCGAAGTATATGCTCGGCACTATCCAGACCTGGATGTTGTGCTCCAAGAGTAGTCCAGCAGTGCGTATATATAGGTCTCATGTATAGGCCTTGGTCTCATGAATAGGCCAAATGATAGCCCCTAAGACTCACAGAAGCTGAGCAGGGTTGGCTGAGTGCCAAATTGTTTTTTTTCCTCTGGCTCCTACTCTTGGTTGGATGATACTTCTAGGTACAAGAGAGGTAGTGCTTAAAAATGAGATATTTTCTCATGACATCATGGGGCGGTGCATGCTGGTAGTTTGTGCTTGGCCATCTACTTATCCTGGCATTGGAGGCTACAGTTCATGTATTCACTTTTCCAGCTCATCTTACCATTTCATCAGCACATCTAAAACCAAGCAGTAATGAGAAATGATGTGTATAGTATATGGAATGAAATCGTACTTCCAGGCGATTTCATCCCAAAATTTGGTGGGGGGTAATGAAACAGATATACTGTTCCTCGTATATATATTCAAAAGATCCCCCCCCCATTTAAAAATGACTAGCATGATTTGATCAAATTGGGAATGAAATAAAGCAAAAAGTTTATAGTTTCAAAATTAAGAGGTAAATAAAAGCTGTGATTTGTTAAAAAGATTATATTTTTAATTTTTTGATCGATGGTTTTGAATAAAGTGTTATATCATTTTGCTTTCTTATCTCTCACACTAAAAAAATTAGATTATCCAATCATTAAGAAGAAAAGAAAAAACGTTTGGGCTAAAATGAGGCAGTATGCAAATCAGACACAGTGGAAAAGAAAGCTGTTCTATCAATTCAGAGAGAGGTAGATCAAATTGGATTTTTTTTTAAGTGTATTACTCAATTCTGACTTTCGTCTCCTTAAAATATAGCTTTTACAAACACTTAAAAATGGAAAAAGAAAGCGTTATTAAGGGAATTGTAATGATAAAAGAGTAAACTAACAGCTTCAGCTCTCCATACCAAGCCATGATTTTACAAGATAATGCTATCTAGATGAAATAACCCCCCCCCCTCTTTTTGAATAAATCAGACTTGTCAACTGGAAGGTAATTATTTTATAAAAATATTTGAACATCTTTATTATAAATTATAAATTGAAATTATGAAATAGCTGCACAAAAATTATCTTATAAAAATATTTGAACATCTTTATTATAAATTGAAATTATGAAGTAACTGCATAAAAATACGTTTGTTACTGGAAATTTATAAATGAGAATTATGAATAATGTAGCTGCATGAAAATAGAAAATTATAAATGAAACTTATGCACATTTACACTGACTGGATTATGAATAATCCACAAACTCAGAATTGTTCACATTATTTGTTTTGATAATTATAAATAAAATAATAAAAGACTATATGAATTATAAATGCTTGCCTGCAGATCGGTATTATGTAAAGAAAGTAATGAAACTTATGCACATTTACACTGACTGATTATGAATAATCCACAAACTCAGAATTGTTCACATTATTTGTTTTGATAATTATAAATAAAATTGTAAAAACTATATGAATTGCAAATGAACTATTGATCAACAAACTGCTTCTAACTTTTTCATAAATGAAATTAAAATGAGTCATCACATGGATAGGAATGAACTTTATTAGAACTTGCAAATTAATTGTTATTTAATAAAATTATTGTTACTAAAAATTAAATTTGGTTATCCAGTTGTCCAATTCTGTTTTGTTTTATTGCATCACTCATCAGTTATAGCACTTGTTCATGAGAATCTCATGCCTTCTGAGCTACGTCTGGCATAACTAGACCTAGGCAAGTCAGGTTGTAGTGAGACGGAACTCTAATGGTGCTGTTTGGAAAACCAAACATAGAAATGTTTAGATGCTTCCAGTCTCTATGGTACTACATCCTCTGATGAGCAGGAAATATTGTTGTAGGGGGCGTTAACATCTGCATTGGGGAATGCCAATTGATAGTTCCTTCCTGCAGCATGCTCATCAGAAAATTGTTACAACTGATGTAATAAAAGGGTTGTATGGGGGTCCGGTTACAATATATATATATAAATATATATATATATATATATATATTGTAACCATATAAAAGTGAACAATATTTGTTATATTCAGTGAGCTCCATGACCTGCAGCATCATGTCTTAATGTTTGGAATTGTTTAACATATTCCTTTAAACTTGCTTAATTCTGATGTTAAGTTTACAGTTATAAATGGTCTGTGCATGTGCTTGCCTTTGTAATAATATATCATTTGATGAACATAACTTAGACTCAAAATAACTTGTACACTGTATATTCCAGAAACAAAGATACCTTTGATTGAATCTAGACTATACACATGTTATAGTATTTATTTGTATATGGGATTTTAATTCATTTTGTATATTTATAAGTATGGTTTATGGGTAGATCCAAATGTTAAACAAGTGTTCATAAAATATTTAAATATTCTCAGGGTAAAATACATGTATGTGCTAAATCCATATGCTGTGTTATGACCCAGGGTGTGAATATGATGTACTTGTGCCATAAATTTAGAACAAAAAAAATCAAACAATATTAAATTTTGAATAATGTATTTTCTTCATCTTTTATTGTTACATGGATGAGAGGCAACAATAAAATAAAAAATAACAATAAGATAGTAATGACCATTTCTTTAATTGAGCTTTCAAAGAACTTATACAATACATGGTAATATTTATTATTTAAAGGTTTATTAAATGCATGGGTATTAAAATAAAGTTAGTCTATTATGTGCTTAAATAATGCACAGTTATAAATAATAACACTTAATAGAACACATTTGTATTAACAACAAAATAAAGCAAATATACACACAAAAAAAAAGTCTTTATTTTAACATAAATGCTGAAGAATCATAATACAAATTGAATGTCTCATATATATATATATATATATTGTAACGGAATAGCGTTACATAGGGTTTGAACCTAGGAAAGTTAAAGATATATATTAATGACGAAATAAATGACAGGTACAAAACTTTTTAAAAAACGATCTTGTTTTAAGAATAAATGAGAAACAGCCGTTTCTAAAGCAGATCGCAGCTATACAAGAGTACCTGTCAGATTTATTGAACTAAAATTAAAAGAGTTTTTATTTTTTAATCATTATTTGTAAGTTTGCTTTTTTTTGTTATTTCGTTTTAAAAAAAAAGAATGATCGAGAACAAATTAGAAATTTTTTTATTAAATCATTTTTAAACAAAAAAGAAAGAAAAAAGATAAGTAAATTAATTAATCTGCAATAGGTTAAAAGATTCCAAGCGATCTAAGATATTTTGAATGGGGGGGCAATTAGTAGATTAAAAGTTAGAGAATTTGAAACAATAAGCAGGATGTATGTTGGTAAAGTCTAGATAACAATCCAAATTTAGAAACAGAGGTGATAAAAAGTGTACACTGCTATTGTACTACTTAGACTTCTGGCTCCAGCTAAAACAATACTTAAAAAAAATGGTAAAACTAAATTAAATTCCAACGTGGTGCAAATGTCCCAGAAACCATTGAATAAAGAGGACCCTTAATTAGCAAATAAGAACTAATGACTCATGAGTGCATGGCAGAGATTGGAGGAAAAATTCAAGGTGTCGTGGCGGGAAAGAAGAGAAGAAAAAGGCAAGACAGAACTGGAGAGGACATTAATTACAATTATTAATTATTGATTAAGAGTTGTGGAAGGCGAAATTAATTTGAATTTTAGCGGAGAGTATTATTAATTTTTTTTGGCAGAGCTTCTGATTAAGTACTTGGACTTCTTAACCTAAACTTTGTGTGATACCGTAGACGAAATGCGTTGCTGAATCCAAAATTCGCGGCTTGGCCGCCGAACCTTCGCACCTGGCACCGCTGATCGATCCTAGAATGCTCTCAACCTCGGAGAAAATGAACTCAAGGACCACACATGCCCTGGAAGCCCCACCAAAAGCCGGCATGCTGAATTAAGGAAAACATCGCTCAGGATCCCATTACAGTCTTCTCGTTCCACAGGTAGTTATATTTTAACATTTGCTCACACATTCATGCACCAGCTAAATTAACTTTAAAGTGGAGAACGATTTACAAACATTAAGTGTAAAATGATAAAATTACTAATGACCAAATTGAATCACTAAAGAACTCAACCAGAATCATATGTGCAATTAAGAGTCAGCAAATATCTGTGCAAATTCATACCTAATTCCATAATTATGTTATCTAGACTTACTAAATCATATATCTGCATGATAATTTTATTTACCCAGTTTTTCTAAATAAATCATTCATTTAATTAATACTCCTTTTATTGATCGCTTGGAATTTCAAATTTATTTAAATAATGTTGAATGAGTGCGAGAGTGATCTATGTTGTATAAGTTGAACGGGTACATTTAATATTTTAGTTAAGATTTAAGTATATTAATAGCGTTTATATTTGTCATACAATTCTTATGTTAATGTTAAGTTATGGTTAATTTATTCTGGGGGATATAGGGTGGGCCCAACAGTGATAAAGGTGTTTTAATATTGTTTTAACGGTAAAGTGCGATCTAGTTCGGAAACAGTGTTGCTGTGTTCGTTTCTTGCTGTCCGCTGGAGTGATGCTTGGGCATGTTCTGTGATATAGTTGAGTGAGCGTGTGCACGTGCGTGGCGAGCTTGTAAAGGTTCTCCTGGCGCCTATTACTCGGGTTCAATCTGAATCTACGTATGAAACAAATAAAAGCGTACGTGTATATGTGTTTGAAATTATTTTCACAAAACATTATGTAAACCCCGGACGAAATAACACAGCAGGTTCGTAAAAGGGAATCGTCAACAGAACAGCGAACATACAGAAATAGCGACGATGACAAGTCACGGGGTTGCATTTGGCGCGTCAACGTGCGGCAAAACTGTTGTTTCAAAGGGCAGAACCGACGGGGATATAACTGACGGTTCTAATAATGAAAGTCAATTTAAATAAAGAGACCCTGAGATGGAAATACGTTTAGCGGCCTAAATAAGGCGGTCGGAGGACATTTTTTAAAAAAAAAAAAGGAAGAGAGGGCGCTCGAAATTACAGAATGAATTATCGATGAAAGCGGGGGGGAAATTTTATAATCACTAAAAGTCAAATTATTAAACATTGCTTGAGCGAGTGGGAAGGGGATTTAGTTCTTTTATCATTATTAAAATAATCAAGCATCCGAATATATCTGATATTTGTAGAAAGCTGTGGAATAGCGGGATTCCGTGGAAGAAATATCATATAGTAAAAAAAAAAAAAAAAGCAATTCATAAATTAATTTCTATATTAGCAAGTTAACCGCAAATAATTTTAATCGAAAAATATATACATCGTTAAAAGACGCATTTTAATATTATTATATTCTTGCACAAAGGAACGAACTGTAACTGGGATCTTGTTAGGAGTGTTGAGTGTGTTACTTAAAAATAAAAGGGACGTTGAGCGTAAACAACACATATATATAAATAACCACCAAAGGAAAATAAAATAAAAGATAAGTAAAGTATAGCGTATCTACATATATAACGACGCGTGTAACAGTACCTGGTCGGATCCAAAGTGAAAGTAATTACCGACCATCGGAGTCTGGAATTTCTGAATAAAAGTTTTTTGACAAATAATAGATTAGTGAGGTGGAGCTTAGCCCTGCAGGAGTTCCAATATGAAGTGGAATATTGTAAAGGGAAGGATAACGTGATCGCAGATGCACTGAGCCGTTACCCTGTGGGACCACAGCCAAATGCCGAGGCTGAGGAATTCGCGTACATAGCCGCTACTACCAGGCAAAGCATGGAGAGTGAGTTTGGTGCAAACAACATTCGGAGGGGCCAGAAAGAGGATGAAGAATGCCAACAAATAATACGATACCTATGTGAGAGGAGGCCAAAGGCAGGGCCCGACCAGAAAAAGGAAGAGACTAGGGGGGTCTGTTATGGAAATATCGGGACCGGTGCATTATTCTGGAAGGAATAGTCCAAAGGAAAACAGGGAATGGGAAACAAACCCGTATTGTAATACCGAAGGGAATGCGGGATCGAATGGTTGATGAGACCCATCAGGAACATGGCCATTACGGAACAAGCAAGACTGAGGGGTACCTTAGTAATTGGTTTTACTGGCCAGGGATGCACCACGACATTGCCAGAAGACTACGGAAGTGTGAGATTTGTGCGAGGACAAAACCGCTAAATCGGTCGAATGAAGGACCTCAGATACCGATCATCGTCCGAGAACCAAACCACACCCTGGCTATTGATTATTACGGGCCATTGCCGATGTTTGGGGGGAAGAGGTATTTACTGGTCACATATGATTTGTGCTCCAAAATGGTCGCCGCGTACCCCATGGCCCGGGCTAATGCAAACCAGACCATCAAACTGTTGGAAACCAAACAATTTCCCATCATCGGGAAACCTAAGTGCCTTTTATCGGATCATGGCACACCATTTCTATCAAAGGTGTGGAGGCGATGGGTGAACCAAACTGGGATCAAACATCATATGACGTCTATCCGGAACCCGCAGAGCAACCCATGTGAGCGGGTGATGCGGGAGTTGGGGCGGCTATTCCGCGTGTACACTGCAGGAGATCATCGGAAATGGGTTCGGGAGATTCCCCGGATTACTGAAATGATCAATACCTCAAAGAATGAGTCCACTGGACTTGAACCCAGTCGACTCCATTATGGACGACCTATACCATATCCTTACGATGATAGACCCTCGATCCGAACAGGAAGAGTTGATCGAAAACATGACAACCAGATAGCATTACGGAGATTGGAACATATGGGGGAAATGCGAAGGCAGACCAATAGGCCAATCCGAAACATGTTCACTGTGGGAGACCGAGTGATGGTCAGATCAAATCCGGTCAGTCGACCGGAACAGAACGTATATAAAAAATTCCTCGACATCTATGAGGGCCCATATGAGATCGTCAGGGCATATGGGAATAATGCCTTTGTACTGGCCCAAGGAAAGGGGACATTTAATGCGAGGGCACTGAAGAGGGCCGAATAACTTGGCTCCTTATCAGAGCTAAAATCCGCAATCCTCGGATTTTACTCACACCAGGTGGGGAGATATGTAACAGAATAGCGTTACATAGGGTTTGAACCTAGGAAAGTTAGAGATATATATTAATGACGAAATAAATGACAGGTACAAAACTTTTTAAAAAACGATCTTGTTTTAAGAATAAACGAGAAACGGCCGTTTCTAAAGCAGATCGCAGCTATACAAGAGTACCTGTCAGATTTATTGAACTAAAATTAAAAGAGTTTTTATTTTTTAATCATTATTTGTAAGTTTGCTTTTTTTTGTTATTTCGTTTTAAAAAAAAAGAATGATCGAGAACAAATTAGAAATTTTTTTATTAAATCATTTTTAAACAAAAAAGAAAGAAAAAAGATAAGTAAATTAATTAATCTGCAATAGGTTAAAAGATTCCAAGCGATCTAAGATATTTTGAATGGGGGGGCAATTAGTAGATTAAAAGTTAGAGAATTTGAAACAATAAGCAGGATGTATGTTGGTAAAGTCTAGATAACAATCCAAATTTAGAAACAGAGGTGATAAAAAGTGTACACTGCTATTGTACTACTTAGACTTCTGGCTCCAGCTAAAACAATACTTAAAAAAAATGGTAAAACTAAATTAAATTCCAACGTGGTGCAAATGTCCCAGAAACCATTGAATAAAGAGGACCCTTAATTAGCAAATAAGAACTAATGACTCATGAGTGCATGACAGAGATTGGAGGAAAAATTCAAGGTGTCGTGGCGGGAAAGAAGAGAAGAAAAAGGCAAGACAGAACTGGAGAGAGACATTAATTACAATTATTAATTATTGATTAAGAGTTGTGGAAGGCGAAATTAATTTGAATTTTAGCGGAGAGTATTATTAATTTTTTTGGCAGAGCTTCTGATTAAGTACTTGGACTTCTTAACCTAAACTTTGTGTGATACCGTAGACGAAATGCGTTGCTGAATCCAAAATTCGCGGCTTGGCCGCCGAACCTTCGCACCTGGCACCGCTGATCGATCCTAGAATGCTCTCAACCTCGGAGAAAATGAACTCAAGGACCACACACGCCCTGGAAGCCCCACCAAAAGCCGGCATGCTGAATTAAGGAAAACATCGCTCAGGATCCCATTACAGTCTTCTCGTTCCACAGGTAGTTATATTTTAACATTTGCTCACACATTCATGCACCAGCTAAATTAACTTTAAAGTGGAGAACGATTTACAAACATTAAGTGTAAAATGATAAAATTACTAATGACCAAATTGAATCACTAAAGAACTCAACCAGAATCATATGTGCAATTAAGAGTCAGCAAATATCTGTGCAAATTCATACCTAATTCCGTAATTATGTTATCTAGACTTACTAAATCATATATCTGCATGATAATTTTATTTACCCAGTTTTTCTAAATAAATCATTCATTTAATTAATACTTCTTTTATTGATCGCTTGGAATTTCAAATTTATTTAAATAATGTTGAATGAGTGCGAGAGTGATCTATGTTGTATAAGTTGAACGGGTACATTTAATATTTTAGTTAAGATTTAAGTATATTAATAGCGTTTATATTTGTCATACAATTCTTATGTTAATGTTAAGTTATGGTTAATTTATTCTGGGGGATATAGGGCGGGCCCAACAGTGATAAAGGTGTTTTAATATTGTTTTAACGGTAAAGTGCGATCTAGTTCGGAAACAGTGTTGCTGTGTTCGTTTCTTGCTGTCCGCTGGAGTGATGCTTGGGCATGTTCTGTGATATAGTTGAGTGAGCGTGTGCACGTGCGTGGCGAGCTTGTAAAGGTTCTCCTGGCGCCTATTACTCGGGTTCAATCTGAATCTACGTATGAAACAAATAAAAGCGTACGTGTATATGTGTTTGAAATTATTTTCACAAAACATTATGTAAACCCCGGACGAAATAACACAGCAGGTTCGTAAAAGGGAATCGTCAACAGAACAGCGAACATACAGAAATAGCGACGACGACAAGTCACGGGGTTGCAATATATATAACAAATTGATTCATGTATATTGTCAAAAAATACCAACATAATTAATAATAATAATAACACCAATAACAACAACAACAATACAACAAAATAATAAAGCAAATATACACACAAAAAAAAAGTCTTTATTTTAACATAAATGCTGAAGAATCATAATACAAATTGAATGTCTCATATATATATATATATAACAAATTGATTCATGTATATTGTCAAAAAATACCAACATAATTAATAATAATAATAACACCAATAACAACAACAACAATAATAATAATTAATAATAATAATAATAATAATAATAATAATAATAATAATAATAATAATAATAATAATAATAATAATAATAATAATGATGATGACTCGCAGCAAATGATGATTTTAACGGATCGTTGTTTACAGAGATCTTAGGATATTAACCAAAGAAAACACTGAAACCAACACATCTTTGACTTGCAGTCATATATATATGAACAGTAAGTATTGGACAATCCAAATTAATTTGTGTTTTAACTAAATATATATTTTTATGAGTTGTTTTTTTAAAAATAATATTCGTTGCTCAACGTAAAAAACATTACAATGGCGACCCCCGGGTCATGTGACCAGCAAAATGGCGCCAATATACTATCCAAGCCTATGCAAATTACAGGTGAAGCAAAAACATATGCCAACGTTGCTAAAAATAATTTACAGGAAAATAATTTCTCTTGGGAAAAAAATAATTTACAACAAAAAGAACACAATCAAGTTCCAATTTTAGAAAAAAATAAAGTCTTCCAGCGCTTCCGAAAAATAAATACTAATGATATTTTGCAGCTAGATATACAAATGCAAGAAAATCAATGCCCCCCTACCGCTCAGTGGAATAATGATGATTTGAAAATAATATGTGAACAGTTTAATAATACGATCCCACGTGGCCTTCATACGTCATTCAAAAGATTTTTTTCTCCTCGTTCAATAATATTATCAGCTACAGATGCAAACTTATCGCTATATAAATTTCCTAGAAGTTTACTTTATGAAGCAATAACACTACACGGACTTTGGGATAGCATACTAAGGATTGCTGATCATCCTAACTCACGATATTTAATCCTCGAATTTTATCAAGAAAGCCAAAAAACACGATTTCAAACCACCATTAAAACTTTAGGTAACTATGCACTCATTGCAGTAGATCCAGATCAACATAATCAGATTACTGGCATAATCAAGAATGCATACCTTGGATATGACATCAAAATCTTTCAGAAAATGATGCAGCCATTTGGAAAAGTCATAGCATTCAACCCAATTTATCTGAAAGATACGCCAGTGCTTGTATACAGCAACAGCTTTGACTTCAAGCTGAGATTACATCCAGAAATAGATCCAAACAATATTCCTACACAATTTGCAGATCAGGAAGCCATGCTGAGCCTCTTCATAAGAGGGCTTAAACCCATATGTTACACATGCGGGAAGCGAGGCCACTTGGCAATGCAATGTGACATCAAAAAGAATCCACAATCGCAAAAAAACAAATGAAGTGCCCATCCAAACACATACTGAAGACAGCAACCATATATATAATGATAGCATAAATCCAAATAGTTACAACAATATGCAAACAACTTCTCCACCTGAAGAAACACTCTCACTCCCTCTCATTAATCAAAATTCGAATGAGGAAAACAAAAACATGGATGAACTAAACAGCGACCATCTGAAAAAACAATGTGATAACAGAAAGAGTCTACAATCACAACAGACAAATAATCAGCTCAACCACACACCAACTGAAGATATCAGTCACACTCACATAAATTCAGATATGAATAACCAGATGCAAATGACTTCTTCATCTGAAGAAGATCAAACTACAAAAAACCAAGACAACAGTATAAATGAACCAAACAGAATGGAGCACTTAAATCCAAATGTCACACAAGCAACTCAAAATAACACAAGCAACTGTCAAAACATACAATGCACGAATGATTCAAATATTAACCCAACTGAAATATCACAAAGCACTTACAGTGAAACACAAAGTACCAATAGAACAAACATCACACACACAATAAAAAATAACACATCAACAGATATCATGGAAGCAATCATGCCATGCCTTCCACAAGTTGAAATAAGTACAATAGAAAAAAAAGGGCCAGGTCACCCAAAAAGAAGCAAAAACAAAAAAAAACCAAAAACAGAAGAGGACAACAACTCACAAACAGAAGAGTACAACACTGCATCATCATTAACCAGAATTCAAACGGATGACTGGTCACCAATGGACATCACTTCTATCTAACCAACCAATAAAACTCCAACAATGTACAGCTCATACAATGAAAACCTGCCACTAACATATTTTGAAATGTGAACAATCCCAAAATACAACCATAATGAAAGTCAAAATAACAGCTTTTAATGTGCGGGGTTTGAACTCTGCAAACAAACTACATCAACTTAGAGACTGGACCAAAATCACACAGACACATATATTGGGACTTCTGGAAACCAAAATATATAGTGGATCACAGATTGACCCAACAGTACATCTTCGCACTGAAGGCTTCTTTGCATGCTCCAGGGACATGTCATCACCTGCAGGTGGAACTGGCCTACTAATAACCCCAACTTGCCCATTCACATCATTCAGAATCATATATATCGATGCAAACTTGTTGATAGCTACATTTCATCACGATGCAAACACTCTCAACATAGTTTTCACCTACATCCCACCTGGAAACATCATCATATCAAACATCATACTCACCATCAATTCACTGCTAGCATCAACTCCTTACCCAACTATCATCATGGGAGATTTTAACATGAAGTACACAGATTTCATCTCAAAATGGCTGCATCAAATTGCAATACCACTAATGAGTGCTGAAGGTTTTTTACCACCAAATGCAGTAACATTCCATAATAACCGACACACATCTTTAATTGACCTTTGCTTCTATTCACCAATGCTGCATCATTACTTCAGCCTCAAGCTCAATCCATCCCCATTCTCAGATCACTCTGCTCAAACTGCAACACTTGATCTAACTGAAATTCAGCCAACTACACTACCACTTGGAAAAACAATGAGAATTCTAATACCAGCATCCACTCCAGAATCCCTTTTTTCTGAAACATATATTATGCTCCATAAACTTGAGGGACTACAACTAAATGCTGTGCAGAGATATCAGGCATACATAAATATACTTTCATTCAATATTGACCATGTCACCAAAAAAAAAAAAACCTCCACCCTCCAGGCTATTAGCTCTGGCAGATGAACTGCACAAGAGGATAACAATGTCTAAACCCACTCAAAACACATATCAGCATATATATAAGCTCACCCAGACATATAACAGCACATGTGCAGCACTTAAAGACTATCTAGCCATCAAAAAAAGCAAAATCTGCCTCAGTCAACAACATACATGGACTAGAGGCTACATCAGATGGGCCATGGGTTTTCCCTCCACCATTAGAGTGCCTATGGCACTTCAAATTGGAACAACTATACATGCAGCACATAACATGATTGAACCTATTTATAAGCATTTCAAACAGAATCTTCAGACCCATCAACTCTTCAACCCACCACCGGATTATTTTGGATCACCGGAAACAAATACACCATTTACCACTAATGAATTTGCTTTGAAGCTTGCCACTCTGCCCAATGCCTGTCATCCAGGCACTCATGGCATACCAAAATTTGTGTATGAGCACCTTAGCCATACAACTACTCAAGTATTATGTAATCTTGCAAACTATCTCTCACAAAAAATATACAACATTGAAAATCTTTATCCAATTGCAATAGTACCATTTAATAAGAAACCAGCTCCAATAACCACCCTTAATAATATTAGGCCTATCTCCATGTGCCCAATAGCCATCAAGATCATTGAGAAAGTCATTAAAGACAGGATTGAGCCATATCTGCTCCCATTGATTTCACCATATCAGTTTGCAAGAAAGCAATCATCTACAGGACAGGCAGCACTTCTTTTCAAAGCTGTATTGGGGTCGGTGTGAGGCTGGAAAAAATACAGCCCAGTTGCAGTTCAAATAGACATTGAGTCAGCTTTTGATTCTGTGGCAATCGAGATATTAATTAAAATGTTGGCTGCCACTGAAATACCTCACACTCTTTTATATGTTATAACCAACTTGTTGTTAAATCGGGATATACATATTACACTCAGTGGCAAAAATTCTGAATCTTTTACTCCAACACAATCGATCTCACAAGGATCCCCCCTGAGTGCTTTACTTTTCACTTTTTACATCAACCCTCTATTAGTAAAAATCCAGCAAACATTCATTGGCATCCAAATACCAAACACATCTCAGCAGGTAACATGTATCGCTTATATGGATGATATAACTGTCTTCCTCCCATCTAAAAAACACCTACCAGCCTTGCATACAATACTACAAGAATTTGCAGCTACACACAAACTCAGGGTCAATCTAAATAAGACTGCAGTTTGGTCTCTTTATAATGCAAAGCAGTGCACAGGCATGTATGGGGGAAAGCCATCTGCTTTCTTGGGATTTCCCTTTTATATGAGTGCAAGTGCAATGAGGGTCAAGATCCAGAACAAACTCAAAGAAGAAACAGAGCAAATTACTATTTCACTCTCAAAGGCATATCTTTCAATATACTCCAAGATCCAGCTATTTAACCAGCTAGCCATAACAAAAATCACCTATTACTCACCCATTATCTCCTTTTCTAAAGGTTTTATTAACAAAATCTCTTCTCTATGTAATAAGCTCTTGTGGCAGAGGAAGACTGTGTCAATATCTGCAAAACAACTTACCAGACCACCTATTCACAATGGACTAGGACTTCACAGTATTTATATTTTCCATCTACAGAAGGCCACAAACTTAATAGCATCCACAGTCAAACACTTTCCAATGCTTGAATGCCTACTTCAAATAACTCCAACAGATAGACCACCCCCTGCCTATGACCAACTAGCATCAATGATCAATCATATAAAAACCACAGCCCCACAGATATCTCTTCAGACAATATACAAGCATTCATACTGGCAAATTTATTCATTAATCCATCCAAATCCAAGCCATGACACCAATCTGACAATGCTGAAAATCAATAATCTACAATTACTCCGTAAGTTTAAAAAATGGTCCCTGGAGCCAAAATATTTTGATTTTTTGCTGAGACTAAACCTACATGCACTGCCCACGACATATTTTCTGAGATATCAGAGACTATACACTAACATTGATCCTTTTTGTCCCCTGTGTCACAGGGCTGAAGAAACCCAGGAACATCTATTCTATCTTTGTCCGGCACTAGACAGAATTCGATTTATTATGATAGGAGCATATAGACAATCTAACACAACCCTTCAAACAATCTTTAATTCATATTGCAAAGGCTCTATTCCATCAGTCCATGCAGCCACTTTTGTGCTTTATGCATACTGGTGCACTAGATGCACATTCACTTTAGGTAACAACACAAGGCGACATCCATCAACTTTCAATATCAAACTGGCAAAACTACGAGCCAGAGACAATAAAATTGCACATCCAGACATCTATGCAGCAACCTGGTCACTGATAACACAACAATCAAACCTCTAAGATGGCTCCCAATAACCAACAATCTATGCCATCAACCAAATATTTAAAAAAATAAAAAATAAATGTGGCAAGTATCTACAAATAAAAAAACAGAATGTTGTCTTTGATTGCATACTATTAATATAGAGAACAGGAACAACAAAATCAGAACTCAAATACTGGAAAGCAAACTAAACCCAGCACTGCAATATACATACAAGTTGAAGTTTTGCAAATTGAACAATGATAACCCAAGACTTTTGAGAACTCTGATTACATAAAGCAGCGCTCACAAATGTAACGTATACATATGTATTTTTCACTCCCCTTAACAATGTTTAAATATCTTTCCCTCCTAATTTAATTTTTTTTGTACATCACAGATACAAACTTAAACTTGGTTTACTCACTAGCAATGTAAATGTATGTATACGAAGTGTCTTATGGCAAATGTAACTCTATGGTCATCAATAAAATTATTTTCTTTGAAACATAATAATAATAATAATAATAATAATAATAATAATAATAATAATAATAATATTATTATTATTATTATTATTATTTTTATTATTATTATTATTATTATTATTATTATTATTATTATTATTACCACAGAAAATCCTGATATTGTCGGTAAGTAATATTAAAGTAGTTGGGCTTCAACCCCCCCAAAAAAACAATAATAACGCCACAATATAAAATCAAAACGATATATATAATTTCACAAAATAAAAATATATATTTTTGAAACTATAATTAATGAAAATCATAACCTAGCTAAAGAATATCATAAAAAAACATTTACGTTACCAAAGATTTCTTTGTTTATTAAAAAAAAAAATGAGACAACAGCTATGCATGATTGAATAGTTGGCATCAATATGGCTGCTGAAATGCGTAAAAATTTAGACACCATCAAATTGTACGCCATGGTCAAAAAACCTAACATGCAAGCAATAAGTTCAAAGAATTTTGCGACTACAATAAATAATAAAATAGTTCCGAGATTTAGTAAAACAAATTCGAACGACATAAAACAGTTAGATTTAAAGATACAGGTAAACCAAGACCCTCCCCTTGCACACTGGACTTATAATATGCTAGAAAGAATTAATGAACACTTTAAGAACATGATTCCACAGGGACTCTATACATCATTCAAAAGATTTTTTTCACCAAACTCAATAGTAATATCTGCCACAGACGCAAATATATCACTGTATCATTTTTCATGCACGTTATTATATCAAGCAATAACTGAAAGTGAACTGTGGGAAACAATCGTAAGAATCACATATCATGCAAATCCCAGATATCTCACAATCAAATTTCTTGATATTAGTCAAAAAAACCGATTTCAGAACCAAATTAAAACATTAGGCAATTACGCGATTGTTATAGTCGATCAAGATCGACAGAACCAAATTACTGGAATAATAAAAAATACATACTTTGGATACACGAAACAAGACTTTCAAAAAATGATGGATCCATTTGGCAAGGTTATAGCATTTCAACCAATATACCTCAAAGACACACCAATACCAATATACAGCAATAGCTATGATTTTAAGTTAAAATTACACAAAGACATTGACCCAGAATCTATACCAACACAAATTGCAGATCAGGAAGCTATGCTGTGCCTATATATAAGAGGTTTAAAACCACAATGCTATGCCTGTGGCAAGCGTGGTCATCTAGCCACACAGTGCATGGATAGCCAACTCATACAGGGTCAGACACCAAATAATCAGCACATCCAATCCCAACATGAAGAGAACAATAATACACAAAATAACACTAGCAACTCAAACAATCAACATGAAAACAATCACAGTACAAATGAAGCTAGTAAAAGCAAACATGCAGAAGAAAACACAAATATACTTCAAACTACAACAGATAGCTTGAATAAATTAAATAAAAGCACTGATGCTCAAATGAATCAAAATCAAGCACAAATCATACCTGAAGTATCATAAACACCAGGCGTATCAATCAATAATACGTCAGACTCAAATCCAGACATATCTAATGATACATAAAACTCCCCCAAAACAAGCATGCTGCATATAATTATAAACAAAACATCTACAGATATTCTAGAGTCACTAACCCCATGCCTCCCTCCCATAGAAACAACACCAACAGAAGTCCAAAAATCTGGTTGGCCAAGGAGAAATAAATCAAAAAGAGCCAAAACAGATGAAAACAATACTCTAACAGAAATGATTGAACACTTGGCAGAGAACTTAATACCTATGGAGCTGGATAGTAATCAAACCATTAGTAACTGCTCACAAAACGCTAGAGAATATGCAAAAGCTCCACGCAAACTTCAACACACTGTGAAACCAACTCACAGCCAATCATGATAATGAAGCTAAAAATAACAGTATTTAATATCAGAGGGCTCAACTCAGTCAACAAAATACATCAGCTACAACAATGGATAAAGATTACACAACCTCATATACTAGGACTTCTAGAAACTAAAATATATAGTGGCTCACAAATTGACCCCTCAGTACATCTAAGTAGAGAAGGCTACTGTGCATGCTCTAGAGACACATCATCTTCCTCAGGGGGTACTGGACTGCTCATAACACAAAGTTGTCCATTTGACTCATTCAAAATCATATATATATATATATATATATATAGATGCAAATTTACTAATAGTAACTTTCAGTCATCAAATCATCACACTAAACATTATATTTGTGTATATTCCACCGAGTCCTACAATTGTCTCAAATATTATATTAAACATAAACTCCTTACTTGGCTCTAATTCACATCCAACCATACTAATGGGGGATTTCAACATGAAATATCAAGAGTTCATTTTAAAGTGGCTGCATCAAATATCAATTCCACTTATGAGTGCAGAGGGTTTTCTGTCAAATGATGCAGTTACCTTTCACAATGGATGTCATACATCAAGAATTGATCTGTGCTTTTATTCACCTATGCTACACCATCAAATCAGCCTAAACATCAACCCATCGCCTTTCTCTGATCACTCTGCACAAACCATACTAATTAATCTGACAGTAATCCAAACAACTGCACTTACACATGGTAAAACAATCAGAATTCTACTTCCAACTTCTACCCCAGAATTTATTTTTTCAGAAACATATATAATGCTTCACAAAATCAGAAATATGCAACTTAATCCCATTCAAAGATACTTAGCATTCATAAACATTTTATCATTTAATATAGATCACATTACACACAAATCCCCTCCACCCTCAAGACTGCTAGCTCTGGCTGATGAAATACATAATCGGATTACAATGATAAATCCAGCACACCAGTCAACAACATATACGCAGGCTTACACAAACATACAATAACATCTGTAACCATCTGAAAAACTACCTAGCAATAAAAAAGAGTAAAGTCTACCTCAGCCAACAACACACATAGACAAGAAAATACATTCTATGGGACTTGGGCTACCCATCCACTGTCAGAGTACCAATGGTGCTCACAGAGCAAGGGATCACATATGCAGGAGATAATATGTTAAAACTGATCTATCAACATTTCAAACAAAAGCTGCAAGCATACCACCTGGACAAATATAATTCTAATGTCATTGGAAAACCAGAAACAAATACCACATACAACATCACAGAATTTGCTACTAAACTGGCAACAGTACCTAATGCATGTCACCCAGGAGCACATGGAATCCCCAAATTTGTCCTTGCACATCTCAGCCAGTTCACTAGCCAATATTTATGTGACCTTGCAAATTATCTATCACAGAAGTTGTATGATATCCAAGGTGTATATCCAATAGCTACAGTCCCCTTCAACAAGAAAAAAGTCCATGTATCAACACTATCCAACCTATGACCAATCTCAATGGGGCCACTTATGAATAAAATAATTGAAAAAGTACTCAAAGTCAGCCTAAAGCCACATATTCTACCACTAATTTTACACAGCCAGTTTGCAAGGAAGCAATCATCAACTGTACAGGCTGCAATGATATTTAAAACAGTTAAAAACTCAGTACAGGACAGAAAGAAGTATGCACCAATTGCAGTTCAACTTGATATAGAAGCAGCTTTTGACTTGGTCAACATCAATACATTAATCAATATGCTAGCTGACACCACAATTCCACAAACTCATCTGTACCTGCTCACAAACCTACTACTTAGCAGAAAAATACATATCACAGTCAATGGCAAAAAATTCCCTGTCATTCATTCCCACACAATCCATATCCCAAGGCTCACCACTCAGCTCACTGTTATTTAATTTTTACATCAACCCACTCATACTCAAAATTCAGCAGAGTATCAAAGTCATCCAGATACCAGGCACATCACAACATATAGCCTGCATTGCATATATGGATGACATCACAGTCTTCCTACCATCAAGAAAACAGATAACAATGCTACAGAAAATACTGCAAGACTTTCAAGCAACACACCATCTAAAATTTAATCAAAACAAGACTGCTGTTTGGTCTCTATACACCAGTAAGCCATGCATGCAAATTTTTCAAGGCAAACCATCTCCTTTCCTCGACTTCCCTTTCTACATGAGAACAAACACAATGAGGCAAAAAATTCAGAACAAGTTACAAGATGAAGCAGAATAGATCACTGCCTCACTGTCAAAAGCATACCTCTCAATATATGCTAAAGTGAAATTGTTCAATCAACTGGTACTCACCAAGATTATCTATTATTCTCCCATAATTCAATTCTCAAAAGCTTTTACATCAAAAATCTCTTCATATTGCAATAAACCTCTATGGAATAGAAAGACAGTGTCAATATCTGCAAAACATCTTAATCGACCAGCAATACACAATGGTTTGGAGCTACATAACATAGATATTTTTCGAATACAAAAAACTGCAAATCTTATAATAGCCACCCTCAGAAATTTCCCAGAACTCCAGTATCTAATACAAATAATACCCACAGACAAACCTCCACCTTCACATTGCTATCTATCATCAGTCATAAACCAGTTCAGAATCACACATACTCAAATATCACTGCAAACAACAACAACATATTCATATTGGCAGATATATGCAATGCTACACCCAGGATATACATCAGATATTTCAACACAGATGCTCAGAATAAACAACTGACAGCTGCTTAAAAAATTTAAAAAATGGTCTATGGAGCCCAAATTCTTTGATTTCCTTCTGAAACTAAATCTGTATGCTTTGCCAACATCATATTTCTTAAGATACAGATGATTATTTACAAAAATAGACCCCTTCTGCACACTATGCCACCAAGCAGAAGAAACTCAACAACATTTGTTTTATAACTGCCCAGCATTAAACAATATTCGACATGAAATAACAAATATATACAGAAGACCAAACATCTCCCTGTAAGATATTATCAGTACATTCTGCAGAACATCCACCCCAACAATCCAAGCAGCAACCGTCGTACTTTATGCATTTTGATGCACACAATGCACATTCGCTTTTGGCAATAATACAAGGCGGCAACCATCAACTTTTCACAATAAGTTAGCACAATTAAAAACAGAGATAATAAAATAGCACACCCAGACATTTTCGTGGCTACTTGGTCACTTGTAAAACAAAAGTCAAATCTCTAATAGTTCCGCCTTTCCTCAATAATAGACTTAAAAAGAGACCAATGCACAATATATACAATCGAAAATATCAATGTAAATGCATGTAAATGAAAATTAATAATGTAACCTGTTTTCTAGATTGAATAAAGTTCCCCTTTTTGAAACATAATAATAATAGCAGCAGCAGCTACTGCCCTTACAGTTCTGCCTATGTGTGGGCACAAATTCAATAATTATATAGCAAAGCAATAAAATGGTTAGACGCTTATTTATGCTTTGGTTAATTAAGTTATGAATGATCAACGATATTTTACAAATTATATACATATAGATTTTTCTTTTCTTTATTATTATTTTTTGTTGTTGTTGTTTGATGGGAAAAACATTATTTAATTTAACAGTTCCTTCTTCTCAATTCGATATTTAGACTATCGTTTCCTGAAGTCGTTGGAGATGCTGGAGTTCAGCGCGGTTTTTATTTTTTTTATTTTTTTTAAATATCACCTTTGCTGAATGACAGTATGATTCAAATAATTAGCCATAATATTTTTCTTTTTACAATTGTTTTTCAGGTTTTAAATATCAATCATTTTTTCTCCAGTTTGGGATGAATTGAGAAAATATACATTTTTTTTTCTTAGCTTTGCATGTTTATATCGAAGTTATACCACCATTGATGTAAGATGTAATGTACAGACGAGAAAATGAAAAATCCTTAGATAGATGGTTTTCTTTCTAGTGCATTCTTAATAAAGTATAAGTTTTTTAATAACTGTCTTCACTATACTTGACAAAGCAAAAACAAAAAAAAAAATTATATATATAATTTTCAGGAGAAACGTATGTTTTTTAACCATTTATTATTTGTGTAAATTATAACAAAGCCATAAGTGATTACACTATAATATTTTATAATGATTATATATATGTGAAAAAATTAAAATGTAAATAACTAACAAATACGTTTTTTTCTAATTTTTACTATTATTTTTTAATCATTTTAATACAATTCACATATTTTATCTTATTTTATTTTTTTTGCTTTTATTGTTGTGGTTGCCTCTTCAGTAATCTTTATAAAAGATGTTAAAAAAAGAATACTCATAATGATAAACATAATTTGATACAAAATCTCTGAAACATTTTATAAACATTTTTTTGTTAATAACTGAGAGTAAAGGTTGGACTATTTCAATTGTTATAATATCCTTTCCCTAACAAAAAAATATTAACATCATTTCACATGAATAAGTAATTGTATATTTCACTAGTGTCACTGCTGCTTCTGTAGGAAGAATTGACCAAGAGAAGCCTTAATTACAACTAAGATTGAGATCATAAATTAAAAATATTTGGTAAGAACTATTAGGGTAAGTGGAGAAGATGAGCTAATGCTAATTATTTCTTGTACATTGGTCTAAGTCTTTGGGCATTGTAAGTACATTTTGGCCCATCCAGTGTATTATTCATATAAGCATTTTTTCCAATCTTTTTCTGTATCCTATAGGATCATTCATAAAAATTAAAAAAAACAAACTTGTATTGGTGTTCCTGCGGGTGACTAACACAAGCTTCAATTTAATCCTCACTCGCTAATTGAACTTAGTACTATTAATCTACTTAATTAAATTATATAAATTTTATTCTACCAAATTTATAATGGACCATAACCAAATCAAATGATTTACTTAAATAATCTACTTTATTTTTAATAATCTACTTTATTTCATGACGGTATAATGGGTTTGGGACTCATAGAATTGTAAGATTCTTTGTTAATATTTAAAGTCATGAACATATAGTTATACATTTTGAAAAGAATGAAGCTTGTTGACAGAAACATTATAACTTTGATTTTCATTCTCACTGTATACTTATAAAGACATCATGTGAGCAGTTTGACTTTCCACCAACACATTCATTCTGAAACTTATCTAGGAATACAGCTTCCTTGTAACATAAAATTATTATTATCATTCAAAGGTTTATTCTTGTACCTATATCTATTAACATTCTTTCTATTTCTTTGATAAAACATTATAATTTCAAAGTCAATCTTACCATGAAATAAAAACTTTGTCTCTGCTCAATCATTATCAGTTATAAAATGACATGAAGAAAATCTCTATACAGTTTTGCCTTTTGAATATCTTTTCATGGTTGTATTTCTTTATGTGATAGTATATCCTTGCCACCCCATTAAAATGTATATCACTTTTGTTACTTTGGGCCTAAAATAATCTCTATCTTTTTTTACTAAATTGTCATCAATCACAACATTTGTATCCTCAGAAGTTTTATTTCTCTTGCACCTTATTTTTATATGTCCTTTTCTTGAATCCTGTTTGAGTGTTAAATCACATTTGTTTTCACCACCATCCATTAAAAAATTAGTGATCTCACAATCAGTAGGTTTACCAACTTGCAATTTGTAATAAGCTATTTTCTCTAGTTCTATCCTATTATCATCTAGGGATTATTGAAATCCAAAACTACTATTCACAATTGTTTGGTTGTTGTAATTATTTTACAGTTTTATATAAGTCACATGTCATTGCTTGGTACAGCTTTTTCTTTTCTATTATGAATGCCGATGCTTCAGCTCTAGATCTTTTTAATTTATTAGTTACTGATTTATAGCTCTTTAAGATTTTTTGCATTCACCTTCTTCAATGTCTTAGAGTTGACATTTATTTTTTTGCAGAATAAACGTTTATTTCATCTTTTAATTCTTTAGAATTATTCTTTATATCTCTTTCTAACTTAGTGAACACATCTTAAATAATTTTCTCTATCTATAATTTCAAATGCAACTGATATTTTGTCTTTAGTATCTGTCATAATCTCTAATACTATGTTAATACACAAAAGAAAATAAAAATTGCTAAATATATTATATGTGTGTATATATGAAATTTTACTTTGTATTTCAAAAGTCTAATCATATAAATCTATCTAAGGTCTTCTACCTCCCTCTGGTATCTAAAAAAATAATCATCCCATCAACATACACATGCAATAACAAAAGAAATACAATTCAACAGACAACTATATCATAAAAGTTTTTTTATTCACCTATGCCTGAGGATTACTTTCTGAACTTCTAATATTGTATCATTGTATATTATCTCAAAGTGTTTTGAAAATTTTTGATAATATATTAATATAATTTTCTTATAGATTGATTTGAAATTATGTAGAACTCTTATTGGGTAACATATAAATTCACACCATAATGGAACTCTTAATCTCTTGGTGCAAGATTGGAAAACAACAAACTGTAACTGCATGAAGTTGAGCAAGGTTCATCTTGTTCAAGAAGCACCATTAATTGCAGTGCTAAGTTGTAATCATATGAAATTGGTTAGCAGCTTCCTTTAAATCAGTTTAATTCCTATGCTAAGTTCATAGTTATAAAATGGTCTATGTTTATGCTAGTTAAATGAACCTAACTTTGGCTCAAAATAACTTGGTCACTGTATATACCAGAAACAAAAGATATCTTTGATTGAATCTAGACTATATTCATAATATAGTTATTTATATGTGTATGGAGTTTTAATTCATTTTGTATATTTATAGGTATGGTTTGTGGGCAGTTCCAAATCATAAATAAATGATCATAAAACATTTAAATATTCTCAGATTAAGGTACATGTGTATTACCAAATTCATATGCTGTACCATGACCTAAAGTGCAAATATGATGTAGTTGTGAAATAAATTTATAACACACAAAAAAAAATCAAATGAAGTTAAATTTTGAATAAAATATTTGCTTCATTTTTTATTGTGACATAGGTGAGAGACAACAATAAAATAAATAAAAAAGAGAGTAATGACCATTTCTTTAATTATACTTTTAATGAACTTATAAAATAATGGTAATATTTATTATTTAAAGGATTTTCAAATGCATATGTATTAAAATTAAAGGTACTGTATGTACTATTCCTGTAATGAAGAAAAGATATGAGGCTTTTTCACATTAGTATTAATACACTGGTAACTTTGTAATATTGTTATTTTGGCAAACCATTTACAAAGTTATCAAACATTACAAAGTTATCAATACATTGATATAAATGTGAAAAGCCCTCATATTTTTTGTTCATTGCAGGAATAGTACACAAGATCTATATTTTTAAAAAAGGTAAAAAAAGTATTATATAAAATATACATGTATTTCTATAAAATCTACACATATGCAGACAAATTCTTTGACACTTAATTCAATCAATTTCAAAAGAATGTGTAGAAATAGTTTTTAAAAACCAAACATTACTCACACAATTAATACTTCCTGGCTCATAATAGAACATCTGATGTAGTTGAAATAATAAACAATTTTGAATTGTCTTCTTGCAGAAACAAGATGGAGATTTTTTCCATTGGAAATTTTCCTTTCCACCCAACTCCCTATCTGAATTGTTTATGAAGCATGTGATTGAGCAGTACATGGTGTAAATAGAATTTTGCCATGCAATGTAAATTTTCAAATCAACATATAGCAATGTGTTTTTTTTTCTTAATTAAAGAGAAAGAATAATAACTACAACAACTTAACACCAAAAAAAGAAGGAAACAAAAGTAAGAAATAAGTCAATGTAAAATTCAATAAGCAAATAAAAAAAAATGTAAATTGCAGCATTTTGATGAGATGTTTTTTAGACTAGATGAAAAAATGATCAAGGTGTAATCTTGTGATGATATCAAATTGAAAAAAAATTAACCCTGCAATGTATATTGAAAAGCGTGTTTGTTTGTTCTTTTGCCTTATTTATTTATATTTGTTAGTTGCAAAAAACATTGTTTTTTTTTTAAATCTGCTTGCATGGCTGTGATTTTTGCCTTATTTTTATTTGCTTTATTTCTATTTGACAATTGATGACAGGCTTTGTTTATGGAGAAAAAAATCAACAAGGTTGAATTATTACTCAACAGTGGATGTTTGGTGGTTTATGCAGACAGATTAACACTTATAATTTGGTGGATCCACACACTGGGGTTCACACCCAAACACTCTAAAGACTATGGGATTGCTTTTTAATCTTAATTCCATTTCCTTGGTGAAAATAAGTACTTTTGTTTCCTTGTTGAACAAAAAAAAAATTTCTTATTAATAAAGAAAGTAAAAAAAAATTCTTCTCTACTGAATTTTAGATTAGAATGAAAATAATCTACCAGATTTGGTCCATAACAGACTAGACCTACTTTTCTCTTTACTCAATGATAGAAAACCATTTTTGGTATCCTCCTTCCTACATGAAAACTCTTACAATTGATATTTGTTTTGTGTTATGGTTCTGAATTATTCTGTTTGGTCTTGTGTATTTCCCAAAAAAGATAGTTTTTGTTAAATTTTGATTCTATTTTTTTTCTGCCTGCATATGTAAAAGCAGTCATAAAAGTGTTTTTACTTTATATTTCTTTATTGTTCTGAATTATTTGTTTGGTTGTTGTTGTTTTTTTTTTTTTGTGTGTGGTGTATACAGAGAGACTAAATTTTTTTTATCTTGGCAGTTAAGAATCGGATAGTGGTGGCACTTCTAATTAAGTGGATCCACAAACTGGGGTTCACACTCACAAAAGAACGAACTTGAAATTAAAGATTAGAAATTAACCAAAAATTCACACTAAAAAACCCACAATTAAGTAACAACAACAATAACTAATTTAAAATTTCAACAACAAACTTGTCAAATGCACAATTAAGTAACAACAACTAATTTCAATTTTAACAACACAGCTTTTAATGAAATGAAAAAACAAAAAAAAACATATTTTATACACCCACAGAATTCAATACGATTAGCAACAAAAATCTCCAAAAGGCAGCAATAGAGTAGCCTTTGTTTGGGACATGTTGCAAAAAGTTTTTGTGCACATTTAAAAATGTTTTTCGACGAGAAATAACACTCAAATCGCAAGTCGCAAGGTTTATTTGACGTTCGCAAGAGTATTACTTTATTGGGTATGTGAAAAGGCCTCCTATCTTTTTTTCATTGTAGGAATAGTACACAAGTACCAAATGAAGACAGTCTATTATGTGCACAGTTATAAATAATAATTTTTAATATAACAAATTTGTATTAACAACAAAATAATAAAAGAAATACACACACACACACACACACACAAAAGGAGAATCTTCGTTTTAACATAAAGTAATGCAGATTAAATTTCTCTTTTATATATATAATAAAATAACGTGCGAATAATCATATAATACCAAAAATAATAATAATGATAATAGCACTAGCTACCTGTCTTTACAGTTCTGCCTACATGTGGGCACAAAATTTATAAATTATATAGCAAAACAATAAAATGGTTAGAGGCTTATTTATGCTTTAGTTAATTAAGTTATAATTGATCAACCATTTTTGCAAATCTTTTCTTTTTTAGTTATTTATTTTTTGTTGTTTGATGGGAGCAAACATTATTTCATTTAACAGTTCCTTCTCCTGGATTTGATGTTTAGGTCGTTTCTTGAAGTAGTTGAAGATGCTTGAGTTGAGATTGGTTTTTAGAATTTTTTTAAATCTCGCTTTTGCGGAATGGCAGTATGATTCAGATAATTAATCATAATATTTTCCTTTTTTTATAATTGCTTCTCAAATTTTATATGTTGGTCTCTTTTTTGTCTAGGTTGGAATGAGTTGACTAAATATACGATTTCCTTCCTTAGCTATGAATTTTTACTTTATGGTTTTCCATTGATGTAATGTGGAACGTACAGACGAGAGAATGATAAAATCCTTAGATAGATGGGGTTTTTTCTAGTGTATCCTGTCAATTATGCAAGATATAAATGGAGATTTATCTTTCCATTGATAAGAGCAAAATTAATAAGGTAAACGTTTTCTAATAACTTTCCTTCACGGCACTCGACAGAGCAAAAAAAAAAAACCAACTTTTTTTTCTTTCATGAGACATATATGTTTTCTAACTTTTTATTGTTCACGTAAATGATAACAATGGCTTTAATGATTATATTATAATATTTTGGAATGATTATATATATATACGTGAAAAAATTAAATGTAAATAATTAACAAATATACACGTATTTTCTATTTTTCGTTATTATTATGATTTTTATATCATTTTAATACAATTCACATATTTTATTTTCATCTTTTATTATTGTTATTATTCTGGTTACCTCTTCACTACTCTTAGATAAAAAAAAAAACATACTAGTAATGATAAACATAACTTGATACAAAACATCTAAAACATATTTATAAACATTTTTTTAATATAACAACTGAGAGTAAGGGTGGGATTATTTCAATCCTTACAACATATAACAAGTAAAATAATGAAGATATAAAATAACTGTTTGAATTTAAATTATAGAGGTTTACATTAAAACTGTTAGTTAAATCTATCAGCATCGAACGTTACTCCTAAATAACTATTTGAATTTTTACAAAATTTCACTAAAATAATTCTTTATTAATTTGTACATTTCTTTTCTTCTACTATTGTTTTAAAAATTTAACATATTGTCAAAACATGTTTATCCATCTAACATGAGCTGGAACTCACAAACTGTACTTCAAACCCAGTCAAACCTGAGATTTGTCAGGGACCAGCCTGGATTCGAACCCACTATCTAAGCCCCAGATCTAACACCTAATGAATAACATAATAGTGATGGCACATGAGAATTAATTTTAATCTGACCCACTAGCAAATTGAAGAAGACAATGAGACATCTATTACTATGACTAAACTAAAATATATGTAAGCATGGTTGTATGTTAGGAAGTAGAGAAAAGAGGAATTCAAACTACTCAAATAAGTTAGACAATAAAATATAGTTTAATATACTGACAAATTATTATACATTTATAAATTAATTGCAAACATTAGTATGTGCGTGAATGAGCAAGCGGTAGATAATTACATAGTGTCATTCACGCTATTATTTCTCATATGCTCTTTATTAGCTAAATAATATATGATAAATAAGCACACATCTTTGGTGGGTCCAATATTAAGATGTCAATCAGTTATTAAAAAGAATTCACATAAAATTGCTATTAATGCTTTGGATTACAGGTGTGAAACATGGCGACTAACATTATTACTTCAGGGAGCATTTTGGGATTTATTATAGATATAATATAAACTATTTTTATGCCATTATGGTCATGAAAATAAATAAAATACATTTGAAAACATATTTGATAATATGACAAAAATATTTAATGAAAATTCATATTTGGAAATGTCGAAAGGTAAATAAGTAGATGATTTTGGATTTCCCGCTTTTTGTCCGCCATGTTTGTTTTTGTATTAATCACAGACTTATTTATTTTTTAAATTTGAATTATTATAGGATTTGTTACCATTTTCTTGTTTTTTCTTTTAATAATTTCTACTTTCGATCTATTTCTTGTGTATATATATCCTCAGACATTTCTATTTTTCGATTTAAATGAAGAAATATTGATTTTAGGGGGGGGAGGTGTCTCGTATTTTCATAGTTTTTTTATTTGAATTTCATATCATTTTGTTCTTTTGTTTTTTATTTGGCAATTTTCAGACACTTTCATCGCTTTTTTTTTTTTTTTTTACTTGTCAATTTTTAGCCATTTTCATAACTTTTTTTTTTTTACTTGTCAATTTTTATCCACTTTCTTAACTTTTTTTTTTATTTGTGAATTTTTAGCCACTTCTGTAACTTTTTTTTTTATTTGTGAATTTTGAGCCACTTTCGTAAATAAATTTATCACTTGCAGGTTTCAGGCTGGTTGTTGATGATGTCGCAGTGCCTTCTGATGGTGGCAGTACACTCCCTCCTCAACTACTATAAATGATAATGATTTTCTATTTAGCTATCTATAACTATAGATCACTTTCATTCTTTAATGTTTCTATGTATGAAAATTAAAATTGGCTGATATTAAATGATATCTTGGTAGACTTTATGAAGACACAAGAAAAACAATGAAATGATTTGAAAAAAGAACATATTTTTATATTACAAACATAAGCTGTAAAAGCACAAATAGAGAGGGATTCATCTTAAATAGAAGTTACAATAGAAAGATTGAGAAGACAGTTTATATAAGACAAAATAGCAAGATTATTTATTCAAATTAGTGAAAGATAACTAAATCCAGATCATTTATATGCAAATAAATTCTCATTACAATGAAAAAAGTAGAGAAATTTATATTGATGTAGAAAATACTTTTTAATCAAACCAAAGAACATTTTAAAAATGTCAAAATATAGAATTGAAAATCATTTAAAATATTGAAGGACAAAAGTACTGAGGGTAAATTTAGTTGTGGAAACAGAAGTAAGAACATGACATGTAGAATTTCCAAATAAAAAAATTAAATATTCTTACTTTGAGAAAGTTATAAAACAAAAATAAACATGGGTCAATTAAATGGAAGTACATTAAAATTTGTTTTTAATTTTTCTAACAAAAAAGTTTTTATTTCAAAATTGTAATGTTCTTAATAAATTCAACCCAGGAAGTGATATTATCCAAATCTGAAAAAAACTATTAAAATTCATATGAATTTAGGTTAGGTGATTCTATTTTATCAAAATTTGAAAATAATGCTTTAAAATTTCTAGAAATATTGAAGGTCTGGGTTTACATCTTGTAGAATTAAAAATAAATTCTAAAAAAAAAAAAGACTAAAATAGTATTTAATGGCTTATAAGAAAGAAGTAAATGGATGTTTGAAAGTTTTACTTTAACAAATTTAACTACTATAAATACTTTTTTGAAAATATAATTGATAAAATTTATAATAGATTTAAACTTGAATGAAAGTGCTTTGCTAAAAATAACTTGATATTAATAGGATAAAGTCCTAATATAGAAATATTTTTAACAAATGTTATTTTTAACCAGTACATAATTATATATTTAACTTGGAGACTTAATAGAGAAATAACCCAAAATCTTTATATTAGTCAGTGAAGTATGAAAATATATGTATTGTGCTTACCACAATTATCAAAATGGGTAGATGTAAAAAACAAGAATATCATTGATATCCTGATAGACATATTACTAAAAAGATCAGATTAGATATACAACTGAAGCATAACTAAAACTTAAGAGATCACAAAAGATCACCAAAAATCCCATTTTAGTTAGGTAAATCAAATGAGAATGTAAAGAAGATAATCTATAGATAAGAAAAACTGGATTAAATTGAAAAAGTTATTTCTTCTGATCAACATGCTAACTCTTCTTTCTTATGTTACCATGACAAAAAATCCATTACTATAATAAATCATTTTATTACTTATAAGATAAGCATTGCAATTATAGTTAATGGTAAGACAAGAACTCTTTTTGTCACAGTTCATATTAGCACTGCTTCTTGTATAGCTTGCAGTGTAGATACCATCAATCAACACTAGAATAAAGTTGACCTCTGAAGAATGACTTCATAGGGGTTGTATCATTATCCATTATCCATACCATGATGTAGACTATTATTGTTTTCTGTACTACCTCCCCTAATTCAGAGTAATTTACTATATAGGACCTAGGACTTAGGAAAAATATTTAAGTGTTTTTTTCTTTAACAACATTTGGGGAAACAAGCTTATATATATATTATAATGGTCAGGGAGAGGGTGATCAAAAAGAGTCTTACCGTATTTGCCACTACAGGGTGCCACCAGGTTATTTCAACCTGGAAAATTTATAGAGTAGGCAGATATGCTTTGTTAAGATCCCACTTTATTTTATATTTAAACCATTAGCCCAAGTCACTAGCTCAGTGGAGGTGCAGAGATAATAATATATAACTTGTTTAATTTGTATTTTAAATATAAAAAAAAATAAAAGTCATTAACACACAAACAACATTTATTTACACACATATATAATCATTTTAAAATTTGAGGAATAACATTATTTTAGATTTTAATATTCTTTTAATTTAAATTATTATTTTAAGATTTTAAATTGTCCACACAGATGAATTTTATATTTATTTTAAGATTGTCGAGTATGAATAAACTACATAGATTTGCATTTAAAAAGAAAATATTCTATTTCTTATTTAACTTTAAGCCAAAAGTTTGCAGTCAAACCGGCATCAATCCAGCTGATACATTGATGTATTCGATGTAGCATGAAAATACGACAGCACAAAGGAATGTACATCTGAACAGTATGGTTAGAGAAGACATTGACTCTCAACCAAACAGGAATGCTACATCTGTCAGCAAGAAGAACAATAAAAAAACTTCATAGGAAGGGACTGCATTTTCCATCTTACTATTCCCTTCCATAGGCAAAAAGGGGTGTGCATATAATGGAGATCCTGCATGTAGCAAACCCCATACTACATCTACTAATTTCACCAATATATCCAATCCATTGACCTAATTTAACTACGAAACAAATAACCTAAGATTACCCTCCCATAATTAATTAATATAACTTTACAAATCTATATAGCCATTCATGCCTGACTTAAATTTAACATTTATATAAGTTCACAAAGATGGATTTATAAAAGTTTGTTTTTTAATGTTGAGCATAGATCGACTACATAGATTACACACTCAAAAACATTTCAAAATAAACATAAATGATCAAAATATAAAGTCATTGATGTAATTGCAGAGGGAATTCACAAGAAATCCAATGGCATTCATCATAAGATGCCGCATTGACACCAATAACTAAAAAGACATCCAAATAAATACATTTTAGATATTCAATGTAAGATATCATTATTTACCGAATGTCTATATATTTTAATCAAATATGAAAACAAAAACATAATTAAACATGAACGAATCTATGCAAGCATCAATACTCAACTTAAATTTAATGCATTTAAATAATTTATACAAATAAATATTAATAGAAATAAAAAAAAAGTAAAAATGGAAATGATTTTTATTTTTTTTTTAAAACTTAAATGTATAAAATCTAAACATTAAGTATCAATTTGAAATTTGAAGGTCAGATAAGAGTTCATTTTAAAATTTAGGTTCTGAATATTAAAAGCTTGAATGAAAGTTCTTAATTATTTTTAAATTTTATAGTTCATGTCTTTCAGAAGGAAAATCACGGTTCCTGGTGCCAATTCCTGCGATGTCTCTATTTGAAGTCTGGTCTGTTGTTCTGGAGGAGGCCTAAGCTGGTTCAATCCTGGTATTACAGTCATTTTATTTCAAATAAGTGAGAGAGAGTGACAAGTAAATCTTATCGCTCTTCTCACAAAAATAAAGCTGAAACTCCACTTAATTTCAATATTTTTCTTTTTATAGTACTCCTCCGGATTCATTGAACATCGTTTCCTGTTGTAATAATTTTCATTATGGTCTAGGCCTTCATTGCTGCTTCTATATTGGACATCTAATTTATTTTTTATTCTCTTATCTATATCTTTCAACTGACCTTTTTTTCTATAAAAGCCCAAAGGGCTAGTTTGCTTTTCAATTAATTTATAAAACAATCATTTCCATTTACAAAAATATTTTATCTTTAGATCTTGTACTTTTTTTAAAAAATAGTACATTCAAATATATTTTTTTTTAAAAAAAAGAAAATAATTTTTAAAGTTTTGCATCTAGGCAAATATATATATGTATACATGTTTAACTACTCTTTAATTTTTTAGCTTTGTTTTTATTTACGAACTTAGTTTTTATTTTAATCTTAAATTAATGTAATGATATATTTTATACCGTTAATATATATATATATTAGCTCCATATTACAAGAGAGAAAATTCTTTGCCAACAAATATTCTTTTATTTCTATATTCTAAAATATTGTTGAATCCTAATTCTTTTTCTTGAATTTAAAGTCAGTCTTCTATTTTTTATCACAATAAATGAGATTATATTTACAATATAATTCAAAATAAGTGAAAAGATCTTAAAATGTCTTTTAACTGTGTATTTTCTTTTTTTACCATGTGTATGTGTGCGTGTACAAGTGCACACATATACATGATTCTTCAAATCTGATTAATGTGGACTGCACTCTTGCTACTAGAGTTATATATGTTCTCACTTTAAAAGAAGACAATGGGACACTTAAACTTTTCATTTCTCATTTATTTGTTGATTACAACTCTATTAATTTATAACCTTTCCTTTCATTTGTATCATATACAACATATCTTTAAAACATTTTTTTCCCAATTTCAACATCACTCTTGTATCCTAGCAAGCAGGAAATCTTTCTTTTTTTAATTATTATTCATTGTCTGCTCTATATGGTTTCAGGATATGAGAATTTTATGGTCCTTTTCCCAGATTAAGTGTTTTCACTATGCTTCTTCACAATTTCATAGGGTCCTTCATAAAAAATTTTAAATTTCTTAAAAATGTGTTGTTCAATAAAAGTGACATTAGATGCCTTCACAAACTATTATCACTAACCTTAAAAGTAGTGAGAGGTTTGATTCTGTCTGTGCTTCCTCTTTTTCCTTGACTACACCTTCACTTGTATGCCTTATCTTGATCAGATTCCATATTAATATACTCTAGTCTTACATCAAGTGGAGTTTTTATAAAGTTTGGTGCTGCTTTGCCAAAATAGAGGTGAATAGAGTCAAATTCAATGGACTCTTTCCATATCCAATTAATATAATTTACATCTGTCTTTATTTGATTAATCCAACCACAACCATTTTTATGAATGTATAATGCAAGTAATTTTCATAGTTCTCTCATAACCATTTTACAAGGGTTAGACAGAGACTTGTTGATGGAAATCAGTATATGTCTAATATAATTTTTTAAATATCCAACATTGCCATTGTGCAGATATAAATGGCGTTCCCTGATCTGTTAGAATATTTTTAGATTTTTCATTAATAGGAATGTGTTGTTTTTTTTTCATTATCATAATATTGTTTTTTTTTTTGCATTAGGTTGAGTAATAAGATATGCAATCATGTACTTTGAAAAAATGTCACCAATTTTTTCATTCTTTAAAATGCTGGCAATGAATCATAAGAATCCATAGCAAGAATTTCATTAGGCTTTTTAGTTAAAATTGTATATGGTCCCCAGCATAAAATCTAGCATTGCTTAATACAGATATTATATTACAATACATTTTTGGCTAATAAAATAACTTATATAATACATATTCTATCTTGCAGGGCCAACATGTTCATATAACCTCTGCACTTAATTAATTAAATGTTTTCTAATTCCATAAGGTATTACAATTTTCCACATATTTATTTAACTTGATACCCCAAAAGTTCATTTCTAATTTGGTATCAAAATTATGATTTCTTTTTGGTGATAATCTTTTTTTATCAGATGCCATTTCCAGTATGTCAATTATGTCTTTTAGTTTCTTATCATCTCTTTGTTGGTGTGACAAGATATTTTCAAGTTATCCTTCACTGATTCATTTATATCTAAATTAAGAGTTTCTATATAATGTGTCATCAGTGCTTTTGTGGTGTGACTTGAATTGGATTCTGACTGAAAATATCAGCTATAATAGTTCTGATCTCTTACCATATTAAACTGTATACCAAAATTGTTGAAGAAAAAGTCTCCACTGAATAAACTAAGGTAACTATGATTCAAGAACTTAAGGTTCTTATGATCAGTGATCACAATAAACCTCAAAAGCCAAGAGGAATTGTCAAAAATTTTGGGAAGCCCATATTATGCAAAAGCTTTCTTCTCTGTAATAGTATAGTTCAACTCAGAAACTCTTAGTAGTTTACTTATAAAGTACCGATCTTCTGATTAGTTGTTCTCTGGGAATTAGAAGACAATTGCTCCCAGTCCATAGCTACTGGTATCGGTTTGGATATAAAAGGGTTTTTCAAAATAAGGATAAGACAGCACAGCTGTATCAGTAAATTTGATTTTAATTTTTTTCTAATCTTGATTGGGTTTAGGCATCCATCTCCAGGTTTCATTTTTTTTAATTATAGAAGCATAGAGTGCATATCCAAGGCTAAATCTGGATAAAACCTGTAATAAAAATTGTACAGGCCCAAGAATGATCTTATTTGTTTGCAAGTTCTTGGAATTTCAAATTTTTTAATGGCCAATATTCTATCAGTATGTGGTTTTATACCCTCTTTTCCTACAATGTGGCTTAAAAATAATATTTCAGAAGTCATTAAAATATTTTTTATTAATTCAAATGCCTTTATCTTTCCATTCCATAAAGAAAAGTTCTAGATGCATTAAATCTTCTTGTGGGTCTTTAGAAACAACCACCACATCATCTACATATAAAGTCACTATTGATTTTACTTCAATAGACAGGGTTTGGCCCAAGCATCTCAATAAGCCTACTTCCCTGTTTATCAATCCAAATGGCATACATTGAAAATCAAAATGCTATATACTATTAGTCATCTTGATGGAGTGCAATCTGCCAATAGCTTGCTGTTTTTTGAAAAGCATTTCAGTAACATCTGAACCATCTTCAAATCTGTTAAATATTTTAAACTTATTTGCAAGTTCTAATTTAAATTATTTGGAATGTTTCTGAAGATTAGAAATTTCAACTATTAATATTGTTTTCCTAATAGGTTTTGTCTCTAGATCTGCATTTACATGAATTTTGCATCTCATTAATCAGTGATCATTTCCTGAGTTGAATTTATTAAGAATATTATGATCTTGAAATATGTATTTCTATTAGTCAAAATATAATCTAATTCAGCTGTACTTTCATTTGGATGTTTCCCTGTCCATTTTTTATTTTGCATTTTTTTGCACAGTAAGGATTCATAAATAATTTTTTTTTGCAAACTCCACAAGTCTGCATTCTTTGTGATTCCTGTCACCTAACCAAATTTACTCACAAGACATTCAACTTTCAATTGTTTACCAATTCTACTACTAAGATCCCACATGACAAATTTAAAATGTTGTTTGATCTGATCAAAACTTTTTGTTCATACATATAAAATTCTTTTATTTCTTCATCACAATGAAAGATTATTGGGACATCAATCTGAATTATCTGTATTTCATATCTTCAATTACTTTCTAATATACCTTCAATACCTATAATATTGTTCCCCCACTTTTTATTTATAATAAATCCTCTTTTGCTTATATTACTTGTGCCTTTGTAGTTTAATATATGTTCACTTTTTAAGACAATTGTCTTTTCATTTTTTCTTCTACCTTATAAGCAATGTCCATTTGACATTATACAGTTTTGCTTACTGTTTTCACTTGAAAATCATTGCAGTTGTAAGTACTCAAATAATAAGTTATCATCAAATGTCAGCCTGGGTCTGCAATCAGAAGATTCTTAACATAATCTGCCTTAGTTTGTGACTTTATAACCTTCTGGAAATAGAATCTATAATTTAATTTTGGATGTCATATTTGTAAATGGCTATTTGAGAATGATTTTATTTACCCATACATTAAGTCTGTCTTTACAAAAACTAAACAGTCATTTCAATTAAGAGCTATCAGGCAAATGAAAATTTAAAAAAATATGATCTTTTTTAAATTCAGAAATAATAGGTCAATAAACTTACGGAAGCAAATTGATGAGAAGCCATCTATATTTGCATATTATATGAATAATCGTATAATAATAATAATAATAGCTGCAATGACAAGAATGTATGAAGTTGACATTCAGAATTTGACCTGCTCAGCACCTTTAAAGTTTCAAAGGGAACTCAAAGAATTTATTTTCGTTTAACAACAAACATCTTTATTTATTATAACATATAACACTTTCATATTAATTTAGACTTTATAATAGTTAAAACTCATATTGAAAAATTATTTGATGTATCATCTTTATAATAATATTAATGTAAGTCAAATTCTATGTTGTCTACATTTTGGATATAATTTATTAAGATCTTGTGATATTATTTTCTAAAATTGAGTAGATATTATGGTCTTACACAAAAACATTGCTTGAACTCTCCTGATAATTTTTGTAACATTTGTAGTGTGTACATCCTGATAAAAAAAGTCCTATTTCTGATTTGTGAAAAAGGTTATTTTTATGTTAAAACTGAAAGTAGAGATAAGTCTTGGGTTTTCTAAATTGTAAGCAAAATTTACATGAAGTGTATGCAGAAATGAGAAGAGAATGTAAACTTATAATTTGGAATACTAACATTGAAAAAAATCAAATGCCATTATGATAACTGGTATTTGTTGACTGTGCCAGCATTATAAGCTTAATTTAAAATAATAAAACAAACTGAAGTATCCTGACATTGGCTCAACAGATTATCCCTTCTACACTTAGTTGTGATATGTTAAGCACCATTCTGTCACCTATGAAAGGTTACAGATAATTAATCTTTATGTCTGATGCATACCATATAACAAAAGTGAACCAGAGATTGTAATAAGTGAATAGAAAAACCCCAAAAGATATCTTAACCTTTCAAAAATCTCTTGGAAATATTGCTTTTTATGTTCACCTAATTATAGAACAAAGATTATATTTTATTTTTGCAGAGGAAACTATTTGCTGCACTGTTTTTTTCTTTTTGAAAATATAACTCATATCTTAAACAATATCAAAAACCTACTGAAGAAAATAAGTTTGCAATAGTGCATGTGAAATGAATAATATCTTTTCAATGACACCTTAAAACTGAGCTTGAAGTGAAATATTTTACACAGTGGCAACAAATATGGTTTAATTTCAATTTATACTAATATAAAAGAGAAATATAAGAAAATGTTTCTAAATTTTGCATAAGCTAAAGTATCAAGAACATCAATGAATGATTTACCATAGATACTAGTATTTTGATAATTGAAGTGGGTGCATAAAAAATTATAACTGTAAGAGATCAGAGTCAAATATAACTACTTTGAAAAAAATAATTTGGGAACAATATTTCATCAGTGAAGATAATTATATATCAAAAGAGGCCTAATAAAACAATTTTTAAACAAAGACATTTTGTACTTTGACTATATATCATGGAATTACCTGAAATAATCATGAAAAAACTGAAAATATGAATTATTGATGGTCTTCAAACAAGAAACTCATGAATGATGGTGTCTAGTGCATGGTTGTCATTTGTCCTAGTTATCAAAATTGTATTGGCAAACAAAAAAATAGACAACTACTCTTAATTAATAGAATATATTCTTTTTAGTATTAACAAATTTTGATGTAATATGAACATCCAAATTTATTATGTACTAAAGTTATTGGTACTGAATTTCACAAAACCTTGATGATTTATATTTACAGTAAAGTTTTGCTAAGGCATAAAAACATGGAAAAGAAATACAAGAAAATGTGGATACCTACATGTTAAAAAATTTCTTCTTCTATAAAAATTCCAATAAAGAAACTACTTGATTTTTAAATAATTGATATATTTTATAATATAAATTTATTGATATAAAATGGTCTAGTATTATATATACAAATAAAATATCCATTAATTAAAAAACTATTGAAAGCATTTTTTCTTCATGAAGAGGAAAACCATAATAAAAAAAGAATTGAGGAGATAATTCTATAAATAGAAATAAATTGAATATAATTAATAAACAAGCTGCTACTATTAACATTTGGGATTTATGGTAATTGAGATGATGACATTTGCTTCCATTTTGTTTTTGAATTTAATGACAGTTGAAGTGGATTAAGGAATTAATTGAAAGTACTTCTGCAGATTGAAAGACTGTATGTAATAGTTAATTACCATTGCATATATTTATTATATATATATTAAATATTATGTGTTTGTTTTAATAATACAAACTTAGAGATGTTATTATTAATAAATTAATATTAAAAATACACTTTTTGAGATACTATGACTAAGCATCATAATTTTGATAGCTGATCAAATAAAGCAGTTTAAACAGTGACTTGCTTATATTAGAATTTTGTAAAATATTTAAAAAAGTTAATAATGATAATATATATATATATATATATATTATCATATATTATCAATTATATATATATATATATATATATATATATATATAATTGATAATTAGTGAGAAATACTATAGAAGAGAATAAAAGTGTCAAAAGTATAAAACAACATATGGAAACTTATTTCTGCAATAAGAAGAAAGGATAGAGCTATTACTAGGAGAGAGAGATAAAAATCATAAAATTTGTGAAAGGATTCTTTAAGGAATTATATAGCAATAAAGAACAAGAAAAAATATTTCCTACAATCACTATATCTTCTGAATTTCCCAGGATTTTAAATGAAGAAATGAGACATGCAGTTAAATCTGTGAATGAAAGGGGAAAACTCTATGTTATGAGGAAATTGTAATCAATATCTTAAAAGAAGCCAGAGAAGAAAGAGAAAAATTGTTGGGGAAGTTATATACCAAATATTTAAATAATAACAATGTACCAGATGATTGGAAGAATCAGTACTAAAATTAATATCTAGAAAAAATTGTAAAGAAGATATAATAATGTACTAATTTACCAGTCCTATACAATATTTTTTTTACCAAAATAATCGTAACTCATCTATAGTGAACTTTGAATTTTAACTAAGTAAAAGAACAAGATGGATGTAGAATTTTGTTTACAACAGTGTATTATATCCAGTTATTGAGAAAATTGTAGAAATGACTATTGAATATGAGTTGCCTTAAATTTGTAGATTATAAAAAGGCATTTGATTTTATAGGCATTTCTTTGTGTATTTTACAGATTGAATCTTTAAAATATAGACCCAGAGAATTTTCATATGCAGAAAAATATTAATCAAAATGCAACAACAGTGACTAGATTACATAGTGATATTATAAAGATTCACATTGGAAAAGGCATGTGGTGAGGAGACTGCATATCTCCAAACTTTTGATAGTGATTTTGCAACTATTTTGTGGGTTAAAATTGGAAGGTAGGGGAGTAAATGTAAATGGAGATTATTTAAGTCATATAGATTTTGTAGATGACATAATTATTTTTGCAAATAATACTTCAAAGCTTCAGATATATTGCAAAAGTTATTAGATGAAATCAAGAAAGTAGGATTAAAGATAAAAGATTAATGTTTAATGCTTTGTCTAAAAAAAAAAGAAAAAAAATTGATATTGATGAATTTAAGAAGTTAACAATTTCCTGGAAATATTAGTAATACAAATAGAAACATAATAGATAAATTTAATCATAGAATTAAACTTAAATAGAGTTCTTTTGGGAGAAATAAGTTAATAGTAAAAGGAAATATACCTATGCATTTGAAAAGAAAGATTTTTAATGATTGTGTTTTTTCAGTTCTTATTTATGAATATGAGGCTTAGACACATCATGGAAGAGCAATACAAAAAACTTAGATCACTCAATAATATATAAAGATATTACTGTTAATAATAGTAAGAAGAGATTGATAACAAAATACATTGATCAGAGAACAAACAGATCTTACTAACATCATTAAAAGAAGTAAAAAACTTAAATGTAGCTGACCTGAATATACTGCTAAAAGAGATGTTTGTAGATGTATAATTGAAATCTTAAACTGGATTTCAAGAGATTGTAAAAGACTATATGTTTTAAATGCTTTTATTTATCTCTTTAACAAGTTGATATTTTCTAATGTTCACCCTAATGGCAGTTTCAGTCAATGTTCAACCTTTGATTTTAATATAGTATCTTTATTTTATAACAGAATGTATAAATTGGACTTCATTTTTTAAATCATTTATTTCACAAATAAAAAAAGACGTTATAAAAAAATTACATTTGAATTTTGCAAATGTTGAAAAAATGAGTTTGTAATGAAACAAAAGATATTTTTATTATTCAACAGTCGACAGGAAACAGTTTCAAAAAATCAACAAAATCTTGTTTGATTGGAACTTATGTTTAAAATGTAAATGAATAAATGTTAATCTCTGATAAATCTATCAAATTGTGTTTTAAAATATTAAAACTGTTTTATAAATTTTAGAATATCTCTAAAGATCTTCTTAACACAGTAACAATAATGGTGTACAATGAATATATTTGACTAATGTCATAAGACATAGTCATTTTACAGATGCATTTTTCTTTGTTAACATCATTAAAAATAAAATATATATAAATAAGTTGAAGTGTAAAAAATATTATTTTGATTGAAAATATTTATAATTATTATATAAAAATAATCAGAATTATCAAAATAATCTCACAAATGATAAGAAACTCTAGAGTATAAGGATTCAAAACCATCAATGCCTTGGAAACAGATCTAAAGTAATGAAGAATAGATTAAATTTACTTTGATGCTTTATAACTGTCTAGAAAATACTATCATTCTGTATTTTTAAATAATAAATCAATTTTCATTAGAACACAGTTTCAATATTTAAAAACCCTAACTGAAATATTACTATAGATAGCTATAAAACATTAATCAAAAATGGCAGAACAATGATAACATGTCTGAAGAAAACGGCCCATACAGAACAAGTTAATTTGGAAATTTTGTTTGTTTTTGGTTGCTAGGATACATTTTGTAATCAAGTTTTATCAGACTTCTAGCTAATAGAATTTCTTTAAAATTTGTACATATGCTAGAAATCAATGACAATGTAATATGGCAATGAATTGTTTCAGGCTTGCCCTTTTGTTTGTTTATTATAGTGGTGTTGGTGGATTTTAAATGTGTTGATATTGGTTCAGTAAGTTTTCAGTGAACTGATGAGAAGATAGCATATAATTTTATATATATAAACTAAAAATAAAGTGTTTACAGTAAATTTCAATAAATATAAAAATACTACATCTTATTTTTCCTAGTTTGTAAAAATTCATTTAAATTTTAATTTCTCTTGATCGCTAAAGTTTTTTTTCAATGCTTTTTTATAAACAAAATAAAATTAGAATCGATTTTTAATGTGCCACAAACTTCCTATTAAATGTTACTTAGAATGCAACAGTTTTTATTCTATTTAATAAAATCAACACTTTATTAATTATTCCATTATTAAGAAATATTTCATTATTTTTATATATATATAAAAGCAAATTAATTTCACACTGTTTTTTTTTTAAATCTTGTTTTATTTTATGAATCATTTTTTATTTCTAAAAATAATTACAAAAAAATATCTGAATGCTAAAAAATTAAAAATAATGTATATAAAAATATTTTATGATACTTTTATTTATTATGCACAAAAATAATTGTTTTCTTTATCCACAATTGGAGTTTTTATATTTAACATGATATAAAAGCATGGGATATCCAGAAATTAATAATTTCAATTATCACAAACTTAATTAATTTTTGACAATATATGTAAAAACATTTATTTACTTGACACATTTTTGACATTTAACTAGAAAATATTGCGAAACTCTATCAATATTTGAATTGATTATTTCAATAAAGGAGAGGGCAGCTTCATGAGAGGTTGGATCTAAAACTCCAATGAAAAATATTTAAAGAGGAAAATGTTTCATTATTACACATCATTATGGTTTATTTTATTAGCAGGCTAAAGACGAACTATAAGAGATTGCAGTGCTAGCATAATAGCCGAATGTTTGCAGATCTATTTTTTAGGTGCTTTATCATATTACAGAAGAAAATAGTCTAGCCGACTTGCACCCCACATTATGTGGAATCAGTTGACAAAGGGTACTTGGATCGTGTTGCAATGGGCCAAACCTTTCCAGAATTATCCCAATGCATTGATCTTGTTATGCGAGTATATATATATGGTCCAAAGACATTCATTACCCTGTTTATAACCTGAAATGAAGAGGAGACAACTTGGCATGCTGACGCATGTCTCTAGATAAAGCTTAACAACATGAAGAGCAGCCTATGCTAACAACGCTTTTATAAGAATATGAAATCATTGAGTTTAAATATTAACATAAAGCCTTAAATGGTTTAACAAGTATGTAATGATATGTTAAAATAATGACCCATGTAAGATAAAAACATTTATCAAAAATTAATGCTATAATTAATGAAGGATGCATTGCTTCTCCTTCTTGAATCACTATTTAGTTTAACATTAAAAAAAAAACCTAAAATTCACGCACTTAAAAGTGCAAATAACAAAATAGATTTGTCAGCAGCCTTTTGGTGGTGATGAACAATAAAGAAATTAATAAAATTAATGGACACCAATATCCACCCCATATTTTCAAGTATTTATACATTTTGTATTAATTTATAATCAAATATTTTTTTTTAAAAAGCATATATTTATTTAAAATACAAACTCAATTTTACGAGCTATTTAGAAATAACTAACAAGAACTCATTAATCCCACTTTTATTCCACAGCATGATATAGAAGCAGTTCATAAAACTGGGGTTGATTGGTATTTACAAATAAAATTAAGTAAAAAATATAAAAATAACATTTAAAATAAATTATAACCACACTAAATTATAAAAAAAGTAAGAAGCATGAGTTGGATGAAAAATTTTATAGTAGTATTATTTTGGATAGTAGAGTATTGATACAAAGAAAATAATTATTAATTTAGCATCCTCACCAATTAGCAAGTTAAAAGATATTCAAAATATACAGCAAACATTAATTTTTAAGAGTATCAAGTTAGAATTTGGTAATACGATTATAATGATTTTGAGCTGGTTACCTCAGCATTCTATGGAATGAAGTATTGACAAATCTTCTGTGGCAGGAGCATTCATTCATGGCATGGGCATTCTTGATCAGCAGGAGCTACATTTTGGCATGGTGAAAAGTCAGGCTGAAGACAGAGGTGAAGGTGGCTTAGGCCCCTCAAATTAAACAGACGTGGAGTCAGCTAGTGACTATTGACCGAACTCTCTCACAATAGATTTTTAATTCTATTTATACAAACTTTGAGTTATTCAAAGAATGTTTTTAATTAAACTTCTTAACCCTTAATTAATCTTTAATTTACAAAAATATTTTATCTATTGTTAGTGGAGATGCAATAAAAATTAAAATGTTAATAGCTAAGTAAAATCAATTAGCTTTGTTTTAAATTTTACTTTCATTAACTTTAATTTAAAAATTCCTTTAAAATCATGAAACAAACTAATGTTCCCACTCCTTTAATTACTCTTGGACAGTCAACAATTGCATGTTCCTTCTTGAATTTTTATGTAGTTTTATAACGAAAAATGATTACAAAATAAATGATATAATTAAAGGAAAAAAATACAAAGTTATTTACAATATTTTTTTGTGCTTTTATATATATATAAAATCCCCATTAATATACGTATATATCTGAGTCGCATCTAGAAAAGTTAATATTTAAAATTAATAACTTTTTTATTTAAAATTTATATTTACAACTTTTATAGACCCTTCTCGGAAATATACGTATAGTTTATATACATATGACAAAAAAAAAAAAGCAGGATGAAACGTGGGTTGTAGTAGAACAGTGAAACTCGATCTTGAACTAAGATCGACTATTTAAAAAAATAATGGTGTTTATAAAAAAAAATATGAAAGAAAGAGAGAGAAAAAAGATAATGAGTTTGACAAAAGTTGAATTATTACACATTAAAAAAAAGTGTATTGAATATTATTTATTAGCAATATTGAATAAAAAATACATATAGCTTGAAGGTCAAAAATAAATTTTCCATTTATGAAATAAATATGCTATTATTCAAATTCTTTTATGTAGTTGATCAAAAATGTAACATTAAAATCGTAATGTAAATTATTGTTAATAATTCAAAATCATTCAATTTATATAAAAATGTAAGTAGAGTTTAATTAGATTATAATATCAAAAAAGTCTTGACAATGTTAGAAGTTAAATATTCTAAGAAATTTATGGCTTTTAAAAGATATAAAACTTATTGACTTAATATAAATACATCTAAAGTCAATATTTATAATATAATAATTTAATAATAGTTATTTACATATATATATATTCTTTAAAATAAAAGTAACGCTACTAAAAAAATATAGAATAGAAATATAATTTTCAACTGTTTTAATATTTTATCTAATCTAACAAGGTGTTAACAAGTTACATTAAATCTAATGATCTGCCAACATATTTGACGTTTAACATGTTGAAAGATAGCCTGATAAAGACATTAAGAACTCTTGTGTTAATAAAAATAAGTTAGAAAGTCACAAAATATTAGCTGTCAAACAAAAATTTTGATTATTGTTATCTATATTTAAATATATGCACATACAGTACATATGTACAAGTGTGTTTATAATAATAATAAATAGGTTTTTACAAATATGTAAATACCAGAAGACCCCCTCCCCCTATAAAAACACATTTACATTTAACTAAACATTAACAATTCTTTTCCCTTTCTTTTTTCTAAAAGTCACTATATATTAAAACTTTCAGTAAAATTGCTCAAATATATTGAATCAGAAATATGGTATTTTGTAGATGAGTAAGTTAAATGTTCATTTTGATATTGTTCTTTTTTCTTTTCTTAACATGTCAATTCATTACACTAGTTAAAATTATTGATTCAATAATAAAAAAATAATAAAAAATAATTGACTTTAGGTCAGCATGGATGTGACAATAATCTCGGCCTCAGGGTGGCCTTTGAGCGTTCCATCATCAGATTTTCAATTGGATGGACATTTGAAGAGTTGGAGTGTGGAGTAGATTGAAGCCTGTCCATTAAAGTAGGAGGATTTGCTATCTTAATTAATATCTGAGCACCTGTAGCCTATATGTGTAGAGATGGTAATCTGGACCAACTGATGATTGCTGGTTTAGCATGAAATACGTATATTGGTGATTATTTATCTTTTCAACATATGTGTGTTCAAGTGTATCAGTGTTATGAGATGGTGTGGAGAGTGGTGGGTCATGTGAAAGTTTGTGCTCATACCCTGTCTAATAAAAAATAATATGCATTTATTTCTTCTGTTTTAAGTTTTTTTTAATTCAAAAAGTTTTCAAAAGAGTCAATTATCAACTGAATGTCCAATTCTTATGTAATAGAATTAGAATTATCATCTAAATACAATATTAATAATTTTATCTTAAAACGTAAAAAAAAAAATGTGGTAACTTACAAATTAATTAATTTATTGAAAAGTTGAATAAAGTTTATATGTTGTCATATCTTATGCATCTTGTAGATTATTTATTTTTCTGATATTTTTATTTATTTTTGAAGGAAAGTAATGTTGAATACTTACAAATGAATTTACATTGATTTTCTATGTTTATCTTAATGAATATTAAACTATATACTATTTACTTTTATGTCATTCATTATGGTGCTGATAAAATATTAGCAAAGACAATAATTTGTTATATATTAACAAAAACAATAATTGATATAGTGCAGACATGGTGGGTCTATGGAATTGATGCCAGAGGTAGCAGGTATAAAAATGTTGTTGGCACCTGAATGATTTACAAATGATATCATGTTATACACTTTTAAATTAATCATTGTTAAAATATGTAAAAATAAAGAAAAACTAACCAAAAATAGGATTTTCTTACAATAAATCTCTATACTGTAGATAATTCATGCTTAGAATTCTGGAAATCTTCCCATCACTCATAATACATTTTGTACAGTATGGTGACCAATAGCCTGAAACAATTATTGCATATGCATTGTGTTTTATTTTTGATTGAAATTCCTGCTTTATGCATGAATTTTAAAAAAAAATTTAGATTAAAAACATTACAATCAAAAAGCAGAGAATTCCATAATTGGTCAAATTTATTGCATGGCTTATTTACAAAGACATTAAGGTTGTATTTGTTTTATGTAGGGGGTGTATATTTGCTGCACATCATCAGTAAAATATTATTTTGAGACAAACCACAAACAAAATAATTTATTGTTGGGCAATTAAAAATAAATTTATGGTAACAACCTTAATGAAATTACTGATAGTATTTTAAATATAACCATTACTAGTTTATTTATTTATTATGATATATATATATATATATATATATATATATATATATATATATATATATAAACTTAATTAAAATACATTCCTGTTATTTTACTCATTTCAAAAACAAAAAATAACAATAAATAATAACACTAATTTAAAAAATGAAAGATATTCCCTTATATAAAAACTCAACAAAAGATAGAGCCTTTAAAATGGCTAAAAATATAATACATCAACAAAAAATAGATACACATTTTCTGGTTTAATATCACTATAATTTGATAAAAAAAAATCCTAATATTTATTTATTATTGTATTTGTAATAATATCAAGGAAAATTTGATCAAGATAATACCTTTAGCAATAACAATAACTGTAGATATTTGAATAATAATGAAAAATGTATTCACTGAAAGAGAAATAGATTTTTTGAAAATTGTATTAGTAACTGCTGATGGTTCTCATATTATGAATGGAACAGAAATTGATTATTTGTTGCCAAACTATTGACATTCAAGTTTGAATTTGTTCTGGATTATATAAGAACAAATACAAAGCCAATTTCAAATTACTGAAAGATTTTAAGAATCTAGTGCCAAAATTGTTCAATTTTATATTATATGCACCAATTTAAATAAATAAAAATTACTAGAATTATTAAATGAAATAAACTTAATATATAGTTGTTGCTTATATATAACCACATCACATAGTTAAAATGTAAAAAAAAAGTTTTTCAATGATAGGTTAAACGTTTAGATTAAATTACACTTTTTATGTAATAAAAAAATCATTGAAAAATATAATTATAGATTGGAATAGTTTTTCAAATTAATGTTTTTAAATGAATTAAATATTAAATGGCAACTTGTTAATAAGGCATTTTTATATATTGAATTTAATTAAAGGAATTTAAAGACAAAGTATAAATTTTCATTGTTATTTTTAATATCTTCAAATATTTTCCAAATATATAAAAAAATTCTTTGCAGATCGGGAATTTAATGTAAAAGGAGATCAAGTTAAAATAACAAGAGGATTTTTATCTATAAAGGATAGTCAATAATGTTTTATTAATATTTACATGTTTGCAGAAATATCAACATTTGTTTTACATTTAGACACAGTGCTAGTAGATAATCTCAGTTTGGAGATTTTCCAATTGTTATATTTAGAACTGAATAAATAAATAAATGCATGGAAATGAGGTATTGCATCAAGATCATATATATTCTAAGCTACAAACATTCATAATTTGATAATTGTAAGGATAACCATTATACAAGTTAGATATTTTAAATACAATCTGATTAATGTCATTTAATTATGCAGTTACAGTAATCTTACAGCTTGTAGTATGTGCATGCACAAGATATGAATGCTTTAAATCTTGCATTAGAATATTAAAATAAGAATAACACAATGAATAGATGTAACAACCATAAATGCAATGCATTGACAGATCTTGCATTAACACCAAAATAAAATAGAAAACTAAGTAAATTTAGATATCAAAGACACCATGGTAAATGATAAAAATAGTAATTTTATTATAGAAAATATGCATTATGATTAAAATATTAAATAAATATAACAAATTAATAATTATATTTCTTATTGATGTTCAATCATAATTTTATAATCCTAAAAGTATATTTCACTTCTGTTAAGCTTAAATTGGTGTAATAGTATAAAATATCATTTCAATTTTTTTATTAAAATTTATTCTTGTACAATAATTAAAATAATCAAACATATTTGTCATATGTGACTTAGATTGTAGATTGTATTTTTGAGTTACATATTATAATTGTGAAACAGAGCAAAAATATGCCTCATTAAGAGTTGACAATACTTAACTCACCACATTTGATAAAGGTTAAAAATGTATATATCTGCTTTGCTTCAAAATACACATCTTTAAAATATAGTAAAAGTTAATATCTATAATCATGTTTATTGATTAAATATTTTTTGTTTGTCAGATTAATAAAAAAAAATTAAAGCAATCACCTTTATAATCAATGAACCTATGCACATAAAACATTAACTAATATTTTATATCATTAATATTTGTTAAACACAAGTTTTGTTAACATTAATTTACAATGAACACATTGATACATTGTACAGGCTTACACCTGCATTTATATATGTAATATATGCGGGATTCGAACTCACAGACATATAACTCTCAGTGCCATCTTATATTGAGAAATTTTTTATATATTAAAAGACAATAATATTACCATTTTTTATGTACCCTACAGAGTGCGATACTGAATAAAAATTGTTAATTGTCTTTGCATATTTGTTTCTTCCAGAGCCCAACAACAATCCATTGAAATGGGGAAGAAATAATTGAATAGAATTATTATTATTATTTCTACTTCCGGTGCTTGAAGGAGAAGAACATATTTATTTTTCTCTTTAAACACTAACGGAATTTTTGTTAAATAGCTTCTCGTTATTATTATTATTAATCAAGGATTAATGAGTGTATATATTTTTTTAAACTGCTAAATCGAAATGTGTTTTTAATGTTTTTATGATTTTCTATTGAAATAATTGATAATTGAAAACTGTAAAACTTACTGACGTCAAAGTGATATAATATATCCAGTATTTTATTCTTAATGGATTTTCAGTTTTGAAAGTTATTGTTCTTAATTTCTTTTCTTCGTGTGAAAGTTGTTTTAACTCGGAGTATACGATATACATTATCTTAACCGATTACTAAATCTTTAATTTGTAGTTTGAATAATTATTACTTTATAGACATATTGGAAAGCGACATAATTTTACTGTTATCAAAATAATATAAATTTTATAAAACTTTAATTAAGGATTAAGAAATAACTGATAATTGAAAACTACATAAACTTATTGACGTCAAAGTAATATAATATGCACAGATTTTTATTCTTAATGGCCTTTGAGTTTTGGAAGTTATTTTTAAAGAATACTTTTAAAAGGAAAAAAAGTTTGTTTTCTTACTGGGAAAAGACTAGATTTGTGTTAAAAAGTATTATGAAAATTTTGATTGCAGTCAATTAACAATTTAATATATTTAATGAGATGACCGTTGATATCTTATATGTGTGTATAAATACTATTAATATTTTTAAATTACTTAAGTCAAAATATGCTGTTGTTTTTTTAAATGTTTTTAAGATTTTCTATTGTCTAGAAATTATCTGAAACTAAGTGACTATAAACAACTGACAAGATTTTTATGTCTGTAATTTCTTACATCTTTTATTCATTTTTTTAAATATTATTTTTACTGTATTTCACAATTATTTGGTGTAATTTTATTAGATAGATATTTTACTTAGATCTTTATCATATTTTTTTCTAAATCCTTATTTTTTTAAAAAAAAATTATCTATAATAATCCCATTTTATGGATTTTCATTTCTTTTTACAGATTTAATTAAATGATTTGCCTTTCCATATAACATAATTTATTGGGAATTTCACAAATATCATAATTATAGAATTCATATTGTTTTCTTAATTTTTTATTACTATATGCAGTTTCATGATATTTTTTTTCTGCATATTATTCTAATATCTTATGTTTAGCAAAAGTAATACTTATTTTTACTATAGATGAGAAATTTTCTTATAATGTATTTTATATTTAAAAAAAATTTGTTCTCTTTTATGGATTTCCTTAGTATTCCATCTATTTATTGTTATATTTCTTATATCACCATCAACTTTTTCTATTGTCTTATCTTACAGAATTTAAGATATTTTGTGATTTTTAATATTTTTACTCATTTTATTCATATATTTCTTTCTCTCAATTTCAAATAGACAGCTGAACTTCTTGGACCAAAACAATATATTTAGAAAATATTATTGATTTTATTTAATTCTGAGATATTTTTAAAATCAAATGAAATTTTAAAATGAGTTTTTAAATTCAAGGTTAAATTCATTAGGAGAAATTATGGTACTCATCATTTTAACAGGACAGCTGCTTGGTGGTATTATTTCATCTGCAAAAGCACAGAAATATGCCATTTAGAAGGCCACCTCTGGCTATTTTATAACCAGAATAGTCATTTAGGTGGTGTTATTTCACTGAAAAAGCACAGAAATATGCTATTATTTGCTTGATTTCCATGCAAATAACAGTGGCTATATATGTACACTGTTACACAGTTTATGCATATGCTAACTATTAAAACTTTAATACAATATGACTTGAGTGCAGCTATACTTTAAATTACCATAACTCTTTAAATATTGTCTTTCAAATAATCATCTTTCAAGTAAGCTGACACAGTATTGTGTCATAAAAATTGTTATACTGTTTCCATGCTTCCCTACACATTTTTAAAGGGTGAAAAAAATTGGAAAGTGTATTTGAGAATTTTAAGTTAGGAATAATAATTGTTAATTGCCATTTCTAATAACTTTTGCCATTTTTGCTTTGGATTAACAAATATATTTCACTAATTGATGAATAATATTCATATTTCAATCTATTAAACCACCTTACAGTCTAAAAATACATTACTTTTATCCAGAATATAATATAATTCTGCTACTATGTTTTATTTTATTTTTTTATATATTCATTTTTGTTTTTGGATGTTTCTCAAAAAAGAGGTTTTTATTATATAAGTGTATGATTTTCTTTGTCTTCATAATAAAATTTATTCATGGATCATTTAATTATCTTTAATTATATCAGTAAAAATCCCCTTAATAATTTTACAATGTTTAGTATATTTTATATGAAAACTGCTTTTTAATTGTTTTTATATAACTTTGTTTGTTTGTTAGAATATATTTTGTAACTAAGTTTTAATATTTATCAACTGGATTTTCTTCAAATTTTGTACATATTTTAAAAATCAATGACAGTGCAATATGACTATGAAATACTTCAGGTCAATCCCCTAACTTGTTTACTGTTGTGCTATTGCTAGACAAAATTTCAAATATACTGATATTGGTTCAATAAGTTTTCAGTGATTTGTATTAGAGAAAAAAAATCTAAAAATCATTTATAAATAAATTCAAATAGAAATAAAAATTAATCTCCATTTCTCTTGATTGTAAAAAGTTGCATTAAATTCTAATTTCTATTGATTGTAAAAGTTTCTTTCTTTAAAATGTTTCTTCATAAACAAAACAATATTAGAATCAATTTTATTGATTACAACAAATTTCCATTAAAATGTTGTACAGATTGTGATATAGTTTTCATTCTATTTTTAAAAGATTATTAATTATTCCACTATTAATAAGTATTCTGTCATTTTATTTCAAAGTACTGCCCTTTAATTTATTACTTATATAAATTTCCATTCTCTTCCTATAACAAACTCTGTTTTAATCTGTTATCATTTAGTCTCTACAAAGTTTGTAATTTTGGAGCATTAATTTGGTGCTTGTTTTGGCTTTATGTATTCTATTTTGTGGTTGTTTATGTTAATTTACTGGTTCACATTTTTTGTGTGATTAAAAATCAGAACTAAAATTATTAGTTTAAAAAATTGTGAAGATGTCAATAGACTCATACAAATATCATACAAATATTTACCATGAAAAAAGTCAATAATGATCAAATTTGTTGTGCCATAATACAAAAAATTTGTCAGCATCATTGATTGTTCTTTTTCCTGTGGTAATTCTATACATTTTTTGCTTTTAATATTTCAGAAAGAAAAGTTGTAATTTTCAATAATTTATTTACAATTTTGACATTATTTATGCAACATAATTGTAAAATATTTATTTTAAATCAAAAAAATATATGATTACAATTATATTTTATTAAACCAATAAACATCACATGACCACCTCCTCTAATGATTGTGCATAACTGTTGTTAAAACAGGCAAAACTCACTATATATATATATATTGCCACCCACAGCAAGCTAGAGTAATCAATGGATGCCAGAAGGCTTGTGCATAAAATCACCATCTAGTGCCTACTCATCCAACATCCCCAGACTAGCTTCTGGCTTATGGACTTCGTCAGTGAGGAGCCATGGATATGAGAGCACTGCATCTAGATCTTAGGATCTAATGCAACCCTCCAGCAACCACTGAAAAAGGCCATAAGCCAGAAACTAATCGGGGGATGTTGGATGAGTAGGTACTAGATGGGGATTTTATGCACAAGCCTTCTGGCATACATTGATTACTCTAGCTTGCTGTGTGTTGCAATATATATATAGTGAGTTTTGCCTGTTTTAACATACACAAGCATTAGAGGAGGTGGTCATGTGATGTTTATTGGCTTAAAACCAATTCTGCCTAATAGTTTAGTGGTGGCTATGGTTATTAAAGAACCAAAGACACCAAAATGTATGGGTACTGAACTGGGTACAGACCCGTATGACTATATAAGCTAATGAGCTTGGATTGAAAACATTAAGGTGTTTTCAGTTTAAGACTCATAGTTTTGTAGTTAAATGGAGATAAAAGATGGTTGCTGGAGGGTTGCATTAGATTCTAAAATCTAGATGCAGTGCTCTCAGATCCAAGGCTCTTCACTGACAAAGGCCATAAGCCAGAAACTAGTCTTGGGATGCTGGATGAGTAGGCACTAGATGGGGATTTTATGGACAATCCTTCTGGCATCCATTAATTACTCTAGCTTGCTGTGTGTGGCAATATATGTAGTGAGTTTTGACTGTTTTATATTTTTTTAGAAAATGTTCATTTTAAATTGTAGTTATAATAAAGTGGAAGCTCTTTTTATTGGCTAACAAGAATCACTTTCATAAATATCAGTAAGGATATTTTTTGTGAAATTTTAATAATAATGTTAATTCTAAATTTTAACACATATATTTATGCTTTTGAAATGTCTCAACAAAATTTTATTTTTGTTTTAAAAATCAAATTCAAATAAAAATTACTTATTTCAATAACAGCCAATATTACAATTCAATACATAAGGAGCAAATATAATCAAAATTATCACTTAGTTCTTTTAAATAAGAATGAAAGGAGTTGGACCTTAAATGAGTCAAATAAGAATAATTACAAAAATTATTTAAAAAAAATTAATATATATAATATTTTGTAATAAATACTTTTTAAAAAGCCAAAAAAATAATTTTCTTCAATCACAGTTGAGGTTTTTGTATTTAATTTCAAATAAAAGTAAGAGGTGTCCAGAAATTAATTACTTCAATCACTAATTTTTACAGCAATTGAATTAATCAATTTTGGTCACCCTACACTTTTATTTCAAGTTAAGTATACAAACTTCAATTGTAGTTGATGAAAACAATTATTTCTTATTTTAGTGCTGAATGAAAGTATTCTTAAAATATTATTTTTATGTATTATTTATCACAATAAAAACTTTTTGGGAAATAAATATCTTTATTTGATATCTTCAATTAAGTTGTATAAATAATATTACCATTTTATTGGTTATACCAATAATCTTTATAATAGTCTTCTTCATTTTTTATTTTAATAAATTATACTTTTCTCGAGCTTCCACTATTAGTTGCTCTATAATATATACATATATTTCAAGTTTTCCATCTAACTCACTAAAAGATACAATATCGTAAGTGTTAGATAATTCTTTCAATTTATACAAGCAATCATATTTTCTTTGAAATTAGGCATCCAAATAAAGAATTTCATAAAATAATAGCCTGGGATTGTAACTGTGGTTCTTAACATACTTCCCATGCCTTGAACTACTTTCATGTTTGCAATATTGTAGCTTTCAGTATATAATCATAACATATTTTGGTCTGTTTGGCTACAGATTTTAAAGATAATGAACATTCACATACATATGCAATTATATTCTGCCTTATTCAGGAATTTATTTTACATTAAATATGTGCTAATGAAATATTGCATTTTAAGAAAATATTTCATCTTATATAGAAATACAGAATATTCATGCATGAATGTACTTTATGGTTATTAAATATTTTATCTGTCTATGAAACTAAAATAAAGTATAAAATAAACTCAGTGCTTATTACATTCTTCATACTCTTTATGAATTTCAAATAGCTAGATAAACTACCATTGTCTTATAAAGCTTCATATTATTTTGAAGGAACTTCCATCGTTTTCCTTATAAATATTTTTGTTGACTTAATTCTCACTTTATTTCAAAAGAAAATAATATTATCTTCATACTGCTTCAATTTACTATAGTAATTGCAATCAAAGTTATCAACAAATCATGAGCTATTATCACATAGATGTGGAATTATATTCTGCCTTAAATAACCTAATGGTATCTTATTTAAAAGTTATGAGACATTTGAAAGTTAATACTATAATATTTTGATGATTTTAATTTTAGGGAATAAAAGTCAGTGAACTTAACTTAATATTATTAACTTCAGAAAGAAGGCCAACAAATTAACTTAAATGGCATATTGGAGCTCAATTTGTACATATTGATGTGAACAGTTACAACATATTAAAATCTACAAGAAGAAATAAATATGGAGTGGCTATTAAAAAACTTGTCCTGTTTGTTTTTTAATGCCTTAAAAATAAATCAAATACTTTTTTTTTTTTCATTTAATAGCAAACTGTTTTTATAATATCATTAGTCAATAAATTTTTTGGGACTCTTTGTTTTATTAAAATACTATTCTCTTTTGTATTACTTGTCAACTATAAGATTACGTATGTTTTAGATTTTATATGTTTTGATAATTAAAGTTATTATAAATCAATTTAGTGATGTGCTAAAACGCAGGAAAGAAAATATATTAACAAAGCAATGCATATCGTTATATATGCTATACAAATTTATATATTTTTTTAAAAAAGTCTTAACTAGGTGTTGTAGTTTATATAAAAAATTAAACAAAGCACATATTAATATATGCTTAATATATATACAATATGCACTTAATGTAAGTTTATTTATATTCTAAATAAATCCATATGTGTTTGTGTTGACAAATTAAATCAGCTGATAGACAAATATTTCGTTTGCCCTCCTTAATTCTATTTTTAGACTGTATTTAAAAGTCTCCAATTGAACAAACAAGTTCTTATGCCGCGAATAGCATTTGTTTTATGTTTAGTAATATTTTCTTTTTTAATTTTTTCTTTTCCATATTATGCAGGTCATTACCCTCAGCAACTTTAAAGTCATTAAAAAGCTAAAGAACACAAACAAATCATATAAATAAATTGAGGAATTACACACGATGTTTGTTTTCTAAAATTGTAATTTAATTGCTAGCAATGTCATTATAACGTAAAAAAAATCTGAAGCTTAGCTACGATTAAATTCTTTTGAAGTGTAACAAAATATTTTAACGTTATCAATAAGATTGTAATTTCAGTAACGATGAGTTATGGGCGTCACTATTTCTTTCACAGCTTAATTTGTAGCCTTCAAAAATATACTGATTCATACATATATGAAAGGAAAAGGGTGACAAAATATTTTACTGTTATGATAATTATTAAAACTGATATGAAGTTAAGTTCACATTTTTAAGGAAAATGTTCACATATGAAAAATATATTGTATATTCAAATAGATATTTATGTATGTATTATATATTCAGTGAAAGGTCTCTCATGTAACAGTAAGGCATGTGGTTTCTATATTGATGACTTGAGTTTCATTTTGAACTGAATAAAATTTATTTGAATTTATAATCAGGTTTAGGATTTTTTTTTTTTCCAAGATATCTCATCCCTGGAAAATTTAGATAACTAGTCAATGTTGGTTGTGAAATGAAATCTTATTTCTTAGCAATAATATCACATGACATTCTTTCATGTTTGCTCTTATGTTGTTTTTAAGCCATTTTCTGTAATATTGAATAATTAATGAATCTATATGTTATAATGTTATAAAATTCACATCTCCAAAATATTTTATATCAGTTGGCTTGGATTTAAAACTTTGTGTTTGGTTTTTTTAATTTCAGGATATTAGCATGCATAGTATAAAGGATTTTATATATAGAGCTTGCAAAACAAGCTCTTACCAAGCTTTGTAGAATATCTCCAACCTCAAACCAGTTTCTGTTACTGGTGTGTAAAAACTGGTCTTAAGTTGGGGATAATCTACAAAGCTTATTAAGAGCTTGGTTTGTGAGCTCTATATATAATATTTGTAAATACAAGCTTTTAAAATTATGTCAAGTGACATCTGATTTGATTTTTTTATAATTTTATTTTTTGCTATGATGGCTTTGGCAATTGCATATTGCTAAATATATTAATATATGGTGTATGATTCAGTCCCATATGGCTATTTAAGTTAGATAGCTGGATTGGAAGACATATGGATGTCTGAAAAATTCAGATTTTCTACTTAATAATTATACATTAGATAAAGTGGTAGGCTTGTCCTGGTATTTTTAATCGAATGACTGAATATCCTAGCACCTCACTAAGGATGCCAGTAGCAGAAACTGGTCTGAGGTTGGGGATAGTCTACAAAGCTTGTTAAGAGCTGGTTTTGCAAGCTCCATATATAACATTTGTAAATACAAGCTTATTAAATTAGATCCTGTGACATCTGAATTGATTTTTTGTAAGTATAAAGGAATAGAAGATGGGTGCTATATGAATAAGATAATTATTTCAAGCTTTAATAATTAATAATATAGTGATTTATATCTCTGTAATATTGGGGAAGGAAATATTTTTCACATATGTTCTAAGTTCAAAATCTAATTTAGGCATAGTCAATAATTGTCGGTTTATTTAAAAAATAAATTCTAATCATAGCTGGACAACTTATAGTTTTAAAGTAATTATTGATGGGAGAAAGATGTTACTTTTAGAGCATGTGTGAATAATACTTACATTCACAATATTACAAATATAGTAAATAATAATTTTGACTGATCATGCTTAAAGAAGAAAGTATTGTAGCCATTTTTCTTTAGTTTAGTATTGTTTATGTTTTTTTATTTTATTTATAAATATTGTAGAATTTTAAAAATGAATGACTTTGATACTGGATTTATATCAGAAGTCCTATTGTCACTGATTGGAAAGATTTAATTTGAGATTATTCTGATTCTTATAAATGACAAAATTTCTTAAATAATTAATAAAAATGGCCTCCCTTGCATAATCTTGCTAGGCATTTATGTCTATTGAATTGTTTATTGAAATCAGTAAAAATGGTAATGGAAAAAAAGCAGGAAATAATGGAAATAGTATATATATTTCTTTAAGAAATTTTTTGGAATGCAGTTATCAAAATTTAATATTTGTAGGATCATTGTTAGAGTGATTTGTCTCTCAGAGGAAGAAAAATTAATTGAACACTTATATAAAGTTATAAGTTATTGTTTTGAACCAAAGTATCAATTGAAAGTAGCCTCTCTGACACTGGATTTACTGTATCGTATATATATTGAAATTAATAATTCATTATTTATTTCAATAAAAAAAAAATTCTTCTAAGCAAAATGATATACAATTTTTTTTTCAAAAAAAAAAAAAGGAAGGAAAAAAAGAACTAAAATGAGATTCAAGAAAGAATTTAACTTTTGGATATAAAAAAAATAATAATTTTATTTTCTCTTGATCAGATTGGAATACTACTTCATACAAATCTCAGGATTCACTATGCCTTGTGAATAAAAAGGAAGGACCCTACTAACAGTTATCTAGATGTAATCTGGAATACTTTTGAATATGTTGAATAGCTCCAACTGAAATGAAGAAATAGGATTATTTAAATAATAGATAAAAATTACAATACTAATATCTCCTAAACAGACTTCTAATATATGTCAGAAAGAAGTAAATGACAATTATTTGGTTTTGACGAGTCTTATATTTAAAGTCTGATTTGTACTTTACCTAGTATGAATTTGTAAATAAGGCTTATGAAAAAGTGTCAATTAAAAATATAAAATAAATGAAATTGTAATACTTTTTTTTTGCTTGTTAAGATTATTTGTTAAAAGATATATATATATATCATAAAGGTAAAGAAATAATGATAATCATGCAAATGCAATGCATGCCTATAAATTGCCTAAGTTTTAAATAACCATAGTTAACATGTAATTATTTTCATTAGTTTATTCATTCATAGTTAAACTTATATTTGATTGCTGAAAATTCGATCTCATGTAGATGGATTTTTATATGCACAGTTGTTTGTTCAATGTTTAATAGTTTACATATGTTCACATTCATATGGGAGAATACATTCCTATCAGATTAATGAGTTAGGGAATGCTCTCAGAATGAATCATTCCTGTATCAATTATAATAGTATTAAATTAGGTTTAGGATCAAAAAATCACTCCTTATAATTATTGCTTAGAAGGCTTATTTAGTTAAGGTTAGAGCCACAAGGTCATCCCTTTATATTCATTATTATGTAAGCAGTTATGTTTAGGATTAGAATCTAAAAGACCAGTCCTATGATATTGTGATAAAGACAGTATTGATGTCTGTCCCATGTAGAGCATGTGCATATGTAAGTACTAGAAGGTATGCAAGTCAAAGAAATGTTTATATTTATGGCTCATACATGCATAGAATTATATATTTAAGTTTAGTGATGTAAGGGTTAAAAGTACAGCAAATGTATTGCATTAACTATAAATATATTGATACTATGATGTATAAAGATTGAAGGATTTTGGCAAAGAAATAAATTTCATATCATTTAATGATTATTCTTTGTAAGTAAATTATTTTTATATGTTTTGTTAATTTTATTAAAGAAAGTAAATAAATTATTATCACATAATTTATTACCTTATGTATGTAAAATTGCTTGATCTACCAACATTTATCAAGAATAACTTATGTTTTCCATGATTTAGCTTGGCATTACAAATGGGGCTAGTTTACTTCCTGATGCTTAAAGCCAGGTCATGCCCATGTAACATGTAAATAGACAAATAGAGAAATTACAAAATGTTGAAATATGCTAATCTGCTCATAACAATATATATATATGTTATACTTAATGTTTTCACGGTTATAATTTATCTATCTATCTATCTATCTATCTATCTATCTATCTATCTATCTATCTATCTATCTATCTATCTATCTATCTATCTATCTATCTATCTATCTATCTATCTACCTAATCTAATCTAATCTAATCTATCTATCTATCTATCTATCTATCTATCTATCTATCTATCTATCTATCTATCTATCTATCTATCTATCTATCTATCTATCTATCTATCTATCTATCTATCTATCTATCTATCTATCTATCTATCTATCTATCTATCTATCTATCTATCTATCTATCTATCTATCTATCTATCTATCTATCTATCTATCTATCTATCTATCTATCTATCTATCTATCTATCTATCTATCTATCTATCTTATCTATCTATCTATCTATCTATCTATCTATCTATCTATCTATCTATCTATCTATCTATCTATCTATCTATCTATCTATCTATCTATCTATCTATCTATCTTATCTATCTATCTATCTATCTATCTATCTATCTATCTATCTATCTATCTATCTATCTATCTATCTATCTATCTATCTATCTATCTATCTATCTATCTATCTATCTATCTATCTATCTATCTATCTATCTATCTATCTATCTATCTATCTATCTATCTATCTATCTATCTATCTATCTATCTATCTATCTATCTATCTATCTATCTATCTTTATCTATCTATCTATCTATCTATCTATCTATCTATCTATCTATCTATCTATCTATCTATCTATCTATCTATCTATCTATCTATCTATCTATCTATCTATCTATCTATCTATCTATCTATCTATCTATCTATCTATCTATCTATCTATCTATCTATCTATCTATCTATCTATCTATCTATCTATCTATCTATCTATCTATCTATCTATCTATCTATCTATCTATCTATCTATCTATCTATCTATCTATCTATCTATCTATCTATCTATCTATCTATCTATCTATCTATCTATCTATCTATCTATCTATCTATCTATCTATCTATCTATCTATCTATCTATCTATCTATCTATCTATCTATCTATCTATCTATCTATCTATCTATCTATCTATCTATCTATCTATCTATCTATCTATCTATCTATCTATCTATCTATCTATCTATCTATCTATCTATCTATCTATCTATCTATCTATCTATCTATCTATCTATCTATCTATCTATCTATCTATCTATCTATCTATCTATCTATCTATCTATCTATCTATCTATCTATCTATCTATCTATCTATCTATCTATCTATCTATCTATCTATCTATCTATCTATCTATCTATCTATCTATCTATCTATCTATCTATCTATCTATCTATCTATCTATCTATCTATCTATCTATCTATCTATCTATCTATCTATCTATCTATCTATCTATCTATCTATCTATCTATCTATCTATCTATCTATCTATCTATCTATCTATCTATCTATCTATCTATCTATCTATCTATCTATCTATCTATCTATCTATCTATCTTTATCTATCTATCTATCTATCTATCTATCTATCTATCTATCTATCTATCTATCTATCTATCTATCTATCTATCTATCTATCTATCTATCTATCTATCTATCTATCTATCTATCTATCTATCTATCTATCTATCTATCTATCTATCTATCTATCTATCTATCTATCTATCTATCTATCTATCTATCTATCTATCTATCTATCTATCTATCTATCTATCTATCTATCTATCTATCTATCTATCTATCTATCTATCTATCTATCTATCTATCTATCTATCTATCTATCTATCTATCTATCTATCTATCTATCTATCTATCTATCTATCTATCTATCTATCTATCTATCTATCTATCTATCTATCTATCTATCTATCTATCTATCTATCTATCTATCTATCTATCTATCTATCTATCTATCTATCTATCTATCTATCTATCTATCTATCTATCTATCTATCTATCTATCTATCTATCTATCTATCTATCTATCTATCTATCTATCTATCTATCTATCTATCTATCTATCTATCTATCTATCTATCTATCTATCTATCTATCTATCTATCTATCTATCTATCTATCTATCTATCTATCTATCTATCTATCTATCTATCTATCTATCTATCTATCTATCTATCTATCTATCTATCTATCTATCTTATCTATCTATCTATCTATCTATCTATCTATCTATCTATCTATCTATCTATAAAACTGTATCAAGAGGTAACAGTAGTAATAATTCCAAAAGTAGTTTTCTTCCATCTACTCTAGGATCATCTACTACAAAGTTGAATAATCAATAGATACCATGTTGTATAATACTGTAATATTTCCATTCTCAAACCAGATTCTGACTTGCTTTTCTCAGTGAGGTTGTAATTGAAATGTGAATTAATTAATAAGTTGTGCCTCTTGAAGCAAAATTTGTCTGTTCAACGGTATCTGTTTCAATTTTATGAAACCTTATATTACAATGTTACATTTATAATATTTAGAGAAAAAAGCTTTAAGTTCTCATCGTACATCATTATTGCAGTAATATCAATAAAAATATGTTGTTGTTTTTTTACTTTAATATACATATTGATAAAAATAATATTCTTTGTTAATACCTTGACTATCATAAAGTTTTGTTCATATAGGAATATGAATGCATTTAAATCCAAACAATGGTATTTATATGGTTATTTTATAATTAAAAACAAAGATGTAAAAGTTACTATAGCATGAGCATTTGTAAATAGAGGTTGTTAGATAGATCAGATATTATCACGTTTTTAAGTTAATTAAATGGTAGTTGCATTAAAACATTTTTTTTATATATAGAGAAAATTGGATATTTATTTTGAAGCAGCTGTTTTTCATATTATATTTCAACAGAGTGCAATTAGTAACATGGCCAATTTACATTTTCAAGCTAAGCATGTTTTATCTCTCTTAAAGAGAAGTGTTATTTATGGTTGTGGATTAGTTAGTTCTTAGATTCATTAAAATTAATATCATAATTTGTTCTCTAATTATGATTGTATTACTAATGCTTAGACCTTCCAAAGTGCTCCAGTATTATAAAATTATCATTTGTAAAGATGGTAATGGTCTATTAAATATAGAAACATTATTTATTTATCTTATGGCATACATGTGAATATATTAACACAAAATATAGATTTTGCTAATGCTTTATTTAAAAAGATGTGATATTTTGCTTAGCAGAATAATTAACTTTGAATGTGGAACTTCCTAAACAGTAGAGATATTTAAATACAGAAGTTCAATGACTCTTGATAACTGTGCATTATTATTTTCAATATAAAAATGCATCAAAATCATAATCATTTTTGTGTACATGAAGAACATAAATACATAAGCCATGGGAACAGCTGCATATTGCATAAATTTTGACTAATCTTGCATGCTTTTTTTGTTTGCAAGTCACATGTATAGCAAGAGAAAAACAAATAATGAAAATTGACATTTGATTAACTTTTAGGATTTCAGTTTAATTATATTTAAAATCTTTGTATGATACAAAGGAAATTTAATTAATTTATATATTTCATAAAAAATGTTGGAATTAAAACTATTCAAATTAAAACTATTTTATTTGACATGCAACATTATTTATAAAAATATGTTACAATAGTCGTTTTTAATTGCTGTTGGCAATTCATATTACCATTTGACTACATTTTCTTTAAATATATTTTAATTATTAACTATATTATATTTTTTAATATTTGAAATAAACAAGCAGAATAAATATTAGAGTTTAAAGACAAAAAATTCAAAAATGGTAATCCTTTATCATTTATCCATTATCTATTATATATACTGTAATGAAAAATTTATTTGAAAACTGAAGTGTCTTGCTTACTCATTTAAAATACAATTATACTTTGTCCATTTTGGGAATAACATATAATTATAGGTCATTTATGGATAGGGAAGCCACTTTCAAAATGAAAGAGTATGATAAATGAACAAAACTTGAAATATATCCCAGTATATGCTCACTAAAGACTAAAGACTTGGCTGGCGAACTTTTCATCTCTAGATAAGATAAGCTATCCAAAAGATCAAAATGTCATGTCACAGATAAATTTATTAGTATTTATTAACCCAATAATTACAAAATAAAGCAAACGAATTAATAAATCATCCTTGCATAGATAAATATTCCACATAGTTGTAATATACCATATAAAATATTATAGAATATTAAATAAAGATATGCACAAATTTAACACTTAATATAATTCAACATTTCAAATACAAAATAAATTAAATTATTTCAATATATCAAATACAAAATAAATTAAATAAATTTCTTATGTGCATTAGGCTTTTTCAATAAAAGGTGTTAACACCTTATTACTTGCAGCTTTTTTTTGAATGTCAAATATGACCATATTAACAAAATAAAACACATACACACAGAGACTAGCAAAACATTTCCATTCCCTTTAAACAAGAAAATTTCATTTAAACAAATGTCTTTGATTTTTCTAAACATCCATGTGCATTAAAAAATCCTTTTTTTTATTTGTAGTTCTAAATGTAAACCATTCTTATTGTCTCTTAGATAGAGATTTTTTTTTTCTCTTTTTTTTTTTTAAAAAAAAAAAAGACAATGCAGACTTAATTTCTCTATGACAATTGAATTCCTATTAGATTCATATTGAAATACCCATGTGATGAACATAGATTCATCTTCTTATTAAAGAGTTGGTAAGAAGCCAGATTAAAGAAATAACACTTGCTAAAGAATCCATAAGATATCAGATTTAAATAATACTTATTAATAAAATAATACATTTCTTCATAGGTCCAATTAAAAATTATAACTCTCCTTGATTAATAGTTTCACTCTGCTAGGTTGGCCACAGATTTAGCACATGTAAGTAACACTCTAAAAAACAGCTTCTATTTTTTTTTTCTGCTCTCTAGTATGGCAACCTATCATATGGTCCAAATATTAGCAGCTACACATGATTCTAGGATTGAAATGAATATATGTTAAAACTTAGCATACTATGTGTTTATTTTCTAATACATGAATTATGTAAAAGTTGGTGTCATAATTTAATGAGCAATATTCTCAAAACTACTATTTTGCATTCAGCTTTTTTTTCTTTTCAGATTTTCTGGCTTGCATATGAAATTAATTGCTTAGTGTCAATTGATCATGTTTTTTAAATTAAAAACTCAAGTTGCCACAGAAATTTCTCCAGCTTTTCTCTTCCAAGAACAACTACTAATAAAAATTCATTGTCAAGCAACATTCTAAAAACAGTTACCATGTGATATAATCCACTTCCTCTATAACTATAGCTACTCAGTCAATTTTTTTTTTTAATACTATGCAAAATTCTTTACTTAAAATAATAAAATAAACATTCCTCAATCTACAGATTAGTGTTGGAACTTTAATTGTTAAACCAATAAACATTTTATGCTTGTGTATAACTGTTGCTAAAACAAGCAAAACTCAATATATGTATGCCACACACAGCAAGCTAGAGTAATCAATGAATGCCAGAAGGCTTGTGCATAAAATCCTCATCTAGAATCCATTGATTACTCTAGCTTACCATGTGTGGCATACATACAGTGAGTTTTGCCTGTTTTAACAACAGTTATACACAAGCATAAGAGGTGGTGGTCATGTGATGTTATTGGCTTAAAACCAATCATGCCTAATAGGATAGTGGTGACTATGGTTACTAAAGAAACAAAGACACCAAAATGTATGGGTAATGAACTGAGTTCAGACCCATATGACTATATAAGTTAATGGGCTTGGATTGAAAATATTAAGATGTTTTCAGTTTAAGACTCATAGTTTTGTAGTTAAATGAAGATAAAAGGTGGCTGCCAGAGAGTTGCATTAGATCCTAAGGTTTAGGTGCAGTGCTCTCAGATCCAAGGCTCCTCGCTGGTAAAGGCCACAAGCCAGAAACTAGTTTGGGGATATTGGATGAGTAGGCATTAGATGGGAATTTTATGCACAAGCCTTCTGGCATCCATTGTTTACTCTAGCTTGCTGTGTGTGGCATATGTATAGTGAGTTTTGTCTGTTTTAACTTAAATTGTTCTAGTAGCATAAATTCCATCCTCTTATCTATTATAGAATTTAAGCAATGACAATATTTTATAAATATACTTAAAAAATATCTATATACTTAAAAAAACATTCATATTTGAATAAATTTGGAGTCAACACTCTTAGTTTGACACAACCTTTTGCTAAATTAATATAAATGAAATATTTTAGCTCAAAATATTTCTCAATATTATTGTATATATGATTTTCTATTAAAAACAGCATAGATTTTAATGTGAAATGACTCACTCCAGCATTATAATTCCAGTGAAAGAAAACAATAAAATAAAATATAAACAGAGTCACAGATCACATGACCCATTCTCTTAAGCTTGTAAGGTATAAACAATGAGCATTGCCAATTGCTCAACAAGATTTGTGATAAATGCTTAGCCAGAGAAAGCATTTAAAATATCTCTGTCAGGAACCCTCCCCCCAAACCTCTGACCATGGTTTCATGCTTTGGCACTCCTCAGAGAGGGTGTTAGAATAGCTTCATACACTGGATCTAAAAATATCAACCCAAAGCCAGCATTTATCTAAAAATTATCTATTGAGTGGAAAATCTGAAATTTTCAGACACCTACATTCCTTCAAACCCAGATAACCAACTCAAAAAGCTATATGGAGCTGACAGATCTTCAGCCAATCCATATATTAATAGTCTTAGCAATATAACATTACATAAGACTTAAAGCAGAGACTATAAGTAGCCAAATAAAAAATAGTCATAGAACATATGACCCCATTCTCTTAAGCTTGTAAGATATAAACAATGAGCATTGCCAATTTTACAAGCTTCGTGATAAATGCTCTGTCAGGAACCCTCCCCAACCTCTGACCATTGTTTCATACTTTGGCACTCTTTAGAGAGGCACTAGAATATCTTCAGACACAAGATCTACATGCTGAAGATCTCTCAGCTCCATATAACTATTTGAGTTGAATAGCTGGGTTTGAAGACATTTAGGTGTCTGAAAATTTCAGATTTCCCACTCTATTATTTGAGTTGAATAGCTGGGTTTGAAGACATTTAGGTGTCTGAAAATTTCAGATTTTCCACTCAATAGATAACTTTTAGATAAATGCTGGATTTGGGTTGGTATTTTTAGATCTAGTGTCTGAAGCTACCCTAGTACTTCTCTGAGGAGTGCCAGAGCACAAAACCATGATCAGAGGTTCGGGAGAGGGGTTCTGCCAAAGATATTTTAAATGATTTCTCTGGCTAAGCATTTATCACAAAGCTTGTTGAGCAATTGGCAATGCTCATTGTTTATATCTTATAAGCTTAAGAGAATGGGGTCATGCGATCTATGACTGTTTTTATTTGACTATTTATAGTCTCTGCTTTAAGTCTTATGTAATGTTATATTTCTAAGACTACAATATATGGTTTGGCTGAAGATCTCTCAGCCTCATATAGCTATTTGCGTTGGATAGCTGGGTTTGAAGACATGTAGGTGTCTGAAATTTTCAGATTTTTCACTCAATAGATAACTTTTATATAAATGCTGGCTTTGGGTTGGTATTTTTAGATCTAGTGTCTGAAACTATCTTAGCACATTTCTGAGGAGTGCCAAAGCACAAAACCATGGTCAGAGGTTGGGGGGGGGTTCTTGACATATATTTTAAATGCTCTCTCTGGCTAAGCATTTATCACAAAGCTTGTTGAGCAATTGGCAAAGATCATTCATAGCTTAAAACAATAAAATGACTTTATTTACATTTTTTTATTCTAAAATCTATCGATACATTAGCACTGTGTCAAGTTAATCTATATAAATATTATAAACCCTAAATACTATCCTATTAACCTAGCTCATCAGTCATTTTTGGACTTGATGAATGCATGAATGGTTTTGCTCTGACACAGCATAAATAGCCTATTCTACACATGTCAAATTAGGAAAATTAATACTTATTATAACCCTGACATTTGCATATTAAGTCTCAGTTACACCAGTGGCTTACTCTCATATATGAAACATTGTTTCTTTTCCTGTAAAACAAGTAAAGATGATTTATGAATCTATTACTAAAATGCATGGCAGGTCTTTACATCTGTTATTATACTTTATGACATTCATATCATAATATTCAATATAACTTTAGCTATAATATATCATTCATATGACTGAAGAATTTGCCATCATCATTTTGTCTGAAATGACTAATTTTCATGATTAAAGGGTTACGATATTCTTGCATTGTAGACTCTTTTTACTAATAGTTTTTTCTGGAGACTGGACTGGCATTCAACTGTTAAGAGAATGACCATCAACTTGCAAAGATGAGATCAACAAAGAATCCTACCATTGGACCATACATACTATGAAAATCAGGAGAATGATCTCAATTTAAACACTGTTATGTATAACAAAAAAAACTATTTAACTTGCTCAAGTTCTTTAAAAATAAATTCTTGATAATCTTCTTGAGATGTAAAGGCAGGTGTACAACTTTAGAATATGCTTTGCTTATTTTCTCTGATTCTTAGAGTCAAGGGGTTCATGAGAGGACTATTTTAACTGACCATGATAAATGATGCAAAATATCACCCTTGAAAATGGGCTAATATAGTGTTGAAACAGAAACATTTTAAAAAATTACATGAAATCATTGTACCATCATTTCATTAATAAAATGCTCCATCCATTGTCAGTACTGAAAGCAAAACTATACAAACTCAAGCAATCAAAGATCATTCATTCTCCACAGCTTTAAATCTGTGATTTTGTCTTTTTTCAAGATGCCTATAACAACATCTTGCTGTGGATGATACACTCTTCAACTCATTTCTAGAGCTATATTTTAATGGAATATCACAATTTTTTTCATTTAAGTTTATCTGTTTGGTTTTGGCTCTTCAAATGATTGATGTCTCTTCCTGTTCCTCCATGGTCTGGCATCACTTTTCTCTGTGTTTCCAATGCATGAATAGTGTAGAGTTATGAAATTTTTCCCATTGTTTATTTGTATAGTTATGGGGCTCATATAAATTTGCATTGAGAAAATATACCACCTGAATAATCAATTGTCTTCCCATCAATGCTCATAATCATTTGCTCAATTCTAAATAGTCAATTATGTCAAATTATTACAATAATCTGCCTTTTGGTAAAACTGCAGGCATCCAAGGTTCTCAGCTTGGCCACTGGTCTTCTAATTACTGAGAATAAGCTTCTGTACACTTCATATGAAATCTTTTCTACATTATCTGATATTTAATAGCCTCCTGGAATTCATCTGTTATTAAGTTGTTCACCAATGCCTCTCTATAACTACAAAATATCTCAGGTTGATAAAACAATGAGTCTCATCAGGCTTGAGAATCTTTTTGTAAGTGGCTGCATGTAATGACCAACTTAGATTTTTCTGATATTATACTGAGATTAAAGTATATTTGCAAGCTACTTAGATGCTCAGTCAGTGTTTCACCATTCTAACCTCAGAATAACTGATTAATATCCATTTACATGTATCCCTCCATGATCAGTGTATTAAATTTTAAAGTTTTCACTTTTCTTTTACTTATCATATAATTATTCACATATTCAGAATTATTCAGTATCTTTTTCTTTTAGTTTGCTTGAATTTCTAACCCTGCATCTATCTTATATTTCTATATATTTTTGTTTCTTTAAGGTCCTTAACTTTACTCTCACTGTTCTCTTATACCAATTTATCAGTTACAATCTTTACATCACTAATTTTTCTAGATAATTTATTTACATTGCCTCCTCATTGATTGTTCACTTTCATTTTTATTTTCTACAACTTGTTAAATTTTTAAACCTTTCCCTATTTTCTTTAGACTTTTCCTTCATTTTATTAAATCCCTTATCCTAGTCTTTCTTTAGAATCCCAATTTTGCTTAAACTCTATGCTCTTATCTTTTCACATGTCTATTTCATAGTTGTGTTTGTTTAAATCTCTTTTCACATTAATATTTCATGTCATGAAATCTTTCTTCACATTTTTCTTGCATTTTACTAATTTTCCATTTTATCAAATTTCACCTCAACTTTTTCATTATTATTTCTTAAATTTCTTTTGTATTGGTTGTAGTATATTCTCTGTATCATGGATGTCTGAGTTTGTCCTTTCTGGTGAGTATCTTGTTACTTCTGTTTGATTTCTTTGATTTTTCATTATTTTTCATGTAGATCTCATTAACATTTATTTAATCTGTTTCAATATTACAAATCTTTACTATTAATTAATCCTATTCCATATATTAGTACTGTTTACTATAGTCATATGATTAAATATTGTGACCACTTTTCTCTTCAGCATGTTCCGCTACCTCACATTCAAACCATTTGAAACTCTTATCTTAGAGTTTAGGTTCATTTTATTTTTAGCCATTGCTAACCAAATGCCATTTTGCATCTACTTTAATTTTTATCTGTGCAAATTTTCTATTTTGATATTTCTATTATTAGTGGGTGTTGCTTAACAACTGCAACCAATTTCCTCTCAAGGTTTTATATTATTTTATTTTTTTAGATGAAACCTCATGTTGTTAGTGTAAATTATGTAATGGGACAGTTATTTGAAAACTGAATATCTTATTTACTCTTCTAAAATATAATTTTATTTGATCAATTTTAAAAATATCATTTAATTATAGGTCTTTAATTAATGAATATGGATGTGATTTTCTGAAGGAAAGAATATGATGAATGAGCAGCAATTGTAATATACCTGAGTACACACCCTCTAAAAGCTCAGCTGAGGAAACTGTTCCTTTCTAGATAAGATAAGCTGTCCAAAAGATTAAAATGCCATGAGACTAATAATTTTATATAATAATATTTATTAACCCGATAATAACAAAATAAAACAAACCAATTAATAAATCATCCCCACATACAGATAAATATTTCACATAGTTATAATATACTCCATAAATTATTATAAGATATTAAAACAGCATTATGCTGTTGCACATGCACTTTGAAGATTTTAACTATAAATGAATGAATACTAGCACTCAACCACATGATAAAGTCTTTGGAAAAGATAGAATGTTCATCTAACTTTTCAAACCCAAATGCTTTTGTATGGGTGAATCTTAAGTGTTTGAAAGTGAAAGCGTGAATATATTAAATAATCACTTTAAATTACTATTACATGCTTGAATAAAAGACACTAATGAAATTTACTAGAATTTACGATAAGTCATTCTTCTTATTTGATATTAAATGTATGTAAATAAATCATTTTTATATAGCGCGATGTTTGTAAACTGTAATATTTAAAACAGCATTATGCTGTTGCACATGCGCTTTGAAGATTTTAACTATAAATGAATGAATACTAACACTCAACCACATGATAAAGTCTTTGGAAAAGATAGAATAGCCATCTATCTTTTCGAACCCAAATGCTTTTGTATGGGTGAATCTTAAGTGTTTGAAAGTGAAAGCGTGAATATATTAAATAATCACTTTAAATTACTATTACATGCTTGAATGAAAGACTTTATCATGTGGTTGAGTATTAGTATTCATTCATTTATAGTTAAAATCTTTAAAGCACATGTGCAACAGCGTAATGCTGTTTTAAATATTACAGTTTACAAACATCGCGCTATATAAAAATGATTTATTTACATACATTTAATATCAAATAAGAAAAATGACATATCATAAATTCTAGTAAATTTCATTAGCGTCTTACATTCAAGCATGTAATAGTAATTTAAAGTGATTATTTAATATATTCACGCTTTCACTTTCAAACACTTAAGATTCACCCATACAAAAGCGTTTGAGTTCAAAAAGATAGATGGCCATTCTATCTTTTCCAAAGACTTTATCATGTGGTTGAGTATTAGTATTCATTCATTTATAGTTAAAATCTTCAAAGCGCATGTGCAACAGCATAATGCTGTTTTAAATATTACAGTTTACAAACATCGCGCTATATAAAAATGATTTATTTATAAGATATTAAATAAGATATACAGAAATATAGCACTAAATATAATCCAACATTTTAAATACAAAATAAATAAATTTCTGATGTGCATTATCTCTTTTCAATAAATATGTTAACATCTTACTGCTACAGCTTTTTCTCGAATGTCAAGTATGAACATACTAATAAAACAAAACACATAAAAAACTAAACAAAACGTTTCAATTTCCTTTGAACAAAGCAGTTTCAATTAAACAAATGTCTTATAATTTTTCTAATGGTCCATTTGCTTTAAAAATCCTTCTTTCTTATTTCATAGTTTTTATTGTGTCTTAGAAAGCGATTTTTTTGTCTCTTTTTTTTAAAAAAAAAACACACAATGTTGGCTTAATTTTCTGTGACAATTAAATTTCTATTAGATTCACATTGAACTACCCATATGATAAACATCGGTCTTATTAAAGAGGTTGTCAAAAATTAGATTAAAGAAATAATATAGCATTCGTTTAATAATACTCTGTGGGGGGTTTCAGTACTTCTGCATTATTTCATTTATTATTATTATTATTATTATTATTATTATTATTATTATTATTATTATTATTATTATTATTATTATCATCTTTCAAAGGACTTTATTCAATAACTTAAAAAAGATTATACAATTTTTTTACACATTATTCTTGATTATTATACAGACAGTCAATTGTTTGTAAAGCTGGCAGAGGTATAAAAGTTCACATATGTGCAGTAAGTTGTTTAAACTCCTGATTAAAGTTCACTATCATATAATGTTTTTTCAATGGTGGCAAGTTGTAACTTTTTCATTTGACATTTCTAAATCTTTTGCGACTTCCTATTTTTTTATAAGTTTGATGGTAACTGCAATAGAGTCCAGGTGTCAATAAATGTGTGATTTATTATTCTTTTATCTTTTTCACGTATAATATCCAGTTTATTTTTGAATGTGTTCAGGTGCCTTCTTGGATTATTATTGTACATGAATTTACACCTTGTAGACCATAAAGCATAGAGAATGAATACACTGATTCTTATTTCAGCAAAAACTCTTTTTATGAATGAGGCAAATAGGCATTCAATATTTATTCTTTTATTTTTTAATAGTGTATTTATTATTGAATGGATGCTATTTAGTCCTAGACATGAGAAAAAAATATGATCTTGTGTTTCTGAGTCTCTGTGGCAGAGGTTACCTAAATTGTCTATATTTTGACAGTTCATTCTATATTTCAAAAAATGCTGTGTGGGTAGAGAGTCAAGGTTAATGTTAAGAAGAAAATCAAAATATTTTGGTTCAAGTAATCAGAATTTAAATTTATGTCATAGTTGTCTATTGGTGATATTAAGTACAGTTTTTTCATCAATTTGTGATGGGTGTAAAAGCAAATGTATTTCCCAGTACTTAAATTTATTTTGAGGTGGATTAAAATTCAAGTTTTTTATAGATAGTAATGGTGCAAATAGTGTCTTCAGGAATCCTTGTAAAAGAGGTGGTTTATCTGTGGGGGTGATTTTACAGGCTATTCGTAGATATGGGAATTTTTGTGCCCATGCAGAGATTATGTTTAGTGTTTTTGGATTCTGAAGGTGTACATTGAATGAAGTCCCAGACCATTTTGTGAGAGTGAATTTCTTAGCCGTTTTACTGATATTGAGATTACTTTCCCCCCTCCCCCCCACAAGAGTTTTCTACAAAGTGAGTCTATTTTATTAGTGAATGCCTTAGTATAAAGTATTGTTGGAGTGTAATAAGTGATTTTTATCATGATTAACATATTAAAATGTGCTATCTTTGTGTACAGTGAAATGTAGGCTTTTGTTAGTGAATTGACTATACTTTCTACTTTATTTACAATATTTTTTTGTATAAGTTGTCTTATTGGTGAATGATGCAGATAGAAATTGAAATCAAGAAATGGATTAGGTTTACCTTTAAAGTGTTTTGTTATACTGCTGCCAGTGAAAATTTTCCAGGCACAAGATTTCACCACGTTAAATGTTAATTTATATTCATTTGCATAATTGGAAAGTATCTTTAGAAGTTTGGGAATGTGTTTTTGAAATGTCAAAAAAATTGCAAGATCATTCATGTAAGCTATACATGAGATGTTAGTATTTAAGCAGGGTACATAAATTCCAGGTAATTTATTCTCTATGATTTTAATTAGGGGATTTATATAGGCAGTAAATAACAAGGCACTAAGAGGGTATCCTTGTGGGATGGATTGATGTGGTACTATTGGTGGTGAAGATTTTCCATTTAGAGTAATGTATATTTCACATTTTATTAATAGATTAGTAAGTAGATTTAGGTAGGCTTTTGGTACTGTGTATTGTTCTAGAGTTTTTAGTAGTGTATTTATTGGTATTGTGTCAAACACTGCTTCTATGTCTAGTTGAACAACTATAAGACTATTTTTTTTGTTGTTTCTTATTGTTTTTATAGTTGATTTGAATAAAAAATCTGCCTGTCCAGTTGAAGATTCCTTTTTATCAAATTGCATTTTTGAAAGTTTCGGTATAATATATGGCTCTATTTTGTTTTTAATTACTGATTCTATAATTTTTATTCCAAGGGAGGACATTGAAATTGGACGTAAGTTTGTTATTGATGAAACCATTTCTTTTTTTTTCATAAATGGTACAAGCGATATTTGATAAAGATTTGATATTCTATATATGTCTTTAGTTAAAAAAATTGTAAGGTTAGACATATACTGAGCTGTAATTTTATTAAGATGAGAATATACGAACTTGGGAATCTCATCTATTCCAGGATGGCATGAATCTGGCATTGACTCTATTTTTTGTACAAAATCATTAGGTGCAAATTGAATTTCTTTTTCTGATCTACTGAATAAAAGTTGTGATGGATCTAAGGGAGGATTTTTTTTGAAATTTATCTTTAAAAAATGAAAATAATTGCTCCAACATGAAATCTCCACAAACAGTATGTGATTGTATTTTTATGGCTGATGATACTCAAACTGAAGAGGGCTGACCTAATGCCCATCTGATGTAATTTCTGGTTAAGATGTGAGGCTTGTTTAAGTATACTTTTCTTTTTTTTGTGGCAATATATTCTTTAAGCTGTTCTGAAAGTGATTGATATGTTTTTTTTAATGCTACTAATCTGGGGTGATCATAGTTAGATTGTGATGTTGTAATAATTTTTTTTATAAATGTCATCCCTAAGGCTTAAAAGTTTAGTTGGGGATGATGTGGTCCTAGTAAGATGGTTAATATTAAATGATAATATATTGACAAATACACACCATGCTTGGACTGGGTCCATTTGTATACTTTTTATCTTATGCAAATATATATATATATATATATATATATATATATATATATATATATATATATATATATATATATATATATATATATATATATATATATATAATATATATATATTTCTGAGAAAAGTGATTCTGGAGTGCATGATGGAAGAAAAACTCTGATGGTTCTTCCAGTAATTGTTGTTGATCTGCGATTGAAATTAAGTTCCAGAGATACTATGACTGCAGCATGATTAGACAGAGGGGAGTTCTTTAGAAAAATGTTCATCATGTTATGCAATGATGGGGACTAGAAGACTAGATCAATCAATGATGAAAATCTTCCATTATTAAATAATACAGCTCTCTCTGGCAGAAATCCTCTCCCACTCATCATGGGAAATGACAGATGATGAAGTCATTTATTGGTAAATTTTTCGCATGACATGTTAAAGTCCCCTATAAGTAATACTGGATGTGCTGTGTTCACTAATTTGGAGTTCAGAATTAGGATTAATCTATTTATAATGATGGGGCCTGGAGGGATATATACAATTGCAATGTTTAGTGTTATAGCTTTGTGGTGAAAACTGATAATTAGTATGTGCGCATCAATATATAATATTTTAAAAGAGTTGAATGGGCAGTTTTTATCGAAGATGATTCCTGTTCCTGCTGATGGTTTGTCTGATGTATTTGAAAAATCCTTTGCTATTTAGTTTGTTTGATGGATTAATTTGCGAACCACTGTAAATTTTTGTTTCTATAACTCCGAGTATGTGTGGTTTAACAAAGTCATACCATTTAGTAAGAAGATCATTTTTTTCAAGAGAGTTTAATCCTCTGACATTAAAAACTCCTATATTAAATTTCTTTTAGTGTGTGTTTATTCTATATATTATACAAGTCTATATCACTTCTTAATTGTATATAAAAAATATTATTATTATTATTATTATTATTATTATTATTATTATTATTATTATTATTATTATTATTATTATTATTATTATTATTATTATTATTATTATTATTATTATTATTATTATTATTATTATTATTATTATTATTATTATTATTAAGTTTCAACAATAGTAAACTTTATTGATCCAATAGTTACATAGTATTATAATGCCATAGCAAGATACATGTTGAATCTTATTATTGTTAGTTCAATTTCAAGTCTACAATATTCATTTTTTTAAAAGTACATATCTGTATGGGTAATTTTACATGATTCTATCCACTTTATCAATGTTAATTAATCATATTATTGTCCAATAGGAGCATAATCAGGACCATGCTTTCTTTAATTTTGTTTTTATAGCTTTGCTATTTGCCTGAGCAGGGACCAAGTAGCTGCATAAATATCCGGGCTGGTGATCTGCTTGTCTCTAACTTGAATTTTATTCAACTTATTTTCAAATGTGGCTGGATGCCTTCTGGGGTTATTACCCAATATGAATACACACCTAGTGCACCAAAGTGCATATAAAACAAACGTTGAGGCCCTTATGGCTGGTATAGACCTACCTTTGTAATTTGATATAATTTGCATCATTGTAGTATTTTTTTTCCTGTATTTGGCCTGCAAAATGCATCTAGTCTGCTCCAAGGCCTTGCAGTTGAAAATTATATGCTGTAAAGTCTCCTCAGCCATATGGCAAAGGCCACAGAATGGATCAACTGACCTGTACATTCTTCTGTGATGTAAAAAATACTTGGTAGGTAAAGCGTTCAAATTCATCTTGATTATAAAATCTAGGAACTTAGGTTCTAGTTGCCATTTTTTGTATTGCTTGATCAGATATTTGTTTCCTATTTCTAGTATTGATGGGATCTCCTCATTATAATTATTTTGATGTATAAACTTATATATTTCCCAATATTTATATTTTTGGTCCAATTGATCTGGAATTGTTCTTTCTCTCCTGCATTGGTAGACGGTGATTGCCAAAAAACAATCTTTTGGAGGAGGTCTATCTGTAGGTGTTATCTGCTCTAGGTGTCTTAATTTAGGAAATTGAGTGAGTATAGCAATTATAGCATTCCTTGTTTTGAATGTTTGAAATGTTTGTAAGCTATGCAATCCCAGTCCATTTGCTATAAGAGGGCGATTCAATTTTGCCATTGAAATTGCCACCGTCTTTTTCCCCCAGATGAGCTTGCAACATATGGAATTAATGCATGCCATAAATTTTTTTGAAAATTCAACTACAGGCATGTAATATGTTATCTTGGTTATTATAAGTTTGTTAATCAGTTGCACCTTTGCATATATGGACAAATATGCCTTTGAGAGTGATTCAGCTATGCTTTTGACTTCCTCTTTGAGTTTGGCTTGGATCTGACATCTCATTCCAGTGGCTCCTAGAAAAAAAGGGAAGCCTAGGAATGGAGCTGGTTTTTCTCGATACATTGGTCCACATGGCTTTCCAGTGAGTAGCGTCCAGGCCGCAGACTTTTCTGGGTTTATGCTTAATCCATATTGCTTTGAGAATTGTTCAAGCACTGCCTGAAGCTGTGGTATTTGCTTCTTTGATGTCAAGAAGACTGTGATATCGTCCATGTATGCGAGACATGCAATAATAATAATAATAATAATATTATTATTATTCACTAATATTTTTATAGAAACATAGATAAAAGTAGACATTCATCTTTATTACAATAAAAAAGTTGTCTTGACAATAATCGTATTGAAATTATTGATATTATTTGGTATTGTTTAGATGTGAACTATTTTCACATATTTATACTACTTAAAATGAAATTCTTATATGGTAGCATTACTTAAAAAAGAATAATATTACTGGGCTAATAGAGCATTAAGTGTTTTTCAGGAACATTATGAGAGCCGAAACCAAAACTCATGTGCCAAAATTGATTAATTTTTTTTTTTTTTGTTAATGCCTTAATGTTTAGAAATTGTAAAAATTTATTAGCTAGTTTATGAAGAGTTACTGTCATTGCAAATATTATTCATATATATATATATGAATTGTAAACGATTTTTATTATTAATGCGAATTTAGTAAAATATAGAATTTTAATGGCATTAGTTAATTAAAAATCGCATTGCATTTATTATTAATATTTAATAAATATTTAATTTATAAAATATATTAATTTACCTATAAATGATTTTTATTAAGATGAACTATTGATTTTAATTATTTTAACTTTTTTCCTTACAGATAATTAAATTAGAATTTAACCTTTAGTTATAAGCATTAATCAATACAAAAAAAAATAAAAAATATTATTAAAAAATATAATCTTTTTATTTTTTAATCTTGTGAAATTAAATCAAAATGCAAATCATAATGATAATAAAAAATATCCTGTATTATACTGGGGCTATAATGATATTGCAAAATAGTGACATGAAGTTAAAGCCACTTTTTTCAAAACAACGTTCAGTTATTGATGTTACTATTTTCTCTCAAACTCCAATATTCTGCTTCAGAAAACCATTCAACTCTAGAAGAAACTGGTACAAAAACAAAATTAGATAACAAGTAAGCGGAAAGAATAATCTGCTGGGCCAGCTAAAATAAAGTGTGAAGAAATATATTTTAAATAAATTAATTCTAAAATATGTTTAGATAAGTCTCTATAAAAGAATTTAATATATATATATTGCAACTGTCAAGTTTGTACATTCGCGTAACAGAATTCAGAGTCCAAGCAAAAGAGACCGAAGCTGACCAGACTAGGATTGTGACATCCTGATTCCGACCATACTTCAACTCGAAAGTCAGTACTCCAAGATTCAAGTCCCTATGAATGACCAACTTGAAATTACATGTAGCATACTCCTTTATTCATGGCGGACAAAGGTCAGGGAGAAACAATGAGACTCATAATTAAATTACTAATTGATCGTATCTAACGAATAGCTAACTTAATGGCGACCTTTTAAAAAGCATATATTCTATAACATAATATCAATAATGAGAATTGGATTGAATAATGAAACTGGTAGTTGACTAGGTTAATTTACTAAAGTTTTAATCCCTCTAATCATAAGTTTTATCCAAAGTATATATCACAAATTTTAACATGTAAAAATGCATGCAGGCATTCAATGGCTGAAGAGTTTTAGATATGCTCTTCGGACAGATTCTTTGATAAGATTAATAAATAAATTTACATTTAAGTAGGATGAACACAACAGTTATTTATCTTACTAAATTCATAAAAGCCATAGATTGCTTTGATGTGTTACAATTTGAATGCAATTGTTTTACGGATTTATATATATATAATAAATGCACACAGGTATTTAAATAAATCACTTATCACTGTGCCATGTCTATAGTGTAACATATGCAGACTCCTCTTAATGTGTGGCTGAATACTAGTAATTAAACTAAACTTTGGGCAACACTTACGGTAGATGTTCTCGTCTGTTTATATTTATTTATTTAGCCTAAAACGGACTACAATAACTTAGATTGACTGGGCTTTTAAGAATATCTCAGACAATTGCTGAAAGAAATAAAATAGAGAGGTAGAGCTGGCTGCTCTGGATGTACTAATGCACTACAGCACCAGAAATACAATAATAAAGTCGCTCTGCAAATGGATTGGTAGATCAAGGGTTTCTGCGACCAACGCCAGTACCCTGAAACCGATCATTAAGCTGCATGAAAAGAAACAAATAGTTCAGAAAGGCAGGGGACCTACGTGCTAACCTGGCCTTAAACTCAGGATTCATGACTACTCTACCCTATGAGAGGAAGATGTGCTGGCTTAACCAAGGCTCCATCTTAAATACATAAATATACATGGCAGCAAAATGAGAAAAATATTTAATTGAATGAATCACATCCACCAAGCAAAGAATTTTATAAAATTTAATATTCTATAGGCAAGAACAATAGCTTATTAGCTTAATCAAATAGAAGCCAACTCTTAGGTAGCATAATAAAATATACGCTATAGACAGGAATAATTACAGATAATCTTTGCTATTCCAGTTCAATCTAATTTTGCTATTGATCAAATGACTAGTATTTCAAAAGGATGGAAAGTATATTTGATGGGGTTTAATAAATAATTTAAATAGCAAATATACTTATAAATATTTATCAAGGTTAGTCTATTTCTTAGTATTTAAAAACTAATACCTCACTAAAACAAGCCACATTGCAAAATTTACAATCAAACAATTATAAAAAAAATATTAAATAATAACGAGTGAGTCGTTACTATTTTCATAAGAGGGTTTCAAAACAGCCACAGAAATAAAATTATAAATAATTATGTGAAGAGGTTTTAATTAATCTCTTCTTGAAATATTAAAATTTAGTATTCGCTGTTTCGAAGCATCAGCATATCATAAAATAAATATAATATGATGGATTCTACTATCATAAAATAAATATAATATGATGGATTCTACTATGCTAGTCAGTTAGGCGAAGCTTTGTCTGCCACTGAGGGCCTAAATACCATCAAAATGCCATAGTATCCACCCAATATTAATCTGAACTCTGTGCCATGTCTGTAGGACTTTTCATAAAAGCATGCTACGTATTTCCACTTTCTTTGTCCAGGCAAATACCTATCAATGGACAGATCAAGCCATGCACATTGACAGAACATGACCAAGGACCCAGGATGGTAATCGTATCTCTCCTCCATTGAACTATTTACTTTCTACCTTTTTTTGTTCATACCTTTCTTAATTGCTTCATTGAATTATATTTCTGAAATGTTGTATTTAATTGTATTTGTTATGTAACCATTTTTATTAGAATAGTCTTAGATATATATTGCGTGATCATCTGTCTATATATATTTAACCCTTTTTCCTTCGCTATTCTTCATTACTAACATGTATAAATATTTTGTATTCCATTGTGGTTAAGTTTAAAAGTTAATTTTTCATTAAAATATATTTCCAATTTCCTTTAATGTTCGTAAATTCAATACGAGTAAGTTTCCTTTGTTTGCCAACTTGATCTCCTTGATAACACCTCTTTTGTCCACCATTAGCTTATTACGTATATCTGATTTAGCTATATATGTCTTAAATAATTTTAAACTGTTTTAGCACACAGCAATTAGAAAATGCTTTGTGAAAGATCTTTTTTATTGTACTTTATCGAGGAGATTCGAGTTGACAATTTTATTAAAATTGGGAAGAAAAGACTTAGACCACAAAAATTTTATATCATTTAATCTGTTTTTATTGCCTAATTAGTTTTTCATTAATTCAGGGGAATAGCGGAGGCCATTAAATCATTATTAATATTGTAAAGTCATTAATTAAATATCTTATTTAACTAAAAAGCTTCAGTTTTCTAATTTTATTTTAATGCTTTATTATATTTTTTCAATGATCCAGGTACGCAAAACACATATTTCTTAGCACTTTTATGCACATTTAACTATTTAGCTCCATAGGTGTTTCCATTCATATTTCTCTCCACTGATGCTAAGTTAGGGTTGGATGAAAAAATATTTTTTTCATGTCTCAGATAATGTTGTTGGTTCGTAGTTAACCTCGAGAATAAGCAAACAGGGCAGAGGTCACTATATTCTTGATTTAATATCGTGTATGGGTGGCCTCGAAATACTTTCACCTAGTATTCGAACTGGGTTAGACCAACATACATCATCTGATTGTCACAATATTTGATAAATTATTAAAGTATTTCAGTTATAACTTTTATGGTTATTTTGTAAAACTATTTTGCCATAAACAATTTTAACTAGTTAAATCCAAAAATAACTTAAATGTTTATATCTGATGCAATTTCAATTAGCCAGATTTTAAAATGACTTTTTAACTTGACCAAAGGTAGGTGTGGTCATTAATTAAATACGTGTTTATGACAAAATCTGTTTCTAACCAACTTTTACTTCTAAGAAAAAAAAATAAAACTTAATTTTTAAAGAAGACTTATCAGCACATTTGAAAGAAAACATTTTTAACATTTTTAAATAAACATTTTAAAACATTTTCATCTTTTAACATTTTAAATATATAACACATTTTAATGTTTTAAATCATGCCACCCCTATATACATTACAAATATAGGTTGGATTATATATCCACATATGAATTAAAATAATAAATTTATTAATAAATTAAACCCTATCATTATTTAACATAATAAAAATATTTTATTAAAATAAACACGATATTAATAATAATAAGCTATAATTCTATCAAGCCTATCTAATTATAGCATCCTTTTGTATGTAGATATATAATGTTGTTCAGACAGCCATGACAGCAAATTGTAGTTTTATTTCACATATTATAGTTTAAATGAGATTCAAATCTAACACAGATGAGTGGGCTAATAGATTGATGATGAAACGGAAAATATTAGTAGGTTCCCATTTCAATATATATATATATGCTAAAAGCAAAAAAAAATATTTTGATAATTTAAATAATAATAAATTAGATATTATTATGTTCAAAAAATTAAATGATATTAATAATAATTATCAAAGTTTTTAAAGACAAAAACTGAGTAAAATATTATGACTATAAATATAAAAATAAATTGAACAAATCTATTTCTAAAAAAAGCAAATATATAGAACTGGATAATGTGTTTCTTCAGAATATTATAAAATATTCATATCTGTGTGATAAAAATAAAATGTGTGATCCAAATTGAAAAATGACTACTAACAATTTCACAATTGATAATAAGTGTGAGAAAAAAAAAATCTCAACCCTCTTGCATTCTTATTTATTCTATTGTTGCATTTGATGAGTTTTTGGAAATGCTCACCCCCTTTATTTTTATAATCTTTATTTTATACTAAAACTACCTGATCTGTAAATATAACAATATACCATAAATGTCATCACAAGAATTTGCATAAGCACTAAAAATAAAAATGAATGAATTTGTTTGTATTTTAACTTTGCTTTCTTGTGTGAACAAATGAAAGTAGATTTATGATAAACTCTATCAAATTCTGTTTTAAAATCTGACATTTTTCTACTAAAATGATAATATTTGAAAAAATCTTAACACCAAGTCAATTTTGACAGATAATGACATAATAAACATGGTTGTTTTTTATTTACATTATGGTCAAATTTGTTAACATCTATTTTTAAAATAAAACGTAAATGAGTAAATTGAAAGTTTACATATGTATTTCTGTATAATAACCAACCAATTAGTGTGTAAAAATAATACAAAATACTTTACAAATAACAAAAAATTATTCAAATTATAATTCAAAATATTTGTAAAAAAGTAAACCTAAAGAATGTGAATGCCCTCTGGACATTATCTTTTATCAAAAGGACAATGGAGATGTCTTTTGATGTTATCCACAATCTGTAAAATATTGATCTCATCAGATTTTGATAAAATATATGTTATAAAAAAATATGGGTAATATCACTTTGGATAACATTAATACTATGTTCTAAAATCATTGTCCAATAGTGCTTTTGAGAATTTTCAACAATTTTCAATAATGTTGAGATTAAATTAATTCTAAATGTATATTTGCAAATGTAAATAAATCAAATAAATATCAGTACATATTTGGAAAAAATAGAAATAATCACAAAGGTTTATTTTAATAGAATGTAAATTGGAAGAAGATTTTTCTATAGCTAAAAATAAGAAAAATAATTATATTAATAATGTATTGCTTAGTAGGGAATCACATGAATTCTCATGGGTTATTAGTTTGTCTTAGATTATATATATATATATATATATATATATATATATATATATATATATATATATATATATATATATATATATATATATATATATATATATATATAGTAATGGTCACTTAATCTATCCTGATCACAGAGGACGCCATAAGATAACTTCATTTAAGGGTAGTTGGAGTAATACAAGAGTAAGATTATTATTTAAAGGAAAGGGTAAAGATCATAGAAAGTTAAATAATTATAGACCGATAGTGGTAACATCAGTTTTATATAAAGTTTTCACATATATGGTAGCTGGAAGAGTTGTAAAATGGATGGAAGAGAAAAATGTAGTGGGGGGAATGCAAGGAGGATTTAGGTCAGATAGGTGTATAGGAGATAGTTTGTTTGTAGTTACACAACTTATGGAGATGAGTAGGAATTCAGGTAGATCATTATATATAAGTTTTATAGATATAGAAAAAGTATATGATAGAGTAAATAGAAATAGATTATGGGTAAGATTAGCCAATTTGGGAATGGATGAAGCTTTAGTAAATATTATTAAGAAATTATATGAAAATAATTATTATACTCACCAATTAGGGGATATAGAATGAGATAAAGTTAAAAATGGGTGGTATTAAGACAAGGATGCCCTATGTCACTGATTTTGTTTTTGTTGTTTTTAAGTGAAATGGAGAAAGCAATAGAAAGACTAGGAAGAGGGGTAGAGATACCGTTAATAGGTGGCAAAGGGGCATATACTTTGTCGAGTCTTTTTTGCGGATGATATCTTTTTATGTGCAGAAAGAAGAGACGGATATTATGTTGAGGACATGTGAAAGGATAGGTAAAGAGATGGGGATTAAATTTAGTGAAGAAAAATCAAATGTAATGATGGTTAATACTGGGGAAACAGAGGATGTAGATTTTTTATTGAAGGATATAAAGTTAAGTGTGGTGGATAGATATAGGTATTTGGGAATCATCTTATGTAATCAGGAAAATTTCTTGGATGAATGGGAGAAAAAATTGGTAAATGAAGCAAAGAAAAGAAAGGGTTTCGTAAAGAAACTAACAGTATTTTCATATAATAAATATGATATAGATAGAATTGTATGGAAGGGAGTTGCAGTAGCAGGGTTAACATATGGTAATGATGCATTATGTGTTAGTAAAAGGATTTTAGATTATTTAGAGAAAGTATAAAGGGAAGTAGGAAGACATGCATTAGTTGCAGAGATGTGGACAGCAAAGGAGACAATTCAAGGAGAAATGGGATGGTCAAGTTTCTATATGAGAGATGCAAAAAGTAAAATGAAAATGTTTGGTAGGTTGCAGTTTATGGATAGTAAAAGAATAGCCAAAATAGTGTTTAATTGGGTTATGAGTAAAGGGCAGGTAATAAGATGGGTGAGAAAGGTAATGTGGTATGCAAAAGATTTGGATAAAGACTTTATATCGGTATACTTGTATAAAATGTGGGATGATTGTGTTAGGAGGATTGTTGAGTGTTATAGTGGTAAGAAATGGGGTAAAAGAATAGAAGCATTAATAAAAAATAGGGAGTTAAAGAGATGGAGAAGTAGTATGGAGGGTATATATAGAAGTAAACGAAATATTGGAAGCAAGATAATTTATGATAATAGTAAGGAAAGTAGTTTATTGTTTAAGACTCGAATGGGATCTTTAGCAACAAGAGAATATACATGTAAATGATAAACTATGGGTGATTTAGCATGAAAATTGTGTAAGGAAGGTATAGAAAATATTAGGCATCTGTTGATTGAATGTAAACACTTGAAAGCAGAAAGAGTACAGATAATGAAGTTATGGGAGAATAGGTATGAATAAAGTGACTATACAGAAAGTGAGTTATTAGTTTTTATGCTGGGTTTGCAAAAAGATAAGGGGGATTTAGATTTAAAGGCCATAGAGTTGACAAAGATTATGTTGTGGAAATGGGATGGGGCAGAATATGGGAAGACTTAGAGTGGGGAATGGAAAATAAAGTGGCTAACAGGTTTATCTGGGCATAGTTGCTGAGATATTCTTGACTTCGTTTAAGGAGAAGCCAAATACATCACATCACATCACAGGAGAAGCCACAGTACATTACATGGAAAATTTATTTATTGTGATCAAATGGATGAGGATGATGGTTCGTGATGACCAGATTTAGAGAGAGGTAAGAGATCTTAAATATTGTTTAGACAATTGAGAAATAAAAGCACTAAGACAAATGTCCGCCAAAGTAAGTTTAAACACATTTTAAAATTTTATTTAAGATAGATATAAATTATACAATTAAAGTTTATAAGACAACGAATAGGATTATCTCATGCATGTACCAAAAAGAATAAAATTCAACACTCTGGCAGAAAGACTAATTTTCTAACAGTGAACTATAAAGGGAGGAAAAAAATTCATTCAGCTGGGAATTTTCCAACAACACTAGTTTTCCCATTCACAGGTATGAAAACAATACGTTCTTGAAATAAATCAATAAAGCCAGCACTGGTAAGCATTTCTTGGCCTGGAAATTTGTCATGACCAAAAACTTCATATTTCCAGTAGAAGCTGCATCTTATACTACATCCAAAGCAAAGATGATTGATTTACACCAAGAACAAAATAAAAATATGATTAATACATCAGAGTATAAATTATAAAACAGGAGGAAATTTATGTTTTTAATGAAATAACAAACTTAGAAAATACTCTGATGTAAATGATTTTAAATTAATAAAATATTAAACCTAGGACAAAGGAAAACTGACATTTAAAACTGATGAATCCCAAACCAAATGATTGGACAAAACTAATCTGAGAATAATAATTAGAGGTCTCAGTGGGAGACAAGTAAATAATTAGAAAACCAGTTACGTCTGCCCAAGCATTTCAAGAAAGTGAATTACAAATAAACTTATAAGCCAAGTTCTGAGTACATGCTCTGATAAAATTTAAAGCCATACATAAAGACAAAATAAATCTAGCAAGCAAATATAAACACTGATCTAGATTTTTTTTAAGATTATCAGAGAGTGCATATGAGCAGAAAATATTAAAACATTAAATGCTTTAGCAGAAAGGTTTATTTCACTATTATTAAGGGAATTAATATTATTTTCCTGCTGGCAATTTATAAAAGAACAACAATCCTAGTTTTCTGATTCATAAATATATGAAAATATATGGTCTTGCCGAAAATTGATGAAGTGGCACCAGTAAGCATTTCTTGCCCTGGAATAATGAATCAAGATAACAATATCATATTTCCAGTAGGACAGTCCTTTGATATACTACCTTTAAAGCAATTCGGAGTCGATTTACATTAAAGACAAATGAAAAATATGATTATGATCTTACATAATCTAGAAAATACAAAAAGAAATCTCTAACTACAAAAAAAAACAGAACAATAAACACAATAAACCACCAGCCAAAAGATTTTGCGGTTTGCAAAAAGTGCAAACACAGTAATTAAAATCAATAAGTGGATAATAAAATAAATACAGGTAAACTAATTTAAAATTACACAAGACTGCTAAAGCATTTATAAAAAGTTAGGCATATAATTAGAAATATTTTAAGCATATAAAAATACAAACTCACTAGACACTCACTCTCTGATAAATAAAATTGAAAGCAAATGCAGAATCTTAAAACTACGATTCCAAGACACATTATTAATACAATGAAAAGCAAATACAGTGAATAAGTAGAAAGTTAAATAATTGTAAAGATACAAATTTATTAGATTGGTCTGAGATTTAACTAAAAGAATTTACCCTAGCAAGAATAAAAGAAAATATTTACCTTATGGTAAAGCAAAGTTCACATATTTTCAAGGAGTGCACACTTTTATTTAAATACATATTTCAGGTGTTTTGACAGCAGCAAGTGTAGAGGCATTGAGGAATCTGGTTTATTTTACTCTTTAATAGCATAATTGAAGAAGAGCTAACAGTCATGGGTCCATCTTCGTTTAAGCTAGCAATGTATCTGGTTGGTTACAAAATGTACAGCAGTGTTTTTGATATCTTGGGGAAAGCAAAATGGTTTTAAGAAATTGAATGCCCGATTTTTTAACAATAAGGTATGAATGTTGAAGGCATCACTTGGACTAGTCTTTTGCATCCAGAATAAAAACTATTGTCCCAAAATTTGTGGAGCTACATTTCACATGAAAACTTTTCCTGTTGTCGAATTCTACACCTTAGGGCAGGGCAAATCTCAATTTCCTGCTCAATCTAATGAGGAATTCTAACCAAGGATTGTGTTTAACAAAAATAACAACACAAAATTAAATATCTGCTTTTAGAATAAACTTAGAAATGATTAAAATAAAAGAGACAGGAATGTAATTACCAAGCTTGCTTGTTTTTAATCAAATTGATTAAAAACAAGTGGTGAAAGAAAACTATTTTAAAATCAATAATATATAAAAAAAAATTAAAATACCCTATTTTAAATATAAATGAGTATGTGATAAATTCACGTACTAGAATAAACTTTTTTTTTTAAAAAAAATAGCTTTATGCTTTCAATTTAATAAAACCAAAAGTTAGTTCTACTTTTGAAAACGATCTTTGAAACGGATACTATACAGTTCAATATGAATAGCATATATATATATTTCTATATATTTTTATAAAATATATAATCAAAAATAGAAAAAAGATTATTCATTTGGTTTATTCATGTCCTATTCTCTTATTGATTATTTTCGACTGAAATTTTATAAATATATAAATATTGTAGTAATCAGTAATGACCTGTATTGAAAAAAATATATGTAAAACAAAGTTTTTGGCTTATTTAAAAATTAAGTTTAGTATAAATAATATACTTGTATTTAAATATTATATATATATAAAAGGGAGTAAGTCACATTTCTCCAGGTAATTTATAATCACTTTAAATGTTGAATGAAAAATCAGGAATAGAATGAATTCACCTATTTTTGGGAGCTCAGTTGTTTATAAGCATTCTTTTGTCAACATTGTTGGCAATTGAAAGTGAAATTAATTTATGCAGCAGATGGAATACGGTACTTATGAGTTATATATATAAATAAGATTTTGTTTTAGTCCTAACATTCAAGTTTTTTTTTCAAACAGTTATAAAGTAACTAAAAGCATTTTATTAGTATATGATTAAACATATGTTTTCACATACATCTACATTATGTGTATTTTTAATAAATGTATGCTTGAATGATTACTCGCTAAATCTGAATGATTTTAAATTCTAAACATGCTTAGCTATTTATTTATTAATTCTGAAATACTACTTATTCTATGGAATAGTATGTTTTAGAAGTTTAAAAGGTTTTATTTACTTTTTAAGCATAGTATATGGTATTTGAATACTTTGCTATTATTTTTAGAAATTTGCATTGTTAGGGGAAAGATTCCTCATGACGTATATTTCCTTGTCATAGATAAATGTATTAGGAAATATTTTTTTTTTAAACCACTAGTAAAATAATGGTTTATAAGTAAAAGGTTTGCTGCCATAATATTAAAGTTCCCAGCTTGTTAGTAATTGCTTTTATGTATACTTTATTGGGAGTTTATATGTTTTTATGTTTAGTGATATTAGACCGGATATTTAGTTGCTTTAAATAAACTTGAAAAATATACTTAACAATTTATGTTTAAATTAATTTGCACATGTTATCCAAACTTAAGCAAATTATCTATTTATAATAATACAACAAGATTTTTATTAATGTATATCCACACTTATATCTATGCATTATATTATGCATACATCTGCACAGAAATATATGCTTTGTTTATAATTTAATTTTGTTTTTTAAGAAAAAAATTAGTAGAAATTAATTATTCATAACTCATTCTTGTTTCAATTTATGTTAGTAAACTTATTAACATTCACATTTATTTATTAAGTGCATAGATTGTATGAAATTAAAGAGAAAGAATTTCACCTTTTTAACATATGCACCTTAATGATTTTATAATAATTCAACACTGTTGTGTTGAGTACAGAATAAACTCTTAAACCCAAACACAAGATAGAGATTTCATAAATATAAGAATGGCCATCATATTTTTATCACAAAACTTTATTTATATAGGCTAATCTAAAGTGTCTTCGTTTGAGAGTGAAGATGTTATTCTATTCATTATTAAATCCATTACTTTCTTACATACATTAACATTCACAAAATCTTTTGATTTACTAAATGTTAATATTACAAATTTATAGATAATTATGTACCATTCGGATTTATTTATTAAGATCATGGGTTGTATGAAATTAAAGAGAAAGAATTTCATCTTTTAACATACACACTTTACTGATTTTATAATAACTTAATGCTGTAGTTTTATTTATAAATTTGACATCATATTTTAATTTAATTAAAATTATGTTTACTTATTTACTATATTTATTTTGAAGCTGAAGATATATTTCATTTAGATATTAGTTGAAGTGAATATATGATGATGTGGAGTAATTTATTTAGCCATTGTGCCCAAATAAAATTCATAATTATATACATTAAAATGCACAAATATTAACAAAATACATATAATATTTATATAAAAGATTAATGGATATTTTAATAATTTAAATATATAAGAATTAAGATTTAAGATTGATTTTATAATACTATTATTTTGGATAAATTTGTAATTAGTCATTACAAATATAATGAGTATTTATTTAAATTAAATGTAATTTTGTTGCAATAAATTATATAATTTGCCTCTATGCTATAACAATATCTGCATTCTTTTCTTAACATCTCTTTTCCACATTGTCTTCTGTAGTTTATTTTTCCCCATTATTTAACTGTTTCAATATCTATGTAGATAACTTTTTGTGATTTATATCTATAAAACAATCTAGTTTTGAATAAAATCAGCTGTAATATTTTAATAATAATGAGTAGCAATAGTGTTTTAAAGATTTTTTAATGACTATTTATGATTATTCTTTCAAATCACATTATATCTGCCTGTTCAATAGAGTTTATTTAAATTTCTCAATCTATTATATTCCAAGTGTCATTCTCTATCATCTATATTAATATAGTAAATCGGAGAGAAAAAAAAATGTCACCACATTCTTTTTGTAAATAAAGATTACTTTGATGATTTTTGTTAGTGATAAGCATGGACTATTTTCATTATATATATAAAATTGCCCATGTATTATTTAGAAATAATAAGCGAAATAGTGCCTAAAACTAATCTGGGATAATGATGTAATTAAATTCCAACCAGTCATAACCTAAACATTCACATTAAATATAGTAATCAATATTTCTCACTGTTGTCAAGGCAACCTTTTCACCTTTTTAATAGCAAGAATGGAAATCCATTTTTACTAATGGTCCATTGAATATATATATATATATATTACATTCCAAGTGTCTCTCTCTCTCTCTCTCTATATATATATATTCCAAGTGTCTATATATATATATATATATATATATGGACACTTAAAGATTGCAACTTGACTACAGAGTATGAAATATTGTTACAATGAAGTTTAAATAAACCTCTTTAAACATGAATAAACATGTCAATATAATGCAGATTAATAAATAGTCATCAATAACATTACTTAATGCAATATTTTTAAATTGTCCATGTATTATTTAGAAATAATAAGTGAAATAGTGCATTATAGTGACACGTTTATTCATGTTTAAAGAGGTTTATTTAAACTTCATTGTAACAATATTTCATACTCTATAGTCAAGTTGCAATCTTTAAGTGTCCATATATATTCAATGGACCATTAGTAAGAATGGATTTCCATTCTTGCTATTAAAAAGGTGAGAAGGTTGCCTTGACAACAGTGTGAAATATTGATTACTATATTAACTATAAATATTTAGGTTGTGACTGGTTGGAATTTATATATATATATATATATATATATATATATATAATCAAAACTACCCCAAATCCAAAATTCAACCAGACCAGCATAAAAATAATATTAAAACACTAACAAAGGTTTCACTGCTACAAGCAGACTTCTCACTATTGATTTTGATGAAGCTAAGGCTGTCTTCTTTGAAAGAAATGAAATCAAAAGAAGAATTAAAGAGTCTTTATTATTGAAAATTTATTATTCTGAAGCGATTAATTTATTTAAGAGTTCTTTTAATATTAAGGGTGGATGGGAAATGAATGGATTTGTGGGTAATGTTTAATATTATATATATTGTGTAGTTTTTGTAGTTCTTTACACTTGAGAAGTTTTCTTGTAGCAGTGAAAGCTTTGGTAGTGTTTTAATATTATTTTTATGCTGGTCTGGTTGAATTTTGGCTTTGGTGTAGTTTTAATTATATATTGACTAGTTTAGCTTTATGCTTGTAATGTTTATATATATATATATATATATATATATATATATATATATATATATATATATATATATATATATATATATATATATATATATATATATATATATATATATAATGATAATATAAACTCATCCAGTGATGAATTTATTTGAAATCACAAAGAGCTCAATAGAGTTTAAGGTAGTTAAGAACTATATGCTGAATAATTATAAAAATGCAATATAGAGAGCATACCAATAGCTCAAACAAGCTGTTATTACTAAGTGTGGTAAGAGAAAATATTTAAAATCTTTATCTGGAACATTATTATCCCCAGAGCACATGTTTTTGTGCTTATGGCTCACCTCAGTGAGAAGCTAAAGCATTCAGACACTAGATCCAAAATATCAACTCAAAGGCCAGCACTTAATTTAATATGTAACTATTGACAAGAAACTCTCAAATTTTCAGGCATACAAGTCTTTAACTTCAGCTATGTAACTCAAATAGCTATATGGGACTGAACCAAATTCAAATCTCCCACCTATTATTAGCCCTTGCATCACCAAAGCTTTAAAGGGAAAACTATAATAATCAATAATGCAAGTCATAACCATTGCTCTTCAAAAAGTTGTACTTACAAAAATTTAATATAGAGAGTGTACCAATAACTCAAGCTCTTATTAATAAGTGTAATACTAGGGCTATTAATATATAGTAGATCTGAATTTGGTTCAGCCCCATACATCTACTTAAGTTAGATGGCTGAAATTAAAGACTCAATGTCTGAAAATTTCAGAGTTCCTTCTCAATAGTTATGTATTAAATAGTGCTGGGTTTGAGTTGATATTTTAGATCTAGTGTCTGAATGTTCTAGTTCCTCACTGAGGTGTAGATATAAGCTTGAAACCAATTAGTCTGATATTCCAGATAAAGATTTTAAATATTTTATTTTACTGCACTTATAATAAGAGCTATTGGTATGCTTTCTATATTGCAATTTTATAAGTACAAGCTTTTTATATAGCAATGTCATGATATATGTATATATATATATTGTACTAACAATGTGTTTAAAATTAATAAAATTATTCATTAAAATAAATAGTTAAAAGTTTAAGAGTTCTTGAAATAAAAGTTACAATTAACTGATTGAAAGGGGGGAGGGGTTTTGCTGTAGAAACAAACTAAAAGTTTCATAAATGAAGTTAATGAGTTTTTTATTATTATTAGTTAAAATGTAATGTAAAGTTTAAAAATATAAATCTCTTTCATTCAAGTTAAAGAAAAGAAAGTAATCTTAAAACTAATATCGAGTTTATTAGAATAAAATATACAAGTATGGAAATGACAAATTAATGTGTGCTTGTTAATAAAATATATATGTGTGAGAGTAAACAAAGAAATGATAAATGCAAGTATATGTGTGTGTTAAAATCATATTGAAAGAAAACACATAAAAGTAAATATTAAAATGAAATAAAGGAAAAATATAAAAACAACACGTTTGCATGGCTACTAATTAAATGATCTTCAAAAACACATAATTAAAAGATTATCAAAGAAATTTCAACAACAGATATTGCTGGAGGATATCAAAATGACAACACATCATATGTATAAATAGTCAATTTTTTATCAGACAGTCACTCAAGTTTGAGTTGAGTCCGAGTTGAATTTGAGTCACATTTGAGTTGAGTTCAGTTGCATTTGAGATAACAGTTCAGTACAATCTATCAGTGAGTTATATCAGTCAGCTTATTATTTATCCAGAATCTAGAATGCAGTGTTAAAACCTCGAAAAACATATGACTTTCTCCAGCCTGAAATCCGATAAAACAGCCAACCTACCCGATAAAAGATATGCCTGTGTAACAACCTTAAGCTGCTCAATATCTAATTGTCTTAAAGAAAATGCCTCGGAATAATCAGCATCAAATCTCCACAAGAAAACTTCAAACCTAACCTGTTAGAAATACTTTATTAGAAACAGCCAACAGCAGGAAGTATCCATGTTCAAAATCCTAGGTAATAACATTTTTTTATTTCTAAAGTAGCCATCACATTCGTAAAGCCTCAAGAGTCAAGTTTAAGAACTCTATAGCATACATAGATGAACTATTAATATGTATATTTAAAAGGTTGTGTGTGTTCATGTGTTAGTATATATTGATTTTATTGTATATTAAATTTCAAATATTATTTAATGCTTTCTCATAAGATATTATAGTGTGTAAATTATAAATGTGTGTGTGTTACATTAGTTAAATAAGATATTTAAAATTAGGTTAATCAATGTTAATTAAATAAATTATTTCTTTTAAACTAAAACTTTATTTTGTCAGTCAATTCTTTTGCCACTATTTAAGTGAAACAATGTTTTGTTATTGAATTAAAAAAATAGCTGAGCTGGTTAAGGGATTTTTCAAGCAATGGATTGTGGGTTTACTCTCTGAAGATGTTAGTTTTAAACTAGCTGGCACCCAGGGTTTACTCCAAAACAAATAAAGTGTTTGGATAGTAGGGTTTGAATCTAGAAGCTGAGGTGGGCCACAATCTGGAGATGTGTTTGTGTTATGCTTTGCATGGCTCGGTCTGATTGTGGATATTAATGGCAGCTCTGCTATCAATAGTATTCTCCACTTTGTTCACACATGCCAGTTCGTTCATGTAATATTTGTAATTAAATAAGATTATAAATTAAGGTTCAACACAGATAAACCAAGAAGAATAAGTAAGATCGTCAACAGATCCATCCCAGTACAAATGGTGCCCAATATGGGGCAAACCTGGAATAAATGACAGTTAACTAAATACATTGTTTCTTGTTTGAATTTTTTTTTAAAGAAACTTATTATGTATTGTTAAAGTGGTTCAATTTTAAAAAAAAAGAATTGACCGAAAACTTATTTTTCTTTAAATGAAAAGAGATTTTGACATTTATGCTATTTAAAATAAATTATTCTTTTAAATTAAAAACAGTTAGATATTTTGGGTGAAGCTAAAGCATTAACAATGGATAGAGAAAAGGACAAGGAGATGGAGTCGGTTATTTGTTCCATGTAAGAAAATAATAAACAGTCTGTATTTAAATATTGTTTTAAAAATGGAGAAATAGAAGAAAGAAATATTTCAGATGCAGATGATGATGAAAATGATGATGAATATGATGACAGAATTTAAGTAAAGTCAGCAAGAACTTAAAGTGGAAATATGAGAAATGAAGCAAGGTCAGCTAGAACTCAAACAGAATTGAGGAAATAATTGTGTCAGGAATTCAAGAAGAGTCAGAAAGAGTTAAAAAAATGATTAGAGAATTGAAGAAACTCAGAGCAGATATAAGAGAAATAGGATGTGAGATAACAGGAACGATAGAGAAAAATTAAGAGATCATAGAAATAGATTTTGTCAAAGAAAGTAAGGAATTTGAAGTCACAAAAGAGATAGAAATTAAAGCAGAACTAGATAGCATTGAAACAGAGAAGGTGGAAATAGAGATAGAAATTAAAGCAGAATAGGAAAGTGCTAAGACAGAAAGTGTGGGGGAAAATATAGATCAAGAAATAGAAGAGACATAAGTTCAAGGTAGAAGATAGCATAGAAAAGTTTTCACAAAAATTTAAAAAGGTTAAAGTAAAAGTTTGTGCTGATTTTAAACAGAGATTTAAAACAAAAAGAAAGCGTAGAAAAAAAATATTCTCAGTTTGAAGAAATTTGGAGTTTGTCTAAATATAAAAGTTTTCTAATTTACAAGGCAGAAAATAGGATGGAGCATGAAAGCGATAAAGTAATAAATTATAAGCAAGGAATAGACAAGAGGGGAAAGTTATTTTATATTATAGAGATAGGTAGAAAGACAGAACCACCTGACAAAGTCTAGGAGTTAGTTAAGGGATAGAATGTTAAAGTAAACAGAAACAAAAAGGACCAGAAATGAACTATGAGTTAAATATAATTATTTGACATAGGTGATAAGCCTGAATCAGAATTTCACTATTTAAAATGATTAATTGTGTCATAAAATAACGACAAAGAAGCTTTACTAAATAATTTTTTTTTTGTTTGTCATGCACATGGCAATTAAAAAATAAATGCTCATAAATAAACAGTTCAAATAAAAAAAAGTCAATAAAATGAAGTTAAATAAATAAGTGTAAAATATCCATAGTAAAATCATAAAGAATGAATCATAATAAAATAAAATAGTTTTTGAATATACGCAAGTTAAAAAAAGGGAAAAAAATAAATGGTTTAAAGTAATCAAGTCCAATAAAATCTTTGTATAATAATGGAGAGCAGTAAAATAAAATAGTTTTCTAAGTACATGCATTTAATATATAAGGTAAACAAATTGTTTAAAAGTAATACTGTAATATAAATAAATATGTTAAAATAATGTTCGGAAGGATTTGAAGATAATATTGTAAGATTAATGTAAATAAATGGTTTAAGATAATGTTCATGGGAATTTAAAAATAATATTGTAAGGTTAATAAAATAATATAAATGATAGTCAATCTAAATTATGTTATGAATATATAAAGATTTGAAATTAATGGGAATGAGGGTAGTAGTGAAATGAGTTTTAGATAATGATAAGTGAAATCTGTCAGCTGGATAAAATTTAGTACCTGTAGCAGACTTATCAGAGATCATTTTTATTTTAAAATGCATGCTGGGAACAACCAGAGTAAGTTGCAAGTCACTTCTTCAGGGGAGAATTCCGATATCTCATACCTCATTCCAAAGCATAAGACGAAATGGACAGTTGATAAATCCTGCCATTCACAGTGGCCCTTTTTTGTCAAAGTCCAGTCAAGAGAACTGGCACCTGAAGTTTCATTTCATACATGTAAGTCAGTATAAACCAGCAAATCTGCATCCACTTCATTTCCAAAACATCCCTGTGTCACAAATTTAGTTTGTCCTCATGGTCACTATTCAGCACCTAGATCATTGTAAGCAACCTTGCCAGCTTAGAAAGGAGTAAAGTATAATTGAAGATTTCCCTTAGCATGTAAAGTGAAAGATATTAAAAGGCAAACTTAGAAAAATAATAAATAGTTTCTGAATTAAGAATTAAAGTAATCAGGGATAAAATGATCAAAAATGATGCATTTTACTCTCAAATTGAGCTTGGTATAATGTACCAATATTGTGTTGGCACATAATAATTTTGTTTAAAATTATTATTAAAATAAAATTATTCATTAAATAAATAGTTAAAAGTTTAAGAGTTCTTGAAATAAAAGTTATAATTAACTGATTGAAAAAGGGGAGGGAGGTTTGCTATAGAAATAAACTAAAAGTTTCATAAAAGAAGTTAAAGAGTTTTTTATTATTATTATTAGTTAAAATGTAATGTAAAGTTAAACTATAAATCTCTTTCATTCAAGTTAAAGAAAAGAAAGTAATCTTAAAACTAATATCGAGTTTATTAGAATAAAATATACAGGTACAGAAATGACAATTAATGTGTGCTTGTTAATAAAATATATATGTGCAAGAGTAAACAAAGAAATGATAAATGCGTGTATATGTGTGTGTTAAAATCATATTGAAAAAAAAAACATATGAAAATAAATATTAAAATGAAATAAAGGAAAAATATAAAAACAACACATTTGCATGGCTACTAATTAAACAATCTTCAAAAACATGTAATTGAAAGGTTATCAAAGGAATTTTGACAAAAGATATTCCTGGAGGATATCAAAATGACAACACGTCATATGTATAAATAGTCAATCTTTTATCGGATAGTCAGTCAAGTTTGAGTTGAATTCAAGTTGAGTTTGAGTCATGTTTGAATTGAGTTCAGTTATATTTAAGATAACAGTTCAGTACAATATATCAGTCAGCTTATTATATATACAGAATCAAGAATGAGGTGTTAAAACCTCAGAAAACATACGACTTTCTCCAGCCTGAAGTCCAATTAAAACAGCCAACCTACCTGATAAAAGTGATACCTGTGTAACAACCTGAAGCTGCTCAATATCTAATTATCTTAAAAAATGCCTCAGAATAATCAGCATCAAATCTCCACAAAAAAACTTCAAATCTAACCGGTTAGAAATACTTCATTAGAAGCAGCAAACAGTAGGAAGTATCCACGTTCAAAATCCTAGGATAATAACATTTTCTTATTTCTAAAGTAGCCATCGCATTTGTAAAGTCTCAAGAACCAAGTTTAAGAACTCTATAGCATACATAGATGAACTATTAATATGTATGTTTAAAAAATTGTGTGTGTTCATGCATTAGCATATATTGATTTTTTTGTATTTTAAATTTCAAATATTATTTAATGCTTTCTCATAAGATATTATAGTGTGTAAATTATAAAAGTGTGTGTGTTAGGCTAGTTAAATAAGATATTTAAAATTAGGTAATCAATGTTAATTAAATAAATTCTTTCTTTTAAACTAAAACTTTATTTTGTCTGTTCATTCTTTTGCCACTATTTAAGTGAAACAATATTTTGTTATTGAATTAAAAAAGTAGCTGAACTAGTTAAGGGATTTTTCCTGGATTATGAGCCTACTGTCCAAACCTGTTAGTTTTAGAACAGCTGGTAGCCAGGGTTTACTTCAAAACAAATAATGTGTTTGTATATTAGGGGTTTGAATCTAGCAGCTGAGGTGGGCTACAATCTGGAAATATGATTGTGTCATTATTTGCATAGCTCAGTCTGATCAAGGTTATTATTGACAGCTCTGCACTTTGCTCAAATGTGCCAGTTCATTCATGTAATATTTATAATTAAATAAGATTATAAATGTATTATAAATTAAGGTTCAACACAGATAAACCAAGAAGAAAAGCAAGTAAGATCGTCAATGGATCGAACCCAGTACAATATATATATATATAACTTGCTTTATTGAACCCAGTACAATATATATATATATAACTTGCTTTATTGATTATTATAATTATAAAAATACACAAATAATTGGGAACTAAAATCCAAACTTAGTTATTTTCCTGAGCATGATTATACATGGTTATTAATTAATAAATATTTTAATGAACACGATGACTCCTAAATAAGTAAAATAAAATTTTTGTAAATAATAATAAAGTATAGTGTTTATTTAAAAGCATATAATATTAAATAATATAATTATAGTTATTAAAACAGGCAAAACTCTCTATATGTATTTCCATTCACTGCAAGCCAGTGATATCAATGGATGCAAGAAGATTAGTATATAAAATCTCAATCTAGTGCCTACTCATCCAATATCTTGAGACTAGTTTCTGGATTGTGACTTTCATCAGTGGCATCCATTGAATACTCTTTTAATAACAGTTATAAGAAAGCATAAAAGGGGTGATCATGTAATGCTTATTGTCTTAAAACAAATCCTTCCCAATAGGATAGTGGTGGCTATGGTTATTAAAGAATCAAAGATACCAAAATGTACAAGTACTGAACTGAGTTGAGATCTATATGACTGTAAGCTAATGAGCTTGGATTGAAAATATTATAGTGTTTTCAACTTAAGACTCATAGTTTTGTAGTTAAGTAAAGATAAAAGGTGGCTGCTGGAGAGTTGCATTAGATCCTAAGATCTAGGTGCAGTGCTCTTAGAAGGCCACAAGCCAGAAACTAGTCTGGGCATATTGGATAAGTAGACAATAGATGGGGATATTTTGCACTAGCCTCCTAGCATCTATTGATTATTCTGGCTTGCACTGGGTGGCAATATGTATAGATAATTTTGCCTCTTTTAATAACAGTTATGAGCAAGCATAAGAAATGTTGATCATGCAATGTTTGTTGTATTAAAACTAATTCTGCCTAAAGGATAGTGGTGACTATGGTTATTAAAAAACTAAAGACATCAAAATGTATAAGTACTGAACAGAGTTTAGGCCTATATGACTATGTAAGCTAATGAGCGTGGATTGAAAATATTATAGTGGTTTCAATTTAAGACTCATAGTTTTGTAGTTAAGTAGAGATAAAAGGTGGCTGATGGAGGGTTGCATTAGATCCTAAAATCTAGGTGTCATGCTCTCAGATCCAAGGCTTCTCATTGATAAAGGCCAAAATCCAGAAACTAGTCTGTATATTAGAAGAGTAGGAACTAGATGGATATTTTATGCACAAAACCTTCTGGAATCTATTGATCACTCTGGCTTGCTTGTTTGTTTTAATAACAGTTATAATCAAGCATAAGAAATGGAGATCATGTGATGTTTATTGTCTTAAAACCAATCCTGCCTAATAGGTTTGTGGTGTCTATGGTTATTAAAGAACCAGACACCAAAATGTATAAGTACTGAACTGTGTTCAGATCTATATGACTATATAAGCTAATGATCTTGGATTTAAAATATTATAGTGTTTTCAATTTAAGACTCATAGTTTTGTAGTTAAGTAGAGATAAAAAAAAGTTGCATTAGATCCTGAGATGTAGGTGCAATGCTCTTCAATTCAAAGCTCCTCACTGTCAAAAACCACAAGCCAGAAACTAGTCTGGGGATATTTCATGAGTATGCACTAGATGGGGATTTTAGGCACTAGTCTTCTGGCATCCATTGATTACTCTTCCTTGCACTGAGTTGCAATATGTATAGTTTTGCCTGTTTTAATAATAGTTATAATCAAGCATAAGAAATGGTGATCACATGCTGTTTATTGGTTACAGTTATTGTTCTTAAGTTTCTAAGAAATCTCTCATATTGATATACTTTTAATTTTTTAATCTCTGATATCTTATATTTTAAAAATTCATATTTTAGCTAGAATAGATAAATCCATATTTAAGAAGATTTAAATTTATAAAATTTAAGAATATATATATATATATTTATATATATATAATAAAAAATAGAAGATATTATGAAAAGTTTATTTCATGTAGAATTAAATAAAAAAAACCACATCAATTAAAAAACTATAATTAATTACAAATAATTAATTTGAGAATTTACTTGTAAAATGGACTCTAAGAAAACAAAGAAAAAATTATAATTAGCATTAAAGAAATAATTTTTCAATAATAAGAGTGAGGACTTGAAGAACAGAAAACTTATTTTTATCAATTGGCAAGAAGCCTTTATATCTGGTTTATTGATTTATTCATATTTACTTATTCAGTATTTATTATTTCATTGGTTGAGTTTACTTATAATGCAGTGCAAGACAGAGTTAGAGAAGAAACAGGTATATGTGCAACTAGTGATCACAACTTGGAAAAAAAACTACTTATGTTACGAAGTCCTATACTTTTTAATATTAACTTGATTCTGGTTATAATGAGAAACTTTTTTATGAAGATGATTTTCAGCACTATATCGTAAGTATATGATTCCAAAATGTAATTTTTCACCAATGAAATGATTCCATGCCATGCATTCCAAATATAATAATAATGTAACAACCAAATTTCTTTTCCTGCTCTGATGATGCTCAAAAATTATTTTATATTGCTGAAGAGAAACACTTTAACACTTAAATCATTTAGAGATACTCAAAGTTAAAAATTAAATTTAAATATGATTAATAAGAAACCAAAGCTGGCATTAATAAATATTAAATGTCTGCTGTACTGAAAAGAAGTACAGAGTTTTAAAAAGACACATGGACAAAAACACATCAAATATTAAACATTTTGTCTTATGTTTAAAAACATTTTTTCTTATTATTTGTTTTATTCTTAAAACCTAATAAATTATTATAATACATATTGATTTATATTTTCTGAAACTGTATTGATGTTTCTTTTTTTTTTTTGTTTCCCATTGTATTTCAATGACCTTGTTTGTATTTGAATGTTAAGTTATATTGAATTACCGCATTGTAACCCTCACATCTGACTTTACAGATATTGCTTTCATGTAAATATTTTTCTTTATTATATATTACAAAATATTAAAAGTGATGTATATAAAATAAAATTTAAAATGTTTTGAAAATAACAATAAGTGTAAAACTAAAATATATTATAATTTTTTTAATTTTAAAATAATATTAACTATTCTAAATAAAAAGAATGTGGCTATAGAAACTAGTCACAAATGATGGGGGGGGGGTAAAAACACTAAAATCATTTCATTTTCCAAGAAGGGATGAAACAATTGTTACTCCTTCACCATGTCATAGAAGTCAATAAAATTTGTAAGGATTATTTAAGTGAATATCATGCACTTTATGGAACAGAGAATTCTTTCCCAGATCTTTCCAGAAAGGTAACTGAATATGGAGCTGTAAACAAAAAAAATGCCTTCAAATTAACTTTGATCTTGCCAATCTGTTCATCACTATTCAATGCTAAAAAATATATGAAGTTACTTGCTACAAGTAGAAAACTAGATTGGTAAAGTGATTATCATATAAAATTATAACTTCTACAATTAGGCTGCCACTATTTATGTTGATGATCATAGGAAAATTACAATGGAGTTCTCATAGGAAAACTGTCATGGAGTGAAATGAAAAAAAATTTAAAATGTTTGTATTGTATAGCTCTAAGTTAAAATTGATGGTTTCAATGGCCATATATATATATGATCAATTGATGGCATTTTACCAAAAACACCGAACAAGTGTAAATTTGTTTACATAAACGACAAAAGAGTCAGCATTCACTATCTCTTTCATTTGCCCACCCTCAGATCAGCTGATTTCAAGCTTATTTGCTATCATCAGTGAAGGATAGAGTTAGAAACTAGATCTAAACACTGACTCCAAGTGTTTATGCAAACAGTTTCTATTAGTTTGCCAGCATGAATTTTTCAGACCGGTAAAGTCTTCAAACTCAGCCTAACAGGCCAGATAGCTACATGGGTCTGATCTCAGTTCAGTTTCACCACATAGTTAAAGCCTCTGCAATATAATATCATTGCAAAAACCTTTAAAGGTACATTTATAAAAAACAGAAACAAGTTAAATTCACATAACTTGCTTTCACTTGTATTTATGATCAATAGATGGTGTTTTACCAAAAACACTGAACAAGTGTAAATTTGTTTACATAAATGACAAAAGAGTCAGAATTCACTATCTATTTCATTTGCCCACCCTCAGATCAGCTGATTTCAAGCTTATTTTCTATCATGACTGACTCTTTTGTCGTTTATGTAAACAAATTTACACTTGTTCGGTGTTTTTGGTAAAACACCATCTATTGATCATAAATACAAGTGTTAGCAAGTTACGTGAATTTAATTTGTTTTTGTTTTTCATAAATGTACCTTTAAAGGTTTTTGCAATGATATTATATTGCAGAGGCTTTAACTATGTGGTGAAACTGAACTGAGATCAGACCCATGTACCTATCTGGCTTGTTAGGCTGAGTTTGAAGACTTTACCGGTCTGAAAAATTCATGCTTGCAAACCGATAGAAACTGTTTGCATAAACACTTTGAGTCAGTGTTTAGATCTAGTTTCTAACTCTATCCTTCACTGATGATAGCAAATAAGCTTGAAATCAGCTGATCTAAGGGTGGGCAAATGAAAGAGATAGTGAATGCTGACTCTTTTGTCATTTATGTAAACAAATTTACACTTGTTCGGTGTTTTTGGTAAAAATGCCATCTATTGAACATAAATACAAGTGATAGCAAGTTATGTGAGTTTAACTTGTTTTTGTTTTTCATATATATATATATATATATATATATATATATATAGTGATAGAAATATACAAATATACATGAGTTCACAAAGACATTAAGGTAATTAACTGATCTTTCTATAACTATTTTCAATAAGTTATTGCAAGCTACAAAGTTTTTTTTCCTCTCATATGTGATTGTCATATAATATTTTTAAGTGTAAATATGTAAATACATTTTACATTATCATATAATTCTCTATGCAAATTAAAGGAATTGTTTTGTTAATTTTGTTATTTGTCATTTCTCATCTGAAATCCAAGCTAATTATTTATTTTGTTAATGTAATAAAGTATTAGAAAAAGGGGTATAACAATTAGAAAATATAATTGAATCTGCATGGAATCTTGTTTTTATGTATGTTACATTTGATCATTCCTTATGACTATTGTATATTTGTCAATTAAAGATAAGTTGTATGTAATCACTCTACTATGTACATGATCACATGTTAGTTATCTTTAAATTCCCCTAGACTAAAATTATTTTGCAAATATTGTATTTTTCATTTTATTGCTAACTTGATTATTACCATTTGTCAAAAGAATGATTACTGTTACATTTGGAGGTCAATCTGGAATTATCTTGATTAAAACAAACAGAGGTTGAAACAAGTTTAGATTTAATATATATATATATATACAGTAGTATTCACAAAGATATATACTTGTTCGAATGAGAAATATAATCATTTATTTTGTTATAAATAAAAATCAATCAAAAACTCATAAGTGTCTTAGATAATGATAATGACAGAAATGGATTGGTAGAGATAATAGTAATAAGCAAATAAATAAAACAAGGCATAAATATTAAAGTACCTTGTTATTTTAAAAAGGTTACATTCTGGAAAGAGAAGTAAGCATTATAGTTATATTAGAGTTTTATTAATATTTACTAAGAGTGTAACCTCAAAAATGTGCGCATTTTACGTGCACATTCTTGAGGTTACAGCCTTAGTAAATATTACTTACATAGTGCGTTTAAATAAATTTATAATTAGAGTTTTATATACATTTGTAATTTTTTTTTATTATAAAAAAGTAAATAAATTTATTTTATAAATTTATATATATGATTACTTAAGCTAAAACAAAAATGGAATCTCAGGAAAGTAAAACTGAGACTCATGATAGTGAGTTTAAGAACATGATCAAGAACATGTTCCAAGAATTGAATAGAAAGTTTGAAAAATGAAGTGAAGATCTTAAAACACACAATAAAGAAATTAGATAGAACATGGAAAGCATGTTTAAACAAAATAAAGAACTAAAGAGAACATGGAAAGCATGCTCACAAATATGAAAAACTAAAGTTAGAGTCAGATAATAGTAAACAAAAAACTAATAGAGCAATTTAGCAAATAATAGGCAGGTTATAAAATTGTTTTGTAGAGTTAGAAATCAAAATTGATGAAGTAAGTCTCAATGTTTAATTGAATAAAGGTGATTAGAATAACAAATTTGAACAATTTCAAGAGATAGTTAAAGAGATAAAAATACTCAAGCAAAGTTAGAAATCAAGGACTTGACTCAAGAAGTTGAAGATATTCAAATAAAAGATGATAATCAAATTAAAATGTGGGAAGAGATAACAGAGAAGTTGGTGAAAATAGAGCTAGATATCAAAGAAAATGGCATCTAATATAGACTTGGGTATTGAAAAATTAAGTATTTCACATGAAAGTTGTCAAACTGATGTTAAAAGGGATACACATGTATAAAATTATAATTCTACTATTGTCAATCAGTGTTTAAAAACATAGGTTTTTTCAGGACCTGCAGGGGTAAGCTCCAACTGAGTATATTAGCTGTTTAGAAAGATATTTTAGTTTAAGTAAACTGACTGAAGAGGTTAAAAGTTATGATTTCTTGCAGCCATCTTCAAAGTCATCTCAAGCATGGTGGAATTCATTGTTTGACAATCATGTAAATTTTGACCAGCTTTATCAGGCTCTCTTAAATTTGTATTGAAGTATGGATTGTCAACAAGAGATCAAACACCATAATGCTCAAAAGAATTGCAGATGAGAGGCATTCACACCATTTTTTCAATGGCACATAGCCAAATTAAGAGTCTTGACTACTGATCCTTTATCTGAAAGCCAGATTGCACACATAATTGAGCATAGTTTCCCTAATCACATTGAACAGGTACTGATAGACTCTGATAGAAAAACTGTAAACCAGGTAGCTGCATCACTCAATGCACTTGATAGCAACAAATCTTCAGGTAATGACAATATACAACAGGAATTTAAATCCCAATACAGTGTCATTTAAAAGGGGATTTGAACCCCAGATAAATGTCATTAGGTAGAAAAACTATAATATGGAGGAAGACATGAGGTCAAATTTCATGAATAACTATACCAAAATGAATGATAACAGGTAATGCCACTAGTTTTAATAGAACAAAAACTATTTGTCAGATCAGAATTGGGACCGATATTAATAATGAGGAATATTATTATCAATCTAGTCATGAACCATGAACAAATCATATATCTGATATAGCTATTAAAAAGATGTAATTATAAGATGAAATGTGAGGAGAGAAAGTATTTAAGGAGGCAAAGTTTAATCCTTTTATGAATAAAAATGGTCTCTTTATTGATGACTCTGGACTTGTTAATGGGTACTTGATATAAGAGAATCATCAATATAGAAACATTACAAAGTATGTACTACTGAGTATCAAAGAAAATTATTAGTTTTGAAAAAAATAATAGTACTGTTTAAATACTAAAACAATAGTTGAAAAAAGAAGTCATGGCAAATAAACTAGGTATAATAATAGTTTCATTTTATATTGAAAGATTGTAAAAAATAGAAGTACTGTCTTTATACTCTAAACATTGGATAGAAATTTCAGAATTATTAATATCATATTTAAATCAGGCTAATATACAAATTTCATACTCTACTTTCCAACAATGTCAATAAATTAATAGTAAAAAAACATCAGAGTTCAGAATTAAATGATATCACTCTATTCTTTGCATTGTTAATTAAGCAAGTAAAAGAAAACACTCTATTTTAAAACCAAAATTAATTTTATGAGTTTATCAATGGTTTATCATGTAGCATTTTATAATGATGATGAATGGAGAGTATTTCATTGTTTTGAGGTTGTCATGTGTTTTTGATACTTCAGAGTTTTTACCTCAGCATTGTTCTCAACCATATTATATTTATATTTGTCAGCTTCTAAATATCATAAGTGAGCTAGATATATTTTTATATTTATCAACCTCTAAGTCTCAAAAACGCCAGACATATTTATATATTTGTCAGGTTCTAAGTCTCATAGTTAGTGCAAGGCCATATTTAAATGAATTATTCATTCTATGGTTTGGTTGATATTATATTTATGCTTGAGTTAGCTCTCTTGGTATTTGTATTGCATGATACACTGATGGTCAGTGGAAGAATTCTGTGTTCATCTCAACACTGCAAGCAAACAATTATATCCAATAATAATTTTAATTGAATTAATGAAATAATTTTTTATATTTATACCAATGTACCTGATTGTTAAGGATGACATTAGTTGTTACATCCATACTTGTCTGTAATTGCCTTTACAAAGAAGTATGGTTAAGAATGACATTATTGTAAAATTGAAAGAAATTGTCTTTTTATGCAGAAATAAAATCAAGTGACATTTATAGTTAAATTGACTTTATTTTATTCATAATGGAAGGAGGGTAAATGTAACCCTCATGTCTAGTTTATAATCATTGCTTTTATGTAAATATTTTTCTTTATTATATATTACAAAGTATTAAAATCATATATAAAAAATTAATTATATATATATTAAAACGAAGATTTGCATGGGTTAAATATATTAAATACATATTTTGCGGGTTCATCCATGTTAAAAACTTTTAATATTAATATACTGACATTTCAACTTGGTCACACAAGCCATCCACAGAGTTATAAAAGGTAGAAAGACGGTTGTAGAGGCGCTACAATCACTGATTTGAATAAAATGTTAAAATTCCACCAATAGCAAAAAATGTTAAATTTAAACATCCTTCTATTTGGAAAGATTTTTTTAAAAAACATTCCTAAATTTAACATTTTTTGCTATTGGTGGAATTTTAACATTTTATTCAAATCAGTGATTGTAGCGCATCTACAACTGTCTTTCTACTTTTTATAACTCTGTGGATGGCTTGTGTGACCAAGTCGAAATGTCAGTATATTAATATTAAAAGTTTTTAACACGGATGAACCCGCAAAATATGTATTTTATATATATTAAAACATATTACTATTTTAATATAAGAAACTTGCTATGCAAATCAGTTATAAATGTCAGGAGTGAGAAAATAAAAACACTAAAATCATGTGTATTTCCAAGAAGGAAGAGAAGGATTGTTACGTCTTCATTGTGTCTTTTATTGAATAAAATTCAAGAGAATTTGTAAGAATTATTTAATTGAATATTATGCATTTTATGGAGAACTCTCCATAATTCTTTCCCTGATCTTTCCAGCATTGTAGCTGAATATAGAGATGTAAACAAAGAAATACCTTAAAATTAACTTTGCTCCTGCTGATCAGTTCATCACTATTCAATGCTGAATTAATATGTAACATTTACTTGGTACAAAAGAAAAACTAGCCATCTAAATTTATTATCATATAGCAATGTACTTCTATAATTAGTCTGCCAACTACTTATGTCAATGCTCATAGGAAAATTACAGTGGAGACTCTCATAGGAAAAACTGCCATAGAGTACATAAAAAAAACTTAAAATGTTAGTAGTGCATAGCAGACAGTTAAAATTGATAATTTCAATGGCCATATATCTACATTTATGGTGACAGAAATATATAAATATACATGATCTCACATAGACATTTAATGTAATAAATTAAACTTTCAATAGCTATTAACAATGACTTATTATAAGCTACAAAGATTTTTCTCCTCATGCATGATTGCCATAATATTTTTAAATATAAATATGTAAATATACTTTTTTATTAGCATATAATTCTAGTTGCTGATTAAAGTTATTGTTGTTATTAATAATTGTGTTGTTTGTCATTTCTCATCTGAAGTCCAAGCTGATTATTTATTTTGTTAAAGTAATGAAATATTAGATGGAGAGGGGTAACAATTAGGAAATGAAATTGAATCTGCATGGAAACTTGATTTTATATATGCTTAATTTGATTGTTGCTTTGACAATTATAGATTTATCAATTAAAAATAAGTTGTATGTAGTCACTCTACCATGTAAGTGGTTGCTCATTAGTTATCTTTAATGTCTCCTAGGTTTAAATTAATTTGCAGATATTGTAATTTTCATTTTATCAATTGTAAAAAGGGTAGTTTCTATTACAATATATATATATATATATATATATATATATATATATATATATATATATATATATATATTGTATGTGTGTATCATGACATGGCAGATTAGTTAGTAAAGACTTGATATTGCAACCCCCTGAAAACCAATATTTTTTCTCTTTAATAATGCCTTTCTTATTTGCCACTGCAATATTATATTTGTGTATTTAATGAAGGACACTTTTTTATCATAATCAAAGAGTTTTAATAAAATATTTATTTTTATTACTTAAAAATGAAATGTAGAATCTGCACCATTCTTGTTTAAGTACTGTCCCATTTCTATTGTATACTTAGATAGTTTCTTTATAATCATGAGTGTGCATATAATCTAGACCATAAATATATCAGAATGTCAATGAGAAAGGAAATAGGGTATTAATATATGATTATATTAATACATTATGGCAATCTTTCATAATAGAAATGTCACTCAAAAAACCTATCTGGGACATCCTAATTATAACTAAAATTACTAGATGATGCCATCTTTGTCTGAGCCTTATACAGGCTGTGAATTGATGATAATTAGAAAATATAACCCCTATTTTTTAAAGTTTTTTAATATGAACTATATAAAATGGGAACACATGGTTTGACCATCATCATCATCCTAAGCATTAAATGAAAATTGAAATCAGGAAGTTTACCTTATACCCTTGAAACTTGTTTTTACTAGTTTATAATTGGCTGTAATAATGTGTGACGATTATAAATAAAATATACATCTCCATACCTCACCACACATCTAACCATTTTTGACACTATTATATAAATGATAACCAGAATGCTGGCATGTCTATACAACCAATATACTTCTATTCAATAATATATTAAATATTTTTCATGGATATTCAGATGGAAATATTTACTATGTGGAGATTTCAACTTAAAAATTACTTAATTAAAAATCTCTTATTAGGAACAGTAGCCAATCAAGAGTGACTGTGTGAGACTAAGACAAAAAATGAAACTAATGTGTGTGTTGTTATTCATTCTACTTATTTATAAACATGTATTTTTGCTTAATTTTATTTTTACATATCTTATAAATAAAAACACAGTAATTTTTGTCATATATATATTGTACCCTTTTGTTTAGGTTAGAATGGATTATTTCTAACAATTTACTAGAAAATTTTAAATTTTAAAGTTAAGTAAGAGATGATGTATGTTATGTGTTGATGATCTTTGAATAATTTAGTTAAAGCAAGTAAAATAATTGATGTATAATATTGTGTTGGTATTTGTAAGGAAGTAGTTAGCTAAAAATCATTATAAGATTGTATGATTGGGAGAACTGGCTAGAATAAATATTGATTTAATAAGTCTTATAGATAAATTATTAAGGTAAATTTTAAAAAGTAATATTTAAAGTTAAACGAATAGATTATTTAATAATAATAATTGTATTTAATGGTTATATGTTAAATTATTTAATTAAAAATAATAATGTTGAAAGAAAAGTGCATATTTGATCTTATAATATTAAAATAATTATTTTAAAATTGTGCTATCATATTGATTTATGTAATATTTGATACATTGAATTATTTATTTAGTTTCATTTAAATTATTAGCATCTCATTTAATTTTATAAATCACATGATGTATAATATTCCCACCTGTGTTGAAAATAAAATGATGTCATCTGTTATAAATATTAGATTAAGTTTTAAAAAAGATTTAATAGATGAAATTAGATTTATGTTTTTTTTGTTGAAAATAAATATGTTTTGTTTAAAATAAAGGTAGAAATGGTAATAAATATTAAAATATGATTTTTAAAAGTTATTTTGAAGTATTTAATCAGTGTAAATAAAATATAAAAATTAATTAAGAATTGAATAATATAATAAAAATAAATATTTAATAAATTATTATTAGTTTTAAATTTTATCTGGTGTTCATTATCCAGGTTGTGAAGCAAGCATTGTTGAAATTGACCAATGAAAATGTGTATTTTGGACAGCTATAAAAGAGCTGTGCAGGAATTCCAGGGTCACTGTTATCCTATTATACCGTAATACCATCGTCAGGGTTTCTACAACCTCGGTAAATTAATTAATAGCTTAATAGTCAATTTTATCATTTTTTTAAATTCTAAAAGTACAGTAATTTATTGTTATAAGGTTGTGATATAGATATGCAAGGCTAAAAAATAAATATTTCCTACTTATCAATCTACTTTATCCAATTTATCATCAACTTAGACATGGGAAAGTCATCACTAAATATAAAAGAATTGAGAAAAAATGTAAGTGTTATTATCATATAAAGCATATAATTTTACCTATTCTGATAAGTCATGTTAGTTTACAACTGAATTTTATTAAAAGAACTTTACGGAGAAATACAAGAGTTTTATCAAAAATGGAATGATATTAAATATTTTATAAAATAAAAAAAACTTATTTTAAATTATGATGAAAATGCTTTTAAAAGAAAAAAAACCTTTGAATTTGACTAAATAATTATTTTGGAACGCTAATATTTCTTTCTGAAGAAATATTAAAAATAATTTCAAGTTGGAATTTTTTTTAAAAAAAATAAAAATTAAAATCATTTGCCGATATGATTTATATCATATTTTAAAAATATTAAAAATCAATGATTAAGCTATGCTGGACATAAAATTATTGTGAAAACCAATTTAAAACGCCATTGTTTTTGATGCTGTATCAGAAAACTTAGACATCAGGAAATATGGATAAAAGTTGCAAGAATGTGGAAACTATTTGAGCACAAAATATAAAAAGTACTTTTAATGCTGTATTTACATAGCCATGGAATTGGTAAACTATTTCAAATTTTGGAGACAAAGTAATAATTAAGTAAATAAATTCGGATTTTGGTGAAGAGAAAAGTGAACTTAACATATTTAATGTGGAACAGTCATTTTGAATTGTTTGTGTTACAACGTGAAATAGAGCATGCATAGTTTTTGGCATCAGAAGTGTAATCAACAACAATGGGTACCAGGAGAAAAAAAAACATTCTCTTTAGTGAAATTTTTCGGAAGGAGTTTCTTTTCATAAATATGTTTAAATTTTTTTTTTTTTTTTACTAACTTTCATATTATATTTATGCATAAATAGAAATAGAGTAGAAACATAAAAACATTAAATTATTTACTAACCTAGAGATTAGTTATTATAAAAAAAGTCTTTAATAATTTTTTAAACAAAAAGTTTAATATTTTAAAGTATGATGAGATGGAATAAATGATATTTAAATAATGTTTTTATTTAGTTTGGGATTCAGAAATATTAATGGAATAATCGTCAAGGAATACATATTATTGATGGTAACAATTATAAAAGTATTGATCATTTTACTATGTATTGATTTAGTGTATATCTTAGTGTGGATGTATGAAATGATTATGAAAAACACAATACATACACATAGTTTTTAATTTGTTTATTCATGTTAAAAAATATGCATACTTTTAATAATATTATAAGTACATTTTAATATAAGGGAAATATAAGTATATGATTCTATTATAACGGAATTTGATGTTTAGTTTAAGTGATCAAAATAATAAACTGGGATATCGATACTGATTGTTTGTATTTATGTGTAAATTTACTAATGGATAAAATAATCTTTTCTTATTGATTGGTTAGATAGTTATTTCAGACATGAATTTATTTATTATTATAAGAATGTAAGAATAGATTTTAGCGATGTAAGCTTGGTATTAAGTTAAATAGAACTAAGATAATATTTTTAGGTAAGATTTGTTTATATTGGAATAAGTATAGATGATAGTGATTATTGTGCAAGTATAGATAACTTAGCCCTATAACTTGTATTTGTTCATGGTAGTGTTATTTTCTGTATGTTGAAGTTGTAATGTTCCATAGAGCTGAATAGATAGCTTGGACATTATGTTTATTGGTAAAGGTGATGAACTAAAATAGTCATACCTTATTTATGATACACTGTGACCATGATGGTAATTTAATAGAAGTGTTATTAAATTAAAATCTGATTTATTCCATATACTTACGTGTATTTACTATCAGTATTGCTTGAATGGTATCGTAAAGGCTAGTATTTTAAAATATGAAATGATGAATAAGTTTAAAATGCAGAATTGTTGTTTAAAAGATAAGATGGGTTATATTGTTTAAAAGTAAAGATGATTGAAGGTAAAGAATACAAGATGGTAACTTGTTAATAAAGAATCATAAACTTTTTATGTTTGGGACTCATTATTATTTATTACAAATAAATAAATGATGAATGAAATGTGTTTTATAAAAAATATTATTTAATCATTAAGTTTTAAAGAAATTCAATGTTAATGCATATTTTTACAAGTAAAAGAAATATACATAAATCATATTTGAAGAATGCAAGTGATCATAATTTTATATTATTATTATTTTATAATAATACACATCAATGCTTACATTTATTTGACATCATATTGAGGAATAATAAGCATTTAAATTAATGGGTATATTATTAATTAATATTATTTACACTATGAGTAAGTTAAGAATAATCATAAGATATAGTAAAAGTGTTTTTAAAACTAAATAATAAAAGATAAATTCAAAGTGAATTAATAATTTAAATAATACTTTTGTAATGTAATAATTTTTAAAATTAATGGAGGCCATAAAGATGTTTTGGTAATATTTCAGTAATAATCTTTTTGTATCTAATATTTTTATGTAACTCATTTTTTTTTTGTAAAATTAACTAAAAGAGAGTAAGACAAAGTGCATGCATATTGTACATACTGTATATAATTTATTGTTAAAGTGTATTAATAAATTTGTTAAGTTTTGTTATAAATCTTGGTGTTGACTCAATTTCTTCACATCACAATTACATAATCACAGATAATTATAATGAAGACATAATATTTGCACATCATAAATAAAAGTGTTATTTAAGAGTTATAATATTTTTATTGATATGTTTTATTTAAGAAGTTTCATTTATTGTAATATTCTGATGGTCATGGAAGAATTACCAAAGATTTCAATTAAATTATATTATTAATGATTACCACATATTCTCATATTATACTGTCATATCATACATGTTTACTTAAGATGCCATATAGATAATAGAAAATTATATTATATTATTATTATGTGATATACATGAACAATATTATAAGTAGAAAGATAGGAGAGTAAATTATAGATTAAAGATTAGTATTACTATTTTGTTATTATTAATATTATTTAGTTGTAGTTAGGAATGATATTAAATCCCTTATCATACTTGATTACAGAAATTATAATTAGTTTTAGAAATAATTTAAGAGAACCTGAGATAATTTGAGTTAAATCAATTTTATGAAGATAGTCAGATTAATTTATTAAGAGTCATTTACTTAATTAATTTTGATTAAAGATGTAAGAGTACTATAAATGTAGTATTTAAGTAATAGGAGTAAGGATAGTATTCTTAGGCCATTAAGGTGATATCCAGTGGGATATTGGCTTAATGTATTCGCTCTGCCACTTGTAAACTCACTTCATAGTCTCATGATTTGATTAGATAGTCATTTATTTAATTTTATAATACATAACTATATTATTATTTATTAGTTAAGCTAATTTGATAGTTGATATTATTAAAGAATATAGTTATTGTTGATTTAGATGCATTTTAGATGAACATAATTATTTATCTGGGCTAGATCCATTTATTATAATTACATATTTCCTGGAAGTGAGGGTACAATATATATATATATAATAGTGATTGAAATGGAAATAACTATCTGCCACTGAATTATGTGTTATCAAAAACAATGCAAAAGAAAATACTACCAAAATGGTATTCTCTTTTTAAGCTTAGTTAATATATAATCTTAATTTCTGTTGTAGTTTAAAAACAATGCTTACAATAACAACAGAGCTTAAAGAAAGCGTGGTAACATTTTGTATTATTCTCTCTTTCATTGTTTTTGACATTATGTAACTCAGTGAATTCAATTACAGATAAAAAAGGTTATGATTATTTATTATATAGCAGGAATTATATATTGCACTATTTCCATTATCTAAGGAGATGCTGCCCTCTCTAGAATTATTTTACAAGTAAAAAATCAATAATATTTAAATTTGAAGGTAGAACAATGGGAGAAGGTAGACTTTCCAAGGCGCTGATTGGTTGTGTCTCATTTTGAAAAAAAGGGAGCATTTGTCAACAATTTTGACAGCTCCAAGTTCTTTGTTTTGATTTTCAAAATGAAAATGAATGTTTTAGAGTATTTTTAAATATTTCTTTACATATTATAAATTATTTTGATAAAATATGCTGAAAATATAATTATTTTAGAAGAATAGTTAAGATTTTAGTAAAAAAAGTCTTTACTTTTACACAAATGTAAATTGTGAAAGAAATGAGTGATGTATGCAGCATTGTTATGAACATTCTTTTTAGGTTCTCTGCTATAGAATGTTTTTATAATTATAATCAGAAATTTATTTTTGAAAAAATTTCATTCACTTTCATAATTTGACAAATTATTAATTTGCTTTTTACAAATGACACTAAAATGAATATAGTATTAAAATATGAATATATTTTTACTGCTGATTTTGTAATTGACCAATCAAAAGTTTAGAGTTTTAACTCACTCAACCAACAAAAATTTTTGATGGCACAAAGGTTAAATGTCTTTAGAAAAATTCTAACTTTATTTAAAATGTTCAAATACATTCAACTGTGAGTAATTGCCCACTTGTTAGTATATAACCTAATTCTCCTCCTTTCTTTAGGTGTAGTTAATTTGACAAGGGATTGAGGTTTAAACTTAAATCTTTAACATCATGAATAATAAATTTAAGATGATATTGAAATCAAATAAGATATTCTGTCAAAAGCAAACTGATTAAAGCCTTACTTAAATTTAATACATATGAATCTAAAGGTTCCGATTCAATTCCATAATAGTACTGACTCAGGCAAAGTCAGCAACTCCTGAAAAAGAGAGGAGAATAATACCATTCTAATTGTTAGCTTATATTCTAATCTGTGAGCCTTTACTAATATCAGAATGTATTTAAAAAGATGAAATAAAGTTTGGATTTTTTTTAAAAACATTGAATAGATTATATATAATTATCACTAAAATACCATTAACCAAAGTTTCAGTCAAACGTGTGTGTATATATATATATTGTAATCAAGCACATGTAAAAAATAGCATGGGGAGATACCAGTTTTAATATTATTTTTTAAATACAAAAGTATATGGTAACCGCATGTTAATATATAATATGATCAGACTGAAAATAATTGTTTTTAAAACACTCGTGCATTTTGTTTTAAATTTAAATATTTTGAAAGGGGCTTAGTTTGTCAGATTTATTAAGACATAAATCTTTTGACAGGTTGTTCTATAATTATTCTATGCAGTTATGACTAACAGTATTAGATAAAACTATGATATATAAAGCAACATTTTCCCCTCTGTATAATAAGTATTAAGAGTGACGCAAGGAATTGCAATTTTAGTACAAAGCTTTTTAAAAAAATTGAAACATCGTTGTTTGTCACATATTTTACCTTTATAATTATATACATTTACTGCCGTTTGATTTTACATTTTCTAATTATAATATATTCTCTATCTAGAACTAAAAGTTTAGCTTTAATATTATTGATTATTCAAATAAAATGTTTTAAAGACTCAGATATTTTTATATTTGAAATAAACTAAACATTTACTAAACTTTCTCATCAATAAAATCTATAATTTAGTTCTAAAAATTTTCTTTCTATTGTACTTTGTGAAACCCTTTTAGATACTATTTGCAGTCTGCATAAATCTGCTTGCCAAAAAACCCTTTAGATTAAAATCAGTGAAATTTATATCCCATATTATATATATATCGATATAAATGAAATAACTTGTCAATGACATTTTGGTTTCATGGTCAAAAAGTCTCTGTGTTTAAAGTTATGGAAAAATAAAGCAAAATTTAAAAAAAAAAAAATCTATTCACTATTTTAAAAATTAAAATATTGTTAAAAATTAGTTAATACTATATAAGCTTTTGTAGTTCAAATGTTATTAATTTTCTTCTTTTCTGAGTTAACATAATAGTCGGTTGTCAATGAATATACTCACTGAAAAAAATATTCTTTAATATTCCGTTCTATTACTCCCTAGAATGCTTTCAATATATTTACTATATTATATTCATGTTATATAGTGGTGTGATTAAAACGTTCATTATAGAAGTGTTTAATCAATGTTTAATTACCTGTTCACGTACTCAATTTTAATTTAAAATTTCAATTTCAATATTTAAATAGCCCATTTCTTAGAAATGGATATGTTTGTTTGTTTTTTGTTAATAGAAAAATGGTCACTAGCTGTTGTACCTGCTGCTTCTATATTCTACTTTCTATCCTCTCACTCTCTCTCTCTCTCTCTCTCTCTCTCTGTGCGCAAACACTATCTCTGCTTTTGTTACCTCAAATCTATGACCATTTTTTTTGCTCAAGGCCTGTAAATATTGACATATGTTCTTTGTCCCTGAGGATACTATTGCATAAATATCTGTGTTGGACAAGTCTTGATAACAAGTCAGTCTTTGATTTTCCGTAATATGCAGCATTACAAGCTGATTGGCTGCTTTTAATTTTATAGACAACTTAATGTGCTGATTTGTTTGCTAAAGTGTATTCAGAGTTATTGACTAATTGGTTAAGAGATGCTAGACAATAATAAAGCTGAATATGTAAAAAAAAACCTTGCTTGTATGTTCATTGACTATCAAGTATTACTATATATGCTGTGAGTTAAATTATTATTTTGTTGATTAAAATTTGAACCTCCTGATTGTTTTGATTCTTTAAATATATTATACTGTAATATTATTTTAAAAACCTTTACATAATTACATTTAGCAATAGATATATTAAGTTATTTAATTAGTTAAGTACAAAGAAACATCTATATATCTTCATCATTTATGGTCTTATTTTATCAAATTTTCAAATTTACATATCATTAATTAGATAAGTCAAGTTAATGCTTAAATCAACATTTATTGGATGTTTGAATTAATCAAATAATAATAATATAAATACAATACAATAATGATAATAATATCAATTGGTGGATATAAGTTGATTTGATATTGTCTATATCATTGATTTTTTTTTAAACTTGAATAGCCATAAATGATGCAAGAATGATATACTACTTAATCAGAAAGAAAATATTTATCTATATCATTACTAATACATGAATATAAAAAAATATTAAATGATTGTCTTTGAGTTTGTTTCGCAATCTTTATATCACCATAAAAGAAGTGTATTTTATTTAAATACAATCATGGTTTTATAAATATACATGAATTATTTATTTAAAATATAAGTGGTTTATCTATCCTTTAATTATATTATTTTTCAAACCTACATTAAATAGAGAAACAAACACAAACATACTTCTAGAATGTTATATGATATTTATGCTAAATTTTGGATAAAATAGTTAGGATTTTATTTTAAATTTATCTAATTTTTCTCTTGGATAATTTTATTTATATACATTATATATAAGCAAACACACTTAAACTAAACACACACACATACATATATATACGTGTGTGTGTGTGTATAATCATATATAATTAAAAAGAAATAAATGTATGACCTGAATTATTCCCAAAGAACAATGTGTATCCTTAAATGATTATTTATATCAAAACATTTTACAATGTATACAATAACCATAATAATATTACAATATTGTTTATAATTCAAAATCTTAATGTTTCTTATTGAGTTCTGGTGTGAGGAAAATCCATGATGTAAAATATATTTTAAAGTTTTGTCTCGTTTCTGAAGATGTATTTTACAAATTATAATATTGTAGAATTATAATATATCCTGGCAATATTAATATTTTTATCATTGCATAAAAAATGATTATTTTATCCTTTCAAATACAGTAAATTCTTTTCAGTAATTCCAGTTATTATCCATTTTGGTTCACTATCCATTTAGTTGTTTAAGGCATACAACATACATATATATATTGAGCCGAATTGATTTCCGATTCAATGGTTTTATTACTAAAATTAATGAAGGAAAAACAACTTTATTTTCATTAAATGTCTAATGCTAAAATTTGTATTATTATTTAAAACACATACACATTTATATTTAAAGTAGATCATTTAATGTTTATAAAATTGATTTTAAAATAGTTTACTTTCACTACTTTGTTTATAAAATTGATTTTAAAATAGTTTACTTTCACCGCCTGTTTTAATCAATTTGATTAAAAACAGACAAGCTTGCTAATTATATATTCCTGTTGCTTTTATTGTAATTATTTTTAAAGTTAATTCTAAAAAAAAGCGGAGATTTAGTTTTGTATTTGTCGTTTTTGTTTCAATTATCCCTGGTTGGAAGTCTTAAATTAGATTGAGCGGGAAATTAATATTTGCCCTGCCTGGAATATAGAATGGACACTAATGAAAGTTTTGCACGGGAAATGTAGCAAGGCAAGGATAGCCCACCAATTTTTAGAGAGAGATGAGATAGATTATTAGACACACACTTGGATTATTGACTGCTAAGAGTCAGATGGTTTTGAGTAGCTGTTCGGACGTTTAATTGCCTGCTAAAAACTTAAATAATTATTGACAAACTTCGTTGCTGTGCAAGATGTCAAAATCTACCGCTATGGGTTTTGCCATCATTAGAATGTCTTGCTAATTTAAACAAAGGACGGACCCATGCCTACCAGCTCTCCTTCAGTCATGCCATGAGCCTCTAAAATAAACACTGCCTCTACCTTGCCACTGTCAAAGGACCTGAAAGATGAACTATTATCAAAAGTGCGCACTCGTCACTAAATCACTAGGACTCTGCCTTACCGTAAGCTAAACTTTTTCCTATTCTAGCCAGGGTAAATAAATTGCGTTTAATTAAATCTCTGCTCAATCTAATGATAAATATGTTTTAAAATGGTATTAATTGTTTTTTTTAATTATTTATTATCTGTATGTACTCTTTTCTAGTATTTAAAGTGTGTCTTGGAATCTTAGTTTTAAGATTCCAAGTTTGTTTGCAATTTTCGTTTATCAGGGGGTGCATAAGGTGATTGTATTTTATATGTTTAATATATACCTGATTATTTCGTTAACTATTACAAAACACATTGGCAGTTTTCATAATCTTTATTTATTTACCTGCCCTTAGTTGTACAATAAAGAATCTTTAAACATGTTTCGTTTGCGCTGTTTGTGCAAACAACAAAATCTTTTTGCTGGCTATTTGTCAAGTTATTTCTTCGGGTTGTCTGAAAATAGTCTATTTCTTTCTGGATTATGTAAGATCATAATCAAATATCTGTTGCTGTCTTGTAGGTGAGATCAACCACATTTACTTTGAATGTAGTATTACGCGCAGCAGTCCTGCGGCATTTTAATGACAGTAATTAGAATATTACTGCTCGGACGTCCGCGCTGGTTTCATCGATTTCCGACGGGACAGTAACTGTTTTATTATCCCTGATTCAGGAAGCTAGGGTTGTTGTTTGTTTTTGTAATTTTACAACTGGCCAGCAAGAAGATATTATCCTAACCATTTCTTATATTTTAAGTGAGAGAATTTTATTGCCAAAATGTTTAATGCCTTCATGTTTGTCGTACTCTTGTGCACTCTCTGGTAAATATACGTATGTTAACATAAGTCACTTTTATATTCGTGGCTAGATGTCTTTACTATATTGTCTAACTTATAAAATTAATAAATTGTTTAAATTTATTTGGCTGATGTTTGTCTTTGTGCTTTGATTTCTCAACTGTCTAAATAATATTTAAGATATCTTGTTCCTCCCTGAGTGTAGTTCGGTGCCTTTTGATTCGCATATCCTGTCCACCCTAAAATAAATGTCTAGTTCCTATTTTCGGACTAGTGGCACCCCCAGGGTCAGTATATGCGAATCTCAAAGATCTTTCTCCCGTTACATATATAGTAATTTTTGGCGCATCAACGTGGAGCTTCCGAGTTTTCAAACCCATGTGAGATTTTGTTTAGACGGTTGAGAAAGATTTCAGGTGTAAGTGGCAAGATCTAGTCGGTAGAGGTTCGATTTTTGTTAATTATTGCATGTATTGTTGGAGCAGTTTGGTAGAACGGGGTTTCGTCTTTTTCATATGACATAAATAAATAAACAATAAATAGCGTATTTTCAAAAAAAAAGTCTGTCGGAGTTAATTTTTTTTGAAGAGTTAAATATATATAGTTCGTCTTTTTCATATGACATAAATAATAAATAGAGTTTTTTTGTTGTTGTTGTTGTTGTTGTTTAAATAGAAGAAAAATAGTTTGGAGTAAAATTTTCGAAGTTAAAAGTAGTAAAAATAGTTTGTTGTCTTCTTGCATATAAATAAATAGCATTTTATTTGCTTTGAGATTTTTTGTTTAAAAAAAAAAAGTTAGTATAGCAAGTTAGCCTTGTGTAAAAATGGAAGGTAAAGAAGAAGGCGACAGGGTGGCAGGTTTGGAAGAGAGCCCTGTTTCATTTAAATACCCCCAGATAGTAGAAAAAGAAGAGAGCGAGACACAGATGATGATAAAGTTGATAATAGAAATGAAACAAAGTCAGCAAGCTGAGATGAAAGAAATATGACAAGAGTTGCTGGAAATGAAACAAAATATAGCAAAACAAAATATAGAAATAAAACAGAGTCAACAAACAATACTGCAGGAGTTGAGACAGGAAATATTGAAGAAAGTCAACAAAAATCAAGCAGCTATAGAAGCCATAGAGAAAGATCGAAATAAGGAGGTTCAGGAAGTTGAAATTTTAAAGGAAGAGATGAAAGAAGTAAAAGATGAGGTACAGCAAGGTAGTGTTAGGACAGGTAGTTTAGAAATAAAGATGGTGCAGGTTGAAGGGATGTGCGAGGAATGGATAGACATACATAAAACAACACAAGTAGAATTGGAGATGTTAAAGGAAGGAGAAATGCAGAGAGAAATAGATCTGAGGGTTGATGGTGCTGTCAGGAAATTAGAAAAGATGTTTGAAGGCATAGAGGAAAGTAAGGATAATTTGAAAACAGAAGTACAACAAACTTGTATTGATATGATAAAAGGACTCGAATATAGGCTAGCTGGGATAGAGAATAAACATAGGGTGTTCTATACTGAAGACAAACAGTATGAAACAGAAAATGAATATAGAGAGTCGAGAAGTAAAAGACAGGAGGGGCCCTCCAGTAGATTCTTGGAAAAACAATTCCTAATAGAAACGTTCAAGGCTGAGGTGGGAGAAAGCCCATTAAATCATTTAGGAAGTTTGGCTAATATGTTTCATGTCCAAGACTGGCCGGAAAGGGATAAAGTTACAGTAGCCAGTAACTACCTTCGTGAAACAGCCTCTGACTGGTGGCACACTTTATTCACCAAACCAAGAACATTTGAGGAATATAGGCATGCCATTTTAAGAACATTTTGGAGTGAAGCCAGACAGGATGGGATACTCTATAAAATATCCCATGAGAGATATTCCAGCATTCGCGGTGAAACATACACGCAATTTTTTTATAGACAAGTAGCGAAACTCAAGGCATTAATGGCCTTTCCGTTGTCGGACGATCAAGTCACGAGGACTATCCGACATAATATGCCACCAGACATACAACAAATGATGTTGAGTAATAATGGGCGGTCGATAGAAGAAATGGCAGAATTTTTAACGGCTGTAGATTTTGGCAATGTATCAAGAGAACCTGTAGACAGGTTCAGGAGAGTAGATCGTCCTGACCAAACTCTTCATAAGAAGCAACCGCCTGACTGAGCATAAGTGATATTGATCGGATGTACTGTTTAAAAAAAAAGGAAAAACAGACAAAAAAAAATTTGTTAATGATTTATGAGAATGGATAAATTTAAGAAATGAAATATTGTTTTGGTTTTTCATGAGTGCATTCAGCCAAATTTCTAGGGGTAGTTTTTAAAATGTTTATAGTTTAAAAAAAAAAAAGTTGCAGGAATGTTTTTTTTTTTTTGATCACGTGTTGAGGCAGTTGAGCCGGATTGATTTCCGATTCAATGGTTTTATTACTAAAATTAATAAAGGAAAAACAACTTCATTTTCATTAAATGTCTAATGCTAAAATTTGTATTATTATTTAAAACACATACACATTTATATTTAAAGTAGATCATTTAATGTTTATAAAATTGATTTTAAAATAGTTTACTTTCACTGCCTGTTTTAATCAATTTGATTAAAAACAGACAAGCTTGCTAATTATATATTCCTGTTGCTTTTATTGTAATTATTTTTAAAGTTAATTCTAAAAAAAAGCGGAGATTTAGTTTTGTATTTGTCGTTTTTGTTTCAATTATCCCTGGTTGGAAGTCTGAAATTAGATTGAGCGGGAAATTAATATTTGCCCTGCCTGGAATATAGAATGGACACTAATGAAAGTTTTGCATGGGAAATGTAGCAAGGCAAGGATAGCCCGCCAATTTTTAGAGAAAGATGGATACATTATTAGACACACACTTGAATTATTGACTGCTAAGAGTCAGATGGTTTTGAGTAGCTGTTCGGACGTTTAATTGCCTGCTAAAAACTTAAATAATTATTGACAAACTTCGTTGCTGTGCAAGATGTCAAAATCTACCGCTATGGGTTTTGCCATCATTAGAATGTCTTGCTAATTTAAACAAAGGACAGACCCACACCTACCAGCTCTCCTTCAGTCATGCCATGAACCTCTAAAATAAACACTGCCTCTACCTTGCCACTGTCAAAGGACCTGAAAGATGAACTATTATCAAAAGTGTGCACTCGTCACTAAATCACTAGAACTCTGCCTTACCGTAAGCTAAACTTTTTCCTATTCTAGCCAGGGTAAATAAATTGTGTTTAATTAAATCTCCGCTCAATCTAATGATAAATATGTTTTAAAATGGTATTAATTGTTTTTTTTAATTATTTATTATCTGTATGTACTCTTTTCTAGTATTTAAAGTGTGTCTTGGAATCTTAGTTTTAAGATTCCAAGTTTGTTTGCAATTTTCGTTTATCAGGGGGTGCATAAGGTGATTGTATTTTATATGTTTAATATATACCTGATTATTTCGTTAACTATTACAAAACACATTGGCAGTTTTCGTAATCTTTATTTATTTACCTGCCCTTAGTTGTACAATAAAGAATCTTTAAACATGTTTCGTTTGCGCTGTTTGTGCAAACAACAAAATCTTTTTGCTGGCTATTTGTCAAGTTATTTCTTCGGGTTGTCTGAAAATAGTCTATTTCTTTCTGGATTACGTAAGATCATAATCAAATATCTGTTGCTGTCTTGTAGGTGAGATCAACCATGTTTACTTTGAATGTAGTATTACGCACAGCAGTCCTGCGGCATTTTAACGACAGTAATTAGAATATTACTGCTCGGACGTCCGCGCTGGTTTCGTCGATTTCCGGCGGGACAGTAACTGTTTTATTATCCCTGATTCAGGAAGCTAGGGTTGTTGTTTGTTTTTGTAATTTTACAACTGGCCAGCAAGAAGACATTATCCTAACCATTTCTTATATTTTAAGTGAGAGAATTTTATTGCCAAAATGTTTAATGCCTTCATGTTTGTCGTACTCTTGTGCACTCTCTGGTAAATATACGTATGTTAACATAAGTCACTTTTATATTCATGGCTAGATGTCTTTACTATATTGTCTAACTTATAAAATTAATAAATTGTTTAAATTTATTTGGCTGACGTTTGTCTTTGTGCTTTGATTTCTCAACTGTCTAAATAATATTTAAGATATCTTGTTCCTCCCTGAGTGTAGTTCGGTGCCTTTTGATTCGCATATCCTGTCCACCCTAAAATAAATGTCTAGTTCCTATTTTCGGACTAGTGGCGCCCCCGGGGTCAGTATATGCGAATCTCAAAGATCTTTCTCCCATTACAATATATATATATATATATATATATATATATATATATATATATATATAATCCCACTGTATAAAGCATTGCATAACTTTCTGTTGTTTAATTATATAATTCTTCAAGATACTTTTAATTTAAGTTGTTACAAAATCTCACAAAATACCTTGCCCCTGAAGGCCAAAGCTTATTTTAATCTAGTTTTCCATGATTAGTCTTCAAATTCACTAATATGTCCTATTTTTTTCAAATTTAGCATTATAAAACACACAAGGAAAAGAAGAGCAAAAAAGAGAAACCAATTTTTTTAAAAATGGGTATTTAATATATTTTTTTCCCAGTGATGCAATATCGATGTCATCAACCTGCATACAGGTATCTAATAATCAGCCAATTTTACCACTTTTGACTATAAAGTTATTGTTTCACTTAATTAAGAGTTTATTCAAATATGTCAGCGTTCCTGAGCAAAATGTTTTATTTTAAACCTTATAAAATATTTTAAAACAAAATTCGTAATACATAAATTAACAATCTTTTTAAAATCATGGCCTAAATAAAAACACTTTTGTATATTTATTTAATATGAGGTATTATACATTTTAATTACTTAATGAAAATAATTTTAATAAAATAATAATACTCTTTAAATATGTACAATTTAAAATTATTTAACTGACCTAAAAAGAATACATATACAATTGTCATACACATAATACAATAATTTACCATTTGCTTATCTATATTCATGAGTTGTTTATTAGATGTATGCAGTAAAATAAAATGAATCATTTGGCATGTATTTTAATTTATACAATCTTCTATCACAAAATATTAATCCAATTGCCACAAATGATTTATTATATTGCTTAAAAAAGATCAAAATTATATAAAAAAAAGTAACAAATCTCATTATCTTATATTCTGTTGTCTTTTTAACAAGCCTATATCAATAATATACATCACTTGATCATCTCAAAGCAAATAACAGCAGATAAATCCATAAAAATAAATATTTTTAAAGCATACAATAATTATAATTTTGAACCTAACCACAGATGGTACTATATATATATATATATATATATGGAACAAGAGATTTACATATTTATAATTATTTTATATTTAATACATATTTTGTTTATTTAGTGTAATTTGTAGATTGTTGATGAATATGTGAAGTTGCAAACTACACTACATCAATATAAATGACTTCAATTGTATGCTATACAAAACAAACAAAAAACATTAAAATTCATAAATCTTAAATATTTTATGATGCACAAGCAACCAATATTTTTTGAGCACTGTATGAAATCTTTTTTTTTAAATTAAATTTTGATAAATAAATTTTGCAATTTTTGTCTTCAATTGGCATATATTATGTTAATTAATAAAATTTCTTCAGTTTCATTGAAAGTACAACATTATATTCTTTTATTATCTTTTCCAAATATAATGCACAATATTTTGCAAAATAAAATGTTTTCTAAGTATCAGGTGTAGTGCTACAAGAAATATAAGAAGATACTTAAAGTTGATACTGTCTTAAAAACATACAAACAATTAGAGAAAATACAGTTTTGTGATAAGAGGACTGTCATTACATTTCCATAAAAGAAAAGAGTTGTTGGAAAAAATATTCCCAGAACCCATTTATTTGTGATTATATCTACACATTTTGCTGCATATTTTATTTAAAAATAATATATAATATAGTGATGTTTTTTTGCATTCTTATTTTTCAAGTGAATGAAAAAGAGAACACACACTCTAAAACATATGTAAATGTACCCCTTCAGTCTATTATTATTATTATTATTATTATTATTATTATTATTATTATTATTATTATTATTATTATTATTATTATTATTATTATTATTATTATTATTATTATTATTATTATTATTATTATTATTATTATTATTATTATTATTATTATTTTTATGTTGTTGTTATTAAAATTTCATTTATATTATAATCTAAATTTATATATGTATACTGTTTATGAAAAAAGTCTGATTATATGTACATGGGAGTTTAAAAATATTGAACACATGCAGTTCAAAAAACAATACATATTCTAATCTAAGCAAAGTTTATCAATAAAATTTGAACTATTGCATGCAATTGGAATAAAATATAGAAGATGTCATGGCTTCAATGTATGCATTTTAATATACACTGTTTATTTGGTAAAATAAATAATAATGAATATACTTTTATAGCAAGAAAATAAATTCTTTTATCTTAAGTAAAATTAATATATCACGTATTAGGTGTATATTATTTAGTGAATAAACTACTAAACATCACATGATCATAATTCTTTATGCTTACACAAGCTGTTTACACAGAGGCAAAACTCTCTGTACAGTAGTGCTACTCACTGAAAGCCAGAGTAATCAATGGATGCAGGAAGGTTTGTGCAAAAAATTCTAAAATCTCGGTGCAGTGCTCTCAATCCAAGGGTCCTCATTGATAAAATCCACAAGCTAGAAACTAGTCTGGGAAAATTGGATCAGACATTAGATAATGATTTTATTGACAAATCTTCCTGCACCCATTGACTATTTTTCTTGCACTGAGTGACACTACTGTATGGAGAGCTTTGCCTCTATGTTAAACATCTTGTGTAAGCATAAAGATTGGTGATCGTGACATTTAATGGTTTAATACTAATCCTGCCCAATAGGATTATGATGACTGTGGTTATTAAATAACCAAATATACCAAAAAGTATGGAGGATGAACTGAGTTCAGATCTATATGACTATACAAGCTAATGAGCTTGAATTGAAAACTATATTGTGTTTTCATTTTGGATTCAAAGCTTTATAGTTAGCTAATAAGAAAAAAGGTGGATGCTGGAGAGTCTCAATAAATCTAAGATCTAAGTGCAGTGCTCTCAGATCCAAGGCTCCTCACTGATGAAAGTCACAAGCTAGAAATTAATCTCAGAATATTCAATGTATATGCACTAGATAGGGATTTTATGCACAAACGTACTTGCATCTATTGATTAATCTGGCTTGCACTGTTGTGTTACTGTATGAAGAATTTTGTCTCTGTGTATTTAGTGAATATTTATCGATGATCTTGTAACAAAGAATTATTAATATTAATAATCAGATTTTATCTTATTATGTTGATTTTTAAATCAAAAAAAGCTACATAATAACATTCAGTATTTTGGATATATGAATAACATTATTAAATGTTAATTTTTATTTTAGTATAAACTAAATTAAGTGAATTTTAAATATTTAACCATATTTTTTTTAAAAATATGTTAATGTGTATGTATTGCAATGGAAAATAGAGGTATTGAAAAACTTTTTAAAAATATAGAATTTAAATAAAAACTTTAGCACTATTCTTTCTGGTCATTTACTTTTATTAGCTTGCTTTTTCTTTTACTACACACACACGCACGCACATATATATATATATATATATATATATATTGAACCAGGTGGGGTATGTAGATTGATTGGGAAATGATTACTAGCATGAACTTTTAACTCTTTAATAAAATCTAAACTTGTGAAAGTAAAATTATAAGACTTACTTTTATACATATAAAATATGATACAATTATTTTTATAAAATTATATATTCAATCTACAGCAATGCAAGTTAAGTATTGCTCCACACTGCCCTCCTTAGGCAGAAAAGCATAATACCCAAAAGGGTACCCATGCCCAAGCCAGAGCTATATAAAAATATATAACTGCGGCTACCTTTCAAGGACACAGATCTTCTCGGCTGCAAAATTCAACACCTATCATTCAAAGCACTTTTTTGTTTTGAAATAAAACTTCAGGCACTAGTTAATTACCACAAAAAATAATTAATGTACTTTGAATGATTGGCAAACTAATTCAGCACTAATAAATCTTAACTAGATCAATCAAAAGAATAATATAATACATTATTGCTTTAATTAGTGGTAAAAAAATTGACTGACAAAATATTAAGTTATAAAGATAATTTATTTTGACTAAATACTTAATATTATAATTTCTTGAACTTCTTTTATAAATTCTCTATTCATCTAACTATGACATTTTTTATATAATAACCATACACACATTCTTAATACATAAAATATATTATACATAATGCATTAAATAAAGTCATGGCATTTTAAAACACACACATCAATAGTTCATTTTATGCATGCTATAGAGTTCATTTGTTTTACTTACTCTGGAGGTTTTAAAGATTGCAATGGCTACATTAATATCAGAAATGGAATAAAAAATGTTATTTATTACCTATAGAATTTTGGATGCTGACTTCTTGCTGTTTATTGCTAACATTGAGTTTTACCAACTGGTTGGATTTTAGGATTTTGTGGAGGTTCCTATGATTGCTATTTTGTAATACTCTTATTCAAGACAGTTAGATATCTCTGGAAGCTTCAAATTATCAGGCAGGCATTACTTCAATCAGGCAGGTTGCAGATGTTCCATTGGACTGAGGCTGGAATCTGGCCATATGCTTCCAATGACTGTTAACAATGCATTGTTATGAAAAAACACTGACTCTTGATATGTGACAAGACTTACTGAAGTCTGATTGTAAGAACTGATTGAAATGTGAAAAACTAATTATTTATGTGATGACCTATTTTCATTTTTAAATTAGATTCTATACATGCCAGCTATATCCATTGTTGAAAATTTGCCCACTGCTTTTGATTAAATTTTTGATAAGATTTTAATTAATTGTTTATGGATTCTTTAATTAGTGGCCATTGCTAATTCATTTCTTTTATGTAACTTCTGAGTATTTGCAATATTTGAGGGAATTTCTTTTAATTTATACACTTTCATTTATTCTTTAATATTTAACTTTTATATTTCATTTTATTAACACACATATTTTACTATCAATTCATTATTTACAATCTCATTTATTTTAAATAACTTGGAAATTTTTTTTTTAGTTTTAGTCTTAGGATTTCTTTCCTTTTTTTTCTTTAATAGTTTAAATGAAAAGAAAGAATACTTTTAATTTTATAGAAAAGATGTATTTTTAAACTGCTATAGATTTAACTTTTAAGTACTTAAAATTCAACTACCTTTAGCTTTTCTTAGTTACATTTTTTACTCCCTTCTAATTAATCACTTGTAAACTTTACTGATAAATGATGTTTATATGAATAACTCTTTAAACCTTTTTTAGATTTTTCTTTTTTCAAATGAGATATTTTACTTCAATTATTTATGGACAGCTTAGTGATTGTATTATTTATTGATCAAATCTTAAAACTTTTGCGTTACTTTAAAAAAATTTACTTTTAATAATTGTGACCAAAAATTTCACATGGATCACTCTTCATGAGTGGTTCAATATATATATATATATTGTAAATATCGATAAATCTATCTATATTTTAAAAATCATTTGTTGTTATTAAAAAAAATCTCTTTGATTTGATGTTTATATATGGAGTATTATTATTGTTTATGGTTATCAGTTATATTTATAGTTGTTTTGGATTTATTATTTTAATTATGTATTGATGGTACATCGTTGTGAATATTTAGCTATTATTATTATTATTATTATTATTATTCTTAATGGTGAGATGTTTAGTAGTAATACTTATATGTTCTAATTATTATAGATAAATAAAGACATATAAATTGTTGATTATAAAAAAAGATTATTTATTTGTGGTGATTATTAAAAAAATGTAGTGTTATTATTTATGTCTATATATATATTTTAAAAGCTGTCAAATAAATTTTCGATTTAATATTTTTTTATATTGTTAATATTTTTTTTGAATGTTAATTGTTTAAAAGAAAACATATGTAACAATGGTTTTCAAAACAGCATTTGCTAGCACGTGGAACAACAGCAGCAACAAAAGAAGCCATTATTATTATTAAGATAGTGATTAAACAAACGGAAGAATAAAAATTTGTTGTACTTTGGTTCTTTGAAATTGCCATTCTTAAGAATAGTGGAATAAGATAAATTTCTATAATAAATACATAAACAATGACTGGATAATATATATATCACAGCCAGGGAGCTGAGCCATTTCCCTTCATTTATTCCAAAGCAGTTTAAAAAGAAAAACTAAGCAAATTTCAACACGTCTGAAGCCGAAATTTGATATAGCTATCTGGAATCTATAATGGTCAATCTAATAATAATCTGGAGGTAACTAAAATTAATTAATATATTGGATTCAACATGTCAATTATTATTTATTTTTTCATGGAGAGAAATTTAAAAAAATGAAGTATATATGTGCATTTGGAAACCAATAATTTTTTCTAAAGTGGTATTTTTTCAATTTAACTTTAGATAGAAAGCATTCTAATATTAAACAAATAAAGGAACAAAACAACGGAACAAGTTGACTTTTGAAAAGAAAAATAAACAAGTAAAACTTTGAATGGTAGTAAATAATTTTATTAATATAAATTATCTATATATATATTTTTGAGATCAATATTTTTTTTTTATTTAATTATAAAATTAAAACGTTTTTATAAATATCATTCTATTCAATTCAAGCATTTTGTTTTCTAAAAAACAAAAAAATGTTTAACAGGTGTCAAAATTAACACTTAAGTAATTAAAAATTTTAAAGTATGGCTTATAAGTTTGGGTTGCATATGGGTTGCTATATGTATATTTTAATAAGTAAAATTTATATACGCAAATTTTATTATAAATTATTTTTATTATTATTTATTTATCTATTTTCATTTTTTTTAACTTCATATAATAATTTTTATTGCAGACCTAAACAATAATTTATATATTTGCTGGATATAATATACTTTTATTTTTATTTATTTTTAATTTTGAATATTTAAAAAATGTAAATATGGATTTGTGTTTATAATAATGCATACTTGTTGAGCACAAATATGTCTTTATCTATTTAATATATATATATATATATATATATATATATATATATATATATATATATATTATAACCTACACTCCCAACACTGCTCATATATATTACATGAACGAAATGCCCAGGTGCCAGTTCTATTAATGAATAGAACAATATAAGAAAATATATAATATAAAATTATTACTGAGACTCTATATTTAAATTTATGTTCAGCTCAGCTCAGTGGGAGACTATAGGCAGTTCAAAAGATATATAATAATAAATGAATAAAAGAAGAAATATTATAAAACATTCAATATATTGTAAATTTCTTTGTTAATTGATTGTATGATAAAGAATCATAATGTTTACTTAGTACTGTCTATTAAAAATATACTTTAAATTTAATTTCTTCCTTCATCCAAGTATAACACATATCAGATTGCTATAATTATATTCGTAGACAATTTTGTTACTTGGCATATCATAATTTAAACATTTACTCTAATGCTAATCAAGAAATAAATAATAAGATCTCAGGTAATTTAATAAACACAGTTGAATTAAATAAACTACATTGCCCATAATTTATAATTATAAAGTATGCTAAAATATAATGAAACAAATTGACTAAATATTTTACTGTGCTTCAATACTAAGATAATGACAGATATAGGGTATTTTAATCTCATATCATCATCTAACGAAAATACTGACTTGGCAACCTTTCTAATACGTTTATCAAGTGGCAAATACTCTTTATAATGTTTGGATTAAGAAATACAATATTGTCAGACACTAGCAAATTTAATATGATAACTTTAAAATAGTATATCTGTTTTATAATAGCTTTATAAAATGTGGAGACGTGGAAATGGGAATACGAATGTATACAAAAAAATAACTCACGACACAGTTGTTTTAAATTTAAATAACTAAATACATCATTTATTACAAACAAACAAAATAAATTGGGATGAACATAATATTTACAAAATAGGTCTCCGTTTTATAGACCTTTAAATTATTAAATAAATCTTTAGCATCAGTTTAGGATTCCTACTGTCTAAACAAACTAATAATAAACTTAAAGATCCCGATTTGGAACACACACTTGATTAGATGTTTTATCCATACGACAATGAATAAATGAAATATCATATTATTATCACAACAAAAAAAAAATATAAATACTTTCGAGAGGATATTACGGTTGATTGACAAAATAAATCAAATCAGTAATCTTTGGCTTTCAGCAAAACAACTTTCTCTAACTGACTAAATAATAATTCCAATTTTTTATACCTTTCATACATAGCAAAATCATGTTTATTCTGATGATTTGATGATTAATTTTTACTTAAATAGATACATTGTATTTTAAAATACTTATTTCCTGTTTAAATCTTAATGTTTTATACCTTTATTAACTGAATTTAGTATATTTCCGAGCATTTATTTCTCATTTTTATATTTCATAATTCTATACCTCAATTCGCGATATTATCTATATTACGCGTGTGTGTGTATGTTCAAGCAGCAATATCATAAAACAATCTTTTTGTAAACTCTCCCTTCATTAAGAAAATATCATATAATTAATTTATTTCGAACAATGTCGTAAATCCTCCATAAATATGACACTAGTACTACATCCAGAATTAATCTAACAATTTGTCTAACCACTTTTTTTATTAACACAAAGCTATATTTTATTATTTTACATACAACACGTTATAAAGGGAATATACACGAGGAGCAGATAAACATCTATTGAACACTTCTACCAGAATTCACCTAATTCCACATATTATTTGGTGGGGATTTTTAATTCCACATCACCAGGGCCCTAAGAACATCACTTCAACAATATCATTAATCATACACATATAAAATAAACTAGGCTCTACTCATGGAAATTATTAGCATATATCAAATAAGCAAGATCTCCTATCCCTATAAATTTTACAACGCAGTCAGATTTCTTTCTATTATCATAGCTTCTAAAATATTGAACCTTATAAATACATGCTAGCAGACAAATAACTACAGATAATATATCAATCTGTTCAACTCAGGAAATACGACACTGTACGAATTTATACATAAAAATATTCACAAATTATACTTTATCACACAAAATATTATAATTGTGCAAAACTAACACACACTCGCGAACAAAAGTATATATAATATTAACCCTAAATTACACACTAAGCAGGTAATATGATAATTAAATATTGCATTAAGGTATAACTGTTTTAATTTAATAAACTTTAGGTTACTTTTAAGATTTAATGCTTCTAATTATTATGAACGAACTTTCTTTTTATATTTAACAAACTATTTTTATTATACGTTCGTTCGTTGATTCAAAAAAAATAAATAAGAATAATAATTCTCACTTTAAGATAATAAATGCAAACTGAGTGTAAACCTCTCTAATAATATATTATTAAAATTATTTCTTTCATCCTCGTAAGAAAATAATAAGACCTATTTGAACACAATCAATATTTTTTTTTACCGGCGTACTACTTTTTTTTAGTAACGCATTTTCGAGACGGTTTTGAAAATCAAAATAACATAGATTATAACATAAACATAATGATAATAAAGCTTCTCTATCCATTATATACATTATATGAGTTAAGTAATAAAAAAAAATAAAAAGATGAAAACACAAAAGTTATTAGTTTTGTAATTTGAATAAAAAGTTCATTTGCCAAGCTTCCTCCGGGATATTATAATAAACAACGTAGGACACATTCCAAACCGACTTTAAATTAAATGCACTCTTGCAGTATAACTTAAATATATATATATAAGTTTAACTTAAATAAACCCACTACTTTCCAATATTCATAACATATCCATTGAGATACAAAATCACAAGCAGTTAATTTCTCCTTTATTATACTGAGAAATATATGATATTCCTTGTGCCGTTCTGGGTTAAATACGCAATTGTCCTTATTATTTTGAATAGCATTATCCACTGTAAATTGTCTTTAGTAATCCCGTGATTAATAATGCTTTATTTGATATTCCGTTTTTATTGAAGAGAACTAAATTTACCAGCAATTTTGTCCATCAAATTCAATTCAAACAGAAGTAGTTATATTTTATTTCCTTGATTTATAAGCGCGTATTAGCTCTAGATATATATATATATCCAATAAATGGGTATTGTTATCTAATTACGAAGAATCTAAACATGGTATGCTCTATCAAGATAGACACATCCTTAAGTCTATGTATAATCCTCGCAAGACATAGCATGAAACATAGTGAGAATAATATGTATTCTATATAACAGTTCTGCACAGTTTTCCATATATATATAAAAAAAAAATAAGTTGCTTAATGATAAAATAATAATACTTATGTGAATCATTCTTATTTAAAACTGAAATAAAATAAAATAATATAGACTGCATGATATTAATATACATCTTCACAAGAGCAATAGTGACGAAAAGATTAGTTTAGAATGTTTAAATTGAAAGAGAATAAGCAAAGGGAGTACCTTTATAAAGTTTAGTGCTGCATATTGAAATTAGTTTCTTCCATAATATATTTCTTCTAATCTGACTTCAGCAATTAACTTTAGTTGTTTGAAAAATATAAGCCACTGTCTTTTTGGCTATAATTCTTTACAAAGCTAATTTTTTTAACATACTGGAGATCTTTGTTACAAGCTCTCTCTTTTGCAACCGTTCATTTGTGTCTCCTTTACTAGCTTACTCCCACGCATTTTTCCAGCTCTACTAATTACATATGCAAAAAAAATCTTTACAACAAAAAAAAAATGATTTTGATTTTCAAAATTAAATGACAAAAAAAAAAAAAAAATACAAATAATGAAATAAATAGCTTTTACAAACCTGAAAGAAAAATGAATATTAATTAACCATCAAATAAAAATGATTAATAATTTATTTAATTTGTAAAATAATTTATTGATCTAACTATCTATTAATCATTGGAAAGAAATATATATTTTTTAATTATTTAAGATAACTACTGTAATTTAAATATTTTTATTGTGAATGTACTATTGTTTGCTATTATTTAAAGGATGAAAATGAGATGAAACCTAAGACAAAATCATACAGGCATACACATGCATGCACTACAATCTAAATATTGAACTACCTTAATTAAATCTAATCAAAACTGCTATTAACTGTTGACAAAAAGGATAATAATTAATAAATAAAGGATTTTAAAACCATTCAACTAAATATTACACTAACATAGGATCATCTTGCATTTTTCCAACAAAATATATCAATTTCATTAACAAACCACCCCCCTTCCTTACATTATATACCCCATTAACCACAATAATACTAATGAATACTTATCAAGTGGTCAATAAACTGCATAATAACCCATATTTAAACCTTAAATAATCTTGTTCAAAAATTTTTAAAATTCTAAGGCTATTTCATTTTTTTTATAATACTATATAGCTATTTATCTAAGATACAAGGTATCTTGGACCCCTGTGCCCATTCAGATGGTCACAATATATATATATATATATATACTTATTGCAAGTATATATATGTATATTTTTTTATATTTGGGTTTGTATTTAAAACTTATTTAAAATATTGATACTACCTAAAATTAAACCATAATATGGAAATAAAGGATGTACTATTTGTTTTATAAGTAATGCCTTTGTAATTTATTTGAAAGAGCATTAATATTTTATTCTTATTTTTCTTTTAGTGCCAGATTCATTATGAAATTAATTGAATTCACAATTTAATAAAAGATAACTTCGTATTTCACTTATTATTTAGTCTTTAGGTTACTTACACATATTATTGTTCATTGATATGTTTAGATATACATAAATTTACTTATTAGATGTGTATATTGGATTTAATAGAATTCCCTTTGTTTCTGATATATATATATATATTTGATTAGTTAGTCATATGAACCTTGAAAATAAATTATAATGATAGATTTCATTGCTCTGTATGATTTTACATTTATTTCATGTATAGCTAGTTGGAAGGGCATATAAACAATTTATTTAAATATAACTGGGATAATTTTATCTTTCTTCATTTAAATTATACAATTTATTATATTAAGCTTTCTCAACAATTGGATTTATTTAGATTACATATATTCCATTACATTTATCATCCAATGTTTGAAGTATTATTTTCTTCTCATATATTGACATTCCATTACATTTGATGTATAATATGTTTATATGATATATTTTCCATTACATTAGGCACCACAAACTGTAGGTCTCAGTTAACTGATGATTGGTATAATGGAGTAAAAGTATGTTCCATTACATTTGGATGCCACAACGTGGTCAGCATAATATCTTTGTTCAATTGTCCATTACATTTGGATGCCACAACATGGTCAGCATAATATGTTTGTTCAGTTGTCCATTACATATATATATATATATATATATATATATATATATATATAATAAAGTTTGATATCTGTATTCATTTCACAATATATGTAATATACAAATCAATATATATATCAAAATACAGTACAATTTATATAAATTATATTCTTTTAGAAGTACTTTCAAAATTAAAAATGTACATTTATTTGTTAATGACTTGTTGAAAATTGGTTATTATAAAAATGCAATTGCTAATATTATTAAAGGATTTAAAAGAAATTAACACTATAATAAAATTAAAAATAAAAATATCAAAATGAAATGGATTTCAATGCCATTTATATCAGATGAGCAGGTCAAGTTCATTAAGAAAATTTATAATGGTTTGTGTCATATTGTTTTTTTCTCTACAAATAACATAAATAGATTGCTTAATAATTCTAAAATTCAAAATTCAAAGTTTAATCAAAATTCTATTATATATAGATTGATATGTGGATGCAGCGTACAATACATTGGTGAATCTAAGTGTACATTTGAGAAGAGAATAAAAGAACATAATAGAATTCAAAAAGAGAATCAATATGGAACAGATGTAAATAAACCTTCATCATCTGTTATATTTGATCATAATAAATCTTGTCAATATGGATTTAAATTTGATTATAAAAATATGAAAATTATTCAAATTGAACGTTGTCATAATAAACTTAAAATAAAAGAGGCTATGTTGATTTCAAGAAATCATCAAATGTTAATGAATCGCCAGTCATCAAATGTTAAGATAACAGAATTGTGGGAAATCTGAATTGAACTATGGGTATTGTTAAGGGTTGTCTCGTTTTGATTATTCAACGTTATATAGTTGATAAAGACTACAAAGTGTATAGTCGAAAGTACTTCTAAAAGAATATAATTTATATAAATTGTACTGTATTTTGATATATATATTGATTTGTATATTATATATACATACATATATATATATATATTATTGTTTGCTACAGGACCATCTCATCTTAGCATTTATTTATCTAAAAGTCTTTTTATAATATGATTTCCACTAAGTTTTTAATTGAAACTTATAAAACATTATTCCTTGAAATATTGGTTATTGAGTATCTTAAAAAAAGTTTATAAAAATCGAATTATAAGTTAACTTATAAACCTTTTTCTGAAAAAAAACTGATTTCCAATTGAGTTAAAATATTTTTAGTAAATAAATAATATATTTATTATGTATAAAAAACAATTTTCTATGAATTATTTTGAAATTGTACTTGTAAAAGAGAAATGTAATTTTTATTTATTTACAAATAAATAAATAACTGATTTACTTGATTAAATGTACATAATTTTATTGTTATTCACTTTATCATGCATTAAAGGAAGTTATATTTAAGTTAAATAAATTAATCTTTCTATTTTCTATATTTCACAAGTTCATTAAAAAACCATTTTTATGCTCAATTAGTAATTTATGATTAAATAATTAATATTTTATAAGTTTGAATACTAAGATCTAAAAAAAATTAGAAATACTGAATATCATCTTGGAACTATTTAAAAATTTGCAAATTTTTGTATTCTTTATATATATGTTTTTAGATTTCTTTTAGGCAAGCGGCAGATTGTTCATTATTCATGTTAATGTTTAATAAATGAAATGAAATTTATAATATTAGATCTATGTATTCCTCACTATACCTCTAATCTAAAAGCTATAATGTGTATTATTGATATTACTGTTATCTTTGAAGCAGTAACCGAATTAGACTTTTTTGAAATGTATTAAATAAATTTCAAGACTTTATTTGGTATTATTTTGTTACATAAAAAAGCAATTTTGAAATTATCTATGTGCCAAAACACTTCTTATTTTCTATATTTTTTCTACATTGATTAAATTCCCATTAAATTGATTTACACTCAAAATTTTCATTTTCTTAATAAATAATTTTTTGATAAAATACAAACCAAAATTAAAAATATTGATTTACTTTCTTTATACTTAAAAACCAGTATTAATCTTTTAATGTGATAATCTAAACTATTATAATTTGTTTGTTTATTTCTCCTAATACATTCCTAATGAGAGACAGACTATTTACAAACTATATGTATAGGTTGTCAATGGATAAATCAATATGATTTGTGCTCTACAAGATTTAATATTTTATATATATTTTGAATAAAAATAATATGTTTATTATATCAATATAATAGCATTTACATCACTAATGCAACAAAAGAAGTTAAAATTATAGTTTCACTTCACTAGCACATATTACTTAAATCTGAACCAAGAAAATATTTTAAAACTGATTTAACAATCACATTTTGAAGTAAATGATTAATTACAGCTCTGATAACTATTTTACAAGAACAGATTTAATATTATCCAACTTATTTGCAATTTTTTTTTATTCACTCAGCAACACAATTTAATCCCAAGTTTAGATAAATAAGCTTTCCTTCATTTTTTTTCAAACTTTTCACACTATTGATAAATAAGATGTCACACCTTACTATATATTTTCAATAGAAATGATGCCTGACTATTAAATTATTATTCTTACAACAGGTTGCTCTGGTCCTTAATTTGGTTTCAATGACCAAAATTATAATACACTAGAGCAATGGTTTTTAAATTGGGATATACTAAGGTGCAATACTGTCTCCTCAAGAAGTTCATGGATTATAATGATCAGTAGAACCATATGCTTTTTCCTGACAGAAATTTAAAATTAAAACAAAAAAGTTGAAATTTACTCATTCTGGATTGGCATAATAGATATATATTTTCATATTGTAATATGCGTCATTCATAAATAAGTGTGCCTAAACATATTTTTCTCTAGTAAAACTTCAGATTCACATTTAGCTTAAAACTAATATATTATAGAATGTATGGTTTTTAAGAAGATTATAAATTAAAGACTCACAATCTCTTAGTAGTAATAGTTATTACTCATGAAAGCATTTGTTGAAAATACATAATCATGTATTGTTGAGCATCTACTTTTGAAAAAGTGTCATTTCTTTTTTTTCAATACTAAATGATTTATGTATTTTATATTCACATATAATTTTTATACACAGATAAAAAGTTTGGATATGAAATATATGCATGTAATTAAAGGATAATGATATAGTTTCCCAAATACATATGCCCATAGTTAGTGCAGAAAATGTGCCAACAGTATGAGGACTTCATTATATTCAAGCCATATACTAACTTAACAAGAAAACATTATTCAAAAGCAACTGAATACTAAATATGAAAAAAAAAACAGGAAGAAAACAGAAAAGATAATTTGTATTGGAAGCACAAGGCAACAGAAAATAATAATGGTTGAATTCTGCTTATTAATTATTGAAAGATTCTCTTGACCAAACAAACAAAATATTATCTTCCAACTATGGACTGTGCCAATGGTATTAGTTTAGCATATTATAAAACCAATTCTAATAAAACTAATAAATATATACTATTTTACCAAATCATGATTTGACATTTTTAATTTTCAGCCATAATTGTTCTTTTTTATAGGTATAGCAATCTAATTTACTTTAGTTTTATGTTTTTTAGTTACTACACTAAAAATGTAAGATTCATATCTTAACAAGTCTTTCTAAATCTCTTCCAACTTTTCATTATGTTGTTATTTTTAATAACAACCTACAACATTTTTTCTTTTTAGTAATTTTATTTCTGCTTATTTGATGAAATTGTAATTACAATTTTAAAAATATTTTTATATCTTTCCAGAACACTTTGCATAGGTACATTTGTTTCTTTATTCAATTTATTTGCAATTTTTAATTATATTTTTGTTTATTCATCTTTTTATTAATTGTTGAATCAGATATTTTTGTTGTTTTTCTGAAGGTTTGTGATGATGGTGTTCTAGCTGTATTTTTATATTGGACTATTTCCATCATCTAATATGTGTGTTGAATGTCTTTAGAAAAGTTTAATTTTATTTAAATATTCTAAATGCATTCAACTGTTAGTAATATCACAGCAAACAGGTTAGTATATGCACCAACTGTTAGTAATATCACAGCAAACAACTGTTAGTTATATCACAGCAAACAGGTTAGTATTACTTATATTCCTCTCATAACCTATAGTTTTTTTTATCATATACTTAACATTTCTTTTTTGGAATTACTATATAATTTGTAATTTTTTAATATACTTTTTTCTAATAATAATAAAAAATGAATATTACAATAAGTGTTTAAAATAGAAATATAATTCTAAAGTTTTTTATTATTATTATTTTTAGAAATCTTAAACCACAATAAATTATAAATTACCACGAGTAATGATCGTAACATTCAGTTGCTTAGTTGTTCTACATTCTTTGGTAGCATAACATAATTACACATAAATAATATATAACAAGTATTTATAGATAGTTTGACCTGCTTGTTTAATAAATAGAGGTTTTAATACCCGAATACTTTAATCTGATATTATATTAATTTATTTTATTGCAATTTATAAATTATTGACTTCACAGTAACTTTCTTTACAAGTGATAACATCGTTAACGTCTAAGTAGAAAGCTATGCCTAATGACGATTAAGTGTTTTCTCATTAATTAATCATACAGCTTTTTACTGAAAGATTCTTTGGAATCAATATTGCAATGTTACAAACGATATATTAACCTTTATGTATTTATAAAATTTAACAACGCTAATTTTTACAAAAAAATAATCTATTATATGACTTTTCATTTTAAAATTTGTACTTTGTTATCATAGAGTATACATTTTACGATTTCGCTAATATAATTGATATATATAATTTAGCTGCATATTTTTAATATTGTAATTCCAAAGAAAGATTCTAAATAAAAAAGTAAGGGTTGTGGAGTGTAGTCCAGGAATTATAATTCTAACTATAAAACTTTATTAAAAAATAAATGTTACTCTGGCTCATTATAAGATATATATGTAGATTAAATTATGAGTTTAATATACGTTTATAAAAATCTACATATACAAATTTCTATTTCTGCATATACCTACATATAAATAATTAAAAATTACACGAATTTTTAACATATTCTATTGCAAATAAAAATTTCAAGATTATAAATCATCATTAAGCGCAAAGTAACAGATAAAACCTCTCACATAGTCTTAAATAGATGCTTATGAAGCGATTTTGTTTGTTTAAAATGTATGAAAGTAGTAACGAGTACTTGACATATACATTGAGTTTACAATGATAATAATACATTAAACATAAAATATGCAAGACATAAATAGTTAGAGACTTAATTATTTTATTTAAATTGGTAAATATCACCATTGCTATGTTAAATAATTTACTAATGTCTATAAGGTTATAAATGAGATCATAATTTTACTACTTTGAAATGTGTATGTTTAAATATTTTATTGCTAATCTAAGTACACAGAACATGTATGTGAGAGTATATTAACAATTTCACACTTTAACAATAAAGAATATTGATTTGAGATTATTACAAGGCCACTATTCTAATATAATTAACAACTGCTCAAGATATCTAGCCATCTGTTGAGATTGTTAAGTTGAACTACATTTATAATATGAATAGTTTTTTTTTGTTTTTTTTTACAATAAATGAAATGATAATTATATGATATGTGCAGTAGAATGCAATTAAAATTTATTGATTATTTAATTGCATATGTTTTTAGTACTAGTTTAACAATCATCAATAAATATGTGTAATTTGATGTCAAAAACTTACTTATATAGATCCAAACTTAAAATTCTAGAATAAATTGTTTAAGAGAATGGTAAAAAAATGAAAAACTATCTTTAAAATGATTGAGTATCATCACTTCTTACACAATTTAAATTATTAGCATCATTTTTACAATATAGCATAGATTATATTAACTTAATGATATACTTTAATTAAAAACTATCAATCTTTTTTTAAATCTTTATTAATATTTCTTCAAATTTGAAGGATTATTTCATTCTATATCAAAGATTATCTAATATTTCAACATCAATATATTATTTCTTCAAACTACATTTCAATGCATCTATTTTATTCATGAGCTATAGTTTGAAACATGAAATTCATGACATCAGAAAAATAAAAACAATGTCTATGAAGTAAATGGAACTGAACCAATCTTGCCTCTGACTGTTTTCAACTTCAATCATTATGTGCTATTGTTTTATATATCTAAAACGCTTTTATCAATTTATATTTCTAGTGTTTAATTTTAATAGTAGAATATGTTTAGATATTAATGTGTATTCTTCAAATTAGATCGCACTTATTAAACATTATATAAAAGTGAATAAACACATAAATTATAATTTTAAAAACCATGCAATGATGTTTGTCTATTATATATATTTAATTATAATGTAGAATTAATGTAGATAAGGGTTCAAAAAATATTAGTAATTTCGAACTTTATAAAGTTTATTAATTATTGAAGCAAAATATAGTAATGTTAATATTTAAATATATACATATACTATAAAAATAATATTAGTAGATTGATGTAAAATTTTTGAAATATATAAGAACAATAACACAATATTGATTGGGATATATAGTTGTCTTAGATTACCTGAATGAACTTGAGTCAATCAATATTCATTATAGAAGTTATTTACATTTTTCTGATATTTTGATCTATCTATCTATCTATCTATCTATCTATCTATCTATCTATCTATCTATCTATCTATCTATCTATCTATCTATCTATCTATCTATCTATCTATCTATCTACCTACCTACCTACCTACCTACCTACCTACCTACCTACCTACCTACCTACCTACCTACCTACCTACCTACCTACCTACCTACCTACCTACCTACCTACCTACCTACCTATCTATCTATCTATCTATCTATCTATCTATCTATCTATCTATCTATCTATCTATCTATCTATCTATCTATCTATCTATCTATCTATCTATCTATCTATAAAGTAAAATTTAATGAAAGGTAGTTTAAATATATATGTATATATGAGGGTTTAAGAGTTCAAGTTACAATGACCATACCCTCCTTTTGTTTTAGGGTAAATCTTTAAAAAAAATCATAAATTTTAAGTAGTATTTTTTCTGATAGCCTTTCTCTAAATAGTATAGCTAACCAATTCATAATGATAGGCTATTAGATATATACCTATTCTTTTTTAGAGAATGATGCATAAGAAAATTTATTTATCATCATTTATTATCTTTTTATAGTTTTTGAGTGACTAAATAAAGAAAACAATTAAGGATCTCATGTTGAATAAATATACTTATAGATTGAGTAAATGTAAAGAGAGTAAATAATTTATTTATTAAAATTAAAAAAATAAAATATTTTATCAAGTTATATTGAAGAATAACAATGACTTTATTAAGGTTAAAAAAGGAGAACCTCATGTCCATGAGCTAATAAAAAAGGGACTGCATCTTGTTAGTTACTAGGTGACAGAAACAAAATCATGAAAAAGAACACATATATTTTTTCTTCTTTAAAATTTGTGCTTTATTTTCATATATTTTTACCAATGGATTCTGGATTTATAGCAAAGAAGTAATGCACTAGAAAATCACATAGGAGGGGAAAATATAAACTTCTGTCATTTAATATTCCTGTGAGTAAAATGGAATATATAACAATAAATGCTATGCTGATAGCCATAAAGCTGTCAAACCATTAAATTTTCTATGGATTACAATATTGATTATAGGAATAGATGGATATCAACTAATGATTAAAATTGATCATAAAGATCTACATTTGTGTTTGCTATCATGGAAATAGCAATGAATATGCCATGGGATAATGGAGCTTAAGCCAAAATTATTTGCTGGACTTGGTAACAGATGCGAATAGACAAATTTATTTGAATTATCTATTCAGATAGATTTCACTTATTATAATAAGAATTAAGAGCACAATGGTAATTTACCAATAGATATCTATCAAAATCTCCTTTATTAATAATTGTAATTATTAGCACAATCATATTTTATCATTCAATATCTACTTACATAATAAAATCAAATAAGTAAGGCTTAAATCAATATTAACATATTATTTTTTTAAAATATAAACATAATCAATATTCCATATAATTTAATTTAAATTATGTAATAACTATTATTATAAAAAGCATTACTTGATTTGAAAGATATGATAAATAATATATATATAGAAAAAATAATAATAAAACTTCCATTACATTTTTTTGTGTGTGTGAAAGAGAGAGCTACTCTGCAATTAATCCTTTTATGATTTGTGTGTTAATAAATTTAATTAGAGGTCATACTTACAAATTGAAATCTGGCAGAGATAGATTATAAATATACATTGACTGATGTTAGGTTACAGTTGTTGAATTAAAATTATGTTATTTGTCTTAGCCATCTAAACCAGTTAATGTTAATATATATATATATATATATTAACATTAACTGGTTTATATATATATTATATTTACAATATATATATATATATTGTGCCATTACAATTTAGTCACTAGCTAAATTTATAGTAATGTGCATGAGAGAAAATGAACAAAAATCATCATCACATTTTTATATAACCATAAAAGAAGCTGTAGGGCATCCAAGTTCAAACCCTACCAGATCAAAATTTTAAACGCTTTAGACAGAAAGAGAGTGGGACAGCAATTATATGCTTTACTTGTTTGTGTGTTAATAAATCTCAAAAAGAGCAGTACACACATTTAATATTTAAATTTTCTGTTAAAAAGCAAAGTTATAACGCATACGTATAAGCAGTGTATGTGTAAGTTATTTAATTGTTTTATATTTCAAATATTAAACACTTTGACTTTCTTTAAAACTAACCTATGCTTGATCAATTTTAATATCTTATTCTATACTTCTATTTTGCTTTTCTATAATTGTAATTGGGATTTAAAAGCTAAGGATTTAATTTTAAATGTTAGGGTTATAATTTCTGAACTAGCATTTATATTATTAGTCAACCAGATTTATAAATGATTGGAATAATGGCAGTGTGTATGCTTGGATATATTACATACATAAACTACATTTTTTATTTATTAAATATTGAAAGAAAATTGAGAAAATCTGTTAAATTTTTTTTTATTCAACAGTTTGTACTAGAAGGGTTAAATCTGTCAAATTATTTTTTTGTACAATTTTATGTTAAAAGAGGAAATCTGTTGAATCAGATATCTATTTTTGTAGCAATTTTGTTTTTGTAAATGATTGTTTGTCACTTTGGGAGCTTAAGCTGGGTGGGAACTCTAATTTTGAAATTGTCTTATCTTAAGATCTAAAGAAGGAAGCTCAAAAATTTGAAATGTTACCTAGGTGTAAGAAAAAAAAAGGATTAAGTCTATTTTTTTTAAAACAAAAGTGTCTGGAAAAAGGATTAAACTTTTCAGTTGAAAAATAATTTAGTTGAAAATAAATTAGAGATCTAATTAAAACGAATTTGTCCAAAAATAGCAAGTGACGCTATCTCTGATTGGTTAAGTTAGCTCAAAAATTGGATATAAAAAGCTGTCTGGAAAAATCAGTTGAATTATTATTATTGTGATTATGATTCAGATTATTAGACTATTAAATTGAATGTTGAAAATATAAGAAATGACTGGCTAGAAAAATTATATGTATGTCCCATCTTTGCCTGACCATCTGGGAAGCTGCACATCATATAGGAAAGAAAAGATGTTTTGTCTAAAATAATATTCTACACCTTTCAACTGACCAGAGAAATAAGATGTTCTTAATAGAAGGAAGAAAGCATTCACCTGCATTCGATGAAAGATGAATTAATCTACCGATAAATATTAATCATCAAGTCCAATTAATTGTTCCAACAACTGAGTTTAAATCCGGGAAATTTATAACGTGAAAACAACTGCTGTATTTCATTCACTAAAAGAATAATGCTTGACAGGAAGAGAAGAAAAATTGATATAATGATTTCCAAATTATCCACTAAAGCAAATAACCTCAATAGGATCCTCATCATCAAATAATTATATACTTCAAGAAAGTGATTGTTCCAAAGAACATGGAAATTGTTGCTGCCAAGTATAGACAGTATACAAGACAAGTGAACCCTTGGATCGGTAATATGACTTTTATATCTATTTTCTTTATGAAATCAGAGTATTAATAAAAATTTAGTAATAAAGTGACATATTTTATTTAAAGAACTTTTAAAGACAATTCAGATCGATGGAAACCAAGAATGTCTTAATAATAATAGCTTTGAACTACATAAATGATTTTGAATGTATCAAAATTTATTTGTTTATTAATTTTACAGTTATGAAATATTAATGTGTAAAATAATTTTTTTTATGGTATTATGATTTTAGTTTTAACTAATATATTATTATTATTTTGGGATAAAACATGCACATACATAGTAATATTTTATATGTGTATAATTGCGAGTGATTGTGAAATAATAGGTGGTGTTAAAATATTAAATTATTTTGTCTTGAGAAAGTATAGATTTCAGGGCTTAGAAGGGAGGGGGAGATAATGATTTAAAACTCTTTTCTAAGAACTTGATTTTTCTAATTTCTATTAACATTTTTTTTTAACATTCTACTTACATGTTAGATTTATAAAGTATGTGTGCTAATGAGCGGATAATATTTTTTTTCTTGAAATACTTTTCTCATGGAGTGAAAATCATGGTCAATGTGACATCCAACTTAATACAATATACATTTGAAGGGAAAGGGGGAAGAACTTGAAATTAATCTGAGGATTGTTATATAATTATTATTATTATTATTATTATTATTATTATTATTATTATTATTATTATTATTATTATTATTATTATTATTATTATTATTATTATTATTATTATTATTATTATTATTATTATTATTATTATTATTATTCATGTCAATTTTCATGTTTCTCTAGAAATTTTTATGTATATGTTAGAAATGCAGTAATAAATATTAGTTTGTTTTATTAAACGAGGCGTATATATTTCATTAAGTGTAGTCTTTGTTAAGTGTGATCATTCATCATCATCAGTGGTTGAATATTAGTTATTTAAGATATAAGTAAATATGCTAAAATTAAGCAATAATTATGAATTTCTTTATAAAAATTAGTTTTATGTTTAGGCTTAGTCCTAGAGCTGTAGTTGAAACCCTTGTCATTATCGTTATTATTATCATCATCATCATTGTCATCAACATTTTAATTAATGAGCTGTTTAAATGTTTAAAGGCCATAAATAAATATTAATTTCATAATATTTAGTGATTTCTTAGTATTATTATAACCACATCCCATCATCTATTTCATGCAAGGATGAGTGAATTGCCATCCTAAATTAGTTATATATAATCTGAGCTAGTAAACTTATAAAAATATTGAAACACATTTGTTATGTTAAGATCTGAGAAATGATTTATGTCTAATATACTCCACTTTGGTTTATAGATGTTTTACTTTTACCTAAATATTAGTGCGTATAGTGATATGGCTCAAAAAGCAAAATCTCCCATTTTTATTAGAAATAAAGTACCAAGAAGGGATTCAAACCCGGTACATGTGAAAAGGTTATTAGATATAACTGTGTCTAGATTCAAATAATCTAGTGGCGCCCTGCTAGACCATATTCACTTAGTATTTGTTTAAACATGCACTTAACATCAAACCAAGAAATGAAAGTGGATAAGATCTACTGTCTGTATACCTGAGTTATATTTTATTGAATTACTAGTGTACTCACCTCATGTGATTTCATATACCTGAGTTATAATCCTTGTTATTAATAATTTGCTTATAATTATTGATAGTGGGATATCTTGAGAAATCTAATGATAGAAATATGTTTCATTTCATCCAATGACCCGTAATATGATAGATAACTCAGTCTGATCTTTGGTTTAATAGCCACTACTCATGTTAAATAATTCTTTTCTTTTGATATAAAAATCTACAATGCATTTTTCGTTTATTAAGCTAAATATTTATATTGGAAGCTTTTTGAAATAAAATAAATATTTATATTTGAATCATTTCTTGATTAAATAATATACTTGATCCAGTTGATCCTCTTCATTAAGTTAAGCTGAATATAATAATATACTGAATATTTTGGATTCATGATTTTTTAATAATATTTGACATTTCATGATCATTTAATCAATATCTTTTGATCTAAACCTTAATTTTATTACAATGGATCTTTAATCTAGTTTATTTAAGTTACAATGATACTTTTGATCAGTTTATTAATGTTTGTAATACTTGAATATTTGAGATTTTAATAATGTTTGAATTCTGACATTTCATAATTACTTTAATAGACCAGATCTCATTTTGTTACACTGGATCTTTGATCTATCTTTAATTTTGTTACAATATATATATATATTAATCCAAGTAAATATTGATTGACCTCTGGCACATATTATTCTATTATACAAACTTATTTTATTACACAATCTATTTTATTATTAAGATAATTAATTGCATATCACCTACTATACTTTTTTAGCAAGTAAATCATCACTTATTGAATTTTATTTTTTCTTCTGCCAAGCAAAGACACTTATCTATGGATTCATTGCTGCCTTACAAATTCTATAAATTCATTACAGATATAATCTAAATTTTGGTTGAGCCATTTGTAGATCAATTTATTTATTTATTAGTTATAATTTGTCAGTTTAAGTGCAGCATTTAATTCATTATATTTTAGATCACCCAAATATGTAGGGAATAATTAGAGGAAACTACTTCATTCATAAATTTAGGTTACCTTTTAGACCATCCAGATCTACAAGATATTTGCGGCCCAAGTTAGCTCTGCTCAGTTATAATATCTCCCATTACATTTAAGGCTATCCAAAAAAATAAATCTGTAGGGCATTTATTGAAGAATCACGTTTTACTTATCATTAAATTGGTTACTTAAATTTATGGTGTATATTGTTGTTAATCAGCTTATACTTCATATTATATTTATTATTACTGTTGATCAATAATATGTACCATTATAATATCTATTCTCATTTATAGAATGATACAAAAGAAAAATATTCCGTTTAAACTCACCAATTAGCAATAGATAAGAATGATGAGTATTATTTTATTCATTTCTTTTTCTATGTAGGATTATTTGAAAACATTTATTTGATCTGGTTATCTAATTGCTGTTTAATTTACATTTTATATATTAAGAAAATCTAGTTATTTTTAGCTAATAGTTAAAAAAGTGAAAAATCATTTTAATTCTCATTAAACATTCTTTGACTAATCTGAAACGTAATTTATTTTTACTGTTTTAAAAAGGACTCTGAAAAAGCTTTTTCTATTAAATGACTATTCTATAGCTAAATAATTATTACCTAAATTATTTATCTTGCTTAAGAAGATTACTTTAAAAACAGATTGAGACCAAATCCAACTGCATAAAATGCCATACAAAGAGATTGAGTGAAATGGGGTGCATCTTTATAATTGGTATTTTTAAAAAAATGTCAGATTCTTTTATCAACAACAATTAATTTAACAAATTTGATCACTACTTCAGACACTGAACTGTCTTGATGTTTATTAAATATTTTGTTTTCAAAGCTTTTATTACTTCAACTATAACACATATGGGCACTCATAACTGAGGACAAATATTTTTATATAATTTATAAAATTTGTAAAAATAAATACCTAAAATTATTTCCTATTTTTATAATTATTAGAAATAAAGTTGATTAATGAGTTATGAGAATTAACATTTTAATTTTATTTTCATGGAATTATTAGAATAAAATTGATACCAACTGTAATCAAATATTTCTGTGGTAAAACAAATAGAATAGTTTGATTTTAGACAAAAGTTACTGTTTTAATTTCCAATATAGGAAAATTGGAAAAAAAAACAATTCACTATACAAAAATTTGAAAAAGAAACTGTGTGGTTGTGATGGGTGAAGCTCCTGTGTTGTACCATGTTAGCAATGACATAGTTAAAAAAGAACTAGAAAATAGAACAGATATAAATATATTATATTAGACCAAAAAAAAAAAATTAAACTATATCAGCAATTAGCAGCAACATTATTGATAGAGTGATACTAACAATAAATAATATTTATTCAGAATCTTAATAGTATAAGCATGGACAGATTTACTGTGATGAAAAAAATAAAAGTGAAGTTTCAGCAATACATGTCATCAGCAGTACTTTTTCATAGTTCTAAAAAGAACTATGCTATTGTTTTACTCTTTATTGTAACAATTTAAAATGGAGCTATATATAACAATGCCAGCTCTTAAACTTTCCACTGTTGTCATAAATCAAGCTTCAAAAGAAAATTTATTTCTATAATTTAATAATATCTTTTCAGTTTTAATATAGATTATATTTTCTAAGACTCATATATATTCAACACACTTAATAAAAATATACGATATAATCATTTTAAATAAACAACGTATATTTTTAAATCTGCTTAATGTCTCTCTGGTGTTCAATATCTATATGGGTATGAATGTGTATATGAATGTATGAAATTAAAATGAGGTAGTATTTAAAGTATTTAATAGGCTTCCGCATATTAAAACGTTAATCTTTCAAAGCAACCTTTATTATTAAAGATTATATAAAAGTTTTCGGGTCTACTTACCCGATGTGATTACAATGCACTCAATGTACAGAAGAAATCAAAACAATTATAATCTCGTTTACAAAAAAACACATTCCAGATAACAAATATGAACACAAAAGGGTTACTATCATCTTGTCCAACGTGTATCTGAACATGCGTGTACATGGCCCAGCCACTGAGAAGTTATCCATAGCCCAATGTTCCCATCCCCAGGCCCCTGAAGCAAAGATTCAAGCTACAGCTGAATAGGTGGAGCATTGCACAAACCACCTGGCAAGAAGGTCCAAGGCACAAGTCCACAAGACGACAACCTTCAATCCACAGCCGAGCCATGCAAAGACCATTCTAGATAACTCTGTCTCCCAATTTAACAGTCCAAATGTGCAGGGACCAAATTCGGTCTCCCTGCGCAAAATTGGAAAGCCAACAAGGGAAACCTAATATTAATATCTATAAAAATTTAACTTTATTTAACTATTATTCAGGATAACATTTTAACATTCTAATGAGATATGATTCATTAGTCTACTTATCTTACACAAAGAACTTAGCATACAAACATTATATATATATATATATATATATATATATATATATATATATATATATATATATATATATATATATATATATATATATATATATATATTAAAACGAAGATTTGCATGGGTTAAATATATAAAATACATATTTTGCGGGTTCATCCATATTAAAAACTTTTAATATTAATATACTGATGTTTCAACTTGGTCACACAAGCCATCCACAGAGTTATAAAAGGTAGAAAGACAGTTGTAGAGGCGCTACAATCACTGATTTGAATAAAATGTTAAAATTCCACCAATAACAAAAAATGTTAAATTTAGGAATGTTTTTTAAAAAAATCTTTCCAAATAGGAGGAAGTTTGCATGTATCATCTCACTTATTGATACAATCTGGCCTTTTAAGTATCTCAATGGCTTCTCTAATTTTGCATTGGTAGAGATTATCACATCTGGATATGATCCTGGTACTAGAAAAATCAATTTTATGACCTGAATCTATAGTATGGAGTGAGAGTGCTGATGATGATGAGTGTTGTTTAACTGCATTAGCATGCTCAGCTCTCCTAACACTGATGTGACAATTACTCATACCTATGTAAGAAGCTTTACAATTTTTAAAGCTTCTTACATAGGTATGAGTAATCGTCGCATCAGTGTTAGGAGAGATGAGCATGATAATGCAGTTAAACAACACTCATCATCAACAGCACTCTCTTACATATGGATGAGTAATCGTTGCATCAGTGTTAGGAGAGATGAACATGCTAATGCAGTTAAACAACACTCATCATCATCAGCACTCTCACTCCATACTATAGATTCAGGTCATAAAGTTGATTTTTCTAGTACCAGGATCATATCCAGATGTAATAATCTCTACCAATGCAAAATTAGAGAAGCCATTGAAATACTTAAAAGGCCAGATTGTATCAATAAGCGAGATGATACATGCAAACTTCCTCCTATTTGGAAAGATTTTTTTAAAAAACATTCCTAAATTTAACATTTTTTGCTATTGGTGGAATTTTAACATTTTATTCAAATCAGTGATTGTAACACCTCTACAACCATCTTTCTACCTTTTATAACTCTATGGATGGCTTGTGTGACCAAGTCGAAACATCAGTATATTAATATTAAAAGTTTTTAACATGGATGAACCAGCAAAATATGTATTTTATATATATATATATATTATTATATATATAAATACATATTTTGCTCTTTTTTTGTATTTTTTTATATATATATATATATATATGCTTGTAATGTTTATATATATATATATATATATATATATATATATAAACATTACAAGCATAAAGCTAAACTAGTCAATATAAAATCAAAACTACCCAAAATCTAAAATTAAACTAGACCAGAATAAAAATAATATTAAAACACAACCTAAGGTTTCACTGCTACAAGCAGACTTCTCAAGTGTAAAGAACTACAAAAAAAACTACACAATATATATACTATTAAAAACTACCCACAAATCCATTCACTTCCCATCCACCCTTAATATTAAAAGAACTCTTAAATAAGTTAATTGCTTCAGAATAATAAATTTTCAATAATAAAGACTCTTTAATTCTTCTTTTGATTTCATTTCTCTCAAAGAAGACAATCTTAGCTTCATCAAAATCAATAGTGTGGCCTGTATCTTTTTCATGGATATACAAAGCAGAACTAAGATATCTATTATTAACTCTACTTTTATGAACCTTTATTCTTTCATTTAACTCAAACTACTCTGACCTATGTAAACTTTCTTACTATAAACAAGGAATAAAATATACTACACCAGGAATAGTCTTTCTATCAAAAACTTCTTTTGTATTATTTAATAAATTATTCAATGTAACACCCCTTTTCCAAGCAATTTTCTTATTTCCAAACAATTTACTATTTCTACACACAATTTTATAAGAAGACAATTTAAATGGCAAAGAAATAAAATCATATTTTTCTTTAACCTTTACATCCTTACAAATATTACTATTAAATAAAATACTTTTAACAAATTTATCAGAGTATCCAACACTCAAATAATCTTTATAAAATTGATATTTCTGAAACAAAGCTACCCCACTAGAATTATTTAATTTAATATTCCTATGACAATAATTCCTTAAAGTAGTCCTACCTTATGAGATACAGACTGATAGCTATCAGGTTTAATTATAGATCTTAATTCTTTACTTTTAACTAAATGACTGCACAATAAACAATTAGTTTTTACATTTCTAATCACCAAAAGATCTAAAAAATTTAACTTACCAAAATCTAACCCCCCTCCTTCTAACACAAATTTTATAGAAGGATCAAAACAATTAAACTCATTTACAAATTCCTTCAATTTATCATTCTCAACTACAAATAAACAATCATCAACATATCTGACAAATAATTTTACATATAAACAATTTTTTTTAATAATAATTTCCTCTTCCATAAAACTAATATAAACTGAACATACTAAAGGAGAAATAATATAACCTATTATCCACCCTTCCTTAATCTTATAAAAATTATCTTTATAAGTAAAATACATAGAATCTTCCAATAACAAAAGCAAATCTTTAATTACCTTAATTTTATTTTTTGATAAAGAACTTTTTTTAATCAATACAGACAAAAGAACATCAATACTGCTTAGCCTATTAACAGACTGATACATATTTTCAATATCTAAATTTCCAAATACCCAATTACTTTCCATTTTAAAATTATTAATCTTATCAAAAGCCTCAAAAGAAGAAGAAACTGTGTAATGACCAAAATCAACAAATTGTTTTAAAAAATTATTCAAGAATCTAGAAATACCCTCTACAACACTACCTGTAAAATCAAAAATAAATCTTAAAGGAAAACCATCATGAGTTTTAATATTCACAAACATCTTAGCTGATGTAAAATCATTAGAATAGCATTTTAAATAATCTACTCTATTAAAAAAATTTTAATTAACCATTTTCTTCATAATATCTATCAATTTTCTTTGAATCAAATTACCTGGATCTTTATCTAACAACATATATTTACCATTATTTAATTCTCTATACATTTTCTCTTTGAATTCATCTCCTTTCATAATAACAAACCTACCAGCTTTGTCTTCACGAGAAATGATTACATCATTAGCAATTAACCCATTTTTAAGATGTTTAATCTCAGAAGGATTAATAACAAATTTTTCTTTCCTTTTTAAACTTTTATTCAAAATCGATTGAATACCAACTTTCTGCTCATCACTCAAATTACTAGATTCAATAGATGAAATTGTATCAAAAACTATATTTTTTGAATGAAATGGAACAAAATTAGGGCCTGGTTTAATTTTAAATTTGGGGTAGTTTTGATTTTATATTGACTAGTTTAGCTTTATGCTTGTAATGTTTACATTTTAATGATTTTTTTTGTGTTTAAGAGTAGTTTTGCTGATGTAGTGTAAAGATTTTTTTTTAATTTTTTTTATTATTGATATTTTATTATTGATATTTATTATTGACATTTTATTATTGATATAATTTTTTTTGTTTTTAATTATTGATATATTTGAATGTCATTTATGTATATTATGTTTGTTGTTTGAGTTTGGGTTGAAAGAGTATATTTGTGTTTATTTAGTTATTTATATATATATATATAAGTGTGTGTATGTTTTTATTGGGTTTTAATTTATAAGGGTATTGGTAATTTGGGTTTTTAGTATGGGTTTGTGGAGTTTAGTTTTTAATAATTTTCTCTTTAATGATAATAGAAGGATTACAAATTTGTCTAAATTGAGTGATAGGATAGAGTCTTTATGATGGCAGATTTATTTTCTTAAAAAATGTAGGGAATTTAGTGTTTTTCCTAGGTGCTGTGTTATTAAACAATTTAGACAGAATAGGTCAAATTTTTATTGTAAAAAATATGAAAGAAAATTAAAGTGGTTGTTTGGGAAAGTTACTAACGTTTATTGTAGTGATAAAGGGTATGAGAATAAGGTTTCTGAGGATAGAGTTGTTAATCTTTCGGATTTGAAGTTAAATGATAGAGAATTAGATATTCTTGGCAAAGACCCTAATTTTGTTCCATTTCATTCAAAAAATATAGTTTTTGATACAATTTCATCTATTGAATCTAGTAATTTGAGTGATGAGCAGAAAGTTGGTATTCAATCGATTTTGAATAAAAGTTTAAAAAGGAAAGAAAAATTTGTTATTAATCCTGTTGAGGTTAAACATTTTAAAAATAGGTTAATTGCTAAAGATGTAATCATTTCTCATGAAGACAAAGCTGGTAGGTTTGTTATTATGAAAGGAGATGAATTCAAAGAGAAAATGGATAGAGAATTAAATAATGGTAAATATATGTTGTTAGATAAAGATCCAGGTAATTTGATTAAAAGAAAATTGATAGATATTATGAAAAAAATGGTTAATTTAAATTTTTTTAATAGAGTAGATTATTTAAAATGCTACCCTAATGATTTTACATCAGCTAAGATGTTTGTGAATATTAAAACTCATGAAGATGGTTTTTCTTTAATATTTATTTTTGATTTTACAGGTAGTGTTGTAGAGGGTATTTCTAGATTCTTGAATAATTTTTTAAAACAATTTGTTGACGGTTTCTTCTTCTTTTGAGGCTTTTGATAAGATTAATAATTTTAAAATGGAAAGTAATTGGGTATTTGGAAGTTTAGATATAGAAAATATGTATCAGTCTGTTAATAGGCTAAGCAGTATTGATGTTCTTTTGTCTGTATTGATTAAGAAAAGTTCTTTATCAAAAAATAAAATTAAGGTAATTAAAGATTTGCTTTTGTTATTGGAAGATTCTATGTATTTTACTTATAAAGGTAATTTTTATAAGATTAAGGAAGGGTGGATAATAGGTTATATTATTTCTCCTTTAGTATGTTCAGTTTATATTAGTTTTATGGAAGAGGAAATTATTATTAAAAAGAATTGTTTATATGTAAAATTATTTGTCAGATACGTTGATGATTGTTTATTTGTAGTTGAGAATGATAAATTGAAGGAATTTGTAAATGAGTTTAATTGTTTTGATCCTTTTATAAAATTTGTGTTAGAAGAAGGGGGGTTAGATTTTGGTAAGTTAAAATTTTTAGATCTTTTGGTGATTAGAAATATAGAAACTAATTGTTTATTGTGCAGTCATTTAGTTAAAAGTAAAGAATTAAGATCTATAATTAAACCTGATAGATATCAGTCTGTATCTCATAAAATAGCTGCTTTAAGGAATTATTGTCATAGGAATATTAAATTAAATAATTCTAGTGGGGTAGCTTTGTTTCAGAAATATCAGTTTCATAAAGATTATTTGAGTGTTGGATACTCGGATAAATTTGTTAAAAGTATTTTATTTAATAGTAATATTTGTAAGGATGTAAAGGTTAAAGAAAAATATGATTTTATTTCTTTGCTATTTAAATTGTCTTCTTATAAAATTGTGTGTAGAAATAGTAAATTGTTTGGAAATAAGAAAATTGCTTGAAAAAGGGGTGTTACATTGAATAATTTATTAAATAATACAAAAGAAGTTTTTGATAGAAAGACTATTCCTGGTGTAGTATATTTTATTCCTTGTTTATTGTAAGAAAGTTTACATAGGTCAGAGTACTTTGAGTTTAAATGAAAGAATAAAGGTTCATAAAAGTAGAGTTAAAAATAGATATCTTAGTTCTGCTTTGTATATCCATGAAAAAGATACAGGCCACACTATTGATTTTGATGAAGCTAAGGTTGTCTTCTTTGAGAGAAATGAAATCAAAAGAAGAATTAAAGAGTCTTTATTATTGAAAATTTATTATTCTGAAGCAATTAACTTATTTAAGAGTTCTTTTAATAATAAAAGTGGATGGGAAGTGAATGGATTTGTGGGTAGTTTTTAATATTATATATATTGTGAATTTTTTTTTTAGTTCTTTACACTTGAAAAGTCTGCTTGTAGCAGTGAAACCTTAGGTTGTGTTTTAATATTATTTTTTATGCTGGTCTGGTTTAATTTTAGATTTGGGGTAGTTTTGATTTGATATATATATATATATAATAGTTTCATAATTTTAATAATACTAATATTAAGAAATATCTATACAATTGGAAGTGAGATTGTAAAACAAAACAATAATAAGATAATTGACTTTAAGTCAGTGACTGCATTATTATTTATTGATTAATATATTTGAATCCGTTAAACTAAATTAATAGTTTTGAATATAGGATTAAAAGCGATTAATATATTACATTAGTAGAAAACAGTTTTTAAAAAGTAAATAATTTAAAAAATCCTGTCTAACGTCAATAATTTAAATTTCTAAAATTATATTTTTATTTAAATATACAAAATGTATTGTTAAATTATCTATTTAAAAAACAAAAATATACATACAAAATTCTAACTTATTCTAAGTTTACATGTTTCTTTTTTTATATATTCTATTTTTAATAGATAAACATCTTTTTTTAATAAACTTAAAATAGAATTGTGTTTTTTGTCTTGTTTTACTCAATTCACATTTAAGTCAACTTAATTAATCATTTAATTCTATTTAAGAGGTTAAGTAATCATAAGTTTCGAAAATCTTCAAAATTATCGCTACTTAATTAATATTTTAATGAATAATTTTTTGCTAAGTATTTTGTTTTTAAACTGTGTAATTAATGATCTTTTCAGAATCTTCGTGAAAAAAAAAAACTTCAATAAACATTTTAATATCCTATTTTATATTGTGATGTAAAACAAAAAAAAAATCGATTATCCGATCGATTTTCTTTTAAGATATTGATTTCAGTTCTAACATTCATTAAATGTTTTGTTATTTATTATAATTATTATTAGCATTTTTGATTTGTAGGGAAAATTTAGAAAATTACTGCAACTTTATAAATGTTTGTTAAAAATAATCAAATGTCACCACATTTCTTAATGTTAAACCACTAAACATCACATGATAACCATTTCTTATGCTAGCACATTGGCACTACTGTATGGAGAGTTTTGCCTGTTTCTTAATGTTGAGCTAAACATTTTGTTTCAACAATTAAAAAAGGGTTTAATATTTAGAGATAATAAATTTTACAGCTTTAATGAATATTAGATTTAGATATGCAGATTAATATGGTGAATAGTGACTCCGGAAAAGTTTGCTCTGAACTGCAAAAAACCCATTTGATTTCTCTTTGAGCCTTTAAAGGAATGGAGTAGGGCAAATTTCTAATGTCATATGTTTTTCAGCTTGCAGCTATTCTTTACTATGTGATTTATTATACAATAAATGAATATAGAAGGACTGCTGATCAAGATGCACAGTCAGCAGAAAGTATTAATTTTATATGTCTAAGTTTAAAATAAAATATAAAAAAACACTATGTTTATTCTCAGTTACCTGGTAAGTCTTAACGCAAACATCAGGCAAGTTTTCTTGAAGGTAGGATAAATGTGCTTGAGAATGATTTTATAGATATTTAAAATTACTACAGATAAAGTTAATTATGGCATATAATCCTAAGAGGCTGTAAAGTCACCAATCAAGGCAGTGGTAGATGGCCAAAGACGGAAAGTGCTAAAAATCTCCTAATTGCTATCTAAACTGCAATTTTGTTTAGGTACTTATCACTGCAAAACGTTTTTAAATGAAAAAAATTATTTAAACTGGATGAAGAACTATATAATATTAAATAAAACATTGTTGTACTTTGTGGAGCTTAAAAAAAAAGTGAAGAAACAATTGATTTAAAAAGTGAAGTGTACTTTGTTATAAAAGTACAAATATTAAAAGCACAAATAAAGTAAGATTAATAATGAATAAAAATTGGAAAAGATTATGGAGCATTATGGCATATCAAACAAATTAGCAAAATTAGTTATTCAAATTAATGGAAAATACAAAATGCAGATAAGTCAGGTTCATGTCATAACAAATTTTCATAGTAATTAAAATGTAAACAATTTTTATATGGATATACAAAATTCTTTTTGTTAGACCAAACAATATTTTAAAAATTATAATGGAAGACTTTAATTAATTAGTAAGTGATTGAAAAATAAAGTGCTCACAGACTTATGGGATTGCAAAAAAACAAAAACTATATTGAGAAGAATTACTTTAAGAAAAATGCTAAATGGAAATGGATGCATCTAAATGAAAATACAGCATAATTAGATTATATTTTGATTCACAGATAATATGTATTTCAAGATTGTAATGTTCTTAATAAATTCAACAAAGGAAATAATCATCAATTATTAAGAAGTAAAATGTTATTCATGAAAATATATGGAGATAAAAATTATTAAAAAAAAAACAATATTGACAGTTAATATTCCTAACTTTCAGAATCAATCCAATGAATTTAAATTAGAACTTGAAAATCATTCTGAAATATAAATAGATTTTGAATATGTTTCATATTTGAATGAAATCAATAATAATATAAATGACATACTACTAAACACTGCAACAAATATGGCTTGTACAAAAAGACAATAATATATTAGTAAATTTTCTATTATACAAGTCAATGTATGTTGGGAAAAGGAAATATTTTTATGAACCATTTACAAGAATAGAATATCTAAAGTTTTTGTAAAATGCTATGAAAAAGAATTAATAAATAATAAGAAAATAAAATTATGAATTGACAAGGAAAGATGTAGAAGAGAAAAAAGAAATGTCAAAAGTGTAAAACAACTTCCTTGGTATTGAAACAAAAGCTATTTCTGCAATAAGAAGAAAAGATAGAATTATTACTTAAAAGAGAAATGACATCATGAAATATGAGAAAAAGTTCTATAAAAATTATATGATAATAAGTGACAAGAAGACAAAGTATTCCCTACAATTATTACATCATCTGAATTGTCCAGAATTTTAATGAAGAAGTACAACATGAAATTAAATTTATAAAAGAAGGATGATCTAAGAAATGATTGAATTAGAAGAAATATCTTTAAAAAGCATGCAAAAAACTTAAACCTTTTTGAAATAAAATCTTTGTTTTTATTTCACCTTTAAGTCGTAAGTTTTAAATTGCATTTTACGCAAAAAAGTAAAGCTTAATATTATTAGAAAAAGAATTATAGGAGCTATGAATATAGAGACCTAGGTTCTCCAAAAGCTAACCAGTATAATTTTTTTCTAATAATACTAAGTTTCACTTTTTTGCATAAAGTGCAATTGAAAAGTTAAACCTTTTTGACAAGTTATATACTAAATGTTTAAATGATATACGTGTACCATATGATTGGAAAAATACAGTAATAATATTGATATTTAAAAACAGTGATAAAGAAAATACTAAAAATTACACATCACATCTACAAAAAATATGAATTTCAGCCAACCCAAAACAATTTGGATTTAAAAGAAATTTTAGCACCATAGAATATGCAAGCATTAAGAGAGGTTGCAAAAAGGACTAATGGATATGAGTTGTCATTATGTTGTGTATTTGTAGATTGTAAAAAGGTATTTGATTCTATAAGCACTGCTATGCTTAAGCCAATAGATGATTAAGATATAGACCTGGGGTATTGTCATAATATAAAGAATATTTATCAAAATGCAATAGCAGTGTTTACATGATACACCACATTTATTATTAATCTTCTCATATGTGATTCTATATCTCCATAACTTAATACAGCAGTTTTATAAAGAATAAAAGTAAATGGATCTAGATTTTTCTGATGATATGATGGTTTTTGGAAATAATACTTTAGAGTTTCAGTAAATGATAAAAAAATTATTACAGCAAAGTAAGACACTAAGACTAGAGTAAGTGCAAAAAAAAGTCAGATGAAGAATATAAAGATTAATAATCATGAATAAAAAAAGTTAACAATTGCAGATATCTTTCTCAGAATATTAAGACCTATAAAAACAAAATGGATAAAATAAAACTAAATTTGAATGTAGTGCTTTTGGCAGAAATAATTTTACCATTAAAAAGAAATAGGCTATTGTGTTTGAAAAGAAACATTTCTAATCGATATGTTCTATCAGTTTTTACATACAGATCTGAGATTTAACGTTTAACAGAAAAGCAATTTAAAGGTGTTATACAACTCATTGAAGTATGTACAGATGTACATTAGGAATAAAATAAAGCAATAAAAAACAAAATCAAAATAAACAAGTATCACTAAGAACTGGACTCTATATTTCTTGAGAAGATTATATTAGAGGAAGAGTTAAAATCTTAAACTGGATATTAAAATATTATTAAATAAACTTAAGATAGAACCATATATGAGATTCCTGTATGAAATAAAATGTGTTATTGCTTTGTGGAGAAGAGATGATAGGAATCAGATAAACGGTTTAATTTCCCAACCTTCATCATGCAATGCATTAATAATGATTGAAAATGATAACAATGGATAGTAATATACCATAAGTGCTATCTTTATTATAAAAATCGTTATATCAAAAATTTTGATTATATACAGAGATTAATCAACATTAAAGAGCATCTATAGTGCCTTAATATGTGATGAATAGCTTTGTTTTAAAGCATTAAAAAGCTTATCCTTTGTGCAGAATAAAATTAAATAATATTTCAAGAATATTTAAAAATATTGAGCCTGTTCCCATTGAAAAATATCTTTATGTTTCTTAGGAAATATAATAGTGGATTACAAATATCTTATTTAATGATCAAAAGTCCTAGTAAAATCTTGCAATATATTGATCATGTGATTAAGATGATTTCAGAAAAATGCAACATCATTCTATCTGGGTAATTTTTGATTGCATTAGCTAGAAAAATGGGAGCACTTTTATTTTTGAAGATAAAACGTGATTGTAGCAAATTTTTCAAAGGTCTATAACTTTGCATATTTATCATGATATTAATGTTCAAATCTTATCTGATGCTATATAGGGTCATATATAAAAACTGTTTGACAATTGTTTTTGGAAAATTACTAGTTCTAAACTTCAATTATTAGTTGGGGGAAATGCATACAATTAATATTTAATGAAGAAAAACCCTGCTTGAAAACCTTTCAACATATTATTTAATCAAAATTTAAAGTGTTCAATTATGTGTAATCTTTCTAAATAATTTGATTTTTTGCAAGTAGAGAATTTTTAATCTAGTCAGTAATAAATAAAATTTTTAAACAACTGTCCTAGAAGGTTTTGTTTTTATCTTAAATAGATTGTCACTCACCTTGATACTGTCAATTTTGAACCATCAAACAATACAGAATTTGTAGACTCTCACCTTTCATATTTTAATAATTTAACATTTTACATTTTAAATTAAACTGTCAAATTTCTTTTTACATGCTTAGAAAATTAATATTATTTTTATATTTATGTTTTAGGGTTTTTTTTTTTTTTTTCAAGTCTCATCTAAAACCAAAACATATAGTACTGGTATGTACTTTCATTTGTTCTTTACATGGTATTAAAACGTAGCTCTAGTGTGACATATCTATATGTGTGTATATATATTTTTTACATTTACCAGTTAAATCCCATAATGCAATCAGAATTGTAGGTTATCTAGCGTAAAGTAAGGAATGGGTATTTTTTTTTAAAAAATAAAAACTATTAGATGCGTATTTTTATCTAATATATAAACTAAAGCTAAATGTTTGAGAAAGTATACTATATAATACATTCTTGATTTGATAAATCACATTATAATTATCATAAAAAGAAAAAGGAAATTTTTTTATCAAAGAAACTAAATGTTCAGGGGTGGGAATGAATTAGTAAATAGTTTTTAAAAGAAAAGAGAATAGAACCATGAGATATTTTTATATGTATTGTACCGGTCAAATGAGAAGCCAACACATCAACAAACCCAAATTCAAAGTTGGATTCAAACTCAGGTGGTTCAAACTGAATTCAAACCCAACTCACAAGCTCAGATCAAATCAATGGATGACATATATCGACGGTACATGACTATGCGCCAAGGAACTAGCTCAATGGATGATGATGATTAATGAGATCCTTGATTTAACGCTAATGAAGTATAATAAAATAACTAAGAATCTTTATAAGTCAACTCATATATATATATATATGTTCGGGTTGCTAATACAGATAGTGAGCATTAATATTAAAATAATTTGAATAAAAAAGAAAGTTAAAAAAAACCAAATGTGTTAATAAAATGTTTAATAATAATTATAATTTTGTTCAACTTTTAGATTGTGATTATATAGATTACTTCTAGTCTTTAAATGGAAATTGTAATTACAACAAGAATGGCAGTTCTTATTGTATGCCAATACTATTATGCAATATTCTGGAATGATTATATATGTCTATGCCCTGACAAGTAAATAAAGATAGATAAAGGTATTTGGCTGTGACAGGAATTATGATTCAAATTCTAAAGGCAAGAATGTGAGATTTATTTTCACATTCGTAAATCAATTCACAAAGAGCAAGATACGTATTTGAGGCACAACTTTAATATTTAATAAAAAACTTACTTAATTATAAATAAATATGAATTTGTTCGACTTTAATAAAATCAATTCATCACGATTTACGAGCATTAGAGCGGGCTTTACTGGAACTGAGAAATAAACGATACTGACGACTTATGAGCTATAAGAATAAATATGAAAAATAATGGCTTTGTCAGTGATTTAAAAAAACAGAGGGCGGCTTGTGTTTTACAAGTCTTTACTACCCTTTTGAAGGAGATATGGAACACAGGGGAAACCAGGTCGAGTCATAGCTACAAACCTTTGGTGTTCCAAATATAAAAATGAGCAAATGAGGGAGTGCTTTCTTACTATTTATTAAAATAACATGAAGATCACCGATGACAAGCTTATGAAGCATGAGATGGCTCGTGTCAGCAACATTCGGAAAATGATGACTTGGTAATCATCGTATTTAAATAATAAAACCCATTTTATATAAAGAATGCTCTACGTGATGACCTGATCAAGTTAAATTAAAGTCAAATGTGCTTTAATCAAAAAGTATTCAATGTAATTAGAAATTATATTAATTATGCCCTAAATCTCATGCCTTTCCTGAATATTAATAGAAAGTATAAAATTTGAATTAGAATATATTCATTTAATTCCTTTATCGACCTTTTTGCGAAACAATATATTAACGTGAATAAATAGATATTATAAACTCAGTAAAGTGGCCAGGAGCATAGGTTAGAAATTGAGCTAATAATTTATTATTATTAGCCATTAATAAAAATAGCAAAAATTGTATAAATCCTTCAACTCAATAATTAATAGAACTGTATCCAATGAGTTCTCGTGGGTAAGAATTACTATAAAAATTAATATAATATTATTTAACAAAGCAAATGCAATGAAGGAAATTATTATCGAGTTGAAGTTTTACTGGCATATAATAAAAATAAAAGACATTAATAATCATCTCAAATATATAATAAGGTTAAATAAATGAACTGCCATTGTAAGAAAAGAGAAAGTTAACAAATATTAAATTTAAAGACTAGAGATTAAGATAGAGAATTACTACATAATTTAAAATAGCATTAATACATTAAGGAAAGAGAACAACACTTAATTTAAAGGTAGTGTAAAATAAAGTTCAAAGACCAGCTAGAAAGTAGCAGTTCATATAAGAAAGATATTACCATTTCTTCATGGTTGGCTCCTTAGATTACACACGGCAGAGTCCAGTTGGATGAAACGTAGATGCGCATTTTGGAAAATTATTTGAAGGACATTTTGAAGGATTTCTCTAAGGTTTTGGCAGCTTACGATTGGTATATAAATTTTTATATTGCAGCTACATTGAAGATTTTCAGGGGACTTCAGAAACTGTAGTAAAACTCCTAAAGTTAAGCCCCCCCCCCATTATGGTAGAAACACTATTTTACTTCATAATTTAACTGGGTGGCTTCTTCTCTAATAAAATATATATGGCTTCTCTTAATGAGGAATAATAGCTGCTTGGAAACTTTTCCTGGGCTCTTTATACTGTATCTGATGCCTTGAGGCTAGCCCTTCTTTCCTAATCAATCTTACAAAAATTTACTAGTTGTTTTTAGATACATTCCTTCGATAAGGCTTTCAAACTCATTAACTTAAATTCATTTTCTAATTAGAAAATGAATTTTTAAAATCAGAAAATGATTTTAATTAGGATCGTCCTTACATTTTAAATACTTATCTTCTTCTAATTAATAAAAACTTTACCCATTGTTTTTGGAAAAAGACAATCTGAAAGCTTATCGAAAGAATGTAGCTTTTAATCACTAAAAATTTGAACAAACTATTTAAAGTAAAATAAAACATTTCCGATGCAATGAAACTTTAGAATGAATATGTACATTTAAATATTTATAAATATATACGCACAATCCACACAGTTATAATATATATAAATTCATGAATAATTCTAACATGAATTTATTAATAGAAATGATTAGTTTAAATCTCAAATGAGTTAATTTTAACACACATTTATAATAGTTTTTCTTTAAGGAAACTAGCATGGACTGAACATATAAAACCCCATTGCATCGGAAATTCAAGGTTAGTACAAGGGTTTGAAATTGGCTACATGTGAAAGATTTATGAAGCTAGGATCGAACTTAGATCCGACTGCTTCAGTATCAATGTATAGAGAGTATTATAGTTCAACTTCTTTATATGTATGTGTGTATATGTTCATGCTCATTATCTGGTTACAATAACTAAAATAATAATCATACTCAAAGAGTACATTATTGAATATAAACAGAAAATAGTCCAACATATCACATCTAATAATTTACAATCATCACAAACCTTCAGAAAAATTCTTAAATATTTGTTTTTATTTTTGGCAATAAATGTTTTTGTATTTCAGTAGTCATACATCAGTATAAATAAATAGTAAATGAAATGCTTAAGTAGTTAAAACCGCAAACAAACTATATCTATGCTGCTTCTTTCAAGAGATTATTGAAGAGGGAATCAAATAGGTAAGGAAAACGTGTCTTTGAAATAGTTTTGCATGACAATGATCTCTTCTATAATTTTACAGTCTTGTTTTTTTCCTTACTTCAGTTTAAGAATATCCAAATACCCACTTAGTAATATGCTGGCTATCTAAGAAGAAAAAAATCAGATTTTACCTGAGAAAAAATTATAGTTTACTTGGCCTGAATTAAAAGTCACTTTATAGATATCACAAATATTTCTGCTTAAAATAAAATCACATACTTGATATGAATTTACTCACATTATAGGCATAACAAATATTTCTACATAAAATAAAAACACATCTCAAAATGTCCCATGAGCCAGAAGTGTTTACTTTAATATTATTTAATTTATTTAATCAGATGTTTCATCTAAGCAAGGGTCTTTTTATGGAGAATCCATAAAAAATGCTGGAGATGACTTACTTGTATAGACATCTATTGAGGTATTTTACTGATTTTTTTAAATTGCAAAAGTTACATATACTTTATTTTGATAATTGAAAGTGAGGTGAATTCAATGACTTTTTGGCATACTTTGGTATGTTTGAGAAGTTTTTCTCATTGTTCTCAGAGTTCTTATGCTTTATAAGAAGATTATTTTGAAAAAAAAAATTCAAATGGCTTAAACCTGTATTTTTTTTTAAAGTTTATTATGATTCACAATTATGTTTGTATAATAATTATGTAATAATTATTAAAAATCAAAAGCATACCTGATTATACATTTATTTTGTATAAATATATGTTTTGTTTTCAAAGAATATGGTAATAAGTTCTAGCCTAATGCTAACAAAGCAAATTATGGAATTCTGATAAACACATTTTTTCAAACTTATCACTTATTGTCTGTTAGAATAAATTTCTATTGTAACAGGAACTGGGTTAAAACCCTGTTATAAGGGAGAGAGTAAGTCAGGCTATGTATGTATGTATGTGTGTGTTTTGTTTCATTAGTTGTGTATTTGGAAAGGACCACACAGCCTACACATATATAGTTATGTAAATAATAATAATAATATTGGTGATGGGTTACTAATATTAATGTACACATTTTACTTTCTTTCACTTATTTTATTCTTATTTTGTGGCATACATTTATATTGATGAATATTGTGTTGAAGGAGGTAGGAAAAATGAATAAAATCAAGAGATTTTCAAATATTTTAAAATACACAAAAAAAAAGAAAAGAATTTCATTTACCTTCCATGAATCATTTAATCGAACGGACTGTATTGTTATTGAAATGGATATAGTTAATAGTTGGATATTTCGTTTAAATTAATAAGATTAATATATTATCAAGTTTCAAAACTGTGAGGAAATGATTTTTGTGTTTAGCTAAAAGAAAAGAACAGGTGGAAAGTCCATTAAAAAATTAAATTCTTGAGGATCCTATTGTCTAATTATCAAGGTGAACAACAAAGCTTAGTTAGAGGGAGTTTCCAAAAATAGCAAAAGTTACAACCAAGTTTCTGAGTGGTTTTTTTTTTTATTTGGGTATTGGGGTTAAAAGACTTTTGTAAGAGATAAGAAACAAAAAAAAAACTTGATCGAGGGTGAGGACACTTTTTTTTAGTTGGCAGTTTTTTGGCTGGCTAAAAAGGGACTATTATAGAGAGGAGGCAGAATGCAATACAGGGCAAAAAGAACAGAGTTATAAAAATTATTTTAGGTAAGAGATATAAAAAGGAAACTTCATAAAACGCATGGGGTAAAATTCTCATCATGTTGGGGGTCTATGTTCGACTCCAGATCCTTCTGTACCTTTGAGGCCATGCAAGATATTAAGAGACAGATTTCCCTAAATATTATAAAAAAGAAAAGAAAAAGGAAAACACATGACAAATGAATCCTATGCCTGACATCTGCCATTCCACAGATCTGTCATGGAATGATGAACTTGTTAATTAGAACACTGAATTAGAAGACCAAATGGACTTGTGATTGATCCATGTTAACCCAAGGAATTGAAGTGAAGGTAAAAGAATTAATGACTACAAAGAGTGCACTCAGAGCCATTTATTTTAATTCAGAAGATTTGTCAAACAGCGGTAAATATATTTGCTATTATTTCCAATCTTTAAATACACAAAAATCAAATAGCGTAATAACTTTTATATGTATTTTGCTTTATAGATTTTATTCTTTAACTATAACAACTTGTAAACAGAATATTATGTCATATATCTATGTGTGCCATTTTATAATTTCTTCAAATAAACATAAATAGATTTTAAATTTAACAAAACAAACCCTTTTGTTTTGTTTATTTGTCTCTTTTACATTGTATTATATATATATATATATTTGGAATATGTATTGTATGTTTTAAAATAGACTTTATTATTACTTTTTTAAGGGTGCATGTTGATATATGTTTAGTAATTCTAAAAAACAAATGTGTTAGATCAAGGGAAAAGATCTTGGAAAGAGTACTATCTAATAAAAAGAAAAGAAATGGAACGAGAAAGATTTTAATTCACCTGCTGTTTCTTCTCCGTGGGTTATGCCACCACCCCTGAACATAAGATAGTATAAACCAGGCAAAAGCTTGAAATTTATTGAGATAGTTGATTATTAGTGAATTCTGCGATTCTTGTTAAATGGCAAAATTGGTGCTTGGGCCATAGCCCATAAACACGGACATTTGCGAAGTGAGAGAGTTAGTTAAGTTTGGGCAAGACTGAATTGGATTGGTTTAGGTACATCCATGTTTGTATTCAGCAGCTGATTTTTTCTTCCTCATCCTTTGAATGACCAAACATTAGGAAAACTTCACAAAAAGGGAAGGATTACTCAAAACATGGGAAAATTTCATATGGGAGGGGATGGTTGGAGCTATAAATACTATGAATGCTAGGCATGTTAATTCACCCCCTGAAAAGAAAGGTATGATCAAAATAAGTCAAACCTTGATAACCAGCTGATAATTAATAAATATAAAGTGAAAAAAACGAGGGAAAGTGCACTTTAGTTAAACTATATTATAATTTTTTTTGACATTTTAAAACATAATTTGATATATTTAATTTATATTTATTTATTTATATTTTAAACTCAAATGATAATAAAAAAAATCATTGCCTTTATAAAATCCACCTGCTTCTTCTAAGTGTTGAATGTTGAAATCATTCTATGTTTTTATTTTTATTTTTTCAAATCTTACATAGTTCAAACATGATTTTTTTGAATTAATTTCACTTGTAAATGTAAATTTCTACCAAATCAACTTCAATTTATTAAGTTCTGATATTAAATAATGAGGTAATATTAAAATAAAAAAAACCCACCAAACATCATATGATCACCATTCTTTATGCTTACACAAATTGTTTAAATAGAGTTCAAAACTCTTCATACACTAGCACCACTGAGTACAAGCCAGTGTAATCAATGATTGCAAGAAGGTTACATTCCTAAATTCATCAAAGTAGGTAATGTTCCCACATTCGTGGATTACTCTGGCTTGCATTGAGTTGTGATACTGTCTAGACAGTTTTGCCTCTGTGTAAACAGCTAATGCAAGCTTAAAGAATAATGATCACTTAAAGAATAATGATCATGTGATGTTTAGTAGTTTACTAACATTCCTGTTTAATGAGATTATGGTGACTGTGGTTATTAAAGAACCAAAGATACTAAAATATATGGATGCTGGAGTTCAGATATATATGACTACAGAAGATAATGAGCTGGAATTAAAAACATTATTGTCTTTTAATTTTGTTAACATTACTGCATTTATGGATTATTCTGACTTGCACTGAGTGGCACTACTGTATGGAGAGTTTTGCCTCCATGTAAGCAGCTTGTGTAATGATAAAGAATGGTGATCATATGATATTTAATGGATTGATACCAATCCTTTCCAATAGGATTATGGTGACTGTAGTTATTAAAGAAGCAAAGACACCAAAAAGTATGGATGCTGAACAGAATTAAGATCTATATGATTATACCAATTAATGAGCTTGAATTGAAAGCATTATTGTGTTTTCATTTTGGACTCAAAACGTTTTTGTTAGTTAATAAGGTAAAAAGTGTCTTCTGGAGAATTGCATTAGATCCTAAGATCTAGGTGCAGTGCTCTCAGATCCAAGGCTTCTCATTGACGAAATCAACAAGCTAGAAACTAGTATGGGGATATTGTATGAGTAAGCACTCATTGGATTTTATACAGAAACCTTTCTGCATCTATTGATTACTATGGCTCAGATTAAGTGATCACTGTATGGAGAGTTTTGCCTCTGTGTAAAAGACTCACCAGTTGAAAATAATTAAATCTGTCACATTTTCAGAGGTTAAGAAAAATAAATAATTACAATTATTTTATTACACATAGATAATGCACTTAAAAATAATTTTAAATTATTTTAAAAATTCTGCTGAGTCATAATTTTACTAAATTATTTAAAAAGAGAGGAGATAATATGCAGCAAAAATAGTCTGATTTCAGTGTTATTTGTTATTTAAAAATTATATTATAGTATTTTAAAAAATCATTGTAATTGGTTTTTACAAAGAACTTTTTAAATACATAGATACATTATCATTAATACAAATTTCAAACCTTCTATTATCTGGATAAAATTATATTGTTTAGCTTTCTTATTTTAATTACTGCTTTATAAAAATTTTACACTGATATATATTATAATAGTAACTTTTAGTTAGTATTATTTGTCTAACATGCTTTTATCTCTTATGAAATTATTTATAAATATAAAATTTGACTATTTTATTATGTATACATATATATACTATTTATATATACATGTGAGTTTTAAATAATACATACCTTAAGCTTTTGAGTAAAATGCCAGATTTGAGGTAGAATAATAAATAATTTTATATATATTTTATTATTAAATCTTAATGTTTATTGAACAATTAATATTTGAATTAAGCATGAACTTGTAACAGCACATGAGCAGATTTATTCATTCTCTTGTTATTAAGGAAAAGAAAAGAAAATCATTTCTCTTTAAATAACTTTTTTCTTTTATCAATATTACTGTTCAACGATTGGAATTTAAATATTAACTTTTCCAAATTAAGATAATCTGTGGATTAAAAGTCTGCAAGGAAAATATTTTAATTTTCTATTAAATCTTAAAGGAATAGCAGTATAAAAGAAAAGAACGTCTGTTTAAGTTTTTTGGAAACTACGTTGTTTTAACATTTCCATTATTCTTCATATATATATATATATAAATTTAAGATAATTATATATATATAGGATAAAACAATGTGCTTTGAGTAGATCAGCATTATATCGTAAAGGTTTTGAAACCAACTTTGCATGCTATTTTAAAATATTTTGAAATATTGGATATATAGAACGTCTAATGATAATAGAAAAATGGAGAATAAGAACATCTACATTTAAAGAATATTTAATTTATTTCATATCAATCAAATCATTGGATATTATTAACAGTTTATCAATTAAGGATAAATAAAATCAGCATTATACCAATGGATTAATAATATACTTCGTAAAAAATCTTCATTAGGATGATGAACTATAGACTTCAATATCTACTCAACTCAGGAAAATAAGTTTTCTTTATATATATATATTATAATAATGCTTATATTATTTTAATATGTTTATTATTATTATTATTATTATTATTATTATTATTATTATTATTATTATTATTATTATTATTATTATTATTTCAAATTTGGTATCGCATCATTATATCTTAATAGGAAAATTTTATTTAGTATTAAATATAATTAATTGAAAGCTTGACATAATTCATCAAATTAGATGAAGGATATAAAGAATAGTTATTATTTAATAGATATTTTAAACAGGATTATATTGTATTTACTATATAATATTGTAAACGTTCAATGTATTTTATTTATCAAAAATAAATATAATATATAAGTTATACAATTGTAAATAGTACTTATATATTAGTAATTATGAAACATATAAATAAGAATGGTAAATAAATTAATAAGTTACATAAATTATTAATTTTTGAATCCAGATATTGTTTTTATATATCTGTTAATTTAAACTATTTTCTTTAATTTTTGAAAGTTTATCATAGTATTGAATTTTATCATAGGGTATTAAGTAAAAATATTATTTATTAATATTTTTTTAATGATAAAATTCATCCGTATTTATTTATTAATATTTTATTTATCTATTATATTATATTTTTTATTGTTTATTAAATATTGATTTATTAACTTGATCTCATTGTCTAATCATTATTAAATTATATTATATATGTGCTAGTATTATAAATATCATATGAATATCAATTATTAATTAATGCTTATATAAAGGCATTTTAAATAATAACTTGTTTTGAAATTATCCCTGAAAAGAGCTAATTGCAAATTCTCCATGAGTTTGAATATCATGGCATAATGGTGATTGAAAAAGGGATGAGAGATGGATAAACTAGTCTAAATTATATTAAAACTATTTAAAAATTATTGAGCTAGCATAATAAAGATATATATATAATCATGAACTTAGTATTTCATCGATTCATTTCTAGCATTCTACCTGAAGACCCAAAGTCTGATTGTAGTGAAATGCATATCCTCTTTTTAGGGAATTTAATCATCTCCTTATATTCAACAAGACCAACTTAAACTTTAAATATAATCCATTCTGTTATATTTGGCGAACCTAACTGTGAAGCATTAAGTTAATGATTTCCAAGCATTAAATATAATCATTTCTGTTAAATTTGATGCATAAACTGGGATGATTATATGCCATTCTGTTATATTTGGTGCCTCAACTAAGGCTATCAAATATGCTGTTTCGTTATATTTGGCATGCAACGTTTTAGGCATTGAACATTTAAGTTCATCACAGGTATAAATTATATACTATTACATATTTAATATATTAACTGGGGCTTTGAATCAATGATTCTATATTATTATATATAGTGAAAAAGTCATGGATAGATTAATTGATTATTCTTAGTAACAAGTATGCTGTTATGAAGATTCATATGGTGTTTATAATTACAAGATTAATATAAATAAAAAAATGATAATATATATAATATGATTTTGAGAGATCAATATTTAAATAACTACTTATTAAATTATGTTTTAAACAAAAGTTAAGTGGGATAAAGTTTTTATATAGACATAAACATTTAAAAATATACACATATATCATTAGAACATCATAAGTATATATAAATAGCATGAAGTGGTAAAGAACTTTACGATATAATATTTTGGTTATAAAAATGTATAAACTTGTGTTAAAATTTGAATTAAGTTAAAAATGTATTATGTTTCGAAGTGGGAAAATGTTTTCAAACAAAGATATTGAATGCTCTAGTCAAATGCAAGATAATTTGCGAAGTAAACTAAGTGATGATATTAATATGGTAGAAATTAATACAAGCACCTGGGGGTTCTACAATCATAGTTGAATACCCTCAACAAACACAGAGTTTAGATCAAGTGTTATCTCAAACACAAAATATAGTTGATGAAGATTTAAATCAGTTATCTAAAATTGAGATTAACCAATCACTTAATGTTGGTTCAACAAAGGTTATAGATAATAACACAACTATGATGGAAATGTTCCAAATGTTTATGAACAAAATGGACAGTAATAATCAACAATTACTTGATAATATGAATAAAAAATTAAATGATAATATTAATAACTTAAAAAGTGATTTGAATCAAAAATTAGATGATAATAATAATAATTTAAATCAAAAATTGGATGATAATAGTACTAATTTTAGAAGTGACATGTGTAACTTAAAAAGTGATTTGGATCAAAAATTGGATGATAATAGTACTAGTTTTAGAAGTGACATGTGTAATTTAAAAAGTCATTTGATTCAAAAATTGGATGATAATAATAAAAAATTAGATAGTTTAAAAAATTATTTGAAGGTTGAAATTACAGGAATTAAAAATAAACTATCTACAAAAATTCAACAATTAAATTTAAATGTGAATAATGTTAAAAAAGATAACATAGAAATTAAACAAGCATTAAATGATCTAAAGAATGAAATTGATGAAAATAATTCAAAATGTCAGCAGCGGTTTAGTGAGTTCCAAAATGACATCATAGATAGGTTAAATGTTAAATGTGATGAAATGTATAAAAATCAAGGAATTTTTAGGGAAGAAGTAAAGGAAAAACAAAATAAAATATGAAATAAAATCCAAGAAGATAGACAACAAACACACGCAAGAATAGATCAACTCTCTACTAAACATAATAATGATTTAGAATCTCAGAATAATGTATTAGAGACTATAGACCATCAACTTAAAACTTTAGAGAATAAAATTAATTCAATAGAAATTAATACAAATAAAGATAGAAATGTATTGGAAAAATTAAGGGAAGATACTACTGAAACTTGGAATAGAGTTAATAAAATAAAAAAATCAAATGATATTAGATTTTTAATTATTGAAACACAAATATGTAAAAAAACACCAACTATAGAAATGCATCTGTTTGAAAATAATATAAATACATATAATAATCAAGAACAAAATCTTGGTGAAAATCATTTGGAGGTTATTCAAAAAGATCCACAACAAGTAATTGATTCCTATGATAGATTAAATTTTCAGTATCATACAGTGCCTGAAGCTAAAAATTATCCTAGTAATTTTGAATTAGAAGGTTTAAATTTAAATACTTGTAGAGTTAATCATGAGAATCAAACATCAACCTCTCAATTGCATGTTTTAGAAAAGCAAAAGATATGTAATCATACAGTACCAAGTAGTACAATTAACCAATTTGTTAGGTTAAAAATGTTCAAGGGATCTCACAATGAAGCTCCTATAGAACATATTAGAAGCCTTAATCTTTATTTTTCTGTTAACCGTAATTTATCAGAAGAAGAAAAAATGATCATTGCATACAGTCACTTACAAGGAGATGCATTAATGTGGTGAGAGTCTTTATCACAAACTCCGTCTACTTATGTGGAATACCAAGAATTATTAATTAAAAATTTTTGGGATAGGGATAGACAAGAAGCTTTATTATACCAAATATTCCAGGATAAGTATAAGCAGACACCTGGAGAAACCTTGACCAAATTCTTTTGCCATCAAATAACAAAGTTAAAAACACTTAATACCTATCATTTAAGTGAAGGCGAAATGATTAGAATAATAAAAATAAATTTACCACTTAAAATAGAACAATCATTATTGTATACCAATATAACAAAAATAGAACAAATAGTAGAACTTTTAAATAGTATTGATATGAATCAAGCTAATTTATCAATTAGATTACCTGATAAAAAAAAAGGAGGAAGCTTCAATCAATACAATATTTTATAGTAGAAAGAAAAATAATAAAGATACCAATCATTGGAAGGAAAAAAAATCTCAAAGGAATATACCTTATGACCCCTCTCCCAAAATAAATCGTGATAATTTAAATAAAATAAAAATAACTTCTAATAATCCAAGAAATTCCCCAAAACCGGATGTAGTAAAAATATACCCACAGTTTCACATAAAACAAACTAAAAGGGTACTTGAGGAAATGTTCCTCACATCAAGAAACCAGATACCCAATGAGGAACTTGAATCAATCTTTTACATGAGAAATCACTAACATGATGTGTTCATGGGAAGATAAAACACCAAATTTTGTTTTACAAAGTTGCCCTATGATAGAAGTTTTGTTTGAGAGCTTGCTGGTTAAGGCATTATTAGATTTTGGTAGCCAAATTTCAGTGATATCAGAGAAATTTTACCAAAAGATTTTAGCAATAAATCCTACTATCAAAATTTTACCACTAAAATCTATGCAGGTTACCATGGCTAACAGCAAAAAAAGCTAAATTAATCCAAAAACAAATTTGGGTTGAGATTAAAATTGTACAAACAACTCTCTATCATGTATTATTAATACTGAATGGTTTAATTCATAATGTTATTTTAGGGGCAGACTTCCTACATTTGAACACTTGTGTAATTGATTTCTGTAATAAGACAGTTAAAATAAATGATGAAGTCTTGGAAATGACATTGCTTCCAAGATATAATCTAATTGAAGTTGATTGTATAACATCTAGCATTCCAGAAGCACTCTTAGAGAGTAAACTTGCAGAATCCAATTTGCTTGGAAGTGATGATATATTAAAATTACAATTTATTATAAGAGAATTTAATTCTATTTTTTCAGACATAGAAGGAGTGATAAAGGGATTCCAACAAAGAATTAGATTAATTCATGATCAACCATTTCAGTCCAAATCGTATCCTATTCCATACCAATATTGGGAAAATATATCTAAGCAAATTAACAAAATGCTGGATTGGGAATTCATTTCCAAATGCTCTTCACCTTACTGTAATCCAGTAGTAACTGTCAAGAAGAAAGATGGGTCGATGAGATTTTGTTTAGATGCTAGACAACTAAACAAAATTACTGTCCCAGACAAAAATATACCACCACCCATACATGAATTACTCGTGAGATTTGGAAATAAGAAGGTATTTTCTACTTTCAATTTAACCTCCAGCTATTGGCAGATTGAACTTCATTCAGAAGATCGCCAATATACTGCTTTCCATTATGAGGGTTTTACATACCAATTTAATAGGATGCCATTTGGATTGATAAACAGTGGTGCTGGTTTAATTAGGTGCCTGGACAAAACTTTATCTCCTGAGGTAAAACAAATTGTAATTATTTATGTGAATGATGTAATTATTGCATCTACCACAATTGAAGTACACCTTCAACATTTAACCATATTTTTTAAAGAGTGTTTTCTGAAAGGTATAAAAATTAACTTCAAGAAGAGTACTTTAGTTTCCAACCAAGTAGTCTTTTTAGGTCATATTGTTGGTTGCAATGGGATAAGTCCTCATCCAGAGAAGATCTCTTCCATTCAAAACTTTCCTAAACCATCTACTCAAAACAAATTAGATCATTTTTAGGCCTATGTAATTTTTACAACCGTTTCTATCAGAAGTTCTCAGACCACATGGAACCGTTGCTAAAATTGATTAGAAAAGATGAACATTGGAAATGGACTGAAGAACAAGACTGTGCATTTGAGAATATTAAAACAGGGTTTTTAAAGTCAACTATGTTAGCTTTCCCTGATTTTAATAAACCATTCATTGTCCAAACGGATAGTAGTGGTTTTGGATTAGGGGTAACACTGTCCCAAATCCAAGAGGATGGACAACCAGGTGTCCTCTACTTTATTAGCCAGCTCTTGAAAGGTCCAGAAATAAATCACATGGTTACAGAGAAGGAAGCACTAGCAATAGTCTGGGCTTTCCAAAAATTTCGACAAATGCTACTCGGATCAAAGGTGATAGTGATTACTAATCACAAAAGCCTCGAATTCTTAAATCACAATTATCTAACTAATAGTCAACTAGTTAGATGGAGTTTACTGTTACAGGAATTTAATTACACTGTGCATTATTGCAAAGGATCCAAGAATGTTGTGGCTGATGTGCTTAGTCAAAATTCATGTAGGTCAGAACAAAATCATTTAATGGTAGACAATGCCTACATTACAAATGTCAATGGGGTGGCTGATGGTAATGTAGAGAACGAGTTGGAAAACTTACCAGAGATACAATTTAATGACCCAGAATTAAACCCAATTATAAAAGTTTTATTAGGGGAGGAAGTTTTGGGTGCACCTAAAGATCTTAACCATTTTAAATTAGAACAGCAGGTCTTACTATATAAAATGAATGATAACATTGATGAGTGGAGGACAATAATACCAAAGTCTTTACGTGACCCACTCATAAAATATGTACACTGTCTATACAGGCATTATGGTGCTCACAAGACAGAACATACCCTTAAGAATTGGTTTTACTGGCCAAAAATGTATAAAGACATCTTGAAATCACTCCAAGATTGTCTAATTTACTTAACAGCTAAGTCAGTAAACCAAAATTATATTAATTCAATTAATTCTATCATTCCAGAAAGACCAAACCAGATCTTAGCAATTGACTATTATGAGCCTTTGCCTCCATTTAATAAACAAAAATATTTATTAGTCACTTATGATCTCTTTTCCAAATATGTTGCTGCTTACCCAATACCCCAAGCCAATACTAAACATACAATCAAAGTATTGAGTACTCTCCAATTTCCAATGATAGGAAAGCCAAAAATCATACTAAGTGATCATGGTACACCTTTTCTATCTAAGGAATGGAAGAAATGGGTAGATATATCAAAAATAAAACATGTGCTAATCTCTATTAGGAATCCACAATTAAACCCATGTGAACGTATTATGCGGGAGCTTGGACATTTGTTTAGAACCTATTTAGAAGATGAGCACAAGGGTTAGGTAAAGCAGACAAAACGTGTAGTAGACTATATCAATTGGAGTTTAAATGAATCTACTAGATTCTCATCCATCCGACTACACTTTCATCAAATTATACCTATATTATTTAAAAAATATAAACCTATTATTAATGAACCCAAAATAAATAATGAAAAAGACACTTTACAAGCTCATAAACAACTTGTTAAAATGGCAGGTAATAGAAGTCGGAATAAAAAAATGTATTTATGAATTTAAATTTGGAGATAGAGTTTTGATAAAGACTTTTCATCCTAGTAAACCATTAGAGAATAAATATCTCAAATTCTACAACACATATGAAGGACCTTATACTATCATTAAAAAGGCAGGTCCAAATGAATTTTGGATTAACCAAGAAGGAGAGATTTGTGGTACATATAATTCACGAATTTTAAAACCTTATTTTGGCTGTTTATAATGTTATATAAAAAAATAAGGTGAATATCAAGATAAGTATTGGGCAGTGTAAACCATACGGTTGTATAAAAATAATAATAATAGTGATCAATGTAAAGAAAATATATAATTAAGAACATTAGCTTTGGTGAGGGTATTCTTTAATGCCTTGAAATAAGTAAAAACAACAGAGTCAATTCATATTAATAAATGGATACTCTAGTATTTATTTAGTCCTTTTTAAATCCATAAGTCTTAAAGAAGCAGGAATAAGACTAAAAAATATATTTGTGTTGTCCAAGAAAAAAACACATTATTTTATTTCTTCTTATTTTTTTTTTTTTAATTTTAACCATCAAAGTCCTTAATTTTTGCTCATTATCAAAAGAATAGTATAGCCCAAGTATTAGCAAGATATAACAGTTAAAAATATTCATCCCTTCATAAAATCTATGTATAAATCTAATTAAACTATAAGAACATATATAAAATATTTGTAAGTATTTAAAATTTTAACTTAAATTAAAATTTTAAATTTCCGAATGGAAGGGGAAATATAATAGTAACTTCTAGTTATTATTATTTGTCTAACATGCTTTTATCTCTTATGAAATTATTTATAAATATAAAATTTATTTGACTATTTTATTATATATATATATATATATATATATATATATATATATATATATATACTATTTATATATACATGTGAGTTTTAAATAATACATACCTTAAACTTTTGAGTAAAGTGCCAGATTTGAGGTAGAATAATAAATAATTTTATATATATTTTAATAATTAATAAAGCAAGTCATATATAACATGACATTACTTTTATGAGCTTGTAATTACAAAAATGCACATAGAGAGCGTACCAATAGCTCTAACAAGCTCGTAAATTAACAAGTGCGGTTATGAGAAATATTTAAAATCTCTATCCAGAACACTCTTATCTCCAGACCATGGTTTCGAGCTTATGGCCCACGTCAGTGGAGAGCTAGAATATTCGGACACTAGACCTAAAATATCAACTCAAAAAACCAGCACTTATTTCAAACGTATATTTAAGAAGAAACTCTGAATTTTTCGGACATGAAAATGTCTTTAAATCCAGCTATCTAACTTAAATAGCTATATGGGACTGAAGTATATTCAGATCTACCATATTCTAATAGGCTCAGCATAGCCAAAGCCTTAAAGGTAAAATTATAATAATTAATAAAGCAAGTCATATATAACATGACATTACTTTTATGTGCATTTTTGTAATTACAAGCTCATAAAAGTAATGTCATGTTATATATGACTTGCTTTATTAATTATTATAATTTTACCTTTAAGGCTTTGGCTATGCTGAGCCTATTAGAATATGGTAGATCTGAATATACTTCAGTCCCATATAGCTATTTAAGTTAGATAGCTGGATTTAAAGACATTTTCATGTCCGAAAAATTCAGAGTTTCTTCTTAAATATACGTTTGAAATAAGTGCTGGTTTTTTGAGTTGATATTTTAGGTCTAGTGTCCGAATATTCTAGCTCTCCACTGACGTGGGCCATAAGCTCGAAACCATGGTCTGGAGATAAGAGTGTTCTGGATAGAGATTTTAAATATTTCTCATAACCGCACTTGTTAATTTACGAGCTTGTTAGAGCTATTGGTACGCTCTCTATGTGCATATATATTTTATTATTAAATCTTAATGTTTATTGAACAATTAATATATGAATTAAGCATGAACTTGTAACAGCACACGAGCAGATTTATTCATTCTCTTGCTATTAAGGAAAAGAAAAGAAAATCATTTCTCTTTAAATAACTTTTTCTTTTATCAATACTACTGTTCAACGATTGGAATCTGTGGATTAAAAGTCTGCAAGGAAAATATTTTAATTTTCTATTAAATGTTAAAGGAATAGTAATATAAAAGAAAAGAACGTCTGTTTAAGTTTTTTGGAAACTACGTTGTTTTAAGATTTTCGTTATTCTTCAGATATATATATATAAATTTAAGATAATTATAGATATATAGAATAAAACAATGTGCTTTGAGTAGATCAGCATATTGTAAAGGTTTTGAAACCAACTTTGCATGATATTTTAAAATATTTTGAAATATTGGATATATAGAATGTCTAATGATAATAGAAAAATGGAGAATAAGAACATCTACATTCAAAGAATATTTACTTTATTTTATATCAATCAAATCATTGGATATTATTAACAGTTTATCGATTAAGGATAAATAAAATCATCATTATACCAATGGATTAATAATATACTTCGTAAAAGATCTTCATTACGATGATGAACTATAGACTTCAATATCTACTCAACTGTGAAAAATAAGTTTTCTTTATTATTTATTTATATATATATTATTTTAATATGTTTATTATTATTATTATTATTATTATTATTATTATTATTATTATTATTATTATTATTATTATTATTATTATTATTATTATTATTATTATTATTATTATTATTATTATTATTATTATTATTATTATTATTATTATTATTATTATTATTATTATTATTATTATTATTAGTAGTAGTAGTAGTAGTAGTAGTAGTAGTAGTAGTAGTAGTAGTAGTAGTAGTAGTAGTAGTAGTAGTAGTAGTAGTAGTATTTCAAATTTGGCATTGCATCATTATATCTTAATAGGAAAATTATATTTAGTATTAAATATAATTAATTGAAAGCTTGACATAATTCATCAAATTAGATGAAGGATATAAAGAATAGTTATTATTTAATAGATATTTGAAACAGGATTATATTGTATTTACTACATAATATTATAAACATTCATTGTATTTTATTTATCAAAAATACATATAATATATAAGTTATACAATTGTAAATAGTACTTATATATTAGTAATTATGAAACATATAAATGAAAACAGTAAATAAATTAATAAGTTACATAAATTATCAATTTTTGAATCCAGATATTGTTTTTATATATCTGTTAATTTAAACTATTTTCTTTAATTTTTGAAAGTTAATTATAGTATTGAATTTTATCATAGGGTATTAAGTAAGAATATTATTTATTAATATTTTTTTTAAAATGGTAAAATTCAACCGTATTTATTTATTAATATTTTATTTATCTATTATATTATATTTTTTGTTTATTAAATATTGATTTATTAACTTGATCTCTTTGTCTAATCATTATTAAATTATATTATACATGTGCTAGTATTATAAATATTACACGGATATCAATTATTAGTTAATGCTTATATAGGGGCATTTTAAATAATAACTTGTTTTGAAATTATCCCTGAAAAGAGCTAATTGCAAATTCTCCATGAGTTTGAATATCTTGGCATAATGGTGATTGAAAGAGGGATGAGGGATGGATGAACTAGTCTAAATTATAATAAAACTTATTTAAAGATTATTGAGCTAGCATAATAAAAATATATATAATCATGGACTTAGTATTTCATCGATTCATTTTTAGCATTCTACCTGAAGACCCAAAGTCTGATTGTAGTGAAATGCATATCCTCTTTCTAGGGAATTTAATCATCTCCTTATATTTAACAAAACCAACTTAGACTTTAAATATAATCCATTCTGTTATATTTGGTGAACCTAACTGTGAAGCATTAAGTTAATGATTTCCAAGCATTAAATATAATCATTTCTGTTAAATTTGATGCATCAACTGGGATGATTAAATACCATTATGCTATATTTGGTGCCTCAACTAAGGCTATCAAATATGCCATCCCATTATAATATAATAATAAATTTGTTTCACCAGTTCTTCGTAATTAACACTAAATTCTAAATCTTATTATTAGCTAAGTGCTTTCAGAACTTGTTTACTCCATATTCATAGTGTTAGTACATTAAAGTGTATTGTTGAAGTGTATTTTATTAATTACTGATAGATATATAAACATATTTGAATTTCCATGTTCTACTGATATTATTAAAACAAATACAATATATCAAAAGTATTTCAGTATACATAAACAATGGGTAGTAAAGTTAATATTTATTTGAATTTTTCTCAGAGTTTGGGTTCATAATGAGGATGAAAAAGATTTATTGTTGAAACACAACACATCCAAAAAAAGGCATAGAATCAATAATTTTTGATTTATAGTGGACTGCTTGTACATATTACAAACTAAAATCAACAATTAAAAATTGTTATATTAAAAAGTGTCAATTTATATACGTTTGAGTTATACATATATTTTTATTTTATTACAATAATTTTTACTATATTACTATTTTGTTGTTTTAATGTTCTGTTTTACCTTATTAATAATTATAAATTATTAAAATTAAAATTCTTGAATATTTTTTCTACTCTATTTAAACAACTATTAGTCATTTTTATATTTTCTTGACTGCTACTAGTGGCAACTTAGAATATATTTTCATTTTTTTTGTTTTTCAAATTTACCATCATTATTTTATTGTATTTTCAAAAATTTTAAATCTTGTATTATAAATATTTATTTGCAAATAAAAATTATTTGTCAAAAATATTGAAATACATAATAAAATTTATAACAAATACATTTTGTTTTTCTTATCAGATGATTAATATAAAAATATTAAACTAGCCAAATCAGAATTGGTTTAAATCCAAAAAAAACATATTGTTTAGATTAAAGATTAAAAAATTCTACTTAAAATTTGAAATAGTATTTATAACTTTTTTAAATAAAAAAATGATAAAAATAATTCTGCCATCATTAATATAAAAAAATTTTTTTCTGCCAATTATGAATTGTGATCAGATTTTATTAATTTCTCTTGACTTGTCTTCTTCTAAAAGTAAATATTATCAAATAAAATCTGAATCTAATCTTATTCTTATTTTAAAATAATAAATATTACACAATAATTTTGTGAAAATAATGATAAATAAGTATGAAACTATGGGAAATATCTACCACAAAATGAATATGCTCAAAAATTCTTGTAATTACTGTCATGATGTTGTGAATGATATATTAATTCCTTTATAATCAATTTGTTTCTTAATATTGGCATATTGTAATCTTTTTAATTAGGAAGTAAATATTACTTTAGTTCTAATTTTTGGGCATCAAATGAATGCAGAACTGTTAAAAAGATATTAAAGATTGTCACAAGTATGAGAATTAAAGTCTAAAAAACTAGTTCTATTAATGACAACATAATATTGTGTTTAGTGCTCAGAACATCATAAAACCATCATCTGATTGGTTATTTTGTATAAATTAGGTCATCTTAGCCCCTATTTTAAAACAAACCAAACAATGTTACAATTAGGAAATACAATTCCATTTATAATTTAATTGTAGTTTTACTTTGGCAACAGATTGGTAAAATTTTATTCATTTTATTTAGGTATGAAAAATACAGCGACTTAATTTATATATTACTTAATAAATTTAATAAGCATAGATAATTTAATTAATAAAAGTCTTGATACTCTATATTTTCATCATTTAATGTTACAACTTGCAAAAACTATTCATGTTCTCTCATAATGCATGTTTTTCAGATGGAGTATATGATATCCATGCTATACTTGGCTCTTTCTTTATGACTATTTTATTGTGATATATTTTATTTTACAAGTGTTAAAGTTATCATTCTATTCATACAGCAATCTATATTATGTGTAATCAAATAATGTAATATTATTAATATTAACATAAAAGAAGAACAATTTTAAAATCTATTTCAATGCTCTAAAAGTATATTTATTTTTTCTGCAATGCTAAAAAAAGTTAAATACTTTTTTAAATATTATCAGAATCTATAATATTATAAAAGATGACCCAATTTTTTGTAGAAAAGTTAGTACTTTACACTACAAATATTTTACATTATCTCTAAATATGTAATTTTAAATACATTTATATAAATCAAGAATAATTTTAAATTTCATTTTAACATTGCTTTATTCTGCAACACTGTAGGTTATATTTAATAATATTTTTAATGCAGTTTAAATTAAAAGTAATGGGCTGCCTATTTAAAGTTACCCATTTTTTTTCTATTAATGAGACAATGCTCTATGCATACTGAAATAGTGACCCTTCATATAAAAATATTTGCACTAATGTCTTTTTGATTCAATAACATGAATGTTGAGTTTTATGACTGCCATTTTAAATGAATTCTTTACCAGTATAGTAGTATACATTATCTATTATTTTAAACATTTGTTTTAATTTAAAAATAAAATGACTTCCAAATGTAATAAATCATACATAGAAAACAACAACAAGGCAAAGGCTTATAAATCAATTGAAAGTTATAAAAAAGTGGAATAAAATGAATTATTAATATTAGGTCACTTGAGATATTTACATATTTCTTGGGAAGTTATTAAAAATTAATTGATATCCCTCTTGATAAAGTTTATTTTTATGTCCATGTATTTTCAATAAAATAGTAAAAACAGAAGTTTTAGAATGATTTTTTACATCAACAAAAACGAAAAAATATCATAGTCCTTTTCCTACTGAACTGAATAACTTTCAGTCTTTGATCCTTTCAAGAGAAAATATCTAAGTAGTTTTAAAAGAAAAAACAATTAGATTTAAAAAAGACATGTTATAATCTATGTTGTTAAGAAAACATATCATCATCATTATCAACCATTATCAATCCACTGCAGGATGAAGGTCTCTCCAAGTTTAATCCATCTTCTCCGATCTTTAGCTTCTCTTCTCCACATCACCCCTACACATTTTCTTATTTCATCCATCCATCTTACATGTGGTCTCCTTCTGGGTCTTTTACAATCTCTTGGAATCCAGTTTAAAATTTCAATTGTCCATCTATTATCATCTCTTCTAGCAATATGTCCAGCCCAACTCCACTTCAATCTTTTAATTTTTTCAATGAGGTCAGTAACACCTGTTTGTTCTCTTACCCATACATTGCGTTTTCGATCTCTTCTTGTTACTCCCAACATGCATCTCTCCATACTTCTTTGAGTGGTCTGAAGTCTCTGTATTGATCTTCTATTAAGTGTCCAAGTCTCAGATCCATAAGTAAGAACTGGTAAAACACATTTGTTAAAAATCTTTCTTTTCAAACACATAGGCATATTTCCTTTTAATATCAAGTTATTTCTGCCAAAAGCACTCCAACCAAGTTTAATTCTATGATTAATTTCCTCTATTATGTTTCCATCTGTATTAATAATCTGACCAAGGTATTTGTAACTCTTAACTTCTTCTAATTTATCATAATCAATCTTTATTTTCATATTTTGAGCAAATCGATTAAACATTACTTTAGTCTTTTTAACATTTATCTTTAGTCCTACTTTCATCTGATAACTCCTGCAACATTTCCTGCAGCTCGGAAGCATTATTTGCAAAAACAACTACATCATCTGTGAAATCTAAATGACTTAAATAATCTCCATTTACTTTCACTCCTTTAGTTTCCCATTTTAATCCACAAAATACTTCTTGCAGCAGCCTTAAAAGTTTTGGAGATATGGAGTCACCTTGTCTTACACCTTTCTCAATGTTGACTTTCCCAGTATCATTATGTAATCTAATTGTTGCTGTTGCATTTTTATAAATATTCTTTAAAATATGATAATATCCTGGATCTATACCTTGATGATCCAATGCTTTAATCACTGAAGAAATGTTTATAGAATCAAATGCCTTTTCATAATCTACAAATCCAAAACATAATGACAATTCATATTCATTTGTCCTTTCTATAACTTCTCTCAATACTTGAATATGACCTACTGTACTAAAATCACTTTTAAATCCAGCTTGTTCTCTTGGCTGGTGAAAATTCAAGGTTCTCTGTAGACGAGTTGTAATTATCTTGGTAAAAATTTTATATAAAACTGATAAAAGGCTGATAGGTCTGTAATTTCTAATATCTTCTTTATCACCTTTTTTAAATATTAATATTATTACTGCATTCTTCCAATCACCGGTACATCTTTATCATTTAGACATTTGGTATATAACTTTGCTAATATTTTTTCTGTTTCTTCACCTGCTTCTTTTAATATATCAATTATAATTCCATCATTACCTGGAGCCTTTCCTTTTTTCATACATTTAATTGCATTTCTCACTTCTTCATTTAAAATTCTGGGCAATTCGGAAGATGTAATAGATATAGGAGGTACTTGTTCTTTATTACTATATAATTCTTGATAAAAATCTTCTACCAATTTCATAATGTCATCCCTCTTTTTAGTAATAATTCCATCTTTTTTCCTTATTGCAGATATAAATTTCCTACCAATACCAAAATGTTGTTTTACATTCTTAAGACTTTTATTTTCTTCTACAGCTTTTCTTGCTAGTTCACAGTTATACTTTCAAATAAATAACAAAATTTTCTTTGTTTAGACTCATGTTTATTTTAGATTCCAATTATACATAAATTTATACTAAAGGTAATAGATAAGGCAGCTTTAAATAGTTCATCACAGAACAAATAATTCCCAAGTGATTCTCATAAAACAATAAAGAAAGCATTATCCACAGTTTTAATTACTGTTCTATTGTTATTTATTTTTGTTTTACTTCTTAACAAAGAATAGCTAAATATCCATTTATCAATCAATATTGAATTTTAAACTAGTAAGACTGACTAACTGAAAAAAAAAAAAAAAAGTTTTCTTGAAATCTAAAAAAACATTCCCGTTTATTTTTAAATTTAAATCTAGATTATTGGCATAGCAATCATAGACACTGCACTATGTGTCCTTCATATAATAGAGTACTTGTTTGCAAATAATTTGGATATTATAATTGTATATAGTATTTATGATAAATAATCTTTATTTGCACATACATATTTACAAAATATAATTCAAAATTTCTGAAATATAATAAAAAATAAAAGTAAATTTGATCAAGAAAAAAGATGAAACTAGACAGTTGTGAGTTTCAATTTCTATCCAGTGCTTTCTTATCCCATATCTCTGGACTAGTTTCTAAGTAATGGCTTCTCATTGATAAAAACTAGAAACAAGTCTGGAGATATTGGTTAAGAAGGCACTCAGTTAGGGGTTAAAATCTAGCATCTATTTATTACCTGTGCTTGCACTACGTGGCACTATTGTTGAAAAAAGTTATTGCTTTAAAAATTCTTATACTTTTTAAAAAAATTATCACTACTATTCATTTGCAGCACATGTATTTATTTACTCTTATTTTTGTCTTAACATATATGCATATTATTTTCTACTATTGTACTAGCCTTAATTATAAAATTGTAAATTAATGGCAAAATGATATAAAGATTCTGCCTATAAGTCACATCTTCAAATATGTAGATACATATATGAAGTTATTTACACAAAAGTTAATTAATTTAAATTACTGTTATTTTATATATGTAACACAAAGTGATTAGATTAAAATCACAATAGTGTTTTTTTTTTTTTTTTAAAAAAAAAGAATGCAATAGTGGAGGTCTTTAGTGAGATAATAAAAAAACAACAATAACTGAGTGTCTTCTTTGTTTAAACTAGTAAAATAAATCAATGTACCATAAAAAAACTGTTTTAACAAAACATTTAAAATCTCTAATAACCGTCATACTTTTTATTTTTTTTAAAAAGAGCACTTTGTTTTTAACTCGCCATAATATAACCTAAAAATTACATTAATAAATAACTATTTGTTTTTGTTTTCTTTGCAAATATGTATTACCTTAATAAAATAGTTGCAGTAGATATGAATGTCGGCGTTTGCAAACATATTAAAAATGACAATTTCACAATTATAACAAAATTACTGTCGTAAAAGGATATTAAATTTTAATTTTATGCAATTTTAAAGATATCTAATGAATGCTAATAATTTTTTTTAATTCCTAAAAAGTTTACTATGTGAAATTTTATTCAATATTTTTCAAAGTTTTTTTACAATACCAATTTCAAGCTGCATTGCCCCTACCCAAAATATTGGATTATTATGAGACATTTTTCATTTTTGTCTTTTCAGTTATTACCTAAATTAGGCTCTAAGAAAGTAAAATTAACAACACATTCCTGCACACAATCATATAAGCAAATAGATATATACAAAAACAACAAACTATTATTCACAAATGGTGTTTTGTTGTAATTTAATGCAGTAGTAGAGTGATCGATCCAATAGCTAAACTTCCTTGATCAAAGATTAATTCTGGCATTTTTGTTGCTGCATGTCACATGATCTTCAAATGACAAATCATTTGATTATTATTTTATTTGTAATTATTATTAAATTCAAAAATTATTAAAATATTGAGGGCATTTAAAAATAAAATATCCTTTTTTTTTCAAAAAATCATTTGTCCGTTTAACGATAGTTTAATGATGTCATTCATCTCGAATATATTGAAATATTTGTACAGATGTTTGTTTGTTTTTTACTTAATTTTTTTAACTATTAATACATGTGAGAAATGTTTTCATTGGCTGCATGTTGTTTTTACTTATATATGATGAGGATAGGTTTAATAGACTAAATTATTAGTTGCGATATTCATTAATAAGTTTTTAAAAACTGCTTTTGAAACGCAACACTTGAATGCATATTTCAGAAGAATACATTACTTTCAACTATCTCAATTGCAGATAGTTCTAAAAAAGGAATTTAAAAATAACCTCAACTATAATATTTGGATAAGTAGCTATAACTAATGTATAGCTTTTTTTATTTTTTCCAAATTGTACTATTTGCTTAATAAACTTTTATGTTAATTACATTTATTTTCATTCAACATAATAAATATTTATTTAAAATAGCAATGAAAATCATTTTTACTTAATATTATTATTATTTTTTCATATGTCAAATCCGTTGACCGGGAAGGCAGGAGCTACGATAACGGCTAGGCCACCAACGCTTGACATTTTTACTCATAATTTTTAAATAAAAAAACAACAACAACAAAACAACTTTGCCAGTTTTATATATATTGAACTGTTTTCGAATGTGTGCATTCGAAACACCGGTCTCTTAGGCAGAGAAGAACATACTCGGAGAGTATGTTTGCCCAAACAATAGCTATAAAGTATATAACTAGCATTACATTTCCAGGACATAGCTTCTTCTCTGCTGTTGAGTTCAACACCAAATCCAAAGCACTTTTTTGTTTGTGTATAAACACGGGCACCAGCTGTTTATTCTAAAAGAATACTAAAAGAATAGATGCACTTTGAACAGTGGCCACTAACTCAACGCCTAAATCCATGACTAGCTCAGCTGTTTGTAATCACTAATAGATTATACTTAATTAGTGGTTAAAAGAATTGATAAAAGAATTGTAAAAGGAATTTATAAAAGAGATTGATAAAAGAATTTGGTAAAAGAATTGATAAAAAGAATTGACCGACAAATAAAGTTTAATTTTAAAGACAATTTATTAACTAACATTTATTTACTAAATTTAAACATTTTATAATTCTAATAAAAACACACGCATATTTTTAAATTAACCCTTTTCCTGCGTCCGACGAGGCTCCTCGTCGACATCTGAAATCACTCTAACTCAGCCCGTTTTCATACGAAAATATTCGTTAAATACGTATTGAATTCGTTTTTAAAAGTTCTGTACGATGGTGATATCTTCCGATTTATTTTAGAAGTAAAAAATAGAAAAAAAACGCATTTAAACCTAAACAAAGAAGGAACATTATTTGTGATTGGTTCTTAGCATGCTCTCAGCCGAAAAAGACATTCTGATTGGCTGGAAAGAACAAAGAAACTGCCTGATCAAAGAAAATAAAGAAAAACGCTGAGATTTTCATTTCGAATACGATTTAAATTATTATTAAATAATATTTGAGGAAATTAAACATAATTTTCAGAGAGAATAATAAAAAAACAAAATTATTTTCGAAAAATATTGAAGATTTTAGTACAAATATTGAAGTTGTAATAAAAAGAAATATTTACTTTTCTATAACGTAAAAGTCGATCTTTTTGTTTACATTATAACTTTTATGTTGCCGATATTGAATATCTTAGAATAAATAAATAGCAATTTATTTTTGAAAGAACTTTCGTTGTCTTCACAACCTGAAAAATTAATTATATACTTTTTATAAACGTATCTGAGTTGAATTTAATATTATAGGCGAATATGTTTTAACAATAGGCTTTGTCTTCAGTTTGTGAGTTGGCCAATTAAAAGATTTGATTTTTATCTGATACAACCAATGATAAAATTAGCGGTTAAAAGGTTAACATTTCTAAACTAGTTTAAATATTCTTGTATATTTTCATAACCGAACACTCGTATTTATCTAATTTAACCAATAATATTGATATAAGGATCACACACATATTAACTCATGCACACACATAATAATAATAAAGTATTACATAGCATTTGAAATTTAAACACACATATCAATAGTTCATTTATGTATGATATCGAGTTCATATAATTAGACTCTTGGAGGATTCGCACGAATTAATGAAATGCAATGGCTATTGCAGTATAAACGAAAATAAGCAAATGTTTTACCTAGGATTTTGAACGTAGATTTAACACTTTGTTTTCTTCCTGTTTGTTGTTTCTTCCAGTATGAATGTTTCCAGTATGAATGCTTCCATCCAGCTGGGATGTTTCCTTGATGAGTTTCCTTATTATTCACGATTATTACTATTGGAGACAATTAGATACTGATGGAGATTTTCTAAGTTGTTACGTTGACATTATTTCATGGGCAGATCTTGCTGTTTTCATTGAACTTTTTAGGCTGTGGAGAGGCATGAATTCCCAAAATCTTCTCAGCACTGCATTTTGTTTCTGGGTATAATTAACTCAACTGATTCAATTAATTTGTGAACTGCATTCACTCAATTAATTTGTGAACTGCACTCACTCAACTAATTTGTGAACTGACTACTGTCCGATAAAAAAAGGTCTATTTATACCTGTGCCTTGTTGTCTTTCTAATATCTCCGGCAAAGATCTGTTGTCAAATTCCAGTGATAATCATTTGATAAACGTGTTTTGGAAGATTGCTTAATTAGTAATAGTCATGCAATAAAATATGTTGTTTTATTTTATTAATAGCCATTGCCGTGTTTTTAATGATAATCTTTTATTTCACATACATTTTATTTATTTACAAATCACACATATATACGCACATATATTTTTAATACAATTTAATATTTAGTTTTAACATTATTTTTTCTTTAATTAAACTTGAATGAAAAGAGATTTGTATGTTTTAACTTTTTAAATTATATTTTTACGAATACTAATAAAAACTCTTTACTTCCTTTTATAACCCTTAGTTTAATTTCTCTAATGAAACACCCCTCTTCCCTTCTGATTAATTAATTGTAGCTTTTTTATTTCAAAACTAATGCTAGAAAACTATTTGATTCTTATCCTTTTCTAAAACAAACTGCAATAAACTCTTCAATGTTCAATTTTATGTTTTTCTTTTATGAACGATTATTTTAATAATATAATTTTAGATAAAATTATATGTGCCTATATCAATATAGGTACAATATATATTTTTTAAAAAATACCAATTACTATACTATTCAAATCCATCTAACAACTATTAATTTTAGCAATTAACTCTTATAATGCATGACTCATCTAAAAACGAGAAGATTTGACATCACTCTAAATCGGCTACTTTTTATCCCACGTATACATATGATACGTCATTAGAAAGAAAATCAAAAGTTCTGTAAGATGGTGCCCTCTTCAGAGTTATTTTACAAGTAAAAAATCAATAAAAATGACCATATATGTCAAACAAAACCAAAGCACTGCCTCCTCACCAACTTTTCTTGAATCTTATTGGCTGTCCCACTTCTGTCAGAAAGGGTAATGGCTGCCAAAAAGTAAAAAGTTACGTTCGTTTTGATTTTTATTACAAAAATGATAAACGAATGTTTACAACATTTTAAACAATATTTGAATTGAATTACAAATTATTATTGATAAAATAATACTAAAAATCAAATTATTTTAGAAAAATAGTTAAGATATTACCAAGAATTATTTATTTATTGCTACATATTGATCGTAACGTAAAGTGAAAAAAAAAAGATTGCGTCAGCAATCTTTTTTGGTTGGTTGAATAGCGGTTACTTTTATTTCACCGCAATTGAATATTTTTTAAATTATAAATCAAATTTTATTTTTGAAAAGATTTTCGTTTGCTTTCGTAATCTGAAAATTCAGTAATATACTTTTTACAAACGAAACTAACGTATTTATATTATTAAAAGTGATCTATTTTAACAATAGATTTTGTTAAAGTTGTGAGTTGGCCGATTACAAGTTTTGATTTTTAACTCATTCGGCCAATTATATAATCATCGTTCAAAAGGTTAATATTGCTATAATAACGAGTTAGTAAATCGATTCACTTAAATTTGAGTTGTTTCTATTTTAAAATGTTTGGACAAATTTGCTTTATATATATATTAATTTAGACTTTTTAAATTTAAATTTCATTTATTTTTATTATATACTGCTGGGTGTTTTTTTATCTATCTTCTAATACAAAAGTTTACAAATTATTTGCTAAAATTCAATTTGTGTTTATTTTCATTTTGTTTTGCCATAATTATTAAAAAGTTTTTAGTTATAGCTATAAGTTTAAATCGAGCCCGTTAAACACAAAGAATTTACAATGATAATCTCATTAATTTGCGCACATATCCACAGATAGTTTAAACTAATACATATAGAATAATCATAAAATTAAAAAGATGTAATTTTGCATTTGGTAACCATGTTCTGTTTATAATTTTAAATGATCACTGGTATAAGTGCTCTTAAATAATCTCAAACATCCGCTATATAAAGTTATTATTGCAATGTGATTGGAACACTTCATTTTCCAGTAATAGTTTTTGTCAATTGTTTTAAATTGTAATTCACAAATTACAATTTATTAAGAAAAAAAATATTGAAAATATATTAACTTATCAAGATATTAATATAGACAATTGTTTAACTTTTAAATACTGCTGTAAGCTAATTAAATTTTACTAATCAAATACATTTTTTTGTTTGCTTTTATTATAAGTACAGACAAACATCACATATTTATGATCTTAAAAACTTATTTAGCTGGAGCCACAATATTCTGTGGAAATTTATATTTTGTATGATTTACCGTTAGAAAAAAAAGTTTTTGAAAATAAGCTTTTTAATTAATCAATATTTCTTTACACTTCAATACATTTTTGAATGTTTGTCCTTCAGCCTCATTCTATTTGCATGATTCAAACTAAAAAAAAAAAAAAGAAAAAAAAAAACTTAGACAAAATGCATTCAGTTAGACTTAATTCAATATCTAATCAAATTATTATAAACAAATTAATATATGATTAATATGATTTAATAATTTATCTCATTGCCATTTTTTAACCATTATCTATCTACTTTAGGATAGTTAATACTGGGGAATCTAAACTATTGCTTCCATTTTCCACAATATATTAGCAAATTTCTTTATTTCATCCAACCAACTTACAGGTGGTCTTTTTTACATCTTTTACAATCTCTTGGTATCCAATTTAAGACTTCAACATTTCTTCAATTTTTATCTCTTTTAGCAATATATCCAGTCTAATTTATTTCAGTTTCTTAATTCTTTCAATAATGTTTATGCCCCCTTCCAAGTACTTCTTTTTCAGTCTTTCCTTGATAATCCTAATTTACATATGCCTATAATTTGTTTAGTGATAGAAATAGCTTTGAATTTCTCCTCTATTAAATGTTCAAGTGTGAGACCAATATATAAGAAGTGATAAAGCATATCTATTAAAAACATTTTTTTTTCAAATACATAGTATATATTTTTTTCACATCAAAGTTTAATCCTATGATTAATTTCATCCGTCATGTTTTCATCTGTGTTAATAATCTGATTAAGATATTAGTAGTTATTATCTTCTAATTCATAAATATAAATATTTATTTTACTTTTCTGAAAAAATCCATTGAATATTACTTTAATACTATAATTAAAAATCACTTCTTTTCTTTTCAAAAACTTTATTTGATGTATATATATATATCCACTTATTTCCAACGTTTCGACTATCTTTACTTTATAGTCATTTGCAAGGATCTAGAAAAAACATTACATTATAAACAAACTTCACATAATAAAAACAAAAATAATCAAAAACAATATAAAGCATATAAACCCCATAAAATTTAAAAATAAATAAAATACATTAAAATCAATTAAATTAAAAACGCAAAACGCACACCACACTTACTTGACTCCCTTCTCAAAAAACTTTCCCTTTTTACATTTTTTATCCAAAAAACCAATTGTTACAATAAAAAACTTATTTCCTTTTTCTTTCTTAGATACTTCAAAAATGAATTTATTTCCAAAAATAATTCTTTATTCATGTCTTATCCAATTCTATTTAAAACAGGTTTATATCTTTTTATATATAAACTCTCTTTTACCATTCTTTCTTTATACAATCTAACCCCCTCCAACATTTTAATCTTAAAATATGTATGTCCAATTTCCTTACTATGTATATTTACATTAGAATTCCTATCTCTCAATCTTTAATACTTTTAGAATTTATCTTTGTGCTGCTTTATAACTTTCATCTTATTTCTCTTGCAATGTAACACAACCACATCATCTGAAAAATACTCCTTGCAAAATTATTTTGGTAATATTGATTCACCCGACATACACCCTTCTCAGTGTTAATCCTTTTATCATCATATAATATAATCACTGTGATTTGGAATTTGATAACTATTCTTGAGAATTTGAAAAATCCTGTGTCTATATCTTGATAACCCAATGCATTAATCACCATAGAAATGCTTACAAAAATATTTTTCCATAATGTACAAATCCGTAAAATAATGGCAATCATATTAATATCTTTTTTTATAACTTCTTTCAATACTTGGATGTGATCCACTGTGCTAATACTATTTTTAAATCAATTTTTTTTTTTGGTTACTGAACATACAAAGTGTAGTCAAGTTATAATTATCTTGGTAAAGAATTTGTTTAGAGCTGATATGTCTGCATTTTATAATATTTTATTTATCACTGTTCTTTTATTAAATATCAATATTATTACTATATTATTTCAATCATGTGGTATTGTACCAGTCGAAAAACCCACCACCTGAATGCAAGTCGGATCGAAACTCAGCTGAACCAAACTGAATTCAAACCCAACTCACCAGCTCAGATTAGTAGAAATCTAAATCGATGGCACAGTGCTATGCGCCAAGAAACTAGCTCAATGGTTGGTGAGAACTAGAGACCCCTGAACTGACACTAATATTGGATAATAAATTAACTAAGATAATTTTAAATCGAATCATATGTATATGTTTGGGTTGCCAACACAGACAGCGAGCATTAACATTAAAATAATTATGAAAGAATTAAGCACTAAGAAACCAAGTGTGTTTAGAAAATATTTAATAATAATAATTTGTTTTGTTTGAATTTTAAATAATGATTATATTAATTAATTCTAGTCCTTAAACAAAGTTTATAATTATAATCAGAGTGGCGGTCCTTATTATATGCCAATGAGTATTACGCAATATTTGAAAGTCTATGTCTATGCCCCCAACAAGAAATAAAAGGCAGATAATGGTATTCATTAGTAAAGGAATTTATTACTCTAATTTTATACAAAAGAATGTGATATTTATTTTCACATTCGCAAATCCATTCATGAAGAGCAAGATACGTATTTTAGGGCATAACTTTAATATTTAATAGAAAACTTACTTAATTATAAATAAATATGAATTTGTTCGACTTTAATAAAATCAATTCATCACGATTTACGAGCATGAGAGCGGGCTTTACTGGAACTGAGAAATAAACGGTACTGATGACTTATGAGCTATAAGAATAAATATGAAAAGTAATGGCTTGTCTGTGATTTAAAAAAATAGCAGGGCAGCTTGTATTTGACAAGTCTTTTGATGCCCTATATGAAGGATCCATAGAACACGGAAAACCAGGTTGGGTCATAGCCTCGAACCTTTGGTGTTCCAAATATAAAACGAGCAAGTGAGGAAGTACTTTCTTCCTATGTAATTTAACGAACAGTAATATCACCGAGGACAAGCCTGTGAAGCAGGAGATGGCTCATATCAGCAATGTTCGGAAAAATGATGACTTGGTAATCATCTTTTAATTAATAAAACCCATTTTATATAAAGAATGCTCTATGTGATGACCTGACCAAGTTGAATTAAAGTCAAACCAGCTTTAACTAAAAAGTACTTAATGCAATTATAGAATCATATTAATCATGCCCCAAACGTCATGCTCTCCCTGAATATTAATACAGAAATACAAATTTAAATTAGAATATGTTCTATTTTATTCCCTTTATCAACCTTTAGCAAAACATTTTAATATTATTAATATGAATAAATGAATATTATAAACTCAGTAAAGTGGCCGGGAGCATAGGTTAGAAATTGAGCTAATAATTTATTATTATTAACCATTAATAAAAATAGCAAAAATTGTATAAATCCTTCAACTCGATAATTAATAGAACTGTATCCAATGAGTTCTAGTGGGTAAGAATTACTATAAAAATTAATATAATGTTATTTAACAAGGCAAATGCAACGAAGGAAATTATTATCGAGTTGAAGTTTTACTGGCATATAATTAAAAATAAACAACATTAATAAATCACACAATAAATATATATAATATAATAAATGAACCGCCATCGTAAGAAAAGAGAAAGTTAACAAATATTAAATTTAAAGACTAGAGATTAAGATAGAGAATTACTACATAATTTAAAATAGCATTAATACATTAAGGAAAGAGAAGAGCTTTTAACAGTACTTAATTTAAAGGTAGTGTAAAATAAAGTTCGAAGACCGGCGAGAAAGTAGCGGTTCATATAAGAAAGATATTACCATTTCTTCATGGTTGGCTCCTTAAATTACACATGGCAGAGTCCAGTTGGATGAAACGTAGATGCGCATTTTGGAAAATTATTTGAATGACATTTTGAAGGATTTCTCTAAGGTTTCGGCAGCTTACGATTGGTATATGAATTTTTATATTACAGCCACATTGAAGATTTTCAGGGGACTTCAGGAACTGTAGTCAGACTCCTGAAGTTAAGCCCCCCCCCACCATGGTAGAAACACTATTTTACTTCATAATTTAACTGGGCAGCTTCTTCTCTAATGAAATATATATGGCTTCTCTTAATGAGGAATAATAGCTGCTTGGAAACTTTTCCTGGGCTCTTTATACTGTATCTGATGCCTTCAGGCTAGCGCTTCTTTCCTAATCAATCTTACAAAAATTTACTAGTTGTTTTTAGATACATTCCTTCGATAAGGCTTTCAAACTCATTAACTTGAATTCATTTTCTAATTAGAAAATGAATTTTTAAAATCAGAAAATGATTTTAATTAGGACCGTCCTTACATTTTAAATACTTATCTTTTTCTAATTAATAAAAACTTTAACCATTGTTTTGGAAAGGGACAATCTGAAAGCTTATCGAAAGAATGTAGCTTTTAATCACTAAAAATTTAACATATTATTTAAAAGTAAAATAAACATTCCCGATGCAATGAAACTTTAGAACGAATATGTACATTTAAATATTTATAAATATATACGCACAATCCATGCAGTTATAATATATATAAATTCATGAATAATTCTATCATGAATTTATTAATAGAAATGATTAGTTTAAATCTCAAATGAGTTAATTTTAACACACATTTATAATAGTTTTTCTTTAAGGAAACTAGCGTGGACTGAACGTATAAAGCCCCATTGCATCGGAAATTCAAGGTTAGTACAAGGGTTTGAAGTTGGCTACATGTGAAAGATCATGAAGCTAGGATCGAACTTAGATCCGACTGCTTCATTTTTTTCCACTTCAAAAAAAAAAAAACAATGAAAAAAAATCTTTTTACTTATATTTGATACATTTATAAGTTTACTTGATTAATTGGTAGACTATACAAGTAATTAGTAACATACAAATATTGATATATTTTAGCAAGTATACTAGTAATTCTCTATGTTGGATCCATTTGGTTTTTATTATTTATTTAGGCAACTCACTCTCTGCTGTACTGACAATCATATTTGCTGACAAATTTATTTATATGGGCGCCAGTCAGCAATATGAGATTAATAGGACATGTGAAATAACCCATTGATCACCCAAACCATATATGATTGACATAATTTAGGATAGAACAATTTAATTGATGAGATCGGAAGAGCGTAACAACTGACATGTTTTTGACCTGGGTTTAAATATAGGAGTTCAAATATTATTTTCACTAAGCATGAGGCTTTCACACACACAAAAAATGTCAAAATTAATATTACACAAGAACTTTTATTTGTTGATATCATTTTTAATCTTGCTAGCATGAAAGTGTGTAAACCATTTAAGCATTTTGCCAACTGCATCTGGCTTCTTGGTGTTACACAAAGGGTCTTAACCTGCTTTGAGGTTACTCTAGAAATTATTGTCATTTAAGTATATTGTCACACTGCATCAGACTGCTTGACATATAATTCCCAGTCAGAAGGTCTTCACCTGCTTTGAGGTTACTCTAGAAATCACTGTCATTAAAGCGTATTGTCCACTACATCAGACAGCTTGACATGCAATTCCCAGTCTGAAGATCTTTACCTGCTTTGAGGCTACTAATAAGGAGCAAACATTTAAAATAATGGCTAGCAAGCAATACTTTGAAATTAAGACTTTTAACATGATATCGATATTGAATATTTTTATTTATAACGACTGAGATAAACTAATTAATTTTGACACGGAAAAATTATTTCATCTAATTTTACCCCTTGCTTTAATCTATAGACTCTTACTACTTTTCTAACACTAATTTTCTTACTGTCATGAATGCATATAAACAAACGTATAATATATATACTGAGATACATTTAATTAATTTATATACATATTCTATCTTATTACTTTTTCTTTTTCTTTAAATAATTATTTTGGCTAAAAAATCTTTTAATGAATGAACATTTACGTAATCTTGAAAACATTTAAGTATAACAAATAAAAAAAATGACATTTAAAAAATCATTTCAGTTATGCATTATAAATCACATAACTTTTCTCTTAAATATATATAACACTCTTTAAAATATCACTCTCTACAGAAACATTTAATTTATCGGGGCCTCAATGACTGAGCAACTAAAATCATAATTATTATCTACAGGGTATGTGGGGTTTATTAAATCGAATCCCCAATGATTGGGCGGCCAAAAACATAACCATGTACCAGTCGAAAAACCCACCACCTGAACGCAAGTTGAATCCAAACTCAGCTGAACCAAACTGAATTTAAACCCAACTCACTAGCTCAGATTAGTAGAAATCTAAATCGATGGCACAGTGCTATGCGCCAAGAAACTAGCTCAACGGTTGGTGAGGATTAGAGACCCCTGAACTGACACTAATATCGGATAATAAATTAACTAAGATAATTTTAAATCGAATCATATGTATATGTTTGGGTTGCCAACACAGACAGCGAGCATTAATATTAAAATAATTTTGAATAAGAATAATAAAAACCAAATGTCTTAATAAAATGTTTAATAATAATAATTGTTTTGTTGAACTTTTAGATTATGATTATATAGATTATCTCTAGTCTTTAAACAAATTTATATTTACAATAAGAATGGCAGTCCTTATTATATGCCAATGATATTACACAATGTTCTAGGAGAATATCTATATCTATGCCCCGACAAGGAAGTAAAGGTAGATAAAGGTATTCTGGCTAGTGACAGAATTTATGACTCTAATTTTAAAAAAAGAATGTGAGATTTATTTTCACATTCATAAATCAATTCACAAAGAGCAAGATACGTATTTTAGGGCATAACTTTAATATTTAATAGAAAACTTACTTAATTATAAATAAATATGAATTTGTTCAACTTTAATAAAATCAATTCATCACGATTTATGAGCATGAGAGCGGGCTTTACTGGAACTGAGAAATAAACGGTACTGACGACTTATGAGCTATAAGAATAAATATGAAAAATAATGGCTTGTCTGTGATTTGAGAAAATAGCAGGGGGCTTGTATTTGACAAGTCTTTGATGCCCTATATGAAGGATCCATAGAACACAGGGAAAACCAGGTTGGGTCATAGCCTCGAACCTTTGGTGTTCCAAATATAAAACGAGCAAGTGAGGAAGTACTTTCTTCCTATGTAATTTAGAACAGTAATATCACCGAGGACAAGCCTGTGAAGCAGGAGATGGCTCGCGTCAGCAACGTTCGGAAAAATGATGACTTGGTAATCATCTTTTAATTAATAAAACCCATTTTATATAAAGAATGCTTTACGTGATGACATGACTAAGTTGAATTAAAGTCAAAGCTTTAACTAAAAAGTACTTAATGCAATTATAGAATCATATTAATCATGCCCCCAAACATCATGCTCTCCCTGAATATTAATACAGAAATACAAATTTAAATTAGGATATGTTCTATTTTATTCCCTTTATCAACCTTTAGCAAAACATTTTAATATTATTAATATGAATAAATGAATATTATAAACTCAGTAAAGTGGCTGGGAGCATAGGTTAGAAATTGAGCTAATAATTTATTATTATTAACCATTAATAAAAATAGCAAAAATTGTATAAATCCTTCAACTCGATAATTAATAAAACTGTATCCAATGAGTTCTAGTGGATAAGAATTACTATAAAAATTAATATATTATTTAACAAGACAAACGCAACGAAAGAAATTATTATCGAGTTGAAGTTTTACTGGCATATAATTAAAAATAAACAACATTAATAAATCACACAATAAATATATATAATATAATAAATGAACCGCCATCGTAAGAAAAGAGAAAGTTAACAAATATTAAATTTAAAGACTAGAGATTAAGATAGAGAATTACTACATAATTTAAAATAGCATTAATACATTAAGGAAAGAGAAGAGCTTTTAACAGTACTTAATTTAAAGGTAGTGTAAAATAAACTTTGAAGACCGGCCAGAAAGTAGCGGTTCATATAAGAAAGATATTACCATTTGTTCAGGGTTGGATCATTAGGTTACACATGGCAGAGTCCAATTGGATGAAACGTAGATGCGCATTTTGGAAAATTATTTGAATGACATTTTGAAGGATTTCTCTAAGGTTTCGGCAGCTTACGATTGGTATATGAATTTTTATATTACAGCCACATTGAAGATTTTCAGGGGACTTCAGGAACCATAGTCAGACTCCTGAAGTTAAGCCCCCCCCCCACCATGGTAAAAACATTATTTTACTTCATAATTTAACTGGGCGGCTTCTTCTCTAATGAAATATATAGGGCTTCTCTTAATGAGGAATAATAGCTTGGAAACTTTTCCTGGGCTCTTTATACTGTATCTAATGCCTTCAGGCTAGTGCTTCTTTCCTAATCAATCTTACAAAAATTTACTAGTTGTTTTTAGATACATTCCTTCAATAAGGCTTTCAAACTCATTAACTTGAATTCATTTTCTAATTAGAAAATGAATTTTTCAAAATCAGAAAACGATTTTAATTAGGACTGTCCTTACATTTTAAATACTTATCTTTTTTCTAATTAATAAAAACATTAACCATTGTTTTGGAAAGGGAAAATCTTAAAGCTTATCGAAAGAATGTAGCTTTTAATCACTAAAAATTTAACATATTATTTAAAAGTAAAATAAACATTCTCGACGCAATGAAACTTTAGAACGAATATGTACATTTAAATATTTATAAATATATACGCACAATCCATGCAGTTATAATATATATATATATATATAAATTCATGAATAATTCTATCATGAATTTATTAATAGAAATGATTAGTTTAAATCTCAAACTAATTAATTTTAACACACATTTATAATAGTTTTTCTTTAAGAAAACTAGCGTGGACTGAACATATAAAGCGCCATTGCATCGGAAATTTAAGGTTAGTACAAGGGTTTGAAGTTGGCTACATATGAAAGATCATGAAGCTAGGATCGAACTTAGATCCGACTGCTTCAGTATATTTTTATCATTTAGACACTTGAAATATAACTTAACAAACAATTTTTATATTTTTTACAAGCTTTTTTTAAGACATTGCTTATAATTCCATCATTTTTTGTGGCTTTTTTTTTTATATAGATTTAATAGCATGTTTCACTTCTTTATTTAAAATGCTGGAAATTCAGAAGAGTTACTAATTATAAAAAATACATTGTTTTATTTTTCTTTATTACTATATATCATCAACATTCAATCAGATCTCCAGGCCTATTTTTCTCTATCATTCTTTATTGCTTGTGAAGACTTGCACAATGGATTTAAATATTTGGACATCCACATATAATGAGATGCAAATCTACTAAGCTATACTAGTATTAACACTTTGGAAGTTAGAGGCTTAGACATACCCCAAATCAAATTCTCCATGCACTCACAAATTTACAGGGCATTCATAATTTCTTTTTTATAATTATCACTTATGTTAATTTAAAGCCTCTCATAAAACTAATACTAAATAATATTTAAAAGATCTCACTAACATTGGATTCTAATATCTTACAAGAAAGATAAAACATTTATATCAGCTCTCCCAAAAAATGGAAGACCATGGTTTCTCTTTCTACACATCCATTCTCATACTAAAAACTTTATTAAAACTCTCTTCTCTCTCTCTTCAAGCTAAGTTTTCTTAACGTCCCTTCAACCAATAGATTAATTAATAATTCAAGACTCCTCACACTGTATACATGATCCCATATTCCCAAACCAGTTGCAATGTCATATATTATGTAAATCTCACCCATCTTCACTTGTGTCTCTCAGCACTGTTAATTATACAAAAGCACTCTTAATAAATTTGAATACCATTCCATTTTTAAAACACCAAAGATCCATCATGTTTAAACTATCTTCTGCTTCCATCACATGCATAAAACACAATGACTCTAAACATAAAATTAAAAAAGCATGGTTTATATTTAACAACACCTATGCTATAAACCAAAATGAAGCATGATTTTTGCTCCCCCAAAAATGGACTTTCTAATTATCTTTGCATATATTTAAATATTTGTCACATATATATTTCACCATGCTCAAACAACTTATTTACTATAAATATAATAAGATGCAATTTCTTGAAAGTGCTTAGCCAACTAATACTACAATTTGTAATTAGCTTTGCCAATGCCTGTGTTTTAGCATATTTATACAAATATAGTTGTTTATAGAATTCTTCTGCACACTTCATAGTATCATCTCTCTTTTTATTTAATAGTTTTTTTTATTGCACAATTAATTTTCTTTTCTATACCAAAATATTGTTTTATATATGAGACTTCTATTCTATTTGATAACTTTTCTTGCCAATTTACAATTATTATTTTTAATTATATAGGGTATGTGAACACATACTTTCAAACTACCCAATACTCTATCTCATAACATTGATACACTTGAACACATATATGTCAAAAGTATAATATCTATATCATTACTTTTTTTCATACCATTTTATAAAATTCTAGATATTCAATACTTTTCAATGGAATGTTACTAAATATTTACATATACTTTTTAATACATTGGTTTGTCTCAGTGGAAAATTTATTATCAAACTGTTATTTTGTACCTGCTATATTTCTGTAGTTCACAATGGTGTATTAATTATTTTCTTATTGATTTCATTCAAGTTTAAACCATGTTTAAAACATGTTAATATTTTAAAATGTTAAGTAAGTTCTTCAATCTAAGTTAGGAGCATCAACTGTTAATATAATTCTTAATAATTTTTGTCTCAATAATTTGCATTAACACATATTTTACACCTCATTAATCACGGAACAATTCATATATTAATTCTATTAAAAACTTTACAATCTTGAAATCCATATTTTATACTAGTCAAAATATAATTCAATTCTGCTGTATTTTTTTACCTGCTCATTTTTGTTAAGCATATTTTTCAAAGAAAGAATTCTATATATATATATATAATTAAATTCCAACCAGTAACCACCTAAACATTCACAGTAAAATATAGTAATCAATATTTCTCACTGCTGTCAAGGCAACCTTCACACCTTTTAATAGCAAGAATGGAAATCATTCTTACTAATGGTCCATTGAATATATATGGACACTTAAAGCTTGCAACTTGACTACAGAATATAAAATATTGGTACAATGAAGTTTAAATAAACCTTATTAAACATGAAATAAACATGTCACTGTAATGCAGACTAATAAATAGTCAATTAACATTACAAACTGCAATACTTTTAAATTGCCCATATATATATATATATGCAATGTCTCATTTCTATTATCATAACCAAATTTATCTAATGCATTTTCATCTGTTAATCATTCACTAATTCTCATATAAATGTTTCCGATGACAATTTAAAAATATTTGTCTAATCAAAAGCATTTTGTATATCTATTTAAAATGCTTCACTTCTTCATCACACTGAATTATCTGCATTTGATATCTTATATTTAGTTGAATAACTAATTTGCTACTCTGTTTAATATACCACTAATTTACACATTCTTGTTTGTCTATTTTTTATTTATAAGGAATCTCACTTCATTTTTTAAATCATATAACTTTTCAACTTTTGTTTTACTTTCACAAAGTCCAACAATGCTCAATTTAGTATTAGATAGATCTTTTTGCAATTCATTAAATCTTCTTTCACTTGTTATTTAACTTTATTTTCAATCTACAAACTGAATTTAAATTCTTCTTTACATTACACTATTAATATAATATATTTGTTTGATTTTATTTAATCAAAAAGATGATATTCTGTCTAAATAATCTTTTGTGAACATTACTAAACTATTTTAATACTAAAAAAAAACATTTCTTCTATTATAACTCATGAACTAGATTATGTTAAGTCTGGCAGCCTAAAATATCTACTACAAATGTTTGATATTCAACTAATGTAATTTTCACCAATAAAATGTTATATTTTATTATATCTGCTCTTAAATTATTACATCAAACTATGAAGTGTAATCTCAAACTGAGGTTTTTAGAATAAACCTATCAGTTTTAAAGATATTCATTTAAGAATTTTTGTAAAAAAAATATTTTTTTCAGGATTATATCTACATTCTGTGCAAATATAAAAAAACAAGCCATGAATTTTTACTTTTATGTATCAGTTATTAATCAACTAATAATTTAAATAAACTAATAAGATAAAATTAGTACAAGTAATTGTTCAGATTTTAGTATATCTTGTGGAACATAATAATTGTTTCTATTTGTCTATTTATTTGTATTGGTGAATAAAAAATTGAAACTTTGACTATATATGGCTCAACATAAACATCAATTCAAAATAAATAAAAAATAATAATGTCAATTCAGTTTTTGAAGCTTTTCTTTGGAGAAAGAGCAAATAACTATGCTTTTTTTTTATTTCAACTATTTATAGCTTAATGCTGCTTAACTATTACAGTTTATAAAAACATCGCACTCTATATAAAATAATTGATTTATTATGACTAATGTATGAAAAGACAGGAAAAAAATTAAAGTTGCATGATTTCTTAAAAACATTTATGACATAATAAAATCATAGATTTAAGAGCATTCCAATCATTTGAATAGGTAAATAAGGTGTTGTGATGTCTAACATTAATATTATTCAGTTATAAGGATGATACTATTAAGTATTGAAAGATATGCTTTAAATATTTTAATTTATTTATTTTATAATTAAAATTACTAAAGAATGATATATATAATATGTTTTTTTGTTGATTTAACAAATGCATTTAACTCATTTAATAAAAAAAATGTTTTGGAAATGTTTGAAATTATCTGCTTCTTCATTGAAATGTTGTCATATTATATCAATGATACATGATAATATGAGAATATTATTATTGGTGATAGAAAAATAAGACACATTATTAAAAAAAATGGTGTTAAAAAGACATAGCCTACATAAAATTTTAGTTTTTTTTTTTGCTTATTATGGAAATAAATAATTTTTGGAATGGTTTGAAGGGTTTTTGTAGAATATGCTTTAAAATGAAATGTAGATTTAAAAACCAAGTTTCTATTTAATCTGATAAAAATAATATAAAATACATTACATATTTATTTAATGAACTTCATTTTTCTATTAAGACACATAATATAATACAACTATATCAAAGAGTATGATTTAGTTTTTATTTAGTAAACTTAGTATAACTTCCAAATTAGCAATTATACCTTTAAATTATATTTGAAAAGATCACTCATGCTTCTTTAATTTTTTATTGTTTTGCTCTTAATTAGTTTTTTTATTGAAGATTCCATATAATTGAGAAAAGACTTAAATTTTCATTTAATTTTTAATAAATTTACTTTTCAATTTAAAAAGACACTGTATCAAATTTAAATTGTTTTCAATAATAATTAATTTGAAAAAAAAAGATAGTATAATTATTTAAAAAAATGAAATTAATTAAAAAATTATTTCACATTTAATTTATATCAAGAAAAAAATTTATATAAATCTTCAATTAACATTTTTTTTGCATGTTTCTTAAAAAAAATATTTATTTATTAAAAACGTCATAGAAATTAATGGAAATATATCTACAATGTATAAACAAACGTTAAAATTAATTAAAGCTTAATATATATTTACATGAAAAATCTCCATTATTGCATTGAAAAGCAAGTAAATTGTGATCAATATGTGTTACCTGATTAGATGTAAAATTTATTTATAAAAATGAAAGCTAAAATACATATTTATAAAAATAATGAATTGACTGTTAAGTGGAAAAAATGGATTGAATGGGTAACTATTATTAAAATAACAAAATGTATTTTTGGACAATGCTAGAGTGAATAAAATATAACAGGAAGCAATCACTATAGTTGGAGAATCCATAATGAAAAGGCTAATATATATATATATGTTAAAATGAAGATTTGCACGGGTTAAATATATAAAATACATATTTTGCGGGTTCATCCATGTTAAAACCTTTTAATATTAATATACTGATGTTCCGACTTGGTCACACAAGCCATCCACAGAGTTATAAAAGGTAGAAAGACAGTTGTAGAGGCGCTACAATCACTGATTTAAATAAAATGTTAAAATTCCACCAATAGCAAAAAATGTTAAATTTAGGAATGTTTTTTAAAAAAATCTTTCCAAATAGGAGGAAGTTTACATGTATCATCTCGCTTATTGATACAATCTGGCCTTTTAAGTATCTCAATGGCTTCTCTAATTTTGCATTGGTAGAGATTATCGCATCTGGATATGATCCTGGTACTAGAAAAATCAATTTTATGACCTGAATCTATAGTATGGAGTGAGAGTGCTGATGATGATGAGTGTTGTTTAACTGCATTAGCATGCTCATCTCTCCTAACACTGATGCGACAATTACTCATACCTATGTAAGAAGCTTTACAAATTTTACATGAGATTTGATAGACACCATGAGATTCAAAAGAGATTGAATCCTTAGGCTTGGTTATTATTTTGCTGATCTTTTGATGAGCAGAAAATGCTGTATCTATATTATAGCATTTTAATATACATCCGATACTGTCTGTAGTTCCTTTTACATATGGAACACAAATCCTAATAGCTGATTTATCATCTTTTTGTTTCCTATTTTGTCTATTTTGGGCTTGAAATAAGGCTTTTTTTTTTATAAATTTGTAATTATAACTATTTGCTAATAAAACACTATTAATATGATTTATTTCTTCTTTCAGATGTGTCTCATCTGAAAGAATTTTTTATAATCACTGATAAAAAATTTTTTTGCTTAAAATATAAAAAGATTCTAATCTTTAAACCAAAAGTAAGTTACTGATATTTTAATGAAGTCTCATTGATCTATATTAAAAACAAGTGGATCTTGAATAACATTGGTAAGTATGTGTAAATTAGTATTTTCTTTAACTGTTATTGATCAACTCATTGATAAAACAATAAAATGTCTTTGACAATGCTAGTCATTCCAATATTTACTATAATTCAATAAATGCATTAACAAGAATGTTAATACTTCATTGAAATGTTTGGAGTTTCCTTTTATAAAGCCATGTCTTGTATCTTTTTAAAGACTTTAAACAGGATTCTTTTATTAGTGACAATAAGAAGTTCTCAGTAAGTAGGAGTGACATAAAAAATGTTTTCCAAAACCTATTTTTAATTTTTTTACCTTGAAAATCTTTGTAATAATAGATATATAAATTGTAGAGAGAGTTTATCAGTCTTATTATTGATATATTTTTGTTGGAGTAAAGAAGGTATTTCATAAATAGCATAAATGTGTTTAACAAGCAAACAAACAACTATATCCACAATATTTGTAAATCAATGTAAAATTAATAAAGATAAGAATGATAGCATAATATAACTCAATAAAACAGTGTTACACACTTTTTCTCTTATATCTTATATTCATATATTTATATGAAGGTATGAATCATTTTTATTTACTTTCTGAAAGAAAAACTTTATAAGTATGTTATTTGTAATCCTTCAGAATAATATGGAAGCTATAATTTGAATTTCTATCTAAGGAGAGTATTCAGAAAAAGGGATTGAAGAGACTGCTATACTTTAATGGGAAAGAATAGCAATAATTGTATCATAAACAGTTGACTTTTAAGGATTATCTTTATTGTATTATTAGTATTATATATATATAATTATTGCTGTTATATAAAGATATTATATAAATATATATATATATTGCTTTCTCAAACATTGACGCAAATTTTCTGATATAATTCTGTGTTATGGGATATTTTTTACAATAGCTTCAATTTTCTATGAATATTAGTTTTATTTCTACTTGTTTGTATTCTATAACAATATTAAAACTATATTAACCCTATGATGCTGAACACATAAGATACACCATAGGATATTAATTTATTATTTTACATTACCTTCTTACATAAACATAAATGCTTTTTATATGGAACAACAATAATTGTGATTATTAAGATCCTTAAATGCATTTTTGCTGCAGAACACCTTCTTTGAAAGGTAATTTTTATAGTAAAGTGCTTCAAGAAATAATTTATCAAAATGTAATTTATTTGTACATGCAAAAAACAGGACTCAATGCACATTTTTGTATTTTTTAATAAACAAGGCAAAACTCTCCATACAGTAGTGATACCCTGTGCCAACCAGAGTAATCAGTGGATGCCAGAAGGTTTGTGAAACTAGTCTGGGGATATTGGATGAGTAGGCATTAGATAGGGATTTTATGCACAAGCCTTCTGGCATCCATTTATTACTCTGGTTGGCACAGAGTGGCACTACTGTATGGAGAGTTTTGCCTTATTTAATAACAATTACATGCAAGTACAAGAGATAGTTATTATGTGATTATTTTTTAATATGTGCTATTGTTAAAATATGCCTTTTTTTCTGTTTATATCCTCTTTTTTCTTTGCAAACTGTAATGACAATCTTGGCATTTAAAGTGTGATTATATAATTATATATTTTTACATGTTCTAAAAACATGGAATTAAAATCATGAATGATTTTATTATATAGATACACATGTTACTTCAACTTTGGATTAATATTACCACTTCATTCTCTACAATAATATATGTGCAGTCAGTATAATGACTTTCAGCTATATATTCCCTTTTCTTTTGCTCATAAAATTGTTAAGATAGTTTGCAGTGAACAATAAAATAAGAAAAGGAAAACAAAAGCAGAAATGTTTACTAGTAGTGCAGACTTCATAATAATCACGAAATCTAACAATGTATAATTGAATGTTGTTTGGCGCAAGTGCAAATAAATAAAGTTTTAAATAGTTATTTCTTATATAACATTATTATAATATGAATTAAGATGCACTACATTGAGACAGAATCCATTCTTTACATAATCAAGTAATGAATATTTATAATTCAATAAATTATTACAATTTAATTACTAGTTTTATTTATATTACATTTAACATACTGTAAATTAATTTAATGAAAAAAAAAGTTCAATTGGAACATTAATTTTGAAACATGCATGGAAAACATGATGTAGCATTATGTTAGCACATTAGTAAGATGTGAAAGACATCTAATATTATTGTCATGTATTTATCCACTGTACTGAGAGTAATAAAATTATTTTCAATAAAGTATTAATTTATGGATATCTTGTATATATTTAGAGATGTTGTGGCCTAGTGGTTAGAGAATCTGCATAACATAACCATGGCTTATTATTTAAATTTACTCCTGGTAAAACTTGTAATTTTTTTAGAAACTCAAATAGGTATTATTTTTTTTCCTGGAAGCCTGCTCATCATCAGTTCCGCTAACCAACTAATATTTGTTGACAAATGATTTTTGTAGATATTGTGTATAACAAGATAATGCATATAAAAGAACAGAAAACTGTTAAATCCATCATGTTCACTCATTATCTGGAAGTTAATTAGCCTATTGAGTAATGCATTTCTTTTTACTTTTTATGATGTCTATTGAATTAATCTTTAGCCTAACAGTATGCTATTTAAAATATATTTAGATTAACGTTCATGTATATATATATTACTTTTAAAAATAAATGATTAAAAATTATTCAGACTAAGCATTTATATACATTGCTGTAATCAATGTAGAGTTAAAGTCCTATTTTTGTTATTTTACTTTCAAATAAAGAGCGCTGGATAGTTTCACTTTCAAAGACAAAATATAAAAATATTTTAAAACAGCTTTTAACATTTATTTCAGTTTATTAATATTATTTACTTTCAAAACATTATAGAAAAAGTTCATTACATATTTTCTGCTTTGTTTTAAAATTTAAATATTGATTTTTTTTGGTTTTGTATTTTTTTAAAAAAATCAATTTCATTTTATTAAAATCTTTAAATAAGATTTTTTATATATATAAAACTTTTTTTTCGTTAAAAAATAATGTTTATTTTTCTATTTTAAACAACTCGAATTTTAAGTTATGTTAAAAAATTATAAGATATTAATATTATTTTGTATGAGTTTGATAACATTTTATATTTTAATTTTAAAAATAAATTAATATAAAAAGTTTATTGTAGTTTATGATAAACAAATCGTTTTTAAAATGTTGACAAGTTTTGACAAACTATAATAATAAAGACCCATTGCTATTCCTTGATTGTTTTAATATATTGTCTAAATTACTCAAAATTATTATAGAAAACTTTATACCTGCATTATAGATAGTAATATTTATATTACTTTTTAAAAAAATATTACGTAATGAAAATTTTTATTTTTATAGTTATGAGAAAGTAATTAGGTAGTAAAGGAATATGAACAAATCATAAAGTTTTTATCACATATGGTTTTTAGATTTCTATATTCTTTATACAACTTATTTTACAAAACAAGTTAATTTTTTTTAGTTATATGCTGGACTGTTGTCATTATCTAATTTAATTGTTAACTGGTTTTAGAAAAATTTCAACTTTATTCAGTAATTTCGTATTAACTGGAGCCATTTGATTTTTTTGTTATCTGGAGTTTTTATTTTATTTTTTATATTAATTTGTTGTCTCCGACTTCCAGTCTCCAAATGAATTCAGTCAAATATGACTTCATATAATGTTGCATTCTTGTTCTGAATTTTTCAACTCAGACTGCCAATTTAAGATACACATCTAATCTAAATTAATATTTACATGAATATTTATTAAAAAATAATAGTTAATAAAAGTTGAGAAATATTGCTAAATAAAAAAATTATGAATTCAGTTAAGGTTTTTCATTAAATGATATTTACACTGCTTGCTACCCACATTTAAAATAGATTGATTCGCTTTGCTTTCTACTGAAAGAGAAATTATAACATTTTTGCGAATGAAAGCAATAATATCAGTTAGATGCTGTGCCAAATAAATAATGAAATGAAATTCTTCTTTGATTATGTATTTCATGCAATTCAAATTTTTAGCAATATCAAAACTGAGAATACATTTGATAAAAGAGTGAAAAAAGTTATATGATAGTATAAGAATAAAGAAGATTTCATATACTACTAGATTAAAAACAAAGTAAAAAATATATCCAAAACATTTTTAAGGCTTTATTACTTTTGGAAAAACTTAAAATCAGAAATTTAAAGTTTGGCAAAATATCAAAAAATAGTTTATTAATGATTACTTAAGAGATGTTTTTTTTTTTTTTTTGTTATAAAAGATCACTATTATATGTTGAAAACTTAATTTTTGACAAACTATTTTTGGTTTTTTATTTAATAAAACAAATTTTAGTATTTGATAGCAGAAAAAAAGCATAGTTAAATAGTATATAAATACATCAAAATAATATGCATTAAAGTGTTTCTTGTTTTAAATATTAAAAAAATCATTACAAAATTGAAAATACTTGCTAGAAATATACATAAGTGCAGAAATAAATTGAACTAAGTAATTTGAAACAGAAAAAACCTTAAAACAAATCTTTCTCAAAATACTTCAACATAAATCACATATTTGTAATCATAAAATATTTTGAATGTTAAAGTTAATAAAAGATAAGTAATACAATACTTTTTTAAAGAAATAAAATAGTTCTGATTATTGAGACGCTATTAAAAAAGTTAAAAATAGACTTATGATTGTATGGCAATTTTTTCACCAGTGAAGACAGTTGTAGTAAAACTGTTTTAAAAATCTATGACAGAAATCTTATAACCAATGTAGATTTTCTTGAAGGTTTGTAGTAACCAAGTAAGTCTTAATCTCGCAATATATATATATAACGATTTTAATAGTAACAACTGCTTATGAAAAAATGTTATATCAATTTGATCAATGTGTAATAAGAACAAACATAATATTTAAATTAAAAATATATGTATAAGCATTTAAGATTACAATTTTGGTCATAAAAAAGAAAAAAAAAGATAACATGTGCCTAAATATACTTTCCATAACTATATTAATTTGAAAAAAAAAGATAAAATGCATGGCATTAAATGCAATAATTAACTTTATTTATTCCCCTCAACGTTATCTGTTGGATTTCATCGATAAAAAGTGTTGGATTTGAACTTACATACCCAGCAGCAATTTATATATACACCCTAATAATTCAAATAATTGGATGTTTGAATTTAAATTAACTTGTTTCTATCATTATAAATATAGAACATACATTTCACAATTATTGGTAATAATTGAAAGTTTGCAAGTCTTTCACATGTGCAATTATCTCTCAGACAGCCAATCAGATTTTAAACAGCTGTCATAAGAGTGATCAGGCATTTTGACAAGAAAAGGATGATACTACCTTTTCTCAACTTAACTATTTATATATATAAGCCAGTCTTAAGCATCTTGGCCTGAAAGCTTAAATATATAAACATATACATTTATCATTCATTGTATTATTAATTTAAGATATTATAACACGAAATCTTAGATTTACTACACCGCAATTTTCTAGATGTTAATATAATTTATCAGCAACTTATGTAAATAATATTTGTCTAAATCACATGTTGTTAAAATTGGTAATAATTGAAAGTTTGCAAGTCTTTCACATGTGCAATTATCTCTCAGACAGCCAATCAGATTTTAATTGGCTGTCTGAGAGATAATTGCGCATGTGAAAATATTGCAAACTTTCAATTATTACCAATTTTAAACAACATGTGATTTAGACAAATATTATTTCACAATTATATATTTCAGTAATCTCAATATGGTAAATAGAATGAATTAGAGCTCTTAATGCATATCTTTAAAATAAATGTAAAAGATATATGAAGCTTTGTTAAATTGTATATTATTATAATAATAATTATATATGTATACATATAAAAATTGTTTTGCTTATATATATATAGTAAAGGATGAAAAGGATCCACCCTTTCTATTAAAGTGTCATTTAGGTTTTAAAAAAATATCTTTGATTTAGTTTTTAAGTAAGGATTTGTATATTATAGATTGTTATTGTTGTTAATTGTTTTTCATTGTTATTTGGTTTATTTTTTTTTATTTATAAATAATTTTATTGAAAAAACCATATGTAATAATGATACAATTGTAAATCAAAAATAATAGTTATCCATGTTAGTCAGGCAACCAAATGTTCTGATGTGGTTACTGGTGTTGTTAATCCAGCTTAATCAGGCTCCACGTGTTGTCAAATAAAAATCTGGAAGAGATTATTCTGTCCTTATGGCGAAATTCCTTTAGCTTGGAAATGAATGTGTCTTCAGGCTTGGGATGAGGAAAGATAAACTTGTTGCGACATCTGGCCAACCAGATGGCATAAGTCAGAAAGGTTGAGAGTCTTGTGGTGACATAATCCCTGGACAGGAAGCAGCATTTAATATTTAAGATTTTGTTCAGGGAAATGTGGCAGTGGTAAGTAATGAAAGTTCTGATTTTGTCATATGCTGGGCAATCATTTATCATATGATCAAAGGTTTCACAGGTTCTATGGCAGTTGTGACACATAGGATCTATATTCTTGAGGAATCTCCTGTAGTGCAGGAACCAGTTTGTCTGGAGTGAATTCAGGTTGATTTTTACGTGAAAGTCCAGGAACCTTGGCTCCAGCTTGAGATGCTTGAAAAACCTGGTGACCACGTGATTGTTACCACCGAGGTAAGGAATGGTAGAGTTTTGTGTGGGAAATAGCAGGCCATGAGAATCCCAAATGGAGATTTTTTGTCTGAATACTAGGGAAGAGTGGCCATTGTGAGCGAAAAGGTAGTCAAGTATCTGATTTAGCCAGCTTATCTTTGAAGGTGGAGGTCTGTCAGATGGAATGACTGGTTGTTCTGCTACAATCTGGGGAAATTTCTTTTGTAGGATGTGGATCAGAGAGTGGCACTTTTGGTAATATATAGAAAATGTAGCATGCAATGACATACCATTATTTTTACTATGTCGCTGCATGCGTTCAATTCCTATGGCCGCTGTTTTACCATTCCACAACAGCCGTGCACAGATTCGGTTGATTTTTGTATTGAAAGCCTTTGTCATGTTAATTATGGGTAGATAGTAGCTAATCTTTGCCATTACCTTGATATTGAGGAGAGAGATTTTCCCTTGCAGTGATAAATAAACCTTGGCAAAGTTTTTAACTGTGTTGGTGACGGCTTCAATGATAGAATTCTGTATTTGTATCGACATGGCTTGCGGTGATTTGTATATGGGAAACCCCAAAAAGTTTTGGGGGTCTGCTGAGAAAGGCGATGATATCTTCTTGCCGGTGTTGATTTTCCAGGCCAATGACTTGTTGAGGTTGAAGGAAAGTTTGGAGGATTCGGAAAATTTGTTGATTATTTGTATGAGAGGTTTTAGATATTTTTGGGAAGGTAAGGTGACAAGGACATCATCCATGTAGGCAAATGCTTTACAGTGTTTCTTCAGCTGGGGTATATAGATTCCTGGAAGTTCTGCCTCAATCTGTTTAAGAAGGGGGTTTAAGTAGAGTATAAATAGGAGACTGCTAAGTGGAGATCCTTGGGGTATGGATTTTGAAGGAATAAAACCATCTGTAAAGAAACCATTCAGGGAAATGTGGACCAATCTGTTGTTTAGTAGATTGTCCAATATCTGAATGATTTGAGTAGGAATGTCTAGTGCTGAGAGGCAATTGAGCAGGATGTTGACATCTACTGAATCAAATGCTTCAGAGATGTCTAGCTGAATGGCAATGGGTTTGTATAGATTCTTGGATCTGATATGATCACAGAGAATTTTTACCGCCCCGATTGCAGAGAGTGTGGATGAGCCCTTCTTTGCAAATTGCAACTGGGATATGTTGTCCAGAATAACATCTTGTATTTTCTCCTTGATCACGCCTTCAATGACCTTTAACAGGATTGGGGTCATGGAGATTGGTCTTATGCTAGATAGAGCAGATGCATCCCAGTTTTTCTTAACAAAGGGGACCATCACTATGGGATAAAGTTTGGGGATGATTTTTTTTGCTGTTTGCAAGATGGTTAATTAGTTTTAATACTATGGGAGCTGTGAAATTCTCAAGGTGTGTAAGTATGAACTTTGGAATGCCATGTAGTCCTGGATGGACATTGGACGGTAGGGTGGCCAAGCGGTTTTTGATGTTTGATATTGTTATTCCATGTTCATTGTTTTGTGATGTCTCATGCCACTGATTTGTGGGGTAGGTAACAGAGTTTGATAGGCGGTTTTTGAAATATGACTCTATTTGAATGAGCATTTGGTTGCCAGAGGTATGGCTACCACCGATGGGGAGGGACAAAGGAGTTTTTTGTTTCTTCCTTGCCCCTAGAGCCCATCTGAGATAGCCACATGTCCAGCAGTGTTGGCCAGGTAAGTATAACCTAGCATTCTTTGTTGCTATTGTTTCAGCAATCGCAGCTTGTTTCTGCTTGTACTGTGTTTTAAGTAATAAGAGGTTGTCTGTAGTACCATCACTTGAGAAATTTTTAATCCTATGGTGAAGCAAATCAAGCTCATTCATCAGGGTTGTTGACCCTTTATGTTTTTTGGTGTGCTGTATGATTATGGTTTGGAGGATGCCTGTGAAGGCGAACCAGGCTTCCTCAGGATTTATGTTAAGAATGTCAATTTTTTCAAAGAGTATGTAGGCATCTGAGAAGACAACTTCCGTGGCAGTAGCTTTAGTTATGATTCTGATTGTTTTATTGTAGTCTATGGGAGTGTAGGATTCCAGATCTAGAGATGCTATCAGGGCAAGATGGTCTGAGAAGGGAACGGGTTGAAGCTTGGCTTCCAAACCATAGTGCAGCTCTGAGGTGTAAAACATTAGGTCAATCAGTGTTCTAGAGCTCTTCATATAGAATGAGTATGCATCCGCAGGGAAGAAACCTCTGCCATTTATGAAACCCCTGGCTAAGAGATGGAGGTATTTCCATGTGAACACATCATATTGCAGGTTGAAGTCCCCAAGAGGATTGTAGGGCCTGTGTTGTTTGCAGTGATGAGATTTATGGTGTGTATTATTCCAGAATAAGTCAATGGGTTGTTCTGGCAGTATACGTATATTGCAATGAATTCACTAGATTGGTATATAAGCTTGATTGCAATGAGATTGGCATCATGGTAAAGCACTTTATAGGAAGAAGGTGGTTTCCTGTTATTAATGATGATTCCTACCCCTCCAGCAGCTGATGTATTAGTAGACAGAAGAGTGAAGCCCAGTTTTGAAAGTTCGAGAATTATGTGAGGGTTGGAGTTTAGGTGATATTTGGTCTCTCCTAAGAATAAAATATAGGAGATGTAAGAAGGAAAAAATGCCTAATCACATATAAACGGTCAGTAGAATTAATTCCCCTGATGTTAAGACCAATGATTTGGCACTTGATCATATCCATAAAGATTATTGCTGCTTGGTTTTACTGCCAGCGGAATCTTTGATTGAAGGTTGTAATGGTCCTTGTGATCACTGAATTTCTGATCTGGCAAGGATGGCCTGTGGAAATCAGCTCTAAAGAGCTCAGTTTCATTGTGTGATTCATGACTGAGAGAGTTTTTTGGTGTGCTTTGTACCTTCCTCTTGTTTTTTTCCAGAATAGAATTTACACTGTAGGGAAAGGAGAACTTTAGATAGTTTGGCTTGGAAGCAGGAGATAGGTGTGAGTCCTCTTCTTCCGAGTAGGCCTTTGAAAGTTTGGAAGATTTTTGTTTATTATTAGCATTAGGGGGTAGGTTGAGATCCATGTCTGAGACATAGTCAGAGATGGGTGGTGAAGATCTATTTTTTGTAGGTGTGGGAGCTTTCATATGGGATGAATTTGTATAGGATATTGATAGTTTCGATGCGTCCATTATAGATTTAGTGTTAGAAACCACAGGTTTTGATCTTAGAGGTCTTGGGGTTCCGAGTGCATTGTTATGGTCTTGATGGTCCATGCTGAGAGGTGCATCATCTGTATTGTCAGAAGAGATTGTTAGATTTTTGTGTCTAGAGGCATTATTTGGTTCTTTTGGTTTTGAGCCTTTTGGTAAGTTGTCTGGTTTCTGTGAGTTATCTCTGGGCTTGGAGCCATTTGGGTTTTGATATGCTATTTGTATCTGTTTGCTGTCATTGGATGGTTTTCCCTTGAGTTTATTAGGATTCATAAAGTCTTTGGTGTTGGTTACTCTACTGTAGGATTCAACTTCAGCTTCAACAGTATGCAGGCCTGGAGTGTTTGTGGTTAGCATTTCATTATGTGTGACATTAGCAGGTGTGAGTGTATGAGGTGCTTTACATTTGTGAAACTTATTTTCCTTTTGACCACAAGAGGTGCATATTTTTGCTGGGCATTCTTTTATGAGATGTGATCTTAGACCACAATGAAAACATTGCGGCCTGACGCCAACGAAGGAAAGTATTATTGGACAACCTTTTGCTTTAATGGTAGTTGGTATGTCAGTGGGCCCTAGGCCTTTTCTTAGTTGAATTTGAAATGATGCAGTGTTGGATAGGATGGACTTGATCGTCTTGTCTACTGGCAGATATGAGAAATTCTGGATTTTCCCATAAGGTAAAAGGATTTCTTGGAGGAGATTATTGTCAAGGCCCATGATACAATTCTTGAGGGTTCCGATAAGGGTAGCAGGTCTGTTTGTATCAACATATATAAGGAATTTGTTGTCTAGTTTTTTGAAATTTGATTTAAATTCATTTCGGAAGGCCCAAGTGGCAAATTCGACAGCAATGTATCTGTCATTTGGGTGAGTGAGGATCCGGTGTATGCCCTCTGTTAATTTGTATTGTTTTATTAATTCGTATAGTGCTGTAATGGGGAATTTATGGAGTGAGCAATTTGGTTCTGTCACTGCCAGAACAACACTTTTATCATTGTGGTAGTTTACTAAGGATTTGAGGAGGGTTGGAGGTATTGTTTGGTTGAAGTCAACACAGAGGCCTTGGTATTGTTTCTCAGTGAAGTCATTTATGGAGAATTCATCGGTCTCAAGCCCCAAGAAGGTTTGATTTTCCTGTTGTAGATTTTTTAGTTTTAGTATATCTAACATGGTAAGGTCGTGATTAATTTTACTTGCTGTTCCGGGTATGGAGCAGGTTTCGTTGTATGAATTAGTTTTTAAGTTGTTGGTATTTTGTATAGACTTAGATGGACTTGTAGTACCAATTTTTGCTATGTTAGCATATGATATGTGGCTCCTAGATGAACTGTTAGCCATTGTATTACAGTTTTTTGCAATAGGTGTTATGTGAGGAAGGTAATTTAAATCACTCTGTGTCAAATCTAGTGTTGGGTTTGTCTGCTTGATTGTTGAATAGTTTCCCTTATGACCGGTATGGAAAATTTTATTTTGATCTTCTTCTCTCTGGTAGTTGAGATTCTGAGAGTAAGAGGGAAGAGTTGGGAATTCATCTATAGAAAGTGGCGTGCTTTGTAAGGAAGTATTTTGAATACTAGTTGTATTGGTATGTTTTAATATGGGTTCCGGTATTGTATTACGCGTGTGTGTTGTTTCAGAACTATATTTATTTATAGTATCAGTTTTGGGCGAGTTTGAATTAGTTAAAAAGTTGTTTTCAGACTAAATTGTTCGCGGGGTTAATTTTTTGTTGAGTCTCACGTTTATTCCTAGTTGAATGCATCGATACGGGAAGTGGCGCTATTGCATTATTTTCTGTTGAATCTTCAGATATTAGTGTAGTATTATCATTAATATATGAGCTGCAGCTATTTGTTTCTGTGTATTTTTTAGTTTTGGTGCCTTTATTATTTAATTTATGTGCCGGTTCAGGCCAATGGATTACGTCCGTATTAAAATTTTTTTCTTTAGTACCTTGTTTATCTGCTATGAGTGACGGGCCAGTAGAAGTGTAGCCTGTTGAACAGTATTCGTCATTATTCACTGTAGCATCTGAAAACTCGTGGATCATTTCTGAGATTGTTTGTTTGGAGGTCTTTATTTTAGGTATATTATGATGTGAATTTTGTTTATTATTACTATTACAGTTAAAATCTATATTATTTTTATCATTTATTTCCGTAGATATTTTGTTGGTTTTAGAATCGCTAATGACATGGCTTTCCGGTATTAACTGAGGCTGGTAAGAATAATTTTTATGTTTATTATCAGTAATATTTGTGACGTTGAGGTTAGCTGTTGTATTATGCTTGGTCTCATGTACCTTAATTAGCATCTTGTGTGTACAATTGGTTTCACAAAGCTTACATAAATCTTCCGCTGTATTTACGCTGTCTTCGTTTTTGTTTGCGTCATCGGATGTCGTTGCGATTTTTTGCTTTCCATATTTTTCTATAGCACTTGAATTATCGGAGGCCGGATTTTGGTTATTAGTGCTAGAAGGTTTATTTCCTTTTATGATTTGAGAGTTCATTTTTAAGCGAGTTTGTGATATTTTTTCAACTTGAATACAACCTTCAGAGTTTTGATTGGATGTTATGCTGTTGTCTAAAGTATATTCCACCGCATTGGCAATTACGTTAACATTTGAAACATTTGCATGCGCTTCAGGAATGGTAGGGCCTATGCTAGAAACATTGTTGGCTTTCAGTATTTTCAGCAGCCTAAGGTTAGTATTCTGGTATTTAGGCACGCTATGTGAATAAAATTTCTTAGTATTAATGGTAACGTTGGAACTCTGTGAGTTTTCAGCACTGTTGTTTAAGTCATATCCTATGCCTAGGTCTATGTTACCCTTCAGGCTCTGGATAATGTTCAAATTCACGGAGTACTCTGTGACTTCAGATTTTGTTGTTTTAACTCTATTGCAATTATCAGATTCATTTACATTTTTATTTTTTATTAGATCTTGGGAATACATATAGTCATGATTATTATCATTGTAATTAAGCATTGTATGAGAAGTATCAACTTTACTCTGATCTTTTGGCAGGTTTACTGTTTCTTTATTAGGTTCTAGACCCTTTATGACGTTTCTAAATAATTTCTTTTTTTTAGATGTCTGTTGCATTTTTTTGATATTTTTAGTTTATATAATGCTTGACTCTTTTTTGGCTTCGAATTAACGAAGCTAATTCTTTTAGATTTATCATTTATTCTGGGAGATCTTTTTTTATTTTTTATTGCGATTTTACCACTGTTAATTGTGCTATCAAGAGGTTCAAAACATATCCCATATTTCGGATTGTGGGCTAAATTTCCCACATCCATCAGAACTATATTAATAAAACCCTTACCTTAACCAATAAAGATGAGATTTGTTGGATGGCTGGCATTCTAAGGGCCTTTGAATTAAAATTCTTCCCAGAGCTGAGGTAGATGGCTACCAACTTAGTCAAACTTAGGTGGCGTCTCTATTTTTTTTATTTATTTATTGTGACATGTGCTTTATTTTGTGATGGTGAGATCTTAATAGCAAAGGATATATATAAATTCATGAGTGTATATAAATAATTATCAACAGTAGAATTTAAATTGCTAGTTATAATTAGATTTTTTTATTTTTGGAAATTATGTAAGATGTAATGTTATTATTCTGGTTGTTTATTTATTTATTTTGTAGATTACAAAATAAATTTTTCAATGTAATAATTTTTTTATTGATATTATTTTGTTGTTTAAAAATATTTTAAAATCAACAATCAGCAGTGTTAAAGATTTTTAACTCAGTGCATGAGTTATAACAATAGGACCAAGATTACTATGGAAACACAGAACACAATTGCCGTAAAAACAGAAAAAGAAGTCATAACTTTATTTTGTCTATTCTACAAATTCTTCTTTTGGATAACAATATAATAATTACTGGACCAAGATAACATCAAAATGATTGGCTAAGTGAACTTTACTATCCAGGGCAATTTCAGTCCATTTGCCTATCTTATTTCACTATTGGAGTCCAGTAAAATATGCAGCCTGAAACTAAACCTGTGTTTGTAAACAAACCTCAGAAAAATAGCTATATATATATAATTTTCTTTTAATGATCTTAAACTTAATAGCCAAATTGATTTATTTATACAGCTGAATATAAAGAAAATGCCTGGAATCAATTGCTTTAACAAGAGAAAAATCTATAAATTTACATGTTGATAATATGTATACATATTTAAAGTTATTTTATATACTATGAAATGGAACTGAGATCAGATATTTTTAAAATAAACAAGAGACTGGAAATATTGGCAGAGCGGTTATGGTGGTAATTAAAATTGGTCAATATATATTTATTCATTTGTTGATTTTTATTTTTTTATTTTTATTAATTTAACAAGCTATTTCTAATTAATTAATTTATGTATTTATTGATTTATTTTTAACACAGTTTTATACAATTCCTATGTAAAATATAGATTTCAAGTTATGTTTATTATCAGTAAATCTTTTATTTGATATATATTTGAAAAAAAAAATTGAACATTTGAAAAGCAAATAAGTTTTTGTGTTTTTCACATATATATTTATGCTATTTCAAAATATCAAATCACAATCTTGGAATAAAGCTTGTACCATTTGTTTTATATAAAAAAGAATGACTTTGAGTTTTCATTTAAGATTTATTAATATCTGTCGTTTCTCTTTTTAGTGCAGCAGTTATTACGTAATATGGCAAATTTATTCATCATCTAAATGATAATATTGTGTATTAGTTAATTATTATATAAGCCATCATTAATTGAAATATTAAATCATATATAATCTTGTTTGTGAACATATATATTGGATTCAATAAAATTCCCTTTGTTCCAATCTATATTTAGTAACTAATCAAATTGTTGGTTAAGTTAACCCTGAGAATTAACCAGTTAACATGCCTTAGTCAATGCTCTGTAGAATCTAAGTTTATTTTGTATATAGCTAGCCGAAGTAACAATATAGGTAATGATTAAAGTACATTCTCTCATGTGTAAGATATTTTTTGCAGTTTACATAATTTATAAACCATTACTCTCTAAATTAGTAATTTATCCAAATAAAGTTAAATATCAAATCCTAATTCATTATATATTTTATATTCATTGGTTGGAATTATTTATATTTTATTATATTTATTCTTGAAGGAAAATTGATCAAAACATGAGATACATGATGGTGGAAATAGATTGTCCATTTTAATTAATCCACAATTATTGAAGTGACTTCATTTCTATTTGATATTCCATTACATGTTAGCACCTTGCAACACTTAACTTGATTATTTGAATAATGGTTGTGAGGTATACTATTGCCATATTTGAGCTTGATTAATTAATTGGTTAGTGGTTATTGATAAGCATTCCATTACTTTTTGCCATTTAATGATTGGGACAATTTCATCTTTCTTTATTTAGATACTACATTCTATTACATTTTTATTACATTTAAGGCAAGTGTATCTTTTCATATGTAGTTAAGGCATATTATTATATTACATTAATTTCATCCTTTCATACATAGCATATACATTTTATATTACATTTGGCGCTACTAACTGGGGCCATTGTATTTTCCATTACAATATATATATATATATCAGCAAAACAATTTTTATGCCATTGTATTTTCCATTACAATATATATATATATATCAGCAAAACAATTTTTATGAGTTATTTTTTTAGATTTGTTTTCTTCTAATGAAAGCTCTTTAATATATCTTATAATCTGTCATTTTGCTACTTAAATTTACTTTACATAATCTGATGTGTCTTATCTATGATTACAACATAAATATGATTGTTTAAATACAATAATTATATATTTGTATAAAATAAACTTTTTCACTCAAGACACAAGGAAAACAAATATATTTACATCATTGTTAGCTACCACATGCAAAGAGAATAGTCATTCTATTCTTCAATTGAAAAAAAATAAAAGTTTAAGTTTTGTAATGACTACCAAATGCATCCATGAACTACAAATATAGTAATCCTTCTGTTGATGCTTTAATAAACTACCATCTGTTTTATATTAGAAGATCTATTAATTCACTTGATGTTATTTGTAATTTTATATCACTTTACTAACAAAGATTTTGAGTTCATATGGTATATGATTTATTCATGACTTTTAATTCTAAATGAGTTTGACTTCTAAGATTATTCTGATTAATTGTTTGTTTCTTTAATTAATTTTCTTTCAAATGATCATTATCCTGTATTTAATGATCTTCAAACATTTTCTTGGTTATCTAATCCCATAATAATTAAACCAATTATAAGTCAACAAGTACATAGCTATTCATTTATTATAATCATAATTAATTTTTGATCCTAATGTAATACAGATATATGAAATATATTGTGAATATCTATTCTTTTAAACAACATGCATATTTATATGCTTATAATCTTGGTTATAATATTTTGGGAAATAAATGTCTTTTTATTGATATTTTCTAATCTCTACTAATATTAAGTAAATATCATACTTCCTAGTCATAAATCTCTTAATCATAATAAAATATTTAAAATCATCATTTTTTCCATACTTTATGGCTCAATTTAAGTATTTAGAGTTTAGCTGTCTTCCAATCAGCTGGCTTGGGTTCGCTTCCTGGTCAATGCTTTAACAAATATATATATATTTCACAGGTAGAATTTACTGAGAATTAAAAATGGTCAGGTTATTATAGAAACTATTGTTGATCTTTATTTAACACTCAAGCTATTATCTATATAATAATGCCATCTCAAAAGCATTTGTATGGGCATGTATATAGGGCTACATTACTGCAGCAAAATATTAATAAATTATTATCCAAATATTATAATACATGTGATTGCATTTATCATTTCACACATTAAAATGGATCATGACAATGGGCACAACCTTCTCTGGCAAAATATAAATAACTTTATAGTAAAAATTTCACTCAACTCATATATAAAAACATGGCTAATAATAAACATATTTTAAAATATCATATAAAAGTGACTATATTATAATCAATAATATTCTATAGCATAAACATATATATATATTGAAACAGACACTCATCATCGGAAAATCAAGGTCGCCCGTGAAATAAATATCAAATAAAGAAATGTACTCACCGTTGCTATTCCCGATTGAGACAAGAGAAAAAAAGGGCGTCTACACTAAATCTTTTTTATTTCAACTTGCACTTATTCTAGACTCTAGTAAAATCATAAATATGTAATAAACTAATAAGTACTCAGGGTTTTATAATAATAATCTGTATCCTTTTACTCTACTTTTCTTTAAAATAAAATCTTTACAATTATTCCAGTATTTCTTATTTCAAAATTTTAACTAAGAATGATTTAATCTATATGTTAAAACTATGGCTAGCAAAAATGAAATAAAAGGTTGAATAATCATTTCATCTCAGGTTTAAACTAATAAATGCATGGATATCAAATAGGTTTATGCATTTCCGGCTACGATAATCTTACCCAATAATAATTTACATTACAGATAGCATTACTACAAGAATAATGTATTTTAATCTAACAGAGTTATACAAGAAAATTTATGTTTCGAATATGATCATTAATATCATGAATGCCAAATAAAATGTGATGCTTTACCACAAATGACAAAGAGAAATATTGAAAGTAACAATTATTTTATTGCATAACAAAAATCAATAACAAGATCAAATAACAAAAATAATAAAAATTATATAACGTATTTAAATAAAATATTATTGTCCATTTCCTAAGCTAATTCGAACTCGGAATCTGACAAGTATTTTATCACACTATTTTGTGAAGACAATCACATTTATAGGAAACGGTTGTATTAATAATTCATAAAAATAGTTCTCACTTTAATATTGGAGACTAATAAATATTATAATCATAAAAGTTAAATATGAACGTTCTTAATCGGTTTACTAACCAATCAATTGTCTATGAACCACATTTGCAAATAAGGGGGAAAAATTCCACTCTTTTAAAAAAAGCAAGTATAACTCATTGCTTTGCAGACTTAAATGATAATTAACTATAGTGGGCTTATTTATTTTGCCTTAAGTTACTTTTTGGATTCAATTTCAGGCTTTAATATCAGAAGGGTGCTATTTCATCAACATAAAATGTAATTAAATTATTAGGCTGCTTTATTATTCAATACATAATAATAAACAATTTATATTAATAACTATGAGTGATATACATGATATTCCTTACAGACTTATGCATCTACATAATGGTATCTCCATTTAATTTGAGGTCAGATATCAATTTATCATAAGCATTATAAGTAAAAGTTAAATAACTACTAAAATGAATACAACTCATCTTCATATAAATTACATTTAATCCCATCAATTTAAACACTAATCATAATATCAAATAAAATATTATTTTTTACCCAAATACTGAGATATCTGAAAAAATCTTTATTTACATTTGCAAAACAATATGACTTAACTAATAAAATAGAAAATACATTAAATAATCCATCTGATTCATAGAACAATTCATTTCACTTTTAAAATATTATCCATTCTGAAACAGCATAAAATTATGAAATTATATTTAGTATGATTAGTAATCCAAGACACTCCATTTTTAAAAATCACTGCTAATTTCGTCATTTATTATATCCTATATTTGTTTGGAGAATACATAATTTATAAGTAGCACTTAAAATATATCCTGATAATCCATTAACCTTGTTGAAGATTATTCACATTGGATAATCCTTAATGCAATTATTTTTAAATATTAAAAACACATTTGTAATAGGGATGTAAATAGTGGTTTTAATTTCTTAAACAGATTATTTTTATCCGAACATATTTGCATTTAGCACTATTAGTTTAAAGTATAAGATTATTCATTTTTGATTTTTTAATCTATTTGTTTAATAATTATGTTTGTATTACTGATAAAGCAAAGTTTCATTTTTATAGCAAAATTTATTTCTATGGTAGCAAGTTTGAATAAATATTTGATTTTAAGAGTACTATTATTTAAAAATAAATTTTCTTTTTATAATTAAGGATGAGATCAAATTCATTTCCATAAGGCTTATAAGTATTCTTTCATATAGTGGAGAGACAAATTATTTTTATAATCATTTATGAAAAATATGTCCAGCAACTTGTTTTAAAGTTTAGAAATATAATTCTTTTAAAACTTATCAGTTATTAGTCATTGTTATTTCATTGATGATAATTCAACAATTTGTTAATGTTGTGTCCATAATTCCAACAGTCAATATATCTATTTTATATTTGCAGTTGAGTATAACAAATGAGATTTCTTGAAATAAACATTTTATGAATTAAATTGATGGTTATTCTCTGGATACTTTGTTGTGATTTATTTCTTCTCTGGTACAATGATAGAAAATCAGATGCCTAATCAGACACCTGCCCAGTGAAAACTTCAGCTTGTCATTACATTGATAAAAAATAAAATGGCTATTTAAAAGTTAGAACTGGTAGAAGTTATAAAAGCACTAAATTGTTTTATAGACTGTATGATTTTCTCCAAATTTCTCTTTTACATTGATAATCATGTTGTCTAGGTGACTTAATATTTTCTGTCATACATTGGGGTTTCTGTTTTTTTCTAAAATGTTGCCATAGATTTTACCCCTCAAAATGTTAGAGTTAAGATTTTTAAAACAAAAACAGCAAAGAATTTCATGTCTGGATTTCAAGACAAATCAATTTTCAATGTTTTTACACAAAAAATAAATGAATCATAGAATCTTCCAGATATTTATTCTATACTTTTTTTAATTGACTTTTAATAAGTAACCTATTACTTAAATATATTTTCAACAAACCAAAATTAATCTTTGTTAAACAAAATCTAAATTGATTAATTTTTATTATACATTAAATGGGTAAGTATTACACACACATTCTCACAACATATAAAAATGTAATAACCATTTATTTTACATGTAGTTAAAATGTAATGTTGTATTTATAATTCTATTATCTATTTCTATTTTTAGTTTATTAATGGTATGTGTGTAGCATTTTTTTCATTTATATAATCAACAACTTTATTTTTTAACAAAAATAGCAAAGAAAATGTATGTGTTTTCTTCATACAAAAATTTATAAAAGTCTACCATAAAAATTGTTTATAAAGTTATTCAAAAATACTTTATGATTATTATATTTCTTGTAATTGTTGATATGAGAGACTATTGGAATATAGTAATGATTGTATTTTATACTCTTTAACCAAATGAAAGTGATAAATATATTTTCTTAAATATAAAAATGAAATTAATTAAATCAATCAAAGCTAATAAAATTTTTATAATCTTTAAATCCAAAATAGCCAATGTATAGTGTAACTGTAATGTTACAATATATATAATTCTGTATTTACCATTTTAAACCATTCTGCTAGTAATCCATTCTGATTAATCTCAACTGCTTACAATACTATTAATATAGCACAATTTTCCATTTTTATATATTAATTTAAAATAAATTTTTATTACTCAGTATTTTTTCATTTCATTTATCTAACCTATATTTTATTTACATAAACAGTTTCATATAGTTTAAATATTTCTATATCTTCAAAAAATAATAACTTGTAACATATATCTACATTTAAAAAACAAAAATACTCATTTCCAAAGATATATATTTAATGAATCTAATCCTGCAACACAAACACACATGTATATTTACACATGTGTATGCTTATTCTCTCTCTTGTATTTATGTGCTAATATTGAATAATTGATTTTAATAATTAAAAAATCTATTTAATTTATTTTAACTCTAATTGATTTTTAATATTGCTACTTCTAAAGTAAATTTTTTATTTTATTTATAACATTATTTATCATTCATCAGATGTATCTATTTAATGAAGCAGTCTTTTTATTGCTCTTTAAAGTTCAAACATGTATTAAAATAATACTATAACATTTTTAAATTACACCTTTGAAATTGCAAATCTAATATATAAACCATCTTATTTCATTTTCTTTCAATAAACATACTACTAAAACATAGTAAATTTATATTATAGAATTAGTAGCATATATGATTTATATATGGTTGATTTTCTTTAAGACAACATATTATGTAAGATAACTAATATTAATAGTATTTGAGTTAATTTTCCCCTATTACATCTTTCTATATTTAATATGTGTCTTTTCCCTTAAACAAGGCATGGAAAACAATATAAAATTATTGTAAAGTGAACATAAAAACATTTTCATTAAACAATAAACTAATAAAAACAGAAAAGTCATGGAAATTGTATTTGTGATATTTATAGTTACATATTTAAGTGGTTTTTTTTATTTTGCTAAAGTTATAATGAAATAGAATTATAGATAAAAGTCCATGACTTATGATGTTTTTTTTTAAATAGGTAACTTGTACTGTAGCTTCTTGATATGTGTACATTTTTCAAGTGATTTTTCAATACTTATATAAAATCATCTTTGAATTCTAAAGTATTTTAATTCTTACTGACAATATTTCCAATTGTATCTTGCATGAGATATCACATAATAAATATTTTTAAATTATATTAAAATTTTTGAAATCATTGATGAATCCAAACCTATCATTACTGGAAAAATATTAAATTCTAGCTAAGCATATAAAAGAGATATAGGATACTATTTTAGAATTGAGACAGAAAAAGTGAGATCCAAGAACTATTAAATTATTATTTTATGACTTCTGATTTACTTATCAATATTTCAATTGCAATTTGGACTTTTGAAATTTAGCATTTTACTATGACGTGATTTGAATGCAGAGTAGATCTTTTTTTTTGCACAAATTGTATTCCAGTAGCTAACTTTTTTAGAGAAATTTAGAAGAAATAACTGTACACAAAACTTCAGCTTGTCATCTAGTCACAGACAGATTAACCGAATTAAAATTTTTCTTTTTATAGTTTTCACAATAATAAGTAATAAAACCATCTAATTATTTAAGAAACAAATTTTAAAATATAAAACAATAGACCTTACATTTATTTCTATTTTTTACATTATATGAAAAATAAAAACACCTTAAGATTATTCTTCCCTTTAAAATTGTACTTATTATTAAACTTAATCAATTATTAAAACAAATTTAGCTATAAGAAAAAATAAACATTTTAAAATCTGTTTGGATTTAGAACTTAAAATGACAAAAACAACTTGATTTAATTAATTGAACAAAAGTATTTAGAAGAATGATTTTTTAAATCAATTGTATAAATTGCTACGAAAAAACAAACTGTTCAAAACCATATTTTTATTAATTTAATCTTTGAAAAATTTACTTTCACACATACAACTTTAAACACGCACTCATAAATAATTGAATTTGTCTGTGCGTAGATATGTGATATTTAATCTTCACATTAATATTAATATAAAGCAACGCTCTCTATGTGCATTAATATTAAATCTAATCAAAGCTAAATTTATGAGTAAATAATTTATTTCTTTGATTTCTTATTCTCTAGTCTTTTAAACATATTATTCCTACTCGTTTTCTGTCACAATTCTGCTCATCAATATATATATATAGTGTAATACATATTATTTTAAGTTAAACTATTATTATTCAAATTCAATATTTAATATACAAGTTTGGAGAATTTTACATAAGGCAATTTCAAAAGTTTGAATGCAAATTTATCAATAGATAATATGTGAGATACGTAAAGAGTTTAGCTAGATTACATTTTATAATCTCCAGCATTCTTCAAAACTATAATGGAGTGATTTATTGCTTAGAAGTTTATAAGAAGGTCAAGCACTGAAGTAACATAATCGGGTCATGGTTCACTGATTTTGAATTTCATGGTACCAAATTATGCAGGGCAAATAAGTAATGTGACATCTTTATGTATAGTAAAAATGTTGTATATTCTGTATTTCTTAAATGGCTTGTTTTAATAATTTTTATTTAAAATAATTGAATTTCAATAGTTTTATTTAATTAGATTATTTTCAAATTCAATAAAAATAATAAAACAGCCATTTATATTTAATCTTTTCAAACTACTTTCTGGATGATTTAATTTTTTTTATTTTAAAATTTAAATTTCTCTAAAAAATTAAAACTTTTCTCAAAGGATTTTAAACAATTATATACAAGTACCAAATATTATTTCTTTTATTTATAATGGCTTTTATTATATTAGTCATTATTACTCGTGCTCCATTTTTTAAAACTATCTATTTCTTGATAATCAGTGGGAATTAATATTAGTTTAGGCAGAAAAGTTGAATTAATAATATACATAATATTTCTAGAGTTTATAATAATTAAAATATAACATGAAAGAACTTAAATATTTTAGTTTAATTTTTGACTAATGTCACTTTAATTTCATATGAATGACAATTTATACCACTTAAGGCTATTTCAAGTATACAGTTCACTTTATGTTATATATAAGTTGTCATAAAAATTATGGTGAAAATAATGGTGCCAAAATAATTTCAGTAGTGTGTACCATATGATTATATATCTATAATATGAGTTCGAACTTTGACAAAATAGTTGCAACATTAAAATCATTTCAATATATATATATCACAATCACTTTAACCATTATTGATCCCTGCAGAACGAAGAACTTTTAAAATTTAATTCTAGTTATATAATCCACCCATAGTCTCTCTTCTCTACTTTATTCAAGAAATCCTCTTTTTCTCATTCATTTTAATTTCAGTCTTTTCTAAATCTTTCATAATATTTTGGGATCCAGTTTAGAACTTTAACTAAATTTAATTGTCATCTCTTCTAGTAATATGTTTAAGCCAATTCCAGTTTAACTTCTAAATTTTTTCAGTGATATCAATGACATTTATTTATTTTTTTAATTATGTACATATTTTTCCATCTCTATTTATTATTTCAGATTTCTATCTCTTCATACTTTATTATATTGTCTAAAGTCTTTGTATTATTTTTTTTATTAAGTCTCAACATCTCAAATCTTTTATATTAGTATTGGTAAAATACATTTACTAAAAATCTTTTTTTTCAAATGTATAGTCATTTAAGCAATCCCATATTTAATTATAGGATTACTTTTATTTATTAGCTTCTATTTGTATTAATATCTAAACAAAATATTTAAATTTATTAATGGCTTTCAATTTATTATTAATAAATATTTTTCTTTTGTGATAAACTATTTGACTTTGATTTTTTTTAATATTTATCTTAAGTCATATTTTTTTTTCTATCATTTTGGTAGTTGATGTAATATTTCTTGAATCTATGAAACATTATTTATAAAAACAACCACATCACTGAAAAATCTAGATGTCTTAAATAATCTCTATTTCATTTTTTACCCTAATTTTATATTTAAATACAAAAAAAAAATGATGCTGTAAAAACATGAAAATATAGATTACCCTCATTATCAATGTCAATTTTTGTAGTGACAACTAAGTCATTGTTCTCTTTGATAACTGATTTTTTAGAAGATAATATTCTAGGTTGACAATGTAATAGAAAAAAATTAATCATTGCAAAAATTATAGAATTAAATATATTTTAATAATCTATAAATCCAAATCATAAAGTAATTTCTTAATTATTGTCTATAATTTATCTTAATATTTGTATATGATCTATTGGGTTATAATCACTTTTATATTAAGTTCTTTTTTTGAGTTAGTTTGAGTCCAACATTCTCTATTTGAGTTTTAACAATCTTAACAAAGATCTTGCAAAGAAAAAAAATAGATAATAAATCTGTTAATTTTCATTGTGTTTATGCTTAAATTGTTTCAATATCAAATTCATTGCTACATTTTTCAATAATCTGTTACCCTTTTACTATTGAAACATTTATTATAAAGTTTTGTTAACATCTCCAATTCTTCATTTGCTTCTTTTAAAATATTTGATAATAAATTCATCATTAATAGAAGTTTTTTTATTATTAATGGATATTTTTACATCTTTTTATTTAAGTATTTGGCATTTCAAAAGATGTAATTTCAATAATTACTTTATTTAAATGAAAAAGATATATAAGACAATTGGTAACATAAACAGTCATATTAATATTTTTTAAAAAAATTAAAAAATATTGCTATTTAATCGTTTACATTAATTATTTAGTATTATTATTATGGATTATCTATACAGAATGTTGATTTTAAGCCACTTGTACCACATGAGAGAGAAAAAAGCATTAGTATTAATTCATAGATTATTAAAGGACATTTCTATAATCATTCCAGTAGTGATGAAATATTGGAACATTTGTTATAAATCAAAGGTATTATTAAAAATAGCTGTGTCAATGCAATGATAGTTACATCAAGAAGAATTTTTATTAAACCACTAAATATTACATAATCACCATTTCTTATCCTTACACAAACTGTTGTGACAGAGGCAAGTAGTGCCATCCAATGCATCCATTGATTATTCTGGATTGTAATAGATGGCACTACTGTATGGAGAGTTTTATCTCTGTTAAGAATTTATATGGGTAAAAAGTTAAATCATTATAACAAAATATTTAAGATTAAATTAGAAAATAAAAAAAATACAATTAAACGTGAATTATTGAAATGTTATAAATTTAATTAATGATGTGGTTATGATTACAAAAAAACTGTTTTCAAAACTTTGGGAAATGTTAAAAGCAATATTTTAAAGATATTTTTTTTAAATTAAAAACTTTCAAAAAAAGAAAGGGAAAAAAAATAAAGATTGATAATAATTAGAAGTTAAAAATTAAAAATATATTGGCAAAATTATTAATGCAGATTTTATAATATAAGGAATAAAAATCAATTAAGTATAAATATTAATACTATTAAATCACTTCACATATGCACTTAATATCATGTTTAAACATTTTTTGTGATGTAAGATATAGCTCTGATAAAAATTGCTAAACAGCCAAATGTTTTAGCTTGAATAAGAAGTTGAATAAAGAAAAGTGCTTGTTATTAGGAGCATAAATGAAATTATTTAATATTATTGATTGATATTTATATTAATATAATAATGCTAAATAATAAAAAAACCATACAGAATAACTTTGATTATTTTAAGTATACTTTAAATAAAATGTATTATGAAATCAAACTCAAATAGAGTTATTTGGTCTGTACTTGAAACAAATTTTTTTTTAACAAATCTATAAAATAAATAAATCTAAAAGTTAGACATTTAACAAAAAATAGTAGAAATGCTTTGTAATTTCTCGGAGACATATTTGGAATAATTAGACAATAATTACAAGTAGCATATGTAGTTATGAGAATAAATAGATAAAATACTGATTTTTTAAAAAAGCTAATAATGTGAAATGGAACTAAAAACAATGTTTTTAGAAAAGATGTCAATAATAGACAACAAAAATTTGAATTGGAATCCTAAGAGGTTATAGGAAAATTAGAAAGATAGAGAAACAGTTTGCTGGTGTAACATAAAAAATAAAATACATAGATACAGATTTTTATTCTATAGTAGATTGATTGATAAGTGTTGAATGTGAATAAAAGAAGATATATATATATTTCAGTTTTTTGTCTTCGCAAAACTAAAGAGTCTTCAAAGTTTTAAAAAGTCAATAATTCATTCATTATTTAATTGTTTATCTAATATTGTTAAGAAAATTTTAAATTTAAATTTTGATCATTTTCAAAACTTATCGAAGAATATAAATCAATGAAATCAATATCTTTTATCTCAAAAAAATTCAACTGAAAGTAATTTGAACAAATTTATTGATTTAAAAAAGAATTCATCATACTCAGTGTGGTTTATATTTTTCTTTTTAAAAAATCTGTTAAATCTACCTGTTTTAAATTTTTGAAAAAGAGAAAAACAATATTTATAAATGTTGAATGACAAAATATAAAAAAAATTAAATATTTAAAAAGAAAAGTGAAACAAAAAAGTAATTTGAAATATATATTTATAAATTAGGTATTATAAAATAATTTATAACATACAACCATCCTTCATGAATTTTTATGCATGTCTTTGTTTTAAAAGTAATAAATATATAAAAATGTATATGAGGTAATATTATAAAGTACTACTACTATTAAAAATTTCTACGTGGATGTGCGCACATTCATACAATACAAGCACTTAAGATTCCAGTAAGCATTTCAATTCACATTTACTTTTACTCATAATGAAGATGTTTTTTTATAGAAAAAAAACTTTTGATGATGATTATAAAATAGAGTTAATACAAGTAATAAAAACATTATGTATTGATGCAGATTACAAATTAAAAAAAGATTTGCAAAAAATTAGGATGAGAGCTATAATGTTTATTGGAATTCAAATATTGCATATTTAAAAATAAAAATAAAGTAATAAAAAGTTTGAAATATTTAAATAAAAATCTAAAATGTAATAAGATGCCATCTATGAAGCAAAGTAATGCCACAAATTAAGATCGCTTTTATTAATCTATTACACACAAATCAGTTCAATCAATTGAAAGGATCTATTGTGTTTAATCAAACACTGCTTGAATATCATATGACTTTGTGAGCAACTAATCATAATTTTAAAATATGTTAAAATGTATTTTCATGTTTTAATTTACTTTTTGTCTAGGACATCCAGAATAAGTTTAATTATTAACTAATATTTTTAATGAAGATTTTAATACAAAATAGTTGTTTAGAGATTTCATATAATCAGGTATGTTTTCCTCTATACAAAGTTCTACTTTTGAAAACATTGAAATTTATCTAATAAATGAATCAATCTGTTTCTGTATCTAGTCTAATTATTATATGGATGTTTAATCCAACAATTAAGTAATATTTGAACCTACTAGTTCTATAGTGAAACAACAAATGAAACTGTTGACTCCAATGAAATTTATAGGTATGTTTTTCAACTGAGAATTAGTTCTGTAATGTTTAGATCCAATTCCACCATTCTACCAATGAACTAAACTACTGAAATTAGTGACATGTGTTACAATGAAGACAAAATATTAATAATGTTAGAAATAAGTATTTTTCAGAGTATGTTTTATGGTGCCAAATGTTGCTATTTTTTATTATATATCTCTAGTCATATAACTGAATATTACCGAATATTATCATTGCATACTGTTTGTCCTATTAAGGTGTACATTTTTGTCCTCATGTTAAATTCACAATGAAGCTGAAAGTTTTTAAGGATCTAAGAAGTTTATAAATACACTCAAAGTTTATTAAAAAAAAGAATACATAATCAAATCATATATGTATTCACCATTAGGTAGTAAATAAATATTCTTCTATTCTTAATAAGAAGTGAAATAAATGTTTGAATAATATGAATTGATTAAATAAGTGTCATTATACACTAGCCATAAAAATAAAATTTAATTCTAATATAAAACAGTTTTTATCACTATTGAAAAAAAATCATACATTTATAAATAATGAACACTTAATTTATTTTCATATTTTTAATCATATAAGATATCGACTTGTGATATGCTTTTTGTCATAAAATGCAAAAATGTTTCATTTAAAAAAAAATCATTGGGAATAATTATTCAGCATATGATTAAATGTTATGTGTATTATTAATAGATTTTTGTAAATTATTATATCTTTGTACATTTACAAAAAGTTTTAATAGCTATTAAAAATAGAATAACAGATGAAAAAATATCCGTATATAAAGTATGAAGTAAATAAATCAGAACATTCTATATATTATTTGAAAAGTAATAAAAATTTTTAATGCTAATACATTTAATAAAAAATTATTTAATAATTTTTAAGTTTATAATGCAGTACATATCTAAATCATGAACAAAAAATTGATTTGCACCTAGAGAAAGAGGAAATAGGATTAAGTCTAATATCTATTTAATAATGTTTAACAATTATATTAAAAAAGTACAATAGAATTTTCAGAACTCCAATAATGTATTACTCAAATAATATATTAGTAAAAAGATGGAATGAAAAGTTACACAGGAAGCTAAGTCCACTGATAAGAAATCAAAGTTAGATTGCAAGCAAAAGATAGTTGTTGAATAAAAAGAACTACTGAAGTGATAATAATAGAACATCAATCTAGGTAATTAATGTTAATGGAAGAAAGATGCAGAGATTTAAAAATACTAAACCTTGAAGAATGTTTTGGCTTCCAAATAAAACAAAAAACGGAAATTAATTTATAAAATTTAATATATTATTGGAGCACAATATCATATCACAAATGTTAATTCAATAATAGTTATTCAAAAAAAAAAGTAAATAGATAAAAAACATTAAATTTTGTAAATTTATTTTATGAATTATTATCACTCTCAATATGGAAGCAGCCATTTTTTTTATCTGAGAGCTCTCTACATAAATACTAACATTCCCAAATATTGCTGTGTTAGAGACTTCCATTAATTCATTTATTAATCATGTTTTCTTTATAAATTGAAAGCACATAGATTTTTTTTATAGATTTTTTTTTTGAAACCTCAATGTAGTACAGTATTTTATTAAATAAAGTGTTATTTTATATGCAAATATGATAACTGTAAATTTTTTTAGAGAATTTGTGAACTATTTTCCTTAAGCAATAAAGTTGTAATTATAAACTTATTTAAATGCACATTGATTACATAAGTAATATTTACTAAGGCTGTAAACTTTAAGAATATGTGCATTAAAATGTGAAGGTAGGGACCTCTACAGGTCTTAACCACAAGCTTACACTTTAGAAAACAGAGGGAAACCCTTCTTTATTTCAAACTACTTTCTATATGAATAGGTGAAGCTGAAGCAGTTAGATGTGAGAGCATGAAGCTATTCAATACTTCATTAATTAAATCTACAATTCCTATTACACATTAGTACACAGAAAATCTTTCGATTTACAACCAGTCAATGGAAAAATTTTATAGTTAGAAATCTATTATGATAATTTAAAGTTGTAATTATATATTTATTTAAATGCACATTGATTATGTAAGTAATATTTACTAAGGAATAAAGTAAAAATTATAGATTTTAATTATGAAAAAAAAACGTTCTGAATTAAGATATGTTTAAAATGAATGAACTGCTTACAAAAAAAAAAAAGTAATACATATTCCTCCAGAAATAACTAAAATGTAACTATGTTAGAAGATATTTTGTTAAAATACTGTAAAGACATTGAATTTATGAGTAGAAGATAAAAACAAAAATTGTTTCTGTAGTTGATCATATTTTGCATTAGAGCAATTTTAATCAGTTTAAATATATGTATATTAAAATATGGAAATATATTTTCATATGGAAAAAAAAATTAATCAGGTGTTAATAGACAATAATAAATGAAAATAATAGACTGTAAATGCACTGATTATTGTCTATTAACTCCTGTTTTTTTTTTCTAATATAATATAATATAATATATTGTAACAATATATAAATATGTCGTTACATTAATTTAAAATAAAAACTTAAAAGTTCGCAAATAAAAGTAAAAAACTAAACGCTAAAATTAAAATGTTTGTTAAACGTATATACATTCGCACAGATGCCAAACTTTAAAAATATTTTTTTTTAAAAAACAAATAAATAAGTATTTGAACGTACTTTTTTATAAAAAAAAGTACAAGATTTAAAAATAAAAACAGGTATTAATTAATTCTTGTAATCTGTAAATGGAAATGATTGTTTATAAATTGTTTGAAAAGCAAGCTAGCCTTGGGCTCTTGTATAATTAAAATGATCTGATGAAAGATAGATAAGAAAATAAAAGAAATTAGCTTGACCAATGGAAGCACTAAGCCTTGGCTCGGACCCTAATGAAAGTGATGGATTAGTGACGTTTTGTTGATTGAATCCGTGTAGATAATATAAAAGAGAAATACAGTTTTTTCTGACAGTTCCAGCGTTTTGTGTTTGAGAGATGTGGTAGGATGCACATACCACACTCTCTATAAAAAAAATGAAAAGACTGTGATACCTTGAACCAGCTATTGCCATCTCCAGAACATTATCTTCCAATGGAGGCGTCGCGGGAATTAAAAGCAGAAACCTGGACTCTTCTACCGTGAGCTATGAACTTTACAAATTAACAACAACAACAAAAAAAAGGTAATTAAGAACTTTTGTCAATGTTTTTTTTTAAGATTCAGCTAATTTAAATTTTAAAATGAACTCTTATTTGATTTTCAAATTAATAATTGATTGTTTAAATTTATATAGTTAAGTTTTGCTAAAATCATTTCCATTTTATTATTATTTGTAGTAATATTTATTGTAGAAATTATTAAATGCATTACATTTAAGTTGGGTATAGACATTGCAGAGATTCGTTAGTGGTTGATTATGTTGTGGTTTTCACAGTCGATTAGAATATATAGATCAACTATGCCACTGTGGTGTCTTATGATGAACACCAAAGGGTTTCCTGTATTCCCTCAGCAATTGACGTTATCGATTGACTTTGTATTTTGATCGGTTGTGTTTAATTTGGAATGTTTTTGACCGTGGAATCTGTGCAGCCGATCTATACTCGACATTATAAAACAAATTGTATAAAAATAATCTGTGTGAACGTATTTAAATGTTAAATTTAAGTTGGGTGTGAATGGCTATATAGTTTTGTAAAGTTATATTAAGGGAGGGTAATCTTGGGTTATTCATTTCGTAGTTGAATTGGTTCAATGGATTGGATATATTTGTGTAATTGTAGATGTAGTATGAGATCCGCTACGGGCAGGATTATATATATACACCACACACCTTCTGTTTGCCTATGGATGGGTTTGTAAGATGGCAAAGGACTGCAGTCCATTCCTATGGAGTTTTTATATTTATTATTCTACTCGCCAACAGATGTAACATTCCTGTTGGTGGAGAGACAATGTCTTCTCTAATTCTACTTACTGATCAGATGTACATTCCTGACAGTATAGTAATTTGTGTTGTCGTATTTTCATGCTACATTGAATACATAAATGTATCAGATGGATTGGCACCGGTTTGATTGTGAAATTTGTTGCCTAAGGTTAAATCAGGAAAGAATATTTTCTTTTCAAATGCAGATCTATGTAGTCTATTCATACTTGACTCACTAAATAAATATTAAACTCATGGTTGTAATTTACTTAAATGTAAAACTAAAGATTAATAGAAAAATCTAAAATGTTGAATTTATTTCTCAAAATTTAAATGTTATTTTATATGTGCGTAAATAAATATTTTTATGTGTTAATTTCTGGCAGTGGCTTTTATTCTTTTATATTTAAGATATAAAATGTATATTTTATTATCTCTGCTACTCCACTCAGCTAGTGACTTGGGCTAACGATCTGAATATTTAAATAAAGTGGAATCTTAACAGTGCATATCTGCCTACTCTACAAATTTTTCTAGGTTTAAATGCCTAGATGGCACCCCATAGAGCAGATATCGTAGTTTGCGGTTAGATTCGATCTTCACTTTCATTTCGATCATTATAATATATATATATTGATACACTCCATCATAAATTAAATTGGAAGTAAATTTTAGAGGAATAATTTTAAATTTTATAAAATCAAGATATTTTATTGTATTGGAGTTTGAATCTAAGGTCAATTAATTTGAATTAGTATAAATTCTCTAAGGCTTGGTTAAAGCATATATGAGATAAAAGAATGAAATATAACTTAATAATATTTATTATTAGTTAATTTTTTTTAATAATATTTAAAATTGTAGTGAAGTTTAAATATAATCTTATAAATAATAACATGTGCTATAGCGATAGATAATTGTGTGTGTGAACATATGACATTATGAAGTAAAGGCCATTTTCCGGTAAAATCTTAATTTATTTTTTAAAAAATGAATAAGATACTAGTTATTCTATTATTTTGTGGTAAAAATGTTTATAGAATCAATTTAGGATTCAGTCTGCACCAGATAAAATTAAATTTATTTAAATTAGTTGAAAGTTAACTATATTATTTTTTATTAAGTTTATTAGAAATATTTTTTATTAGTAAATATTTTTAAGAATAATATTAGTTTTAAAAACTTATTTAAGCTGTTGGTAACTAATTAAATTTTCAGTATAAAGAGATTAGTAGAATTAGCCAATGAGAGATCACGATTTGAAATGTATAAAAAATAAGCAGACAACGTTATTTGGTGAATTGATAGGCCTTGTTAGTAAACTTATCATTGATTATAGTGATTTATTTAAATAGGAAAAAGTCCAACACATTACTTAAAGTATTAAGTGTAATTGTTTGAATTGAGAATTTGATACTTGATGAAATATTAGTTAAAGTGTAATCTGGTTATGTGATCATTCAATAAATGTTAAAGAAATATGGATGGTTTATATATTATCACTGAATGTGATGGTTGTGGGGATGACTGTAGAAAAAGGAAATATGCAACTTAGTTATATACATATTAAAATTAGTGTAAATAAATAAAAAAAGTGTTATTTAAAAAATTTAATAGAAAATATGATGGAAAAAGAATATAATTGATTTAATGATTTATTTTGAAGAGTTGTTGGATATTGTTTAACCCTGGTAGAGATATTAGATTTTTTTTTATGAAATTGAATTTATTAGTATTTCATATTAATATTTTAGTTTAGAAAATAATTTAAAATGAATGAAGGTGAAGAAAAATAACAACAACAACATATTTGTTCTGCTCAAAAACATAATCTGAAGATGTTGGAGACTGAAGTAAGAATCAAAGAGAAAAAATTTAATTGTATGGAAGATATGGGAGTAGGAAAAAGTTTTTGACATAAAGTGGCAGGAGAAAAGAAAGTTGTTGCTGTTGAAGAAAAGAAAAGTTTGATGATTTATGTGCATTTATAATGAAAATGAATGAATCTCTGAGTGAAAATAATAAATCTTATTAAAAAGTTAGAAGAGACCACTAAATCTCTGAGTAAAAAGTTAGAAAAAAGCAATAAATTTTTGAATGAAAACAAGAAAATAATAAATCTCTAAATGACAAATTAGAAGAAACTAATAAATTTCTGAGGGAAAAGTTAAAAAAGTTAGTAGAAATAATACATTTCTTAGTGAAAATTAGAAGAAAATAACAAATCTTTAAGTGAAAAATTACAGTTTATGAGTAAGGATGTAATAGAAAATCAGCAAGTAATTGTGTTGATAAAAGGAGATTTAGAGAACAAGTTTGAGAAATTAAATGAAAGGTTTACTGTAAAAGAAAAAGATATGGCTGAATTAAAAGAGAAAATAATTCAGTCAGAATAAAGGAAGAAAAAATTGTTACATAAAAACTTAGAATATGTTCAAGTTTGCAAAGTTCAAGTTGAAGAAGTTATGAAACAATGATGATAAAGTTGAAATCAATAAGAAAAATAGATTGGTTGAGTGAAGCTTTATTTAGTGATGTTAATGCTATTAAAAATCAAGTGCAGTTAACTGAAGTAAAGTTGAACAAGTAAAAACAGAATTCAAAGGAGGAATTGATATAAGTAACATGTAATTTAAGAAAGCAGTTGAAAAAGAAATAGAAGAGAAATTATAGGTTATAAGATATAATAAAATGGAACAGCAAAAGAATCCGTCTAAATTTAGAGAAAAATTTAAAAAATTAGAAAAAGAATTAATAGATTGGATTGAGAGAATTAAAGAGAGAATTGAGAAGAATAATAGTCAAAAAGAAATGGATGATAGAAACTTAAATCAATTTAAAGAAAAATAAAAATATTATATTGATAATTTATTTAGTAAAACGAAGTTGGATAGTCAAATACAAGACATTCATTCTAAAATTGAAGAAATTCTAATGAGTAATCCTGACAGATTAAAAAGTTTCTAAAATTTAAGGGAAAAAGTTCTACTAAAATTTTAAAAAATATATCTGTTGATGAAAAATATGATAGAATAGAACATATGGAAGACTCCATAAATAACCCTAGAGAAAATGTAAATATGTGTCAGAAAGTAGAACATGTTTGAGGTCGACAATCAATTGAGGAAGAAATATGTGTAAATAATTCCATGTCCATAAGGTTTATGAAAATAAAACCATTTGGAGGAGAACATGTGGAATATCATTCAGAATTTCTAAAGAATTTGGAGAAATTATTTTCTTTGTGTCCCATGTCAAAAAAAAAGAAAAATTGGCCATTTCTAATAATCATTTATATGCAGCTACAAAAGATTGGTGGCAGTCACTATTTGAAAAATCAATTACATAGAGATTTCAAATATTTGGAGGATCTGACAAGCAATATTGTATCAGATGTCAAGTGATACAAGAAAGATATAATAGTAACAATGGTGATTATGTGAAGTTTTTCAGTAACCAAGCTATCATGTTGAAAACCCTTACTGTTTTCCCTTTATCTGAAACTCAAATTGTACAATTAATTAGATATAATCTACCACATAACACTGAAAAAATTCTAATTGCAGATAATAGGTATCATTGAGGAGGTTATCAAAATTTTAAATGTATTAGAAGTGAATGAAATTAGTATAGTTAGAAGAAACAAAATCTTATTTATAAAATAAGTTATCCTGTTGCTGCTATGGAAAATAAAACCAAGATGCCTAGTAAATTTGTTTGTAATGAACAATATTTTGGTGCAAAGAAAGGAATTGCCTCTAAGATAAGAAGGCCTATAGTTCAAAATAGTCTGCCTTCAACAAGAGGAATCATTGCTATTTTGAAGAGAACAGGGGGCAAAACTGTAGATAAATCAATGTTAAATTAGGGAGGTCTTTGTTTCTGTGCTCCTTGTAAAACTGTGGAGCTAGTGGGAGAGAATGCTTTATGCTTTCTACTCAAGAAGATATTAGGGGAACATAAAATGCATGAAACCCCATTCCTTATTCTATTAAAATATAAATTGAAATTTTAAGTAGATTTGAAAATGATGATGTATAAAAGTTATTCTGTTAAATATAATTATATCTTAAATTTTGATTTAAGTTTTAGAAAAGTAGATTAGTGAATATAATACATGGTTCCAAGAATAAAAGAGGTTTGTTTGTTGGATTAATTCAGAAAGTAAAATATTAGTATTGTTAATAAAGACTTTTTTTAGTGTTAAGAATTATAAAATTTAAAATTAATAGAAGGGAGGGGAAATTGTACTCTTTTATATTGGTACACTTTATCATAAATTAAATTGGAAGTAAATTTTAGAGGAATAATTTTAAATTTTATAAAATCAAGATATTTTGCAGTTTGAACATAAGATCAGTTAACTTGAATTAGTATAAATTATTTAAGGCTTGGTTAAAGTATTTATTTTGAAAACATATAAGAGATAAAAGAATGAAATATAACTTAATAATATTTGTTAATAGTTAATTTTGTAACAATATTTAAAATTGTAGTGAAGTTTAAATATAATCTTATAAATTAATAATATGTGCTATAGAGATAGATAACCATGTCTATGTACATATAATATTATAAAGTAATGGCTATTTCCAGTAACATCATTTATTTTTTTTAAAAAAATAACTAAGATAATATTTATTCTATTATTTTGTGATAAAAAAGTTTATGGAATCAATTTAGCATTTAGTCTGGACCAGATAAAATTAAATTTATTTAAATTAGTTGAAAGATAACTGTATTATTTTTTATTAAGTTTATTAAAAATATTATTTTTTTATTAGTAAATATTTTTAAGAATAATCTTGGCTTTAAAAATTATTTAAGCTGTTTGTAACTAATTAAATATTCAGTATAAAGAGATTAGAAAAATTAACCAATGAGAAATCATGATTTGAAATGTATAAAATAAGCAGACAATGTTTTGGGAGATTTGATTACAAAAATATGGATAGTAAGAAAATAATTCAGTTTTTCCATAAAATTTAGTTTAAATTTATTAAATATTATTATTTTGGTTTAAAAAAGTAAACTAATCACTATCTAGTTAATATTCTAAAACAATTTTGTAGTTTTTTTTAAAAAAAAATATGGATTAAAAACCTTGTAAATCTCTATTTGAGGGAAATCAATATTAAATAATCTGATAAATATTCTTGGAATCATTTGGAATCATTATATTGCTAAAAGCATCAAGACAATGCAAGAAAAAAAATTTAATTTATGCAAATATTATATAAAATAACAAAGGAACTTAATGAAAAAAAAGTAATTATTATATTAATACATAATAAGTTGATTATTAAGCAAACTGAAGTAATTATATGCCATGCCTGTAATAAAAAATATAGAGAACCTGATGGGAATTTGTGAATAAACCCAAAGAAAAATATATATGACAAAGTGGATTACTAAGACTTTATGATGATAAAAATTGAATCAGTAAATAATGCTAATGGAAGTATCTGTCTAAGGAAAATTATATTTAATACTAGAAGAAAGCAAACAGAAGCATATTTTTGTGGTAATTTAAATCATGTAATAAATTTTACATTATTGATGAATGATAAAAACGGAAGGAGCTGTTGATATTGTATAAATTAAAAGAGAAATAGTTAAATGAATATTTTATCTACATTTTTGATAATGTTCACTATGAAGCTAAGTGAATTAATTATTAATAAAGTGAGATTAAAAACATGATGAGAGGGAGAAAATTAAATAAGCCATGATGATAAATAATAAAAAATAAATATGAATTTTGAAGGAAATGGTTGAATAAACTTATGAAATAAATATTGTAGTGTTTAAAATATATATCATGAATGTTGGGGATAATATCAATTTTCACTATAAAGTAATGTAGAAAATATTAAAGTTAAATGATAATACTTGCAAGGTATAGCCATGGGATAAAAGTGAATAGTGAAAAATATTATTGGATTTATGACCATTTAATATTATAATAAAAAGAAAGGTGTCTACAGTAAAAGAAAACATATATATAATCAAGTTCAAAATAATTTTTGTTGTCAAATAAAAGGAAATGTCAAATTATAAATAATTGTTTATGTAGGAATTTTGCATTTTATTATATTATTAAGAAAGTAAGAGCAGAGATGGGAGATGTCAATGTTATTGTACAACGTTTGAAATGATTTGGTTACTATTTTTTTTAAAAAAAATATTATTGTCTTTGAATAGTTTTTAAGTTTTATAATTGAAATAATTATTATAAAGACAGGGGGAATAATTAAATATATAAAATTTAATACCTTTTTGATGTCAATGTGAACTTGTAAAACCTTTGTCTAATTTTTGTCTTGATCCATTATTTAAATCTGAGTACTATTATTCATCAGTTTCATTTCCAGTTGGTTTCTATTGATAAAATATTAATCTAAAATACACACAATTGTTTCAATTCAGCTTCTAAAAAATGAATAATTTTAGATTCAAATTGGTTAAATGTAATGAAAAATTAAAAATAATGTTAATAACTGAAGAAAAATATAAAAAAAAACATTTAAAAAATAAACAGCGGTAAAACAAAAAAATTACATTTCAACAAAACGCCAATGTCTCATTATTCAGTTCTGTAGCAGTCAACATTATTCACTTTTCTTGAAGAGTGGTCACTTTCCCACACTTATTTTCCTTGTAAAATTTAAATTTTTTTGAATCAAACTTTATATTTCAATAAAGTAATGTAAAATCTTAATTATGAATGTAAAAAATTATGATAAATATATTTATTTATGTTCAAATTCAATTATGAATGCATAAAACATTTTGTTTTGATTTCTGACTTTGTCATTTAGAAATGCCTGCAGCACAATTTCCAGAGTTGGCAGCCATCCAATCAGAGAAAAGACACTAGCCTACCCACCAATATGCATCAATGAAAATTGATTTTTTCCCCCACAATATATCACCATGTGCAGACTTTTTTAAAAGTAAAATTTTAAATTTTGAATTTCCTATAAAATAAGCCTAAAGTGAAGAAAATGTGATGGTGCAAACAATGACCATGAACTGTAAATAACATGAATGAAAATTAAAATGGGATAAAAATCTAACTGTATTTAACAGCAGAGTGGTTAATAATTTATTTTATTTATGCATGCATGTCATTAATTGTGTAATTTTGTTATTGTTAATCATTATTAGATGATTATAATAAATAGAGATAAATAATCTAAGTACCTATAAATATAAATATAATAACAGATTAATATTAATTTAAAGAGGGTAAAATATATGTGTGTAAAAATATAATGTTAAAAGTATATATTGTGATATTTAGATTTTGATCTCATATGTAATTCAACATAATGTATTTATATTCAATCCTGTCTTGTAATTCTGTATAGTTTATCATTGGTAATAGATATAAGAAAGAAATATAGTTTAGAGATAAAAACCAGAAAAATTGCATTATTAAAATTGGAAATAGGGGATTAAAATTTAAATTGTATTAGATATACTAAATATAGGTATTACTTACTTTATAATGTACTAAAATATATTAAATTAATATTCATTAGAGTAGAATGAAATTTAAAATTAAGTTATTTCAAGATATGAGAAGTTTTGATAGTTTTAAAGTACACCTGGGTCTTGTTTTACGCGTTAGATAGGTTCCTCAGAAAACACGCGCAAACGAAATCGTGCAAAAATAGACATAACTTACAATGAAAAAGGGAGGATGCAGTCTGTGATTTTTTAAAATTCACATAAAAGCAAAGCACCAATGTAAAATTACTTTAAAATTCACACACAAAAAAATAAGAAAAAAAAATATGACTAATAAAAAATTTCAAATTTGAAAAAAAATGATACAAGACAAACTTTTTTTAACTATAATATTTAATTTTATTCAAAATAATATATTTTTATGCATAATTTACAGTACAATAATTTACATTTTTATACACATTTTAATTATTATCTCTATTTGCCAAAAAAAAAAATTCCTTTGCAAACTGGTAAAAAATCAGATTCTGACAAGAGGAAATACAACTAGCACCAAGTTCACTCTCATGTTGTGTTAATGGTTTTTTGTTGACAATGTAATTAGTAATTAATCTTTGAGATGATGATTTTATTAATTGTTTATGAACTTAGTCTTATGATAATAAAAAGACATTTATTCACCACTTCTGGGAAAAAATTAATTAAAACTAACAACTAAAAATTAAATTTTTATTTTTGTCTTTAATTTTTTAATTTTCAATTCCGTTTAAAAATCAAATTTCATTTTACATCACATTACTTTCAAGTTGCCATAAGTAATTTTTAAATTGTTAATTACAATTAAAAATCAGATTTTAATTTTTAATTGTCAAATTTAATTGTGCCCACTGCTATTACTCGCCTTTTAAAAATAAACTTGTGGACACTAAATGATTAATAATTAATTACGTTCTTTTTTAAAAAGCAAAAACAGAATGTGATTTAAAATGCAAAATTAACATGCACAATGTTTGAACAAATTTACATCATAATCTTGTAAAATTTAATGTGTGTGTACATAAAATATGAAAATCATGAGTTTAATTTCATTATTGCGTAAAATCTTACTATTATAAAGCACTGAAAATATTGAAATTACTAAGATGGAAGTCAAATTCCAATAATGTGCTATTACTTTCAATTTAACATAAGTGCACAAAATTTATTATTTAAAGTAATAGCAAATTATCGCAGTTCAACTTCCGGTGAAACATGAATCGCATAACTTCAAAATCGTGTTAAATAAGTCCGCATAAAAAGAGACCCAGGTGTATACAATATAATATTTTATTTTATTTATTCAAAGTGTTGAATAGTAAGATTATTAGAAAAATTGAGTGGGATGTTGAAAATCAATAGTTCATTAAATACTGATGACCATTTTATTGGTATAGAATGAAAGAGATCAAAATTAGTAAATATCATAGGAGATAATAGAAAAAAAAAGAGTATTTCAGAATATCAAAAAAAGATTATTTTGTTTTAAAGAAAATACATATTTTTTTTATCAATTTATAGTCGTCAAGATTGGAGAAAATTGTATTTGTTAGAAGAAGTTTTAAACAAATAATGATTGTAAATAATAAACATAGAAAGTGATTGATCATTAGTATGATGTTATAACATAATATATACATAATTTTAATGGGTAAGAAAATACAGTTAATGTATAACAATAAAATCATATTAAAAGAAGATATTTAATTTTAGTTCTTGACAATTAAAATAAGGGAAAATAAAAATATTTAAATATGAATTAATTTTATTGTTATATTATTACATAAATTTTATAGTAGTATTTGTTAAAATATTTATTAGTTCAAATATATTTATTAAATTTTTTGTAAATAATATGCTAATAAAGATAATGTTTGTAAGTTGAATGAAGTATTTAGAGTTGTGTTTACTTTGGTCTGAATCATCATCACTACATCATCCTCACAGATTTCTAATTGTAATATACACATTAATTAAAGTGTAAAATTTAAAATTTGAATAAATTTAATAATAAGATAAGGTATAGCAATTATTTAAGAATAACATATTTTAAAAGATATATTCATCGATTACAAATTACCATGATCACATAAGACATCAATGAAGTATATATTTGGGATGTATCAAAGTATGTTTATTTGGAGGAACATCAGATTATTAATTATTTTATTGTTAAAATTATATACTATTATTGTACTTGAAATAAAAGTGGTTATTTATTATCAAAGTTTTATAGATCATAAAAATATAAAATAATAAGATAGTGTTATTTATAATAATAATAATAATAATAATAATAATAATAATAATAATAATAATAATAATAATAATAATAATAATAATAATAATAATAATAATAATAATAATAATAATAATAATAATTAACTGAAATACAGGCTTATTATATATATATGTCTGTATATGTAATATATAGGGTATATGAGCACAGACTTTCACACAACCCACCATTCTCCACACTGTCTCATAACGCTGATACACTTGAACACATATAGGTTGAAAAGATAAACAATAACCAATATACATATTTCATGCTAAACCAGCAATCATCATTTGGTACAGATTACCATCTCTACACATATATGCCACAGGTGCTCAGATATATATTAATATAGCCAATCCTCATACTTTAATGGACAGGCTTCAATCTATTCCACACTCCAACTCTTCAACCATCCATCCAGTTAAAAATATGATGATGGAATGCTCAAAGGCCACCCTGAGACTGAGATTCTTGTCACACCAATGTTGCCCTAAGGTCAATATGACCCCTTATGTACAGGACATAATCATTTAATACATATACAAGGGATGGGCAGACATCTCTACTATGTAATAACTGAAACACAGGCTTATTATATATCTGTGTCTATATAATAATAATAATTAACAGTTTTTTTTAATTATTTTATTATCTATAGAATTAAACCAATAAACATCATATGACCACCATCTCTTATGCTAGCACATAACTGTTATTAATGGCAAAACTTTCCATACAGTAGTAGATGATTTTATTCACAAGCCTTCTGGCATCCATTGATTACTCTAGTTGGCACAGGGTGGCACTATTGTATGGAGAGTTTTGACTGTTTAATCTCCAGAATTAAGTAACACCCCTCCTTATATCTTATATGTTGGATAAATAACTAATTAAAAATGAATGATAATCCTGAGATCTCCTCCTCTTCCTTTTTCTTCTTCTTCTTATTATTAATTGCAGCTTTATATAAATAATAATTACTGGAAACAAATATACAATTAAGTGATAGTATAACCTTATTAATTAATTCATATTAAAGTCAATTATTATAGAGATTTTATTATATTTATGAAAGTATTATGGTTAATCATGGGAATATCTCGATACTTAATAATGAGGAGTAATTTGGTTTTTTTATGACATTGAACAGATACTTTGGTATTTGTTTAATGGTAAAGGGTTTGTGATCTTGTCTAATAAGATATTTGGGTCTTATAATTGCTAATATAAATTAAAAATAATTTAAAAATAATTAGAGTATAAAATTGTATCTGCAGAAAACAAAAGTATAACCTAATTAATGGACTTGTAAAATCACTAGCGGTTATCCTATTCACAGGGTGCAATATATATATATATGTGTGTGTGTATATATATATTGTACCGGTCGGTTTTGTCTTTTCATATAACAAGATCTAGCATCTAGGCAAAAGTACCTCAAGTCCAACCATGCGCAAGATACATAAGTCAGGAACACTCATGAACTCTGCCCTATTTGCCTATTTTCCAGATCTACCAACTTATGAGCAACAATTCCAATGATACTGATCTAATTTATTTCTACCCGCCAGCATCACAAAGTCATGACACAAAAAGACTCTTATTTGAACTTTATTCATGCATAAAATATTTTTGTTAGCGATTTTCGATCATCTAGTAAATGAAATCTTTTATATGACATCAAAATTATTTCTATTCAATAAATGAAACAATGACTTAGATATTTAGTAATATGTATAAGATTTATTAAGTTAACTTGAGATATATATATAATTGATTGCAAACAATGTTTGTGTTAAAATGTAAATAAAATGGGTATTTATCTCCCTTTGATGACATTAACCTCTCTTACAATGCTATAAAATGAACGTATTTAATCAGCAATCACAAATAATTTATGGCTTTGTTCTAATGTGGCTATTTATATGTCAATGATTTATAGATTGTATGGGATACCTAAGATTTTTAATAGTAGCACTAACTACAGTTACTTAAAGTTCTTTGAATCCACCATTAATAAATCAACAGCACTCGTACCAATACATAAGTTTATTGAGTTTGATGACACTGGTAATTATATTTAATTAATATTTGCATTTGTGAAATAAGAATGTATGTGAGAAGCTAATTTAAGAAATAATAATTATGGCAGCAATATCATATCTGAAAGTGTTAATGAAATATGAAAAATGGTAACTCATTTAGCATAATCATAGCAGTACGGTTTAGGAGCATTGATAGGCTTTAAAGAGAATGAAATATGGAAGAGCGGTACATGTATAATGGCAATGGAGAGATCTATTCTGAGGTCCAAGAAGGTGATTCAATTCACAGTTAAAGAAGGTGACTCTCTGCAAACGTTGGCAGGGTCAGGTCATAAACAACAAAGAATGTGCTTTATTGAATTGCCATAGGCTGGACTTTTGCCACAGCGAATATTATGCAATAATATCTAGTACTAAAGAAGTCCAAAGGGGTTTGCCAAACCTTGTCCTTGGTATTGGAAGTAAAAATGAATGAAGCACAAATATATATAAAACTAAAGGCTGGTATACACATAATGCTTGCATTAATATAAATGTATAAACTTAACTAAGAAATAAAGAATTATCGTCTATCTTTATTGATAAAAACCCAGCATACTGGTATGATTTAAGTTACCACATGGATATGGAAGAATTACATTTAATGCTAATATAATAGCTTATAGAACTAGAATACCCCCCCCCTTTATATTACTTTAAATTACACATAAACTTCCCACAATGTATGACTAATACAACTCTTTGGTTTTGAATGCTTTAATAAATAGATAATTTTCATATTATTAAATATATATAAAGTCGGTGGCGGTTAATGATTTCACAAAAGTAATATTAATTTAATTCATATAAATATATTTAAAGTTTTAGAAGTTAGCGTTATTATTTAATTAATAAAAAAAAACACATTTCTAAGAAAACAGATTTTTGCTTAGTTTTCGACAATAACATTGTACAGTAATTATCAGATTCTGATTTTATTTCTCCAGACTTGCAGGCACCCGCTATAATAAAAAGAACAAATTTGTTTTTAAAAAAATACTAGATTAAATACCCTCTCAAAAGTAAGGAAGGTTTTCTTTTATTAAAAAAATAGCATAAGCATTTGCGATTCTGGGGGAAATTATCGACATACAATTTAGTATATGAAAATATAAAATATAATAATGAAAATAAAATATTGCTGCATAGATGTGAAATGAAGAACTAATAATTATTCAGGAGAGGTTTAATGTAGGAGAGATTACAGCTAAGTTATATAGAGAGAACAAGGTACAATTGACTAAAAGGTAAGAATTTTACAAATTAATTCATACTTAATATTAAATTTTACAAATAAAAAGGCTTTACAAAATGTTTAACAAAACAGATAGGTGAAATTTAAAATTATTCACAGTAACTTTAAGAGTCTAGCAGCAGTTGAAATGATTACCTCTGTACAAAACTTAGCTGTTCTTTTGATGTTTTTCAGATTTCCCTCGGAGAACTAGATCTAGTTTGACGAGCATAATTATTGAGGCAGGTAATAAGTTCAGTATTTAACAAACAGGCATATAATTATAGTCTATGAGTATCGGGATCCATAGGCACAGATTTCAGGAAAGGCCATCTCGAATGGCGAGAAAGGTTAAGTGGATTTACTCATGACACATTGAAATTAAATGAACTCAATTTTTTTTGGCAACTGATCTCCTTGACTGTCTTAGTTCCTCTGTCAAATTAATTCATAATTATCTCATGCCTTAGTATTTGTGGAATCCCTTCTTGATTGGTCATTGCTAATCATTTTCTTTAATCTAATTTCCAAAAGAATTTCTATACAAGCTTTTACCCATTGTGATGGAAGATGCCATTGTTAGATAAGTATTCAAACTGAAATTAATTTGATAAAATAAAATGTTTGTGACAAAAATAAAGCAATTAAGTTTAGTTTCTAATTTTGATTTTAGAGAAACTTTTAATTAAATTTATTTTAGAAGATTAATTTTGACTAATTACAATCGCATCTTCCATATTGGATTTAAAATAAAAGTAGAGTTTAATAGCAAAAATAATTTAAAAACAAAATTTTATAGAATGACCTATAACAAACTTTTTGTAGCAATTATTTGCTCATTATGTTTGTCTCTACAATATCTCTGTATATGAGCTGCATTCAATAAATAATTACTATAACTGTCATAAAATAAAAAAATACAGAACATATAATATATGTTGATATTATAAGTCTGTTATAATTAATCCCCCGTTACCTATTACGTATACATATTCCCTCTTTAAATACTATATTTATTACTTTTATTTTTTTTTGTGTGTATTTAAATTCAGATATTTATGCATATATCTTCATTAACACGTATGTCAGTTAATGATAATCAAAAAAAAGAACAAAAAAATGTGTTAGTGAACGGAATGTATACGCAAGAATAGGGTTTGAATTTAGCTTGGTAGCGGAAGATTTGAGGTGGGCTGTGAAGCGCAATCTGAATCTCAGATTCCACTTCATTTTCCCAGACTTACAATTGATAAACAAAAAATGAAAAAAAAAAAATCTTACTTGATGCTCCGGGACAAAAGAACAACCTGGTTTGAAAGGAGTACGTGATTTATTTATATATATAAAAAATTATCAAACTAATGTTAGCCCCATTTTTTTTTCTTTTTGCTGCTATATGCTAAAAAAAATTTTTTTTGACCTATCTATCATTGAGTGCAAAACTATTACAGTAAACTATATTCATATCTTTCTTTAAGAGTGTGGTTCGAATTCCTTAGCTACCCATCTGTGATTTATTGTTATTTTACTTTTAATATTTTCCATGATCAGGAGATTCAAATGGCTTTAAGTGCCTTGCGTTGAATGTCCCCTTAATACCCTTTTCTCCTTGTAGAAGGAAAGCATTTTTTCCATACTTCTTTTGATCCGAAATGGTCCCTGGTACAAAGGAAATTTTTTCAAAATTCCCTTTTTGTAGTTTTGCTAGTTCTTGGAGTCCGGACCCATACCTTATCTCCTTCTTGGAAGCTATGGTAGTGTGGGTGCCCCCTCTGTATTCGTTGTTTGGCCATATGAGCCAAGCATACCTGGGCATCCCTTCGGTCTTGGCTTGGATTGATGCAAGATTCATTCTTAGGTAAAGGGGCTTTAAATAGTTGTGAGCAAGGCTTCCCATAATAAAGACAGTGAGGGACAAATCCTGTTGATTCATTAACAGTGTTGTTAATACACTTGATGATCCCCTCAATATTATTTACCCATCCCATATGGTTGGTTGCAAGACAAGAGCGAACAGTCTGTTAATCTCATGCATGACCCATTTGCATGTGTTGGATTGTTGATTACGGATAGATGTAAGTTGGTGATTGCCCTGCTTTGTTATCCACTGTTTCCATTCTTTGGAAGTAAAGGCTGACCCATGGTCAGATAATATCACTTCAGGTTTTCTGACTTCAGGAAACTGTCAGTTTTGGAGTGCTCGGATCACGCCTTTAGTGTCAGCTGCTCATACTGGATAAGCCTGGACATACTTGGAAAATATGTCATAAGTCACCAACAGGTATTGGAATTTTGTGAACATTGGTAAGGGACCATAGTGGTCGATGGCTAATAATTTATTAGGACCGGTAGCTAAGATAGGTTGAATTTTACTGGCATAGGATCGATTTGGAGGTTTGCATTGGGCACAAGTGGCACATTTCCTTAAAGTAATTAGGATCTGTGAATACATGCCAGGCCAGTAGAATTGATGCCTCACAGATTCTTCTGTCTTCCGAGGTCCATAATGCCCTATAGTTTCATGCACTTGGAGATATTATTCGGGTCCTTATTCGACAAGGTACTAATATCCTCCATGGATCCTCTTTGCATTTAGTTCTTACTTGCAGTATTCCATCTTTCAAAATATATTGGCCATGCCATTTAGATTTGTTCTCAGATTGAATCTGTTTCTTGGATCCATTTTATAATTGATTTATATTGGGGCTCTAAGTCTGCCAATAGCGCAAGTTTTTCAGTTCTGATTCAATACCTGTTTCTTTTAAGGTGGTCATGACCTCTACTGGACGATTGACAACCTCACTGTTCTGAGGGGTTATGGATATGGGGTGCTGGCTCAAAATATTGGCTATGATGTTCTCTGGGGCAGGACAGTAAATAACCTTGTACTGGAATTTCTGTAAGGTAAGGCTCCATCGAATTAGCCTATCATTGTTCAAGAAACTTTTGTTTAGAAACTCGAGGCAGCTGTGATCTGTAACAATGATAACCTCAGATCCAAGGAGAAATTGTTTAAATTTTTGGCATGCCCAGACAATCGCAAGGGTTTTTTGCTCCTTGGTGGTGTAATTAATTTCTGCACCTGTCAAGGTTCGACTGCTAAAATACAGCACCTAGTGTTCACCAGCTGGTCCAATTTGAAATAATATCACCCCCAAACCCCTTTTACTGCTATCGGTTTGGACATAAAATGGGTGATTGAAATCCGGATGGTGGAGCATCACGGTCTGAAGAAATTTATGTTTTATGTTTTCCATTTCCTTTTCATGGTCGTCTGTCCATTGCCACTTTCAGTCTTTGTGTAATAGGTCAGTTAAGTGGTTTGTCTCCTGGGCAAAGTTGGGATAGAATCTTTGGTAGAAATTACAAAGGTCAAGGAAGGACCTGACTTGTTTCTGGGTAGTGGGCATGGGAAACCTCTCAATGGCCTCCACTTTTTCAGGGTGTACCTTAATCCCTTGGTGGCTAATGATGTTGCCCAAGAAGGGTATTTCAGTCACAGTGAACTGGCTTTTGTCTATATTAATAGTGATGTTTTCCCTAATGCATTCTTGGAAAAACGTGGTCAGATATTTCATGTGTTCATCAAAGGTTGTGGATGCTATTACAATGTCATCCACATAACATACCATATGATGTTGTACTTCTTCTGAGAGTACCCCCTTTAGACATCGCATCAGTCCTGCCCCACTATTGATTAACCCAAATGGGACTCTCTTGAATACATGGGTGTGTCCCTGGTATCGGAAAGCAGTATACTTTCAATCACGAGGGTCCAAGGCCATTTGCCAATAGCTGTAGTAAGGTCTAATGTGGAGAAGTAGCATTTTCCTGCTAGTTACAAAAATACATCTTGGATTGGAGGTGGCACATCTCATTCAGGGATTATCATGTTATTTAACCCTTTTCCCGCCTCTTACGATGCTCCTCGTAGACATCTGATGTCACTCTAACTCTGCCAGTTCTTATGCTAAAAAATTCGTTTGATAGGTTTTGAATTGGTTTTTAAAAGTTCTGTAAGATGGTGCCCTCTTCCGAATTATTTTACAAGTAAAAAATAAAAAAAAATGCATTAAACCTAAACAAAGAAAGAACATCGTTTGTAATTGGTTGTTAGTGAGCTCTCAGCCGAAAAAGACATTCTGATTGGCTGGAAAGAACAAAGAAACCGCCTGATCAAAGAAAATAAAGAAAAACGCTGAGATTTTCATTTCGAATAAAATTTTAAGTATTAAAAAAATATAATTTCAGAAATTAAACTAGTTTTTTAAAAAATATTCTAAAAAAACAAAATTATGTTCGAAAAATATTGAAGATTTTAGTAAAAATATTAAAGATCTAATAAAAAGAAATATTTACTTTTCTATAACGTAAAAGTCGACCTTTTTGTTTATATTATAGATTTTATGTTGCCGAAATTGAATATTTTAGAATAAATAAATAGCAATTTATTTTTGAAAGAACTTTCATTCTCTTCATAACCTGAAAAATTAGTAATATACTTTTTATAAACGTATCTGAGTTGAATTTAATATTATAGGTGAATATGTTTTAACAATAGGCTTTGTCTTCAGTTTGTGAGTTGGCCAATTAAAAGATTTGATTTTTACCTCATACAACCAATAATATAATTAGCGGTTAAAAGGTTAAGTGACGGACATCGAGGCATAGGTGCAGACTCCCATTTTTCTTCTTTACAATGACCAATGGATTATTATAGGGAGACGGGCATCTTTCAATGATGTCCCACTCCAGCATCTGACCTATCTGTTTTTCCACTTCTTCCCTATATTGAAATGGGATTGGGTACATCTTTGATTGTTTGTATGATTCCTCCTGGACTCTTATTCTGTGGGTGTATCCACGGATATTGCCAGGGATGTTGAAAAACACTTGCATGTAGTCTTCCAAAATCTTCTTAACATGAAATTTTTCTGTTGCTTTTGTTAATCCAGCCTCCTGAATCTTTGTGTTGATGGTCTCCATATCCACCGGTTGAATGAAGCAATTGCTAGTCCCTGCCATTGTAATTCCTAAAGTTTCAAATGCAACTTGTTCATCATGGATCTGGAAAATTCTTCTGGGATAATCTATAACTCCGTTATGCTGGGTTAAAAAATCAGACCCCAACACTATGTCATATATTAACCCAGGGATGACCAAAAATGTGTGGTCAATCAGTTTGTGGGTGAATTTTACCTCCATCCAGACCTGATAACTCTCACTTATCATTTTCTATCCATTAGCTAAAACCATAAGTATTGGATGAGTCGGTAATTGTTCATACATTTCTCCCTGTTCCTGGAATTTTTGCATCCATGATTTGGCAATGATTGAGACTTGGCTACCAGAGTCCAGTAGGGCATGCATTAATCTGTCTTTTATGCTGATGTTTATGACTGGTGATACACTGGCAGTCATTTTATCACTGGTATCTTCTGGTTCATGGATAATCATGATATTGTAACCATGATCTATTTGATTTTCTTCTGGATCATGTTTTATGGGCTGCATTCCATCTGCTTTGTTTATTATTTTTTGCATACATTATGTTCCTTGCTTTGTCGGCTATTGTCATCATTGTTTCTCTGGCTCCCATTGGTGTGATGGCAGCCATATTCCACAGATATGGGGAATTTAGCCATCTCTTCTGTGTCACTGATGCAGCTCATCAATATCATTTCTTGTAACCAAATGGGGAGATTGAGTAGAATTATTCTAATTATCTGGCTATCAGAATATTTAAGTGACATTAGAGTTCTCATGTGGGCCACTTGCCATACGAAAAACTGGGTGTATGTCTCACTTTTATTTTCCCCATATTGTTCGGTTCTTAATACCTGTAGAATTCCTTCTTGGTGCTCTTCACTCCAAAATTGCCCCAGGATTGCTTCTTCATACTCTTTAAATGTTTTTGCTTTTCCTTTAATTGACCACCACCAGTTTTTGGCGGTCTTCTCCAAATAGTGACTTGCAATCATCACTTCCTCATCATTACTTGCTGGGTGTCACACAAAAAAAACTGCCAAACTTTCTAAGTGTTCCTGTGGACCTTCACCCAGTTCCCCATGAAACTTTTTTATTTGTATAAAGTGTGTCATACTTGAAGACCGTTTAAGGTTACTTAGTTTGACTATTATTCTGGTATGCAGAGAAAAATGATGACTGATTATGTTACTTTTCTTCTATGGATTGGCACACCTCTCCCCCCATTCTCAACAGACTCCCCCTTATTTTGCTGCCCCCCTATAACTGCACCCAAACTATACCTGATTTATTATATTTAGTGTCCTACCATGTCTGACTTTCCTTCTTTTCTAAACTTTAGTTCAACATTTTATATATATATTCAAGTATATTATTATTTAATCTTTCTTGTCCTTCAGCCCTTTTGCTCAGTCTTTAGGTTTGGTTGTTCCTTTGCACCCGAAACATACTTAAAATTTTATTAATCCATATTAAAATTATCAAAACTTGCATTACATAGTTGAGTACATATTGTGTGATTTATTAAATAATGCTCTCTATATAACTTATTAACTTTTGAAATCATTGTTTATAATATATATATATATATATATATATATATATATATATATATATATATATATATATATATATATATATATATTCAATCTATCACCTAATGACAAAATTTATAATGGTATTACTACCGGGGACCAATCAAGAGGAGTAGATTGTTACAACACTATTTTACTAGATGATCAGCTTTTAATCAATTGTACATTTTTATAAATACATATTTTTAATTATGACAGCTGTACAGCAGTTCAGATGTATAATATAATAAAGTAATTAAAGATGTCATTACTATTTGAAGCATATATCTTTTTTACATACTATGGGTGTAAAGTATTTAAAAGCTGCCACTACTTTTCTTTCACCACCCAAGAAAGTGAACATATATTTTTAAAACATTATTTATGGAAGAAGAACAAAATATCACATATATACTGAATATTGTTTAGGGAAGAAAATTTTCATCAATGATTGACATTTTTGGGACAATTATATACATATTAGTAATGACTTGTACCTAGCGTGTATAATATTTAAAAAACAAACATCTGAACTGGGTGGACAAACCAAGAAAAAAAAATTACATGTATTTTTATTTTTAATTAGAAAAAAACATTATATAAATACTGAAATCTATTATTAAGGGTTCTGCAGGGTGTAAAAGTAATTAACAGCCCCACGGCTGGGCATCCATACCCAGGGGGAAAAACCTGTATTGGTCAGTTTTGTCTGTTCATATAACAAGATCTAGCATCTAGGCAAAAGTACCTGGAGTCCAATCATGCGCAAGATACATAAGTCAGGAACACTCATGAACTCTGCCCTATTTGCCTATTTTCCAGATCTACCAACTTATGAGCAACAATTCCAATGATACTGATCTAATTTATTTCTACCCGCCAGCATCACAAAGTTGTGACACAAAAAGACTCTTATTTGAACTTTATTCATGCATAGAATATTTTTGTTAGTGATTTTCGATCATCTAGTAAATGAAACCTTTTATATGACATCAAAATTATTTCTACTCAATAAATGAAACAATGACTTAGATATTTAGTAATATGTATAAGATTTATTAAGTTAACTTGAGATATATATATAATTGATTGCAAACATTATTTGTGTTAAAATGTAAATAAAATGGGTATTTATCTCTCTTTGATGACATTAACCTCTCTTACAATGCTATAAAATGAACGTATTTAATCAGCAATCACAAATAATTTATGGCTTTGTTTAATGCAACTATTTATATGTCAATGATTTATAGATTGTATGGGATACCTAAGATTTTTAATAGTAGCGCTAGACTACAGTTACTTAAAGCTCTTTGAATCCACCATTAATAAAACAACAGCACTCGTACCAATACATAAATTTATTGAGTTTGATGACACTGGTAATTATATTTAATTAATATTTGCATTTGCGAAATAAGAATGTATGTGAGAAGCTAATTTAAGAAATAATAATTATGGCAGCAATATTGTATCTGAAAGTGTTAATGAAATATAAAAAATGGCAATCCATTTAGCATAATCATAGCAGTATGGTTTAGGAGCATTGATAGGCTTTAAAGAGAATGAAATATGGGAGAGCAGTATGTGTATGATGACAATGGAGAGATCTATTCTGAGATCCAAGAAGGTGCTTCAATTCACAGTTAAAGAAGGTGACTCTCTGCAAACATTGGCAGGGTCAGGTCATAAACAACAAAGAATGTGCTTTATTGAATTGCCATAGGCTGGACTTTTGCCAGAGCGAATATTATGCAATAATATCTAGTGCTAAAGAAGTCCAAAGGGGTTTGCCAAACCTTGTCCTTGGTATTGGAAGTAAAAATGAATGAAGCACAAATATATATAAAACTAAAGGCTGGTATACACGTAATGCTTGCATTAATATAAATGTATAAACTTAACTAAGAAATAAAGAATTATCATCTATCTTTATTGATAAAAACCCAGCGTACCGGTATGATTTAAGTTACCACATGGATATGGAAGAATTACATTTAATGCTAATATAATAGCTTATAGAACTAGAATACCCCCCCCCCTTTATATTACTTTAAATTACACATAAACTTTCCACAATGTATGACTAATACAACTCCTTGGTTTTGAATGCTTTAATAAATAGATAATTTTCATATTATTAAATATATATAAAGTTGGTGGTGGTTAGTGATTTCACAAAAGTAATATTAATTTAATTCATATAAATATATTTAAAGTTTTAGAAGTTAGCGCGATTATTTAATTAATAAAAAAAAACACATTTCTAAGAAAACAGATTTTTGCTTAGTTTTCAAAAATAACATTGTACAGTAATTATCAGATTCTGATTTTATTTCCCCAGACTTGCAGGCACCCGCTATAATAAGAATAACAAATTCATTTTTAAAAAAATACTAGATTAAATACCCTCTCAAAAGTAAGGAAGGTTTTATTTTATTAAAAAAAATAGCGTAAGTATTTGCGATTCTGGGGGAAATTATCGACATATAATTTAGTATATGAAAATATAAAATATAATAATGAAAATAAAATATTGCCGCATAGACGTGAAATTAAGAACTAATAATTATTCAGGAGAGGTTTAATGTTGGAGAGATTACAGCTAAGTTATATAGAGAGAACAAGGTACAATTGACTAAAAGGTAAGAATTTTACAAATTAATTCATACTTAATATTAAATTGACATTTTAGAGTATTCTTTATTGTTTTAGTATTATCTACAGAAAAATTGTAATTTATAATAATGTATTTACATATTTAAACTTATTTACGCAACATATTTGTAAAATATCTGTTTTACATCAAAAAAATACATAACTACAATTATAAATATATAAACTTATTAAGTGCTAGCAGATGATCTAATAATAACATGAAAGGCTAAAACCTTCAACAGAAGCACCTTAAAAATGCTTATGTGACAGCCAATCAGATGTAATAATGACTGCATGTGGTACTCTCAATTCAAAAACACAAGCCAAGACACAAGAATAAGATCACTTTTTCTATACTTAAATTTATATATAAATATTTCAGACTCAAGCATTCTGAACTAAGAACATGAAGCTTAAAACAGGTTCACATTTAATTCACTAAATATTATATATAAATAAACAATGTGCAATCTTTTGATTTACAATGAAGCAAGTTTCAAATCTAATAAAATGATAGTATCAAATGTAAATATATAAATTTATTAAGTGCTAGCAGATAATCTAATAATAACATAAAGGGCTAAAACTATCGACAGAACTGCTTTAAAAATATTTATGTGACAGCCAATCACATGTAATAATGACTGCATGTGGAACTCTCAATTCAAGAGCACAAGCCAGAACACGAGAAATGCATTCTATCTATCTATCTATCTATCTATCTATCTATCTATCTATCTATCTATCTATCTATCTATCTATCTATCTATCTATCTATCTATCTATCTATCTATCTATCTATCTATCTATCTGTCTATCTGTCTATCTGTCTATCTATCTATCTTTCTATCTATCTATCTATCTATCTATCTATCTATCTATCTATCTATCTATCTATCTATCTATCTATCTATCTATCTATCTATCTATCTATCTATCTATCTATCTATCTATCTATCTATCTATCTATCTATCTATCTATATTATAACAATCGGGGAGATATGAGACTTAACATAATCTGCACTATTAGGGTGCCACTAGGCATTTGAACCTAGAAAATTTATATAGTAGGCAGATACGTAAGCTTAAAAAAAACAAAAAAATTATTTTATATATTTGGATTCCGACCGTTAGCCCATTGTCACTAGCTTAGCAGAGTAGCAGAGATTTATATTTATAAATTCTTATTTAAGACTATTTTTAATACTAAACAAAGAATAAAATAAGCCACTTCTAGTAATTAATACACAAACAACATTTATTTACGCACATATATAATCATTTTAGAATTTGAGGAATAACGTTTATTATTTAGATTTTAATATTAACTTTTAATTTAAATTATTTTAAGATTTTACATCATCCACACAGATGAAATTTATATTTATTTTAAGATTGTCGAGTATGAATAAACTACATAGATTTGCATTTGAAAAGAAATAATCTATCCCTTATTTAACCTTAGGCCAAAAGTTCGCAGTCAAACTGGCATCAATCCATCTGATACATTGATGTATTCAATGTAGCATAAAAATACAGCAGCACTAATATACTATACTGTCAAGAATGTACATCTGAACAGTATAGTTAGAGAAGACATTGACTCATGTCTAATACAGGAATGTTACATCTGTATGGCAAGAAGAACAATAAAATAAAAACTCCATAGGAAGGGACTGTGGTCCTTTTTGCTGACTTACAATCCCATCCATAGGCAAAAGGGGTTGTGCAGTGTATACAGTGATTTTGCATGTAGCGAACCTCATACTACATCTACTAATTACACCGATATATCCAATCTATTGACACAATTTAACTATGAAACAAATAACCTAAGATTACCCTCCCCTAATTAATTAATATAACTTTACAAATCTATATAGCCATTCATGCCCAACTTAAATTTAACATTTATATAAATTCACACAGATGGATTTATAAAAGTTTGTTGTTTAATGTTGAGTATAGATCGGTTACATAGATTACACGCTCAAAAACATTTCAACATAAACATAAATGATCAAAATATAAAATCATTGATGTCATTGCAGAGGGAATTCACTAGAAACCCAATGACATTCATCATAAGATGCTGCATTGACACCAATAACTAAAAAGACATCCGAATAAATACATTTTAGATATTCAACATAAGATATCATTATTTACCGAATGTCTATATATTTTAATCATATATGAAAACAAAAATGTAATTAAATGTGAACGAATCTAGGCAAGCATCTATGCCCAACTTAAATTTAAAGAATTTAATAATCTATACAATATTAATAAAAATAAAAATGGAAATGATTTTTTGTGTAGCAAACTCAAATATATATAATTTAAACATTAATTGTCAATTTGAAAATTTGAAAGTCAGATAAGAGTTCATTTTTAAATTTAGGTTAGCTGAATCTTAAAAGTTTAAACGAAAGTTTTTAATTATTTTTAAATTTTAAAATTGTTCAGTTCAATAGCTTACAGTAGAAGAGTCATGGTTCTTGGTGCCAATTCTCGCAATGTCACCATTGGAATACCGGTCTGTGACCTTAGCTGGTTTTATTTTGGAATCACAGTCATTTCATTTTTTTTAAATAGAGAGAAAGGGTGATATGTGTGTCCTATCACACCTCTCAAAAACAATCAAGCTGCAACTGTCTGGGACTCTTTTAATTTGAATTGTTTTCCTTTTATAATGATCCTCTGGATTCAACGAACAATAGACATCACTGTTTCATTTTTTCGTTATGGTCCTGGCCTTTATTGCTGCTTCTATACTGGACAAGCTAATTCTTTTCATTCTCTTATCTATATCTTTCCTCTGACTTTTTAATTATATAAGAGCTCCAAGGGCTAGTTTGCTTTTCAATTAATTTATAAAACAATCATTTCCATTTACAAAAATATTTTATCTTTAGATCTTGTACTTTTTTCTAAAAAAAGTGCATTCAAATATATATATTTTTAAAAAGAAAATAATTTTTAAAGTTTTGCATCCGTGTGAATATATATACGTATACATGTTTAACAACTCTTTAATTCTTTTAGCTTTTAGTTTTTAATAAATTTATTTTTATTTGCGAACTTAAAAGTTTTTATTTTAAATTAATGTAATGACATATTTATATATCATTACAATATATATATATATATAATATTTAGTGAATTAAAAGTGAATATGTTTTAAGCTCCATGCTCTTAGTTCGGAATGCTTGAGTCTTATATATTTATATATAAATTTAAGTATAGAAGAAGGTGGGTCCCATCTTTTTCTTGTGTTCTGACTTGTGTTTTTGAATTGAAAGTTCTACATACAGTCATTATTACATCTGATTGACTGTCACATAAGCATTGTTAAGGTACTTCTGTTGAAGGTTTTAGCCTTTCACATTATTATAATTACAATTAGATTTTATTTGAAAGTATTTCTTTTTAAGAAAACCAGTCTTAAAAATAAAATTAGAATAAAGCAAAAGTAGATATTATTACATTCATAGACATAAACAAATTGATGCTCTTTACATAAGAGTGATCTTTCTATGAATATGAGAACACCACAAGTTCTCAAAAGCACTAAGCCAAATTTAATTTATAGAAATAACAAGTTTTTCTATAGTTGTGTATAAGTGCACTTATTATATTTAGTATAGAAGATCATTACATAAGAGTGATAAATATTATAAAACTTACCAAATTGAATGAAAATAATGATAACATGCAAGAAATATATATTAAGAAAGATTAGTCTTAAAAATAAAATTATAATAAAGCAAAAGTAGACATTATTACATTCATAGACATAAACAAAGTGACGCTCTTTACATAAGAGTGATATTTCTATGAATATTAGAACACCATAAGTTCTCCAAAGCACTAAGCCAAATTTAATTTATAGTAATAACATATTAAAGAAGAAAGATTAAATGCATATCAACAAAGAAATATTAACTTTAGATAATGCTCAAACATGTAAAGAGGAAACAACTATTATAGAGCAAAAGAAATGACAAGCATAATGAATAAGATGTTTAAAAAGAGTGGGGAAAAATAAGAACAAATAAGACATTTTTGAATCCATAAATCAAGAGGATGTTAAAACAAAAAAAAATACCATACAGGAAAAAACCAATAAACATCACATGAGCACCATTTCTTATTCTTGCTTATATCTGTTATTAAAACAGGCAAAACTCTCCATACAGTATTGCCTCTTAGTGCAAGACAGAGTAATCAATGGATGCCAGAAGGCTAGTGCATAAAATCCTCATCTAGTGCCTACTCATTCAATATCTCCAGACTAGTTTCTGTCTTGTGGCCTTAATCAGTAAGGAGCACTGATGACGGCCACAAGCCAGTAACTAGTCTGGAGATATTGGATGAGTAGGCACTAGATGAGGATTTTTATGCACTAGCCTTCTGGAATCCATTGATTTCTGGCTTGCATGGAGTGGCAATACTCTATGGAAAGTTTTGCATGTTTTAGTAAAAAAACAATAATACTCATATAAATCAAAGAAAACAAATGGGAATAAAAAATTAAAAGTTAATAAAAAGAATGTATTTTTTACAGATAACTGAAACTAAAATATGTAAAAGTTGGCAAATTTGTGAGTAATAATTTGATGTCAGATGATACAGATGAAAATGAATATCAAATTTTGAATGACAAAATGCATGAAGAAAGAGATTTTTAAAAGAAAACAATACAAGTCTAAAGTATATTAAACCATTAAGCATCACATGATCACATTTCCTATACTAGCACATTAATTGTTGATAAACAGAGCCAAACTCTCCATACAGTATTGCCACCTGTACTAAACAGAGTAATCAATGGATGCCAGAAGGCTTGTGCATAAAATCCCTATCTAATGCATACTCATCCAATATTTCCAGACTAGTTTCTGGCTGTGGCATTCATCAGTGAGGAGCTTTGGATCTGAGAGCACTGCATCTAGATCTTAGGATCTAATTCAACCCTCTAGCAACCACCTTTTATCTCTACTTAACTACAAAACTATGAGAATGAAATTGAAAACACAAAAAATATTTTCAATCTAAGCTCAATAGCTTATATAGTCATATGGGCCTGAACTCAGTTCATCACCCATACATTTTGGAGTCTTTGGCTCTTTTACAACCATAGCCACCACTATACTATTAGGCAGGATTGGTATTAAACCATTAAGCATCACATGATCACATTTCCTATACTAACACATTAATTATTGATAAACAGAGCAAAACTCTCCATACAGTATTGCTACCTGTGCTAAACAGAGTAATCAATGGATGCCAGAAGGCTTGTGCAAAAAATCTCTATCTAATGCCTACTCATCCAATATCCCCAGACTAGTTTCTGGCTTGTGGCCTTCCTAAGATCTAGATGCAGTGCTCTCAGGTCCAAAGCTCCTCACTGACGAAAGACACAAGCCAGAAACTAGTCTGGGGATATTGGATGAGTAAGCATTAGATAGGGATTTTATGCACAAGCCTTCTGACATCCATTGATTACTCTGTTTAGCACAGGTGGGAATACTGTATGGAGAGTTTTGCTCTGTTTATCTAAAGTATATTATAATAAAAATTATCAATGGAATCAGAAAGAAATGAACTATAAAAATAATATAGATATAAATATTAAAAGTAATATATATATATATTGAAACAGTAAGATTCGTATTCGAATCTTAAGTTTCACCTTTTTCTGTTGTCTCTCACTGACCGGTCTATCCTGCCCAAATTTAAACTTTTTGATATCAAATTGTGTGTGTAACCATATTAAAAATGTATAAATATTTGTAGAATTCAGCATAAACACGCACACATTTCGATCTCAAATTAAATGCAATAAATAGGGATAAAATAATATAATTTAGATTTCTTTTAGTTATATGATTTTGTATAATTTTAATCATTTATTTTGGATTATAAAGTTCGTATTTATTGCTTTGTTTAAATTTCATTTAATAATAATTCTAAAAAAATCTGATGTAATATTTAATTAAAAGTTAAAATAATCTTATGTTCCCTTTTTGTTTTTGAAATTTAAAAGCATCGGTCAGTGATAGATAATAGATTAATTAAAGAAAAATTCCCCAAAATATAATTAGTAGATGTAAAATGTAAACAATAGAACGGCAGCTTTCTTTAATTAAAAACCAACAAAATGCGTTGATTATCCTCAGGGCAGATTAAATAGAACCTAAAAATACCTTAACAAAAACGTGAGAGATCAAGATAAAAAAGAGGCCATCTTAGACTTGCTGGAGACATTCACTTAAACTTTAGCTTTGCTCTCGATCACTGGGAGTCTCCAAAATATAAAATAATTTGTTCCTGCCAAGGTATGACCGAGTAAAGCACCTAGATTATTCTCCATCAGGAGATGGCCTGTCGGATGCTGAACTTTCCATTGCCCGTCATAAATTAACCATGAAGATCTGCTGCCTGAAATAAATGAGAAAGCTGCTGCTGCTGTGAAAGTAAAATGAAACATCTAAATACAAGAAAGAATGGCCACTCATGAACTATTTGCTACTTAACCAATGAACTCAGAAAACTTCTTATAAAACAGGTACCTGTCTGTATTCAAACTCTAGAGTACTCTAATAATATGTTATAGCTCTTCTTCATAATACTTATCTAAATTATAAAATGTAAAACTACCATCTGTATAACTAAAATTGAATAATTAATTTAATGTGTAAATTTCTTTACTAATCTAGCTTACCTCATTCTATCTTGGGTGTGTATTTTTAAAATCTACATTTTATCTATATTTATTATCTAATTATTGCATGCTCACAATTGTCTCTATTTTCAAAGTTTAGATCTATGATCGTTTGAAACAGTGAATGCGTGTCACATTTTCATTAATATGTATTTTCCTAAATAACTTAACTTCCATATAAATCGACACGCATTCAATGGCATCATTTATTGTAATGCAGGGGTCTACTACTTCGCAAATGGCTGACGTATTAGTTACAATAAATCCCAATTTATATCTGTTTTGTATTTATTAAATCATCATGAATAATTCCAGAAAATTTACATTTCTTTGAGAGTCACCAACATTCTTTAGTAAATGTTGATAATGTAGGGCCGAATTAGAAATCTATTTAAATCTCATCCTAATCTTTTGTACATTATACATGTGTTACGTTTTAGAGACACGATGACCCATTCCGCCGTGAAATTTCCAGATTCTTCAGGGTTGAAATTAACCCCAGTCGTCCTACACAAGCAGGCATAACCCGCTCCCGTAGGACTTGACAATGTCATGCAGCCAGCCGGCAAAACTGCGACATGGACCGCTTGTCCCTGGTTATGCTTATGTGACACCTTACTTCGTCGGGCCGATGGCAGAGACCAGCCTGACATTCTTATAAACTCATTCACGGCATTGCAGTTTCGATATACTGCCATTCCATATCGCCTTTCTAAAGCATGCCACATGTTCCTTTACTTAGTTTTATTATTCTAAACATATCACTTCGCCTCTGCATTATCTGCATAATTCACTCTCAAATAAATGTTTGCCCTTAGTTATAAATAAATATTTTAATTAAATAAATATATGTCTGCCATTACTCCTATAACCCATACTTTAGACTCTTGCATTGCAAAGGTATAAATCCCTCCAGGCATGCATTAGAAATACTCACTCGAGAATTTTAGGTAGCTAGATTACACCTTCAAATAAATGTATTCCTTTTGTAAACCTTTCAGTATCGAAAATACCGCTACTGAAATCCTCAATATAAAATAATGTCTAAATAAATAAATGTATTCTTTAAAATATAATCATGTCACAAATCCCACTACTGAAGCTTTAAATCCACAAATATTATTAGTAAATGATTGTTTTATTAAAATGTATTAATAAATAATTTTAAACTATACGTCTGCAGTTACGTTTCATTTAATTGATACCAATTCTATATAATATTTCCTCGATTATGTAAATATGAATGTTTAATTAATATTAGTTTGGTTATTGGATAACTCGAGAATAAAATCATGAGTCTCTTGCATATCCCTGACCACCATGCCTAAGGAAATCTTTACTAATATCGCATCAGATGCGTTGTTTTGTGGATCATATTGTGGAACCGATAAACTATGTTCAAAGTCAGTACCACGGGTGGCTTCGCTACTCGATGGTGCTGCTGTTCTGTATGGTGGTCGAATTCTGCACTATGTTTACGAGTCACACGTTTTCTGAACGTTACAATATATATATATATATATAATTATAAAAAATAAATTTGGACAAAAGAGATAAAATATAAACAATAAAAGACACAAATATGTATGTAATAATGAAATATATAACAAGATTAATTACTGTGATCAGTTTTGGGAATATAATTTCAAATCATATGATTAAGAATGAATTTTTAATATTTATTCCTGATACTCATTTGAATCAAAATGCTTTTAAAAACTATATTAAGCTATATTTAAGAACTTCTATTAAATACATAAAAATTGATATGTCTTCAACTTATTTCTTAAGTTTATTTGAATATTATAGAGTGGCTATGATAAAATTTAAATAGATACATATACTCTTGAAAGCAGATGCAAAATACATTTTAGGTAAATTATCCAGTGCAACTATTAAAAAATGTTATATGAAGATTGATAGAAAAAAACATTACTGTTAGAGGACTAAGAATAAAACTAAATGAAATTTATTTACAATTCTTATCTGAAAATCATGATATAATATTGCTAACGGAAACATGGCAAAATCACAAATTATAGGTGATAGATACAATATTTATAAACAAAACAGAAATGATTGTATAATTAGAAGGGGAAATGTAACACTTATTACAGTAAATGAGATGTTAATTGGTAAATATATTAGTGAAATTAATTATCCAAATGCATCAACTTGGAGTTGAAATTTAATTAAGCAATACTAAAAAATTACTTTTATCTTCTATATATAGTGAATCAGACAGATCTTTAATAAATCACATATATGAGAATTATTTATTTAAACTAATTAATTATAATCATAGTGTTTGTTATTGCTAGTGATTTTAATTGTCCTGATCTATACTCAGAAAACAGTACTAAGGCATTCAGCTTACTCAGCCTAGTACATATTATCAAGCTAAAACAAAGCAATACAATTAAAATATTGCATTTGACTGTGCATAATAATAATTATAAATTAATATGTAAATTATTATCATAAATAATGTTACCTATAGATAAATATCATCCACCACTAAAATATTAATAGATTTAGCATATAAAAGAAATAAGAAATGCAGTCAGCAAAAAGATTTTACAAAGGTTAATTATGATAAAATATATACAAGTTTTAAAATTATGTTTGGAATTAGTGATGTAAATATGGCTATTGAGAAATTTTTGATCATTTATAATAATATAAATCACAATAGACCAAACACTATTTAACTAAAATGTAGATTTCCTATCTGGTTTATTGCAGAAGTCAGATTTATTATAAAGAGAAGAGAACACTATTATAAACAAATTATTAAAACAAAAAACTGAATATATTATAATAATGTAATAAATCTAAGGAAAGTTATAAAAAAAGATTATAAAAATTATATAAAAAAATTAAAAATGAATTTTAAATCAGAGTTTAAAGCGTTTGGAATTTTATTAAACATATTAATGTAAGAAGGAAAAGCATAGCCTTGATATCTAATTATAATGGTATAACTTTAAAGAAATTCTGTCAACATTTTGAAAAATATTACAATAATGACACAAAAATAAATGAAACAACTCATAATTATAACCAAAGAGATTCTAATAATTCATCAAAAATGGATTTTTTCCCATAGAAAGTATAAATTAGCAAGATATTGAAAGAGTAATAAAAAAACTCAGAAATAAAAAAAAAAACTTTAATTTGTATAAAATTGCAATATTTATTCTGAAGGGATGCTGTGGATTGTTTAATACAAAAAGTATTGCAATCATCATTAGATAAGATTTTCCCTGAGAATTTAAAAATAATTAGAATTGTATCTCTTTATCAAAATAGTACAAAAGGTAATCCAAAATGCTATAGAGCAATATCGATTTTATCATTTTTTTTCTAAAATTTTTGAAAATTGTTTTTATTCAAATATAAACAATTGATATTAATGAGACTATACCAAAAACTCAATATGGTTTTGTACTGAAAAATTCTATTATTACTAAACTTGTAACAATTCAATACCATATAAATCATGCCTTAAATCTTGGAAAATAATTGTTATCATATAACTGAATTTGTCAACTGTATTTGATTTGGTTTCCCATAAATTATTAATAATCAAACTAATAAAATTGAAAATACATATAAAAGTAATTAATTGGGTAGCTACTTACTTAGAAGAGTGTAAGTTCTATATCCATATCAATAATGAAGCTAGTAAGTTGAAAATCAGTAAAAAAAAACATACCTCAAAGAAGAGCTTTGGCTCAATTACTATTTAAGATTATTACTGTAGATATAAGTGAAGATAGAAAGTATTCAGAAATTTTATCACATGCAGATAATGACAAAATATTTAAGGTAATAAGTAATTTATTTGACGTGATTAAATTACAAGATAATTTAAATCATTTGAAAACTGGTGTATTATAAATAGCATGAAAATAAATATTGAAAAAAATTTGTTGAATCACATATAAGAAACTCTACAACTTTTGATTCAAATTACTATATAGATACAAAAAAAAATTATAAAAAAGAATCTCACAAAAATCTTGGAATAAACTATAAGGAAATACAAAAGAAAGGTTATAAAATCACAGAGAAAACATTGAAAAATAATAAAAACTTCTCCATAGAAACGTTTATTTTTGTTTCAAATTCTAGTATTGTCAGCAATACACTTTGTATCAGAAATATGTAACAGAAATAATGTAACAATGGTGGATGGATATGTTTCAGAAAATATACAACAATTTCATTAAATATGTAAATACTGATTAAAATAAGTACTATTTTTCACCAGTAAAACAAAGATAATTAAAACACCTAACATTGTTATATAATATTTTACATAAAATCATACTTTTATCATATTGGGTAATCAAAATTAAATTTAAAGAAGCAATCAGAAAGACAAGATATTATAAAAAACTAAAAATAACAACCGCTAAAACATATATTTATATCACTCAAGTTTGTAAAGAATAAGCAAGTTATATAACACTACTGATGTTAACATGCTTTATCTTTTGATAAAACAACATTTTAAAATATAATAAAAACTATATTTTAGAAATATAAACTATATAAATTTTATATCATTTACTATCATTACCGTTTTATGGTATATATATTTTCTTACTGAACTGAATATGTTTTAAAAGGAATAACAATCAAGTGAATATATATATATATATATATATATATATATATATATATATATATATATATATATATATATATATATATATATATATATATATATATATATATATATATATATATATATATATATATATATACTGTTTCATTTTATGGTTCAGGTAATTTAAATAGAATGGTTAATAATTCAAAAGATAAGTTAGAAAAAAATAATGTAATATAATTTATAGAATTTTTTGTGGGTGTAACTTATCATATGTGGGGGAATCTAGATGTAATATGGAGAAAAAAATTAAAGAACATAAATTGTTATATAAAAGAGTTTTGAAAAATGTACAGATATGTAATGATAATAATAATGAAGTCAAGTTATATACTGAATCTGTTTTTTATGATCATGATAGAAATTGTAATTTTAAGTTTAATTTTGATATAAATAAAATAAAAACTTTAGGCCAAGAGAGAGATAATGAAAAAAGAAAAATTAAAGAGGCAGTTTTTATTAGTAGGTATAAAAATACGATAATAAACAGACAGTCAGCAAATGTTAGGATTAATGAATTGTGGGATATTTAAATCAACATGTGTTTCCGGTTGGTAATTGATGATTCCATTTTGAAAATTGAGTTGAAAATGATTATGAATATAATCGAAAATATTTCTTTATGAGTTTTTATTTATATTATATTATAAATTGTTTACCATTGTTTGGAATATATTTAAGTTTCGTTATTGTATTATTAATATTAGTGGACATTTATTTTGTTATAAATATATATAAGAAATAATCCCAATGCACACTGCTAACTGCAATTAAATATCAAATCACTCTTCCAAATGTTAATGAATAATTTGAGATCATTATTAATTTAAATTCCATGTCTTTTGATTGACATCATCACAGCTTACCTTTTAGACTGGCTGCTTGATATTTGACTTATATATGTAAAATCACAGTGAGCATGGCTGAAATTACTTAAGGTTTGGAAGAATGATATATATTGTACAGGATAGAAAATCCATCCTTACTTTTTGAAGTTCTAGTATGGTTTTAAAAATGTCTTTGATATTGTTTTACTTAAGGAATTGTAAATAAGTTGTTAGTGTTATTGTTATTAATTGTTTTATTGTTATTTATTTCAGGTTTATTTATTTATTATGATATGCTTTATTTTGAGATAAATTGTGATAGTGGCGATATGTATGTGTATAATTATGAGTGTGTGTATAAAGAAATAATCGTTAGCAGCAGTATTTAAATTGCTAAATATAATTATATTGTAACTTTATTTAGTTATTTATCTTTTTTTTTTTTAAATTATAAAAGATATAGTAATTTTATTCTGGTTGTTTAAATATTCATTTGGTTTGTAAATTACAACATAAATTTTTCAATATAATATATTTGTATTTTTTTTTTATTATTGACATTATTTTTTTTTGTTAGAAAAAAAAATCAATTTAAAATTGCTAAACAATAGGGTTAAAGTTTTTTTTAATCAGCATGAGATTTTACAACAATGGGCTAGGAGCTGGCTATGGAACCAGGAGAATTGTCATTATTATTATTACTACTACTTAATAAGGAAAGGAAGAAAAAAGACATAACTTTTGTTTGTCATTTCTCCAAATTTTTCTTATAAATTTCCTTACAAAAATTATTGAATTAAGGATTAATACTAAATATGATTTGCTAAGTTCAACTTTATCATTTTGAGGTTTGCCTCTTTTACTTGCCCATCTACCAACATTGGAAATTTCATGAAGCACAAAACCGTGTTCATAAATAAGTTTAAAAATAGCTATTTGTAATTATATATCCTAGTACAATTTTCAAATTTCTTAATCATCCAAAGTAATTTTCAACTTAACTGGTACATAATTGTATATCAAGGAAATGATTGAACTCAATTGTTTAATAACAAGGAACCAATCTGTTAATTTACTTATAATATGTACATATTTTAACATCACTTCGAGCCATTTTAGGATGAATAAAATAAGTGAAAGTGCTTGAAATAACTGGGATTTGAAAATAACAGGACACTAAAGCAGTTAGATGGTAACAGAATTTATCTTATTTTTTATTGTCTATTTTTTATGTAACATTTAAATATATCTTTATGAAAAAATATACAACTGAAATCTTTGGAAACTAGCTTACAAATTTCTTTTGAATGTTAAAATGTTAAGAATGATGAAAGTCAATTTTAGTATATATGTTTATTTATTTATTTTAAAGACATTTTATAGCTTAAACTATGCAAATATGTTGTAATTATAAATATATATAATATTTTTTTTTTTTTACTTTTTATTTGATTCGCGTTTGTATACAGGTATACTAAATAATAAAAGTCATTTGTCAATTTAAATTGGAAAGCAATAAATTATATTTCATTGCATAGGAATTGTATAAATGTATAAATTTATAGAACTGTATTTATAAGTAATATCATTGTTTAATAATTATCTTAGTTCTTCAATTATTATTCTTAGAATTTGGTTGCATTTTATTCATGTCCAATAATTTTCATAGGTTAAAATATTTAATAGTTCATACTTGTGTGTGTTATATCTTAATGCCAATATTCCATATGCTAGTCATTATCTTTATTTATATTTAAGTCACTTGCCTTTTAAATTTATTTGTTGGTGCAGACATTACTTAATGTTTATTGATGTTACAATTATAGTTATAACTTTAGTCCACTATTGTGAAGTTTTTATCTTGGTATTGTTAGTTGTAGAATAGCCTTAGTATGTCAGGCCTTATTTATTACAGTTATTATTATTACTGGATGGGGCATATAAATTCCCCAACTGTATTGTAGTTATCCATGAGTTGATAGTGCTTATATTTCCAGTGATTGTAATCACATATTCCTAGGTACCTATTGTTGTTGTTTTCAGTGAGCCTCTCCATATATTTTCCTGATGCACTGAGACAAAAGGTCCAAGCATCCTATTTTGTCTCAAATGTAGGTGTTATTTTGGAAGCCACCATGCTTTTGATATATTTATGCTAGTTGCATTCCAGATTCCTCTTTTTGGATCTATCATTCATGAGATTTAATTACAATTAAATTTTCCACCACAGTAGATGAAGTTGCTTGTATTTTAGTATGTAGTGTCAAGATAAGTTTGTTTAAAGGATGCACTCAGTTATGTTAGTGCTTTAAAGTATAAGAATGTCTCTGTTTTATGCTATCATAATTTGTAATCTTTCACAAACCAACCAACAATATTTTGTAATTGTAAATGTTTAAAGTTATAATCATATGGCCAGTTGGTACAATCTACATATGTTATGTATATGCTATGATCATCCAGAACTTTTCCAATGTAGATGTAAATCACTTAGTTATATCTAAATGTTTATTTAAATGATTTACATTATGTGGACATTGAATTTATAACTTGTGGGTGTATAAATGACTTCTGTTAAGCCTCATTCACTGAATCCATATAATATTTGCTTAATTCAGTCATTTAGTTATTTTCTACTTTAAAGTAGTATTCATTTAAAAATGTATTAAAGAAATACTTTTATGACTTAAATTATTAATACAACAAGATATCTCCAACTTGTTTATTTATTTGTATATTTATTTAATTCCATAAAAGCTTATACAGTTCTTATGTGAATATAAATTGCAAATTATAAGTGTTGTTGTTAAACCTGGTACTTAATTTATATATAAAAATCGAGTATTGGCAAAATAAAACCATTATTATGTTTTCCAGATATGTATATGTATGCTATTATATAAATCTAAAATTGCAATCTTGAAATAAAGTTGTGTCATTTATTTTATATAAAAGAAGGACTTTGAGTTTTATTTGAGGTTTATTAATTTTTCTTTTCTCTATTTTTAGTACATCAGTTCTACAAGCTAGCAGATATAAAAGTATTAAATTATTGGTAATTTCAATTAAATAAATATATTTTGGATTCAATAAAATTCCTTTTGTTCCAAATTATATTTGGTATATAATTAATTGTAAGTTAAATTAACCCTGAGAACTAATTGGTAACTACTCTAGTCAATGCTCTATACTATTAAGATTATTTTATATAGTTAGCCATGGTAACAGTATATTTTTAGTAAATTTATTTTGAGGCAGTTTTTTTTTCTCTTAATATGTGTATAACATGCTATATATAGGTTATTACACTTCTTATATGTATAATATTTATATTGAGTTGAATGATGGAAGATATTTTATTTCTTTTTGCATGGCACATACATTTTATTATAATTGGCAAGTTAATATGAAGCTTGATTACATGTAGAGTTTCAAATTGTATTTTCTCATTATAATTACCGCACCATCGTTAGGGCATGGTTAATTGATGATTAAATTTGATGAAGAGTTTTATTTACTATTACAATTGGCCTACCAACATTTAGGGCCTTTTTATTCTAGTATATGTGTGGAATATGCTTGATTCATTACCATTCGTTTACGAGGATGGAGAAGGTTATATATACGTTCCATTACAATTGTTGTCCAACATTTTAGGCATTCATTTCTCAATCTATGTACATAATAAGCTATATTTATATCATTTTCCATTACTATATATATATATAGTATATGGATAAATATATATATATATATATATATATATATAGATAGATATATATATATATATATATATATATATATATTTGGATTATCTATCTGTAAATGGTTTGTATATATCAAACTATTTGGAATATATAAATAAATTAAATTAAATTATTATATGAGAATTAGAAAAGTACTACATATACATAAAATTCATCAGATTTTATTTTTATAGTGCATTTATCCTTAAATACCAACTCATATATGTTCTATGGAGTGATCAATGTACTAACACCCATTACGCTCCAACATTCCAGCTTATCAAAGAATTCTATTCATGTAGCCAGTCCAACTGATCAATAAATAGGCCTGTGACATGGGTAAAAAATCACTTTCATGCAAGTTAAATCCTGGCATACACATACCCCAGTTCCATGAAATACAGTTTGTAAATAAAAAGAAAATGAATTCTATAAAAAAAATTAACAAAATATAGAGAAGCAGAAGAACATAAAAAAAAGTATAGTTATTTACACTATTCATACTTTTACTTCTTTATTTAAATATTAACTCTCCTGGCTTTGGCAGTCACAAAAGAACTTTAAGAAATTTTCTTTAGATCTCATAAATATGCTAATATGATTCTAAAAAGTTGTGACTGGAATTGCCTTTAGAAAAATTATTATTATCTTAACTAATATAAAATTTTCAATTAATTTTTGTGTTCAGGGAATGTTTGGTCAAATGTCTAGAGCATTATAATTAGAACTTGATGTAAAAAATCAGAAATTTCATGTCTTTCACTCTCAGAATTACAACTTTTTTCAACTTCTTTCTTTGTTTGGAACTCCAAAAATCTCATTTGATATTTTATTTGTGTTGTCATGAACTGGAAAGATCAGAAACAAGCAAATATAAATATTTTTCAAGTAGAATAAAAAATATGCCCAAGACCCAATAATTCAATAACAAGAGGAGTAATTTAAAATTATTTCAATGCAAATAATTAATTATACAATAAAATTAATATAAATATTTTGAATTGAATATATGCATACATGCTAGGTCACAAATCTAGAAAACCTGATATACATATATAATCTTAATGTAAACATTAAAAGCATAAAGCTAAACTAGTCAATTAATAATCAAAATTAAACCCAAATCCATAACTCAATGAGACTAAGCAATTAAACTGTAAACACTACCAATGGTTTCATTGCTACAAGCAGCAGACTTCTTAAGCATAAAGAACTAGAAAATAACAACATATTTAAACTAAACATTACTCATAATTCCACTTACTTCCCATACACTGTTAATATTAAAGGAACTATTCCTGAGTAGTGTATATTATCCCTTGTTTTCTGTAAGAAGGTATATATAGATCAGTATAGTTTGAATTTAAATGAAAATATAAGGATACATAAAAGTAGGGTTAGAAATAAATATTTTAGTTCTGCTTTATATGTCCATGAAAAAGATACAGGACACACTATTAATTTTGATGAAGCTAAAGTTGTCATCCTCAAGAGAAATGAAATATAAAAAAATTAAAGAATTTTTATTATTAAAAATTTATGATTCTGAAGCCATTAACTTATTTAAAAGATCTTTTAATATTAAGGGTGTATGGGAAGTAAGTGAAATTGTGGATAATGTTTAGTTTAAATGTGTTATTTTGTAGTTCTTTACAATTGAGAAGCCTGCTTGTAGCATTGAAATCATTAGTAGTGTTTAAGAGTTCATTTTCTTGACTAGTCTAGTTGAGTTGTGAATTTAAGATAATTTTGATATATAATCTTATATAAGTAATTCTATTTTTAATTTACTTACCCATGTAATCTATGAAGTCTTATTGGGCTTAACAAAAACCTAAAAGTCAGAGTGACCAATAGGGCTCATTATCTGAAGCTAGGGGCTGATTCTCTGGGATATGACATCCATAGTGTTTCCACCTCCAAAGTCTGAATGATTTTGCAGCTCTGTTCCCCAGAGTGAAAAGAAAGAAGCATCAATTCTTTTATTTTTTATATAATGGCTTGTCTTTATGATCAATTCTGGAATACACTAGTTAGAGCAAAGCTGACATAACACTTAGATTTCTTTACCAATAATTTGGTCAACCTTAACCAAAATTTCAATTAGCTTCATAGAAATAGTTATTGTTTCAAATCCCATTAGTTAATTAGTTTTAATTTAATTCAGAATTTCACATGACTATTTTTTTAACATTTTTTATTAACAAAGTTTAATGATAAAATATTTTCACTATTATTTAATTTTTCATGGCTTGTTATTCCACTATCAATGATTTCATCAGTTTGTATATTACTATATTTTATTATATTATGTAGGTATTATATAATTTGACATTTTAAATTTTCAATATTGTTTATGTGATAAATTTTTAGAAACCATTAGCTTGTATTTGTACTTTTATTTTAATGTTAGGTTAGGCTGATTAACTCTAAAAATATAAAACAGTTTGTTCCACTACATAACAAATATTTTTGACACTTTATCAATAGGGCATCCATTTGTAAAAGCTTTAAAATAATATTATATAATTATTACATTCAACAAACTGGCATGAAATAATATATTTATTCAATATGATGAAATTTAAAAAAAATCAAACAAATCCACCTTTTTTTTTTTTACTTTTTCAATGCTTATTTTGTTAAATTAAAATTAATCCATTTGATAGTTTCAATTACCCAGCAATCTTCCTCAGAATGTCTTCTTACTAATCAAGCATTTTGAACTGTCACTAATTTGAACTACTAGATGCATTGACGAAGTAAAAACAAAGGTGGATTTGTTTGGTTTTTAAATAATTTTATCAAAGCATAAAAAAAGATAAGTTGATAATGAAATTTGTTAAAAATTAAATATTTTGATACATATATTTTTAAATATTATTTTTTTTGTACTAATTCTGATTTCCTTCAATTTGAACTGCCATATGCAATCAAAAACAATAATTTTGAGATATATTTCGATAATATTTTGGAACAATTACAAGTTTTTTATTTTGACAACAAACTTTATGACTATCCTAATCTAAAAAAAGCATATTAATATTTAAATACATGCACAGTATTTATACTTTAAGCTAGATATAATTAAAGGGGATTTGAATACAGATTTTCAAGCTCCCTTCAATTATCCACTCCATCTTATACAACCAATACACATGGCCACATACATGTAAAAAAGGTAAATAATCTCCAATATACATATTTCATGCTGAACCAGCATTTATCAGTTAGTCCGATCATCATCTCCCACACACATATATAATCAGTGCTTGGTTTATATTATGATAGAAAATATTCTAACATTAATAGACAGGCTTTGAACATTCCATCATCAGATTTTCAGTGATATGCATGATTGAAGTGTTGAAGAGTGGAGAGTATTGAAGCCTGTTCAGATTTGCTATCTTAATATAAACTGAGCAATATATATATATATATATGTGTGTGTGTGTGTGTAAAATAAAGTCTCTGTTAATATATATATATATGTAAAATAAATAAAATATCCGTTAATTAAAAACAATATTGTAATTATAATTGAAATAATATTTTTAACGGTTTACAAACAATTACAAACAATCTTTAAATTCGCAGAAGTACTTTCGGTTAGAAAGTAACCGAAAGTACTTCTGCGGATTTAAAGATTATTTGTAATTGTTTGTAAACCGTTAAAAATATTATTTCAATTATATATATATATGGGAGATGATGATCCAGAGCCAACTGCTGGTTCAGCATAAAATACGTATATTGGAGATCATTTATCTTTTTCACATGCGTGTGGTCATGTGTGTGACTGCAGGCAACATAAAAAAAGTAGGTTCAAATTCCCTTCAATTACATATAGCTTAAGTATATACATTATATTTATATTTCAATTTTAAAGAAATTATTAATAGTATTGCGACATTTTTATATAAATTAGAATATTTAAATAAGGGTGATAGAACAATCTAAACATTTTAATTTACATATTAATTTTGTTAATTAGCACGGTGACATGACATTGCGCTTGTTCGATTTAGTACAAAGGTAGAATGTATACGTGGGATATTTCAAACAAATTGTCACAAGATCAAGTAAAAAAGTAATCCTTTCATATTTAAAAAAATAGTTACAATCAGAATGTGTTTCTCACAATGAAATGATTCTGAAATCAAATTTTTTCTTTGTGCAAAAATATTGTTAATTATCATGGTGACCTAGCATCAATCTATTCAGGTAAACACAATGGTAGAATGTATAATGTATACTGTAATACATTTTGAGCAATTAGTTCAAGACTAAGTAAAAAAGTAATCCATCTTATATTTGAATAAATATTACCTACAATCACAATTCATTTGTAAAGATCCGTTTCATTTTTTGTTTGACTGCCTGTCTAACAATTAATTTATTCAGATTTTATCTCACACTTTCCTCCACATCTATATGTCTATTAATTGGTCATTCAGAAGATCAATCGATCACTCAATAGGTTATTATAGTCATTTATTTAACTATCTATATTATGTACCTATTTACATATCCTCTTATCTATCATTCTATCCATTTGTATATTTTTCTGTCTATCCATCATTTTTCCTACATACCATTCACTCAACTACACTTTTATTTACACATTTATTAATCGTCGATGTATCTGCTTGTCTATTTATTTGATTTATGTCTGTTTTTCTTTCTATCTTTTTACTCGCCTATTTATTCATTTTATTATTTTTCCCATTTATCTATCAGTCAGTCTGTTTTTGTTCCGTAATATCTATCTTGAAACTATAGAAAGAGATTTGGGAAATAATTAGCGCATTATTAAAATAACGGTGATTTTATTTCTTATAAATTTAACTAACGTTAAATAAAAAAAATATTTTTTCAGTGTCACTTTTAAAAATCAAAGTATTTAACAGAATTTATAAATATTCATCAAAAGGCGATTTTAATAAATTTGAGTGTGCTTTAAATTCAAATAAAAATATTAGACGTATTATTAATACTTTGAGTAATACTATAAATTTTACTTAATAAATAAAGTATAAAAATTTTAAACTGTGACAATGATGTTACGTAAATATTTTTATTTCGCATTTTCTACTAAATCATTAAGTCATACAAGATTTACTGTCTATATACAGATGGAAATGTCACCAATGTTCACCTCACTTTGTGCAAAAATGTATTATTGTTATGTTTAACAGAATGAATAGTTATACTACTATTTTGTAATCATTAGATTCATTTATGTATTGTAAGATATGCGTTGCATATTGTAATATTAAAAGATATTGGGTGAAATAAAAGATTAAATAAAAATACATTTATAAATCATTCAGATTATAAAAGATTATTGTTTTCACTTTTGAAGAATAAATAATTCAGAACTCTGTGTGATTTAGTGCAGTGGTAAAGCATGAGCATCTGGAACTTGAAGTTCTCCTTTTGATTCCAGTTTGGCATTTCTGGTGCTTGAACTCCTTATGAACTTCAGAACAATAGTCATTTACCACTAATTATTCAATATAAAATAATTTTAAATTGATTTGGAAAAACCAGGATTTAAATCTAAAATACAATTTTTCAATATTAAATTAGATTGCAATTTATCTTATTTCAAAACATTTAAATGACATTAAAATACATGATTGCATTTTAATGTTGCTGTTTTGGGTTTTGTTTTGTTTTAAAAAAAGAAATGAATATCTACAAATTCTATGAAATATTTTTTGAAAGTAAACTTTTTCAAAACAGCTTTTAAAAACACTTTTAATCTTCCAAAATCTGCACATGAGTATTTATTATTGCATACAGTAGAGATCATATATATATATATATATTATTTACTTCAAACAAACAATACTTATTTGACCAATACAGATTAATTGTTCAGTTAAATATGTCTAGATATTCATTTACTGATCGCTATTGAATGGACCATACAGTTTGTCTGTGAAATTTCCCTTTAAAAAAATCCTGTCTTCAATTTGGAAAAAATTTAAAACTAGTCAGATTGAAACTCCAGTTCATGGCATCACATTATACCAATAGGTCTTCTGAATTTATTTCAAGAGCCCAGATATAAAATGAAATCTCTCATTCATTTTCATATGTGTTTAAATTTTCTGAATTATCAGATAAAAATTAATTTTTGAAGACAAGCACCTCATTAACTTAAAATTTTTTATTGTCGAATGTCTCAAACCAAAACAAAACAAAAAAAAAATCAATAATCATTTGAAATTTTCGTCTAAAAATTTTAGTGCAAAAGTAGTAGTCAAATAAAATGAATTCTCTTTTATGCAGTATTTAAAATACTGCTTGAGCTTGATCTTATTTGGAAAGAAAAATGTTTGACTTTATAGATTGTTATTATATATTATCCAGAAAAAAAGTTATGTGTGTTTTAATTTTGTATTTTCTACTCTTATGTATATTTATTTCTTTGGAAATATTATCATGTTAAAAATTCTTCATAAATACTGTAAGTGGAATAAAAGCTTTTATGTAGACTTTCACTCATTTTCGTTGACATAGATAATGTGATATGGTGATCTTTCTAAGTAGATAATTTATTAACAATCAATAAAGTTTGACATCAAACTTTTCATGCATTTACTAGATTTACTTCCTTTTTGGTAGTCACTGTTTGACTCTGAGAATATTCTTTAAAGCAGATATTTTAAATCCTTAAACTGTGACGAGACCCGTCAATTAATATCAACGCCAAACACTTTTTGAAAATAAATTATTAAACTTTAAATATATCAGTGTTTTAGTTAAAGTAAACTAAATATATATATAAATAACACAACTTAGAATTTACAAGCAATTTTCACAGTCACATTTACACACACACAAACATCTATCACTCATATATGTCAATAGTAATTAATTTGAATTATGTTAATTTAGTAAATTAAACATTAACAATTTCCATAAACTGTAGTTCAAATTTAGGCAAAATAAAATTTGGAAAGATTTTTAGATTCCAAACAAATCTTTTTTTTTTTCAGGTAATTAAAGACTATTAAAATAGCTAGTGGAAACATATTTGTAAATGAATATTTAACTATCATTACTTATAAAGTATAGCTAATATCGAAAAAGTGTATTATACCATTTGAATAATATTCTAGTTTAATGATCTTTAAATGACTGTTGTAAAAAATTTTCCTTTGAGGAGAATTGTTTAAATGCTGCTTAAGATTCTTTTTTTAAACCTTAGTTATCAATTTCTTTGAAATAATCCGGAAATTTTTCAAATAAAAAAACTAATTATACCTTTAAAATAAAATAATTTATCACAAAACAAATTTTGATTTGTTTTCTAATAGTATGTAAAATGTATATTGAATGTATTTATATACTGAAATGTTAATCAGGATTTTATGTAAATACATTATGTAATTTCATTTTAAAAGATATTTATTTATATAAGCAAAAACTTTTAAAAGTTTGCTATAGACGACTTGTAGTAAATCTGTTTACTAAAAAAAAAAAGTAAAAAGAAAATAGAGAATATTTAGAAAATTTTCAGTATGGCAGCATTACAGCAAACCTTTTGATTTAATTCTCTACATATCCACATTCAATTATATTTATAATTATTTAATATATATAAAAATAAATATGACATAACTAGATTTTTTGAGTAAATTTAACGAATCTAGAATGAGAATAAAATATATGATAACAATAACCAGTGAAAGATGCAATTGTCATATAATAATAGTCATTATGCAAAAATGTTGGTAGTACACATAAGCTGAATAGTAAAAAAAAAACAGAAATATTGAAAATATATTTTGTGATAAAGTATTATAAAGGAGTTTGCTATTAACTGAAAGGAGACCCTTTGATTCCTCTTGGAGGACTTAAAGGAACTATACAGGGCAAATTTCTAATGTCCACTTCATATGTTCTTGCCATTGTAGTTGTTATTACTATGTGATTATTCATATAGTATGTGAATGTGGATGGGCTGCTCACCAACACGCATTATCCAGAATGGTGGTTTTATTGGCTTTTTACCTCTGAGTGTAAGATGAAAAAACACCATGGTCTTTCTTCTCAGTTGCCTGATAAGGCAGAATGAATGTGTAAATGATAAGATATTTTTAATATATATATATATATATATATATATATATATATACACACACACAATTATGACAGACAAAAATAAACCATGGCCTTATTCCCAGAAGGCTGTAAAGTCACCAACCAAGAAAGCAGTTGGTGGCCAAAGTCGAAGGGTGCTAAGAATCCCCTGAATGCAGACCCAGGCTGCCATTTCATGATGACTTCTTATTTAGGTACTTACAACTGCAGATCACTTTCAAGTGAAGGAAGATTGCAAGAATTTGAAGAAGAACTGTCTTATATTAAATGGGACATTATTGGACTTTGTGAAGTTAGAACAAAAGGTAAAGAGACAATTGATTTAAAAAGTGGACATGTACTCTATTATAAAGACATAAATATTGGAAATACAAGTGAAGTAGGATTCATTATAAATAAAAAGTGGAAGAACAACATTGTGGAGATTAATGGTGTATCAGACAGAGTGGTAAGATTAGTTATACAGCTTAATAGCAGATATCAAATGCAGATAATTCAGGTTTATGCCCCAACAAGTTCTCATAGTGATGAAGTAGTAGAAGATTTTTATATGGATGTACAAGTGGCTTTTGATCAGAGTAAACAACATTTTAAAATTGTTATGGGAGACTTTATGCTAGAATTGGTAAATAAATAAAAGATGAAAGTGCTGTACGTAATTTTGGTTATGGTAATAAAAATGAGAGAGGACATAGACTAGTGGAGTTTGCTGAAAAATAAAAACTTTATATTATGAATTCTTTTTTTTGAGAAAAATGTTAAAAGGAAATGGACATGGAAGCATCCAATGAAGGTACAACAGAATTGGATTATATTTTGACTAATGAAAAATATATATTTAGGATTGTAATGTTCTTAATAAATTTAACTCAGGAAGTGATCATCGATTAGTAAGATGTAAGATATGTGTTAATGCAAACCTAGAGAAACATAAAAATTATTAAGAAAAACAATTTTTACAGTTGATATTCCTAATCTTCAGAAACATTTTAATGAATTTAAATTAAAACTTACAAATCGGTTTCAAGAATAAGTAGATTTTGAACATGTTTCAGATTTGAATGAAATTAATATGAAAATAACTGATACACTTTTTTAAAAACTACAACAAAGATAGCTGGTACAAAAAAGCAGCAATTGACCAATAAAATTTCTACTGAGATTGGAGATTTTTTTATGAAAAAAGGAATATAAATATATACAAAATTGATGCATTAAAGAGAATTGAGTATCTCAAATTTTGCAAAATGGTATGGAAAAGAGTTGTAAATGATATAAGAAAGTATAACTGTGAACTTGCAAGGAAAGCTGTAGAAGAAAATTAAGGTCTCAAGAATGTAAAACAACATTTTGGGATTGGTAAGAAATTTATATCTGCAATAAGATAAAAAGATGGAATTATTACTAAAAAGAGAGATGATGATATGAAATGGGTAGAACACTTTTATCAAGAATTATACAGTAATAAAGAACAAGTATGTTTTAGTTCTATTACATCTTCTTAATTGCCCAGAATTTTAAATGAAGAAGTGAAATATGCAATTAAATGTATGAAGAAAGAAAAGGTTCCAGGTAATGATGGAATTGTAATTGATATATTAAAAAAAGCAGGTGGAGAAATAGAATTTTTTTTAGCAAAGTTATACACCAAATGTCTAAATGATAAAGATGTACCAGATGTTTGGAAGAATGCAGTAATAATATTAATATTTTTAAAAGGTGGTAACAAAGGTATTAGAAATTACAGACTTATCAGCTTTTTATCAGTTTTATACAAAATTTTTACAAAAATAATTACAACTCGTTTACAAAGAACATTGGATTTCCACCAACCAAGAGAACAAGCTGCATTTAAAAGTGGTTTTAGTACAGTAGATCATATCCAGGTATTGTGAGAAGTTATAGAAAAGACAAATGAATATAAGTTGCCATTATGTTTTGGATTTGTAGATTATGAAAAGGCATTTGATTCTATAAACATTTCTTCAGTGATTAAAGCATTGGATTATCAATGTATAGATCTAGGATATTATCATATTTTAAAGAATATTTATAAAAATGCAACAGCAGCAATTAGATTACATAATGATACTGGGAAAGTCAACATTGAGACGAGTGCCGCAAGAAGTATTTTGTGAATTAAAATGGAAAACTAAAGCAGTGAAAGTAAATGGAGATTATTTAAGTCATTTAGATTTTGCAGATGATATAGTTGTTTTTGCAAATAATGCTTCAGAGCTGCAGGAAATGTTGCAGGAGTTATCAGATGAAAGTAGGAAAGTAGGACTAAAGATAAATGTTAAAAAGATTAAAGTAATGTTTAATCAATTTGCTCAAAATATGAAAATAAAGATTGATTATGATGAATTAGAAGAAGTTAACAGTTACAAATACTTTTGTCACATTATTAATACAGATGGAAACATAATGGATAAAATTAATCATGGAATTAAACTTGGTTGGAGCACTTTCAGTAGAAATAACTTGATACTAAAAGGAAATATGCTTATGTGTTTGAAAAGGAAGATTTTTAACAAATGTATTTTACCAATTTTTACTTATGGGTCTGAGACTTGGACAATTAATAGAGGAGCAATACAGAGACTTCAGACCCTTCAAAGAAATATGGAGAGATACATGTTGGAATTAACAAGAAGAGATAGAAAACACAATGTATGGGTAAGAGAACAAACAGGTGTTACTGACCTCATTGAAAAAATTAAAAGATTGAAGTGGAGTTGAGCTGGACACCTTTCTAGAAGAGATGATAATAGATGGACAATTGAAATCTTAAACTGGATTCCAAGAGATTGTAAAAAACCCAAAAAGAGACCACATGTAAGATGGATGGATGAAATAAGAAAGTGTGCAGGGATGATGTGAAGAAGAGAAACTAAAGATCAGAGAAGATGGATTAAACTTGGAGAGACATTCATCCTGCAGTGGATTGATAATGGTTGATGATGATGATTATGAAAGTATTATATTCAAGATATAATTGTAGCTATACTTTTACAAGGTTTATCAAACTGTAGAGTAGTGGAATCTGGAGTTCAAAATCCATAGATGATGTCTGATTCTGTCAGCAATTGATTATTTAGTTTTATTTAATTGTAAATTTTAATTGAAATTGAATGAACAATAAAACAAACACGTATATAAACTAATATATAATCATAAAATTGATTTCTTATAAACATATACAAAGTTTTTTGCATTGATGGCATAGTAGTTTGCAAACAAATTTAACTTTCTGTTATATGTTAGATTTTTGGCTGACTAATACCACCAGCATTAGAGAAAGAATACATTAATTACAGGTATAATAAACCAATGACAACATCATGAAATTTCATCTCAAGATGAGTAAATGCAAAACAAAAAAGAATTCTACAAGTTTAATAATTGAAAGTTCAAATTTCGTTACCACTGTCTCTTTCGTGATTTTAAAAATATCAAGTTTTCAATAATAAAAAGAGTACCATAATGAATATACTTTAAAACATAATTAAAAATAAAGTGACTTTGATTTTATTACAAATACAATTTTTAAATACTAAATTATTTACTATGAATGTAAATATTGCTCTGAACAAAGTATGTATTATCACAAACTTTGCAGTACCATCAACATATAATTTTAATCTAAATTTAAGAGAAAAAGTAACAAACATAAAAAAGATAAAAACTAACAATTTTTAATGCAGCAATAATATATTTCGCCCTTAGGAAAAGTAATTGATTTAAAAATATTCATTTCTAGGCACATCAGTATAATTTATAATTTCTTCTATGAAGTATATTGAGAAATGTTAAGTAATATACATCCTATACTATAACTGTTTTTGATATTTACCATTTTTAAATGAGTTATACATTAATAAGTGTTTGTAAAGCCTTTATAAATTAGTAATCAATTAAAATATATACACATATTTTACTTGATGGATTAAATAGAAGTCTAAAAATATATTTTTATTTTTAGTTAAATAATAAAAATATTTTCAATGCAAATACAAAAAAAATTATATATTAGCGAAAATGTATCATCTAAAAAAAAAGATTTTAATATGAATTTATCTGTATTTGTCATTACATAAGCAACAAAGAAAATGTTCATGTACCATTACACTAATAATCGCATTTTAAAAGATATTTATTTAATTTCTAAAGAACCAATAATATTATCATTAAACGTTATTCTATTTCTTTTATTGCTTTTATTAATGCTTAAAATATTCCTTCTATTGATTTATTAGTCAGTATTGTATAAAGATTGTGAAGTTTATTTTACATATTAATATTGATTTATACATATAATAAAATGCAATATATATATATATATAAGATTTGAAATACAGGCATTCTTATACCTGAAACTTAATTATAAATATAAGGATTTGAACTCAGATTTTCAAGCAACCTTCAACTATCCCCACTATATCATACTACTTATACACATGATCACAGACATGTAAAAAATATGAGGCTGGTTCAGCATGAAATATGTATATTGGTGATTTTTTATCTTTTCTACATGTCTGTGGTCATGTGTATCAGTAGTATGAGATATTTTGGATTGTTGAATGTTGCTTGAAAGTCTGAGATCAAATCTCCTATAATATATATATATATATATATATATATATATATATATATATATATATATATAACTACAACCATTAAATGTCTGTATTTTAAATTATATAATAATAATTCAAACAAATATATTTAACACAGTATTCAAAATTAAATAATATATTCTTTCCAGAAGTACTTTCAATTGTTTCACTGACAATCTTTTTCAACTGTATATATATATATATATATATATATATACACAATCTTCCAAGTTTATATTTATTTTCTCAATAAGTTTATTATAGTATAAAAATGTGTTAACAAATTTAATACTTAATGACATTAAAATACATTATTTTAAAATATTTAATAAAAATTCTTAGTTTATTTTTAAAATGGTCTGCGGGCGCCATGGTGCCCACGGGCATAGGGTTGGGGACCCCTGATCTAGAACATTAATTTTTATAAATTTCTTGAATATATTCAAGTTGCTCATTATAAAAGGTATGAAAATTATTTTTTGTTGTGAGTGTTGAAATGTTGTTTCAGCTAATACTTAGATTTTAAGAAAACTGTATGCAAATTAAGCATGCTTTTATTCGAAAATCATAATACACTAAATAGTCATTTGTCTAGAAAATCATAAAATAAAGTCACGTGCTAAAGTCTTTAAATATTAATACAATAAGATCTGTGGGTGAGTTATAATGAAAATTGAAATATTTTTATAGTGTCTTTAATTTGATTACCTAATTAGGAAAAAATAATTAAGAATGATATACTTTTTCAAGTAAAAATAAAACAAAAACAAAATATGGGTAAAAAAAAAAAAGTAAAATAAAAATATTTGAATCATCAGTTTTAGACAAATTTTTTACCAATTCTTACTTATGCATCTGAGACAAGACTATTCACAGAATATCAATGCAGATACTTCAGATGACTCAAAGAAGTATGGAGAGATGCATGTTATAAGTAACAAGAAGAGATCAAAAATCAATATATGGGAAGAACAAACAGCTATTGTTGACATCGTTGAAATAATTAGAGACTGAAGTGGAGTTGAGGTGACTATATTGCTAGAAAAGATGATAATTAATAGATAGTTGAAATCTTAAACTAGATTCTAAGAGATTGTAAAAGATCCAGATAGGAACTACATGTGAAATGAATGGATAAAGTAAAGAAGAGTGCAGGAATGTTGTAGAGAAGAGAGAGTAGAATTTGGGGGAAAAGAATTGAACTCTGAAGAGACTTTTATCCTGCAGTGGATTAATAAAGATTGAAAATGATGATGATCAAGTTTAGTAAGTGAAGGAATACAAAAAAGATTATTTATCCATTATAACTCTCTAAATATATTTAAAATATTGCATGCTTTAGTGAAATGGTATTTTAAAAAAATGAGATTGGTTGAGATATATATACTGATTTCAGAGTAACAAAAGCAAATAAAAATAGATGTAAGCAATGGCAACAAATTTCTAAGCCAAAATATAAAAATCATAAGTAAAATGTACTTAAAAGTTTTTGTGGTAAATAAAAATTAAAACAATAAAGTATTAGTATGTTATTTTTTCAAGAGATTTAGCATAAAAATATCAAAAAATCATTACAAAATAGTTTTATTTTTGAGAAAAAAAGATATGCTAAAAAAGTGAATGGTTGGCAAAAGTTTTTTTATTCATCTTCATATCTGCAGACTGAGATATAAAATATTTAAAAGCATTAGAAGTCAGAAAAGCTTGAAAATAATTAACAAATCCTATTGCATTGAGAAAAACTCAGATTTCAACCAAAATATTTAAAGAATCCAATATCCTAAGTTTTTTATAAAATATTGGACATTTGCATATAAAATTTAAATCATGAAAATGTGTGAAAGTGTAACCTGCAATCTCTTGAATTTTATGTTGATACCTGATTAATAATATATATATATACTTCGATTCACATGAATTTATTAAAAAATAAAAACATACACAAACAAAAGTGTATGGTGGGGGGGGGGGCTCATGTTTAAAACTATTCTTATCTATACTTTATATAAATAGAAATTGGATTTTAACAATTTTAACAAGCTCACAAACTACAATAATTCACAAATCAGATTCCCAAAGAATCAATGCAATAAATATGCAAATACTGACCACTTTTCTCATATCAATTTTATCTGATGATTTTAGCATTGATAAAAAATGGTAGGCATTGTTATAAATTTATTTAAATAACTCTTTTGAAATAATACTTGTGAATGTGGATATTTTAGGAATAACACTAAAGAAATTATATTTTTTTTCAACTTCTTATGGACAAAATGCTAATAAAATGTTAAGTTTAAAATATTAAATTGTAATTCTTGATTGACAGAAAGCTCATAAAATTGATAGAAAGTGGATCAAGCGATTTTTATACATGACTACCCATGCTTTTATTCATGAAAGGTGAAGAAAATTTACTTTTTCACTTTTTAGTGCATTGTTGTAAATAAAAACATAAATTTAATTTTATTTCTCAGTTTTTAGTTTATATACATAACACTGAATGGTTGAAATTAGTTTATTACAAATCATTCAGTTTTAAATTACAAGGAATGCTCTGATAGCATCAATGTTACAATTAAAATTAAAATTTTTAATTTTTCACTAGTCTATTGCTAAAATTGTTTGTAAACTCTACGAAGTGTATTGTCATAAAAATACATATGTAAAAGTTGATCAAAAATTAAAAAGAGAGTGAAAATTGAATTACAAGATTTGATTCAGATATATAAAAAAAAAGTAGAGTAATTTAAATCAAAGTATATAAAAAATAGCAAATATTGTAAAAAGAATTAAAAGGAAAAGTGTGATAATAGCTACAATAGTAGACATTGAGAATAAGAGCTTTTAGTATAACTTTCAATAATGAGAGAGATAATCAGAGGAGAAAAATAAAGTATAGACATTATAATTTATCTGAAAATTATGAAACTTTTGCTGAATAGAATATCATTGGGTTTAAAGCATACTGATGACAAAACTTTGAGTTAAAAAGAAAACAGAAACAACTTACATGGTAAGTAGTATCATTAATGATAACCTTAATTTATCAAATATTTTAATTTTACAAGTTATAGTAACAAATGCATTAATTGAATATTTATAATCTTCTAATTTACTTGATCATGTTTTATTAGCAAAATCTACAATATGAAATGATGTGGTATGTTCTATAAAGAAATACTTGTAAAATTGTCTGGTGCCAGTATTCTTTTTTAGATAAATGAAAAATGCTAATATATTAGTAATGAAGCAGTCGGATCTGAGTTCGATCCTAGCTTCATGTTATTTACCCTAATACTAACCTTAAATTTCCGATGCAATGGGGCTTTATACGCTCAATCCACGCTAATTTCCATAATGAATAACTTATTTCAAATGCGTAGCAAAATTAATTAGTTTAGTTTAAAATTGATCAATTCTCTAAATAAATTCATGACAAAATATTCATGAATTTATATATATTAAATTGCGTGGATTGTGCGTATATATATTTGTAAATATTAAATATATATAATTGTTCGAAAGTTTCATTGCGTTGGGAATACTTGTTTTTTTTCACCTTTAAATAATTTGTAAAGTTTTGCGATTAAAAGCTACATTCCTTCCATAGGCTTTCAAATTCTCAAAAACAACAGTAAAGTTTTATTAATTAAAAAAGATAAGAATTCAATTTCTAATTAAAATCATTTCAGATTTTAAGAATTCATTTTCTAATTAGGAAAGGAATTCAAAAATTAGTTTGAAAGCCTTATCGAAGGAATGTATCTGAAAACAACTAATTATAAAAAAAACACATTGATAATAAAATGAGCGCTAGCCGGAGGCATCAGTGAACAGGATATATAGCCCTGAAAAGTCAGAAAAAAAAAGCTAGCTTTTGTTGTTGAGTAGTGCAGTGAACTCTGGGCATATAAATTGTATTTCATCATGATAGAGGGCTAAAACATCAGGAATATGGCTATGGTTCCTAAAGTCCCTAGAAATCTTCAATGGAGCTGCTGAATCTTTTCCGGACCGATCATTCTGCTAAAATTATGGAGGCTACTAAAATGCTGTTCCAATAATCAATCAATGGTGCCTACGTTTTCAACAACTTGGAGGAGTAACTTAAGGACAAGCACGGAAGGGTAATATATTTCTATAATGAACGTTAAACTTTCTGGCCAGTTCGAACTTTATTTTACTCTCCTATTTAAGAGCTCTTTATTCTTTAATGTAACATTTTTTTATAAAACCTTTTATTCATGCTACTGTAAATCTATCTCGTAATTCTTTAAATCTCTAGTCTTTAAACTCTCTCTTTTCTTACTTGGCGGTTCATTTAATATATATATATTTGTGTGCTTTATTAATGTCGTATTTAAAATTATATGCCAATAATCTTTCGACTCGATGAGCTCCTTGGTTCCATTTGCCTCACGCAAATAATATAATATAAATTTTAAATAGTTATTCTCACCCATTAGAACTAAATTTATAAGTTCTATTAATCATCGAGTCGAAAGAAAATATTATACGTTTACTATTTTTATAATTAGCTAATAATAAATTATTAGCTCCGTTTTTCACCTATGTCCCCAGCTCCTAAGTTACAAGTGTTTATATACTCACGTAATGTTAAAATGTTATTTCTTGCTTCACTAATATTGATTTATTTATCCATATATATATATTTAAAATGTTTTTGCAAAAGGGTCGATAAAGGGTTAAATATATTTTAATTCAACTTTTGTTATTTTGTATTAAGATTCAGGAAGATCAAGTTATTAGGGCATAATTAATATAGTTTATAAATGTTTTAAAATAGTTCGATAAAAGCTCGTTTGACTTTAATTAACTGGTCAAGTCATCACGTAGAGCATTCTACATGGGTTTTATTTTTCAACGATGACTATCAAGTCATCATCATCGAACGTTGCTGACACAGGGCAATTCTCCGCTCCGTTAGGCTGGTCGGTGATCATATTCTCTTATTTAAATTTCTCAAGGAAGAAATTACTTCCTTTCCTATTCATTAGTCAAAGGGCGTAAGACTTGTTAGATGCAAGCCACCATAGGACTTCGATCATCGACTAGCGATCGCATTTCAATTTTACTCTCTGCCTTGTAATTCGTCAGTACCGTTGCATCTTTGTCCCAGTAAAACTCGCTCCGTGCTTGTAATTCGTGATGAAGTGATTTAAATTAAAGTCGAACCAATTCTCAAATATATTTAGTTTAAATCAGTTTTCAAATCAAGATTAAAGTTATGCCTTAAAATACGTTTTGCTCTTCATGAATAGATTTCCGAATGTGAAAATAAATCTCACATTCCACCGTAATAAAATTAGAATAATCATTTCCGTTCTTAATGAATACCTTTATCTGCCTTTATATTTCTCGTTGGGGGCATAGACATAGAATCCCATGTTGTGTAATATTTGTTGGCATATGATAAGGACCGCCACTCTTATTATATTTATCAATTCTTTTAAAGACTAGAGGTAATTAATGCATTCTATATTTTGATTGAAACAAAACAAATTATTCTTATTAAATATTTTCTAACATACTTGGTTTCTCAGTTCATCATTCTTTTATAATTATTTAAATGTTAATACTCGCTGTCTGTGTTGGCAACCCGAACATACATATGATTCGATTTAAAAGTAGTCAAAGTTAATTGATATTCGTGTCAGTAAAAGGGTCTCTAGTCCTCACCAACCGTTGAACTAGTTCTTGGTGCATATCACTGTGCTGTCGATTTCTGCTATCTGAGCTGTTGAGTTGGGTTTGAATTCAGTTTTGGTTCAGCTGAGTTTGAATCCGATTTGACTTGCGGTGGTGGTGGGTTTCGACCGGTACATGGTTATGTTTTTGGCTGCCCAATCGTTGTGGCTCAACTTAATAAACCCCACACATGCCCTGGAGATAGTAATTTTGTTTTAGTTACTCAGATCTCAATAAATTAAATATTTAAAGTGATATTTTTGTAGAATGTTTTATATATTTGAAAAAGTTATGCGATTTATAAGGCATAACTGGAATGATTTAATAAATTAAAATATCACTTTCTAATTCTCTTCTTTATACTTAAATCTATTCAAGATTTTTTTTTAAATGCAAAAAAAACTGTTAGAATAATTATTTAAGTATATGTGTAATTAGTTATACGTGTACTATATATCCATATATATATATATTATACGCGTTCATGACAGTAAGAAAATTATCGTTAGCGAAGTAGCAAGAGCAGATCAAAGCATAGGGGTAAAATAAATGAAATATTTTGTCTGTGTCAAAATTAATTTTGTTCATCTCAGTTGTTATAATATAAAATATCTAATATGATATCATATAAAAGTCTTAATTTCAAAGTATTGCTTGCTAGCATATATATTAAATGTTCGCTCCGTATTTTTAGTAGTCTCAAAGTAGGCGAAGACCTTCAAACTGGGAATTATCTGTCAAGCGGTCCGATGCAGTGTGACATTACGCTTTAATGACAATAATTTCTAGAGTAACCTCAAAGCAGGTGAAGACCCTTTGTGTACACCAAGCAGCCAGATGCAGTTGGCAAAATGCTTAAATGGTTTGCACGCTTTCATGCTAGCAAGATTTAGAATAATATCTCCAATAAAAGTTCTTGTAATATTAATTTTGACATTTTTTTTGGTGTTAAAGCCTTATGCTTAGTAAAAATGAAGTAGTGAACTCCTATATTTATACTCAGGTCATGAACGCGTTAGCTGTTATTAAATAATATTACTCATCATCAATTCAATTGTTTTATTAAAGGTTAAGTCAATCATATGTGGTTTGGGGGTCAATGGGTTATATCACATGCCCTATTGATCTCATTTTGCTCACTGGCGCCCATATAAATAAATTTGTCAGCAAATTTGATTGTCAGCACAGTAGTGGGTCAATCACCATAATAAAAAAAAACCAAGTGTGTTCAATACAGAATGATTTGTTGTATCTGCTAATACATAATATTTGTATATCACTGTATAGTTTTTTTTTTCAGACAGGGGAGAACAGAACAGTTGAACAAAGGGAAAGTGAATAATGTTTTTTTTCTTATTTTTAATATTTTTGAATACATGTCTCACTCAAACAGTTAATATAAAGAGCTAACCAAGAAAACTTAGGTAAACTAAAAAAGGCAGATTACATAGATTGGGGAAATAATATGCAGCAGCTAATGAAGATTGGGACAATGGACCTGTAGTCAGAGACCTCATTAAAATTTACTAAAGAGAAAAAAATATTTTAAGCATACAGAGAGTACTCTAAGTGAATTCACGTTGTTCATTATATTGATTGTTTATTACATTATTTTCTTATTTTCAAAAATGGGAAAAGACACTTTGCAAACGATCCTCAGAGAAATGAGAGAAGATCGAAAGGTACTGATGATGATGATGGAAAGGCTGGTAAGGCTCGAGGAAGCACGAGGAATCCAAGCCAACTCAAACCTAGAAAATGTAAAGCTTCAGCAAGAAATAAATCCCTCTGAAGACCCAAAAATAGAAAATGAAGATGATCAGGCCACACCAAAAGAAGTTGTGGACAGCAAGGAAAACAACAGTGGTGAGGATGAGTCCAGTTACGAAGCAGTGGAAGAAGCGGATATAGATACGGAAAAAGAAAAAGATGTTCAGACCACTAGTCCAATGAAACTAAAAGTGGAAATGGGACAGATGATGAGTCCTCAACTTAGTATGAAGAAGTTACAGACGCCAATGCCTGGATCCTTGATACAGATTCAAATTTTCAAAGATGACCCAGGAGAGAACCCCATTGCTCATCGAGATAATATTAAAGAATTGTTGTTTGTGCATTCGGTCGCAGAAAAGGCCATAGAATTAATGACAGCAATAGACTATGGGAACTTGACGCCAACCAGGGAAGACCGGGACTATGACCATTACAATGCCAGACAGTTAAAACAATATGTACCACCTGATCCAGGGAAACAGTAAGATAAACTGTAGAGACAGATATATATACAGAAGACCAACTGACATGACCATAGGAAAATGAGACTTAATAAACGGACCGATATTTTTTAACTTGTTATAAGCGGAATATTAAAAAAATTGATCGCAGTGAGACATGTATAATTTTTGTAGTTTGGGCAGGTTATATTATTCACACTCAGGCTGTTCTCCCAGAGTCTATACACTTATGCAACTATATCCTGTGTAAGTAAAGTCATTTTTTTTTCATTGTTTTTTTTTTTGAAGTGAAAAGAAATGAAGCAGTCAGATCTGAGTTCGATCCTAGCTTCATGTTATTTACCCTAATACTAACCTTAAATTTCCGATGCAATGGGGCTTTATACGCTCAATCCACGCTAATTTCCATAATGAATAACTTATTTCAAATGCGTAGCAAAATTAATTAGTTTAGTTTAAAATTGATCAATTCTCTAAATAAATTCATGACAAAATATTCATGAATTTATATATATTAAATTGCGTGGATTGTGCGTATATATATTTGTAAATATTAAATATATATAATTGTTCGAAAGTTTCATTGCGTTGGGAATACTTGTTTTTTTCACCTTTAAATAATTTGTAAAGTTTTGCGATTAAAAGCTACATTCCTTCCATAGGCTTTCAAATTCTCAAAAACAACAGTAAAGTTTTATTAATTAAAAAAGATAAGAATTCAATTTCTAATTAAAATCATTTCAGATTTTAAGAATTCATTTTCTAATTAGGAAAGGAATTCAAAAATTAGTTTGAAAGCCTTATCGAAGGAATGTATCTGAAAACAACTAATTATAAAAAAAACACATTGATAATAAAATGAGCGCTAGCCGGAGGCATCAGTGAACAGGATATATAGCCCTGAAAAGTCAGAAAAAAAGCTAGCTTTTGTTGTCGAGTAGTGCAGTGAACTCTGGGCGTATAAATTGTATTTCATCATGATAGAGGGCTAAAACATCAGGAATCTGGCTACGGTTCCTAAAGTCCCTAGAAATCTTCAATGGAGCTGCTGAATCTTTTCCGGACCGATCATTCTGCTAAAATTATGGAGGCTACTAAAATGCTGTTCCAATAATCAATCAATGGTGCCTACATTTTCAACAACTTGGAGGAGTAACTTAAGGACAAGCACGGAAGGGTAATATATTTCTATAATGAACGTTAAACTTTCTGGCCAGTTCGAACTTTATTTTACTCTCCTATTTAAGAGCTCTTTATTCTTTAATGTAACATTTTTTTATAAAACCTTTTATTCATGCTACTGTAAATCTATCTCGTAATTCTTTAAATCTCTAGTCTTTAAACTCTCTCTTTTCTTACTTGGCGGTTCATTTAATATATATATATATATATATTTGTGTGCTTTATTAATGTCGTATTTAAAATTATATGCCAATAATCTTTCGACTCGATGAGCTTCTTGGTTCCATTTGCCTCACGCAAATAATATAATATAAATTTTAAATAGTTATTCTCGCCCATTAGAACTAAATTTATAAGTTCTATTAATCATCGAGTCGAAAGAAAATATTATACGTTTACTATTTTTATAATTAGCTAATAATAAATTATTAGCTCCATTTTTCACCTATGTCCCCAGCTCCTAAGTTACAAGTGTTTATATACTCACGTAATGTTAAAATGTTATTTCTTGCTTCACTAATATTGATTTATTTATCCATATATATATATATTTAAAATGTTTTTGCAAAAGGGTCGATAAAGGGTTAAATATATTTTAATTCAACTTTTGTTATTTTGTATTAAGATTCAGGAAGATCAAGTTATTAGGGCATAATTAATATAGTTTATAAATGTTTTAAAATAGTTCGATAAAAGCTCGTTTGACTTTAATTAACTGGTCAAGTCATCACGTAGAGCATTCTACATGGGTTTTATTTTTCAACGATGACTATCAAGTCATCATCATCGAACGTTGCTGACGCAGTGCAATTCTCCGCTCCGTTAGGCTGGTCGATGATCATATTCTCTTATTTAAATTTCTCAAGGAAGAAATTACTTCCTTTCCTATTCATTAGTCAAAGGGCGTAAGACTTGTTAGATGCAAGCCGCCATAGGACTTCGATCATCGACTAGCGGTCGTATTTCAATTTTACTCTCTGCCTTGTAATTCGTCAGTACCGTTGCATCTTTGTCCCGGTAAAACCCGCTCCTTGCTCATAATTCATGATGAAGTGATTTAAATTAAAGTCAAACCCATTCTCAAATATATTTAGTTTAAATCAGTTTTCAAATCAAGATTAAAGTTATGCCTTAAAATACGTTTTGCTCTTCATGAATAGATTTCCGAATGTGAAAATAAATCTCACATTCCACCGTAATAAAATTAGAATAATCATTTCCGTTCTTAATGAATACCTTTATCTGCCTTTATATTTCTCATTGGGGGCATAGACATAGAATCCCATGTTGTGTAATACTTGTTGGCATATGATAAGGACCGCCACTCTTATTATATTTATCAATTCTTTTAAAGACTAGAGGTAATTAATGCATTCTATATTTTGATTGAAACAAAACAAATTATTCTTATTAAATATTTTCTAACATACTTGGTTTCTCAGTTCATCATTCTTTTATAATTATTTAAATGTTAATACTCACTGTCTGTGTTGGCAACCCGAACATACATATGATTCGATTTAAAAGTAGTCAAAGTTAATTGATATTCGTGTCAGTAAAAGGGTCTCTAGTCCTCACCAACCGTTGAGCTAGTTCTTGGCGCATAGCACTGTGCCGTCGATTTCTGCTATCTGAGCTGTTGAGTTGGATTTGAATTCAGTTTGGTTCAGCTGAGTTTGAATCCAATTTGACTTGTGGTGGTGGTGGGTTTCGACCGGTACAGTAATACGGTTAAAAAATTGAAATACACTTTAAATGGTTTTTCATAGAAAAAGTGTAGAGAAAAAGGCATTTAGTTGCAACTTATTAATCAATGAGTGGTGAGCTTTTAGTGACCTTATGTCCTTCTTCACCATAGAATAATTAGATACACATTTGTTAAATCATGTGGATTGGTTACTTAGCTTCAGTCATCTACTATATTAATTTAGAATCTGAAAATAGATAACATGTTTTGCTGGATTCAGATTTGAACTAATGTGATCATAGAGGTATTTAAATTAACCATTACATCACACTTTGGTATTGTACTAGATAAAACAGGACTATTGGCAAGAACACCATTATATAGCCAAATTAAGATAGCAACCTACCACAGAATGAAAATTAAATGATATAAGAAAAGTCCTTACATGCATTATGAATTGAGGTATCAAAAATTATAATGTTATGGACTGCCCAAAAAATAGAGACTTTTCAAAATCAAATCAAAGATTCAAAATTTATAATAATTAAAAAAATACTGAAGCCCCAAAAAATATAAAAGACTATGTTTCTATATATTAGCTTCAAATCCCTGATTCATACTAATATAATTTAAAAAAATCAAATAAAAAAAAAAAAAAAAAATAAAAGAATGCAAGCTCTTATTAATATCCTGTAAATTATAAAGCAGAAACTTAAAGTACTACTATTTAAATATAATAATATATAATGAATATATGTACAAGCTAAAATTGGTAGTATTATGTCAATTCACAGATTAATCCCTAATATAATTAATGAATAAAGATTTAGCAGGCATTTATAAATAAGATAATCAAAAGTTAATGTTAATATAATATTAACATTTTTATTATCAAATTTGCATTGGTATTTATTTTTAAATAAGCCTTAGGTTGCTGTAAGTTGCATTTATGTGGTGTTTAAAAGTATTAAAAATACTAAGTCCAATAACCAATAGAATTTTATTACAAAATTTATTATTAACTTTGGTTCCAATAAGCATCTATAGAAATAGCAGATTAAGTTTAATAATTATTGAACATCAGGTAGTGATCATATTTAGGTTACTCGCTAGTTAAATTTTGTGAATCCATGTTTATTTTTAAAACATAGCTTATAATCTCTATGCTTTATGATTATTAAAGTAAAGAAATTCAAAATTCAAATGTAATAAATAATGATATAGTTTATTTACAAAAAATAATAATAATGAAAAAATTAAAATCATGAATGTAATATAGAAGTTAAAATCAAAATGTTATATGATGTTACATATGTTTATACTAATAAGTGACATTCTACAATCAAAAAAAAAAATTCATATATATATATTAATTTGAATTAACAAATATAAAATTATAAAATAAATCCTAATGTGTTAAAGTTTATCCACCAGAAAGATACTGAATAAACTTAAATATGTTATTAAGCAAAAATGTATTGAATTACTGACTATAAATTTTAAAAGGTTATGGTAATTTTTCTTTGATTACATGTCTAGTTAAATATTCATCTACATACAAAAATATATTAACATGACCCCTTTTAACACAAATGTAATATTGAATTAGTTGCCAAGAGGTCAAAACATTTAGCACTCTTTCACAAAATAGATAGCAAGTTGTTATTATTAAAATTCTTGGTAAATCATTAATGTTATACCTCAGCAATTATACACATATTTATCAGGTATATGTGTATCTACATCCCCATTGAATTTTAAGTAATCATGCTCAACTCCTCTCATAAAATCTTTGGAATACTATGACAATAATAAATTTCCATCTTGTTATTTTAAAACTTCAAAATTCTGCATTTGCTCTGGGAATAAACTTCAAAAATTTCTGTCTAGTTATCCATAATGTTATTCATAATACACATTTCTATATATATCACTTCTTTTTATAAATATATATATATAATGCTTAATGTGTTATATTGATTGAACTGTTAAAGATACAAACTATATAAAAAAACAAGTAAAAAAGGGAATTCAACTTGAAACTACAAGATTATTTATACTCTTCGTTTGTTGATAGTTTTACAAAATCACATTAAACATTGTTACCATTGATACATTCAAGTTTATTTTTAAGCTCTTGTATAGTCTATTAAAATATAGGGATTTCCAAAACAAACATAAAAATTAGACTTATATTAAAATAGTAATTCATTTTCTATAAATAATTGAATAAATAAATAAAATATGACTGGAGCATCAACATATTTAATATTTATATAAGTTGTTTTTTGCATGTTCATTGTTTTTAAAAAGTTGTATAAATAATAATAAAGATTGTTAGATAATCTATAGTAAATGTTCAGATAGAGTATCTTACAAAGAAAAAGCAAATTTCACAATTAAATGTGTTTTATATGAATTAAATGACTTCTGTTTTTGTTCAGATCAGAAAACTGTATAAAGTTAGTGGGTAATCTTAACTGAGATTATTTATTAGAAAATTTTTCATTTTGCTAGCAATAAACAGGATCCTTCATTAATTTTTCTTATTATTTTTTTTAGGTTTTATAGAAGAATTATAATTTGTTTGTTTTTTTTTTTAAAAATAATACATCAAAAACAAAGCTAATGAATAAATTTTCAAATTTCTTTTGGTAGCTTATGATCAAGTTCTGATATTTTATATGGGTATATAGTTTTTTGTGAAATGTTAATGGACTACTCATTAGTAAGATTTAAGCAAATAAACATAATATGCTCACCATTTCTTATGCTTGCTTGCCACTCAGTGCAAACCAGAGTAATCAATGGATGCCAGAAGACATGCATAAATCCCCATCTAGTACCTACACATCCTATGTCTCCAGACTGGTTTTTGTCTTATGGTTTTTGTCAGTGAGGATCCTTAGATCTGAGAGCACTGCAGTTAGTTCTTAGGATCTAATGCAACTCTCCAGCAGCCACCTTTTATCTCTACTTAACTACAAAACCATGAGTCTTAAATTGAAAACCCTATAATATTTTCAACTCAAGCTCATTAGCTTATAGAGTCATATAAGTCTGAACTCAGTTCATTACTTATATATTTTGATGACTTTGGTTCTTTAATAACCATAGCTACCACTATCCTATTAGGCAAGATTGGTTTTAAGCCAATAAACATCACATGATCATCATAAGAAATGGTGATCATGTGATGTTCATTGGCTTAAAACCAATCCTGCCTAATAGAATAGTAATGGTGATCATGTGATGTTTATTGGCTTAAAACCAATCTTGACTAATAGGATAGTGGTGGCTATGGTTATTAGAGAATCAAAATCACCAAAATGCATAGGCTTTGAACTGAGTTCAGACCAATATACTATATAAGCTAATGAGCTTGAGTTGAAAATATTATAGTGTTTTCAAATTAAGACTCATGGTTTTGTAGTTGAGATAAAAGGTGGCTGCTGGAGGGTTGCATTAGATCCTAAGATTTAGCTGCAGTGCTCTCATATCCAAGGCTCCACACTAATGAAGGCCATAAGCTAAAAACTAGTCTGGGATAATGGATAAGTAGGCACTAGATGGAGATTTTATGTACAAGCCTTTTGGCATCCAGTGATTACTCTGGCTTGCGCTGAGTGGCAATATGTATGGAGAGTTTTGCCTGTTTTAGTAAGATTTAATTATGGAACAAAATTTAATGACATTAAAAATTATAATATCTTGCTTTTTGAAAGTTTGATTAATCAACATTTTTATTACCTAAAAGATTTGTAAAAATAAATTGAAAAACCACTAATAACAAATAATAGTTTAATTAAGTAGCTGTTTTTTCTATATGATTTATTGCTAATATTTACAATATGGACTGATACTGATCCAATTAAACTTTTAAAATGTTGGCAGTTAATAACAAAATGTTCTAGATAGCAACAAAAGTAGTAAGGTTCAAAACCATGCAATAAATAAATAATTCTATATAAACTTATCAGTATGTAGCAATAAGTATTTCAATATAAATACAATGAATTTTAATATTAAAATAATTGACATAAATTACAAAATTAATCTACATTCATCTATTTATTTATGATCCTATATGGATGTAGATTAGATAATGGTTTTTTTATTAAGATAAATATTAAAGCAGTCAGAGAAATCTTCACTATCTCATTTAAATCAGCTTATAATTTATATTTAGTAGACAAAATTAATTTATGCTCATTTTAATAACTTTATGAACAAATATTTAAATACCAAATATATAAATATTAAGATGTATAATCCTAATAATAAATAATAATTGAATCAGTAAACTTCAACCGTTTTATTATATTAATATAATGTTCATCCTTATAATATATGTTTTAATCCACTGCCATGTCTGATTATGAACAAGCAGTCAACTGTGCATTCATTTTTTATTTGCAACATAGATTATTCATAAGTCTAACACTTTAAAGTTTATCACTACAATTATTACATACTATTGGTACTTTTTTATTTAATATTTACATAACTGATATTTGGTTGATTAGAAATTAACATTCTCTTGTAAATTTAAATTATAAACTGATTTGAATAAAGTTGTGATGACATCTCCATTCAACCATTTAACATTCATATAATACAATATTCTCTAATCAGTCTTAAATCAAGATAAAAACTGAATCAATTTTTATTTTTCACATATATTACTTTGATATTAGAGGACATCACCTTAATATTATTAATATTTATTGATCTAGTTATATATATGAAGTTATTTATTTGTCTCCTTTTTTAATATTTGAGTTTGAGTATTTGTAGATGTTGATATAATTGTTAAAATGCTGTCAATTTTCTGCAAAATTTTATCAGAGTTCAATGAGATTTTTTTTTCTCATAAGTAATTACATCTAGGTTAATTTTTTTTAATTTGTTTTATTTTTATTATAAAATACCCTTTTTTTTTCATGCATCAAAGCATAGGCCGGGAAGTAAACCCAGGACAGCTGCTTGTAAGGCGGCTGTGCTGACCACTTGACTACCAATGCTTGACAAAAATATTTTGTTTAAAGAGACTAATACATAAATCCAGTTTTTTATTAAATATGCTAATCAATTTTAAATAATCCAATTATTATAAATATTTATTAACTTTGATTTACAGAATATGAATTTTTAACAGTGAAATCATAAATATTAAAAAATATGGTGGTGGTGATGGTGGTGGCAGTGGCAGTGATGGAGGTGGTAGTGGTAGTAGTAGTAGTAGCAGTAATGATGATGATGATGATGATGATGATGATAATAATAATAATAATAATAACATATTATTATTATTATTATTATTATTAAAAAACGTTCCTCTGAAATTTTCAATTTTAAAGGATAGAAAGGAAGCTATTATTTTATTTTGTAAAAATGAATTTAACTTTTTTTTTCTCATGTGAAATGCATTTGAACAATAGTATTATTTAATCTACTAAAGAATCCATGGTTTTATTAATAATAAAGTGTGTTAAGAGGCTTCTGAATGAGGTATATTTACTAATAATAGTTATCAGTAGTCATAGTATTTTGTTGCATGGTTATACTACTTGTCTTATTTCTAAAATATCATGCCGAACATTAATTAACATTTCCAGTTAATTTTACAGAAATTATATACAAAATCTAGTGAATTTTTGAAGTGTATTTACACATATCATTTTGATAAAAATATATTATTTAAAGTGGGGTTGGGTTCCTGTGGTGTTATGATTTTAATACTATTTATTTATGGTGTGACTTTTAACTTCTGTCAAAATGTCATGATTTAAATAAAAGTCATGGAAACCTTTAATTTTATTGAGACGTAGTAAAAAAACTTGCAAGTACTTGATTTTGAATTGTTAAAATTATAAATATTTTAATCTACTTCTTAAAAAATCAATTTTGTTTTTTAATCTTAGATTACTTTAATGTTTTGCTGCATTTAATTTTTGATTTTAAAAATTAATAATAACTTTTCCTTTGTTATTAATCTTTATATTTACTACAACTGCAATTATCATATTTATCATCAGTGGTTTTGTGTTTAGTCATTTTAACTGCAAAAATTAAAAATAAAGAGAAAGACAACAAATAATGGATGAAAAAAAAATTGAAATTCAAGTTATTATACCTGTAATTAAAAGATGAAAATAAAATTGCTCAAACGTGTAATTTTAATGCCACACGTAGTGCAGAGGAAGTTAAGATGAGAGAATTTTTGTCGTAAATAGTGCAAAGGAAGTTAATATGAGAAGATTTTTGTCATAAGCTACTGAAGACAGTAAAATAAAAAATAAAAATTAAGGGATAAAAAAAGCTAATAATGATTTCTTTCATTATAGAAATGATTTTTTTATTGGATCTTATAAATCTTAACATTTTACAATGAGAATTATCAAACGATTTGAAAAATGGAAACTAACTTCAATATTTTTCGTGTAATAAAAATATATATTAAGAAAAACAAAAGTTTGCACACTCCTCAGAAAAATCTTAACTGCTAACGTTAATTAGAGATGTGTGCCTATAGTAGTTAAATTACTGGTTATTAAGTTGTACCATTGATATCGAAAAAACTAAAAATCACAACACAAGTACTTATTTTATACATTATCTTAACTAAACATGACTAAATTGAAATCCGTAAATCTAGCAACAAAAATTAGTGGGTTTTTTTCGAATGTAATATTAGATATTAATGAATAAGTGCATTTTCAGAAATTTGATATCTAGAAAAGAGCTAAAGTATTTATGGTACGTTGTTATTTTTAAATGACGTTAAAAATTAAATATCTTTCTCAAGATACATAATTTGGTGATAATTTTTAAAGAATTTTATAAGCAGAGTGGGCTATGTTTTATTTTTTAAAAATAAAGAATTAATAAATTATTGAAGATTAATTTTAAGTTAAGCCTTTTATATGCTTATATTTTGATATCAAATAAAACAACAACTTGTTTTTAATAATTACCTGGTTTATATTATTAATTATTAGTTTTAAATCAGAATGATTTTTTTTTTCAAGTAAAATAATTGTACGATGAGAAATCACATTATTGGAAAAGATATACCACGCCAGACATAAAGTGCTAAAGCTGCTTTGTATGTAAAATATTTTAATATAAAATGAAAAAAAAAATTGAATTTGTTTTATAATATTTATTATTTTAAGTAAAACAAAAAATTATGAAATGACAAAGATATCGCGATCACTGAAATGTTAACTATGAGTAACAAATTACCCATGTCTTTCAAAATTATTCCTCTTCAAAGATTTAAAATTTTTGTTTTCATTTTATTAAATTAAATAAAATTTTTGCTATTTACAAGGATAAATATAAAATAATAAATAAAAATTTAATTTTAATTTTATATGTATCAACGTCATTATTTTCAGCCAGTATCAATGCACTGTAGTTTTTTTCTTTATTTCATTTAGTATATCTCACATTGGTCTCTTTATAGAATTTTCTCAATTTCTTGTGATCAATTTAAAACTTTACTTGTTCACATATTATCCTTTTTTCTAACAATGTGTCCAGACAGTTTCATTTTCATTTCTTAATACTTTCAATGATGTCAGTGATGTTCACTCACCCATATATATCTCTCCATAGTTTGTTGAGTGATCAGAACTTTGAATTGCTCTTTTTTTAAGTATGTCTCAGATTCATTAATAATAAGTGATAAAATAAATAAAAAAGATGAAATTAATTGTAAAACGTATAAAAAAAATTATTAAAAACCTTTTTTTGAAACACATAGGCATATTCATTTTAAGATGCTATTTCTACCAAAATCATTCTATCCAAATTTAATTCTATAATCAAAGCCATCCATTATGTTTCTATCGGCATTATTGTTAATTCTTTTAATTCATTATTATCAATTTTTATTTTTTCTTCTGAAAATATTCATTCAATATTATTTTAATCTTTAGCATTTATTTTTTGTCTTAGTTTCTTACTTTCATCTGATAATTCTTTTAGCATTTTCTGAAGCTCAAAAATATTATTTACAAAAACAACCACATTATTACAAACTCTAGATGACTAATTAATCTCTATTTATTTAATTTTATATTTTTCCATTTTAATCTACAAAATACTTCTTGCAAAATTGCCATGAAAAGTTTTGGAGATATGGATTCAACCTATTGTACACTTTTCTCACTGTTTATTTTCTTAATATCACCTTATAATTTATTCATTGCTGTTGCATTTTTGATAAGAATTCTTCATTATATGGCATTTTCCTAGGTTTATATCTTCAATGCTTTAACCATGTAAGTATGTTTATAGAATCAAACCTTTTTTTATAATCCACAAACACATAATATAATATCAATTTATACTAATTGCTTTTTTCAGTAATCTCTATCAACATTTGTATGTGATCCACTATAAGAAATCTATCTTTAAATGCAACTTGTTGTTTTGGTTGGTTAGAATCCAAAGTTTGCTGCAGGCAAATTATAATTATTTTTGAAAATTTTTATGTATAACTGGTAAAAGATTAATAATAGGTTCATAATTTCTAATATATTTTTATCATCTTCTTTAAATATCAATGTTAATACTGAATTCTTTCAATTATTTTGTGATACATAATGTTCCCAATAATGTTTATATTTCTTTATCTACTTTTTTAAGACATCAATAATAAATTCATCATTAAATGGAGGTTTTTCATTTCTTTGTATATTTAATTACATATGACACTTTTTCATTTAAAATGCTGAGCAATTGACAATATGTAATAATTATAATATATATTTCTTTTTTTTTTTGGTCATTATTTTCAAAAAAATATTTATAAAACTCTTATATTTTACTATATCTCTCTATTAATGATATAGCTTTTTTTCTTTTTTAACATAGAAACATTTTTGAGACTTTTATTCTCCTCTAAATTCACAATTATAGTTTTTTATATCATTATTAACTTATTTTTCTATCATTTTTGCAAACAATAAATATTCAATTCATATTTCATGTTCTTTCATTTCTTTATACATTGTCTTATCTTAGCAAAAATTTTATTGGCAAAACATTGCTTTTTTCATCAGCTATTTTTCTTGTATTTCATAATAGAGTATCAATTATGTTCTCATTGATTTAAATCAAGTATAAATCATTTTCAAAGGCTATTAATATTTAAAATTCTAATTTAAATTCATTGTAGTATTTATGAAGAATAGAAATATTAATAGTAAATACTATTTTTCATAATAGTGCTTACCTATTTAGTTTTGCATTAACACTTATCTTAATCTCATTAATTGATGATTACTTCCTGTGCTGAAACTATTAAAAAATTACCATCATTAAATATATAATTTCTCTTAAATCCATTTCTGATGTACTTTTATTTGGAAACTGGAGGCTCAGAATCAATGGAAAAATAAATAAATAAATTCTACAATGTAAAAAAAAATACCAAAATCAAAATCTGAGGTATATTTAAATGATTATTTTGCAAGTAATTCTACATATGCTATATGGAAGTAATTAAATGGGAAGTTGGAAAAAATATAATGATCCCTCTGATTGCTAAGAGATCTTAGATTTAGTTTTATAGGCTTAAATGACAGATACATATCTTATGAAATCTAAATTAAATAAGCATCCTTTTATTAATTAACTTTAGAATAATATGAAGATAGCTCACATTTACCATCAACAACACCATATGGACACTACCTATAAATTAGATTATAGGCTATGATCACTACATAACCAATCTACCTCATTTACACCACAATTTCTTATAATAATTGTCTTATACATGAAAATGACTAATTAATATTTTTTAACTTGAAATTTAATATATGATTGCCACACACATCACACAACACTTTGTAAGATAAATAGTATATTGAATTTTAAAAAGGCAAAATTTTTTAATACTTACAAAAGAAATACTTTAATGTAATAGGATTTACAAAATTAGCATTTTATAAATCAAATAATTAATAATATTCATATCAATTTTAAAACAATAATTCTAATATATATATATGCTAATCATTAAATGTATCTGTCTTAATCAATGAATTATTTATTTTGGAATATATATATATTATAACATTTTCTATTTTGCTAGGCCTCTATACACTAATATAAATTGCGTGTGAGTTGATCAAGCTATGTCAAAAAGAAGAAAGTTGTATTTTTATCCTAAAAACACAGCTATATTTCCTGATCAACTCAGCCTATTAATTGTTGAGAATTATGCTATTGACGAGATCAGCTTTTAATTTATTTGAAAGGCGCCAGAGTTATGCAAGAACCCACTGAACCGTCACATAGCATCTGGCAAACAAAAAAGAAAAATACTTTTAAACTAATAGGTATTACATCATATCGTAAAGAGAATTATTTTTTTAAGATTATTATTCCTGGGCTTATTCAAACATATTTGCAAAGGTAAATTATGTTTTTAAATTTTATTAAACTACTAATAGATTTAATAATAAAAAATAATAACCATTACTAATAAATTCAATAATAATTAACAACTATTATTAATAACGCACAATGAAAAAGGTTGATAAAAGTAAAATCTCTTTTATTCCAACAAACTAAAAATATTTGTAAGTTAAATTACAAATTAACTAAATCGGAGAAAACATGAATCAATTTATAAAAAACAGTTGGATAAAGTAATTTAATAATGTTCACTTATTACAATTCATTTCCATGATCTTGTATAAAATTATTTAAACGAAAGTCTCTTTAGTAAGAAAATTAATGTCTATATCGGGATTATTTTAAGACTTGTTTGCAAATGCTTAATTTTGGTCACAATCAGGAATAAGTAGTCTTACTGGTAAGTTTTAGTGAATTCACGATGGTTGTAGATAATTATGCATAGTTTTTCAGGGTTGAATTGAGCTCACGGCCTTTGATTATTAGTTGATCTTGGTGCTGGTTTTATAGGCTAGTCGCGTAAGCTTCTCTGGCGTCCATCGGTAATGATGTCAGCTAAAGCTCCGGTCTACTCTCATGTGAATAACTTTTTCATCGTAGAGTGGTCTGGATTCTTTAATCCAAAACCAACCAAAAGAATGTCAGCTAAACCAAGATGATCCTCCAACCGAATCCCTCATTTTTATACTAGAGGTCCAGTTTTCAGACTTCTGCGCATGCTAATATCATGGCATTTTGTGTTTATAATCTTATACAGTCTTTATCATTTTTCAATTACTAAGTTCTCATTTTTTTTATCAAGTTTTTCAGCCATGTTTAATTAGCTAAAATATTTTTCTTTTAGCTTATCTTTTTACTTGCTTTTGGAATTCTTTTGTTCTCTCCAATTCTACTTTTATTTCCAATTACGTAAAAAAAAAATATGAAAGAAAAATTTAACTTTCATTGTACGTAATTTTTTTTAAAAAAAAATTATAGTCAAAAAAATAATCTAAATTTACTTTTTTTTTTTTTTTAGCTTTTACCAAATGCCAATATATTTGCAACGTATATAAATAAATGTTACAATATATATATATTGTACCAGTCCATACTCCCTGTGGAATTCTTTTCCTAATCTTGCACTGAGCATGAAGTGACCAAGATTCAACAGGTAAAGAAATGGATATCAATCTAGCTGATTGTCTGTACTCATGTATATTGGTACTTCCAGCTAAATTGATAGAAAGAGTGGATTGACAGGACTCTTCCAGTTAAAAACACCCTTTAGTTGATATCTTATTTGAATGCCCGAATATTTAGAACAATGGCAAGTACACACCTTTGAAAAATCTATTTACAAAATAGACTTTTGCATGCCACTTCTAGAAAAGAATCAAAAAAATGAATTTTTCACCCTCCTAGAAGGATGTGCAATACCATATGTTCAGCGGAGCATAAGAATAAGATTTAACACCCTGGTAGAGTGATATCCCTTTGTGGCTAGCTCAGTCACTCTACAATCTAGGGTCTTCAAATGGGTAAGTTAAATGATTATTACCGGTACGTGGTTGATAAGGAAAGAATACATTTTGATCAATATAAATAATAATATGAAAATGAAACAAGTTTAATATTATGATTAAATATTTATTTAATCCCAAATATCCACCACCGTTTCATACTAATGATGATATAATAATAAAAAATACTAAATAATTAATTATCCCAAACCATATATATATTCGAGGCGTTGAAATAGATAAAATACAATTTTAAATAAGAAAAATAATAAATCCCTAAAGCTATTTACAATGTTTATAAGTAATGGAAGTGGTCTGAGCTCCTTTTACCCAATAGAAATAAATTTTACTTTGTGTGATTTGATATACAGATATGAGATTTTCGGTCATACAGGCATACACTTTTACTGATAACTTTAAAACCTTTTTATTGATAGCAAATAAAAAAAAGACAACTATGCATACGTATATTTGCAATATGAGATATTTCACTAATTTCATACTTTTCAACAAGTCAACAAGGTTGCATTGGCTCAGATACTATATCGTACTCACCATAAGGTACTGTATCTATTTCCCTCTTGCTATAGATAAATTCCTGTACATGTATATACGTGCAGCACAATTATACACTTACTATTACTTTAAATATAAAGTTATTAGAGTACTTGCTTACAGGGAATCTATAATAGATCAATCCCTTCTTGCACGCATCATAAGGTGCAGCAGTAACAAAAAAAATAACTTAAAAAGGATATACGGTTAAATACATTTTTAGATATTCAGCATGAGATATCGTATTTACCGAATATTATAAGCGTATGTACGCATATACATACATGTATATCCATATATGATGAATTCCAGGAGTAACAACAAGAGGAAAATGAATAGCAACAAAAAAAAAGAATCTCATTGCAATCTTTGTTGAAAATACTAGAATTTGAAATAGAAAAATTGACTCAAAGGATTTAAGTAAAAGCTTTATCATTTATGCCCGTAATAACCGTAAATTCATATACATATGCGAGAGACTCTCTCTTTTTTTTAAATGATTAATAATAATAACAAAAAAATAATATATTTAATCGGAAATATCAAAGTTAATTATTTCAATATTAATAAATATCTTAAAATAAACTTATATCTGCATCTTCATTCTTCTCCTCTGGGCTCTTGAGTGGGCTTCAAGTTAACTGGCTGTGTGGTGAAGATTTCATCCATTTAGCAAGGCGGCATTTGTCATCATCATGGGCGGCTGGAATTGGCATGGTCACATCTTGGCGGCTTGGGACAGAGAAAGGGTGGTGCACCGGCTGGTTGTCTACCCCACGGTCATTTTGCTGGAATCTCTAGTATATTGCTTCATATCTTCTTTTTTATATATATCTAATAATAATTAGGATTATTAATAAATTTTCATAATGCTGTCTCCAATGGTTACTCAAATCCACAAAAGACAAGAGTTCTTAAAAGAACTGTATAATGGATTTGTTCTTAAGAATGTCACTAATAGTCCTATTCATAAATGAATCTCTAAGTAGCTGGTTGCTTGGAGAATTCTGGAGCCACAAAAGTGAATGACTTGCCCAGAATGACTGCCAAAGAAAGAAAGAATCCCACAGCACTATCAATCCCACTAATAAGAACCAATTCAGATATCCCTCTGAGAAGAATGAATCAGCCAATCCTTTTAATTTAGCTTATCACTTAGATTGCAAACATTCCTTTATATTTTTCTGATTAAATTCTACATTTTAAGTTTGACATCCATCTTGAATAACCCAGACCACTTGCTTACAAAATCAATTCAAAAGAATTTTTTTAAAGAGATAACAGTTTAATTATAGCATTATCAAACCTTTTGCTTTTGATCAGATTTTTGCAAAAGCAATTAACATTACTTGCTTATGGAATAAAATTACAATCTTTAGAAAAGTAATTAAAAAAAATATACAAGTATGTTGGAAAATAAAAAAAAAACAAATACATATAATGACATATCATAAAAAATATACAAAAAGGAAAAACAAAAATAAAAAAATACATGAGTTTATTATACGTGTACAATATTTAAATTTGTGTGTGTGGGTATTCTACTGCTCAGACCGAACCTCCATTATTAATCTAGCACATTTTTATATTTGTTGTGCTTAATACAGACTTTGTGCAAGGCCATTTGATAATGCCTGGCACAATACCCCCTCTCCAATGAGACTTTTAAATGGATATGACCATTTAAAGTCTTAAGTTCTTATTTACATAGATATTAAGTATATGTTTACTAGTTATATTTTTACTAATTTTTGTATTTTTCTTTTGAAACTCTACAAAGCACGATGTCCAATGGTGACAATGTGACACCTCATCCCCCATAACATCGATATACTAAGCCAAAACTGCATCAGCATCCCAATCACCAGGGTCAGAGATAAAAGAAAACAAACAGATGGGCAACATGAAGATATCTATCCTTTCTAGAACTCTGTGGCAGCCAAGCAAAGTCAAATGAAACACGAAAAATACTAACAGAATAATGTACACCAAACTTCGTGGGTGCATACATGCTCAATAACTTTTGGAGGCTGACAGGATATTTTGCAACCACAGATGAAGGGCTTTGGGTTTATATAAGAGTTGAAGTTAATGCTCCTCTGCTCTTTCTATACAAGACTTACAAGTACATTTGCATTACTCCAAATGAGTCCCAGAAAATATTTTCTCTGCTAAAAGAATTGCTCGCATTTTTGCCTGGCGAAAAGTGTTCATTCACCAGAGGCCACAGAGACTCCAGATCACACAGACATCTCCAGCCAACCCCTGTGTTTCCCCCATCTCCAAATCCCCAGCTCACGAAATGCCGATACGAATCAACCTATACACACAATGCTCGAGAGACAAACGTTCACAAGTAACCTACAATATCTAACCATAAAGATTCTTAAATTATTTGATCTGATTATTTATCATGTTTACCTAATATTAAGTTTTAACATTTTTATATCTGTTTAATAGCTATATGTTCATTATATTTCACTCTCTTTTTATATATATATTTATATTATGATTGGAGACCCTCGCATCTGATGAGCAGAAATGCAAACCCGAGCTCCCAAACACTCACATGTCCAAGCCAACGTATATCATATTCCCGCATCTGGAACAAAACAACAATAACCCAGCACACCAGCCCAAAGGCCCGTATTTTATCCGAAACTCTATGACAAACAATATATGTAAAGTACCGAAAATGTTTAATAAATGCATCCCTGCTCATATCTTTGGAGGCTTACGGGATCTTTTTGCATTATAGAACAGAAAGAAAGAACTCTTCATTTTTGAAGAGCCAATTTAAAGGTATAACCTTAGTAAATGCACCCATGCTTCTTTCTTTTTAAGGCTTACAGAGTCTTTTCGCATCACAAGGTATGAAGGTCTCCGAGAAAAGATTATCTCTCTTCTCTCAGCTAAACAGTACCCCCCGCACGAATGACGGAGTACATACACTATTACAAAGTCATAGAAATTCCGAACTACATATAGATCTCCGGCCGACCCACTGAACCGTTGCTGCCTTCCTAGAGGACAGAAACCCAGATACAATCCAGCCCTACATATCATGCCCGAGAAACCCAAAAATCTACACTAGCTACCCTCGAACGGAATGATCAATTAATAACTACCATTGCTTATCCTTCATCTTTATTTATCGATAATAATAAAAAAATCAATTTAACGTACGAATCTTTAATTCATTACGCTAGTATTCAACACTCTATTTTACTTACTCTTTCTTTAAAGCAAAACAAAAAAAACTTCAAGTATAAGTTATTTTAAATCGTTATGAACTTTTAATTCGTATTAAGCCAGTATTTAACACTATTTTATTTTACTTTTTACAAAACAAAAAAAAAAAAAACCCAACAGATTCAACTATAAGTTACTTTAAAATCAATTATTAGTTATTTTAAATCATTTCGAAACTTTAATTCGTTAAGCCAGTCTTTAACAGTATTTCATTTTACTTTTTATTTTTATAAGCAACAGCAAATTCAAGTATAAGTTATTTTAAAATCATTACGAAACTTTCATTCGTTAAGCAAGTATTTAACAGTATTTCATTTTACTTTTTTTTTCCTAATAAACAACAGTGAATTTAAGTATAAGTTATTTTAAAACATCATGCTACGTTTGATAAACAGGTTTTATACCTGTATCTAAATGTCTATTTTCTCTCTTTTTTAAACCACAACAATAAACTCAATTGTAAGTTATTTTAAAATATTACGCTATAATAAATTATTACTTTTATTCGTAATAACCATTTATAGAAATCCTCCGTCCATATTTATATACGTATATATGCAAAGTGTGACATTATTTTTCCCCAACTCATTTATTTAATAGTTTTTATTTCTATTTTAATTTCACAAGTTGACGTCAGTTTTTACTCAGATTAAATGGCAGCTTTACTTATCTAATAAAATGTTAGCGACCCGGTTTAAAGTGAAAATTGTTAAGCAATTATTAAGATAAAAGGGTCTGTACTCTATATAACAAAATATCAACCGTCAATATATTACATGTATACTCATTTAAAATTACTTTTAAGTCTATTTTACTTATACATTATATTTATAGAATACAGTGTGAACATTTGATTTATTGGTAACAATTTGAATCATAAAGATATATTAAATATCTGTCGCAACAAAGAATAACACTATCATTTTGGATCTGCAGATTACTGAGTAAAATATTTTAAATTATTTAAGAATAACTTTCAAAACAAATATATAGCAAACTAAGCGTGTTCATTTGTACGGCCTATTAATTACACTATATATTCAAAAAGAAAAAACAACTAACGATCGAATTTTATATAACTTCTCTTATGTATATATAGTCAACATTTAATTTAGTTTTTACTTACACCTACATAAAGTTTATATATACATACGGCACGTAATATATTTTTACCGTAATTTTCACATTTATATAATTTAACTTGTTCTTTCCTTAATCGTACCATTTTTACATTTAAACCACGTGTGGCACCAGTTTTACTGTACCAGTCCATACTCCCTGTGGAATTCTTTTCCTAATCTTGCACTGAGCATGAAGTGACCAAGATTCAACAGGTAAAGAAATGGATATCAATTTAGCCGATTGTCTGTACTCATGTATATTGGTACTTCCAGCTAAATTGATAGAAAGAGTAGATTGACAGGACTCTTCCAGTTAAAAACACCCTTTAGTTGATATCTTATTTGAATGCCCGAATATTTAGAACAATGGCAAGTACACACCTTTGAAAAATCTATTTACAAAATAGACTTTTGCGCGCCACTTCTAGAAAAGAATCAAAAAAATGAATTTTTTCACCCTCCTAGAAGGATGTGCAATACCATATGTTCAGCGGAGCATAAGAATAAGATTTAACACCCTGGTAGAGCGATATCCCTTTGTGGCTAGCTCAGTCACTCTACAATCTAGGGTCTTCAAATGGGTAAGTTAAATGATTATTACCGGTACGTGGTTGATAAGGAAAGAATACATTTTGATCAATATAAATAATAATATGAAAATGAAACAAGTTTAATATTATGATTAAATATTTATTTAATCCCAAATACCCACCACCGTTTCATACTAATGATGATATAATAATAAAAAAATACTAAATAATTAATTATCCCCCATATATATATATATTCGAGGCGTTGAAATAGATAAAATACAATTTTAAATAAGAAAAATAATAAATCCCTAAAGCTATTTACAATGTTTATAAGTAATGGAAGTGGTCTGAGCTCTTTTTACCCAATAGAAATAAATTTTACTTTGTGTGATTTGATATACAGATATGAGATTTTCGGTCATACAGGCATACGCTTTTACTGATAACTTTAAAACCTTTTTATTGATAGCAAATAAAAAAAAAGACAACTATGCATACGTATATTTGCAATATGAGATATTTCACTAATTTCATACTTTTCAACAAGTCAACAAGGTTGCATTGGCTCAGATACTATATCGTACTCACCATAAGGTACTGTATCTATTTCCCTCTTGCTATAGATAAATTCCTGTACATGTATATACGTGCAGCACAATTATACACTTACTATTACTTTAAATATAAAGTTATTAGAGTACTTGCTTACAAAGAATCTATAATAGATCAATCCCTTCTTGCACGCATCATAAGGTGCAGCAGTAGCAAAAAAAATAACTTAAAAAGGATATACGGTTAAATACATTTTTAGATATTCAGCATGAGATATCGTATTTACCGAATATTATAAGCGTATGTACGCATATACATACATGTATATCCATATATGATGAATTCCAGGAGTAACAACAAGAGGAAAATGAATAGCAACAAAAAAAAAAAAATCTCATTGCAATCTTTGTTGAAAATACTAGAATTTGAAATAGAAAAATTGACTCAAAGGATTTAAGTAAAAGCTTTATCATTTATGCCTGTAATAACCGTAAATTCATATACATATGCGAGAGACTCTCTCTCTTTTTTTAAATGATTAATAATAATAACAAAAAAATAATATATTTAATTGGAAATATCAAAGTTAATTATTTCAATATTAATAAATCGGAAGAGCACATCTTAAAATAAACTTATATCTGCATCTTCATTCTTCTCCTCTGGGCTCTGAGTGGGCTTCAAGTTAACTGGCTGTGTGGTGAAGATTTCATCCATTTAGCAAGGCGGCATTTGTCATCATCATGGGAGGCTGGAATTGGCATGGTCACATCTTGGTGGCTTGGGACAGAGAAAGGGTGGTGCACCGGCTGGTTGTCTACTCCACGGTCATTTTGCTGGAATCTCTAGTATATTGCTTCATATCTTCTTTTTTATATATATCTAATAATAATTAGGATTATTAATAAATATTCATATGCTGTCTCGAATGGTTACTCAAATCCACAAAAGATAAGAGTTCTTAAAAGAACTGTATAATGGATTTGTTCTTAAGAATGTCACTAATAGTCCTATTCATAAATGAATCTCTAAGTAGCTGGTTGCTCGGAGAATTCTGGAGCCACAAAAGTGAATGACTTGCCCAGAATGACTGCCAAAGAAAGAAAGAATCCCACAGCACTATCAATCCCACTAATAAGAACCAATTCAGATATCCCTCTGAGAAGAATGAATCAGCCAATCCTTTTAATTTAGCTTATCACTTAGATTGCAAACATTCCTTTATATTTTTCCGATTAAATTCTACATTTTAAGTTTGACATAATGGTTTCCATCTTGAATAACCCAGACCACTTGCTTACAAAATCAATTCAAAAGAATTTTTTTTAAAAAGATAACAGTTTAATTATAGCATTATCAAACCTTTTGCTTTTGATCAGATTTTTGCAAAAGCAATTAACATTACTTGCTTATGGAATAAAATTACAATCTTTAGAAAAGTAATTTAAAAAAAATATACAAGTATGTTGGAAAATAAAAAAAAAAACAAATACATATAATGACATATCATAAAAAATATACAAAAAAGAAAAACAAAAATAAAAAAATACATGAGTTCATTATACGTGTACAATATTTAAATTTGTGTGTGTGGGTATTCTATTGCTCAGACCGAACCTCCATTATTAATCTAGCACATTTTTATATTTGTTGTGCTTAATACAGATTTTGTGCAAAGCTTTTGATAATGCCTGGCACAATATATATATATATATATATATATATATATAATTATTCAAAACAATACAATAATTAATACAGTAACAATATTTTAAACAAATATATACCAATTTAATAGAAGTACTTTCAACTATCTATGTAGTCGTTGTCAACTAGACTCAAATTGTATTAGAAAAAACCGTTACAAATGTAAACAAAAGTAATACGTCATACATCAATTTTCCCACAATTCATTAATTTTTATATTGGCTGCCTGTCTATTTATCAACTGTTGCTTTTCACTTTTTATTAACATAGCTTCTTTAATTTTGCGTTTATTATTATTTCTTTCAATACACAGAATTTTAACTTTATTAAAATCAAAATCAAAACCATAATTACATGTTACATTATGATCAAAAAATACTGATGGTGATACATCATCATTTCTAACATTCTCTTGTCTTGATTTTTGCACTCGTTTATATAATAACAAATGCTCCCTTGATCTTTTCTCCAATGTACATCGAGATTCCCCAATATATGCCTTTCCACAAACACATAGCCATTTATATATTGCACAACTTTGATTTAAAATACTACACCTATTTTTTGAATTATTTATTAATCTATTTAAATTAGGAGTAGTATAAAATGCAACTCGACATATATTTTTATATATCTGTTTTATAAATTTAACCTGTTCATTACAAATAAATGGTATTGATATCCAAGTATATTTTATTTTATCAATATCTATAGCATCTAAAATATTTCTATTATTATTAAACTTAGTAACAATATTATAAATTAATTTATGATCATATCCAACATTTAACAAATCCATAATAAATACATTTATGTTACTTATTTTATCAGAACTATATTTACATAATTTATTATTCCTAAATAAAAATGATTTTAAACCGGATAATTTATGTGCTATTGGCACATTTGAATACCAAGGAATATATCCTCTTTTTTCAATATCTTTTATTACCATACAATAATCTAATTTATTTTTATTACGTGTAACTTTAATATCTAAATACTGAATTGACTTTTTTCTTCAAAAGATTTATTCTATTTTAAACCTTCTAAACTATTTAATTCATTGAATAATACATTTATAATATCTAAACTTCCACAAACGAAAACATCATCAACATACCTGTAATAAATTTTAATACCTTGGCAATATATATTAGTATTAAGAATTATATCTTCATATCTTGATACCACAAAACTACATATTTGTGAAACTACAGGAAGTCCCATAGGCCATCCGTAATCCATTTTATAATAATTTTCATTAAATATAGCATATATATTTTTATCAATAAAATATAATACATCATTTACAAATTTTACTTTTTTAACATCAACTTTTTTTAACATTAAAGCATCTAATATAATTTTTATAGATTTTAATCTATCTATTGAACCGTACATCTCACATATATCAAATGTACAAATACTATCATTATTATTAATATTAATATTTTGAATTTTCTTTACAAAATCAAACGATGAATTAATAGTATATTTTCCAAATCCAAGAACATCTTTTAATAATGTTCTTGGATTTGGAAAATATACTATTAATTCATCGTTTGATTTTGTAAAGAAAATTCAAAATATTAATATTAATAATAATGATAGTATTTGTACATTTGATATATGTGAGATGTACGGTTCAATAGATAGATTAAAATCTATAAAAATTATATTAGATGCTTTAATGTTAAAAAAAGTTGATGTTAAAAAAGTAAAATTTGTAAATGATGTATTATATTTTATTGATAAAAATATATATGCTATATTTAATGAAAATTATTATAAAATGGATTACGGATGGCCTATGGGACTTCCTGTAGTTTCACAAATATGTAGTTTTGTGGTATCAAGATATGAAGATATAATTCTTAATACTAATATATATTGCCAAGGTATTAAAATTTATTACAGGTATGTTGATGATGTTTTCGTTTGTGGAAGTTTAGATATTATAAATGTATTATTCAATGAATTAAATAGTTTAGAAGGTTTAAAATGGAGTAAATCTTTTGAAGAAAAAAGTCAATTCAGTATTTAGATATTAAAGTTACACGTAATAAAAATAAATTAGATTATTGTATGGTAATAAAAGATATTGAAAAAAGAGGATATATTCCTTGGTATTCAAATGTGCCAATAGCACATAAATTATCCGGTTTAAAATCATTTTTATTTAGGAATAATAAATTATGTAAATATAGTTCTGATAAAATAAGTAACATAAATGTATTTATTATGGATTTGTTAAATGTTGGATATGATCATAAATTAATTTATAATATTGTTACTAAGTTTAATAATAATAGAAATATTTTAGATGCTATAGATATTGATAAAATAAAATATACTTGGATATCAATACCATTTATTTGTAATGAACAGGTTAAATTTATAAAACAGATATATAAAAATATATGTCGAGTTGCATTTTATACTACTCCTAATTTAAATAGATTAATAAATAATTCAAAAAATAGGTGTAGTATTTTAAATCAAAGTTGTGCAATATATAAATGGCTATGTGTTTGTGGAAAGGCATATATTGGGGAATCTCGATGTACATTGGAGAAAAGATCAAGGGAGCATTTGTTATTATATAAACGAGTGCAAAAATCAAGACAAGAGAATGTTAGAAATGATGATGTATCACCATCAGTATTTTTTGATCATAATGTAACATGTAATTATGGTTTTGATTTTGATTTTAATAAAGTTAAAATTCTGTGTATTGAAAGAAATAATAATAAACGCAAAATTAAAGAAGCTATGTTAATAAAAAGTGAAAAGCAACAGTTGATAAATAGACAGGCAGCCAATATAAAAATTAATGAATTGTGGGAAAATTGATGTATGACGTATTACTTTTGTTTACATTTGTAACGGTTTTTTCTAATACAATTTGAGTCTAGTTGACAACGACTACATAGATAGTTGAAAGTACTTCTATTAAATTGGTATATATTTGTTTAAAATATTGTTACTGTATTAATTATTGTATTGTTTTGAATAATTATATATATTTTATTATAATTGGAATACAGACATTGATTAATAATTTATATATATATATATATATATATATATAAATTATTAATCAATATATATATATATATATATATATATATATATATATTGTAACCCTTTGGTTTATTCCATCTATAAACCAAATATAATAAAATGAAGTAATTGTGGAAATTTTTTTTTTTATATATAAGGAAAAGTTAAGCTTTATTTGGGAAAGTAATGGCTATATATCTCACAAGTAACATATATAGAGACAGTTTGTGTTTGTATGGAATGTCTATTACTAAAGAGTTGATGAGAATCGATTGTCAGTAGCTTTAGTTAACAGTTTCTTTCTAGAGAATAAGTTTGGAGTTATAGGAGATTGTGGTAAATATTTATGTTTATGATTATCAGAAATTATAATTGATTTTATGCTCGAAATTATAAGAAATTATGATGGATATTTGTGTTCATATAATCTGGATAATCAGTATTTTTTTATTTGATGATCTGCACATGCATGTGTGTGTGTGTGTGTGTGATACAGATATATGGGTTTGATTTTTTTTTCTTTCCTTTAAAGAAACTGACATAATAATTTTTTTTTAAATTATTAAAAATGTAAATCTAAGTAAGAAATTATTTAGATTCAGTGAATGTGACCTTTGTTTGACAAGAAAATTGTTAGTAGGCTTAATTTTTTAGTTAGAGTTTCCTTGACTAAATTTCATAAATTGGTCATCAATATGTTAATTAAAGAGATCTGGTTTAAAATCAGACAAAGTTATTAGGAAAGTAGCACTTTAGAAAGATCAATGTGTTAATTAAGGAGATCTGGTTTCAGATCAAAGTTATTGGGAAAGTAACATTTTTTTTTTTTTAGAAAGAGTTATTGTTCATTCTGAGTGGGGATTTTTTTAATTAGACTTAAAGACAATAAAAGGGGGGGGGGGGTAACATCTGTTTTTTTTTCTTTTTATCCTATAAAAACTGGGAAAAAGAGAGGGGAAAAAAAAAGAAACTTTTTCTGATTGAGAACTGAGCTAACTAACTAAAATTTAATATCTAAAGGTTTTTTTTTTTCTCCAAGTTTTTAAATTTTTTTCTCAGAATTTGATAATGAAGTTAAGTTGTATAGTAGACCAAAATATGAATTTCTAATTCATCCCTGAATGGTGCATATCTCTTTTTCTCAAAATTAATCATGAAGAAGTCAACTTTTGATAAGATATTTTCTGTTGAATGTCACAATTTATCCAGTCTGCTTGTAAAATTTCCTGCAAGGAGAGAATTGTCAAATTTCTTTTATCAAATTAAAAGACCAATTCAGATTATAATAATTATATGGCTCTTCAAAATTCGTTTAAAGAACTACAGTCTTCTGTAATGTTTTAAAAAGAGTTAATTCATGTTAGTAATCACAAACTGCTTATTGCCTATAATTTGGACCTTTAAATGGAAAGGAAAAGGAACGGAGAACAAAGTGAATTCAAACCTAGGAAGAACTCAACTGGAAGGTAACCAACAGAACTTTTTAAAAATTTATTAACTATCCTATATCTACATTCTGATTTAAAATAACTATCTACAATTTTGATTTAAAATAACTATCTACAATTTTGATTTAACTTGATTCAAATGACTATCTGTGCGTTCTATACACATTTAATTAAAATAACTGTCTGACGTGCCATTGTATAGCTATCTCAAGTGAAATGAACTAAAATATTAATTGATTAATGGACAGTGGAAGGAAAAGAAATTTAAAGAGACTATCTGTAATGTTGATATTTATTCTTTATTTTATTTCGTTTATATAATATGTCATTTTTTCTACTATTATTATTATTATTATTATATTTCATTTTGTTTATATGCTATGTCACACTCTGATCACTAGATTATTTAATTTAATATTTTGTTTATGTTTAAAATGTGTGAAGGAAAGAAAGGAAAATGATTTTGATACCATTTAAGTATAGATGCTCACGTAAATTTAGACTTAAAAGTAAAGAGAGAAATGATATAAATATTTTATTATTCTTAACAAAATTTTAATTTGTGCTTAATAGTAGATATGAAGAATGAGAGGATGGTCATAAAACCCATTATTATGCTGTGAGTGTTGATCTGTTATTGATATAGATATTGGGTATGTTGTTGGCTTGACTGGTTAAAATTGAAATAATTCATATATGTATTGATTTGGGATCTGGTTAGTCTTGTCATTTATCTAGGCTGGAATCGATGTATGTGTGGGCATATTTAAAGCTATAAATGCTTGTCATTACTAATGTAAAGTAATCCTACCACCCAATAGATGGGAAATAGCTGTCTCCTAATTTAGATACCATGGCAGTTGGAGGACTAAGTTTCTCTCCATTTATTTGTTAAGATAGGGAATTATTAGTAAAGTTACTGTTTAAGTATAGAAAATGTTGCAAGCCAATATAGGGAATAGGTGTCTAAGAGAAGCTCTTTACACAATTCTGGATCTTAGGAAAGATCTCTCCCTGGCTCAAGCAAATAGTTTAAGTTTGAAGTTGATGTTGTTGTTTTTGTTATTTCCCTTATCAAGATGTGGCTGTGTGCACGTTATAGACACTGCATGGTGATGTGTAATATGAAGAGAGTTTTCTTACATGGGACAGAACAACGTTGCCCGGAAAGGATAAGGATTCAGTCAGATGTATATGTATGATGAAGAATGACAAAGATTTTAATTAAGAAACTAACCGATCTGTATTGATTTTTTTTTTTGAATGATGATAAATTGAGGTCGTCAAGCTGAGCAGACATACTGACTAATTAAGATATATACAGTCAAAGCGTAAAGATCTGACAAGCATGAATATAAAAGTGTGGGTTTTGAATTTAAACCCGTTTGCAAAATTAGTAGGGTAATTTTGTGACATATAATCCTTCTTCATTGGAAATGTGAATATTATTACTTGATAAAATGATTTAGAAATTTAAGATTACTTCACATTGCTAGTTAGAATAATTGAAACGAATATACTATTTTGGAAAAGTCCAATAGACAATGTTTACAATAAAAGGAGGGGGAAGTAGAAATTTGTAAGTTTTCTTATCTTTCAAGATAAGTTTTCTTAAAGCTAAAGATATACGGAATTCTGTTTCCAGCGTTTGTATTTATTATTATTATTAATTAATTATTTAATAAATGAATGGGTCAAAACCAGAAATGAGTCATCCAAGAAATTAGTTAACTCAAACATGTATTTGAATAATAGTCCTGAATAGATCAGAAGCATATATTTGTGTAACAATATTATAATTTAGTGTGTTTTTTATTTTATTTTAAGCTTTATCATTATTATTTCATGTAATAAAGTTTTATTATCGTTATAAGATTATATTGTGTTTTGTGTTTTGGTGTTTTAAATATCTCCAGAATCTATATATCCAGCACCTATATTTAAGGTAATATTAGTTTATATTTAAATTGGATTATTTATTTTATAATGATGCTTTATTTCCAAGATCGATTTGCAGTAGTCATTATCATATTGTTTCCATATTCGATTCACATAGTTAATTTGATATGAATAATTTATTTCCGTGATTGATTTACAGTATTAATTTTGTCTTGAATATTTCTATATTCGATTAATATAATTCATTTTATATAAGTCATTTTATAGACTTCATTTTCACATAATTTATTGTTACGATTAATTTGCCTAATCTAACTTATGATTATTTCCGTAATTTGATTTCATAAGTAAATTTTGTTTGATTTGTCTGATTGATGTCCATGGTTTACTTCCATAGTTTATTTTAGCAAAATAAAATTATTAAGGTTATTAATTAAAATGGATTAGAAATAATAGAATAAAATGACAGGGAATAGTTGAGTTAAGTTTACAAATTTAATCTTTTGATTCATTGTAATGTTGTGAATATTGGGAGCAGACATAAAATCCCTTTCCTGCTCTCGGCGTTCAGAGTGATTCCCACTATTGAACTTGTATTGAAATTTATTTTAGCATATATGGGATCATATCCATTACAGTGTAATCACTTATATGGCCACCTCTTGACGGATCTAGACCTTGAGAAAGAGCAGTTCGATTATTGATCTAAGAGCTAGTTTGGAAGTCAAGTAGCTTATTATAACAACATTATTATACTATAATAAATTATTCTACTATTATGAAAATAGGGATCATAAATTGATATTTGATCAAAAAAAATATGTGTGTTAGAGAAATAAGATTAGGAATTCTCAGATTAGAGAACATAACACAGACATTCCGTGTTATATAATTGTAGCTAATGAAAGTGATAAATGCTGAGAACGAAAAATAAAGTAATGGGATTAACTGGGGAGGATTTATTTGTGATAAATTTTATCTAGCACTAACTTAAATAATGATTATATATTATGAACATAGATTATGAGTTCTTTGCATTGATTACTGAGTTATTTCCAGTCAGATATAAATGAGAATTGTATACAATATTTTCTGTAGTACCACTCGGGATCAGATATTTATAATAAAGTTGTGGAAGAAAGTTGTCTCATTATTATAGATTTTATAATAAATTTATAATGAAATATTTGCATGACTAATGCTAGGTTTGAAATTCAGACCACATAGATGGAATGGTTTTATCAATATTATTATTATTATTATTATTATTATTATTATGATTATTATTATTATTATTATTATTATTATTATTATTATTATTATTATTATTATTATTATTATTATTATTATTATTATTATTATTATTATTATTATTATTATTATTATTATTATTATTATTATTATTATTATTATTATTATTATTATTATTATTATTTTGAGAGACAATTTAATTACTTTCTCCAGTATCTCCTATAGTCCTAAATTGACTAATGATGATGATCTCCAGAGGGCATTACAATTTACAGCTGCAATTTGGCGCCCCCGGTATCTATTTGATCCTAAAGTATAAAATTCAATTGACTAGCTACTTGAAATAAATGAGGGTTTATTGAGATTAACTAAGTAAAAAGTGCGCGGAGAAAGTTGAGGTGACAATATATATAGTTAAACAATGCACTAAAACAGAATAAATATTATAAAAAAAAACAATATATTTGAATATAATTTAAATTAGTAATAAAAATTATAAACTGAATAAAATAAAAATTTATAAACATAAATATATATTTATAATCATATATTTATAAAAATATATTTATAAACATTTTCACCTACATAGATTATTTGAGTTTGAATTTTAGTAGACCTTCATAAATTTCCATATAATTTCATTTTATATTTTTATAGCTTAGTTTAAAATCTAATGTATACACCATAAATTGTTTAAATTTTTTTTAGTAAATATTTTCCAAGAGATCTCTATATGTCAGTTCATTTCTTCTTCTTGCTTTGAGTTTACTTCTCTTGACAATAATTATAATTATTTTATTCTTTCACCATTACATATGGAGTTTAAGCAATGAATCTTTATATTCAATTGACCATATCATAAGAGTGACAGGTAAGTCAAACAACTAGATACATACAACACTTTAGAATGTTTAGAAGATTCCATCAGCATCAGCTTCAAGTAATACAAATTGTTGAGTTTAGATACACATTACACTGGCAACAATAATATAAAAATGATTTTCCATGCTGCTATAGTACAGTTCAACTTCCACTTCTGTATGGATTACTAGGACTTTCTTGATTGATAGTTTCCAAATAGAATTGTTCTTGCTGCTAAATTTACTTATAAAATCAGCATCAATAAATTTAGTATGCAACTACTAAATGCTGAAACATTAAATTCCTCCAAAGTTTGAAATCTTACCTTAAATAATTTTTCAACTTATGATGCAAGTGAGACTAGATATTAAAACCATCATTTCATAATTCAAAATTGTTTCGTTGATATATATATAATCTAATTAATCAAGTTCATATGTATTAATTAATTGTGTATGTACTGATTGACTAAGAACATGTTTTTATATTAATCAATAAAAAAACATTATGGTGTACTTTCATTTGTACATTAAACTGTTCGTCAGATAAATAAAATTCCTAAATAATTTCAAATTTAATCAATTTAAATTAAATATTATAATAATTTGAGTTTATTATCAGAATTATTTCTTTTTAAATATTATACAATTTTCATTTTATGAAATTATTTTTATATTTAAAAATAATTGTAGGTTTTGAATGATATGATTTATACTACGAAAAATAAGATTTTAGCAAATATTCAAACATATTCTATATTTTTAAACACTTTCCCCAATTTATACATTTATAATGTAATAATAAATAACGATTATGAACTTGAGATAATATTTTATCTTCTATTATAGTAAAGTTCTTAATTTTTATTTACAACACATATCTGAGATTAATAAATCAATCAGTATATATTCATTATTCAACTTTCTTTCCCCCTAAATAAATTTAGTCTTAAGCATTTCTCTTCAAAATTTTTAACTGCAGATTGCAGGTTATATTAACATTAATATATGTATTTTGACAGATTTTGAAATAGAAATGCTCATTTTTTTCATAATAGTTTAAAATTCACTCAATGTCTTGAGCCATTTGTGATAGGAAATGTCTGACTCATCACAATGTATATAGGATGAGTTTGTAAATATATCAACAAAATACTTTATGAAATAATTATAAATTATAAATTTCTATACATAAATAATTAAAATTCTATGATTATTAATAATTAGTGCAATTTATTAGAATCAATTAATAGTATGTCAATAATGCTGTGTACTATTAATAATAATGCTTTGTTAGATTTTTGAAAAGTTTATGTATGATTTTATATCACAGTTAGAATTTATAAAAAACATTTGATGATATTTAATTATTTGCTAATGTTCATTGTGTTTCAGAGCACAATATTTTACATCAAAAAAATAAAGTATAGAATGATATAATTCTCAATTCCGTGAATGAAGCATAATATTTAGAAATGTACAAAAACTGTAGATAAAAATATTGTATGAAAGGCTTTCAGGACTTATATTTCATTTAAGCTCAGGACTGCTAGAGAGTCACTTATTTTTATAATATCTAAACACCTACCTACTAAAATTATATAATTTTATATTTTGCATTTAATAAATAAAATATTTATAAAATGATTTTTTCCCAAAAAACTATTTTACATACAATTTATAATAAATTCCAATACTGATAGATTATATACTTATTATTCAACTGTATATACTAATGTAAATTTAAATATATATAAGTAATTATTTATTTATCTTGCATGATGCTTTTATTTGTAATAGAATAAGGGCATCACTCCCCTCCCACCAACACATGCACTTATGAATTTATAATACTGAGAAATACTCTCACTTTCTAAATACAAGATAGAGTCTTTAGTTGACACAGATTACTGAGATAATCGAAAGTGCTTCTAAGTGGATAATTTTTTTTAATTATTTAGTTATTGCACACACACGCATATATATATATATATATATATATAAAGTGATATATATATATATATATATAAAGTGAGAGTATTCCTCAGCATTATAAATTCATGCAGTAATATGTGTTTGGAGTCATTTCCTTATACTATTATAAATAAAAACATTGCACTAAATAAATCAATAATTACTTGTATATATTTAATGGTACATCTAATACTGATATGCATTAAATTGTAATAATATTGCAAATGTCATAGTGAATGGAATTAAAACTGACTGATTAAGACCTTCACCATCTCATTTAATAAATATTTAAGACTGGCTTATATATATATATATATATATATATAAGCCAGTCTATATATATATATATCTCTTTCTCCTATATATATATATATATATATATATATATATAGGAGAAAGAGAGAGAGAGAGAAAGAAAATAAAGTGAATTCATTTTTATCTTTTCAAAGATTCTATCTTGTGTTTAGAATGTGAGACTTTTCTCAGTATTATAGTACATGTTTCAGGGATGATTCCCTTGTACTATTATAATGTAAATTTAGCATATCCAAAATATTTGTTTTAAAGTTGTCATATCAAGAATTTAAAAACGCAATTTTTTATAATGTAAACATCACATTTTCAAGTAGAGCTCTAATCATAGCAACTTATTTAAAGTAAAAAAATAATAATAATTATAAAGTTAATGAAATTATCTCATAATACCATGCTTCTTAAATATTTTACTCTGACTTTTTAATATAAGATGATAATCTTATTAAATTCTTAGTATTATAAAGAAAAAAATATTTTTTTTAAAAAATAAAGTTACAAATACCACCTAAAAGTTTTATTAAGCAAATATTAACAATACATACATTTTATGTTGCTTCTAAATGAGATAATTTATTTTAATATGTATCACTCAGATAAGATTGTAACAAGATTTAATCAGTAGTTTGTGAAGATTATTCTGAAAATTTTGGAAATAATAATGAAAATGATTGAATAGTAAGATATAAAAATATAAAAACAATATTTTATTGCTGAACAAAAGATAGTGCTAAAACAGAATAATGCTAAACAAAAATGGTTATTCCAATAATATTTGTAAAGACTATTTATTTAGTAACATTTAAAAGTATTTGTTTAAGTAAAAAACTATATTTCAAATATTTATAAATATAAATTTTAAAAAAGTACTAACTTATTTTTAGTATATTTTTGATTAATGATCATCGTTAGAATAAAAATGTGTATTATTTGAAATAATCGTATTTCTGGCCAAGCATTAATATTTTTGTTAATCAATATTAGACGGTATTACGGAAAAGAAAGTGAAATAACTTTTATTTAACACTATAATAATGATTTTTGAATTCAAAAATATAATTAATTTTATTTTTATAAAATTGTACTTTGTTCAGTTTTAATTCTGCAAATTTTTAATATAAAAAAATTATAATGTTATAATAAAAAAAATCAATAAAATATTATTATTTTACTTTAAAAAATTTTTACAATATACTTTAATAATTGAACTTTAGTGTTCAATTTTAAAATATAGATGTAAGATTATTTATTAAATTAACTGAACTTTAGTGCTCAGTTTTTAAAAATGGATGTTAGATTATTTTTTAAATTGCTTTAAAACTTCAAAATTTAATATGATTTCTTATAAAATCATATGTATAAATTAAAAACATGAGATTTCATATTTTAATTCATTTATTTTAATAATGTGTGGAACTAATAAACACATGATGACCAAATGTGAATAACCCTATTAGGTATGTATTTATTTAAAATTTTTACTACAAATTATTTTTCCAATAGATAATTAATTATTTTTAAAATACCAACTTCTATCCTAATAGTAACAAGAATATAAAAATAAAAATTAATATTGGCATCAGAAAATCGAATAATTATTTTGAAGAATAAAGAATAAATTATACATTAAAAAAATAAATATTTTAGAGCTCTTTATATGTTTCATAACTGGAAAAAAGAAATGTGCCCATACATGTGTAGTTAGATAGATTACTTATTTATTGTGAAATGAAATAAATTATTTTGTTATGTAGTCATATTATTTAGAAAATTTTTTTTACATTACGCACTCATCTTACTTACATTAAAATTGTATACAGTAAAATATATATATATTTATTCATTTATCCATTTTTTTTTAGAAATAAATTAATGGGATGCATAGAAATTAATCTTTTATCCTATTTTTAAAAATTTTCTATTATGCCAAATATGATATAAGCCAGGAAGTCTTATTATAGTACCGCTATGAATATGAGGCAAAAGGCCTCGAAAGCACTTAGCGTGTAATAATTTCTGTGTATCTTTATAGCTTCTCATTCAAGTGTGTCATATGCTTTGTTAATTTTGTATATAGATATTAAAATAAATAAATATTTTTATCAATTTTTAAAAATATTATCTTTAATATTATTTACTAATAAGTCAAGTTTAAATTACTAAATTATAATACATTTTGTAATGCGTGAACATTTGATTATTATCTTATAGTTTACTTCCAATTTTTTTTTTACCACTAGGCAAACCATAAAATAATATTTTTTGTGTGTGTCTTTTTTGCTGTTGTTTTTTTTTTGCAACATTTTTCAAAATTTAAATTTTATTATTTTAATACTAGTTTTGCATAAATTTGCATACCATAAGCTAATACATATTAAGGCTATGAATATGAAGTAAACAGGCTCTGAAAGCTCTTAGCCAATTTTAAGATTTAGACTTTAGTAATTTTGCCTTTATACATTGAAGCGTATTGTATTAAATACTTGTAATAAATAAAATTTTAGATAAAAAAATGTAATTAACTCAATGTTTTTTTTAATATCTAGCTGTAATCAATATATTATAGTATCTGATATGGTTGTAAATATGAACTTTTAGATTAAATTATGTTAACAAATTGATAATTAGTAGCAAGTTAACTAAAGTGAGGATCAAGTGTATATTTCTTTTGATTATAAAATTTTTAGATTTGATTATTCAACTTACCTTTAAATATAGAACTTGACATACTAGTGTATTTCCAAACAAAAGAAAATGTTTATAAAATTGTGTTTAAACATATATATTTCAAAAAACCATTTCCCTATTTTAGTTTTATGAAAAACTGTTTTTAAATATTAAACTGTGGATAGTTTTTCATTTTTTGTCAAATCCTACAAGCCAATTCAGTTAAATTTCTAACCTTTTATTTTAACCAATTTAATTTAATTTTATTATAATTTCAAAAATTTCAAATTATTTTTTTAGAAATATAAGTTTACAAATGAAAATCATTCTTAAAAATAATATTTCAATTTTGAAAGTATAGAAAATAGTAAAATACATAATTGGAAGACTTGTTGCATTCACTGACAACAATATTTGTTAATGAAATAATACTGGATTTAACTCCTTTAAAATTTGAATTATTTGTTAAGATTGTACAAAACAAAATGCAATTTTGCTTTAAAATTTAAAAATTCACTTTTAATTAATAAAAATGTAATTAAAAACCATTGCTACCATGCTTATAGAGGCATTTATGTTCAGGCAATCACAACTTTCTGGTTTACAGGATTATATTTCTCTTGTTTTCTAAAAAATGAATATTTTTGAATAATCTCAACAAAACAAATATTTCACAATATTGTGCAAAAATAATAACAAATATTGTAATGGTCTGATTATATATATATTTAAATTTATTTTAATTGATCTGTGTGCTTTTTTTCTTTTTTCTACTTGAACATTGTAATGATGGTTCAATGAAGCTTGACTAAAGCATGAATCCAGACTGATTAATTTCAAGAAAAATTCAGTATATATACTTTTGACTCTTGTTTTTAACACCTTTGATAATCTTTTATTTTGAACACCTTTATGACTTCATTTTATTTTAATTACAGGAATTTTTAAAACACTATTATTATTTAATTAATTAAATTCTCAAATCACTGTAATTATTATATTCTTTGAATTTTTCTCTTGATTTTGAATCTCATATCTCATAATAGGCTTAATCATTTGATTACTTTATTTTTAAACTAATCATTTGAACAACAAAGTAAATTATTTATTTAAACTTTTAAAATCTATTTCTTTTAACTGTAATATACTTAAATGAGTTATTTTGCTATACATTCCAAACACTTTTTTAATCTTTGACAAAAGAAACAGTTTTAACATAGTTTTAAACCATTAAACATAACATGATCACTATCTCTTACTAGCACATAATTGTTATTAAACAATTCAAAACAAAGCAAAACTCTCTATACAGTAGTGACATCTTGTGCCAACAAGAGCAATCAATGGATTCCAGAAGGCTTGTGCATAAAACCCCTATCTAGTGCCTACTCATCCAATATCCCCAGACTAGTTTCTGGCTTGTGGCCTTCATCAGTGAGGAGCCTTAGATCTGAGAGCACTGCACCTAGATCTTAGGATCTAATGCAACCATCTAGCAACCACCTTTTAACTCTACTTAACTACAATGCTATGAGAATGAAATTGAAAACACAATAATATTTTCAATCCAAGCTCAATAGCTTATATAGTCATATGGGTATGAACTCAATTCAGCACCCATACATTTTGGTGAGGCAGGATTGGTGTTAAAACACTAAACATAACATGATCACTATCTCATACTAGCACATAATTGTTATTAAACAATTCAAAACAAAGCAAAACTCTCTATACAGTAATGCCATCTTAGAGAGTTTTGCTTTGTTTTGAATTGTTTAACATAGTTTGTGTGATTTATTAGTTTCTCCTATATTTAAACACTTTTAACAAACCTATTATTATATTATTATTTTAAAATATAACTTTTAATAATTTATTCTAATGTTTGTATTGTTTTAGTTTCTCTTATATTTAAACACTTTTAACAAACCTATTATTTTATTTATTATTTTAAAATATAACTTTTAATAATTCATTCTAATGTTTGTACTGTTATATTTATTAGCTATCATCACATTGACAGAAAGCCAGCTTATTATCATGTGAAAGATCACATAGCTGACAATAAATGATAAAGATATTATTCATTTCAACACAATTTCAGTTGCAAAATCTACCAAAGAAAAAAAATGCTCATGCTATGGAATAAAGGAACTCCAATCATCAATATTGGTAGCTTTTTTAATATAAGATTGGTCTCTATGATACAGAAATCTTGAATATTTTTTAATTAATGAATCAATATTACTTTAGATACAGATTTGTCTGTCAAATCAATATAAAACTGACATAAGAATGATAAAGAAAATCACAACAAAGAGAATTTAAGGTGAAGATACTGAAGTACCATAGGTGTTATTATAATCTCATGATCAGACCTAAGAAAAAATTAATTAATTATTTTAACATAATGAATTTTATTTTATACAAGTATACCTGATAATCTTTTTTGCTTAAATATGTGACTTGTAAAAAAATTTCAGCAAATGTATAAATATAGTTATTTTTAAAATCTGAATTAAGTTTAATTGTTTTTTATAAAAGAAATCCAGTATAAATTATTGCAATTGTTCTAAAAAAATTAAAATTGCAATCAATAACAATCTTCACAGATGAAGATTAATTTTCTTCCATAATATTCAAATAAAATATATTTAAAAATCTATGAAGTTATTATAAATATGCTCATATTTTAAAAAATAACTGCTTTTATTTAGAAAATACTGACTCACTGGCCAAACATAAAAAAAAAAAACTAGGAAAGAGGTATGTCTTTGAAAGTATGACTAGGTGATGGTGTTTGGATGGTTATTCATTTAAACAATAATAAAGCTATTAGGTAAAAAAGCAAAAAGTACGTTTTAGTAAAGAATATGAATTTAATGTTGATTTAAATATAAATGTAGAAAGTTTAAATTTTAATTTATATAGTTTCTTCAAAATTTGAATATATAAAATATTTATAGCAAAGAGTTATCGAGATTTAAGTGATAGTAACAGTTTCTAAATATAACTGAATTTCCCAAAAAGTAAAGCCACAGGGATTAATATAAACTTTTATACATGGTAAATTATTTTGTTAAAACAATGAATACATAAGAATTTAATGTGGTATTCTTTTTTATTCTTGGAATTTCTAGATAGATCAATTAATGATCAGTTATATTACAATTTTTTCTACATTTATGCTCCACTATTATATTTCATAACTTGAAAATAAGAAACATTTAATTTATTATTTATCACCAGCATAATCAACTATTATCAATCCACCTTCTCCTATTTTTATCTTCTCTTCTCCACATCACCGCTGCACACTTTTTTATTTTATCCATCCATCTCACATGTGGTCTTTTTCTACATCTTTTACAATCTCTTGGAATCCAGTTTAAGATTTCCATTGTCCATCTATTATCATCTCTTCTAGGAAAACGTCCAGCCCAACTCCACTTCAGTCTTTTAATTTTTTCAATGAGGTCAGTAAAACCTGTTTGTTCTTTTACCCATATATTTTACTTCTGATCTCTTCTTGTTTCTCCCAACATGCATCTCTCCATACTTTGTCAAGTGATCTGAATTCTCTGTATTGCTCTTCTACTAAGTGTACAAGTCTCAGATCCATAAGTAAGAACTGGTAAACACATTTATTAAAAACCTTCCTTTTCAAATACATAGGAATATTTCCTTTTAGTATCAAGTCATTTTTACCAAAAGCACTCCAGGCAAGTTTAATCCTATGATTAATTTTATCCATTATGTTTCCATCTGTATTAATAATCTGACCAAGGTATTTGTAACTGTTAACTTCTTCTAACTCATCATAATTAATCTTCATTTTTATATTTTGAAAAAATCCATTAAACATTACTTTAGTCTTTTTAACATTTATTTTTAGTCCTACTTTCATCTGATAATTCCTGCAGTTCTAAAGCATTATTTGGAAAAATAACTACATTATCTGCAAAATCTAAATGATTTAAATAATCTCCATTTACTTTCATTCCTTTAGTTTCCCATTTTAATCCACAAAATACTTCTTGCAGCATTGCTATAAAAAGTTTTGGAGATATGGAATCACTCTGTCTTACACCCTTCTCAATGTTGACTTTCCCAGTATCATTATGTAATCTAATTGTCATTGTTGCATTTTTATAAATATTTTTTTTAAAATATGACAATATCCTGGATCTATACCTTGATAATCCAATGTTTTAATCACTGAAGAAATGTTTATAGAATCAAATGTTTTTCAAATCTAAACCATAATGGCAAATCATATTCATTTGTCATTTCTATAACTTCTCTCAATACCTGAATATGATCTATTGTACTAAAACCACTTTTAAATCTAGCTTGTTCTCTTAGTTGGTGGAAATACAATGTTGTCTGTAGATGAGTTGTAATTATCTTGGTAAAATTTTTGTATAAAACTGATAAAAGGCTGATAGGTCTGTAATTTCTAATATCTTCTTTATCACCTTCTTTAAATATTAATATTAATACTGCATTCTTCCAATCATCTGGTACATCTTTTTCATTTAGATATTAGGTATATACCTTTGCTAAAAAAATTATATTTCTTGATCTGCTGCATTTAATATATCAATTATAATTCCATCATTACCTAGAGCCTTTCCTTTATTTATACATTTAATTACATGTCTCACTTCTTCATTTAAAATTCTGGGCAATTTGAAAGATGTAATAGATATAGGAGATACTGGTTCTTTATTATATAATTCCTGATAGAAGTCTTCTACCCATTTCATGATGTCATCTCTCTTTTTAGTAATAATTCCATCTTTTTTTCTTATTGCAGATATAAATTTCCTACCAATACCAAAATGTTGTTTTACACTCTTGGAGAACTTTTATTCTCTTCTATAGCTTTCTTTGCTAATTCACAGTTATAAGTTCTTATATCATTTTCAACTCTTTTCCACACCATTTTACAAAATTCGAGATATTCAATCCTTTTTAATGCATCATTTTTGTATATCTTCATATATCACCTATTATTAATCTGAACATACATTAGTAAGCTCCAAGGTATAATTATACTATTAACATATAAGGTTTAACAAAAACTTATCGTTCCTTCTTAAGAACTAATTATTATTGATTAAAAACTTTCAGCAGATGTAATAGATTAAAAGTGGCAATTTAATTTTTAAACGTGTCATATGACATGGAATTATCATGAAATATGGTTAGGATAGAAATAAATATATCCATCATTTTACTAAAGTGAATAATCAAGATTGTGTCATTGACCATTGTCTATACAATATTATTAGTTATTTAATTTTAAAAAATCTGAAATTGTCTGCTTAGTTCAATATTAAAATTTATATCAATTTTTATAAGAATTATATGGATTTAAAGGCAAAAGTTCAATGATTAAAAAAGAAAGTTATTTAAAAATTTGTGTAATTTTTGATGTTGAAAAAAAACATTTCATTATTTTAGAATAATCGGTTATATAATTGTTTTATGCTACTTTTAATAATATGAATAACAATAAACCGATTTCTATATTCTTCAAAAATGTGATTTTAGAATAGGACAATGTGAGAAGCGTTTTTGCACATTTTTATTTGTTAAACATTTTTAATTAAAAAAAGCAACATAGGACATAAATAGGCATATTAATAATTTTATTAAATTCTGGCTGTCATTTTAATATATGATAATCATTTTTACTTTAAACACATTTATAAAAAGTATTTTGATATTTATATCAATAATTCATGTTACCACTTGTAACAATATAATTTATTCTATGGTAATTTAGATTTAAATAAAAATACATAATATTGAAATAAATAGACTTTTGTAATATTAAACATAAAAAACCCATCAATCTTGATGGGATAATATGAGACGATTTAAAATATTGATGATAGATTAATTTTATTAGAATTATTAAGAATATATGAACACATAAAGATTGTCACCCCAATTATTATTAAGGATGTTTCTACTACTGCCATTTCTAAAAAAAAAAAAAAAACCAAATTCTATAGCAAAAGTTTTTTTTCAAATCATTTAACAAATAGGTTGCTCTCTATCATAGATAAGAAGTTCAATATTATCATCATTTTTAACCATGATGGATTTATTGGAGGTTGAAAGTCTCTTCAGATTTAATCCAATTTCGTCTATTATTTGCCTTTTTCATCTATCCTTTTCAAGAATAATATCTTATTATGTTTCTTTCACTTTTGGTAACTAATTTCAAACTTCATCTGTTTATTTTCTGTTCAACACATCTTTATTTCAGTCTCTTAATTTTTTTGCAATGGTATTAATGATGTGTTTGCTCTGTCACACATATATTTCATTTTATAATTTCTACTTATTATTGCTAATAACCATCTCTGCATATATCTTTGAGTGATAAGAACTATCTATATTACATTGTTATTAAAGATTAAAATATACATAAGTTAAAAATCTTTCTAGTCGAACACATTGGAATATTTCCATTTAATGTTTCTACTATTTATACTCCATCCAAGTTTAATTCTATGATAAATTGCATTCATTATTTTCCAATCTTTATTAATAACCTGACCAGACTTTGTGTTTTGAACATTGCTTTAACTTTTAACACTATTTTCAGTCCTACTTTGTTTTATCTGATAACTCTTGAAATATTTTCTCAAACTCTAAAGCATTATTTGCATAAACCACCATATTATGTGCTAAATCTAAATGACTTAAAAATATTCATTTACTTGTACCATCTTAGCTTTCTATTTCAATCCATAAAAACGTTTATAAACTGCTGTAAAAAGTTACAAGTTTTAAACACCCTAGAATATATCATTCTCAGTTTTAATCATTTTAGTATCATCATGCAGTCTAATCACTTCCATCACAGTTTGATAAATATTCTTCCAGTAGTATAACTTGATGATCTAATACTTAAGGAATCAAATGTCTATCATAAGATAGAAATCCAAAGCACAATGATTGCTCATATTTAGTAGTCTTTTCTGTGATTTCTTTCAATATATGGATGTGATATACTATGCTAAAAGCACTTTTAATCTATTTCTTTTGATTGGTTAAAGTTGAAATTACTGTAAATGAATAGCAATTATATTGATTAAAATTTTTGTATAGAACTTACAGAAACCTGATCGATTTGTAATTTATAATATTGTCTTTATCATTTTTGCTAAATAAAAATATTACTACTACATTTTTATATCACCTGGTACATCTTTATAATTTAGATATTTGTAAGAATCATTAGGGAATCATTTCTTTACACATGTTCTTTAGAGATTTAAACACTTCAGGAATAGTCTTCTTTCTAAACAGAAAATAAAGCCTTTTGAAAAGGTAAGTTGAATCCACCTTAACTTTTTAACATCAGCATATATGTATAAGAAAATCTTAAACTTTTAAAATGTTAGCATGAAGATCTCAATGAATCCCTTTTAATTCCATTTACTATGTCTTAATGATTGAGGTTTGCAAAATTTTTACAATTTACTATATATCAGTATTCACTTATATAACAAGATATTTATTTATAATGTACTGTTTTTAATTTGTAACAATCATTCGGAATTCACTCATCTACACATATGCTGTATAGATTTACACACTTCAAAAATACTCTTCTTTCTATGCACAAAATAACGGCTTTTGATAAGAGGAATTCACCTTAACTTTTAACCTAAGTGTGACGTGTTTAAATCTATGCAGCATGTGTAGGGGAATGATTCCCTAATGATTGTTACACATTAAAAACCGAGTACTATATAAGTAAATAACTTGTTATACATTTAAACATTAGGATATAATTTTGCCAATAATTTGTATTTTTCATCTGCTTCTTTAAAATATTAATAATAATTTTGTCACTTCCTGGAGCTTTCCTTTTATTTATAGATTTAATTACATGTTTTACTATACTAATAATTTTCTCCTGGTAAATACTATATCCCTGTTTGGAAAAAAATCTTATACTCTTAATACTCAATTAAATATTAATATGAAAAATTTTACTGATATTCTCAAGTCTTCTGTAGTGGTTTCATGTTTTTTTTTTCCACATATTTCTCTACCAGTCATCAAAAGAGAAATCACTTTATGAAAAATGTATAATACTTTAAAGCTTATTGGACTTGTCAGAAACTTGAGATATAGTTTCACCACCTAAGACTTGACTTAAATCCAAATTCCTAAGAACATACAATCATATCATAAAAATGAAATTCTTATGAGACTAAATAATTTTTTCAGATCCAGCAATGAAATCAACTCTTTATGATTGTTCTAAATGTAACTGGATCTTACTAGAAGATTTGGAACAACCCATAGTCTTGTGTTCATCTGCTTTACAAATAGAATTTATCAGCCACTGATCTTTGTAATAGGGAGCAAATACATACTCCTAATAACTTTGTTAATAACTGTTTAATTTATGACTGCAGTGGCAGAATTAAAGGAATTAATAAAATAATTAGTAAATCTACTTCCTAGTAGGAGTTTATATGGATTTCTTTATGATATCTAATTAATAGTTAAACTGTCCAAATCGATATATTAAATAAATAAATAAATAATAACAGACGTTTATTTAAATATACATATTCCTTCAATAAATTTGTTTTTTGCCAGTTATCGTTCTTGCAGTTCTTAGAAGAATATCAGTCTTCTTATTGCTTTTATTTAAGTCTCAACTATCATTAAAATCTGTATTTAAAATGAATTTAAAGTGCTAAATTTATCGGAATGTTTCTGAAAGTTAGCAATCTCAATTGTTAATACTGCTTTTATCTCTCTAGTTTTGCATTACCATATATCATATATTTTATTAATAGATTACCACTTTTCATGTTAAATATATTAAGAATATTACAAGCTTAAAATGCATATTTTTTGTCAGTCAAAATATAATTTTAGTCTATTCTACTTTCATTTAGATTTTCCTTGTCCTTTCTATTTAACTTTTTCCAATAAAGAAATTATAATATACAATTTTTTTTTTTCTTAACTTCAAAAGCTTGTGTCATTTCATTTCTATTACTATAAAAGACTTATTCATAGCAATTTAATTTTTTAAGCATTTATCAGTTCTAGCATTGAATTCTCCCATGACAATTTTAATATGTTATTTGTTATGATCAAAAACATTTTGTATATTTATATAAAAACCATCTATTTATTCATTCATTCAGTAAATGATAAATTGGATACAGAATTCTAATGACACTTCACAATAGTTTTTAATGATGTAAAGAAGTTACCATCTTCCTTTAATTAAGATCATGAACATAGTTTATCACATAGCTGAGTACAGCATCTCCCAAGACTGTTTGGGTGGTGTTTGGTGGCAATAGACATGGTTTATATATTATTTATTTACATGATTACTAGTATATTTTACATTTATCCTAATACATAGCATAGATGTTATACACATTTTATATCTTATGATTAACATTTGTACCTTTTATCCCTATTTACACATTGTATCATTATACTTAATTAATAAATTATTGAGAATAATAATGAAAACTTGCTGGATCACAAACTCAAATTATCTGCATTTGATATCTTTTTAATTTAAATAACTAATCTTGCCATTCTGCCTTACATATTATCAGTTTCTACAATGTTATTCTTATATTTTTTATTTATAATCAACTCTACTCTACCTATATTTCCAATTTTTGTGCATTTAAACAATAAAGTATATTTTCACTTTTTAAATCATTTAAGTCTCGGCCTATCTGTACCTAAATAAAGGGTTATAATTTAATAGTAATCTGAATACACAATCAGGAAATTCTTAGAACCTTTCATTGCCCATTAATTATTGGTCTTGGAAAGAAAAGCTATAATTTAGTTTTGTTGTGCTGTGATAATTCTAAATATCTACTTAAAAAATCCCTTACATACACATTCATCCTGCCTTCTAAAATCCCAAGTAGTATTTCAATGAAGAACTATTAGGTATTTGAGAAAAATATCACAGTATTTTTGATCTTAAACTTGGGAGCAAAAAAAAAACAATTAACCATGCTGGATGATGTGCATTAGAAAGAAACCCATCAATTTTTATTTACTTATAATTATATAATAAAAACACCTGCAATAATAAGAATATATGGTTTAGATATACGAATTTGCTATGTTCTGTTTTAAGGCTTCAAATATTAATCAAGGTCTTTTCTTTTATTAGCAAACTTTTTTTGCAGTTGATGAGAGATTACCTGTAAATCTTAAGAAACAATAACAAAATATATTGTAGTTATAGTTATTCCAAAGTAAATTCATAAAAAAAGTTTAATAAAAAAGGATTATTTTACATGTAGCTTCTATAGATTTCATCAAATTGTTGTTAATCAAAAGATTTAAAGAAATGTTCGAAAATCACTTTTTTTAATAAAAATGTATTCTTATCATACAAGCATTTTATAATTACACAAGAGGAAGCATTATACCTATGGGTGGGCAAAGTAAGTCATTTGAACTGATAGCAGGCACAAAATTGATAAATACTAATTCCATTTATATTAATTCCAAATTTGATATCTATTTTAAGGCAGAAGACTTTGGATTAATTTTGTTAACTTTATGAAACAGGAATAAATGCATGACATTGATTTAATGGTGTAGTGGTGTTTTTTTATTTTTTTATTTTAATTCATTAAAATCAAAACATAAATTACTTTTTTAAGATTTTGGATTTTTTAGAAAGACTCAAATTTATTGCTAATGATTTTGCAAGTTAATTAATTGTGTTTTTAATAAAAGTAATATAACTACTTCAAATAAAATTAAAATATATATGACTATTATTCTGTCAAATTTATTGGGTTGAATTTTAGCCTTATTTTTTTTTTTTGTTGGTATAAAACATTTATATTAAATTTTTTCTTTAAAGATGCTTTATAATGTTCTGAAAATAAAATAATAAGATCATAAAATTAATTAATGTATTTTTGACTTGTCAAGTGTGATGATATAGAATTTATTGTTAAAAACCATTTATAATAATCTGCATGTGAAGCATATGAATATTAACAGAATTTTTAAATAAATATTTCATGATGAACTTAAGCATGCTTTTTATGACAGAGACATAACTATTTTTTCCAATGAGCAAGTAAACATAATTTTATGGCTTATCAAATATGTAATGCTAAGGAACCTATTGCCTAAAACAAGCAAAGTAAATTGGCATTGATATAACAAAAGATAGCCATTATTTATAGGATTATTTAAATGATTCATTGAGGATCTTGCTTGTAAATTGTGTTAGTAATGTATACGGATAATTTCAAAGCCATTTTTAACAAGTACAATATTAATTGCTTATATTTGGAATACTTATATTTGGAAAATATAGCAAAGAATTTAATACAACGGAGGTTTACAATTAATTAAGATATTAAGATTTTTTAGAAAAAAATTGGTAAAAATGATAAAACACAGCATTTCCAGATCAGTATGTATTGCAACATTGGTTTGTTTTTCACAGATTAGTTTATATTTTTATCATAAATTTATTTGTTTTTTAAAGTTGTTTGCTTTTTCTATTTTTAAACGTTTTTATTGAAGTTAAAAATCATTTTGTTTGATTGTATCTTTTTTGTTAACTCACTAGAAGACAATATAAACATTTTTTTCTTTTAATTTAATAACATTTTTTTAACATTTTAAAATTGATATTTAATATATTCAACTTCAATATAACTTGTTGAAATTTTGTACATTTGTTAAAATGTATTTAAAAGTAATAGGACACATTAATTTTTTAAATAGATAACTTAGTTTCTTAGATAAAAAGAGTGGTGAGAATGTTTTAAAAAAATGTCCACTATCAATTTTATTTGTTACATTTTAAATAATAAGAAAGTTGTTTAAAATATAGTTTTGTTAAGCTTTTTTTTTAAAAAAAATTTCAAATAAAAAAAATAAAATGTCAACAATTTTAAGCAGAAAAGTTAGTTACTGATGTTTTATAAAATAGGGGATTTGAACTCAGACTTTCAAGCATCCACCAACAATCCACACTATCTCATACAACTGATACACATGACCACACACATGTAGAAAAGATAAATAATCACCAATATATATATATATTTCATGCTAAACCAGCACTCATCAGTTAGTCCACATGATCATCTCTCACACACATATATAACCAGTGCTCAGTTTATATTAAGATAGCAAATCTTCACACTTTAATGGACAGGCTTTAATCTATTCCAGCCTCCAACTTTTCAGCCATCCATATCAATAATGTTGGCATCTGCATGAGATTTGTCTTTCCATCATCAGATTTTCTATGATATGTATGGCTGAAATGTTGGAGATTGGAGTAGATTGAAGTCTGTCCATTAAAGTGTGAAGATGGCCTATCTTAATATAAACCAAGCACTGATTATATATATATGGGAGATGATAATCTGGATTAACTGGTGAGTGCTGGTTTAACATGAGATACGTATATTGATGATTATTTATCTTTTCTACATTGTGTGGTCATGTGTATCAGTTGTATGAGATAGTGTGGATCATTGGTGGGTGCTTGAAAGTCTGAGTTCAAATCCACTATATTTATTATTAAAGTTCCAGGTTTGTGAAGAGTGCCTGGTTTTCAAATATTTACTGTTTTATACATTTATAGTTATGTACACCTAATAAATATGATATATATGTAAAGAGTATACATATTAACTTATATCTAGTCATATATATATATACATATTTGTGTGAAGTTGATTTAAAGTAAAATCATATGTATTAATCTTTCAATGGGTGATTAATTTTATTGACCGAGTGAGATAAAACTCTAAACTTTTAATTGGTCAATTCACAAACTCAACTGTTAAAATATATTGTTTTTTTAATATTATATTCACTTTAGTTTCATTTGTAAAAAGTATATTAATAATTTGTCAGGTTATGAAAGTGAATGAAAGTTTTTTCAAAAATAAATTTTTATTTATAATTATAAAAATATTTGATAGCAGCAAATCTAAAATGAACATTACTCACCAATTAAAATTTTTTGCTGATGTCAGTGATTTCTTTCCCAATTTTACATTGTGGAAAAGTAAATAATTTTTGCTAAAATCTTAACTATTTTTCTAAAATAATTTTATTTTTAGCATATGTTATCAAAATAATTTATAATATGTCAAAAATACTTTTAAAATTGTCTAAAACATTTGTTTATCACTTTCAAAATGAAAGAAAAGAAATCGTAGCAGTTTAGTTATTGACAAGCAGTTTTCTTTGTCCTTGACAGTTAACAGCCAATAAGCATCAAGAATGGACTGCTCTCTTCCTTTGTTAGACCTTCAATGTCAGTTTTATTGATTTTTTACTTGTAAAATAATTTAAGAGGGCAGCATCTTATGGAACTTTTTATAACTTTCAAATGATGTAAAATCTTTACCGTATTGTTAAAAATGATGGAATTCAAGTGACTTGAAGCAGCTATAAGTCAGCTCATAACACTCCTTAAAAGAGTTAAGTGAAGTTCATTTAAAATGTACTTTAGTAAGTATTTTTCCTTAAAAATGAAAAATTTCCAATCAAAGTAAAAATGTTAAACCATTTTCATTTAAAAGAATATTTCATATTTTAATTACTTATATGCATGTACATTATTATATTCACATACTAAGTAGGATATATACAGAAGGGGTATACATTTTAACTTATAGCAAAAATATCTAGTGATATCTAAATATATAGATCAACTATAAGTGTCAAATCAATTTAAACTATGATATAGTTTTACATTTTCATTTATTGTGCCAATATTAAAAACTTAAAAATAACAGGCATAATTTTTTTTTCTATATTAAATGCCTTTATTGGCTACATTAAAAAGCAATAAATAATTATTTCTTTAACCACAATTGGGGTTTTGAGATTTAACTTGAAATAAAAACATTAGAAAAGTGTCCAAAAATTAATTAAACCAATTCCTAATTGAATTAATTAATTTCTAGAGCTTCCCTATATTTTTACTTTATTTTAAGTCTAAAACACCAATTGTGATTGAAGAAACAATAATTTTTTTTCTTTTTAATGCATGGTCAATAAAAGCATTTAATACATTTTTTAAATCTCTATTATTCATATTTTACTCTGAAAATAGAAAATGGACAAATACATTTATAAATGGTTATCAGCAACATGACCATTGAATAAAATAAATAGTTCATGAATATAATTTAAATTAAAAAGTGTACATCTATGGACAAAATTAATAGCTAAAAAATAAAAATAATGAGGTCAAAAAAAGTGGTTTACCTTTATTTATCATACATTGATTTGCCCTGAAACACTTGGATCAATAGTAAAAATGGCAGACTTCAAACTAAATTTTTTTTTATTACAATGTAAATAATATAAAATAAATTTAGTGTGAATAATTTAAAATAAGAGTTTTTTTTCTTTCAATTAAATATAAATGTTGGTATCTCCTTTTGTCAATTGATTACTAAGAATACAATTATACCACACATATAAACATTTATTATCTACTTAAGAACTAAACATTGAATATAATGATAGTATTTATGACAATTTGAATTTATTGTCTATACTAAAATAAATTATATGATCAAGTTATTATCTGATTGATTGAGCACAGTGACTTCAGTACAGTGAACAAACTAACAGATTTTTTTAATATAAAACAATTGTACAGTTATCTAAAAATGTTATTTTTTAAATAAACCAATATTATTACCAATTTAAGTTGTTAATAACATTAGATGCAGTAAAAACTGCTTATGTTAAAATCTGGTATTTATGTTTTATCCTGTCTATCAAGCTTGGCAGCCATTTTATTTTGAATTATGGGCATACAATAAATATTTAGAACAAAATGGCCGAAGAAGGAAAATCATATTTAATATTTACAGTTCATTTTATTATTGTTATTTTTAAAAAAGAAACATTTCTTCAAAAATTAATTATAATACTTCCATTTTATTATTTTTGTATTAAGTCAAGTTACTAATATAAAAAGAACAATAATTTAAAAAACATAAATTATTATATAATGTCCATTAATGCAGACTTCAATTTATTAGTATAAAAATAAAAAATTATAAAAAACTGCTATATACGGGTATAATAATAAGTTTTGTTAAAATAAGTTATACGTATATAATAATTAATGTTTTATTAAAATAAGTTTTATTAAATAAAATCTTAATTTTGTAATTAAATTTGGCACACTATTAAAGATAAGTCCTCCAGATTAGAAACTAATTAAGCTGCTAGATTAAAAATGCTGATTACTAAAAGTAGACAATAGCTGAAAATTAATTGGTTTCTAAAACATTCCTTAACAAGGAAAAAAGAAGGAATAAAAAATAACTAAGCAGCACTTGCAGTGGGGAACTCATTGAATGCACACGAAAGTCAAGAGTTTTAACTTAGCAATGGAACAAACCAGTGAACTCCACCACTGAAGGTTAAAAAGTGGACCTAAGAACTTTGCAGACCACACCGGTCTAAATTATGTTTTTCTTATGCCTTCATGGCCAGCATTTGTAAGTTAAACTTAATTGTCTTATAACTGTATATGTAATATTATTTATCCGACTGATAATTCTATTAAACTATTTGTCTAATCATTTGGTTTCTGCTGTCTATTTACCTGATTGTTAAGCTGAGTGAGTGGAAGTACACAGCAGAAAATTGGCTCAGTTAATCGACAGGATATGTTCCAGTAGAAAAATCTGGTGCAATTTAGAAACAGTAGTGGATTCAAATTGAATTGTATAATGTAGAGAAAGCTACAAGGAAATTGAGAATTGAAGTCCAGGTGAATATCGAATTAGTAGTCGGAAAAATTGTTTTAGTAAGCGTATTAATTTGTTTTAGTAAGCGTATTAATAGAAGTTTGTTCCAGTAAGCATGTTTAATAGTTATCTTGAAGTGAAATAGAAATTTTTTTTTTTAAAAAAAAAAAGCAAAATAGAAAATGATGACGTCAGTGCCTCAAGTAACAATTAACAAGTTCAACATTAATAACCCTTTTGATTGGCCAATTTACCTTAAGAGAATCGAGAAACTGTTTTTGATTAATGGCACGCCAAGCGACCCCATTAAAGTTGCCACATTATTGTGTGATGCCGGGCAACAAGTAATTGAAATAGCAAATAGTCTATGTGATCACGAAGAGAAAATGTAGTTACAGGGAAATTAAATAATATTTTCAGTCCCCAGCCTTTGAAGCATCACAAGACTACACTTCAGAAACCGAAGGCAAAACAAGGGAAAGCGTATACGAGATTATGATCAAGCTCTAAGAAAACTTGCTAAAAGTTGCAGTTATAGCGATGCCTTAGAGGATAATCTGCTTGAGCAATTACTTTGGGAATGACAGATGATAGGCTTAGGCAGCAGTTACTGGCCTCAAGAGAGTTGACGTATGACAAAGCAACCAAAATGGGAGTAGCCCACGAAATAGTACTCGACCAATCGAAAGAATTTAAAAATTTTACCCACAAAAATGACGGTAATGGGTATATTCGGAAAACTGAAAATAAATCCCAACCTATTAAGAGCAAAACATATGAGATAGTGTGTTATTGCTGTGGAAAAAAGGCCACATGGCTCGTAAGTGTAAAGATAATAAGGAGCATTGTAGGACGTGTGCTAAAGTTGGGCATTTGCAGAAAGTAAGTCGAAATAAAGGAGAAAAGAATCGTGGCAACTCGCCAACTTGTAAAATCAAAAAAAAAAAAAAAGTGTGATATTTACAAAACACAGATTGGATACGGAAATCAGTTTACGCTGACAGTTAATTTATTAAAGACACCAGTAAAAATGGAAATTGACAGCGGAGCAGGCATGTCAATGATGACACTTGAAGACTGGGAGAAAGTAGTGCAAAATCGAAAAAACCCTGCTTTATTAATGAAGACAAGTTTAAGAGCAAAAGACACTAGCAGAAATAGTATGAAAATATTAGGGAAGGTGATGGCTCAGATTGAATTAAATAGTAAGGTTCGAACACTACCATTATATATAGTACAAGGTGGTCTAAATCCTATTATAGGTAGGGAATGGTTTGATGCTTTGGGAATAGAGATATGTGTGATAAATAAAGTTGCTATTGAGCAAGAAATGAGAAATAAATATAATGAGTTATTTAAAAGTGATGAGAGAAAAATTATTATGACGCCTATAAACATAGAGCTACAAGGTGGTGTGATCCTCATTATCTGCAGACCCAGAAAAGTTCCTTTTGTGCTGCAAACTAAGGTGGGACAAGAGTTGATAAATCTGGTCAGTAAAGGTGTATTAATGCCAGTCGAGAAAATGGAATGGGCCACTCCAATCGTGGTTATATCTAAGCCAAATGGGCAGATCTGCATTTGCGGAGATTATAGGACCACTATAAATAAAAACCTCACTAAAAGTCAGTATCCTGTACCAAATGTCAGGGAAATACTGGCAAATATGCAAAAGGCAAGTCACTATGCTAAAATTGATTTAAAAGCTGTATTTCACCAGATACCAGTTTCTGAATGCATCTCAGAATTGGTAACTATTACAACACATAAGGGATTGTTTAAGTATAATAGATTGCCTTATGGAATTACAGTTGTACCAAATATTTTCCAAGCCAAAATGGACATGCTGTTCCAGCAAATGGATGGTAATACCGTATTTTGATGATATTTTGGTCGTGGCCAATTCAGAAGAGAAATTATGTGAATGAGTTTTAAAAGTTTGTGACAAGTTATGCAGTTTTGGAGCTAAAATAAATGCAGACAAATGTATCTGGATGGCAACTGAATTAAAATTCCTGGGACACATAATTTTAAAAAAGGGAAAGAGACCCGACTCTCAAAAAATTGCAGCTGTAAAGGAAGCCCAAAGACCCAGGAAAGCTCACATAGCAAAACTGCTATACAATTTATTAAAAAAGAGCCAAAAATGGATTTGAAATCAATCCCAAGAAAAAGCTTTTTGTGACATGAAAGAATTATTAACATCAAACAGCTTATTAGTAAACTACGACAGTAGCCTCGAATTGACATTGACAACAGATGCATCAGAAGTTGGAGTAGGGACAGTCTTAAGCCATACAGTAGCTGACGGTGAGTGAACAATTGTCTCCACTTCCAGAACATTAACAAAAGCTGAGCAAAATTATAGTCAACTAGATAAAGAGACGCTGGCTATCATATTTGTGATAAAAAAGTTTCATCAATATTTGTATGGTTGACAGTTTAAAATCTTTACCGATCATAAACTGCTGTTGGGATTATTAGCAAAAAATAAAACTGCCCCTGATCATCTAAGCCCTAGAATGTTATGTTGGGTTAATCTGTTATCAGGCTATGATTTTGATCTAAATTTCAAAAAAAGAATAGATCTTTAAACACGCAGACACACTGTCAAGAATGCCCATTAAAGCTGAACTACAAAAAGATGACCAAACAATTAACTACATCGATAATTGGAACAACGAATTAATAAATAGTGAAAAAGTAGCTAGTTGGACTAAGGCAGACCATGGATATAAATACTTAAGTAATTGGATCAGCAAAGGCTGGCCAAAAAGTCGGCCCGAGACACTACATAAAACCTTATGGGATGTAAGACAAAGACTGTCCATAAACAAGGGATGTATATTAATGGATGATAGAGTGTTGATACCGAGCAGTGGGTGGAATAAGATTCTTCACTTAATTCATCAAGGTCATCTTGGAATAGTGCAGGCCAAAGCTCTGGCTCATAGTTACATATGGTGGCCTGCCATTAATATTGACATAGAGAAATATGTGAAATCATGTGAAAGTTGCCAAATAAATGCAAATATGCACGAGAAAAAATATGCTGCTTGGCCGGCAGCTGAAAGAGCGTGGAGCTGTATTCATGTTGACCACGCTGGACCATTTCATGGCCTTATATTTTTGGTAGTGATCGATGCTTATTCAAAGTGGACAGAATATAGAGTAGTGAAAAATAACAGTACCGAAGAAACAATCGCAAAACTGAAGGAGATTTTTGCTTTTCATGGGATTCCTGAAACAATCATGTCTGACAATGGTACCAGTTTCACATCCACTAAATTTGAAGAATTTCTCACAGAATGGGGAATTAAACACTTAGATACGCCCCCATATCACCCGGAGTCCAATGATATTGCGGAAAAGGCAGTACAATTGTTGAAAGCAAACGTTATGGAAAGAAGGCACTGCAAATATACAAGATACCTTACATTCTGCCTTATTATATCAACATAGTATTCCATGTACTACAGGCAAATCTCCTGCAGAATTAATTTTCGGACAGAAACTCCGCACAAAACTATCATTAATCCACCCAGAACAAAACTCTACACACTATGAAAGCAACACTGGAGATTCTATTTACTCCAAGGGAGAAAAAGTCTGGGTTAGAGACATTATCAGGAAATACTGGGTGAAGGCCTTCATAAAAGAAATTCTGTCAAAACAAATAATACTTGTAGAGACAGAAACTGGAAAAACAATGCGCAAGCACATAAATCATGTGAGACATCAAGAAGAATTAGTGCAAACTGGAAGTACTGCAGCACCGCGCATTCCCAAAAGCGAAGAGAAATCCGATGATCTAGAAACTGAAGGAGCCAACAAAACACCAGTAGAAGAGAAATACAGTGATCGAGAGACTAACAAAATGCCAGTAGAAGAGAAAACATCTCCACGATCTTCAAGAACAAGAAAAGAACTTGCTTACTTAAAAGACTATGTAAGACTTCAGAAACAATAATTTCTGAAGTAGTGGAGTTACTATATATGTGTATAATAATAAGTTTTGTTAAAATAAGTTATACGTATATGATAATTAATGTTTTATTAAAATAAGTTTTATTAAATAAAATAGACAGGAATTTTGTAATTAAATTTGGCATGCTATTAAAGATAAGCAATCCAGATTAGAAACTAATTAAGCAGCTAGATTAAAAATGCTGATTACTAAAAGTAGACAATAGCTGAAAATTAATTGGTTTCTAAAACATTCCTTAACAAGGAAAAAAGAAGGAACAAAAAATAACTAAGCAGCACATGCAGCGGGGAACTCATTGAATGCACACGAAAGTCAAGAGTTTTAACTTAGCAATGGAACAAACCCAGTGAACTCCACCCCTGAAGGTTAAAAAGTGGACCTAGGAACTTTGCAGGCCACACCGGTCTAAATTATGTTTTTCTTATGCCTTCATTACCAGCGTTCGTAAGTTAAACTTAATTGTCTTATAACTATATATGTAATATTATTTATCCGATTGATAATTCTATTAAACTATTTGTCTAATCATTTGGTTTCTGCTGTCTATTTACCTGATTGTTTCAGCTATTGTCTACTTTTAGTAATCAGCATTTTTAATCTAGCTGCTTAATTAGTTTCTAATCTGGAGCACTTATCTATAATAGCGTGCCAAATTTAATTACAAAATTCCTGTCTATTTTATTTAATAAAACTTATTTTAATAAAACATTAATTATTATATACATATAACTTATTTTAACAAAACTTATTATTATACACGTATATAGCAAAAACAAAGTTCATATGATGCCCATTAATGCAGGTTTTTTATGAGGGCGGGATCTTGTACCTTTGGAAATACTCTACTGTATGCTGTTCTGTCAAAAAAAGATCCCAAAATTTCATCATTTTGCCAAAATGGTGATGACAAAAATAAAGATGTTTAAAGTAAACAAACTACAAGAGTATTCAGATCATGTCACATTATAATATAAATAAATAAAAAAAATTGAACTAAATCTTCTAAATGGAATATAATCAAGCATATACGAATACTTATAGGACCTCTGAAACTGTATAAATCTAAATAAAATGACTGCCAAGATTGGTAGACAAGGATAATATACAAGTACTTAAAATTGGTAGTAGATGATAAAACTATATTGCAAATAAATATAATTAATATATTGATTCTTTTGATATTCTAACTTTTCTTTTTTTGACAATAAATTATTAAATTATTTTATAATGAGTTATATTATAAGCTAAAACGTAAAATTTAATTGCTTATTTCCTATAGATATACATTTAATACTTTTTTTGTCAATAAAAATATAAAATTTCTAAAACAAATGTATATTACTGTGGAGAAAATTACTACAAACCAATTATAACATTTATTGTCTTTTAGAAGAGCAATTTCTTATGATTTGTTTCATCAAGAATATTTATAGTATCTACTAGTAAAGGTATTTCTGTTTAAACAAATAAATAAATAGATTTTGGAGACTAATAAATATAATTTAGATGAGTAAAATAAAATATTGTTAACAAATTTTCCAAAAATGCAATTAGAAATCAAATTATTCTAAGTATCTGTTGAAGCAAACAATATACAAATAGTTTAAGAAGACATTTGTTAGTCATTCATTATATTTAAATATGTTTATCTTTATGTTTGAAAATAGCTTTTAATTACTTTTTCTAAGCAACATTGTTTTTAAAAGATAAAAAAATGTGAATATATAAAAAAAGATAAGACTTCAAAATAGACAAAAAACAATGGTTAAAACTAGAAAAAGATAAAAAATGAATATTACTTTAAGTTAAAGTAACAAAGAACAGGATGGATTGCAAAATTTTTTATTAGATGAATAAATTAGTACAATTTTGTATTTGAAAATGAACAAATCATTTATCTTAAACAGATGTTATTTCATTAGAAAACTATTTAATTTTTATTGGATTTTTGTGGAAAATAACTTTATCATAAAAGTACATCATGTTTCAATTTTGCACAATGATGATGATTATATTTTCTTATACAAATCTTTATTTTTAGCTGAGTGTTAAATATTAATTAAAGAAATGTAGATAATTTTAATTAAATTGCTATTATCTTTTAATTACGTTATTAATTGAGATTCTAAATATTAAAAATAAATTTTAATAATAATAAATGAAAAATTGTATATATTTATATATTGATACACTCTGATCTCAGTTGATGATGACGATTAAATTAAATGTTCTGATTGATTTAATGCAATAGTAGAGTGAGTGACTGTAGAGCTCAAGGTCCATGGGTCGCGCCTGTTCTATAACTTCTGTGGTTCGAACTTCTTATGAAATCCCGAGCCGTAAACTATTCGATTATTTATTTTATTTGTTTAAAAAAAAAGTATCTCTTTTGTTTTTAAAATTTTATTATTATGAATTTTATAATGGAATAGTATGACATGTTAATAAAACTATTTCGCACATTTTAATCTTCATTCGAAGAATTAACTGTAATACTACGGATTTTTATTTTAAAATAGTTTCCAAGGAAACGCTATAATTTTTATATTTTTTATAATTTTGCCAAATTATTCTACATTATATACATATACATTTTATCGAAATTATTTAAAATTATAAGCAATTTAGTAGATCTAATATTTGAAATATATCATAAATGATATTTTTATAACTATTACTATTGCTTTTATTTCATCATTAAATAAATGTTAATTTAAAGCTATCAGACTCAATAACTTTAGTAGATTAGCCCTATATCAATTGTATGACTCATCACGTGATTTTTTTTTTTTTCACTAGACGTTCTGTCTGCATAATGGAAATTAACAAAATATTAATTAGTCAATGAAATTGTTTTATTTATTTTTTTTAGTTTAAATGAAATTCTTTATAAAAATTATTAGCATCTATTTCTAAAATAGATTGTAACTTATTTGTATTTCCGTGAGTTGCGATTATTAAAACGGTTCTGAGTAGTTATATTTCCATTCTAATAAAAGGTTTAAATATTGTGTAAACATAGACGTCTACCTAAGATGAAACACTGTCTGTCCCAAGGATTGTGGGAAAATAATTCAAAGGATGCGCATGTAAATTAAAATAATAACAATACATAATAGTAAAAAAAAAAAAATACAACAAATTTAAACATCGATAATCAATTTTCTACTTATAGAAGCAAATATGCTTATTTATAGGAAAAAATTTAATTATTATGTACTTTTTCCAGTCGTAAAAATTATAAATAGGACATAATCGAGCATCTCATATAAAAATTATTTTAAAAAGACAAATAAAAGCTTTTATTTTATTCAGTATAACTAAAATTCTTCTCGATGTATATCAAAATATTTTCTCTAATCAACAAACATACAATTAGTGACAGAAGTATTATAACGCAACATTTAAAGATGATTTAATAATTAATAATCAAAAACCTCAAGTTTTTTATCAGCCAGTGATCGAAAAAAAATCCTCGGCAATTTTTAGCTTATATAATTATAAGTTAACAAATTATTTGACATGAAAACAGAGTACAGTCATGAATTGCCTTACGAACAAATGACCTTACAAACATTATTCCAAATGCTATCTTTGAAAACACTTATTTCTTACTTTTTAATACAAAATTAAACAATGCAGAACATGCTTTATTTTTTAAATCATATTTTTCCATTAAATATATTTGTCTTAATAATTGTTCATTTCCTTTTAACTATTTTCATTACAATTTATATTAAGCTAGTTAAATTTTACGGATATGGCAAACGATAAAAAGTTTTTACAGGTAATCGAGATTTTTCATTGCTCCAATAATCATTTCCAATTAAAAACATTCTTTTAACAGAAGCGTTGATGCCCGTGCAACATAATAAAAACCGAATTAGAATCATAAGAAATATGTTATTCATTAAAATGGCTAAATATTTCTACCCATATTTTACAAATATCTTTTTTTTATGACTCCATTTTTAAGATTTTTGATAGTTAAAAAAAATATTTACTCTTCTTATTTTTTCAAACCAAAACTTATTATCAATAACAATTTCTTTTAGTTATCAAGCCATAAATCAAACTATTGTAATAGCATCTCTCCATTATATTTTATTTTTTAACAGCATCCACTTAAAACTATTTACTTCAGTAAAACTATCAGTTCATCTTCAATACACTGAAACACGTTTTATAAAATATGACAAGTTCTTATATTTTTTTATTTAAATTGGATTCTTCCTTAATTAATAATTTATTTTGAACAGTTTCAGACAGAAAACTTTATTAACACCTAGCCTTACATTGTGAAATAAAATTATTCAAAATAATGCTAACTTCAGTGGTTGAAATATTGACATTCTATTTTAATTTTTTGAAAAACACATGCCTAGCTATGTACAAAATACTGAAAATCTTTAAATTTATAATATACTGAGAAAGAACAGAGGAACTTTTGTCAAAACATTTATTTATGTCATTATCAAAAATAATCTTAATACTAAAATTGTGACACTATCAGCAAATAACACAAACATGAATTTTGAAGTATGTAAGTATAAGAGTTGCAATAATTTACATACAAAATTAAAAAAATTGTCGAAGATAAATATATTAGGAATTAGTTACAATGTACATATTTTATAAAATGCTATAAATATACCTTTCAATTCCATGCCAACTGATATAGGGATTATAATAACCATATATTTATATTTTAGCCCACTGGTTTCCAACATTTTGACCATGGCCCATCTTAGCATCTCTAAGACCCTGATGCTCTCTCTCCCATGTAATATGTAATTCTTATTATTCACACAATTAACTCCTATTCATGTAGAGGAAGCCTAAAATGCTATTAACAAAAGAACTGTTAAAGTACAGTGGTGTTTCAAGCCACTTAACTTGCTCCAAGTCACAGTGGTGAAGTTAGAAGTAAAGATTATCTAAACAGAAAAAAAATATTGAGAAGATGGCATGGAAAGAGAAAAATTTGAAAAACATTCTTAGCTTATGAATAATAAGATATAAGAACAATTAGCAGGCTTACAAATTCACTGCTAATAATTCACAAAAAAATTTAAAAATTACTGTTATTAATTAATTCTCAAATTGCCTCCTTAAAAATTGAATCACCTCCTGTAGGACATGTGGGCAAGGTTGGATACTACTATTTAAGCATTTTATAGTTGATATGGAAAATTAAAACAATTTTGTGAAGAAGCTAATATTGAATATGAAATGCTTTTTGATTATTCAAAAATAAGTTGGCTTGCTTTGATGGCAGCAATAGAGTAATTTCCAGTTTATACGAATCACTTTAATCACCTTTCTTGAGTTTGGATAAATGTTCTAAAATACTGAAAACATTTTTTTAGTATTCTGAACTGATTTGTACATAGCCAGACTTATGTTTTTTTACAAAATTTTATAAGAAATAGAATGTTAATATTTCAACTGCTAAAATTAGCATTATTTTGAATAATGTTATTCCACAATGTAAGGCAATATTACAAGAAAGTTTCCTATCTGAAAGTGTAAAAGATAAATTATTAATAATGGAAGAATATAATCCAGATAAAATTGTACAAATGGAGTATATAAAACTGAATTCAAAATATAACTAGCAAATAATATCAAAAATAATTATGTAAATAAAACAAAAATGTCCATTTATTCAAGATTAACCCAATACAAATATAAACAAAGATTACATATTTATTTTCATTTAATAGAGATCGACATAAATTTGAAAAAAATAGCACAAAAATAATTCATTAAAGTAGCAATATAAGGAATAGAATAATTAAAAAGGCCATCATAATTAAAAATATTGGACAAACTTTATGAAGATTTAGACTTAAAAACATTACTTTTATAAGAATATAGTAATACATAGATTAAAAAGAGGATAACAAATAGTTTTTAAATGCTCATAGAAGAAGATAGTATACAATATATAAAACAATTTAAATCTGTGTCAGTTAAATTTTTGTCAGTTTAAAAGATTTTAGTGTGAAAAAGAGGCATGATTATTAAAAAAAAAAAAATTTAGAAATTAGAAATGTATAATTATATTACAATTAAATAATGCATGATTAAAGCTGTAATGGAATAATTAAAGTTATAAAAATTAATTATTAACAAGTTTAAAAGTTATATAAATATTATATATGTGTAACTCTATCAAATTGCTTCTTTACTTTAGCTATGAAATTTTATAAGTACTGTCACAAAACTGGAATATGTAAATTACAAATCTAATGTCATGTTGTTTTCCTGAAGGTTTATGATGATGGTATTTTAGTTTTATTTAAATATTGGACTATTTCCATCATCTAATATAAGTATTCAATGTCTTCAGAAAAATTAAACTTTATTTAAATATTCCAAGTACATTCAACTGTTAGCAATCGAACATCAAACAAGTTAGTATATGCACAACATTTTTAAAAAATATTATTCTCCCCTCTTCTTCAGGTGTTGCTGGCCTCACCAGTGACTGTCACTAGTCAGGCCAGCAATATGATTTAGTACTCAAGAATCTAAAAGTTCAGGTTCAAATTCCATGCTAGTACTGCCACTGATCAGGCCAGCAACACCTGAAGCAGAGGGGATAATAATAATTCTTCGAAACATTGTGCATATATTAAACCTGTTTGATGTGCTATTACTAACAATTGCATGTATTTAGAATATTTAAATAAAAGTTAAATTTTTTAAAGACAGTCTATACTCATATTCGATGATGATAATAGTCGAATATAAAAATACAACTAGAACACCATCATCACAAAACTTCAGGAAAACATATTTTCTATTCTAAAAACCATATTTTTTTACTATTGACCTTATAATCATGATTTTTTTAATATTAAAATTTTATATATATATAATAAGAGACTTAAAATCAGATTTTCAAGCTCCTTACAGCTATTCAAACCATCCTATACAATACACATTACCACATCCATGTGAAAAGGTAAATGATCTTCATTATAAACATTTCATGTTGAATCAATTGGTCCAGATCACAATTTACCATACATATACACAATCAGTGCTCAGTTTATATTAAGATAGCAAATCTTCAAACTTAAATGGACAATCTTCAATCTTCTCTCTCTCCAATTCTTCAGCTACTCATATAATTGAAAATCTGAGAACAGAATTCTGAAAGCCCTTGTTGATGCCAATATTATTATCATACCCATGATGATCTTAAGTAAATCTGAACCCTCACACTTAGGACCTTAATACATCCATTTAATTATATAGAAGAGGAATGGGCAGAATACAGACTGAATATTTAAATACTTGTATATTGTCTATAGTAAACTTAATGTAATTATTAGTCTCTTGAACTCTGATTTTCAAGCTCCTTATAGGTATCCAATCCACCCTGTATCTCTAATATATCTATTTCATGCTGAACTAGCACCCATCAGTTGGTCCAGATCACCATCTCCTACACATATATACAATCAGTGCTTATTGCCTATCATTTTTCTGTATAATCAATTGGACATATTAAGCTCCTATGTGCAAGGGATCATATTGACTTAAGGTCAACATGAATATGACAATAATCTTGGCATCAACAAGGGCTTTGAGCATTCCATCCTCAAATTTTTAATGATATGAATGGCTGGAGAATTGGAGAGTGGTGAATATTGAAGCTTGTCCATTAAAGTTGAAAATTTGCTATCTTAATATAAGCTGAGCACTAATTGGGAGATGGTGATCTGAACCAACTGATGAGTGCTGGTTCAGCCAAAATATGAATACTGCTGATCATTTATTTTTTTTGACATGTATGTGGTAATGTATGTCAGGTGTATAAAATGGATTGGATAGCTGTAAGAAGCTTGAAAATATGAGTTCAAGAAACTTAAGTTTAGTATAGACAATATACATGGATAAATATTACATATTCAGCCTGTGTTCTGCCCATCCCTCTTCTGTATAATTAAATGAACATAGTAAGAATCTATGTGTGAGGAATCAGATACTTATTGGCAACATAAATATGACAATAATATTGGCATCAACAAGGGTTTTGAGCATTTCATCCTCAGATTTTCAATGATATGATTGGCTGAAGAGCTGGAGAGAGGAGAAGATTGAAGCCAGTCCATTAAAATTTGAAGATTTGTTCCCTTAATATATACTGAGCACTGATTGTATAAATATGCATAGGAGATGGTGATCTAGACCAACAGATGGCTGTTGGATCAGGATGATATATATATATATATATATATATATATATATATATATATATATATATATATATATATATATTGGACATCATTTATTTTTTCACATGTATGTGGGCATGTGTATCAGTTATATAAGATAAATTGGATAACTGTAAGGAACTTGAAAATTGGAGTTTGAGATCCTTAAGACATTACATTTAGTATAAATAATATACATGTATTGCCTTTCTTTCTACTCTATAGCTTTGTATATAATAGAAATCTACTACTATCTCTTCATTTTTGTCCTTCTATGATATTTGCCTAATCCTTCTTCTTTCATGAATACTATTATTTATATATACTTATTTTAAAAAAAGATTTTATTTTTAAATTAAACTAGCTTTTTCTTTGTTTCACATTTAGCTTATCAAATATTTCATTACTGTGATTAAAGCCATAACTTATCTATCACATTTATTATATTTTCCAGTGATGAGATAATTCACTATGTTCACTATAAGAAGAATAATCTAATAATTATTTTTCTGAGATTTACATTGAAGGCATCACATCTATAATATATATAGAGTTGCTTTGCCAAGTCGAATGATGACATGCCAAATAAGATTATAATCATCTCTCTCATGTGTAATGTGTATCAAATGTTACATTATTTTTAAATATAAAATATGCATTATTGGATAATATGGTCACATTTTGAAAACAAATACTTTGATGACATTTATATATAAAATTAAGTCTTTTAATCTAGAATTTTTGTCAGATTTTGCATATTTAATAATCTATTTCTTGCTGAGTATTGCATTTGAAGAATGGTCTACTATCATACATTTAAAAGTGGTTTACATATTAAAAGACTTTATTTGCAATAGAATATTTGCAAATATTTTTATTATATGATAATCTATAAATATATATAATATTTAATTTATAAAGCACAAACAGTATTTGAAATTAAACTGAGAGACTGCAAACCTCTCACACTTATTAGCCAATCAGGTGTTATTAATAGCGATCAAATCGTAAATACAAGACAGAGAATTTAACAAGAAGAGGGCATCCACCTCCTCTTTACTTGTCTTTCTATATATTATTTACATACATTACTGCAAGTTATAACATCTAAAAACTACTGCATAGTAAATTGTAGGATTTAATGCTGTATATTTGTAATTTAAACTCAGTGAAATAAATGTGAATATGTTTGAAGATTCACACTTTCAAATCTAAGTACTTCAGACTGGCTTGGATATATAGAAAGACAATGTAAATAGGAGGGTGGATGCCCTCTTCTTGTTAAATTCTTGGTATTGTATTTACGATTTGATCATTTGATCACTATTAATAACACCTGATTGGCTAATAAGCACGAGAGGTTTGCAGTCTCTCAGTTTAATTTAATAAATATATATGTAAACTGAATCTCATAGTAATAATAAAGATTCAAACATAAAGACTCAGTTCTTGAGACCCAGGCATAAAAATTTGATGTTGATGTGGAAATTGTGATAAATTATACATCTACTCTCTAGATAAAATTTTATATATACCATTTTTTCATGATGGAGGGATAATTTTTACAGAGCATAATCACAACAATATACAAATTTCTGTGCAGCATGCTCATATAAATATTGAATATTTAAAAAATGATATTAATCTGTCAAAATATCATTGAATTAAAGGAAAGCTGTATTTAGAAAATGTTAAAAACTTATTAGTTAATGAGATTATCTATTTTGGAACATTACAAATATCTTATAATAGAGAAAGTGTCTGATTTTATCTTTAAAAAATGATTGATGGAAATAAGTAATTACTATAACAGTTGTAAAAAAATGAATATGTTGTACAGTAAGTCAATCCTCATGATCATCCATACTCTCCCTCCACCTTATGAATACAGATCACAGTACCACTTTTTTAAACATGAGTATCTCACCCAGATGTGATTCTTATTATCAAAAAACAATCAGTAAAGTTATCAAGATCTAAAAAATCAGATTGCATCAAAACATCTGATATACATATAAATGACTTCATTTGAAAAACTATTAAAGATCATTAATCAATATATCTATTAATTTTGTATTATACTATTCATTGAATGTCATTCTTCTATCACATTTTCATATTTTAAAAATGTCTACTCTTATTTTTATTGGATGAAAATTTAATTTTGGCAACAAATTTTGTTAATTGAAGTGATCTACAACATTATTTTTTTTAAAAAATTCTTTTTTATCCAGATGAAGACAGATGTGAACTAATCAGAACACTAGGTTTTCCTGAAGATTTGTGATGGTGGTACTTTAGTTGTATTTTATATATTGGACTGTTTCTACCATCTAATATAAGCATTGAATGTCTTCAGAAAAATTTAACTTTATTTAATTATTATAAGTACATTCAACTGTTAATAATAACATGCTGGTTAGTATATGCATGATGTTTTTTGAGATGTACTATTTTCTTCTCAGGTATTGCTGACCTCAGTAGTGACAGTTCTAGCATAGAAATCGAACCTAAACTCTTTTGATTTTTGAAAATTAAATTTTAAGGTAACACTCAAACCAACTGAGACATCCGGTCAAAAGATAGAGTCAGTAAAAATTTCTTATACTTATCTATGATGTTACTCCTGATTTCTCCACTTTTTCAAGTGGTTTCCATACATTATGTATAGTCATACTAGATTGACTTATGGGATTGTCCACCATTGTCATGTGAACAGCTTCAAATTCCCTTTTTTATAACTTTTCTTCTCTATCCAATATTTTTGTATTTTTCCAATTAAACATATTTATTGATGTTTCGATTGTCTGCTAACTTAGATACATCTATTTTCTCTCTTCTAATCATCAGTTTGTGATCTTGCAATTACTTTTCAATGGCACAACTGATCTCACCAATATATAAATACAATCAAAACATCAATATAATAAAATATTACTAACACATGAAGGAATCTGGATAATATATATATGAAAAACAAAAAACACAAGTTAAAAACTTGCATACGCTTGTATTTATGACTACAGATGGCATTATACCAAAAACACCTTCAAGCGTTTGTTTACATAAATGTCAGAGCGTATTTCACTATCTCTAACTTAATTTCCACCTTCATATCATGATTTCAAGCTATTTGCTATCGTCAGTGAAGGACAGGATTAAGAAACTAGATCTAAAACACAAACTCTGAGCGTTTAAGAAACAGTTTCTATTCAGCTTGCGAGCGTGAATCTTTTAGACACGTAATGTCTTCAAACTCAGCATCGCATGCCAGATAGCTACATGGGTCTGATATCAGTTCAGCATCACCACATAGTAGAAGTCTCTGCAATATATATCATTGCAAGAAAAGACCTCAAAGGTACATTTATGAAAAACAAAAAACACAAGTTAAAAACTTGCATATGCTTGTATCTATGACTACAGATGGCGTTATACCAAAAACACCTTCAAGTGTTTGCTTACATAAATGTCAGAGCGTATTTCACTATCTCTAACTTAATTTCCACCTTCATATCATGATTTCAAGCTATTTGCTATCGTCAGTGAAGGACAGGATTAAGAAACTAGATCTAAAACACAAACTCTGAGCGTTTAAGAAACAGTTTCTATTCAGCTTGCGAGCGTGAATCTTTTAGACACGTAATGTCTTCAAACTCAGCATTGCATGCCAGATAGCTACATGGGTCTGATATCAGTTCAGCATCACCACATAATAGAAGTCTCTGCAATATATATCATTGCAAAAAAGACCTCAAAGGTACATTTATGAAAAACAAAAAACACAAGTTAAAAACTTACATACGCTTGTATTTATGACTACAGATGGCGTTATACCAAAAACACCTTCAAGCATTTGTTTACATAAACGTCAGAGCGATGCTGAGTTTGAAGACATTACGTGTCTAAAAGATTCATGCTCGCAAGCTGAATAGAAACTGTTTCTTAAACACTCAGAGTTTGTGTTTTAGATCTAGTTTCTTAATCCTGTCCTTCACTGACGATAGCAAATAGCTTGAAATCATGATATGAAGGTGGAAATTAAGTTAGAGATAGTGAAATACGCTCCGACGTTTATGTAAACAAACGCTTGAAGGTGTTTTTGGTATAACGCCATCTGTAGTCATAAATACAAGCGTATGCAAGTTTTTAACTTGTGTTTTTTGTTTTTCATAAATGTACCTTTGAGGTCTTTTCTTGCAATGATATATATTGCAGAGACTTCTACTATGTGGTGATGCTGAACTGATATCAGACCCATGTAGCTATCTGGCATGCGATGCTGAGTTTGAAGATATTACGTGTCTAAAAGATTCATGCTCGCAAGCTGAATAGAAACTGTTTCTTAAACGCTCAGAGTTTGTGTTTTAGATCTAGTTTCTTAATCCTGTCCTTCACTGACGATAGAAAATAGCTAGAAATCATGATATGAAGGTGGAAATTAAGTTAGAGATAGTGAAATACGCTCTGACATTTATGTAAGCAAACGCTTGAAGGTGTTTTTGGTATAACGCCATCTGTAGTCATAAATACAAGCATATGCAAGTTTTTAACTTGTGTTTTTTGTTTTTCATATATGTACCTTTGAGGTCTTTTCTTGCAATGATATATATTGCAGAGACTTCTACTATGTGGTGATGCTGAACTGATATCAGACCCATGTAGCTATCTGGCATGCGATGCTGAGTTTGAAGACATTACGTGTCTAAAAGATTCACGCTCGCAAGCTGAATAGAAACTGTTTCTTAAACGCTCAGAGTTTGTGTTTTAGATCTAGTTTCTTAATCCTGTCCTTCACTGACGATAGCAAATAGCTTGAAATCATGATATGAAGGTGGAAATTAAGTTAGAGATAGTGAAATACGCTCTGACGTTTATGCACTTTTTATTAGTCCACTCTATTCTAAAATAAAATTTTGTAAAATTTTAAATTTTGCTAAACCCAGTGACATTTTCTTAGTAAATTAGAAAAAATAACAATGACATATTAGATTATAGGGCTAAAACTTGAGTTTAGTTGGTTTAAAATTCATAAAAGATCTGAGAAGTAAAATAATGGACTAACAATATAAATGATAATCTATAAGATTATTATATGCTGAAGAACAAACAGTCAACAGTATTTAAAATTAGTAAATCTTGAAATTCAAATTTTTAAAATAAAATGTGTATTTAGACAGATAAGTAACAAGGTGTTGTTTTTTTTTTCTTGCTATATTTTTTTTTAAAAAAGTTAGATAAATATTCATAAAATATTATTATTTACAAACAGAAAAAGTAATGACTTTTAACTCTGTAACTATATATTGAATATAATTGTAAGCTTCATGTTTAAAATAATGGAATAACTTTATCGTTTTATACTGGGCAAGTCTAAGGTCAATAATTCCCAATAATCTCTAGGAAGTTAATAGATTGAGGAAATAATCGGAGATGAATAAGATGTGCATATTAAAAGAATATTAACAAATATACTCACTGGAAGAGAACAATAATTGTGCCATGTTGGAAATGAATTACAGTGAGAAACAAAAGGAAATAGGTAAACACAGTAAATGGTCAGCAAGGACAAATAAAAGAAAGGTAAAACTCTGAGAAACAGCTAAGTATACATTTTTAAAAGTCAATAGAACTGAATTAATAATAGCTGAAAAGTGCGCATTGCCATTAAGGCTACATATAAAATCCTGATTGCAATAAGTGATGAGAGAAGTGATTAACTCTGAGTCACACCGGTGGAAATGTTATTTTTTATAGAGTTTTAATAGAAAAATGTTGAATGATATATATATATTTCATTAAAATCATAAGCATGCTATATAGTATAGATGGAAATGTCTGTTATCCCAATGACTTGTGAATTTTGAAACAATCATATTCTTCAGGAAAAGAAAAAAAAGATAAAAGTGATAATCAGTTTATGCAGTGTGGAACAACCAGAACGCTAGAAAAAGTTAAAGTTATTTTCATACTTTTTAGCTGGTAGTTAAAAAGAGAATTTGTTCCAAATGTTTATGTCTTAATCTCCGAGTTGTTAGTACAAGAGGGGGGACTAAATCAATTAATAAGTGAATTAATTCAAGTGCTTATATCAGTATTTATTGAAAAGTTATGTTGTTATTAAATATTATTAGTGATTTAAATGATCAAATATCAATATCCTAGAATGAAATGTATAGTAGTATATTTAACACTCTATATATATGATTAAGAGGGTGATGTGTGTTTACATATACTTATTGATAAACAACAATGATATTTTCTTATGGGAAATATCAAGATATTAATTTTTTTTTCTTGTAAACATCCAGAGTTATAACAATCTTTTCTCAATTGTTTTATATTGTTACTTTATCACCAGATATACAACATTTTAATAATTATTATTTTAAAGTTTGAAATAAAAGACCCTGCATTTAGAAAAAGGGGAGAATGATAGTTTAATAAAAAAATTGGATGTGTGCTATATAGGCTTATACATGGGAGTAAATATCCCAACCTACTATGGGAGATTATTAGTTTTGTTTCATTTTAAACACTCCGAATATTAATTTTCCATTGTTATTGTAAATGTTTATAAATCATTTTATTATAACAGTTATTTTAAATTACTTATTAATGGGAATGTTTATTGTAATTATTTGTAATTAATGTTATTAAAATTATTGACTTGAAAGTTACTCATTATCACAGCATCAGGTGAACCCAAAATGTACAGGTTGAAATTAAAATGAGAAATCAATTCCGTTTAGAGCAATCTAATAGTTTTAATAAGCACACATCTCTTAATAAAGATTTTTACCTGCTACATGCTGCCTTGATCCTGTAGGTCATTAATGACATTGCCAATTATTAAGGTGTGTCTATTAATATGAAATTAAATGATAAGTTAATTACCAGTGAAAATATTAGTGTTACTTACAGTTTAGCTAACAATATTATTTTAATAATAAGTATTAATGAACATAAATATAAAGCCGATTATAGATTTAAATTATAAGCCTTTCTTAATCTGTGCACTACCCATGGAAATCCGTAAAATCCCTTTTGATATTCCATAGGTAGTATGAAGAATTAATAAAATTAAAGATTATCCTGAGATCTCCTTATTGTAGAGTTATTTTATGATTATTTCCAATCTTAATTATCAAAAATAATAGGAACCAAAGTTATCTGTAATTATATAACAGAATAATTTAATGAGTGATTTAATTAAAACTTAATAGTTATAGATATGATATGATATATTAGATATTATTGTTATCCATGAGAATAAGGAGGAGTACCTTGGTATTCTCATGCTGTTGAACAAATATTTTGTATTTATTTAATGTCAAGGGGATGTGATCTGTTCATAGGTAAACGAGTCTCATATTGATTATATTTAGAATACGTCTTATTTTAGAAATGTTTAATCGTGTAAAAGTAAATTGGAAAAAATAATAGCCTTACCTAAATTCAATTATTATAGTTAAAGAGAATGGTTGGGAAATAGTAAGTCTGTTAATAGTACCTAGCCAGAGTTCAAGTAGGGCCTAATGTAGGAGCTTGGCAACTCTGCTTAGGGTCATACCACCTATAGACAGGCCACTATATATATAATTATCCAAGATATATATATATATATATAATTATCCAAGATAATAAAGCCAATTACTAAAGGCTTTAATAAGTTTATAAATGAGCTATCAACAATCTCAACCTGTAGGCAAGGCAATTTTAATGTCTGTATAAACATATCAGATCACAGATAAAGGAGATACCACCTTTATTGTTAAAGGAGGGTTGCCTTGACTATAGGTTAAGATTGTTGACAGCTTAAGGATTAGTTGTTATAATAGTAAGTTTTATATATATATATATATGTGTGTGTGTGTGTCAAATAGAAATTCATATAACATCACAACACTAGCCAAAAATAAAATTTTACTAAAATCACTAGTATAGCATTAGGTAGTATTATATATATATATATATTAATTCTAATATTGTCACGGATAAAAGATGTCACATTATTATTACTATTTGTGGAATATTCCGTGTAGTGAAAAAGCTAAATGCTGATGTTTCAGTACAATATCAAGTACCTTCCTCAGAGCGTCCTCTTTCTCAAATCATAAGAATGCATGTGAGATTTAAAATCGTTTTTATCATTTTCTTTCTCCTCATATTTAAATTCTATTGGTTGAGAAGTTTTAAAATTTATTTTCTCTTCCAATAGCTTCTTCCAAATGTTGTTAATCTTTTTTAATTCACACCTTTCATTTATGCTCTTGGGCCTTTTAAAAATCTTGATAGCTTCTCTTAGCAATCTCTGGTCATATTGTTCAATTTTTGCTAAAATATTTGTTTTTTCAAAATTGATATCATGATTTGTTAATTTATATGAGAATAAATAGCTGATGAATTGGATTTTTCTCTCACTGCCATAATGTGTTCTTCCTTTATATGACACACACACACACACACACACACATATATATATATATATATATATATATTTACTGTGAATGTTTAGGTGGTTACTGGTTGGAAACTAATTATATATATATAAAGAGATTGTGTATAAATTGGAAATTAAAAATCTTGTGTCTTTTGACAGATGATTTGAAATTTTTTCAATCTTTCAGATAGATTTTTCTTATCACTGTATATGTGATATATATTGATTATAAACTCTAAAACATTATTAATAAAAAGTTAATAAAAATCTTTTATATTTCTAACGTTTTTTTATTAATAAAATTGTTTTTTTCTAATATTATAAAAGTCAAAAAACAAAAAAATTAACATTGTTTTAATAATTTTTCAATTTTCTCAGTCTAATTTTATGTCATTTTTCTTTAAAATCTAAACATATATTAATGGGATTTTTATAAAAATTAAACTGTTTCTAGCTATATGATTTATTAAATTTGGCTTTTTAGCTTACTTCATTTTTGTTGATATAATTTATTTCTAACAAATAAATCATTTCTTTTATTTTCTCAATCCTAGTTTTATATTATATGCTTTTATATTAATTTGCTCTACCTGTGTATGTTTTTGTTTGTACGAACACACTTTCTGTGTGTGTTTCTGTCTATGTGTTCACATTTTTTAATTTTGTTCTGGTTGAGATTTTCTTTTGTTTTTTTTTAGTTTAAACCATTTTTTGTTTTTAATAAAAAAAGTTTGATAAGAAGAGGATTTAACCCTTTCAACGATTATTATTTAATTGGCCAAATGAGTTAAAAATCAAAACTTGTAATTGGCCAACTCACAACTTTAACAAAATCTATTGTTAAAATAGATCACTTTTAATAATATAAATACATTAGTTTCGTTTGTAAAAAGTATATTACTGAATTGTCAGATTATGAAACAAACGAAAGTCTTTTCAAAAATAAAATTTGATTTATAATTTAAAAAATATTCAATTGCGGTGAAATAAAAGTAACCGCTATTCAACCAACCAAAAAAGATTGCGTCAGCAATCTTTTTTTTTTCACTTTAACGTTATGATCAATATGTAGCAATAAATAAATAATTCTTGGTAATATCTTAACTATTTTTCTAAAATAATTTGATTTTTAGTATTATTTTATCAATAATAATTTGTAATTCAATTCAAATATTGTTTAAAATGTTGTAAACATTCGTTTATAATTTTCGTAATAAAAATCAAAACAAACGTAACTTTTTATTTTTTGGCAGCCATTTCCCTTTCTGACAGAAGTGGGACAGCCAATAAGATTCAAGAAAAGTTGGTGAGGAGGTGGTGCTTTGGTTTTGTTTGACATATATGGTCATTTTTATTGATTTTTTACTTGTAAAATAAATCTGAAGAGGGCACCATCTTACAGAACTTTTGATTTTCTTTCGAATGACATATTCTATGTATACGTGGGATAAAAAGTAGCCGATTTAGAGTGATGTCAAATCTTCTCGTTTTTAGATGAGTCATGCATTCAAGGAGTTTGTACATTATGTTTATATTGTTGTCCTAGACAGTCTCTTTCAGGTGGCTCAATAACAATTATTTTGAGAATAATTTGTCAGATACATTTTGCCTATAATATAAAACTTTTATAATCATACTTTAATTTTAGAAAATAAAGTAGTAGTATGTCAAGGTAATTAAATTTAGTGCTTTTTAGGTTTAATTATTTTTGCTTTTAATAAAAACAACTTGATAACTTAAAGATTTAATAAATTGTTTTTGTTCTGAAGTTTCTGCATTATATCTATGTTGTTGTCTTAATTAGTATTTTTCACATCTTATTGTTAAATTGTAATTTTTGGCAGATTTTTTTTGTTTATGACTAAAAAGTAAAAAAATAAAATAATAAGTAATTTTATGTAAACAATACTAGCCAAAAAATAAATAAATAAATATAAAAAATGAATTTCAGTTAATTTGCCATTCATAAAAAATATCAGAGATCTTAATAATATAGACTTGATATAAAACAATTGAAAATTTCTGGAATATTGTTGTTTCATAAAAGCATTTGATGGTTTTTTTTTTCATTTCTATGATGTATTTGAATCTCAAATGTCCTTTTGAAATGACAATATTTCTGCAATTTCCAATTGTTTTATAATAAGTCTAGATTCTTAGATCTCTGATATTTTCCAAGAAACTGAGATTGTTTTTTCTACTTTTTAGTCAGATTACTTTGTTATTTTTGTACTTTTTAATTGGCTAATACTGCTTACAAAAAGCATTATTTAAAAAAAAAAAAACTTTTTTTACATATCATTTTATCCTTCATTACAGTTATTGATGCATTTTTCTTATACAATCCACATATTATTTTTAATTATTTTTAGAAGACTACCTTAGAAGGATTTTTGATTAAATTCAAAATATAACACAATTTTTTTTTGAGTTACTTACTTTTATATTAGAGACATAATAATTCAATAATTTTATTACATTAATTTTGTTTATTTTTAAATCAATTTTATATAAAAGTAATATTTATCAATAAATGGATAATACCAAGTTGACATAATATTAAAATTATTAGATTACATATAATTACTGGTTTATAACATACCAGAATTTGTTGAGAGAAGTTGTTTATGACTTAGGGGAGCCAAATGAAACTTTTTTGGGAAATTACATCATTCTACAAGTTACAGAGACAATTGATTTAGTGTGAAAAAAACTACCACCTGGAGCAAATGGGATGTAGAATAAAGAACTTTCCTACAAAAACTTTTAAAATAAAACTTTCTGAAAAATAATAAAATTTCAGCTATATATTTTTTATTATGTATTCATACTTTCCTTTTTAAAAAAACTTTCAGAGATAATAGGTTTACTGACCAGGTAAAACAATTTTAATAATATTATTTTATGTGCACATACAGTACCATGTGTAAATGTTTGAAAAATTAGATAGTTAGTACATATTATATTGTTTATGTTTCAACTGATGAAAATAAACTAAAGAGTCTCATTGTTGTAGGTAACTGAAATGCTTGGGATGATAATAACATTTTGCCTACTCTATTTATCCAAAGATTTATTTGAGTTTATAAAAGCTTTAATGTAACATTTATTTATAAAACTATTTGCAACAGCTTCATGATTGATGTTATAATTTGATATGAGTCATTTAAAGTATTAATGTCAATTGCTTGTTAATATTATTTGTTAGCAACATAAACAAAATTGGATGATTTTTCACTTAATCAGTTTCCATTAATTATCTTATTTATTCACTTACATCACTCACAGTCACATTATTCTTACTATTATTATTTTAAACCCTGAGGTCATTACTCATTTATTGTTTTAAATATTTTAAATTATCTATAGTGTTGCCTTCTATATGTAAAATTAAAAATAATCAATTTAAAACAAAATTAAGGAATGAAATCTGGATTGATGCATTAAATAATATTTTTATTTATAGTGAACTGTCTATTTCAATTTTATTTTAAATTGATTATTTTCAATTGTTTTAAATATATGTGCATTTAATAAAATTATCATTAGACTTTAAATATACATTATTGTAGAGCCTTGATTTCGATTAATATTTATAAATAATTTTACAGATTTTATACTCATTAGTTTCATTCAATAAAGTTCAAATAGAATATTAAGAGAGTCTCAACATATAAATCCATATTATAGAAAATTGGCATCATGAACTTAGAGGGCATCCCTTTTGCCCATATGTATCATTACAAAATATATCCATAATTTATTAGTAAAAATCACACTACAGAAATGAATTAGTATTAAAAATTGTTACAATGTTATTTTTTACTCCAAGAACTTAGGACCTTTTGTAGTCATGACACAATTATTCTCTATAAGAATGCTGGTATTTACTTCAATAGTTATGTATTTTTTAATTTTTTTTATCTATAACTGGGAATTCAACCAATTGGTTTTCCATAATAATACATGTTACTCATATGGTGGGTTGCAAGAAAGCTCACATCGTTGTCTGATACCATTTATAATATTAAAAGCATAAAATGGAATTGAATTTGATATATTATTATGAATAATTACAATAGATGAATAAATGAAATCTTAAACTGAATCCAACAAAATATCGTAAAATATACTGAAAAAACATAACACATAAAGTGGATGAATGAAATGAAGAAATCTTGCTGAAGTGATTTAGAGAAGAGAAGTTGTGGAATAAAAAATCTACAATACATATAAAGAAATCTTCATAATGATAATTTTATGTATTTATTATCATTATATATAAAAATGTATGTAATACTTTCATATCATATCATAGAGCACACCAATTAGTCTCTTGTTATATGATGTTACAATTAATATATAGGGGGAAATTTTTTTTTTTTGATTTTATTATAAAATAGTAATACAAATTAAAAATTAATTTTGTACAAAATATTTATCTACAAAAGTAGTGTAATAAAATAATTTGACTTCTAACAAAATCTGGTCTTAAAAATACATTAATGATGACAATATTATAAGAAAAAAGTCATAGTATTAAAGAAATATATCAAATTATAAAAATAACAAGTTTAAATAAAAATAAATTAAAAAACAATCAAATAATACATATATTTTTGCAAAAAAAAAATTAAATTAAAACAATAACATCAGACAAAGCTTATGTATAATGTAGTTAATGATTTTTACCAATATTCTGAATAATAAAATACTAGTCATATATAGAGAGGCATCATTTAATCTTTTTTGCTCAAAACCAAGATTTGAATTGCGTGTTTTTTAATAACGCTATTTTTTAGATAGTAGATTTTAAAATTTTGAAAAGCTTTTTTTTAAATAGCAAATAAGTTAAATATTTTTTAAAAAAAAAAATTGCATAAAACTACCTCAAGCAAAATAGTATTCTCACTAAAATGATTTTTTTTTTTAAAAAAAAAGTAATTTCCTACAAGGATAGATTAATAAACTTGAAAAAAATCTTAAACTGCTTTATGAGGAGGAACATAATTTAAAAGTATTTTGATTGTCTTTTCAAAATAAAAAGATATAGATTGATAAAAATGTATTTACATGTCAAAATGTTGTTTTGTTTGTAATCTGGAAGATAGAAATACGATATTGTAGTTATATAAAAAGGGATAAAAGATTAAAGAACGAAAGAATACGTTAAAGGGTATGTAATAAAAAAAGAAAGCAATATTGCGAATTATCTTTAACAGTAAGGGAGGTGATAAAAAAATAAGCATGTGATTTGAATATGAAAAACGTAAAATATTTTAATTAAAATATATAATAATAATAATATTTTTGCAAAACACACACCTTCAATATAATTATATAAAAGATTTGATTATTATGCATTAACCGCAAACGACTTTTTAAACTTCTGTTAAAAGTTTTTTTTTCCTACAAAGATAATCACTGTTAATAATATATATATATCTTCATCATCTATGAATATGTACATATAAATATGAAAGAATAGGTGCATTGTGTATAGAACGGGATTAATCAATAGATGTCTTTAAAGATGCCCATCGATTTTAATATGGCATGATTGTAAACAGAATAAAAAATCATTTTTATACAGTTATAAATTGTATACAAAACGTCAAATATTTCTATAATAAAAGTTTATACAACATAAATATTAGTATTATATAAAAAATTTCAAATTATTATTAACAAATATAACACATCTCATTTAAACTCTATTGTATCCAACTATCTTTCATGTAAAAATTTAGACTATTCATTCTCATACTATATGTATTGAAGAAATAAAAAAACTTGATTAAAGTTTGTGATGAAACACATAATATTTGGATATTACAATAAACTGTAATATAAATGTAGCAATCAAAAACTATTATTAATGATGTTCCTATGTTACTACTTGTTCATAGCATTTTAGTTTTTTTTTTTTTTTTGCAGGAGTCCTTTTCAAGCAGAAAAAATATACAAAAACATATATACCAATCTATATATTGAGGCTTTTGAATAGATTGTTATGCAATGAAAGCATATTAGCAAAATTGATCAAGTAACATTACTTGATGTAGATAGCTTAATTACACATAGTTAAGTATAAAATTAAACTGCACAGAAATCAGGTAAATAAAATTGTTTACATTCATTAATATATTGCAAAAATTATATTAAAACAAAATTTTGTATTTATCATATATTCAAGCAAATATTAAATTTATTGTAATTTAAATTTTTTCAATTTCATTTCGATTTCTGAAGATAAATTATTAACTTGTAAATTTTGAAAATTCTTTTAGAAATTGAATAATGATTTGAAATATGATTATTATTCTTTTTTTATAATGCATGACATATTTTAGTGCAAGAATGTATTACAAATAATAAAATAAAATTGAAATGATTAAAATTTGAAATTGCATTTGCTTATATGTCTTTGTTAAAATTGACAAAATGCCAAATAAATGTAACAAATACATAGCATAGTTCTTTAGTTTATTTTTAATAACTAAAAACAGCATTTAATAAAATCATGTATAGAAGTCATGGCTGACGATAGTTTTGCTGCCTCTACTCAAAATAAAACATTTAGAAAGCAGTGGCAACTGTTATTGATAATGTTCATACTGATGTAGCTTATATAAAATTTGAAGTTTGATTATTTATACTTGTAACTCTGTATAAAAAAATTAGTTCTTTGGCTTAAGTTATTTATGATTATAATTATAATTCAAGACTCATTTCGTTCTATTAAAGTACTAATTATTTGGTATTGATGATGAGATTATTTATGTTATTGCTGGACAAATAGCATCAAAATAGGAATTCAACAAACAACTTCTACTTTTATTGGCTGAATTTGTGTAAAATCATAGAAATTTTGACAGCTAATAAAATGAAGTGGAAAATCAATGAAATAAAGAATTACACTTGAAAGATGAATAAAGAAGAAAGAAGTTTGCCTTTTCAACTATGTGTGAAATAAAATGCATATCTTTTTCATCTGAAAAAGTAACCAAATAATTGTAGTCTTTAATATTTTTTTTAAATTTGGAGCTGAAAGAAAGATGATACTTTTCTATAACAATGTAAACTATTTTGAAAAGTTTAAAGTTAGTTATTTTTATATTAATTTTTTTTTATAAAAATAAATAAACTTTGAAAAATTAAATTTACAACTTTTCAGCAACACTTTATTTTTTGACACTTTTTATTAACTATTCAACCACTGAAATAAAAAATGGCAAAATTTATTACTTAATTAAAAATTAAGATTGATCAAATAGTCATATATATTAGATTAGGAATCAGAAAACTCTTTCATTTAAATATTTGTAATAAGTAGCAATCAGGAAAAAATAAAGTAAAAGAAACACATTTGAATTATTTATTAGACATGATTTTAAAACTCACAGTAGAAAATATGTTCATAATAAGATAATAATAGCATATACATATAAATTTATAATCATTAATTGACAAAGTTATGTAGAAAATTTAATTATATGATATTAATTTTATAAAAATAAAAAAAATGAATAGAACACATGACATTGTTTTTGTAATATTTGATCTTCCAAATTAAAAAAAAAAATCAATGACTGCAAATTTAGTGCTAACTTGAAAAAACAGAATGGCATAACATCATAAATTTTAATCATATTTCATTATATTTAAATAAAAAAAAAATTAATAAGTAATATTTTTATTTATTAGAAACTTATAGATATTGTTTTTCAATTACTTATTTAAAAGGTAAGCAGATTTTAAAGGAATTTTTTTATTTTACAACAAAATTACTTTCATGGTGAGGAAGATGGGTATTCTCAATTTTACATACACAGTAATTTTGTTGTTAAAATAGTCAAGCATTATTAGCCGAGAGGTCATCGCAACCACCTTGCAAGCAAGTAGTTGGTTGCAGACGGTTGTGGGTTTGCATCCTGGCTGATGCTATGACATATGAAAAAAAAAGAGGCAGTTTAAATTTTCCTATCATGCAATAGTATTTGTTCTTTTTATCAACAAAATTTTTATAAAATTTAACTCAAAAACATGATATTATGTTAATATTGCATCTAATATTTGTTATTTTAGTGTAGTAATAGAATGATGGAATCTGGAATTCAAAGTCTATTGCTCATAGCTCAGGCTCTGCCAATTCTGATGTTCAATTTTCAGTCAAATTCTCTTGCAGCAAAACACTCAATTTTTTTTGTTGAGTGATTTAATGAAATGTTAGACTGCTGGAATCTGGATATCAAATACTATAAAATGCAGCTTGATATCTTCACTTCTGGTACTTAAACATTTTAGGAATTCTCAACAAATAAATAATTGTATTGTTTTTTATACTATGAATAACATGACTTATTAGATTACTTTCTATATCAAATTAAAAATAGTAATTTACAACATTTGCTTAATTCCATATAAATGTCTTCAAAGTGTCAAAAATAACTTCATATAGCAAAAAAAACTGAGGCCATTAAAATATATGGTTATTAATTTAATGATAGATCTATATAATTATAGATATAAATTTGCTTGGATTTTAAATATATTTTAATCTCATGTTGTTAGTTTGAAAGATTAAAAAAAAGAGTTCTGGATGTTAATGTGTATATTTATTGCTTATGAATGACCAAATTTAAAAGCCAATCTAGAGTGAAAATATTTATATATAGCAATACTATCTCTGGCCATAAATTTTTTTATACTAAATTAATGTTAATATAATTAGTCATTTATATACATAAAAACAGAAAAATATTGTGCAAAATATATATTATCAACTAAATTTGGTCTTAAAAAACATAAAGACAATTAGTTATACTAGGCTCATTTATTATTACTAGTAAGTTTACATTCCAAATAAAAAATAAAAATAAAAACTTGTTGTGAAGTTACACTTTCTCCCCAGATTCATCTCCTAATGCTGCAAGTTTAAGCATGTATATTATCTTGCAGATAAATAACTGAGTTTGTATAAACGTATTACTATTTCTGTTTTATGTAGTAAATTTTGTAATTACATCATATGAATTGAAAATACATGCACTTTTTTGTTATATATATATAAACTAAAGCATGTAGCACACATCTCTCATTATTTTTATAACTTATGATCTTTTATATGTATAAAATATTTATATTATCAGGCAAATACCTACAAAATTTTACACCTTTTTTTCATTTTTCACAGAGCTTTATTCATTCAATTATCTTACAGTTTTAAATGTGTAGAAGTTTTCTTCAGAAATTTTCATACCCTCCCCCCTCCGAATTATTATTTACTTTCTTTCATTGTTTTAAATAATAATATAAAAAAACTCTGATTTAATTTAAAAGTAAGATTCATATTAATTCAAAATAAATCATTATTATAAAGAAAAACAAAATTGGGGGGGTAATTTTTATTTCAATCATTTTATTCCTGACTTAAAAAAAACCCCTCTTACAGTAAAACTGTACTAGATTTTTAAAAAATTAAAATAAATTTATTACTAACAAAATCATAAGAATGATTTCAAAAAATTATAAGATTATTTTAAATGTACAGACGAAACTAAAAGATAATTCTATAAAGCGGTGCAGAGAATATAAGAAAGGAACAAAATTATGAAAAAATTCATTAATGTTAAAATGTAAAAATTTTAAAATTTCCTGATTTCAAATTCCTTTTACTTTCTTTTTTTTCTTATTTTAACACAAGTATTCTAAAATTAAGAAAGCAATGATAGAGACAGGCTTAATATACCAGCAGTCCTTACTTATAACAGGAGTTTTGGTTGACAAAGATTGTATGTTTAGTCAGATCTATTTATGGATTCCACTGCCTACCATTAATGTGAAAGAACCTAGAAAATGTGATATAAAATGTCCAGTCTCACACAGTCTTTCTAAGTTGTTACTCCTGGAAGATTATTCATTTTAGTATTGGAAAATTAGTAGTAGTAGTAGCAAAGTAAGAGACAGTTGATGCTAATAAAGGTAATGATATACAATTTTAAATATAGGTACTTCACTTGATGTAAATTCTTCAAGACCAGAGAGGAGAGTTGCATTTGTGGCTAAAGAACTATTAAGATTTAAGATTGATATAGATGCTTTTAGCAAAACTCATATTTTGGAGTGAGTTTATTATAACAGATAGGATGGATACAATTGGAAAGGCAAATTATTAAAAGATAAATGAATGGTGTTGAATTTATTGTAGAGTCTAATATTTTTTAATGTTGGAATACATTGTTATATCAATGAAAGTCTAATGATGTTAAAATTTATCTTGCACAATGTTCTACACACATTTTATTAGTGCCTGTGCTCTAACCTTAGAAATTAGAATTTAGGGGGAAAAGCTTGTTTTCCTTGTTGTATAGTATTATTAGTTTTTTTCTTTCTTTCATACATTAAAGCAAGTGTTAGTACAAATACTAAAAACAAAAGTATTGAAAATAATGGTATTGGGGATGTAAATTTAAATGTTTGTTATTACTGAATTTATGTATAATATATGTATTGATTTTTACAACCACTTGTTTAAGCAGAAGAACCACTGTAAAAAAAATATGAATGCATCCATATTCAATCCTTAGTTGATTGCATTTTAGTTAGAAGTCAGAATATAAAAGATAACATTACATTAGCACTTATAAGCTTAAATTGCTGAATAGATCATAGATTAGTATGCTCCAAAAATAAAATGATAGTTTCATTTAAAATTAGTTATTATTACAATCATATTCTCATAAAAATTGATGTTCATTCAATCAAAAAATCTACTACATGTACTAAATTTCAACAGTTATTATTAAACATTTAAAACTGCTAATTTGGTCCCTCAGGTTTCTCATATTATTGAAGCATGGAATTCTCCTATGGCATATGTTATGGAAAGAAGCATTCATGGGTCACTAAAAAGAAGATTTCTGATAGTTTTCTGGCAATGGAAATGTGGCATTTTCTGCTTAGAAGAATAAAAAATTAAATGTGGAAGTTCATAATAAATATAATGATCTGGAGGCAGAAGTTTAATGATGGTAAAGAAGGCATAAAAATAAATCATGAATTAAAACTACACAAAAGATACAGACATTTTCTAATCACGGCCATTCTAGATTTTTTAATGCATCAAAAGCAACATATGTGCCTGAGAAATATTATGACATTTATATTAAATGCAGCAATGATACTCTTTTGTATATAATGACAATGATATTTGAACAAATAGAAAGTATTTGGAGCAACTTTTCAATAATAATGTAAGAATAATGTCTTTTAATGATATATCTATTCAATTTAATCATTTATATTTGGACAAGATATTCAGCTTAATAGAATCAAAACAGTTGTTTACAATATTTAAAATAGAAAGGCTTCAGGTTCTGACAAAATGCCTGAAGAAGCTTAAAATATAGTAGTGATATTTTAGTTTCAAAAATATTGAGGATTTTAGAAATATTTGAACGCATAAAAATTGCACCACTCACTCTTAATGATGTTTTTATTATTCCATGTTTTAAAAACAAAGGAAGTAGAAAATATTGTAGAAATTATGAAATATTAATATCCACTAAAGCAAAAGTTGTTTCAAAATTTTTTTTAATAGTTTGCTTCCAGTTATAAGTGAATTGTTACCACAGATTTAATATGGTTTTAGAGAATCAAGAAGAACTATAAATATAAACAAAGCAAAACTCTCCATACAGTATTGCCACCCTGTGCCAACCAGAGTAATCAATGAATGCCAGAAGGCTTGTGCATAAAATCCATATCTAATGCCTACTCATCCAATATCTGCATACTAGTTTCTGGTTGGCACAGGGTGGCAATACTGTATGGAGAGTTTTGCTTTGTTTATAAACAAATATATGCTAGTATAAGAGATAGTGATCATGTGAAACTATAGATATAATTTTTATTGGTAGGCAAATGCAAGAAAAATAATGGTAGTAAAGGAGTGATTTTTTTTGTTTTTATTGATTTCAGTCAGAAAATTTTATCCAATTATATATAGAATAAATCTATGGCATTATTTGAAATTACTTTGTGGTCCATCAAAATTTATTATTATTACTCAACTTCTACATGATGAAATTAATAAAAGTTTTATTAACTACAAGTGGAAAAATCTGATGTGTTTAAAGTAAAAAAATGGCATTTAACCAAGGATGTGGATGGGTTTCAATAGTTTTTAATTTTCATGATAATGATTTTTAAAATTGAAGATACCATACAGGTTCAATAATAAATATGTCTGTAGTGTAATTATCACTACACCAGCCCCATGAAGAGTAGAGATTATGGTAATATTTTTAATTTGAATTAATTAATAGCAAAAATCACAACTTCACCTTCTTGGATTCTAAATTTGCAGTATGCCCATGATTGTTTATAGTTCAAAAGATGATTGTTTTGAATAAAACTTATAAAGATCTTGGCTTATTAATTAATGTTCAAAAAGATTAAGTGGTTTATCAGCCAATGGTGAAAGAAAATACTTATGAAGTTTTTAGCTTGAATGATTATCAACTTGAGAATTTAAATCAGTTTACATAACTTGGAAGTTTTATAATTAGAAAAATGGACTTAGATGTTGAGGTCCAAAATAGACTCCAATGTTGTTCTTAACAAATTAAAGGATAGAATATATACTCATGGAAAAATAATGACTGCACATAAGTTAGGGTTTGTAGTACTGTCATTTTATCAAATTTATTGTATGGAGATGAAACTTAGACACTCTGTCAGCACAAAATAAGATATTAGAAAAATTTTATTTAAGGATATTTTGTAAAATTTTATAAAATTCAATGGCAAAATAATCAATATGTTCTTGAGTTTGTTGGGTGTGATATTATTGAATCCATTTTTGTAAAACCATACTTTTGTTGAATTGGATATGTAAAATGAATAAACAATGGAAGACCTCCTAAAAGAGTGTTTTATAATGAACTTAAGCATGGGTTTCTTACAAGTGGTAGACTCCATCTACATTTCAATGATTATCTCAAAGACATTTTAAAGAAGTACATTGTTGATTGTTTAAGAACTACAATTACACATGGTATTGAAGTATTTCATTATTGGATAATCTCTAGTCTAATGAATAACTAATAAAAATTATCAATGGTGTTGAAGTATTTTAGAAAAAATGATTTTTTGCTGGAAAACTAAAAGAAACCTTCAGAAAATATCCAGAAAAATGGAATTGTGTTAGTGGATATATTTGTGATTTACAGATATGTTTATATAGTCATTGCAAAAGTAATTTCTACAGTAATTGCCATCCTATTTTCTAGAATTGGAATGGCCACACTTATATATGAGTGGCTATTTATGACTAAATAATACATCTCTTGATTAATTCCAGTAATAGATCAATTTGATCAATATATTAATGAAAATTTAGGCTTTTTCAGTATGGATTTAATAGATTTAAATCATGACTTATTACTATCATATTATTTGTCAATAAATTTTCATTTTGAGTGAAAACTTTGTGATTTTTATAAATTTATGTGTTAGATATATCATTACAGATTGACCTTAGCTCAACATGGGTGTGACAAAAATCTCAGCCTCAGGGTAGCCTTTGAGTATTCCATCATCAGATTTTCAATTCGATGGATGGTTGAAGAGTTGGAGTGTGGAGTAGATTGAAGCCTGTCCATTAAAGTATGAGGTTTGGCTATCTTAATATATATCTGAGCAATTATAGCATATATGTGTAGAGATGGTAATCTGGACCAACTGATGATTGCTGGTTTAGCATGAAATATGTATATTGGTGATTATTTATCTTTTCAACATATATGTGTTCAAGTGTATCAGTGTTATGAGGTAGTGTGGAGAGTGGTGGGTCATGTGAAAGTCTGTGCTCATATACCCTATATATTAAAATTATTATTATATAATAGCAATTAAAATATTTTTTCTTATGTAATAACATGAATAATATTTATAGTTATTTTAATAGTATAAAACATTCCAAAAAGTGTTTATTAATTTTTGGTCCAATGTTTAGATAAAATACTGCATTAGAATGGAAATTTTTTTTTCTTCTCTGAAATGATTTAAATCAGATTTTTAAAATTAATTTCTATAATTTGGAAATGATCAAGAAACAATTACTCTCATCACTGGATTGATCGGTTATGGGCTTCTGAAATCATCCATATGTGTATTTAATTCACTGAATATTTTAATTAATAATATTCTATCTTTAATTTTAAAATAGAGATATAAAAAAATATAAAACTAATTATTGTATATTTAGTATAATTCTGTACAAAATTCCAACGGCTCCAAACTCTCTTATATAGATTGTTATTAAAATAAAGATGAAGCCGAAATTTAAAAAATTGTTTTTCATAAAAACAATGTTTTATGTATTTAAAACATTAAAACATTTAAATTTTAGCTGAGGAAGTAGAACATTTTCATTGTAACTAAAGTGACATTATTAATATTTATATTCTAATAATAAAAAATAATACTTGGTTTATATGTATCTGTAGAAGTGAAATGTTATTCATTTGACAATTTTGATTTTTGAGTTTCTTACATTATCAATTTCACAAGATTAAATAATATAGAGAAAACTTTAATACAGCATTTTTTAAGATACTGAGAAAATAAATACAAAAAAAACAACTCACTAAAAATTAGATAAGGCCAATTGAAGATTTTTCAGTAAAATTCATGTATCTTTGTGTATATATATATATGCACATGTATACTTTTAATATGCATAAACTAAATATATTTAAAAAATAGAATATTAATAATGATTAGGGCTCTACAGTGTTTTTTTAAAATAATTTCATAGATGGTTAAAAAAATAACCATCTTGATTTATTTTACAATTGACAAAAAATATATATTATTATTTGTTTTCAATTTAAAGTAAGAAGTTTGGTGAACTTAGTATCAATCCAAGATTTTGGTACTATTGATAGTTTTTTTTTACCCACACACTATTATCTACTTTCTTTAGTTTCTGATTTTATCAAAAAACAAAATTTATGCAAATTTAAGAGAATTAATACTATACAGTATGGAGGGGGGATATAAAAATGGAACATGTTGCTTCGATCAATTATTGATGGACAATAGGACTTTCTAAATATGATACTAGTCTTCAAAAAATTTCAAAAAAATTTATGAGCAATAAAATTGTAAAAAAAAATACTATTATTTTATATACACTTATATATTTTAATGTATTATTAAACTAATTATCATATTTTTCAATAATGAACCACCAAATTGTGACATATCTATGCATAGATCATAATATGCATATATGCATGAATATCCTCATGATACAGACAGAACATCAGCTCACTATGTCTACAATATGGGGTTCAAGTCAAAGATTTTTTGAGAGATTTGGGATTTTTATCACAGGTAGTTGGCCTATAATGATATCTGCTAACGATTTAACACTGATTACTAAATAAGTATATAGCTAAGAGACTTAACTAGAAGATAAAACAAAAATGGAAAATCACTCAAACTCTAGCCAGCTGGAAATTAGAAAACATGTTTTTCTTCTTCACTGTTCTTGTATGAAGGAATGTTAAAAAAGCTTTTGTCTTGTAGTGGGTTATTTATTAAGAAGGTTGTTTTCACATGATAAAAAATAATTTGTATTTTAAAATAATTAAGAATAAACCTGATTTATCAATGATTGTTATTAAATGACAGCTTAACAAAGATGAAGTGATGAATGTGCATTTAAGGCTTTGATACCAGAATTAAAGAAAACGGAAAATAAAATAAAGTGGTATGAAAAGAAACTACAGAGTTTTCATTTCATTTAAAATTTCATACTTTATATTAAATTTATTTTAATAACAATAAAATAATTCAAAATATATGTATATACATAGAGATACTGAGATTTAATGTAATAATACTGTGTGAAGTTTTATAATGATGGCATTTTAGTAGTAATGTGTTGTATTAGTTTCATCATATAATATTAAATATCTTTAAAAAAATTCAAACTTTATTAAAACTTTTCAAATACATTTAACTGTTAATATTACACATGTTAGTATGTGGCAATGTTTGGAATGGTATTATGTTTCTCTCTTCTTTACATGTTTATGGTCTAACCAGTAACAATTCTAGCATGGGAACTGACCTTGGAACTTTAGATTAATGAATACCAAATTTAATATGAAACTTTAACCATCTAGATAGACTACTCTGCCAAAGGCAACAATCAATAGAAATTTCATATACTTATTTATAAGAATTATCCTGATTTCTTCACTTATCCCTAATAGCAAGGTTAATTAGTGGCTTCCAATTATGTATTATTAAACTAGATTGACTTATTACACTTGATTGATTTATGCGGTTATTATGCCATTGTCATGTGAACAACATTGTTGCACATTTTCTTTCCTAATCAAGCATATGTTTAATGGTACATACATAATCTGCTATCTTTTTTAGTCATCAGCTTTTGCTCTTTCAATTACTTTTCAATAGGATGAATAGTTTCACCATTATACATCTTTCTCCATTTACATGGTGTTTCATAGATATATATTTTTGTTTTTTAGCATTTTAAGTTTATGTTTAGTGAATATTAGGATTCCTTATATTATCAATTAGTTGTCATTAAAAAACATTAAATATAATATAAAAATACATAAAAAATAATTATTATTGTGGTAGGATATTGTAACAGTCAAATCTGTACATTCACACAACAAAATCCAGAGTTTTAGCAAATCATACCAAGGCTGACCAGCATAGAGTGGTACGAACCATGTTGTCTGATATAGCCCCAATTCCTTTACTAATGCTCAAAGATTTACCACCTTGTGGATGCACACATATGAAGACCCAGCAGCATTTTCCTTTATCACGTGCTGGCAATAGAACATCGGTAAAGCACAAGACTATGAGAAATTGACTTACAAACTAGTATAGCTATATAGATTATGTATGGCTTGGACATAATTATAAAATATGTATTGTGATTCTTAACTAATGATTAACTAATCAATAAAGACTTACCAATGAGCAACATTGAGACATGAAACAAAAGTTAAATTCAAAACTAATTTAATGAAAACTAAATATTAAAATAAAAATAATGATTATAACATGGCTATATAGGTTGTCTCATATGCAGGTGACTAAGTTAGAGATACATTATTTTGATTTAGAGTTCACATTTTAAATAGTAACAGAAGAATTCAGCAAATGTCGCAGAATTTTGAAGCTTTAAAGGCAAGCATCAATATACAGTCAATCTAAATTTCTAAATTATAATTGCTAATTTCTGCCATCTTTTCTTAATATTTGTGTTAAAATCTGTTCCAAAATGCTTCAAAATTCTACTATTCAACTGCCTTTAAAGCTTCAAAATTCTGTGACGTTTGCTGAATTCTTCTGTTACTATTTAAAATGTGAACTCTAAATCAAAATAATGTTCTTAATGGATTTTTATGCTGAACACATTTAAGTGCCTACTAAAAATGATTGGAAGGACTTTGGTAATTATTTTTTTGTGTATTACTTTTTGATTATTTAAATATTATAGCTCAATTTAGATATGCTTCTTTGTGAATTTTCAGATTGTAGGGGGTATCTATTGATCATATTTTTTTGTAATTTGATTTTTACAGCATCAACTGCTTATTTTTTATTACTTACTACATATTAATCAGTGCTATGAGTTATTGTATCTGTTACTTAAATAATTAAATATTGATAAGATTTATTACATTTTGATCAGTTGGGGGAGGGATCCATAATGATTTTTTGAGGATTGCTTTTTGATTATTTAAATATCAATGCTCAATTTACATATGCAGTAATTTGAAAGCCAGAGAACAATTAATTGCTTTTCAATATGAACTTAGATGCATATTTATGTTGAAGGTAAATGATTTGATCTTTTCGTATTTTCCCACTTTTTTTGGCCACCATGCTTTGTGAATTGTCAGATTGTAGAGGGAAGTATATGTCTTGATAGAATTTTCATTGTTTTTTGTTTTTATTATTTGAATTTCTTAGCATTTTCTTGCATTTTTTTATAATTTGTAGTTTTCGATTTATTTGCTGTACATATATTGCCTTAGGCATTTTTATTTGTCAATTTTGAGTCATTTTCGTAAAAAAATGTATCACTTGTCATTTTCAGGCCGGTTGTTGATGATGTGGCAGTGCCATCTGATGGCGGCAGTATGGTCTCAAAACTACAATCATATATATATATATAATATTAAGATTTGGGCCAACTGATGATTGCTGGGTTTTTTTAAATGTGTTTGTAATATGGACTAAATATTTTAAGTATATTATAAAAAAGATACTGCATATAAAAAAAGAGAGATAAACTTTAGGTATTCTTTTCATACGAGTTTTGGAAGTACATTTTTTAAAATTACTAAAATAATATCTGATGTAATATTTAATATGTAGTCATTATCTTTTTTAATTAAATAGTACTTTAAATTGTATATTAAGCTTTTTTCTTAATTTTTGAAAACTTACAATTCTGGATAAATAATATATAAAAGGGTATTATATTTTGTTTAAATCAATCAATATTTGTAAAATGCTCTTAAAACACAGACTATAAAAATAACAAAAAGATCATTTTTTAAAATAAATATCCTATTAAATTATGTCTGAAAGTTCACATAGAAACATAAAAAAATAGTACACAGGAAGAACAAATTTCTTAATATAATTCTAAGCAAACGGATAAAATATGTTTCAATAATTGGTATATATTTATACATGAAATAATATACATTGAATTAGCTTATTTGAAAATACTGACAAATGAAATGTCATCAAAGCATATAAAAAAGAATAAAATATTTTCATTTCTGTACAGATACTTTGAATAGATATCATATCCAAATTTTATTTTTTAATTATATTTATCTGTTTCCAATATTTTTTACTTACTTTAAGAATCTTAATTTTAAAATTAAATTTAATTTGCATATAAACAATATTTGCATACTTTTTTCTTTTTAAAATTGAATATCTTAATATATGACTTTTGAAATTACTGCAAACTTAAAGCTTTTTTTTAAAAAATCAACAATAGTTTATCTTCTATGCTTTTTATTGTATACTAGTCTTTTTCAAACAATAAATGTCAAATTTATATGTGCAAATATGGATGCATGCTTGTTTTATATTTACATACAAGTTTATTTATATGTTAATAATTTAAAAAATAGAGATATACATTTAAATGTTTAATTACAAATTATATTTCATACAAAACGCTTAAATAATAAATTACTATTTATAGCTCTAAATTACTATTTACGATGTTTTTTGACTGAATGACTTTGGTGAAATTACTTAGAATTTACTAAACGTCATTCATACTGAAACTTAATTATAAGTAAATAAGCAATTATTTATCTAGCAGCATGTTTACAATTATATTACATCCAAATATCAGCCTTTCAAGTTAATTGAGCACGTGGCTTTTGAGAGTGTTAAATAAATGAATACTTTCCTCTTCAATCCAAGATATAGTATTTATGCAGAAATAAAAAGGATCCTCTTATTCCTACAACTCAAATTTTTTTATATGACCAAATCTGAAGAACTGTTGAGGAGAGCGTGAGTAGAATTCTCACTTTAAATTACTATATACAATGTTTTTTGACTGAATGACATCGGTGAAATTACTTAGAATTTACTAAACGTCATTCTTACTGAAACTTAATTATGAGTAAATAAGCAATTTCACTGAAGTCATTCAGTCAAAAAACATCGTAAATAGTAATTTAAAGTGAGAATTCTACTCACTCTCTCCTCAACAGTTCTTCAGATTTGCTCATATAAAATAATTTGAGTCATAGGAATAAGAGGATCCTTTTTATTCCTGCATAAATATTATATCTTGGATTGAAGAGGCAAGTATTCATTTATTTAACACCCTCAAAAGGCACGTGCTCAATTAGCTTGAAAGGCTGATATTTGAATGTAATATGATTGTAAACACACTGCTAGATAAATAATTGCTTATTTACTCATAATTAAGTTTCAGTAAGAATGATGTTTAGTAAATTCTAAGTAATTTCACCGATGTCATTCAGTCAAAAAATATCATAAATAGTAATTTAAAGTGAGAATTCTACTCACGCTCTCCTCAACAGTTCTTCAGATTTGCTCATATAAAAAAATTTGAGTCATAGAAATAAGAGGATCCTTTTTATTCCTGCATAAATACTATATCTTGGATTGAAGAGGAAAGTATTCATTTATTTAACACTCTCAAAAGGTGCATGCTCAATTAGCTTGAAAGGCTGATATTTGAATGTAATATAATTGTAAACATGCCGCTAGATAAATAATTGCTTATTTACTCATAATTAAGTTTCAGTAAGAATGACATTTAGTAAATTCTAAGTAATTTCACTGACAACATTCAGTCAAAAAACATCGCAAATAGTAATTTAAAGTGAGAATTCTACTCATGCTCTCCTCAACAGTTCTTCAGATTTGCTCCTATAAAAGAATTTGAGTCGTAGGAATAAGAGGATCCTTTTTATTCCTGCATAAATACTATGTCTTGGATTGAAGAGGAAAGTATTCATTTATTTAACACTCTCAAAATGTGCATGCTCAATTAGCTTGAAAGGCTGATATTTGAATGTAATATTTATAGCTCTGAAAAAAATATAAAAAATAATGAATCAAAATTGGCAATAAAAAAAATATGAACTTATTTATTTACTGTATTTTTGAAAGTGAGACAAAAATTTAGTAATGTTGATTTTAATTCAATTATAAAATAAATTTTATTTAGTGCAATTTAAATTTTACTCAGTTTTGATAACATTAAGGTAATTAAACACTCTTGTTTGCTTGTGATCAAATTGGTAACTTTTTTATTAACATCATTTAACTCCAAAGTACCAAACATGTAGCTTTATAAACTAATTTTAGTGAATCTAGAAATATAAAAAATCTTTAGGTTAAAATGTTTTAATTACTATTTTTTTAAATAGAAAATGGCAAAAAAATTTGCATAGCAAAATATTATTGTATTATCCAATATGTATTCTTAATAAATTTAGATAAAAAATGAATTTTTTTATTTCTCTATGAATATTAAACTAGTGTGTATATTATTACATAAATATGACAAAATAAAACTTTTTGTTGTAAAGACAATGTATAATAATAAAAAGGTTTTTATGGAGTAAATATCTATGATTAGAATAATTAAACCATTAAAATGATTGTCAAGTAGACAAATATTGATTATTTTTAATGTTATTTATAAATATGAAAACAAATTTCAATTTATTAAAAAATAAAAATTATCATTATTAATGTAATTGTTGTATAAATTGTCACAGAATAAATGATTATTAAAATTAAATAATGAAAATGCAAATACCAATGGTAATTATTATCACAGTTTCTTTTCAATTAAATTAGAATTTAGCTCTAAGCAATTCATTTCTTATAAAAGTCTGATTCACATAAATATCAACTTATATAAACATTTTCTAGTATAAAAAAATTGTATGTCCAAATTAACAGTTTTCAGTTTTTACAACAGCTATTTATTTGTTATGAAATATTTTACATTTTGAATCATTAATAATGTTAAATACACTTTTGAAAAAAAAAGTGTTATATAAAATGTTCTTGAACAAATCATTTGCATTAGTAGTGAAGTGGTTAAATTTGTCAATTACTTAATTTTATTCTTTTATTTTTCTCTATAACTTTAAATTAAATAAGTTTTATTATATTGTATTAAAATTTAATTAGAAATTTGGAAAGAAAAACAAAAAAAACTATAGCAATTGCTAGTTGTCATTTATAAAATGCACCTTTACCCTGGTTATTTGTGGACCTCTTATGCAAAGATTAGCTATAGTGTTCATTATCAATTTGTACCTATTATTTTGATTTACAATTGATTATTCACTATTATAATCATTAAAAAATGTTGAATGTGATTTTGTAAAAATCACCATTTTTGTAGATTGATGAACTTGTAGAACAGTGGCATCATTAAAACCATATCATCTGAAAATAAAATGACAATGTTGATACTAGAAATGTATAATATAGTACAGATATTACTTATTATGTAATATATAATATTGTTTTGATTATAGAATTAAAATATAATTAATATATTTTATCTAATTTTTATCCAGTGTCCTTGCAAGACAGCCATTGCTTTCATTTATGATAAATCCAAACTAAAGATTCTCATCATTAACAACTACAAAAAAATAATGCTAGTTTTATTGAACATAATAAGTAATCAAAAACATTCTTTAATCAAGTATAACATTAAAATATATTAATATTAAATTTTAAAATGTGTACATTAGGCAAAATATATTCACTCAATCAATACTATAGATTTAAATTCTTATAAATGTTATTTTGCTTGTGACAAAAATATATTAATCATAACTATAAAATATTATGTATCACAAATATAAGTTATTTTGAGGGGTGGGGATTATTTTTTGCATTATGCAATTAGTAATAAACTTTCCATGATTAATAGTTACTAAATATAAATTAAAATATCATTTATTTGCTCAATTTTTAATTAATAGTTTTATAATTTTTTTCTCATTCTCAAGACAGCGATGGCTGTTACAAAGTATATTTTTATGTTAACAATATATATATATTGTTAGTTAGTCATATCAACCCTAAGAATAAATTATAATAATAGGTCTCATTATTGCTCTGTGTGATTTTGGATTTATTTCATGTATAGCTAGCTGGAAGGGTATATAAATAATTTATTTAAATAATTGGGATAATTTTATCTTTCTTCATTTAAATTATACAATCTATTGAATTTGGCTTTCTCCACAATTGGATGCATTTAGATTGTGAAGGTCTTTCATTATGTATATGATGTGCTATGTTTATATTATTTAAATTGGATGATAAATATGTTCTACTACATTTGGCACCATCAACATGCAGACATGATTAATTAAGAACTGTTGCTAGTCATTTCATTATATTTGATGCCTAAAATGTGAGATTTGTTTCATTATGATTTGTTTATGAGGATATAACAATCGTGATTCCACTACATTTGGCTTTCCCAATGATTGGGCCATTTTAATTGTGGATAGGCATTCCATTACATTGTGGAACCAACATTTGAAGCCTTCTTTGTTCATATGTGTATTTTTGTTTGAGATCATTTAGATTACATATATTTCATTACATTTGTCATCCAATGTTTGGAGCATTATTTTCTTTTCATATATTGACGTTCCATTACATTTAATGTCACAACGTGGTCAGCATAATATGTTTGTATATATACGTTCCATTACAATATATATATATATATATATATATATATATATATATTGCTGAAGTCTTAATAATCTAAATGATTATATATATATATATATATTGAACCGTGTTCGATTATGTGGATTCGAATCACCGGTCTCTTAGGCAGAGAAGAACATACTCGGAGAGTATGTATGCCCAAACGATAGCTATAAAGTATATAACTAACGTTACATTTCCAGGACATAACTTCTTCTCGACTGTTGAGTTCATCACCAAGTTCAAAGCACTTTTTTTTGTTTGTGTATAAACATGGGCGCCAGCTGCTTATTCTAAAAGAATAGACAACACACTTTGAATAGTGTCAACTAACCCAACGCCTAAATCCACGACTAGCTCAGTTGTTTGTAATCACTAATAGATTATGCTTAATTAGTGGTTAAAAGACTTGATAAAGAATTTGTTAAAAAGAATTTATAAAAAGAATTGTAAAAGAATTGATAAAAAGAATTGACCGACAAATAAAGTTTAATTTTAAAGATAATTTATAAACTAACATTTATTTACTAAATTTAAACATTTTATAATTCTAATAAAACACACGCATATTTTAAATTAACATTTCTAAATAGTTTAAATATTCCTATAGATTTAATAACAGTACACTCTAATTTAACTAATAAACATTGATATAATGATCACGCACATATTAACTCATGCACACACATAATAATATTAAAGTATTACATAGCATTTGAAATTTAATCACACACATCAATAGTTCATTTATGTATGATATCAAGTTCATATAATTAGACTCTTGGAGAATTTTCACGAATTAATGAAATGCAATGGCTATTACAGTATAACAAAAATAAGCAAATGTTTTACCCAGGATTTTGAACGTAGATTTAACACTTTGTTTTCTTCTTGTTTGTTGTTCTTCCGGTATGAATGGTTCCAGTATGAATGGTTCCAGTATGAATGCTTCCAGTATGAATGCTTCCAGCCGGCTGGGACGTTTCCTTGCTGAGTTTCCTGATTTTCACGATTATTACTATCGAAGACAATTAGATACGGACGGAGATTTTCTACGATGTTAAGCTGACATTATTTCACGGGCAGATCTGCTGTTTTCTCGGACATCTGGGTTGGAGGTGAACGTGCATTCCAAAATATTCTCAGCACTGCATTTTGTTTCTTAACTGACTCAATTAATTTCCGAACTGCACTCTCTCAATAACTTTGTGAACTGATTGTCTCAACTCAATTAATTTGTGGAATTGATTACTGTCCGATAAAAAAAGGTCTATTTATACCTGCACCTTGATGTCTTTCTGATATCTCCGGCAAAGATCTGTTGTCAAATTCTTTATCAATTAATCCTTTGATAAACGTGTTTTTGGAAGATTGCTTAATTAGTAATAGCCATGCAAAAACGTATTGTTTTATATTAATTAATATCTAATAGTCATTGCCATGTTTTTTAATGATAATCTTCTTTAACTTTCACATACATTTTATATATTTACAAATGTACATATAGTTTTAACATTATTTTTCTTTAATTAAAATTGAATGAAAAGAGATTTGCATGTTTTAACTTTTCCAAATTATATTTTTACAAATACAAAAAAAAACTATTTAATTCTTATCTTTTTCGAAAACAAACTGCAATAAATTCTTCAACATTTAATTTTATGTTTTTCTTTTATGAAAGATTACTTTAATAATAATTTTAGATAAAAATTATAAGTGCCTATATCAATATAGGTACATTACACCACCCTTCCTTTTGAGAGTAAAATGTGTCATTTTTGACCATTTTATCTCTGACAACATTAAATCTTAATTTATTTATTTTTTTATTTTATTGACATGTTATTTATTTGTTTAATTCGATCACTTTAATCAAACCCTTTATTTTATTCATTTATTTAATCATATAATTGTTACTCTTAAATCATTCATTTGACCTACTTATTTAACTTGTTTTTATTGATATTTAACTGTTTATTTACAAGCATTTCTTTTTACGTAATATGTGCATGGGGAAAAAAATCTTTTATTCAATAATGCCTCCTTGTTACTATTATTATTTCTAAACTTCATTTAGTATTATTACCGCCTGTCCGGTGGTTGTTTTTCTCTTTTCACTAACCTCAATGACCAGGCATTATATGTTCCTTTTTCCTCTATTCCCTGTGCTATCACAAACGCGTTATTATTGTATTGCCGTTTCATGATATAAGGGCCGTCGTATATTGGCTGGAATTTCTTGTATATATGTTTTTCAGGATGATTCACCGGATGAACTTTCACCATGACCTCATCTCCCCTCCTGAATATACCCTTAGGTCTTCCCTGCCTCTGCTGCCATAGCCTGCCCATTTTTCTTAACCGGTTGAGTGCTTGCTTAGCATCTCTTCTCTGGTTGATTGGATTTATCCCTATTGGCAATTTAGTCTCAAACGGATACAGAATATTTCTTCCAAAATGTAGCCGAACAGGTTCGAATCCTGTAGACTCATTTCTTGACCAGTTTATCGTGTTGATTATTCGTGATGTTTCTTTCACCCATTTGTGATGATCATCCTGTATATAAACCCGAAATAGACGCCCCAACTCCCTCATAACCCGTTCACATGGATTAGACTGAGGGTTACGAATCGACATAAGTATATGTTTTATCCCATGTCTGTCCATCCATTTCTTCCATTCGCTAGATATAAAGGGTGTTCCATGATCCGACAGAATTCTGTCTGGAATTCCTACAGTTGTAAAGTATTGTTGCTCCAAAACTCGAATAGTCTGTCTTGCGTTCACTTGGGCTACTGGATATGCCGCTACTAGCTTCGAAAACACATCATATGTTACCATGAGATACTTTATTTTATTGAATGGAGGCAGAAGTCCATAGAAGTCTATCGCTAGTAAGCTGTTCGGGCGTTGGGCATATATAGGTTGCAGCGGCCCGACTCCTGATGTGTTAGCAGGCTTGGTTGCTGAACATATGGTGCATCTACCAATCACGTCTGTAATATTGGCATTCATTCCTGGCCAGTAAAACCAATGACTCAGCCATCCTTCCACTTTATTTGCCCCATAATGTCCGAAAGTGTTATGCGCATATTTAATCATTTGCTCTCTCATGGCGACCGGAAGAATAATGCGTGTTTGTTTTTTTTCCATAACACACGCTGTAAGAGTCCTCCCTTTAAACAACAGTGATTTCGGTCCCTCCACAGCAGATTATTGGCTGTTTTCATTACAGGCTGATTGCATAAATACTCTAATATTTGTTTGCAATCGTTATCTTCCTCTTGCTGCTCCTTTAATCTGTGCAACTCATCTTCTATCCCATTTCTTTTATATATTTTGGCGGCAGCTATATACGCTCTGTCACAACTCAAGTGTTGTTCTTGAGCCACCGGATATCGGCTTAAGGTGTCTGCCACAATATTCTCTTTGCCACGACAGTAAGCCACTTTGTAATTAAATTCTTGCAGGAATAAGCTCCACCTTATTAGCCTGCTATTATTCAAAAAGCTGTGATTAATAAATTCAAGGCTCTTATGGTCAGTGACTACTACCACTTCAGAGCCTACTAAATAGTGCCTGAATTTCTTGAACACCCACACAATAGCCAAGGCTTCCTTTTCGGTTACAGTGTAGTTCACTTCCGATCCCCTTAGTAAACGGCTAATGAAACAAAGAACTCTGTGCTGTCCCTTGTCTTGTATCTGAAATAGCGCAGCCCTCAATCCAAATCTGCATCTGTCCGTTTGTACAAAGAATGGTTTGTCAAAATCGGGATATGACAGCATAACTTTATTTAAAAATCCTGCCTTCACGCTCTGAAAACTGTGCTCATGCTGCTCATTCCACACCCATGATTTCCCTTTTCTTAATAACTGCAATAACGGCTCCATGTCAAGTGAAAAATTTCTATAAAATCGATTATAGAAATTACAGAGTCCGAGAAAAGATTTAATATGTTTTTTATTCTGGGGTGTGGGGAATTCCTGTATTGCTCGGATTTTTTCAGGATTAGGTAATATCCCTCTTTCTGTAATTATATGACCTAAAAACTTGACCTCGTCAGTCATTATTTTACTCTTATTTAAATCAATTCGAATTCCCTTTCTCTCACACTCCCCCAGCAACATTTCTAAATGCGCAAAGTGCTCATCTATACTTTCCGATGCCACCACAATGTCGTCTACATACATTATAACTAAATTCTTAATATCATCTGACAATACTTGATCCAGACATTGTATAAGCCCTGCCCCACTATTTTTTAGCCTGAAGAGAATCCGGTTAAAATTATATGCACGTCCGTTATATTTAAATGCCGTATATTTCCGATCCTCTGGATGAAGTTTGATTTGCCAGTAGCTGGCAGTTAAGTCGAACGTCGAAAATATTTTCTTATTTTGAAATTTCAATAACAATTCGCTCATAGGCGGTGGAGCATTAGTATCAGCTATTGTTATCTTATTTAACTGCCGTGTGTCCAAACATAACCGAATTGATCCATCTTTTTTTTACAGTTACGATAGGGTTATTAAAAGGAGATGAACATTTAGATATAATCCCCCATCTAAGCATTTTGTCTATTTGTTCTTCTACTTCACGTCTATATTGATGAGGTATGGGATATGCATGGGCTTGATATGGTTGGTCTTTCATAAGCCTTATCCTGTGTCCATACCCTTGGATTACCCCCGGGACCTCAGAAAATATGCTTTCATATCTATTGAATAGTTTTTTCAGTTGGTCTCTTTGATTGTCATTTATGTATTTTGACTCATCCACCTTTTCCCCTATCTCTATTTCCCTTACTGCGCTTTGTGCATCACTCTGTCTATTTATCTCATCCTTCTGGGGTTTTGTAAACGGAATTATTACGTTGTTTATTTCTGCCCGGCTCCGCTTATAATCCAATACACAGCCTGTTTTGTACATAAAATCTGAGCCTAATATAACCTCATGAATCAGTCCCTCCAAAATCAACAGAACGTGCATATATTCTCCCTCTGCCATGTGTAATTTCACCCATGCCTGTTTGGATGCCAACTTCGCCTTCTTACCATTAGCCAACAAAACATATACTGTTTTTAACGGCAACATTTTAATTTCTGGGTCAATGTCATTTATTTTATTAAACATTTCCTGTGACATTACCGATACCTGACTCCCCGAATCAAACAATGCACTAGTTGCAACCCCCCTACTTTTATCTCTATCTTCGGACAGCTCTGAGGTGCCATCACAGGCATGCTTTCTTTTCCACTACATACCAGATTCGCTACTTGCATACAATCAACTTCTGCATTTTCATTTTCATCTTGACCATCCACCATCCCCCTATTTTTGTCCAATGCCATTAGTATTTTGGCCATCTGCTCTACCGTTTGCTTGCCAATCATCATTTGTTCCACCTTCTCAGGTAAACCATGCCTAACTATACGCATAATATGCTGCTCCGATAATTTGTATGCTGTGATTGATCTCAATTTCGCTATTTGTCTATGAAAAAATATAATAAATAACTCCCCCGTCTGCCACCTGTCCTGCTCTACTTGAAACTTAACCTTTTCCTGCAGCTCCTCCCCCCAATAGTTTGCCAACAATGAACACTTGTATTCACTGAATGTTGTCGGTTTTACACGTAATGAATTCCACCAGAGTTGGGCTTCTCCCTGTATGTGACTGCAAGCTAAAGCAATTCTTGCTCCCTCACTTAAACTATTCAAAGTGCAATAACATTCCAAGCTCTCTAAGTGATCACTCGGATTTTCCCCTATGTTCCCTGAGAATGCTTTTATATTTAGCAGCTGATTTACTGCCTCCATTTTATGTATGTGCACCCATGTTTTCCCATTCTCATGTTTTCTTTCTAATGCCTCTACTCTTTTTATTACTTCCTCCAGATCTATATCTTTTCCCATTTTGACACCATGTATTTTATTTTTTTCAAACTAGTGCTTACGTTAAACTAAATTTAAATACAACTTATTTATTTATTTTTCTTACTAATACGGAAACTCACATTAACTCTAGCCATTTGTACTTTTCACTACCCGCTCTTAATGCTTTAACTCTGCCCATAACACCCTATTGACTCTGATTTGATAGCATAAATGTCAAAATCTCTTTTCATTTCGAAAAAAAAAAGTTTTCGGTCAATTCTTTTTTAAAATTAAAACACTTTTACATACATAATTTAACTTTTGTATAAAACAAATTTTTCAAACAAGAAACAAAGTACCTCATTACTATTGTTTCTTAGGTTCAGCCCCAAGTTGGGTCTAGCCATTGAACCATGTTCGATTATGTAGATTCGAATCACTGGTCTCTTAGGCAGAGAAGAACATACTCGGAGAGTATGTATGCCCAAACGATAGCTATAAAGTATATAACTAATGTTACATTTCCAGGACATAACTTCTTCTCGACTGTTGAGTTCAACACCAAGTCCAAAGCACTTTTTTTGTTTGTGTATAAACACGGGCCCCAGCTGCTTATTCTAAAAGAATAGACAACGCACTTTGAATAGTGGCAACTAACCCAACGCCTAAATCCATGACTAGCTCAGTTGTTTGTAATCACTAATAGATTATGCTTAATTAGTGGTTAAAAGACTTGATAAAGAATTTGTTAAAAAGGATTTTAAAAAGAATTGTAAAAGAATTGATAAAAAGAATTGACCGACATATAAAGTTTAATTTTAAAGATAATTTATTAACTAACATTTATTTACTAAATTTAAACATTTTATAATTCTAATAAAACACACACATATTTTAAATTAACATTTCTAAATAGTTTAAATATTCCTATAGATTTAATAACAGTACACTCTAATTTAACTAATAAACATTGATATAATGATCACGCACATATTAACTCATGCACACACATAATAATATTAAAGTATTACATAGCATTTGAAATTTAATCACACACATCAATAGTTCATTTATGTATGATATCGAGTTCATATAATTAGACTCTTGGAGGATTTGCATGAATTAATGAAATGCAATGGCTATTACAGTATAACGAAAATAAGCAAATGTTTTACCTAGGATTTTGAATGTAGATTTAACACTTTGTTTTCTTCTTGTTTGTTGTTCTTCCGGTATGAATGGTTCCAGTATGAATGCTTCCAGCCGGCTGGGACGTTTCCTTGTTGAGTTTCCTGATTTTCACGATTATTACTATCGAAGACAATTAGATACGGACGGAGATTTTCTACGATGTTAAGCTGACATTATTTCATGGGCAGATCTGCTGTTTTCTCAGACATCTGGGCTGGAGGTGAACGTGCGTTCCAAAATATTCTCAGCACTGCATTTTGTTTCTTAACTGACTCAATTAATTTCCGAACTGCACTCTCTCAATAACTTTGTGAACTGATTGTCTCAACTCAATTAATTTGTGGAATTGATTACTGTCCGATAAAAAAAAGGTCTATTTATACCTGTGCCTTGTTGTCTTTCTGATATCTCCGGCAAAGATCTGTTGTCAAATTCCTTATCAATTAATCCTTTGATAAACATGTTTTTGGAAGATTGCTTAATTAGTAATAGCCATGCAAAAACGTATTGTTTTATATTCATTAATATCTAATAGCCATTGCCGTGTTTTTTAATGATAATCTTCTTTAACTTTCACATACATTTTATATATTTACAAATGTACATATATACGCACATATATTTTTAATACAATTCACTATTTAGTTTTAACATTATTTTTCTTTAATTAAAATTGAATGAAAAGAGATTTGCATGTTTTAACTTTTCCAAATTATATTTTTACGAATACAAAAAAAAACTATTTAATTCTTATCTTTTTCGAAAACAAACTGCAATAAATTCTTCAACATTTAATTTTATGTTTTTCTTTTATAAAAGATTACTTTAATAATAATTTTAGATAAAATTATGTGCCTATATCAATATAGGTACAATATATATATATATATATATATATATATATATATATATATATATATATATATATATAATCATTTAGATTATATATATATATATATAATCATTTAGATTATTAAGACTTCAGCAATCAACTGTAAATTACATTTCTTTATCAAAGTATATTTAATTCCACTACATTTACATAAAATAAATATAATTTACAAAATATTGTTTGTTTGTTTTTTTTAAAAAAAAGAGCTGTGCTATTAATTGCAAAATAATGATAATAGAACATAGAATGCATCATATATAAATTTCAAAATGTACATTGTGTTAATTTTTAAAAATTTTAAATGTACATTGTAATTAGTTTTATTTTTATGTATTAACCATTCTGAAATGCACTTACATTTCAGCATTTTCTGATGTTTTTCTTTGTCTCACACATCAATGTAAATATATGATAAAATGATTATTACTTTTCACAAAATAATAAATTTGACTTCATTTGATAGATATTTTAGTATACTACTGAAATAAATTTTAAATGTTCACATTTTGTTTCTGTAAATATTAAAAAAATGAGATCGCAATCAAAACAAGGACTTTACACATCATTGTTTCTAGAAATATTATTTTCAGTTTATAAAATCAGTGAAATATTTTTAATTCTTATTATTTTTAAACATCTGAATGAATAATTATTTATTTTTCTTATATCTAATGAATTATACTTTAAAACTTTAAATTTTTTGAATATTTATTGCAAAATCGCGATATTTTCTTACTCGTAAATATAAAGTAGCTTGTTTACATCAAAGCTAGTTTTGTAAATTGCTTCATGCCATATTTTGTTAGCTGCTAATATAACATTATATTTTTTTAAATAAAGTATTTCAAGTCAAAATAAGTTATTCATAATTTATATTTGTTGATATCCAATAAATATAGTGTAAATTATTTTTTAAAAAATATTTAAAACCATAATAAATTCACAAATAAACATGTTTTTGCATCATTGGAAACTACAATATTATAAAACTCCAAATGTTGTATAGCCTTGGTGACAGACAATGGATGAACATGTCAGGGTGGTGCCTATGTCTATTGTAAGAGCAGGAATTTTGAATTTCCTGCTTTTTAGCACAAAATTTTTGGCAAAAAATTTATTATAATAAAATATACCATTTTACATGCATTTTAACTTATAATACTTACAAAAAAATTCACCAGGAGGTGAATTGGTCAAAAGATGAAATAATTCACATCAATTGATGGTGAGGTTAATTTAATAAGTCATGAATTAGTAAATATTCTCTCACTATATGAGGAACAATATCGCAATGATGAATGAAAAAATCATAACTTTTTTTTAAAATTACAGTTATCAAAATGTTTTTATATCATATATTTATCTATAGGTTAGTAATTTTTTAAAATAATATTCTTAGTAAAATGATTATTTTTTAATTAAAATTTTTTTCAATCATTTTACTTTTTAATAAAAATTTTATATATTTTGAATATAAAGTAACAAATTAATTTTTTTCCCATAGGAAGTCATTATAATTGCTTATTTTTTTATGTGAGATCTTTGATTTATTCATATACATTGCTTATAATAACTCCTCTCATATACGCTTTAATGCAAAAAAAAAAAAAAATAATAAAACTTTTTTATTTTCCTGAAAGTTTTGACTATCCAGCAGTCTTCATCACAGCATTCTCAATTCCCTTTACATTTTAGTATTTAAATAAGGCTATAATCTTAGTATATGCACCTTGAGTGCTAAATTTATTACAGAGAGACCTCTACAAATCTAAATGCAAGATTTGACTATACAAAGATAAGAGTGATCCACTCTTATCTTCAACCTATTTTCTAATTATATAGGCAAATCTAAAACATTTTAATGCAAATTTTTTTTTAATAAAACTTCTTTATTTTTCTATATATGAAGAAATGCAAAGAAAGTAAAAGAGAAGAATAAGAGTGTATACTTCTAAACTTCGAATTATAATGCATTTTCATCATACAGGATAAACATGAGTTATAAATAAATAAACAAAATTTTAAAAAAATCATTTAATAGTAATATATAATCCATAAAGTATATTATAAATTTATATTTTGTCTATTGACATTTATAACAAATAAAATAAATTAGAATTTATACACAAGTTTATTCCTATTTATTACATTATTAAAATTGTAATTTTACATAAGAATAGTTTTAGACCTATTAATGTAAATATAAATTTATGATTTAATAAACTAATATATATATAAATCAAAATCCTTGATATAACAGCTGACAGATATAACAAAACAAAATTTAGCTTTTGATTTTTGAGACAAATCAATAGTGTTTATGACATAGTCAGAAAATTATACAGTTAAGGAAATAAGTTATTAAGTATAAATTAAATATTTTTTAAATAATTCTAATAATGATAGAAAAATTAAGAAGATGGAGTTGGCAGCCCCGAAGATCGAGTTAGCAGCCTCTTTTGAAAGCCCTTTGATTAAATATATATATTGAGATTCTCTTCAGAAAATGATATACTTCAATTACTAAATGAAAATGGGACTAATAAAATAAAAATAACAAGAGCAAACAAATGTTCTCTGGACTTGCGCAGCTTTTTGTGGATAAACTTCTTATAACTCTCATAAATAATATTTTATATATAAATAACATTTAAAAAATATAAGCATAACAACTTTGAGTAGAACTTCATAAAATTTTATTATTTAAATAAAGTCAATGTTTAATTTATATGTTATTAAATATATATATATTCCCAATTCATCTGTGTTTGTGCATGCATGTTACGAAGAGAAAAATAAATATTGTCTCAGTAACGTTCTACCTACTGATTAAAAGTCGCATTTGGAGTAAATAAGATTTGACAGCTAATATTCCTATTTTAAAATGACAAAGAAGTTCTACCTGAAACTGAACGTCATTAAAAAATAAATATCAATTAATTGTTAAAAGAAAGAGAGAAGACAAAGAATTAAAAAACTGAGATTTTTTTTTTTACTTGCATTTACTCTAACGTAGTTCTTTATGAATCTGATGTTTTCCTATGCGCGCGCGCCGATCAGCTTTGCCGGCAAATGACTCACATTGCGTCTGGTAGCCTTTGAAAGATTGCCAAGAGAAGGTGGAGTTTTGTTCGAGCGGTCCTGCTTGCTAAAGTTAAATCAGAAAGCAAGTGAAGATTGCCAGATTTTTCAAATTGTATTTACTATTTATATGTTCTCGTAAGTATTATTATTATAAATCTATATAAAGTGACTTTTTTCGTTAACCTGTAGAAAGTGATGTCTATAGTCATTAAATAATAAGAAATTAGTTTAATCGTGCAGCACGGCAGTATTAAAAAAAAAAAGCGTATGAAGTATATATTTTCTACTATTTATATCTTGCAAATATATATTTCTATTTTTTTCAACAATTTTAATTTTAAATTATTTTATTTCATTAATTTATATATATTTTTCTTTAATGCTAATTATTTACAAACGTTCTGTTATTTTTTCTTTTTCTTTTTTTAATTAGTTTCATAGTTAAAAGTATTTATTTATTTTTTTAAAAATATTTTAATTAGTTTAGTAAAAGTCATTCTATTGGGAGCAATTCTTAATGGTTATTTGTTCAGCTGATGTCACTAATATTGTGCCCACTCAGATGTTCGTGCGTAGACTGCCAGTGATAAGTAAATTTTAGTTATAAATAATTAAAGTGTGGATTGAAAAAGTACAAAGAAAAAGATGAACAAATTAGTTGTCTTAAATTTTTAGTCTGAATGCACACAAGATTACTTAGAAAAAGTATTCCTTAAATTTCTTTTTTCTTTTTAAATTCATATTTAGGGCAGTTATTGAGGTTATCTTAAATTATACATAATAAACAGAAACAGAAAAAAAAAATGTTTTCGCTCTTTAATAAGGCTTTCCTTTTTTTTTTATTTATGCAGAAAACTCGAAAGGTGGAGCTGTTACTGAACGTGTGAGTTCTTAGAAATACATTGGTGAATAGTTTGTTAACCATAACACTACGTACACGCACAAACGCGGATATTTTCGTATATTAATAAAGAAATGTGTTATCGTTTATATTTATTCTAGATGTTTAGATATATTTTATTAATTACTATTGTACTAAATTGAACCATATTTTTTTATAGACTATATATAACTGTAAATTAAATGATATAATGAAAAAACTTCCATTCATTCCAAAAAGTCTCTTGACAATGATCATTGCGGTCAAGCTGAGATCTGATCATTATTTATGACAACTGTTTAGTCTTATCTAGTAATCAAGTCAAAAATCGAACAAGCATTTTGCTTATAATAAAAAAATGTATTAAATCTTCAAAATAAATTATAGTTTTTTTTCCATTTCATAAACTATCAATTATTTTAAATTTAACTTTATATTGAAACAACATAATTGAGTTTGCTCTAAAATAATTAATTAATACTATAATATATTGATTAATACATTTTCTAATAAAAGCAATAATAAAATTCATCCATTATTTTTGTCAGAAAAATGATTGTATTGTTTCAAATTCAATATCAGACAAACATCACTATTATTTTTATTTCCATATGTCAAATGCGGTGATCAGGAAGCGAACCCGGGCCAGCTGCTTGGAAGGCAGCTATGTTAACCACTAGACCACCAACGCTTGACAACATCACTATCATTTTTAAACCAAATAAAAATAGTTTTATTTGTTTAGATGCTTTTTAGGGCACTTGTTTCTTCTATATTAATAATTTGAACATGGTATTTATAATTGGTAACCTCTAATTTACGTTCGCTTTATTTTTTAAAAGCAAATAAATGTTATTTTAGTTTATAAGCTGTTATAATATTATTTATAATTCTGAAACATTATTGACTAAAATAAATACACAATCTACATATTCTTGATTGTTTAAATATTCTTCATTTATTTTTATCCATTTTGCCTAACATTTTAATCCATAAAATACCCTTTTCATAAAACTATAGTAAAAAGTTTTAAAGAGACAGAATAAGTTTATTGTCTGTCTTATCTATATTAATATTCTTAGAGACATTATGTTTTTTAAATCAAGTATTTGTTGTATTTTAATGAATATTCTGTATTTTGATAAGGCAAGCCATTGTTCTGTGTTATAACTACATTTATTTTGTTTGGCTTGACTTCAAAGTTCTTTGTAGATGAATTGTAATAATACTGGTAAAAAAAAAAACTAGTATAAAACTGACAGAAACATGATGGGTCTTACTTTCTAATACTTTTTTGAATGTTAAATTAATACTATATTCTTCCAAGTCTTTGGTTTATTATTATCAGACATTTACTATATAGTTTTGCTTACTTATTTCATCAGCTTTTTCTAAAAACATGTCACTTTTTCATTTAAAATACTTAGAACTTAAAAGCATGTGCTAATTGCAAGTTTTCCTCTTTTTTTATTTATTGTTATATACTTTCTTATAGAATTTTTCTAATTTTTTAATTATAGTTTGTCTTTTTTTTTTAATAGCTGAATAACTTTGGTTCCAAAAGTAAGATGTCATTTTATGTAATTAATATGCTTTTTTCTTTACTTGCTATTTTACCATTTATTTTATTTTGTTATCATTAATTTGATTCTCATTGTTTTACATAATTTTAGATGTTTACTTCGATTTAAAATGTAATTTTAAAAAATGCTTTCATATTCTTTTTTTTTTTAAAAATATATTGTCTTGTGTTATTTGAAAATTTCCTTGAGAATACAATGATTATTTTTTTGTTCCTGATAGCCATGTAGCTAGCTATCCTTAGTGCAAAATATATCTTCCTATTCATCTCTGTAATCCTGAGTGATTTTCAAAGTTTACATGTACAATAATTTATAAGGTGTTCTTTAAGTTCAAAAGAATATTTGTGAAGATTGAAGATATCAATAGCTACTAATGTTTTTCTTATAGGCTTTGTCTTTAAATTCATATATATATATCTTACATTTTATTAATTACTGATCACTTTCTATGTTAAATGTATTAAGAATTTTGTAGATTTGAAATACACATTTATTTTTAGTCTAAATATAACACAACCTTGAAGTGTCTTTAGTATTTTTTTTTTCTTTTTTTTTTAAAAAAAAAGGAGGAAAAATTTATAACAGACAATTTTTTTAAAGCAAGTTTAATGATTCTCTGTTCTTTCTCATTTTTATTTCTAATGTTCACATTTTACCATTTTAAATATTTTTTTCAATTCAAGCATTAAAAACATTGTAGATAATTTTAATATGTCATTCAGTGTGATCAAAAATATGTGTGTATATCTATAAAAAACATTTTTTAAATTAAAATGAGAACTTATCCTGACTATAAATCTGAATTATTTTTATTAAGCATTTACATTAATAATTGTCATTGCCATCTATCTTATACTGCATTGATCTCCATGACATTGTTCATTCATAATTTATTTATAACAAATTTCTCTCTATTCGAGTTTATACTGTTTGTGTCTTTATAGTAAAATACATATTTACTTCTCAAACCCATTATCTCTCTATATTTTAATGACTTCAAAATTTACAATGACCCTTTTAATATTAGATAATTTTTGTTACAATTTATACAATCTCCTTTTATTTAAAAATTATTATTATAGAGTCCATTTTCTGTTTTCAATTGCTATTTGCTGTTTCAGTTGGGATTTTATAGTCTATAGGATATGAGAGCCATAATTTAAATTCATAAAGCCTACTTACAGATCTAAAAAAATAAAATGAGCCTTCACTCATATATACATCATACATTAACAAAAGCTCAATTTATATATGAATTAAAAATTATCAGGTATCTAAAAAATCATCATCATTTTTTAACATGATCAATTCATTGCAGAATAAGCTCTCCCCCATCAATAACTTTTCCATATCACACCAATAATTTTTTTATTTCATACATTCATCTCACATGTTATTTTTTTCTACATTTTTAAAAATATACTGACATTCAACTTCAAACTTTAATTCTTCATCTATTATCATTTCTTCTAACAATATGTCTACTTCAACTCCATTTCAGTCTCTTAATTTTTTCAATGATGTCATTAATATCAGTTTGTTCTTCACCTATGCATTTCAATTTTCATCTCTTATTATTATTCCTAATATACATCTTTCAGTATTTCATTGAGTAGTTTTAAGTCTTTGCATTGCTCTTTTGCTAAGTGTTGAAGTCTCATATCTATAAATAAAACTAGGATAACACATTGGTCACAAACTTTCTTTTTCAAATACTAAATTATTTCTGCCAAAAGCACTCCATCCAAGTTTAATTCTATTTCACTTATTATGTTTCTTTCTGTATTAGTAATCTGACCAAGGTATTTGAAGTTGTTAATTTTTTTAAATTTATAATTATCAAGTTATATTTTTTTCTTCCAAGAAAATTCACTAAACATTACTTATCATGCTTTCTTTGTTTTAAACCCAAAAAATATAATTCAGTAAGTTTATTATGTGATTACTGCATGTTATCAAAAATATCTTTTGTATTAATGTATTAAGTGGATAATCAAGGGATATTTTAAAAGGTACAAATAATATATGGAATCTTTTATAAATTCAATCATGGCATTGAACTTACTTACTTGAAAATTTTTATGGTAATATTTGCAATTAATTGGTGTTCCATTGAAGTTTCTGCATATTTTATGGCTTCTATATGACAGAATTACAGAAATCAGCATAACTCCTAATAAGAAATTTGAGGCATCAGAAGTGAATATATATTTTATTATATATCGTTTTTACTACTGGTTTACATATAATGGATAATATAATGGTAAAATTAAAAACTGTAAAAACAAATATTCAGTTGACTATAATATATAATTGCATTAAAATCTTTCAACATAATGAAACAAAAAAAAAAGCATAAAAAAGTATTATTTAATAAATTTAAGAATATATAAAACAACTTTTATTAAATGTAATAAAGTCAAAATAGTATAAGATTCTTTTATATTATATTATTTGTAAAAATCAAGAGAATTTATATGGAGATAAATTACCACCACTCTTTTAAAAAAGTATTAATGTTATTGGTTTTTTAAAAGCATATTGATATAATTATCATAAAAGTTATTCTCAGATAAATAAAATATGTTTAAAATAAGAGCTAAAAGTTAAGTCAGAATTTTTTACAATCAAACAATTTTGTAATCAAATTACAAAATTTCTATCCAAATCTCAGTTATTATATGATTCAATCATGATATTATTTTTCAACATAATCATATACTTATTACAATAAATAATCGATGTTTTCTTATTAAGTTATGTAATACATTTAATTATAAAAGGATAATACTATCAACAAAATCTCTGCAAATGCTAAACTTTACTCTCAATAACATTTTTACAATTAGATTTGTCATTACAATTGTTAAATAATGTAGAAGTTATAAATTTAGTATTAAATAAACAGGCAAAAAAAATAGATATTGATGATACATCTTGTGACTTTACAATTGAATTTATCAAAGTGAATAACTTGTTTAAAGTCATAAATATCAAACAAATTTTTACATTGGTATAAATGATTTAATAAATCCAGGTCATTAAATATAATTAACTACCAAACTTAACCTAGAATTTTTAAATTAGCAATGATGATGATGAAATATAGAATAATTTAAAAATCTATAAATAATTCAGAAAAAGTGAAATACAAGCATTGCTTGTAAAAATAATATTAAAAAAGACATCCTTAATATATTAAGTCCAATAAAATATAATGATCCTTTCTACTTTACAATATTGAAATAATTGAGAGAGCGCAAATTTCTCAAGCACTTATGACTACAACTAGCCAATCAAATCTTAAGCACTGAAGATATTTAAGATTCACGCTTTCAAATATAAGTACTTTGGACTGGCTTGGATAAATATAAAGACAAGTAAAGAAGAGAATGGAACCACTCTTTTCTTATTAAATTCTCTGTCCCAGTGCTTAAGATTTCATTGGCTAATTGTAGTCATAAGCGCTTGAGAAATTTGCACTCTCTCAATTATTTCAATATCGACTGCACTTTAAATATTATTTCCAATATTGTAACCTTCAATATACACAATATTATACAAATATTTCTATCAAATTTTGATTTAAAGATGTCAAATCTATGGTTTTATAAGAAAGTCTTTAAACAAATCTATTGAAAATAAATATTCATTATCAACATTTATAATCACAATTATTACATTATCGAAAACAAATTATATGACTACTGACAATAATTAGAATGTGCAGATTTTAAAAATAATAATTTTAGTTTTAATAAAGCAAGGCTATATAATAAGTTTTTTTCTCCATGTTAAATCTAAGGATATTTTAGTTTCTGAAGGAATACTTAAAATTTGCTCCTAGAAGTTTGCTTTATTTTTTACTTAATGTACTGTAAATAAGTTATATATTGAAATTGTATTTTTTATGTAAATATTATTTATTTCTATTTTGTAGTTATAAAAAATACAAAAACTAGCAAAAAGTTGTTAATCTTGCTGAGAATTACTTACAGAGAGAGGAATAATTTCTTAGTAAATGACTTTTTTTTTTTTATAATAAATATCTATTTTTAATGCAACTTCATGATTAAAATAAATTTAAAAGGTAATATAAAGAAAGTCCAAAATTTAATTTTTTTTAATAAAGTGGAATATTTAAAATGCTATCCAAGTAAATATTAAAACTTATAAGGAAGATTTTTCTTTAAGATGGATATTTCATTTTACTGGTAGTGTTGGTAAAGAAATTTCTAAGTTTTTAAATAATTTTTAAAAGAATTTATTAATTTTGAAAATTATACTATTTCATCTTCTTGAGTGGCTTTTGAAAAGATTAATAATTTTTAAATGGAAAACAATAGGGTGTATGGGTGTTTAGATATAGAAAATAAGTATTAATAAATTAAAAATTATTGAGGTTCTTACTTTTATTTTACTTAATAATGGATCTTTGTCTAAAAATAAAATTAAGATTATTAAAGATTTTTATTTGTTGATGATGATTCTATGTAATTTGCTTACAGTAGTAAGTATTATAAGATGAAATATTGATGGATAATGGGTTAAATTGTTTGTCTTTTAATTTTTTCAATTTGTAATTATTTAGAAGAAAAAAGTATTAATTATAATACTGAATATTTAAAGATAATTTGTTAGATATTTTGGTGATTGTTTGTTCATATTAAAAGAAGATAAATTAAAATAATTATTAAATAGAATTAACAGTTTTGACTCTTATATAAAGCATATTTTAGAAAAAGAAGAGTTACGTTTTATTAAATTAAAATTTTTAGATTTATTGCTGATATGAGGTTTAAAAAATAATTGTTTCATATGTAGTCATTATAATGTAACACTTTAAGATATATCATTAAACTAATAGCTACAACAATCTATTTTCCATAAAACAGCAGTGTTAAGGATTTTTATTACAGCAATTTTTGTTATAGATATCAGAGGTTAAATATTTTTTTAAAAAACAGCAATTTTATAAAGATTACTTTAGTATTGGCTATTCTAATAAATTCATTTAGAGTATTGTTTAATTGCAATTATAATACTGATAGTAATAATTTTAAAATGTGAACATAAAATAAAAATATGATTTTATTTCTTTGTCTTTTAAATGGTTTTCTTATAAGATTGTGAAAAAAATTACACTTTGTTTGGGAATAAGAAAACAGCACAAAGGAAGATGTTACTTTAAATAATCGAATACTACAAAAGAGAAATGTTATAAGAACATTATTTGCGTAGTAGTTTACATTGATTGTGTTTTTGTAAGAAATTATATTTAGATCAAAATAATATGAGCTTAAATGAAAGAATAAAAGTTTAAAAAGAAGATATCTATAAAAGAAATATAAGATATAAGATTATTTCTGAGCAGGATCTTGAAATTCTTTTTCTTTAAAAAGAATGCAATAAATAAAAGAACTAAAAAATCTCTATTATTAAAAATTTACTATACTGAAGCAATTAATTTATTTCAGCGTTATTTTGTTATTAACCTTTCCATTGAATTTTTTTTTTATTTTCATTGGCCAAGAGAATTAAAGTTTTACAACTTTTTATTGGTTAATTAACAAACTCAGCAGTAAATATATATTCATCTTTTAATATTATATTTATTTTAGTTTTGTTTGTAAAAAGTATATTAATAATTTGTCAGATTATGAAAGTGAATGGTTTCAAAAATGAATTTCTTTTTATAATTATAAAAAATATTCAATAGAGGAAGACCTAAAAAGAAAGTTCATAGCAAATTAGAAAGTGCTGTTGATATCATTGATTTCTTTCTCAATTTACGTTAGTGTAAAAGTAAAAAGGTTTTTACTAAAATCTTACTATTTTCTAAAATAATTATATCTTCAGCATATTTTACCAAAATACATTATAATATGTAAATAAATGTCAGTAAAATAATCTATATTATTCATTTCTGTTTGAAAATGAAATAAAGAGCTTGGGGTAATGAAAATTGTTGACAGGTATCAAAATTGTTGTTAGTGCTTTCTTCTTTTCCAATTTATGTTTGTGTAAAAGTATACAATTTTTTACTAAAATCTTGCTATTTTTTCTAAAATAATTAGATTTTCAGCATATTTTATAAAAATAATTTATAATATGTATGAAAAATAATAAAAAAAAACATTCTAAGACATTAATTTTCATTTTCAAAGTCAAAATAAATGTTGGAGCAGTAAAAATTATTGACACAAGCTCTTCTATTATTCAAAATATGGACTAACCAATCAGCATATAGGAAAGACTGACTTCTCCCTTTGTTGTAGCTTCTTACATCAATATTACTGATTTTTTACTTGTAATATAATTCTAGAGAGGGCAGCATCTTATGGTATATTTTAAGCTTTAAAATAATCATAAAAACACTACCATAACTCAAAAATTGACAGTTTTTGATCAACTTGAAGCTGTGAACGTCCTGCCATGGAAGTTTCTCAGAAAAGGTTAAAAATAAATGGAATGTGATTGAGAATGATAGGAAGTTAATTTAATATATATTTATTCTATATTTATGTTTTTTGTACTTGAGAAGTTTGTCTTGGCAATGAAAACCATTATAAAATTTTAATTTTCAAATTTTGGTGAACTTTTTGTAAATTCTAAATTTAGTATAATGTGTTTATTGTATGTTTCTATGTATTTATAAATTATTTATTTGTTTGTGTGTGTATATTGTAACTGTAAGATGAGCAAGTTCATCTTATCAATACACCCTGCAAATTACAGTGCCAAATTGTAAAAAATTGATAAGAAGATTCATTTGGATCTGCTTACATTCCTATGATAAATTCCTAGTTATAAATGATCTGTGCTCATTTTAGCCCTTATACAAATGAATAATTAAATGAACATAACTAAGACTCACGATCACTTGTTCACTGTACATTCCAGAGATGAAAGTTACCTTTGATCTAATCTAGACTATACTTACAGTATAGATATGTATATCTGTTTGGAATTTTAATTCACTTTATATACTTGAACAAATGATCATAAAACATTTAAACATTCTCAGGATAAAATGCATGTGTATTAATAAATTTATAAGCTGTGTCAAGATTCAAAGTGCAAATATGATATAGTTGTGAAATAAATTTATAACACAAAAAAATCAAATGAGGTTAAACTTGGGGAAAAGTGTTTGTTTCATATTTTATTGTGATATGGGTGAGAAGCAACAATAAAATGAAAATAACAATAAGATAGTAGTATGATTTCTTTATTTAAGTTTTCAATGTATTCATAAAATAAATGCCAATATTTATTATTTAAAGGTTTATCAAGTGGATAGATATTAAAATGAAGACAGTATATTATGTGCTTAAATAATGCACAGTTATAAATATTAACACTTAATATAACACATTTGAATTAACAAAATAATAAAGGAAGTATACAGAATAAAAATCTTCATTTTAACATAAATTCTAAAGAATTGTAATGCAGATTAAATGTCTCTTTTTGTTATTTATATATATATATAATAAATCAATATGTATATATTGTCATATAATACTATAAAAATAATAATAATGATAATAATAACAAATAATTGTCCTTATGGTTTTGCCTATCTGTGGTTACATAATTTTTATATTATGTAGCAAAACAAGGGTTAGAAACTTATTTATGCTTTGGTTAATTAAGTTATGATTGATCAATCATGTTTTCCAAATTATAAATATATAAATTCCCTTTTTTGTTGTTGTTAATTGAGAGCAAAAAATATTTTTATTTATCAGTTCCTTCTCCTTAATTCAGTGTTTATATTATTGTTTCCTGAAGTATTTAATGAAGATGCTTGAGTTTATAATGGATTTTATTATTATTTCTTAAATATCACCTTTGCTGAATGACAGTATGATTCAGATGATTAGCCCTAATACTTTCCTTTTTACCATTGTTTCGCAAGTTTTAAATATTGATCTCTTTCCTCTTCATATTGAGATGAGTTGATCAAAAACATATAATTTCATTCCTTAGCTATGTATGTCTATGTTCGCAGTGTTCTATTGAAGAAAGATGGAACATATGAAAAGGAGAGTGGAAAAATATCATTTTACTTTCTAGTGCATTCTGTCAATTATTCAATACATTTTATCTTTCTATTGATATGAGCAAAATTAATAAAGTAAAAGTTTTCTAATAACATCACTGCACTAGTTACAGCAAAACTTTCACAAGTCACATATGTCTTCTAAGCTTTTGTTGTTGGTATAAACAAGTGCAATGCATAAGTGATTTTGCTATAATATTTTAGAATGATTATATATATATATATTAAAATGTAAATAATTAATAATACACATGTATATTTCGAATTTTGGTTATTATTATTTTTATTCCATTTTAATAAATTTATATATTTTGTTTCATTTTCATGTTTATCCTTTTTTGTTATTGTTACTGTTGCCTCTAGACTACTCTTAGATAAAAAATAATTTTATAAATGTCAGAAAAAAGATATTTTTAATGATAAATATTTAAACAAAATCTCTAAAATATTTTATAAACATATTTTTTGATAACAACTGAAAGTAAGGGTCGAATCATTTCAACCTTACCTCTAGCAAAAAATATCAACATCACTAATAAATATATGTAACATGAATAAATAATTGTATATTTCTTTAAGTGCATGTTATAACAACAAACATCACTGCCATCTCTGTAGGAAAAATTAACCAAGAAAAGCATTAATTACAATTAAGATTAAGCTAATAAACTATAATTTTTTTGGAAGTACTATTAGAGTACATCAGGCAAGATAAGATAATATTAATTACTCTTGGCACAATAGCCTAAGGCTTTTGGCATTGTAAGTCTCTCTCAGCTCATCTAGTGCATCAGTCATATAGACATTTTCTCCAATCTTTTTTCTGTATTCTATGAGGGTCCTTTATCTAAATTGAAAAAATTTCCGTATTGATGTTTCTGTGGGTGACTAATATGGAATTCCATGTAATCCTGATTTGCTAATTGAACACAGTACTACTAATCTACTTAATTAACTTATATGTATAAATTTTATCCTACCAAATGTATAATGAGTTATAACCATATATAATAATTCACATAAATAACCTGCTTTAATTTATAATCATATAATAGGTGTGGAAGTCATAGAATTGTAAGATTCTTTTCTAACAATTAAGATCATAATTATATAGACATAAGTTTTGACAAGATTGAAGATTATTGACAGAAGCATTATAACTTCAACTTTCATTCTCTCTGGATACTTATGAAATAGGTAAACAACCATCATGTGAGTGATATAAATTTCCACCAGCATTTATTCTAAAACTTATCTAGAAATATAGTTTCCTTATACCAAAGAAAATTATTATTATTCAGATTCATGGTGATCTCTATATCTATTTATGTATTTTCTATAGCTCTGATAACACCTTATGATATTAAAGTAAATATTGCTGTGAAATAAAAACTTTGTTTGCTTGACCATTATTATCTCTAGAATTGGATGAGTTAAATCTATCTATACTGCTTTGCCTTTCAAATAATCTTCAATAATTATATACACCATGTAATAGTCTGTCATGCCTTACTTATTAAAGTATATATATATATTTTTTTTTTATTTTATATATATATTATATATATATTGTACCCTTACTTCTTGATATATAAAAGTTTAAATACAACTAGCTCAGTTACTTTTATGTTTAATTAAATTTGCATATCTATCTTTAATATACTTTATATTATCATATCTTACTTAAATTTATTATCAATCATCAAAATCAATATAGTTCTAGTTATATTAATTAAATAAGTATTTATAAAATTATAGCTCATAAAGTTCAAAGTAATAGAGTTTACCTGAGTCAATATCTCCCAAGATACTGTCTCTGGCATAAGAATACTATCACTACCCTATCACTTTACACTACATCTATAGCTTCTTATGGCTTTTAAATGAAATAAATTATCTTTAATAATACTAAAATAATTCCTAACTTTTAACTTAAAAATAATTAAATAATCTCAGGTTCTTCTAAGCTGTTTTAAAATAATAATAACTCATGTAAATAAGTATGATGTGGGATTTTATCAAACCTAAATACACCTAACTTATTTTATAATAATAATAAATACTAATCTTAAAGTGTAATTTAATCTCATCTATTTCTATGATATAATCAATCATTAAATGAATAAACAATCATATGTATATCTTTATTTCATATGGTATCTTCATTTTAAAATAGATTAAAATCTTAGACTTAATAATCTGTGGCAATAAACAATACTGTATTCTTATAATGTGTATTATAATCATCTTATGACCATTGCAATATTTTATGTTCATGTCAATCAATTCTTATAAAATAATGTTAAGCAAGATGGTATTCAATTCTAATAATAATAACAAATTCAATTTTGTGCAAATATTATGTTTATTTCAAATCATCTGATGTCAAAATGCTGTGGTAAAAATAATGAAACTCCACACTTTAAAACAATAACAAATTTATTTAAATAACTTCAAATAAAATTTATTTACACTATTTACAGTTTATAACTATAACAACAATAAAATAAAATAAAATAAAATACAAATATAAGAGTACACTGTTATTAACTATGTACTTAATAAGCAATTACTTCCTTCAAATGCTATATTAACTTATTATAGTGTTTTTCTTAAACTTAGATTTGAAAATAAATAGTAGTAATCTTTAATTATTACAAATAATAATACATGTCAATGATCTATTAGCATGTACTAATGTAGCTACCTATTAAATAACTCAATAATATCATTTATATATATTATAATGTATTCCTTATTACTAGCATTGCTTAATATCTGTATATAAAATCAATATCTCTTTATAATTAAAATATTGGCTATAATTATATTCCACCTAATTTCCTGTTATATGTTTTATAAAATATTTCTATATTGTATTATTCAAACATAATATTTAAAATATTTATCATTTTAAATTATAAAATTACATTAGTAAATTATGATTCCTTTCTGTGTAAAATCATTATTTACCTATGTGCTTTATAACCTTTCTAATAAATCTATCTATAAAACATTCTAAACTATTTAAAATAAAATTCTCAAAAATATTCATTATCCAATCTCTCTATATTGTCTATCTAGTACTTCATCTAATATGGCTTTCTTAGTACTACTTATTCAATATACAAATCAAATATAGCTTTTAAATTTCTAAATAAAATAAATAATACTAGTAAATAATAAATTTTTACTAACTAAATAAATTCAATATTTCAAATCATATAATTATTTCTAAGCTTTACATAATGTTGTATCATGTTTATATTATAAATTAAAATATCTATTTTAATAAATTTGTGTCATATAATTATGTTTTCATAATATTTATCCATCATTTACACACTAATATCAGTTGTCTAAAAAAATATTAAATCATTAAACATTATACTATTTTTACCATAATAATAATGTCCTTGCTATCCAGTATTCTTGATTGCCCTAAAATAAATTCACTCCTCATAAATCATTAAATTGTGTTATATTAATTATAAATAAGTTTATGTAATTAATTATTATATTATTTTTAAGTTACTTTTAATAAATTACCTAACCTACTTTTAAGGTTTATATATTTAAATTATGTTAAATAAATAAAATAAAATCTTTACTAGTCCTGTATTTTGTCCTACCATAAAAGTTCTAACAAATATCCTCCGTATAAAGTCAATAAAACACTATTTCCTGTTCCGTTGTATCACGTGCTTCTTGAAAGTTTATAATAAAATGATAACGTTTATTTTTTTTTAAAAATAATAAGTTCCACAAGAAAACAAATAAAATTAAAAAATAGTTTATAAGTTCTCTGGATCCCGTTCTTCATAGATTATCGTTTAAAAGTTATTATTTCTAAATAATTCATAGTTTATAAATATTTAAATAAATTTTTAAATCAATTTGGCATGCTTGGCTTATTTGATTTGATTTGGACATCCATGTAGTACTTGCGCATTTATAAATACCATATTCTAAGAATAATTCTTCATCTATAACGTCCAGCGTTTAGTAACTTTAATAAAATAATTTTATTATATTACGATTTTAAAATACTTATACTTATAATATATTTGCCTTTTCAAATTAATCTCTAGTTTTAAGCATAAAGATAACAAATATTTATTTAAAATACTACTCATCTTATATCTTCCATAAGATATACATTTTACTCTATAATTTGTCAAAATACTTCTTTTACAGAAATATTTATATTTTAAAAATATCTATTAGTAATAACAATATAATTTAACTTTGAAAAATTTTTAGTTCAAAATACTACTCCCATCGTAGTTTTATGTTCTAATCACTCTGTTACTTATAGCATAAAGTCTGATATATTTCTGATACGTATGTTTCCATTGATTATTTGATAAATGAGTTTGATATTGAGAGTAATAGGGATATAAGTTTACTCAATCATTACTTAAAATATTATAAATTATTCAATAACACTCTTATGATTTTACAACTGATTTTAAGAGCGTTTATAAATTTACTCAGCTATTTTTTAATAGCACAAACGACTTAGAAGTTTTATTGTAGAGAGACCCCCTCAACAATTGAATCCAGCTTATATACTGCCAGAAACTCCTTATCTGATTGGTAGGTTTAAACAATCAAAATTTCTTATCTACATATTTACCAACACAATATTAAAAATAAAATAATGACTTATTTAATATTTAATATTATTACATTTTTTAAAAATAATTTTATCATTTATTTAAATCTACCAAACATACTTTTGAAATATTATTTCTCACTTAATTTAAATCTTAACTTTTATAAGATCATTTAAAATTAAACTAAATCTTTTTAAATACGTTATATTTTTAAGACAATATTTTTAAAATCAAATTTAATATTTTACATTAATATCTTTATTTTTATTCGTGATAACTCAGTATTATTTATAAATTTTATAAATGATTTTCTAAAATAATTATCAACTTTATTAGACAACTTCCAGTGTGTGTATAACATCTGTTTCTATAAAAAAGCTTGTCTAAAAATAAACTTAAAATGCTTTTTTAAAATAAATATTTATTTTTAAATATTTAAGATATTATATCAGATTTTAAAATAATTATTTGATATGATTAAAATCAAATATTAATCTCAATTTAAATACTTATAATTTAAAAGATTTCTATTCACTTTTAACATATATTTTGAATTAAAAATACCTTGTCTAATTTTAGCTTGTCTTTAAATATTTTAGCTTCAAACATTTGTTATTAAATTTATTAATACAGTATTCATATAATCACATCATTTTAATATCTTCCCAATAAAAATTAAAAAATATCATAGATTACTCTAATTAAACTTATGGTAACATTACAAAAAAGTAAATAATTTTGAAATACTTCTTAAATTTAAAATTTTCTACTAGATTAGAAAACTTAATGGGCCAAAAGGGACAATATATAATAATAATATATATATTATTATATATATATATATATATATATATATATATATATATATATATATATATATATATATATATATATATATATATATTTAATTTGGTATAATGTATATTGTCATTTACTAAATTGTGACCAATAATAATATCTTTACCCTCAGAAATATTATCTCTCATATCCTTTATTTCTATTTGCTTTTCTCTTAAACTAAATTTTTCTACTAAGGTAACTTTCTTTTCATTACTATATATTGAAAATATATCTCAAAATCAGTAGTTTTACTAACTTGCAATTAGGAATAATCTATGTCCTCTAACATTTTATCCTCATCCATTTTTGAGTTAATTTCTTCCAATCTAATAACCATTTGATGGAAATGACTGGACATCGGAATGCTCATATTGTGAAATTGCTCCTGGACTTTTGATAAATTTAAAGATTTCATTTTTTAAATGTAAGTTGGCAATATTTTTGATGTGACATAATAATAACTTTCTTTTTACTTTCTAAAGTATCTTCCATTTCTCTTTTCATTTCTAGTTGAAAGTTCTTGAACTCTCCACTGAAGTTCCAATAATTTTTGATAACCTGTCTCTCAATATTTTGACATTACTTTTGTGACTCTTCAAGGCTAAAGTTAATTGCTCAAACATCAATTTTCACTTCCCTTTTTAATTCCTCAATGTTTATCTTTAGAGAAATAGCATCAATTCTTGGCTCTTCTCTTAGAGAAGTTGCATCATCCCTAGATCTTTTTAATTCATTTGTAACTCTGGTTTATAACTTAAAATTTTTTGAGCTCACATCCTTCATTTTATCATAGTTGTCAACCAACTTGGCATCTATTTTGCCTCCATCTTGGAAAAATTGTTTTTAACTCAGTTTTTAACTGTTTAGAGTTGGCATCTAGTTTGGAAAAATTCGCATTATTTTATTTTTTAACTCAGTCAGTGTCTCTAAAATAGCTTGCCAAATATTTGGATTGCCTGTATCTCTAGTTTCAAACCCACCTGGCATTTTATCATTTAATATTGACCATATTATATAATACTAAATTAGACACTGCAAACATTAAAGTAGTTAAATATGTATCTTTACATATATGTATATATAAAATTTTACTTTGTATTTCAAGAATATAATCATATAAAACCCATATAAAGCTTTCCATTTCCTTCTGGTATCCAAAAAATGAATTCTCTTCAACACACACATGCAATAGCAAAATAAAATAAAATTGACAGACAACTATATTCTCAACCTTTTTTTATTCATCTATTCCTGAAGATTAAATTCTGAGCTTTTAACTACTGTGTCTGGATATTATCTCAAGGCATTTTCAAAAAAAACTTTTTAATAATATCTACATGTCAAAAACAAAATGTATTTTTCTCTTAGATAGATTTAATATCATCTAGTATACTTTCCAAGTCAACAGATACATTCACAGCATAGTGTTACATTTAATTTCATGGCCCTACATTGGGTGCCAAATTGTAGCTTTAAGAAGGTGAACAAGATTTTTTTTTATTTAATACACACTACACATTGCAGTATCAAATTGTAACCATACAGAATCAGCAAGAAGATTCCTTTGAATCTGTTTAAATTTCCATGCTAATTTTCTAGTTATAAATGGTCTGTTCATCTTAGCACTCTTACTAACATATAATTAAATAAACTTGAGAACCAAGATCACTTGTTCACTGTATATTCCAGAAATGAAGGATATCTTTGATAGAATCTAGACAATACTCATGAAATTGATATATATATATATATATATATATATATATATATATATATATATATATATATATATATATATATATATATATATATATATATATATGATAAATGTAAAGTACAATACCCATTATAAAATATATATATAAAAAAAAAGAAAAAGACATTTTAATGGTAAATTTACTGTGAAAATTTTTTTTTCTTTTATATATATATACATGAAGTTTTTAATTAGTTTTTTTTAATATTCATACATGTGGAATTATGGTTGACTCCAAAATCTTAACAGGTGATCATAAAATATTTAAATATTCTCAGAGAAAAGTATATGTGTATGAAACTTATATTCCCATGATCCAAAGTACAAATATGATATAGCTGTGAAATAAATTTATAACAAAAAAATCAAATGAGTTTAAATTTTGAATAAATTATTTGCTTCATATTTTATTGTGACATAGGCGAGAGGCAACAATAAAATGAAAATAATAAGATAGTAATGGCTATTTCTTTACTTAAGCTTTCAATGGACTCATTTTAAAGATGGTAATATTTTCAAGTGCATGTGTATTAAAATGAAGACAGTCTATTGCATGTTTAAATAATGCACAGTTATAAATAATAACACTTAATATAACAAATTTGTATTAACAATAAAATAATAAAGGAAATATATATAAAAAAATAGAGACTTCATTTTAACATAAATGCCAAACAATTGTAATGCAGATTAAATGGGTTTTTTGTTATATATATATTGTAATGATCGAAATGAAAGTGATGATCGAATCTAACTGCAAACTACGATATCTGCTCTACAGGGCACCATCTAGGCATTTAAACCTAGAAAAATTTATAGAGTAGGCAGATACATGCTGTTAAGATTCCACTTTATTTAAATATTCAGATCGTTAGCCGAAGTCACTAGCTCAGTGGAGATGCAGAGATAAAAATTTATATCTTAATTTATATCTTAAATATAAATAAATAAAAGCCACTGCCAAAAATTAACACATAAAAATATTTATTTACGCACATATAAAATCATTCTAATTTGAGGAATAAGTTTAACATTTTAGGTTTTTATATTAACTTTTAATTTTACATTATCTAAGTTTCAATGAGTTTAATATTTTATTTAGATAGTCGAGTATGAATAGACTACATAGACCTGCATTTGAAAAGAAAATATTCTATCCCTTCTTTAACCTTAGGCCCAAAAATTTGCAATCAAACTGGCGCCAATCCATCTGATACATTTATGTATTCAATGTAGCATGAAAATACGACAACACAAAATACTATACTGTCAGAAATGTACATCGGATCAGTAAGTAGAATTAGAAAAGACATTGTCTCTCCACCAACAGGAATGTCACATCTGTTGGCGAGTAGAACAATAAACATAAAACTCCATAGGAATGGACTGCGGTCCTTTGCCGTCTTACAAACCCATCCATAGGCAAACAGAAGGTGTGTGGCGTATATATATATAATCCTGCCCGTAGCAGATCTCATACTACATCTACAATTACACAAATATATCCAATCCATTGAACCAATTCAACTACGAAATAAATAACCTAAGATTACCCTCCCTTAATATAACTTTACAAAACTATATAGCCATTCTCACCCGACTTAAATTTAACATTTAAATACATTCGCACAGATTATTTTTATACAATTTGTTTTATAATGTCGAGTATAGATCGGCTGCATGGATTACATGGTCAAAAACATTCCAAATTAAACACAACCAATCAAAATACAAAATCAATCGATAACATCAATTGCTGAGGGAATACAGAAGACCCTTTGGTGTTCATCATAAGACACCGCAGTGACATTGTTGACTAATATATTCTAATCGACTGTGAAAACCACTACATAATCAACTACTAACGAATCTATGCAATGTCTATACCCAACTTAAATGTAATGCATTTAATAATTTCTACAATAAATATTACTACAAATAAAAATAAAATAGAAATGATTTTAGCAAAACTTAACTATATAAATTTAAACAATCAATTATTAATTTGAAAATCAAATAAGAGTTCATTTTAAAATTTAAATTAGCTGAACCTTTAAAAAAAATCAATGACGAAAGTTCTTAATTACTTTTTTTTTGTTGTTGTTAATTTGTAAAGTTCATAGCTCATGGTAGAAGAGTCCAGGTTTCTGCTTTTAATTCCCATGACACCTCCATTGGAAGATAATGTTCTGGATATGGCAATAGCTGATTCAAGGTCTCACAGTCTTTTCATTTTTTTTTTAAATAGAGAGTGTGGTATGTGCGTCCTACCACATCTCTCAAACACAAAATGCTGGAACTCCAGAAAAAACTGTATTTCCCTTTTTATATTATCCACACGGATTCAATCAACAAAACGTCACTAATCTATCACTTTCATTAGGGTCCGAGCCAAGGCTTAGTGCTTCCATTAGTCAAGCTAATTTCTTTTTATTTTCTTATCTATCTTTTATCAGATCATTTTAATTATACAAGAGCCTAAGGGCCAGTTTGGTTTTCGATAATTCATAAACAATCATTTCCATTTACAGATTACATTAATTAATACCTGTTTTTATTTTTAAATCTTGTACTTTTTTATAAAAAAGTACGTTCAAATACTTATTTGTTTTTTTTTTTTTTAAAAATATTTTTAAAGTTTGGTCTCTGTGTGAATGTATATATGTTTAACAAACATTTTAATTTTAGCGTTTAGTTTTTTACTTTTATTTGCAAACTTTTAAGTTTTTATTTTAAATTAATGTAACAACATATTTATATATCGTTACAATATATATATTGTAAATATCGATGTCTATCTATATTTTAAAAATTATCATTTGTTATATAAAAAAAAAAAAACTCTTTGAGTTGATGTTTATACATGAAGTATTATTATTGTTTATGGTCATTAGGTATAGTTATTGTTTGAAGTTATTATTTTATTTATATGTTGATGGTACATCGTTATGAATATTTAATTATTATAAATAAATAAAGACATATAAATTGTTGATTATATAAAAAAATTATTTTATTTGCAGTGATTATTAAAAAAAAGCAATATTATTATTTATGTATATTTTTAAAGCTGTCAAATAAATTTTCAATTTAATATTTTTTATATATACGCTTGATATTTTATTTTTTTTAATGTTAATTGTTTAAAATAAAACATGTGTAACAATGGTTTTCAAAACAGCATTTGCTAGCACGTGGAACAACAGCAACAACAAAAAGAGGAAGCCATTATTATTAAGATAGTAATAAAACCAACTGAAGGATAAAATTTTGTTGTACTTTGTGTCTTTGAAATTACCATTCTTCAGAATATTGGAATAAGATAGATTTCTATGGTAAATACATAAATCATGACAGGCTAATAGAGATATATCGCAGCCAAGAGGCTGCACCATTTTCTTTCATTTATTCCAAGGCAGTTTAAAAAGAAAAACTAGGCAAATTTCAATATATGTATTTCATCGCGTCTGAAGCCGAAATTTGACATAGCTATCTGGAATCTATAATGGTCAATCTAATAATAATCTGGAGGTAACTAGAATTAATATATTGGATTTAACATTTCAATTTATTTATTTATTTTTCAAGGAAAGAAATTTTAGAAGGATAAAAATATACATACATCCAAGAATTGACAATTTTCTCTAACGTGATAGTTTCTTCACTTTAACTAGAATGCATTCTAATATTAAGCGGATAAAGAAATAAAACAATGGAATAAGTTGACTTTTGAAGGAAAATAGACGTGTGAACTTTGAAAGGTAGTAAAAAAAACTTTATTAATATATATGTTTATATATATACTTTTGAGATCGATATTCATTTTTTTTTTACTTTTATTTTTCATTATAAAAATATAACGTTTTATAAATATTCAATTCAAGCGTCTTGTTTTCTAACAGCAATAAACGTTTAACAGGTGTCAAAATTAACACTTAAGTAATTTAAAATCTTAAAGTATGGCTTATAAGTTTGGGTTGCATATGAGTTGTTATGTATATTTTAATAAGTAAATTTATATTCGCAAATGTTTATTATAAAAATTGTTTTATTATTAATTTTTTTTTTTTAACTTTATATAATGATTCTTATGCATACCAAAACAATAATTTATATATATTTGCTGTATATAATATTTTTTTATTTATTATTTTAAATATCTGAAAAATATAAATATGGATTTGTATTTATATTAATACCTACTTGTTAAGCACAGATATGTCTTTATTTATTTAATATATATACTTATTGCAAGTATATATGTATATTTATTATTTGGGTTTGTATTTAAAACATTGATATTACCTAAAATTAAACCATAATATAAAAATAAAGGATGTACTATTTGTTTTATAAGTAATGCCTTTGTAATTTATTTGAAAGTGTATTAATATTTTATTATTATTTTTCTTTTAGTGCCAAAGTCATTATGAAATTAATTGAATTCACAATTTAATAGAGGATAACTATGTATTTCACTTATTATTTAGTCTTTAAGTTACTTACACATATTATTATTCATTGATATGTTTAGATATACATAAATTTACATAATAGATGTGTATATTGGATTTAATAGAATTACCTTTGTTTCTGATATATATATTTGATTAGTTAGTTATATCAATCTTGAAAATAAATTATAAGGATAGATCTCATTGCTCTATATGATTTTAAATTTATTTCATGTATAGCTAGTTGGAAGGGCATATAAACAATTTATTTAAATATAACTGGGATAATTTTGTCTTTCTTCATTTAAATTATACAATTTATTATATTAGGCTTTCTCAACAATTGGATTCATTTAGATTATATATATTCCATTACGTTTATCATCCAATGTTTGAAGCATTATTTTCTTTTCATATATTGATGTTCCATTACATTTGAGATATAATATGTCTATATGATATATTGTCCATTACATTTGGCACCATAAACTGTTGGTCCCAGTTAACTGATGATTGTATAATGGAGTAAAAGTATGTTCCATTACATTTGGACGCCATAACGTAGTCAGCATAATATGTTTGTTTAATTATTCATTACATTTGGTGTATCAAAGTTAGGGGCTTGGTTAACTAATAATTATTGTTACAAAAGTTCATATGTTTATTTTCATTTGAGATCATATATAAAGATACATTCCATTATATTTGGCTTTCCCAATGTTTGGGGCCTTCTTTCTTCAATTTAAATGGAATGCAGCAATTACATTCCATTACAATATATATATTAAAAATCAATGTGTATCTATTTTCACATAATATAAAATAATAATAATAACAGTTACCTGTCCTTATTGTACTGCCTATCAGTAGGCACAAAATTCATATATAGCAAAACAATAAAAGAGTTAGACCCTTGTTTATGATTATGAAAAATTAAGTTATGATTGATCAGCCATGTTTTACAAAGTATATATATATATATATAAATTATTAATCAATGTCTGTATACCAATTATAATAAAATATATATAATTATTCAAAACAATACAATAATTAATACAGTAAAACAATATTTTTAAAAAAACAAATATATACCAATTTAATAGAAGTACTTTCAACTATCTATGTAGTCGTTGTCAACTAGATTCAAATTGTATTAGAAAAAACCGTTACAAATGTAAACAAAAAGTAATACGTCATACATCAATTTTCCCACAATTCATTAATTTTTATATTGGCGACCTGTCTGTTTATCAACTGTTGCTCTTCACTTTTTGCGTTTATTATTATTTCTTTCAATACACAAAATTTTAACTTTATTAAGATTTTGTGTATTGAAAGAAATAATAATAAATGCAAAATTAAAGAAGCTATGTTAATAAAAACTGAAAAGCAACAGTTGATAAACAGACAGGCCGCCAATATAAAAATTAATGAATTGTGGGAAAATTGATGTATGACGTATTACTTTTTGTTTACATTTGTAACGGTTTTTTCTAATACAATTTGAATCTAGTTAACAACGACTACATAGATAGTTGAAAGTACTTCTATTAAATTGGTATATATTTGTTTTTTTTTAAAATATTGTTTTACTGTATTAATTATTGTATTGTTTTGAATATATATATATATATATATATATATATATATATGGATTCCCTTTTTTATTGAGAGCAACATTATTTTTATTTAACAGTTCCTTCCCCTCAATTCAATGTTTAAACTGTTGTTTCATAAAGTAATTAACAAAGACACTTGAGTTTAGAATCATTTTTATTATTTTCTTAAATATCACCTTTGCTGAATGATAGCATGATTTAGATGATTAGCTGTAATATTTTCATTTTTATAGTTATGTCTCAGGTTTCAAATATTGATCTGTTTTTTCTCCATATTGAGATGGTTGATTAAGCATATGGTTTTCTTCCCTAGAGATGCACCATGCTTGTATTGTTTACAGTGTTTCATTGATAGAAAATAGAACATGTGGAGGAGAGTGGAAAAATCCTTAGATAGATTATTTATGCAAGAAATAAATTATTTATTTTTCTATTGATAAGAGCAAAATTAATATGATATAAGTTTTGTAATTTTCCTTCACTGCATTCCATAGAGCAAAAACAAAAAAAATATATTATTAAGATTGATTTTACATATATCAGTAAAAAAGGGATACTCATAATGATAAACATAACTTGATACAAAATTTCTGAAATATTTTATAAATATTCTTTTGATAATAACTAAGAATAAGGGTTGGAACATTTTAATCCTTAATATGAGACTTTGGTATTAAAGCTGCAATGTAGGGAAGATAGGAGGCCTTTTCACACCAACAATAAATGTGTAATGTCATGATGATGTTGAATTGAAAGAAAATAATCCCTGTGAGTATATGTGAAAAGGTTTTTTTTTTATCAACACAATCATATTTCTTTGTAATACTTCAACATTTTTAGTTATTGTCTACATTTCTTTTTGACAAGAGCCAGAATAAATAAAAACATAATAAAAGTCTAATAATTAATATGTATTTTTTGTACTTTTGGTTTAATTTGTTTATTAAAAAATGACATTTATAAAAATAAAAAATATATATTTATTAGCACTTCTCTGAAAATCCCAGCATATTTTGCAATCATGTGGTACATTTTCAGAGTGAAAATTTTATTGTAGACTCTATTTTTGTGGTAAGAATGTATGCAAAAATGTTGTTTTTAACATGTAAATTCCTGTTATATATTACATGGTAAGTGTCATAGGAATATAGTTAATGTATTTTTATCCAAATTTCTTAAAAATCATTTACTGTTTGTTTGGTCTATATTTAAATTAACTATTTTTTTGGTTAATGACATCATTATTGTAATATCGCAAATCACATTTTATTTTCTATTGTAAATGTCATTCTTAAAAGTTATTAGTGTTGAAAGCCGTATTTTTTTAAAACTTGTTAATGTTGAAAGTCATACATATTTGTGAAAATCACTTTTTTTTGGAAACTTGTTAATATTGAAATTTTATTTTAAATGTCATTCTTAAAAGTTGTTAGAGTTGAACATCACATTTTTTTAAACTTGTTAATGTTGAAAGTTGTACATATTTGTGAAAGTCACATTTTTTTTTGGAAACTTTGAATGCATTTGTTATAGAAAATGATCTATATATTTATTATGTCTTACTATTTTTTTTATTTTTACTTATTTTTAGTCCTGCAACATGGAGCATGTATTAGACCTCCTGTATCTGTTCACATTCATATTACCCTCTTGATGACTTTGTAATTCTTGCCAAAATATCATGAACAAGATCCATCCTACGTGTTGTTGTTTTTTGCTGGAAAAAAATCATGTACAAGATCCATGTACATGTTATTTTGGTCAGATCACAAGATTACAAAGTTATCAGTGGATTGATATGAATATAAACAGGGACAATAGGTCTAATACATGCTCTGTGTTGTAGCTTTAATACTAAAGTACCCTTAATATATATATATATATCAATGGCTATTTAGCTATTTTGAAAATTTTTTTTTAGTTATTTTATATTTTATTTGACAATAATTGTGATTATATATCTATGTAACAATCTGTCTGAATGTCTAATTAACCATTTATCTATCTATTTCTTTATCTCATTATTATAAAGATATGATATGGCTCAATTATTACCATAATAATAACCGATGTTCATGTTAATAATAACTTGTTTTTGATCAAATCAAGTTTTTTTAAGACCATAAAATGAATGGAATACAAAATTTCATGACCATAAATTAGCATTAAAAATAAAATTATAAAAACAGAAAGAAAATAATATAAAATAATATCTAACTGTTATTAAAGATAATAAAATTCTTTACTTCATTTTTCAAGTGAAGTTTTACTTTGGTTTTCAAAATGAATTGATTAAATATAATAAAAAGTCATTTGTATCTGATCTAAAAATCAATGATTGAGAATTACTCTTTTAATTTAACTTGAAAATGTCTTACCATACAATTCTCTTCTTATTTAATATTGACTCTTTTTTTTTAATGAAATTTCCAAATACATCCATAAAAACAATTTAACACTTTTTAAAATACTAAGATACAAACAAATATTAAATTGCTTATATTTTGAAAAGTCATACTTGATTACCTGTATCAAAATCTCATTTAATGTTACTGTCATCATTATTACTGTATAATTGTATGACATTATCTTATCTACTTTACTTTTTTTATTCCTTTGTTTTATTTATTTTTTTTAGAATTATAATTTCAATATTTATTGTGTGGCAAAAATTGTATTTCATTATTTAGATTCTTAACATATATTGTAAGGTGGCTGTGCTAACCACTCGTCCACCAACGCTTGACACAAAAAACACTTTTGTATTTATAATTAATATACTTGCAAACTTATGAATACACACACACACTTGTACATAATGACAATAATTTTTCTTGTCTAAATTTGGAGTAAAATGTACTCTGGATTTATCTTTCAAAAATATTTTGCTTGAACTTTAAATAAATAAATGAAATATTTAACATAGAAAATTTTACCTTAATGAAAAAAAAATTCTAAAAATTTCCATCTTATTTATTCAAGGTGAACACGGTAAAGCTGTGTCATTTAAATAAACATTTTGTTGACCTTTCTAACTTTTCTGAAATGATACAGCACTTGAAATTTTAGTGGCCATGATAATGTGAGTAATTTGTCAAAGCCTTAGTAAAAACACACAAATCTTTTAGTATCCATTTATTAAGGCGTATTAAAAATAGTAAATTGATTTAGATACCAAAAAAATTAACGAGATAATTGATTTTGTAATTTAAAAAAATTATAAAATTGTGAATTAAAATGCTATTTGCATTTTTAACAAACAAGAGTTTTATTTCAAGGACGTATTGAAAATAGAATATTTTTAAATATTGAATTTTTAAAAAATATATAGATTAAATTATACATTGAAGATATACAGTAATCTTCATCACTTGATTTTTATTAACTACCTTTTGATATTTTTGAGGCCACGTTATAGTTAAATTAAACGTAAAACATTTTGCACTTATGTGGTTTTTCAGTTATTCAAATAAAAATTATATGAGAATATTATGATAAAAATTCACTAATAAAATGATTCAATAAATTCTTTGGCAAATTTTAATAATTTTTAATATATATTTTGTATCCTAAACCTAAATTTTAAAGTTACATTTATTACAAATTAATGTAAATTGAAATACTTTGCGATTCCTTTGTTTATCTTCATTTATTAAATTTGTGGTTTATTTTATATGTTTAAAGTACTATTATTACTATTACAATTAAATTGAGGGATTTGAAGTTAAAAATTTTTTAGTCTTTCATCCTCCACTCCATCTCAAATAACCAGCACACATGATCACAGACATGTAAAAAGGTAGATAATCCCCTAATATACATATTTTTTGCAGAATCAGCAGTCACCAGTTGGGTCAGATTATAATCTCCCACACATATATTCAGTCAGTGTTCACCTTATATTAAGATAGAAATTCTGCATATATTTATACTTACAAGTTCTTACCCACAGTTTCAACTTAATTTTAACAGACATGCTTCAATTTTCTCACTCCTCCAACTATTCAACCACCCATTTCATTGAATTTGATATTGTATTTATACCCTTATAAACATTATGTCAATCTAACCCCTCATATTATTAGACCTTTACACATCTATATATTAACAGAAGAGGGATGTTTATATTATTTGATTAAGTTCGTCTTTTATTATTTCTCATAGTTTGTTTTTATTAATCATATCTTTTGAGGAAAATTTTTAATGTAAAATCGTTGTATATTTTAAAAAAGTCTACATAATTAAAAATCAATAGTTTAGAGTTTGATTAATCTACAAATAAAATACTTTGGTCAAATACTCTTCTTGAAATGCTACAACAAAGAACTTGCATTGATTTACTGTTGGTAATTGTATGTATTATAATCCTAAATTTATATGATATAATTAAAGTAGGCAAAAAGTATAATATACTGAATTAATATTACATTTGTTAAACTGTTAACAAAAATTTCACATAAATGTTTGCATGCATTTATGTTATGACATTATGGCTACATAAAATTTTATAGACATTAGATATTTTTTATTCATAATTGATTTTAAAAAAGATAATGTTTTTTCAGTTTGCTTTACAATATAATTCACAAATTTTCAAAAACAAAGTCTTGATTAGGCTATTTTTGTTAATTAATTATTTTATTTAATTATTAGATCAAGGTTCTTAAGCTTGATAGCTTTACCAGAACTTAAATATAAAATGTAATTCATGGCAGGGATGTATTATATAATTTAAGTAATGAAAAGGCATTCTATATTAAAATCATATTAACTTGATGATCTCTAGCAATCATAACAGAAATTTAATCATGCTAGTTAACTATTACTATTAACATTCATTAAAATAATCAAATGTAAATATTAACATTATATATCATAACTGATAAATGCATATGAAAAACGATAGGCTTAATTACTCAGCATTTGTATCTTCATTTTTTCAATGGATTGTGTATGTAATTCTTGATCAATTTCATAATTAACCAATTCAAATAAAAACTCTATTAAATTAAACTTAACATTAAGATGAAGCAAGCTTTATTTTATAAGTGCCAAAAGAGAAAGAATTCAAAATCTCTATCACAAAGTCCCTTGATTAGAGCTATTGGTAAGCTCCATCTAGTGATCATTTAATGCAAGCTTAAAAGCAAGTTACAACATTTATGACTTGTTTTGTTAATTATATATATATAGTTTTAAGAAATAGTGAAAACAAGTTAACTTCCATTATATATACATTTGTACTAAGTATGAGCATGCAAAGAATATCAAGATGCAAAATAATGAATCATGGTTGCTATGTCTATAACCTAGTTTTGAATCCTACCTGAGGAAGTTTAACTTTTTTTTCAAAAGGCATGAAAATGTCTTTAAAATATCAAGCTTATATTCAATATGGGTATTTAGCCATTCTCAGATAAATAATAAAAATATGAATAGTAAACATTAAAACCTCACCATAGTCTTGCGTTGTTAGCCGAGAGGTATCGCAGCCGCCATGCAAGCAAGTAGTTGGTTGCAGATGGTTGTGGGTTCATCCCGGCCGATGCTATGACATAAGAAAAAAAAAAAAAAACCTCACCATATAGCAATTCAAGCTTGATGACTTTTTCCATCTTCTTCACTGATCCTCTTTGAAAAGTTACACAGAAAAGACGATTGTTTTGTTATAGGATATTTAGTGATTGATATGTTTTATTCTTACTTATGAGTATACTTGCATTAAATAAAATAACTACTAGAAATATAAAGTGTTTATTAATATCTACAGTAAGTACAAGAAATAAATATTTACTTTTGAAAAGTATGCTCTGCATAGAAGATACATTAAGAATTTAATTAACAACTATTTTGAAATATTACTTTGGGTATTTGTATTAGTATACAGAATTATTTATAATTACAATTTCTTGGATATAATTTAAAATTTTTAATTAAGATTGCCTGCAACATCTATTTGATTTTTCAGGCTTATTATTATGTAAATATATATTGTATATCTGTTTATTAATCAATCACTTACTTTATATATCTATTTATCTATATCTATCTCATCAATTGATCTATTTATTTACTTGTCTGTCTGTTTATTTATCTATATCTGCTTATGTATCTATTCTTTTATTTATTAATTATATAAGAAATTGTACCTAACTAGAAAATAGCATTATCACCTTTGCAGATTAATTTAATTAAATGAGATAAAAACATCAATATTATTTAAAGTCATTGTTATGGTTTTAAAATCACGTATGCTCTAACAAATGCTATTTTCTGTTTCTCTATTTCATATTTGTTTTTGTAATTTTTTAATAATATTTTTATTCATTATTTCTTTGTGCAAAAAAAAAAAATTTACACCTCCCTATATATATATATTTAAGGTATTTTTGAAACCATGGATTATATGGATATAAAACCAATATTGACTTTTACTTATTTTTGTGGATTTTTTATTTTGGTGACAAGTTCAACACCATGTCCTAAAGGATGTATGTGCATAAACGCTAATGTAAGTCTGTAAATTATATATATATATTTAGAATGTCTTTTGTGTTGCAAATATTACAAGTAGTTTAAACATATTTCTTAGTATAATGATGTCATTTTTAAATTTTCTAAAAAATGAAATCATTCATATATCACATTTCCCAAACAATTAAATTTAAGAGTTTTCTTTATTTCCCTTACTATTTGATTTTTTTTTAGAAAATACATATTGGGAAAAACTAAGCAACTTCTAAGTCATAATTAATTAACCATAACATTATAAGCAGATTGTCTTCAAATCAAATTTAAATTGAAATCAATTTAATTTTATTAATGCATTATATTGCTTTCAAACGTAAGTTAATAGGTTTAAAAATCGAATAGAAGAAAAACTGTGAACAATTTATTGGAATAATTTTTTAAGATAAAGATTTAACATAGATTACAAATAAATATAGGTTTATAAAAACTATAGACAATTTAAATACTTTCGTTAAATAAAATAATCGAATAAAAATGTTAATATTTGAAAAATAAAAATTGGATGATGATTATGTAATGTTATATAGAGCAATGTTCATTTTCTTAATAACTTAAAAGAAAAAAAATATTACTGATCTAAAACTGACATGGAGATAATCTAACTTTCATCATGAATTTGAAAATGAATGATTTCTATAGATAAAAGTTATATTTTTTAGTTGAATGATATGTTTATTATATTTATTAATGACATTTTGATTAAATCTATATTTTTTATCAAATATTTCTTACCGCTATACAAGTAATTCTAAATAAAATACAAAATCATATAACATTACAATATTAGCTAAAAAAACAACAACATTTTACTAAAGTTCTTCCACAACCAGTGGTTTCATCTATTAACAAATAGATTTTTTCAAATGAAATTCAACAAGATACACTTAGCATCTATATATATATATATATAAACAAAGCCTTCCCAGGATTGATTTCAAAAACCATTTCCTTTAACATCAAAGAATGTCTTCATGAGATTGATGGCCTCTGATTCAAAAAATTTTATCATCAGAATTTTTTTACAATTCTTTTTATTTCACTTCTTTTATAAATGATAACATCTGCATTGTCAAATAATATTTTATGATGTGTGTTTAGTTCATGAATATACAAAGTCTAGTTTTTTTATTAGGTGAGATGGAAGTGGCTTGGAAGAAATGCCTTGATTTAAATTCATTATTAAATTGTTCAAAACAGTCAGCTGATGGCATATATATTCCTAGCATAGTTGTCATAAAATTTATATAAGTCAAAGTAAATTAAGTCTTAATAAAAGAGTTACAATTCATAAGAGTGGAATTAAAAAAAATAGATATTATAATTCAGCTTTGCATAATCATGAATTGAATACAAATAATAAAATATTATTTGACAATGCAGAGATTACCTTTTATGAAAGAAGTGAAATTAAAAGAAAGAGTAAAAGAAACTCTGATGATAAAATTTCTTGATTCTAAGGCTATCAATATCATGAAAACATCCTTTGATGTTAAAGGAACTTGGTTTTTGAAGTGAATGATGGTAAGGCTGTTTTGTTATATATATATATATATATATATATATATATATATATATATATATATATATATATATATATATATATATATATATATATATATATATATATATATATATATATATATAAATACTCAATGCTACCTGTTTTTTAAATAATACTGAATTTTATTTTTTTTAATATTCTTCATACTATATTTGATTTATCTATAAATTTTTGCATAATTTATTTATTGATCTTATTTATTCTTATACTTAAAATTACATAAAAAGTTTATGAGGGTTTATAATCATTATAACCAAAAGCATTTTTAGCATAATTATTATTGGCATGATTAAAAAATTTCTCTGAAGTCATCAATATTATAATGTTTTTTTCTATTTGTAGTAATTCAATTGTTAATTTTATAAATTTAAATTCTGGATTTAAAATTTCAATTGCTTTTTAAAATTTTAAAAACAATTGAGTATCTAATTTTAAAATATTATAACATTGTAAGAGTTCTAAATATTATTTAAAATATCAGCCCTAAACCCTTTCTGAAATAATGATAAAAAAGTTTTTGAAATTAAGTAATATATCATTATATTAATAAAATAAACTTAAAGTTAAATTAAAATAAAATATGTTTTCCAGAATTACATGCTTTTTGTTAAAATCTAAAAAAATCTTAAATAATTAGATTAGACAAAATTGATATATTTTAAATAGATTAAGTAAATGATATTTGATTTTAAGATATATTTTTAATTTTAAATATTGACATATGTTTAATATATATTAACTGGATAAAGTTAATTTAAAAATAGTTTAAAATAAATTTTAGTAAAACCAAAATATTCTGTATCAGATTTGATTTCGCAGAGCTATTATGGAAAGGAAAACAAAAATTCAAAAAAAAAAGGATAATTATGTGAATTTATTTTAAATTATATCATTTCTAAAAGAATATTATAAAAAAAACTTAAGTGAATGTTAAGAAAAGTCCTGAATGGAAATGTCACTGAATACATGCCAAATATATCCAATTTCTAATTAAAAGTTTAAATAACTGTTTATAATTATGTTTTTAATGCATTGCCAAAAAATTAGAATAATAATTAAAATATATGAATGATAAGGAAATTAATATTTCATTGCATACATGGAAATATAATATCCACAAATTAAAACAATATTTGGAGTCTCACCATAAGCAACATAAAAAAAGAGTCATAAGGGTTTTTTTTTCAGTTTTTTTTTTTACCTTGTCAAATGTTTTTTAATAAATTCAAATAAATTACAATATTATATATAATAGTTGTTTATAATGTATTTTAAAGATATATCTAAAATGTTTGTTGAAAATTAAAAGTTTTAGTATAAATGGAAATAATTTTTCATTTAATCAAATTATATATACATTTTAATTGTATTAAAACACTATTATTTTTACTATTATCTGTATTTTATTCCAAACTTTAAATACAGTATGAAAATTTATACAAAATAAATAAAACATTTGTAAAACTTTACAGTTCAATAATTTGATTATATATTTATGTAAAACACACACACACACACACACACACACACACACATATATATATATATATATATATATATATATATATATATATATATATATATATATATATGTTACTTTTATTATTGAATCCTAAAAATATTATCTATTATTTTGATTTAAAATTAAGTTTTAATATAATGAAAAATATGTTTTTTTTACTTTTCCATTATAAATATTATACACACATCAATTATATCTAACACATTTAAAGGTATCTGTAATAAATAATGCATTACCTACCATTAATAATTTTTATTAGTCATTCATTAGACTAGAGATTATCCAATAATAACTAATATTATTCATTAATGCATTTCGATCTTTCTATTGTCCCAAACATTAAATATAAAATTTTGAAAATATATTGATAATATAAATAGCAATGATACTATATATTTATATATATTAAAGGATGTTTGTAAAATTTTACATGTTAATAATTTCGTTATATATTTCAGAGATCCATATAGTAATTAGACATGAAACATTATTTTGTTATTATTGATCACATTAACACAATTTATTAATTATCAAAAGGCCCATTTTAAAAAATAAACTTATGGAAATTATCACAATATCAATTTATACAATCATTAAACTCCATTTAAAAATATTTCAATGAGTTAAAAAATTTAAGTGAATAAAAATTAGCAAAAGTTGTAAATTAGTTATTGAAATCTAAATAAGTCTAATAATAATTTAATTCTAAAATTACTATTTCTTAATGTATGTAATTGCTTATTAGTAATTGGTGCATTTTATTAAGCTAATATATTCTAAATATCCAAAAATATATTATAGAAGAATTTTATAGAGATTTTTCAAAAATTCATTTATTATTGGGATTATGTTTTTTTTTTTTTATGGATGCTTGTATTCCAAGTGTCATATTAAACTTTTTTAAACTTATCTTGATTTATTTAAATTATAAATTTCAAATATACTTATGATAGTATATTAAAATGTATTTATGTATTTATTCAGGTATCATCATGATTCTTTATCTTAATAGGTTGATATTGTGTTAATCTATGTACATATTATTAGAGTATTCATTGCTTTTATTTTAAGTTTGAATACAATTCAAATATATTATATTTCAAAAGTATATGTAATAATTGTCTATGTGAGATATTTTTTGTGAATAATTTAATTTAATTTTCTTTTTCTTAAAAAATTAATAATTAATGCTCATTTGTTTAGAAGAAAATCGATTTTAACTATATTGGTTATTATTGTATAAACATCATTTTAATTAGGCACATTAAAAATATTTATTAATCTGGGTTATTTACAAATGGGAGACTAATTTTTTTTAATATTACAAATATAAGATACTTCATAAACAATTACTAATTTGCTACTCTATTTTTATAGATACCTGAGTGTATAAATTAAAATACATATAAGATTTTAAGAGCATGCACTAAAGTGTATTTTGTTTAAGCATTAAATACTAGATTGTTACACTACAATTGTCAGAAGATATATTATGGTTAAATTTGAGATGATATGAATGACTAAATAAATGCTAATTTGATAATGGATGTAAGGCAATTTGAAAATGATTTTTATAATTTTGGTAATGACATCACCTAAATGATTGATCATAATTTATTATTTATTTGTTCATTGAGTGAATGTGTTAAATAGTTACTAGTGTGGAGAGTTTGACTGTTGTTAATTACAGACTTGTTTTGTTTTTTTTCAGAAGCATATAGAAATTATAAAATAAATTGAGTTATCACTTGTAAACTGTAAATGTGCTCAATAAACTAGATTGTGAATACTATTCAACTATTGCAAAATGAGAGATTTTTTTTATACAATTTCATAATTTAATATAAAAGTTCAAGATAAATATTATGAAGATTGTTAAAAGAAGTTTTTTTGTGTGAAATTATGTGATAATTAAATACTCAAGTTGCAGGTTATCCAAAGTTAATTCTTCTGAGAACTGTTTCAGGATCTTTCTTTTTTACATTGTTATTGTATTACTAAAGAAAACTAGTATATGCTTTTGTTTAATAATTTATTTCTACTGCCTGCATTAATTTTGTAATATTTATAATAACAATAACATATAGAATAAATTGAAATATGAATAATTTATCCAATTTCATGATGAACAACTTTTGTTTATTGTGAAATGTTTTGAGTTTTACTTCCAGTTTTGTCAGATTCTCATTTTATTAAAATAAATTATAATCACATTCAAATCATGAGATGTAGCAGTAATGTATTCATATCATAATAATTGGTATATGTGCTTTATAGTAAAGGAATATAAAAAACATTATTGTGATATGTGTTTTAAGATAATGTTTTATCTTATAGATTAATTATATAAGATATTGATTTTTAAAAAAATAATTATTTTAAAATTCTATGTTACAATCTGACAACTATGTCTTGGAAAAAAATAATCAATTTTATTATCCAATTTTCTTTTATTTCTTATGATACTTAGTCAATGGCATAAGTGTTCAAATATTATAGCATTAACTATTTCTTTGGTTATAACATTTGCTGCTGATGTACAATTCTACTTACTTTAAAAATTAATGTTGATATATTGTACCCTGCCAAATGGTTGATAACATAAATAATTTTCCAAATATGTAAATTAAGCTTTTCTTTTCTTTTTTCTATGCATAATGTTTATCCTCTGATTATTACACACTACTTTAGCTTCATACCATCAAACATGAGACTTACTATCCTATTTGACAGGACCACAAACCTTTTAACCTTAAAAATACCAAAGTATCTATTTAATGGCATAAGAATACCAAGATGCTTCTCCATTTTAAGCTTCCAGATATTCCCATGGCTAACACTAAAACTTAATAAACCTAAGAAGAATATCTATAATTATTACAAACTTTATTTAATAATATCTACAATAAAATTTAATTCACTGTGAATTGATTAATAATATTCCACCATAACTTTACTGAATATTTATTTTTCAATAAGTATTATTTTAATAATGTCATTGTTAATAATAATAATAATAATAATAATAATAATAATAATAATAATAATAATAATAATAATAATAATAATAATAATAATAATAATAATAATAATAATAATAATAATAATAATAATAATAATAATAATAATAATAATAATAATAATAATAATAATAATAATAATAATAATAATAATAATAATAATAATAATAATAATAATAATAATAATAATAATAATAATAATAATAATAATAATAATAATATTATAATATGGAGATCTTAGGTTATCATTGTTTTTTAATTAACCAATTAGTCAACATACTAGATGCAAAGAGGAACTTTACTTATATCTATAGGTAATGCACTAATCAAGAAAACTCTTAACTATGATAGTCATAAATAATACTACTTTACCATTTTATAATTACATGATCTTCAATGCCTCAAACCAAATAATCCATTTTACTTTGAATAAAATAATAATAATACATTATATAATCAATAAAAGTAATTACACCTGATTATTTGAAAAATGACATTTTTTTACTACATATAGTATGCAATATTCACTTATGACTCATAGGATCATAGGAACTTGATAGTAATTAATGCATATTTTTAAATACTTTATATTGAAATAATTATCATACGTTAACTTTTTATTATGTTGATTGTTATGCAAAATTTAAATTTTATAATTCAAACTAATTTGTATATATAATTACATAACATTAATAATCTAGGCATATAATGTAGTGATAATGATTCAGAAAAAAAAACATGACTATATGTACTTAATCAAATTAATAAATATTTCATTTATTGCTACAGTACTTACAAATATTATAAATTATTATTTTTTTAATTAATAAACAATTTTATATCAAAATAATTTGTAATATGTAAAAAAAAAATGCTAAAAAAATACTTTAAAACATTCATTTTTATTTTCAAAATCAAAACCAAAAAGTTGGAGTAGTGAAAATTAGTGACAGGTGCTCTGTTTTGTTCAAAATGAGAACCAACCAATCAGCATCTAGGAAAGTCTGCCTTCTCCCATTGTTGTAGCTTCAAATTTAAATATTATTGATTTTTTACTTGTAAAGAAAGTAGTAATGCAATGAAGATGGTTAGCCAGAGAATAAATAAGATAGAGGAAAAAGTGAAGGATGTAGAAGTAAAATTAAAATTGTTAGAGACAAAGTATGAGGAAATAGAAATGGATAAGAAGGTCCAAAAGATGGTAGAAAAGGTTACAGATGGAGTAGAGAAAGTAGACTATGAGACAATATTGATAGAAGATTCACAATAAGAGAATGTGGGGATATAATTGCAAGGGAAAATAGAAGTAGGTATGTAAGAATATGTTTTCCTGGAGCTAAAATTAGGGATGTGACAGATAAAGTAAAAAAGCAAGGTAATAGAGATGTATATGTTATGGTAGGGACTAATAATTTGTTAGAGCCATCAGAGAGAGTAATGGATGTGTATGTATAATTGATTAGGAATTTGTGGGAGATTAAAGGAAGAGTCGGGATAGTTGGAGTATTACCAAGATTTGATAAGAGGCATTTGTTAGATAGGGCATGTTCTATAAATGAGAGATTGAAAAAATTGTGTGAGAGAAATAATGCAGTGTTTGTGGATGTATGGGATTAGTTTATTGGAAAGAGGGAGTTATATAGTAAAGATGGATTGCACTTAGGAAAACAAGGAAGTGAAGTTTTAGGGAGTCTGATATTTAAAGAATATGGGAATCTTTTAAATGAAGTTGGGCTTTTAAATTGTAATATTATTAAAAATAAAAAGAATGGATGGGATTTAAGAAATAAGCAAAAGATGGTTGATTTAGATATAAGTGTAGATGTGGATAGTGAATGGTTCTGTAAGATTAATGATAAGAAAGTTTGTTATAAATGTAATGGAGAAGAAAGAATCAAAAGAATTTATAAAAGAGTAGTTAGGAAAGGAGAAATTGTTAAAATTGGGTTTTTGAATATGCAAGGTGGTAGGAGACCAGAAAAGTGGTTGGAATTAAATAAAGCAATTGAAAATGAAGATCTTGAGGTATTAGCAGTAGTGGAACTCATCTAAGAAAAAAAGAAGAACCTATTTTGGAAGAGGTCATATGGCAGGGTATAAATAGAAAAAAAAAGAAGAGGGGGTTGGTATAGGTGTTATATCAAAAAAATATTTAAATATTGTTAAATGTCAAGAGCATTTGTGGATTGAAATAAGGTTGGTAGAACAAGAATGGTTGGTGGCTGTAGTGTATATAGCCACTGGAGATAGTCAAACTGTAATGGAGTAGAACAGTAGTATATATGAATGCCTAGTTAAGGATATACAAAGTTTTAAAGAAAGGGGGAAGAGAATAATGGTTATAGGGGATATGAATGAACATAGTGAAGAAATTGATGATGTAGATAATAAGAATGATCAGTTTTTGAAGGAATTTTGTCAAAGAGTAAATTTGAGTATTGGGAATTTATCAAATATGTATGAGGGACAATGCACATGGTCTAGGAATAATGTATTTCACACAATAGATTATGTATTGGTAGAGATAGAGGGAATGAGTAAAATACAGAAAATTAAGGTGTTTGATAATGAAGGGAGAGTATGTAATAGTGATCATAACTTTATTGTAATAGAAATGGTTAGTAATGTGATGGAGTATAGAAATAAAGGTAGAAACAATAGTGAAAGATGTGGATGGAGAGTGAATAATAAGAATAAGTTGGAAGAGTATAAAATAAAAGTTAAAGGAACCATGGAGCAATTGTTTGGGGTGGTGAAATAGAAAAAGTGGCAAATAGGGTTTTAGTTGAGAATATGCAGAAGAATAAAAGTAATAAAAATGAGAGTTAGTAAAAGTGTAAAAGAGAAGAAAGAAGCATGTGGGGAATATAAGTGTGCTATTAAGAACAAAGAAAGTGAAAACAATAATAATGCTAAATGGGGAAAGTGCTTAGAAAAGAAGAAGTTAGCTAAAATGGATAATTATAGAGAGAGGATGAAGTTGAATAGTAAATTGTTGGAGGATATTAATAAAAGTGAAAGAGATGGGAGTAAAAAAATTTGAAATTACATTAGAAGCAGAAATGTAGGGGAAAGAGAGATAGTATTAATACATAATGAGGGAATAGAGTGTAGCTCTAGAGAAAAGGTATAGAGAATCTTAAATAGATATGTAATGGATATACAAAAGATGTTAGATGTGAAGGACTTAGTGATAGAAAACATGAAAGTAGTTAGTAATGGGAATATTAGATTTGCAAAAAAATGAACTGAATGAGGCAGGAAAAAGATTACAAAGTGGAAAGGCGAGAGGTTTAGATGGATGGGCAGCAGAGATGGTAATGAATTTAGGGCATAGAGCAAAAGCAAAGTTATTAGCATGTTTTAATAAGATGGCACAGAAGAGAGATTTTAAGGTAGTTGGAGTAATACAAGAATAAGGTTATTATTTAAAGGAAAGGGTAAGGATCATAGAAAGTTAAATAATTATAGACCAATAGTGGTAACATCAGTTTTATATAAAGTTTTCTGATATATGGTAGCTGGAAGAGTTGTAAAATGGATTGAAGAGAATCATGTAGTGGGGAAAATGCAAGGAGGTTTTAGGTCAGATAGGCATATAGGAGATAATTTGTTTGTAGTTACACAACTTATGCAGATGAGTAGGAATTCAGATAGATCATTATATATGAGTTTTATAGATATAGAGAAAGCATATGATAGAGTAAATCAAAATACATTATGGGTAAGGTTAGCAAATTTTGGAATGAATGAAGCTTTAGTAAATATTATTAAGAAATTATATGAAAATAATTATTATACTTACCAATTAGGGGATATAGAATCAGTTAAAGTTAAAAATGGGGTGGGATTAAAGCAAGGATTCCCTATGTCACCTATTTTGTTTTTGTTGTTTTTGAGTGAAATGGAGAAAGCAATAGAAAGACTAGAAAGAGGGGTAGAGATACCGTTAATAGGTGGAAAGGGAGTATATACTTTGCCGGGTCTTTTTTTTTGCAGATGATATCTTTTTGTGTGCAGAAAGAAGAGAAGATATGGAAATCATGTTGAGGACATGTGCAAGGGTGGGTAAAGAGATGGGGATTAAATTTAGTGAAGAAAAATCAAATATAATGATGGTTAATACTGGGGAAAGAGAAGATGTAGAATTTTTATTGGGGGATATAAAGTTAAGTGTGGTGTATAGATATAAGTATTTGGGAATCATCTTATGTAATCAGGAAAATTGCTTGGATGAATGGGAGAAAAAAATTGGTAAATGAAGCAAAAAAAAGAAAGGGTTTGGTAAAGAAACTAACAGTATTTTCACATAATAAATATGATGTAGCTAGAATTGTATGAAAGAAAGTTGCAGTAGCAGGGTTAACATATGATAATGATGCATTATATGGTAGTAAAAGGGTTTTAGATTATTTAGAGAAAGTACAAAGGGAAGTAAGAAGACATGCATTAGATGCAGAGATGTGGACAGCAAAGGAGGCAATTAAAGAAGAAATGGGATGGTCAAGTTTTTATATGAGAGATGCAAAAAGTAAACTGAAAATGTTTGATAGGTTGCAGTTTATGGATAATAAAAGAATAGCTAAAATAGTGTTTAATTGGGTTATGAGTAAAGGGCAGGTAATAAGATGGGTGGGAAAGGTAATGTGGTATGCAAAAGATTTGGATAAATAATTTATATCAGTATACTTGTATGAAAGTTGGGATGATTGGGTTAGGAGGATTATTGAATGGTATAGTGGTAAGGAATGGGATAAAAGAATAGAAGCATTAATAAAAATTAGAGAGTTGGAAATATGAAGAACTAGTATGGAGGATAAGAAGAGTTTAAATATATATAGAAGTAAATGGAATATTGGATGTGAGTTAATTTATGATAATAGTGAGGAAAGTAGTTTATCGTTTAAGGCTCGAATGTGATCTTTAGCAACAAGATAAAAAAATAGAAGCATTAATAAAAAATAGAAAGTTGGAGAACTAGTATGGAGGATAAGAAGAGTTTAAATATATATAGAAGTAAACGGAATATTGGATGTGAGTTAAGTTATGATAATAGTGAGGAAAGTAGTTTATCATTTAAGGCTCGAATGTGATCTTTAGCAACAAGAGAATATACATGTAAATAGAAAACTATGGATAATTTAGTGTGCAAATTGTGTAAGGTAGGTATAGAAAATATTAGGCATCTGTTGATTGAATGTAAACACTTGAAAGAAGAAAGGGTACAGATAATGAAGTTATGGGAGAATAGGTATGAACAAAGTGACTATACAGAAAGTGGGTTATTGGTTTTTATGCTGGGTTTGGGAAAAGATAAGGGGGATTTAGATATAAAAGCCATAGAGTTGACAAAGATTATGTTGTGGAAATGGGATGGGGCATAATATGGGAAGACTTAGAGTGGGGAATGGAAAATAAAGTGGCTAACAGGTTTATCTGGACATAATTACTGAGATATTCTTGACTTCATTTAAGGAAAAGCCAAAATACACCACATCACATCACATCAGCTTTAAAATGAGCATAAATTCTCCATGATAATGTAAAACTGCCAGGTTTAGAGTGAGTTAAAGCTGTGCTCATTGAAAAACAAAGTGTACAATCAAAGTGTTATTAGCAAATTATAAAAGTATAATTAATTAGTGATTAAACAAAGTCGTATTTTTTTCACTCTAAATTTAATAAGCAAATGATAAAAACAAAACTTTATTAAAGCCAAAGCTTACTTATGTTAATTTACCAATAATATAGTATAGATAATTTTACTAGCAGATAAATATAAACTTATTAACATATTTAAGTTGAATGCAAAAATGAGATTTATATTATTTTTACATATTTTGAATATTTAAAAAACAAAAGATTGTGTTTAATTTATCTTAATATTATTTTATATTAATGGATAAGGTTTGTATAAAAAGATTATACTTTTTATCTCTTCAAAATATAATAAGGTGGAGCTGTTCTGGCTCTTTTGCATACATCTTACATTGTGTTTAATAGCTCTCATTTTGTTGATAAGCTTTGATTGCAATAGAATATGTATTGCTTATTAAACTGCAAATAAATAATTTTTCAATGTGTACATATATGTGTAATTCTAGCATAAACAAAATTAAAAATAATAATGTAATTATTAATCATATATTAAACGAACACATTTGCATACACATTTACTATGTGTGTTCATTAATTCAGTCAAAAGATAAAAATATTAAAAAAACTTACTATACTGTATCTTTATTTTTTTTAATAACATGAATAGCAAAGTGTCTTATTTTCATCATAAGTAAACCTCTCTGGAATTATCATTTACTTTTGAATAACTTTATCCCTATGGAAATATAATAATAATGTCACTATAAAAAAATGACCTTTCTAGTTATTTTGATGTTTGTAAGTCATTATTGGCTTCAGCATTTATACAATATTCCTGCATGCTCTTAGTCTATTTCAGGTTTTGTTTAAACTCTTTAAACTTTATGTTTTCTGATACAATATAAGTATGATTTACAGTTTTTGTTTGTACTATTACTAATTTGATAACTTTCATTTTATATTTAAGAAAGATACTTTACAAATTTTACTAAATTTTATAAAACTTTTAGCTTTACACTTAGGAAATATTTTTTTAAAGTAGTTTATACATCATATTTGGAAAGAATAATAAATTAAAAAATAAAATGTACAGATTTTTAATGTAAATGGAAGAAACATTAATCACTTGATTGTGAGTGTGCTCTGGGATGAAAAAATGATTGCTGCCATATTGTGAAATATATTAAATATATCAATATTTATATTTTTACTTTTTGTTTATTTATATTTTTTCAATTATTTAAGTTGGTTTTGGATAGTATATATTCATACAAGGTATATCATGGCTCCACTGTAATTAAGTGTGTGCTTTTTAACTATAAAAACATTAACCAAATAAAATCTCTTAATGCAAATAAAATTAAGACTAATCAATGCTCAGGCCTGGTACAGAAGATTCCCTTGAAATCAATAAACTATATGTCTTGTATTATTATAATTTACAATTTAGCATTTGACAGTTGTATATAACATATTACATCTAAGTTGAACAATGAGTTAGTAGAGGGCAGTCGCATATTATTGCTCATGACAATATTATAGCTATGTATGTAATTGGAAATTTTGAAAAACTTACAACTATGCTAAATAAAAAAAAAACAATTTTTATAACAATTAGTGCTGGCAATAAATAATGAAAGTTAAATATTTGCAGATTTAGTTTTTTTATTACGCTAGTCTTTCTATTACAAACTATCAATTTAAATGTATTTCAAAGGTTTGATTATATCAGTAAATAAATTTTAGGTAGCATAAGAAAAGTAACTGGTTAATAGATAATAAATGTAAAAAAAAATATTGTTTTTGATTGTGAGATTAATATATTTGTATCTACAAACTTTTTTTATAGATTACAAAATATATATATAATAAACATTCATCACTAAGATAAAAAGTTTGGCTTTAAATATGCAACTGAGAACATTTAACATTTGCTACAATAATAAACTTTTAAAAACAAAACTTTTCAGCCCATTTTTTTTTTACAAACTTACATGTCTGTTTGAGCAAAATTAATAGTATTCAAAAAGATTCACTGTCATGTTGCCATAATAAATTAGCAGAGTATAATGTGATAATGTTCTAATTATTTTAGATACAATGAGATATACTTTGTCAATGCTTTTGTTTTATGATCTATTGAGCTATACTAATATTATTCATGATAGTATATTGATAATTATAATGTTTCCACTTACATCTTTTTAATCAGGATTTTTTGATATCATAATATGCTCTAATATGCATTTTTTGCAGATACTATTAATACATAAAATATTTCTATAATAATTGTTAAAGTTAATATAGCACATTAGCAATGAGATCAAAAGTTCTATTTTGTTTCTTTTTTGGAACTTGAATTAACTTTTAGCCACTAACAAGCTTCTATATGTCTATAAAATTATTCTATCTTTAAAAATGGTGTATATCTATCTTTTCTATCTTAATTGTTTTCCTTTTATTATATAAATATGTAATATATTCTTGAATTTTAAGTTAAAAGAAGCGAATGCTTTGACTATTATCTTATGTCAACTTTTTTTTAGTCATTATAGTGTTTAAATAACATACTTTTGTAACTGATCATATCATATGTCCCTAGCATATGAAAATCTTGTGATATGATAATGGCATATATTTTTTCTATATTTGCATGATTTATAATAGATTGTATTTAAAAGTTTGTTGTCTCAAGTAACTGAGCATTTAAACTAAGTTCAGAATACTTTTAAAATAACAAGACAAAAAGTCTTTACCCATCTCTGTTGAATTATGCTTTTTTCCCCTGTTTCTTTGTAGAAAGATAAGAGAGAGACACTTGAATTATAGTATAATGATGCTTTAATGTTTTACATGTATATTTGTCTTTCACTGTATCTTTATTTATATGAAATAAAATTAAAAAAAGAATGGAGAAATATGAAAATTGTCCATCTATAAAATAGTTATTATAATTACAATTTGTTCAAAATTTTTATTTTTGAAATAATTCATGTTTTAATTACTAAACCAAAAACTACTCAATAAATTAATAGTTACATTAGTATGATACTATTGTTGTTATAGTTTTGATTATAAAGATAAAAAAGAAAATGATAAAATAGCTTTTAAAACTTCTGCTATAGAACACAAATCTTCTTTAACTCATTTTTAAAAAGAATATTTAAAAAGAAAGCACTATTCCTCAGAGGTTTATTAATTATAGAATGGTAAAAGTTTTAACAATTCTTTTGTTTCATAGTGTAACTAAGAGTAGCTAGATAATCATTTACCAGTCAATAATTTAAGATCTTTTAATATGAGCACGAAGTAAATTATAATATTTCATAAGGGTTAATAAGATCATTAAAAAAATGGATCTCAATGTTTTTATCTTGTGCCTGCAAAAATATTCTTGTATTTAACATCACTGATTTAATATTATGTATGGTGCTAGTGAGGAGGGTTTATTACCTTCTAAATAAAATTACAGCTGATACTGTGCAAATAAAAATTCATTGATTAGTACATAGTTTAACTTTTTCTAATATTAGCATAAAATAAATAATAATATTTCCTAAGTGCTAATAAGATCATTAAAAGAAATGTATGTAAAGTAAATGATTTAATATACCACACTCTCATTTCAAGAATCTTAAGATTGGCCTATATAAGTCAGTGCTTTAGGTGTGAAAATAAGCTGTTCACTCATATTTTCTCAAAGTCTTTATAACAAGAGTATCCTTGCATTAATGAAGAGAGTTTATTACTTTCTAAATACAATTATAATCTGATAATGTAATAATAAAAATTATTATTATATAATTTAATATTTAACACTAGCATGAAGTAAATTATAATATTTCTTAAGTGTTATTAAGATCATTAAAAGAAATGGATGTAAAGTGAATGATTTATTATAAATTCACTCTCTCATTCCAAGACACTTAAGATTGGCTTATATAAGTGCATTTAGATTTGAAAATAAGACAGTCATTCTTATTTTATCAAAGACTTTATGTTATGGCTGGAATGAAAGTATCCTCACATTTAACATTGCTGATTTAATATTATGTACAGCGCTAGTGAGGAGAGTTTATCACCTTCTAAATAGAATTACAATCTGACACTGATCTAGTAAAATTCATTGATTATTGCATAATTAAATTCAGTGATATACAATTAACATCTTTTTTTTTTACTTTTATTATTTTAAAAGACGTGCTAAAAAGAATTTTAAAAATATCATTTAAATTTGTTATCTAACATACATGCTATAAATATACCTGTACAAACAATGTAATATATAGATTATTTTGAGCTCTGACTTTCACAAGACTCTCAACTCTCCTCACTAGCTCATACCACTGATATTCTTGACCACGTATATGTCTAAAAGATAAATAATCACCAATATAGGTATTTCGTGTTGAACCAGCACTCGTCAGTTTGTGTAAATTAAATTATTATATTATTAAAAACAAAATCTATTAATTTAACAGCAGTATAATACCGGAAATAACATTTATTGTATATGTTAATGAAAATTATTTATGAGTGGCTTCCAGCGAGAACAGATTATTTCTGAATAACTTAGTTTGATTAATTACAATTATCATTAAAATAAAATATGAATTAAATAGTTTTAAAATGAAAAAGAAAAATTTAAGTGTAAATGTGACAATATGGTAATAAATCAAAGCTATGTCAAAATTAAAAATGAACGACTCATGGCTTATATTAGAAAACTAAAACGGTATGTTTTATTTAAGTGAAAAATTAATCTGTTGCAAAATATATGTTGCATATAATTTTATTTAATTTATTAAATAAATATTATACATATATTATATTTATTCATATAAATATTAAACATTTCAGCTATTGCAACCAGTTAGAAAGTATCTAGATTTTATTAACATTTTCATTTTTGAATTTAGAATTTACTACTTTATACAGTTTAAATGTATTTATGATACAAATCGTTGCATTATAGTAAATGCACAAGCAAATTTAACAGTGAAAAGTTACATTTATAGTATTTATATAAAAAATAAATACAATAAATAATTTACAAAGTGAGCCAATTAAAAATTACATCAGTTTACAAAAGACTTATTCTAGAGAAAAAAAAAACAAAACAAGAATATTTTCTTATTTTTGGTTGAAATAATTATGTTCCAAAAATAATAGACATGAATTGGTTTTGATATAGAATATTCTAAGTGTATTATTTCAAACTATTAAAATATATACTGATAAAGTCTTTAATTCCAAGATTCTTTTGTATTTGTAATTTTTTTGGATTTCAAAAATAGATCTTTCACCCCATCATTATAAACCCAAACTCTGCTAAAATATAAAACAAACAAATGACAGTTTATTTGTTTTGGGTTTAGTCATTTATAAATATTTACTGAATGTTTTTTTTTCAGTGTTATTTGTATTCATATGCACAAGCTAATGTATTTATTGTAAAGGTTAAAGATTATCTTTGAAAATATAGTTGAAGTCCTTTCATAAGGCAAATATGCAGATAAATACTATATATATATATTTGTATTCATACTTTAAACAATTTTAACTTTATTGATTCATAATTCTAATGCCAGTTTATAATAAGGATTTATCATTGTTTTCAACCGTTATCATTTTATTGCAGGATAATGATCCTTCCAAATTCAATTCAGTTTTTAAAATCCATAGCTTCTCTTCATATAATTTCTAAAAATGTCTTATTTCATTCACAAATCTGATGTGTGTTTTTTTTTCTGTCTTTTACAATTCTCTGGATTCTGCTTAACATTTCAGCTGTCCATCTATTATCATCTTTTTTGGACTATATCCAGTTCAGCTTTATTTCATTTTTTTAAATTTTTCAATCATCTCAATAATATTTGTTTGTTTTTTCATCCATAAATTTCTTTTTTTATTATTTCTTCTTGTTATCTCTAACATACATATCACTAGGCTGCTATATAAAAATGATACCGGTCTCAAAATTATTTTGAAGCTTTATCATGCCAACATGAACAGTAAATTATATAATTTAAATAACAAACTAAATTGAACAAAAAAAGAGAGGATATTTAAAGAAATTTTATGTACTAACATTTTAAAGATTTTTATTATATTTAAAATATTTATTTAAAAGTTGCTTGGGATAATATAAAGGAAGTAAACTATAATCAAATATCAAATAATTACTTATCAATTTATACCTTAAATTGAATGAAAAAACATATTTTACATATTCATGAAATTAATTTAAATAATAGGCTTATAAATAAAATTAAATTAAAAATTATATTTTATTAACAGCTAAATATTATAGTATAGAAACAATCAATCCTTCTGGACAAATAAATTTTATAAACTTTTTTCTTTCATTTAAGATTTGTTCCTAATTTTGACTGCACAACATTTATATTGTTTAATGCAGAGTAGATGATTTCAAAAATCTTAAATATTCACCATCTTTAGCAGTTTCTGACAACTAATATAGCTACTATTTTTACCCCATCCAGTGTGCTGTATATTCAAATGCACATACCGAATACAAGCAAACAAAATAATACATAATAAGAATAGCGAACAGTCTGCTATACTCACAACACACACACGCACACACACACACACACATATATATATATAGTTTCCTATGGCTAACATTTCCTGACAAGGTAGTTTTTATTGGTTCATTTCCCCTGACCAACTTTAAGACTGGCTGCTTTCAAGATGGTTACATTGACCTTGGTTTTCCTAACACTTTGGCCCTGATTCAGTTCAGCTTCACATGAAGACATCTTGCTTTATTGTAGAGCACTCTCACCATCACCATGAGCTTCTTTTAGCTGCAATCACTTCTGTCCCTCAATAATAATCTGCTTGGTAAACTCACTGAAAATCTGCAGGAAAATCAACTCTTCACATCTAGTTGCTATCGAGATGGTTTCCTCTGGCTCCAGTTTCCCAAACTATTTGGGCCTATTTTGCTGCTGCCCATGAACTCATTTTCATTGAGAACATGGCACATTAATTGAATCTACTGCTACTTACATCGCTCTGAAAAATGAACTGGAAAATGAACAACACACTTCATTGCTTACACTTTTTATAGTTTTTAATTACTCACACAATTAATTACTTTTTCCATATATAGTAATGTATTAAAGTCTATAACTAATTAATTGGTGCCTTCAGAATTCCTTTCCATATAAGATAATTTGCTCTCTTATCAAGCAATATTTGTACTTATCAAATATTTCTTGGAATTTCTGGATTGTAATTAATGCAAATTATTTAATTAAATTTACTATATGAACCAATTTGTGAAACACTGTTCATATATATCATATTCTAAACTTTTACTGTGTTTATGTGTCATCCTGATTTTTCATTTCTTCAGGAGTAAATGAATGGTTTTTGTTTTCCATTGTGTTTTTTTTTTTCAATTGTAACTTTTCATTATATTATATACTCAACAACATCATTTCTAATAGAGCCAATCATTGTTCCATCTGTTTAGAATATCTCTAAGATAATCTGTCTGCTTTTCATACATAGACTGTACTAATGGTGATTATTAAATACATTTTCCTATTTAAATAATTGTCAAAAATAAATTTATAAATTTATTAAACTTTCATATTTTATTTAAATTACACTAATCATAAATGAAATTTGTATTCTTTGTTTAGATGTTGCTGTTAAAATAAAATGTTATACCTAACTGTAAAAAAACCCCACTTCATTTACTGATCACTAAAGGTTTAACTTTTTCATCAGAGTGTGGCTTAAAAGATCAAAAAGTATTGTACATAAAACAAATTCAGTTAACATTATTTAATAGTATATATTCAAAACAAGAACAAAGTATAGGAAGAATAGACATTGTTGGATGATCTAAGAGAGAGCAAGAGTTATATGGAAATGAAGAACTGGGTAATGAAGAAAACAGCGTGGAAAAATGGATGAATTGTTGATGTGACTATTCTTTGGATCTGTCCATGGGACAAAATATTATTGATAATGATATTCAAAAATATTTCGTATAATAAAAAATATTTTTAAACAATAATAAGTTTTTGAAAAATAAAAATGTTGATAATTTATGTTGAATTACTTCTGAATATTAGAATGACTTCTCAACTCTCAACACAAAATGATTCGTCATAACAAAATAATTTTGTAACAGTGGTGCAATGAGTGCTATGTAAATATAATATCAAAACAAAGCTTATATTTAATATATGTTATGACAACAGTAATATATCATAACCATCATATTGTCAGTCACTTATGACAGCATAAGATAATCAATGGATACTAGATGGTAAGAATAAACAGATCTTCAGATTATACTTTAATTATTGGATTTCATCACAAGCCATTTTTATTTTTATTATATTATTAGAACAATAATTAATATATTTAATCATAACAGCAATTACGTATTCCAGTGACTTCACTTATAAGTTAGTAGTTGACACTTTTAACTTAATCTCGAAATTTGATTGACTCTATTATTATTTTCTTTCTCAGGTAATTAGTGTTTTATTGCATCAGTATAGATTTTAAATGTAAATTTAAAAAATTCCTATCTAACATCATATCTGGTGTATAATAAAATTAAATTGGATTCAAACAAGTTAAATAAAGCAATTAAATTATTTCTCATTCAGGTGAATATATAATATTTAAAAATATAAATGGAAGAGACAAATTGCATTTAATAAACATTTATTTCTTGAGTCTATTGATCCATAAATCCATATGGAATTTTATTTTAGTCAGTAGGAATCCTTGTTTACAAATAATATAAGTAAGTGTGACTGTTGAATAAATATTTGCTTCATGTAATTATAATTTACTAATGCCAGAAATCAGAAATGGATCTGAATATCTGATCGTTACCATTATTTAAGGTAATTATGATGTTTTTTAAACATTCACTCTTTTATCATTACTTTTATATATAATAAAATATTATACCCTTTCTTGAACTTTTAATATTTTGTCTTATAGTTTTGACAAACTAATTGTAATCTTCACTGCATTTTAAATAGTTTTTTTTAACTAATAAAATGTTATTATGTAATACCCAAAATATTGTGCAAGGTGATTATAATTTATATTTACCTTAGGTAATGTAAGAAGTAAATTAGCTAAATTATAGGCATATAATTAAAGTTTTTTTATAACTTCAAGATTTCATATTTAAAGTTAAATCACATGAAAATTTTTGGAATTGTTAATCTAATTCTTTCAAAATTATAAATATTAGAAAGTCTTTTTTTTTTTTTTTTTCTGAATTGTTATGGATAAGTCACAAAATTATAATTTACTGCTCACTGATATTTGAAATAATTGATTTTAGTACTTGAATATAATCTACTCCACTTTAATCATATTTAATGGGTGGTCTGAGTTCAGCATTTCTGCAGAAAACTTATAATGATTTTATTAAATATCTTATATAGTGCTGATAGAATACTAAGTTATATAATTTCTAAGGTATATTTCATTTTTCATAAATAAGCATTACTTATTATTATTGACTTTTTTCAACTATGGAGTATCCTTATTATTTAAACAATTTCTGCATAGTTTTACCAAAAAAAAATTATTTATTTATTTTTTTATTAAAATATCTATATTGATATTTTAATTCTCTTAATGATATCAGTAATACTTATTTTGTATTCTCACTCTTATAATATTATTTCAAACCTTCCTTGTTACTCTCAATATACATTTTTCTATACTTTGGCATGTGGCTGTAAGTTTTTTTTCATGTGTCAAAGCATCAGCCAGGAAGTGAATCCAGAAACCTGGGACAATGGGAAGTGAACCCAGAAACCCAGGACAACTGCTAGTAAGATAGCTGTGCTGACTACTCAGCCACCAATGCTAAGTTTATATATATTCTGTTATTAAATATTGATTATCTCATAAATAAACACTGATGAAATACTTTGTTAAAAATATTTTTTCAAGTATATAGGCTATTTTGTTTTAATATTAAGTAATTTCTGTCAAAAGTACTTCATTCAAATTTTATCTTCACAAATGGCATCAGAATAGAAGTTCTGTTCTTGTTTATATTTTATTGTATACACTAAAGATTCAAATAATATTATGCTGGTATACTTATTTCTCACCAATGAAAGCAGGAATCTACATTTAGAAATGGACTTTGATTACTAACATATGCAATTACTACACAAGCATATTTCCTTGAATTCATAATTTAAAAATTTTTGATTCTCAGACTTTTATCCTTTTAATAAGCAAACAACAATTGATAGTGATTGTTAAATGTGTAACTGCACTGGTTATAGTTTTGACTTCTAACATATCATTGACAAAGACAGAAGCCAAAAATGTTATGGAGATAAGAAACTAAATGTTTTTCTTTTGGTAATCACTGATTTGCCAAGTTTTTATAAAGACTGGTAAAAAACTATTTGTATTTTTAACATATATATTGTATCGGTCACTTCTTCACTTCTTTTGATTACCAAGGGCACCACTAGGTCATTAACTATCTAGAAAATTTAATTTGTGGTGATCTAAAAATTAATAATGATGATGAATGTCACCAGCTAGACCCATGGAGAGAAAGAGATCTTTAACATTGTTCAGACAATTGAGAAAAGAATACAAAAACAAATGTTAGCCAAAATAATTTTAAATAATTTTAAAGTTTATTAAATTAAAAAAAATAAATCCCAGGCAAACAAAAATATAAAAGTTTGACTTAGATTTCTCAAGAAAATTTATCAGAGGGTGTACAAAAGTATTGAAAACATTAAACACCCTGGCAGATAAGTTCATTTACTCACTTAAGATTTAAAAAAGATTTACATCATCCTGCTAGCAATTTATATAAACTAATTTCAGTTTTCCTATTTAGAGATTTCAAAACAAAGCTTTCTTTGTAGGGAATACAATGAGACAATGCAGGCAAGTTTTCCTTAACCTGGAAAAAACATTGAGGCTAAGAATGTCATATGTCTGCAGAACAGCCCATAAATGACCACATTCAAGATCATCTATGTTGATTCCAATTCAAGAAAATAAAATAGAACAAGAAAAGATTATGATTTATGTAATCTTAAATAGAAGAAAATAAAATCTCAGATTTATGAAAAACAAAAAAATACACTTGATAAATCACTAGCAAAAAGATTTATGGTCTGCAGGAAACACAAACCAAGTTTATCTAAATTAATTACAGTTTAACAAAAAGGGACAGGTGAGTTAAAAGAAAATTACTAATATCTGCCCAAACATTTATCAAGGGTTAAATAGAAAACATGAAGTATATCAAATAGAAACTTACAATACACTCTTGGATAAATAAATTTAAAAATATAAAATCTTAAAAGTAAGACTCCAACACACACTATACATAAAATACATAATAAAATGCTTAAAGATATTTAAATTGAATATGAAAAACATTATAAAGGCAATTTTTTTTTAAGAATAAGCTGAGATTTTAACAAGATATTTAACTAGAGATTTAAGCTATGGTTTCAATATACAAAAGTTCTGTTACTTTTCAGACTTTGGAAAGTCCTTAGAGTTATTCCAGTGGAGTATGCAATGTTCAGGTTTACATACAGTTCCTTGTGAAGGTTTTGATTTACTTATATGTTTGGGAATCTAGAGGCAATCTTCGGATCAGTTCTGGACTAAGTTTTAGGTCATTTTTGAAGTCACATTTATAGAGCTCCAGGATTCATCTTTGAGTTATTTTGTACTGCATATGTGAAGATTTTTCATGGCATATATTTTTTGCATGGCAACTGGATGGCTGCTATTGTCACAGCAAATAGTAGTCAATTATTAACAGTCTGCAGAAATTCAACTTCAGCAATCCATGTTGAACAATTAAATCACCATCTGAATAAGAGTCACAATACAAAAAAGCATAAAAGGCAGAATAATAATAAGCAGAATGACTATAACAAGCAGAAAAAATAAATTGGCAGAATAATCAAAACTCAATAATCTGGGTCTATTTATGTAAACTGTTATTTCCCACCTAATCTTTAATTAGAAGTTTGACCAGGATAAATCTCTATTGCCTGCATAATCTTAATCTTAAAAAACCACCATCTGCCAGGGCTCTTATCTTATTCAAAACTAATTAAAAAAATAAATGCAAAAATAAGTCTCAGCTTTTAAAAATAGATTAAAATCAACAAAATAAAAAAGAAATCTGATTGCAATCAAAACTTTTTAAAATTAAAATGCTTTTTCAAAAAGATTAAAACTTTAAAGAGTAAAATCACAGCATTTAAAAATATAAATGAGTATATGTACTATAACATACAAAACTTTTAAATGGTTTTCTTTTTAAAACTTTATAAAAATAAGTTAGTTTTTATTTCATGATGGAACTTTTGAAGTGGATGAGCATCTGGTCCAATATATATAAATATTTTATAAACCAACATTCTTTACACAATTATAAAGATAAAAACAAAAAAATAATGTTTGTTTTATCAAAATTGTTGATTAATATATCTGTGTTTGCTGAAAATAATTGTCAGTGTTTTAATATATATATTTAAAAATGTCTTATTTATATACATGTACCAAAAATAAATAAATAAAATTTTTTCAGTTTTCACAAATTAAAGCCAGATCAATTAAGTTAAGAAATATAAATGCCAATCTATTTATTGGATTTTACAAATAGATTGGAATTGATACAAAAATTAGGCATAAATTACAAGCTTATTTAAATTATCTTTTTGGAAGCTGACATGGAATTTCTAAACATAATCCCCTCTTTTATTTGTGAAAGATAAATAAAAAAAATTTTTTCTTTACCTTTTGGTGTACTTAAGTGATGTGTGTATTTTTTATATACTTTTTTTCTGCTTTTTACTTTTATGTAGTTCCATAAGTTATGAAGAAAAACAGTTTAGATACAGTAGAATACCTTCATATGGAAGTATCATTAACAGTACTGAATCCTATATAAAATTTAAAAAATAATCACTCCCATGTTCCATTAAAATCATTAAGTGTTTCTCTCAGAAAAATCATAGTAGTTCTATGTCTTTAGAAGACAGTTTTCCATTATTATAACATATTAATGTTGGAATTATTTTTAATATCATAAATTTAATCATACTGCTATTATTGATTTTGTAATTGAAAAAAAAAACATTTGAAGAAATCAGTTTCTTATGAATCATTGACAAATATCAATCATCTTGATTCTATTGTTGTCTAAAGAAAATATTTATTTTAACAATCTTTTTTCCTTCTTAATTGCATTTCAGGTAAAACTCTTCAAATATTTTGATAATTATAAAATAAATATCAGATTTTTAATAAGCATATTTACCTTTGTCATATTAAAAAATAAACTTAAAATAAATAATAATTCATTCATTTGCTGAAGGAGGATTTACACTTAGTTGATGACATTTAAAATACATTGTTCTTATTTACAAGTCAGTTTTTAAATATTTAAAAAGGTCAAATATAATTTTTTAAAGTATTATTTATTTATAAGATTAAAAAAAATCAAGTCCAATTTATTGAGTTTTAGTATAAAATAAAGATTTTATATAGAACTTAAAAACTCTTATCAGGTGGAACAATAGAAAATTAAAGAGTAAAAAATTGTTTATGAACTTTAAAAAAGTGTATTATTATCAGAAATATATATGTATGAAATGTTTCAACTAAATCAGAATTTCTGGAATGACTGAAAATTGAGTTACTAGTTTTTTTCATATAGACAATTATAAAATAGTTTAAGTTAAAAAAAGCATATCAAAATAAGATCCCTACATTTTTATAATGAAACCATGAAGTGAGTAGATGAAGTTAAGATATATTTTTAATTATAGAAGAGAATAATAAAGTAATAAAAGAGAGATAGAAATATACAAATCAATTTATATGAGTATTTAAAGAGCAAGTAAAATAAATGATATAAGTTAATAGAGATAAAAATTTTGTTTAAAAAAGTATAATATATTTTTAACGAACCTATAACTACGAAATAAATAAATACATACTAGGCAAAAAAAGAGACAGACTATGAAATTATTTAACTTATTAAATATTTTCAGTTTTATGATTAATTATAAAAGTACTTGGCATTTGTTCACTTAGGAAATTAATATTCACTCCATGTTAATCACTACATGTGTGTTATTTAGTTATCTTAACAAAAACAAAGCTTTTATTTTTCTTGTCACATGGTGCTTAAAATTAATCTTAACTTACAATTGATTTTTTATTCTAAACATAATGGGAGTGGTTGTTTATATAAAGAGATGTAAATATCTGAACTACTAATTAAAAAAAAAAGTATTATTATTATATTTCTATATAAGAGTTAGTTGATTTCGTTATAGCTGAGTTCACATTTTTGAAATTAGTTACAAAAGCCTCCTCTTGATGACGTCAAATATATATTACACTAATTATTTACTTTGTATATAACACAGTTTTTTACGCACACACACAACCATGTATGTATGTAAAGTCTATATTGTAACAAAGATTTTAGACCCTCAATAAATGGAAGGATGTATGTTGGAAATCACAAAAAAAGACTGAAAACAAAATATTTCGATGACAGACCAAGCAGATATCATTAACATAACTGAAAAAATTAAAATACTAAAATAAAACTGGCATGGACATATTTCTAGAAGAGATAGTTTAGCTGAGCAATAGAAGTCTTAAATTGGATCCCAAGAGATTGTAAAAGATCTATAAAGATCATATATATAGATGAATGCAATAAAAAAGTTTATTGGTGTAATGTGGGGATTATAAGCTATGTGTAAAAAAAACTTGACTCATCATGGAAAGATCATTATCCTATAGTGGATTGAGAATGGTTGAAAGTAATGACGATGATGATTATAATGTATAACTACTAATTTCAATATATATATATGTTGTTTTTAAATATATAGAGAGACACTGCTATTTGTTTATAAGTTTATATTATAATTTATTTATGTTTTCAAAATATATATTTGGTAAAATTATTATCACAAAATACAAAATAAAATACAAAAAATAAAAACAAATGTGTATTCTGTTTTTCTTTTTTCATTTACGATTTTTCAAAATATATTTTTTGATCAATGAATACTTAAAACCAGTATTGTAATTGTCTAGAAAGCAAAACATTTAAGAAAACTTATTATAAAATCTAAATACGATATAAAAAAACAAACAACTTTTTAAATGTTTTTTTAATGCAAAATTCTCTATTAATTTACATACAACAAGGAATATATGTATATATTTATTCCAAACGACTAAAAGTCCACATAGCATGTAACAAATAAAAATATCTTATTTTCTTAATAGTGATAAAAATATTGTGCAATGTTTATGCTATTAAAGAAATAGATGGCTTCTAAAAAAAATATAATGATTTATTGATCAGGAGTTTATAAGAAGTTAAAGCATTGAGCTATAATTACTATAGATAGATTTCAACATGACCTACCAAACTTTTGTCACCAAATGGATCCATCAAATAACAATCCCACTTATGAGTGCTGAGGGTTTTCTCCCATCAAACTCAATATCTTTTAATAACAATAGATATAAGTCACTTATTGATTTGTGTTTCTACTCACCAATGTTACATCATTATTTTAATCTTGAACTCTGTCCATCTATAATCTCAGATCATGCTGCTCAGTTCATCACCCTCGACCTAACAAAAATACAGAATACAACAATAGCCCTCCAAAAGACTATGCGAATACTTCTTCCAGCACAAACAACTGAATTCCTATATTCAGAAACATATATAATGCTCCAAAAACTTCAAAACATGTCACTTGATCCAGTACAAAAGTATATAGCATTCACCAATATACTTTCTTTCAACATCAATCATATTACCTGCAACTCAACACCCCCCACCAGATTATTAGCATTGGCAGATGAACTACATAAAAGAATAACCATTTCCAGACCAACTACAGATAATCAAACACAAATTAAAAAACTTACAGAAATGTACAACAATACATGCAATACACTAAAGCAATATGTAGCAATAAAAAAGAAAAAAATATGCCTTACACAACAACATACTTGGACCAGAGCATACATACGGTGGGCATTGGGATACCCATCCACAGTCAGAGTGCCTATGGCACTTGAAATAGATGGTTCTATAACAGCTGGACATAACATGATAAACCCAATATATCAACACTTTAAAAAAAACTGCAAAAACAAAGTGTGTACATACCAAATGAAGACATATTTGGAGACCCTGAAACAGACACACCAATAACAACAACTGACATTGTATTTCAACTTGCAACAATAACAAACACATGTCACCCAGGACCACAAGGAATTCCCAAATTTGTGTTCAAACATCTTAGTCACTTCACAGCAAAATACCTGTGCGATCTAGCCAATTACATATCCCAAAAAATTTACAACATACAAAGTCTATACCCAATTGCAATGGTTCCATTTAACAAAAAACCAACAGCAATATCATCTTTATCTAATCTACGACCAATTTCAATGGGACCTTTAGGAATAAAAATTCTTGAAAGAGTGATAAAGGAAAAAATAGAACAACACATACTCCCTGTGTTATCATCAGCACAATATGCCAAAAAAGGATCATCCATTGGCCAGGGTGCCTTAATGTACAAAACAATTATTGAAGTAGTAAAAAAAGAAAGAAATATGCACCAATTATAGTTCAACTAGACATTGAGGCAGCTTTTGACTCAGTGCCTATAGCCAAATTATTAGACGTGCTGAAAAAAACAACAACACCTCCATCCCTACTATATATAATAGCAAATCTGCTACTCAGCCGTGAAATTCACATCACATTGAATGGAAAAAAATCACCAGCCTTCAGACCGAGTCAATCCATCCCACAAGGATCCCCCCTAAGTGCCTTGCTCTTTACAATATATATAAATCCTCTATTAATAGAGATACAGAAAAAAATAAAAGGCATTCAAATTCCAAACACTGCTTTAAATATATCATGCATAGCCTATATGGACGATGTAACCGTTTTCCTCCCCTCTAAAAAGAACCTCCCCATATTACAAGAGATAATCAAGAATTATACCTCAAATTTTAATTTAAAAATTAACACAAATAAAACTGCTGCATGGTCAATATACACAGGCAAGCACTGTACAGAGATGTTTAATGGTAAACCATCTGCTTTCCTTGGTTTCCCATTCTACCTTGGAACCAATGGAATGAGGCAAAAAATTCAAAATAAATTAAAAATAGATGCTGAAAAAATCACAGCCTCACTTGAAAAGTCATACCTGTCAATATATGCAAAGGTAGCACTATTTAATCAACTGATAACTACAAAAATTACATACTATACACCTATAATCAAATTTGCAAAAACATTCATATCTAAAATCTCGTCAATCTGTAACAAACTAATATGGAAGAGAAAGACAGTGGCAATCTCTTTAAAAAATCTGAGCAGACCACCACATAGCAATGGACTTGGACTCCATACAATCAATGTTTTTTACACACAGAAATCAGTAAATCTAATAACAGCAACCATAAAAAGATTTCCAGACCTGGAGTGTGTAATCAGTATAATACCCACAGACAGACCACCCCCTTCATATGGATATCTATCCACACTGATTGAAGAACTCAAGCCAATATACAACAAAATATCACTCAATAATGACAACAAGTATACATACTGGGACATTTACAATATACTACATCCCAACCAGACACCCAATCTACATCCATCAGTTCTTGGAATAGACAACAGGCAGCTACTGCAACAATTCAGAAAATGGTCATTAGAACCAAAATTATTCGATTTTCTACTTAAGCTACCCACAACCCATTTCCTTAGATTTCGTAGATTCTATACCAATATAGACCCCATGTGCGGACTATGTCATAGAGAAGAAGAGACAAAGATCATTTTCTTCATTCCTGCAGTGCCCTAGAAACAATACGTCCAAATGTTTACCACATACAGAAAGGCTATCATTTCAATAGATGAAATAATAAATACATTTAAAAAAGGCAATAACTGTATTCGTGAAACATACAGTTTATCTACTGGTACCAGATGATTTGCACTTGAATAACTCGACGCACAGCAACATATTAATAAAATAGAATGTTAAGAAAAGAGACAGACCACTCAAAGATATATTTGAGACATGGTCACACTGAAAAGAGATCCAGTCTATGAAATATAAAGACAATAAGATAGATGATGACATTTTCAACATAGATTTTTAATTTAAAAAAAATAAATAAGATAGATGAGAAATTTAAAAAAAAGAAAAAAAGGAAAAAAGTAAGTATTATGAAGTTGATTGTTATTAAAAATAATATAATTTTTAAAAGTGGAAACATACTATAGATTGATCTACAGGGTTGCAATTTGCTATTGCACTAAATCACACAGAGCACATAGTGACATTTATGGTTACTGATAGATGTTATTGTTTTTTTTATATAAATGAACATGTATAACTGAAAAATTAATTACCCAGGACTGAAAGAACCACAGTGACAAATTATCTTTGATATAAGAAACATGAACTCTTGAGGTTATCATTTTATCATTGAGATTAATTGCACAGGACAAAATTAGAAAAGGCTGTTGAATCTCTTATTTTAATTAATATATTGTAATGGTCAGATTTGTCCAATTACATAACAAAATCCAGAATCCAGGTAAAATACACCAAAGCCAACTGAAATGGGATGGTGAGATCCCGAATCTGACCAAGCTTGAACTCATTCATCAGTACTCCATGATTTAACACCTTATGAATAACATTTCTGAGGTTACACATGTGTCTCAATTTCTTCTGTGAGCTGACTCTAAACTGGGAAAACATAAGACTCAGAAAAGGACTAACAGTTTAACTAAAGGATTAAAATGAACTACCTAACACATTAATTAACTTAAAACTAAGGTTAATATCAATGATTAACTATAATGCATATCATACATATATAAAATAATAAAGAATTAAAATTAGATTGTGAGCAAGAAACATATGAAACAAGTTTTATATTTTAAATAGATTTATTAAAACAATAAATCAAACAAAAATGACAATACTTATAGAGTATTAAATATGTGGCATCAATGCATGTGGGCATTCTATATTGGATGAGACAAAATTAGTACAGTGATCTGATCTTAACATTTATATAGGTGTGTGTGTGTGGGTGGTTAATAAGATTTATGCCTATATTTAATATGCCAATCCTTATGGTGTGCTAATTTTGCAAGTGCATATTCTAGCCTAAGCAAGCTTGGTTTAGCTGGTTTCAAGCTTATTTTAACCCTTTTCCCACCTCTTACAAGGCCTCTCATCGACATCTGACGTCACTCTAACTCTGCCAGTTCTTATGCTAAAATATTCGTTGACAGGTATTGATTAGGTTTTTAAAAGTTCTGTAAGATGGTGCCCTCTTCCGAATTATTTTACAAGTAAAAAATAAAAAAAAAACACATTTAAATCTAAACAAAGAAAGAACATTGTCAGCTGAAAAAGACATTCTGATTGGCTGGAAAGAACAAAAAAACCGCCTGATCAAAGAAAATAAAGAAAAACGCTGAGATTTTCATTTCGAATGCAATTTAAGTATTAAAAAAATATAATTTGAGAAATTAAACTAGTTTTTTTAAAAATATACCAAAAAAAAACAAAATTATTTTCGAAAAATATTGAAGATTTTAGTAAAAATATTTAAGATTTAGCAAAAAGAAATCTTTACTTTTTGATATCGTAAAATTGAAAAAAAGCATTTGCGTCAGCACTTTTTCGTTTAGACATTCGCTTTATATTTGCCAAAATTGAATATATTTTATAATAAATAAATAGCAATTTATTTTTGAAAGAACTTTCGTTCTCTTTCATAACCTGAAAAATTAGTAATATACTTTTTATAAACGTATCTGAGTTGAATTTAATATTATAGGCGAATATGTTTTAACAATAGGCTTTGTCTTCAGTTTGTGAGTTGGCCAATTAAAAGATTTGATTTTTACCTCATACAACCAATAATATAATTAGTGGTTTAAGGGTTAAAATACATTTATAATCTTATTTAATTATAAATATTACGTGAACAAACCAGCATGTTCGAGCAAAATGGAAAATATTATTGATAGCTTTAGTTGTCAATAATACCCACTATCAGATCAAGCTATCCAATGTATAACATGATCACATTTCCAGATTGTGACCCACCTTGGCTGCTAGATTCAAACCCCTACTATCCAAACACTTTATTTGTTTCAGAGTAAACCCCGGGCACCAGCTAGTCTAATACTAACGTGTTTGGACAGTAGGTCCATAATCTAGTGCTCGAAAAATCCCTTAACTAGTAATCAATAACAAAATATTGTTTCACTTAAATAGTGGTAAAAGAATTGACCGACAAATAAAGATTTAAGTTTATAAAGATGATTTATTTTAATTAACATTGATTAACTAATTTTAATATTTTATCAATCTAATATAACACATGCACATTTTAAATTAACACACTGTAATATATTATGAGAAAGCATTAATAATATTTGAAATACAAAATACAATGAAATCAATATATGAACACATGAACACTCACAACATTTTAAACACACATATTAACAGTCCATTTATGTATGCTATAGAGTTCTTAAACTTGGTTCTTGGAGCTTTACAAATGCATGGCTACTTTAGAAATAAGAAAAATGTTTAACTAGGATTTTGAACATGGATACATCTTGCTATTTGCTGCTTCTAATGAAGTATTTCTAACTGGTTAGATTTGAAGTTTCCTTGTGGAGATTTGATGCTGATCATTCCAAGGCATTTTCTTTAAGACAATTACATATTGAGCAGTTTCAGGTTGTTACACAGGCATCACTTTTATCTGGTAGTTGGCTGTTTTATTGGACTTAGGGCTGGAGAAAGTCATATGTTTTTCCAAAGTTTTAACACTGCAATCTGATATAACTCAACTGATAGATTGTACTGCTGTTATCTCAACACCACTAACTTGACTTTAACACAACTCAAACTTGACCAACTGTTCAATAACAAATTGGCTATTTATACACATGATGTGTTGTCATTTTTGATATCCTGTGGCAATATCTGTTGTCAAAATTCCTTTGATAATCTTTAATTACGTGTTTTTGAAGTTCGTTTAATTAGTAGCCATGCAAATGTGTTGTTTTTATATCTTTAATTAGTAGCCATCACTGTGTTTTTAAATATATGTTTTCCTTTATTTCATTTTAATATTTACTTTCATGTGTTTTTTTTTCAATATGATTTTAACATGCACATACACATGCATTTATTATATATTTTATTAACAAGTTTACATTTACACACATGTATAATTTATTCTAATAAACTCGAATGAAAAGAGATTTATATTTTTAGAAATTACATTACATTTTAACTGATAATAATAAGAAAAAAAAAACTTTAAATTCTTTTATAAACCTTTTAGTTTGTTTTTAGAGCAACCCTCTCTCCCCTTTTAATTAATTAATTGTAACTCTTATTTCGAGAACTCTTAAACTTTTAATTTTACATTTCTTTTACAAAATATTTTTATTTTAATAATTTTTTTTAAACAAAATTTTTATGTGCCAACACAATATTGGTACTATATATATATATATATATGTGTGTGTGTGTGAGTGTGAGTGTGTGTGTGTGGGTGTGTTAAATTGTGAACTAATAAATAAGCTCAAAGATGATGCAGATTCAGCCTAGTAACAAAAGATACAGGGTTCAGACTAATGCTGAACAGTTATTTAATAAGAGGAAATAACTGGTTGCTTTTAGGTCCATATATGCACACTATGGCACAAACAAAATATTAACCTTTTCATTGTTCAAAACACCTATTGGCCAAGTAATTAAAGTTTTAAACTTTTGATTGGACAATTATAAAATCAGCAGTAAAATATATTCATCTTTTAATTTTATATTCATTTTAGTTTTGTTTGTAAAAAGCAAATTAATAATATATCAGATTATGAAAGTGAATGAAAGTTTTTTAAAAATAAATTTTTATTTACAATTATAAAAATATTTTATAGTGGAGAAACTAAAAAGAACATTCATAACCTATTAGAAAATGTTGTGTATGTCATTAATTTTCTTTCTCAATTTATGTCCATGTAAAAGTAAATAATTTTTACTAAAATCTTAACTATTTTTTTAAAATAATTTTATTTTCAGAATATTTTATCAAAATAATTTATAATATGTAAAAAAATACTAAAAATATACTGTAAAACATTCATTTTTGGTTTCAAAATCAAAACAAAGGAGTTGGAGTGTTGAAAATTGTTGACCAGTGCTCTCTCTTGTTCAATATGAGCAACAATCAATCAGCACCTAGGAAAGTACATCTTTTCCCATTGTTAAGACTTTAAAATTAAATATTGTTGATTTTTTACTTGTAAAATAATTCTAGAGAGGCAGAATCTTATGGTACATTTTAAGCTTTAAAAAATGAATGTAAATTCACTACAATAACATAAAAACTACTGGTTGTAGAGTGAGTTAAAGCCATGTTTGTCAAAATATGTAGACTCCAGTTAACAGGTTAATAAGCAAGATTGCCATGTGAATGTCTAATTATTTATGGGTTTCTGCATTCAATGCATGGTACCCTAAGACCAAATGGCTTGCTATTAATAAACATAAATAGATCAGGGAACTCAGATAGGCTACTCAATTGTCCTGGATCTCTAACTCCAATAATATACTTGGTGCTTTTATCTGAAGTAAATGAATGGGAGGGGGTGGTCTCCACTGTAAGGCCATTAAAAGGTGCAGTGAGATATTATGCATTATTGTACTTTGTAAAAACACACCCACAATGCATAAACAAATTCAAATATGTATGTTTAAAATTAAATGTTTCTAAAACAGATAGTTTCTATTTGCTTTGCTAACAGTAAATAGCATTATAATTTATGCTAACTCAAAAGGGCTAAAACTAAATTATTATCTAGTTTAAAATACTGTGTCTGCATTTTTAATTATTGATAATGGAAGAGGAACTATATTCAATGGCAATTAAGAAGATGTTAATAAATATACTTTATCACTATCACTAAGATTAATCTATTATTTCTGAATAATAGATGTTAAAAATTCCAAAGTATAAATTTGACTAAGCAAACTATAAATAACAGAATATGATGGAAATCTAACTCAATCAATAATAATGAGCATGTATCACTCAGTTGTTATCTGATGTAATAGGAATTCAAAACAGTGCTATGTTAAGCCAAACAGCATTATTAAAATATTAAAACCAAGATCTTAATAATCAGATCTCCATTAAAAGTTTATTAAAAATTAGTGTTTGCTGTTTCAAAATACTTGGCATATTATAACGTATATAAAATAAATTTTAGATAAATGTGTAAAACAAGATATAGGCATAACCAGAGTACTAAAGAGATTTAGATAAGTAATTGATTACAGTTATTATAATTTAGAATCATTTAAAGAAGTAAAATTAATTTTTACAGATGGTTTAAGGCAAGTTTATACAGTAATGCATTACATTATTTTAAACAGAATTTTAAGAATTTAAATAGTGAATATTCAATTTACATTTTATAAGCTAGATTAATTATTAAGGATTACAAATTTGGAGTTTTATTAAGAGCTGTGTGTTTTTAGGAAGAATATTACCAATCTTCTTTGTAGCAGCTGGCACTTCAGGCACATCAGATGGTAGATGTAGTGACACTCTTCTCTAGATAGGTGGTATGGTTTAAGATGTCTTCCTTTTATGGAAGGCTGTTGCTGAAAAGTCTCCCCTCTCTATGATGACCATTGTGTCATATAGAATGGGGTTCAAGATCACAATCTTTCCACAGGAAAATGGCAAATCTATAGCCTCCTACTCTGCCATTTCAAAATAAGAACAGGTATGGATTCTGGTAGCAATGCTTTTGAAAATTTACAGAATAAGATTCAGGGTATAAAAATATAAACTATTTATATGATTTTCAGATCCTATAATATTTTGTCAACAAAATGGATTTACAGCTGGTAAATCCATTAGCATCTAATTGCTATCTTATACTTTAATTTACTAAATTTATTTAACTTTTTGTTTAAATTTTAAGCCTGGATTTAATTATAACTTTAATATGAAACAATACTATACATGATTCTATTTTGATAAAAAATTTTAGTAGATGATGTGGTCAAGTTGATATCAACTTCTGGAAATCATGAAAATATGATTTTTTGCCCATTATGATTTATCATCTCTTTGGTTTTTAGATAGCCAAAGGCTCTTTTATTATTGTCTTGTAAAATCTATTCATCTTATTTGTAATCAGATTCCTCACTTTTTATTACAAAGCTATCCATTTTTAATAAAATAATTTAATTACCCTGTGATATATGAGTAAAATAGAACAACTTCAACCTAATCATTTCTGCTTCAAACAAAAAGTCAAACCTACTCTAATCAAATATTTAGTGTTTACTTTGTTTGTTGACTTTCTAGTTGTAGAATTTTTGTTTCTCAAAATATTTATTAAAACATTAAAAATACATGAGCACCATGAACAATAAATTGACAATGTACATTCATTATTAGTTTGTAAAAGTCATATTAGACACAATATTGATTAATTAATTAGGAAATAATGCATAGATACTAGGTCAAAGGTTTACAAATTGAAAGATGGACAATGATTAGCAAATGAAACTATAAAACTAGTTAACAGCCACCATGCTTGTTAGCGACAATTCAGATAGACTATATTACATAAATTCAGTATTGATATAGATGTGAGTAATCAGATGCATCAGCTTATAAGTCAGTGACTCTAGTTGAAGTCTGATTCATGATATTATTCAAAGAAGGAATCACTTTATTATAAGTATAATCCATTAGAGACAATGTGATAGTATCCAAATGATTTACTACAAAGTTACCCTGAGTTGATCTGGACAAATAAATAATCAGGATAAAAAAGTTTATGTGATATTTATCTGATCCCATGTATCAACAAACCTGCCCTTCAAAGTAAGGAGCTGATTTCAAGACTTAATTTTAGCTAACTTGTTCATGATGTAATTTCCTCTTGGAAGCATGATGGATTGGACATTTTTCTACACTGGGCAGTCCACAAGGCATGGATGATGAACAGTGAGAGTCTGATTACTAGTATAGATCTGGTTTTCATATTAACTCTCATTGAGATGGCAAGATAATAATTAATTTTGATGTTATGGAAAATGAAACATTTTGAGATAGAGATGTCTCTGCAAGAAAGAATTAAATGCTCAAAAGTCTCTTTATGCCTCTAACAGAGTTGGAACAAAGGATTGATCTTTGTCACCCCCCTTTTATAAGCAAAAAACCAACTAGTGCTGATTGAATTAAGATTGATTTTAATAGCAAAGTCCAGATATTTAGGTTCCATGGACTAATACTTGAAAAGGGAATTCTATCATTGGTCAACCCCAAATGCGGCAGAAAGGAATTTATTATTGGGTGCATGAGATTATATGCCTTCCAGATTTTAATCCTTTTATTGAAGGTGCCACTAATAATTACCATATGTTGTTTGATAAGGTCAATTGATGCATCAAGTATATTTTTAGACTGAAAAGGAGATCTATCAATAAGCTGAACCAGCAATGTAATTTGTGCTTATCCAAATATGTGAACCATCATAGAGATATAGTAAACATTTTTTTTGTACAAGAGTGGCTTGTATTGAATGAAATGACAAGCTATTCTATTTTTTGTGATGCTGCATTGCTCACATGCTAATAGCAGCTACTTTCCCTCCCCAGAACAAACAAGCAGCAAGTATATTGATTCTGTGAATAAATGTTTTTGCAACTGTCATTATAGGAAGATAACAGCTAATTTTGATCATGATTTTAATGTTGAGAATCATGATCTTTGCATGGAAAAACAGATAAACTTTTGATAATCTCTAGATTAAGCAATCCATGGCATAAATGATATCCTTCTGAATATCTCTTGACATTTGAGAATGAGATTTAGATATGGCAAACCCTAAGAATTTTTGAGGATCTGCCTTAAATCTGGTATTGTATCTCTGCCCTGTATAAATGTTCCAAATGGCAGATTTTGAAGAACTAATAGTGAGCCCATATTTGTCAGAATATTGGCTTATTATAGCATATAATTTAGATAAGTAGATGGATGAAGGCAAGAATATAAGCACATCATCCATAAAAGCAATGATATTGATGTGTTTGGCCAATCTGGGAATATATATTCCCAGTAATTGATTATCAATGGTTTGCAGTAGAGGATTAATATAGGAAATGAATAAGAGAAGAGCCCTGTGTAAGGAAGACATCTGGTGACAAATGTGATGATAGATTACCATCCAGTGAAAGTACTATCTCTTTATCAGCAGATTCTCAATCATTTGGATAATGGATTTGCGGAGGCGATGACTTGGTAGAGTTTGGAGAAGGATGCTAATATTAACAGAATCAAAGGGTTCATTAATATCCAGCTGGACAGCAATAGCAGCCCATTTTCTGTGATATTTTACAGTGTTGATCAAGATTTTAGTTTGACCTATGGTCAGGATAGGAGATGAGTAGTTGTAGAATTTTGATGTTGAATATTGAATATTTAGTAGTTTTGTGGTACACTAAAAATAAAAAGTGAATAAGTCTTACTGTGAATTGTTGGTAGATTATTAAAAAAAATTAGAAATTCCGAAATTTTATTTATAATCATTCAGAATAATACGTTTTCATTACTTTTAATGGAAAAAAAAATATAAACCTGACATATTATAAACACACACATACATATTATTGATATGAACATTTTTATGGATAAATATGTCTGTTTTTTTCATATTTTTTTTTACTCACAGAACCCAGAAACATTATACTTATGTATGCATATGGTTGCAATATACCTTTACTTTTGAAAGATGTAATAATTGTATTTTAACATTTAAAATTTTTGTTGTAATTTGCTTTAATAGGCGTCAGATTTAGGAAAAAACAGAGATTCGTTTAAAAAAACAAATTAGTTGTAATGGACAATACATGGATTTTATTCTCCACTGCATTATAAGTTTCTTTTAAATTATAACTTTTAAAACATTTTACTTTATATATATATATTGTAAAATATATACTTTTAGTAAAGCAAGAAAATGTTAAATAATAGTTTTCAAGAATGGATATATTGATTTTTGATAACATTTAAATTCAATATCTGGGTTTAAAATAGCACGTTAATCTTTGTATTTAATATAAATTATTCTTAATAGTCATGAAATATATATTTAAAGTATATAAACATCGTTAAGTGCATATAGAAATTGCATTACTTGTAAATTGAATATTACATTATATATATATAATCTAATAACATTATTTATTCATATCTTGTCTTTTAACGTTTAATCTTGTGTTAAGATTTGTAGAGGTCCCTACTGTCGCATCTAGGTGCATAGTCTTAAAGTTATAGCCTTATTATATATTACTTATATTTTTTATTTATAAATTTATTAAACGCACATTGATTACACAAGTAATATTTACTGAGGCTATAACCTCGATAATATGCGTGTAAAAATGCGATAGTAGGGACCTCTACAGGTGTTTTAACCACAAGCTTATGCCCCTCTTTTCTTCCATAGCGTAAGCTTGTGGTTAAAACACCTGTAGAGGTCTCTACTATCGCATTATTACACGCATATTATCGAGGTTATAGCCTCAGTAAATATTACTTATATCTTTTATATAAATTTATAGAAACTTACAAACTCATATATGGCAATGTTTAATGAAAAAAGTCAACCTACCTTCAGCATAATATTTATTTTTGTGAATCAGATATGATGCCATCATTTGCTAGAGAGACCAGTTGATATTACATCAAACATAACTTAATTCCTATTTAAATAGACTCACAATACACAATTTGATGTTAATGTCTGAATAAAGAATTCTTTTGTATTGATATAATGTTAATTGTCAAAGGAAACCTTATAATTCAGTGCATTTTAAAATAACCTTGGCTTCAAATAAATATTTTCAGTATATAAATACTAATTAATTAATTATCACATAAATATTTAATCTATTAATGTAATTTATTTAAAACTTCTATACTTATATAAGGCTAAAACCTCAGTACATGCACCTTGAGTTATTTAAAGAAACTTACAGTCTTTTATATGACAACATTTGATAAAAAAAATCAACTAAACTTGTTGCAGAATACATGGTTCTATTAATCTAACCTGACTTCACCAGCTGCTCAGGAGACTACTTGAGATCACATCAAATATAGAAACTCTGTTTTTATTTCAAGACACAATAATCAATTTGATATTAAATTTTGAATGTGAATTTTATTGATAATTTAATTAAAGTCTTCTTTGCAACAGCTTAATGTTACTTGATATGACTTCAAATAAACATTTTAAATATCTAAATATTAATCACTTAATTAATGTTTTTTTATTTATACCATCTACAAAAATTTGTAGAAACTTAAGGGTATTATATTCAGCTGTATATAATAAAAAATAAACTAGCATTATTTGTTCCAGTGCTAATAAAGTAACATAAATTAAATTATAATGATGGTGTAATTAAGATTTAATTTCCCTACCAGCTTAAGTAGAAAATCAAATTTAAATTTTTCAAAACATGTTTAAAGTCTTATTTTCAATGTTAGTTATGACAATTTATATCAGTAAACAAAACATAACAATTAATACATGATCAATTCAGCTTTCAATATATTCTCATAATCATGTAAACATTTTTTTTTTTAAAAAAAGTTCATCCAATTACAAGAAAGCTAAACCTCTTACCTTGTATCCCTTACCCTTTGTCAGGCAGTTCTTTTTCTTTTTTAACTAGTTTTCTGAAATGGGTTGCTTTACCCCTCTTGTCTTTTTTCTATTTATAATTTTTTATCTTCTCCCTTTCACATTCTGTTTTATTTTTTATACCACATATCTTAAGACCCTTTTGCTGGGCAAAACACATTTCTACAGTTTTTTTTATTGTTTTAAATAAGATTGGTCTACAAATAGCTTTTATTTCTGTTTTAGAGTCATATTCCTTAGTCTGTCTCCTAACTCTTTTATTTGTTTTAAATCCAAGTTCAAAACGAACAGTTACTTTAGTCAACTCATTTTTAGTCTCTTGTAGAAATACTTTTACAATATTTTATGTCTTTAACTTATACATTTCTCTGTCTCTTGATCTGCCTTTTCTAAATTTTCCACCAGACTATCTATCTGTATCCAATCTCTGCTTATTTCTATATTTAATTCCACCCTATCTGTTCTAACATTATCTTGTTTTAATTCATCTTTCACTTTTATCATATCTTCTTTTACTATTTCAACTTCCTGAATTTCTTTACTCAGATCTCTTTCTATAGTTTCTATAGCTTCCTGATTTCTTTCAACTTTTCCCATTATTTCTTGTCTCATTCCCTTTATTTGTTTTATCTTTCAGCTTTAAATTCCTCCAACATTGCCTGATGACTGTGTTTCATTTCCATTAACTCTTGTTTTATTTCTTTATTTTCTTCCACCATTACCTTCTGATTCTGTTTGTATTCTCTACTTTCTTGATGCATTTCTCTCATTATATCCATCATCATCTTCTCTTCATCTGGGTCTTTGACTCTTCTCTTTCCTTTTCCACCATTTGGGGATTTTTGAAAGAAACTGGGCTTTCTTCCAATACTACCTCCCCATCAATTTATAGATGGCTTCCATTTTTGCAAATATGACTAAATCCACTATTTTTACATTTCTTAACTTATTTTCAGTTTGAAACAAAAACATAACTTCTTAATATTTATTTATTTAACTATTTTTCTTTTGTTTAAAAAAATGCAAAAAAAATGCTATTTCACTGTTTATTTATTTTTATCATATTAAAAAGATGAACCCCTTATTTTTAACTTCCCCAACAATACATACCAACTAGAACAAACTGATCCATAATAACTAAATCTTGATCTCCTATACCAGAAATATTTTTCAACTGTCTGAACAAAATATCACATGGTTTTAAATTTGAAGCCCCATGTTGGCAGTACTAAAATTTCACTCTTTATTGTACCAGTCACTTCAATCTTCTCTTGATTACTGAGAGTGCCACTAGGTCACTAATGACCTAGAAAATTTAATTTATGGTGATCAAGAGATAATGATGTTGATGAATGTTGCCAGCTAAACTGAGGGAGAGAAAGATATCTTTAACATTATTCAGACAATTGAGAAAATACTAAGAGACAAATGTCAGCCCAAAATAATTTAAAATAATTTCTTAGTTTATTAAACTGAAAAAAAAAAATTTTGAGCAAACAAAGCATAAAAGTTTGACCTAGATTCTTTTAATGTATTTATCAGAGATGGTACATGAGTATTAACACATTAAACACCCTCATAGATATGTATGTTTCTCACCTAAGGTTTAAAAAGGGAATTTATAATATCTTCTTACCAGCAATTTATAAAAACTAATTCTAGCTTTTCCATTTAGAAATTGCAAAACAAAAGCAGTTTTACAGGAAGTACAATGAAACAGTGCAGGTGAGCTTTCCTTGGCCCAGAATAAAGCATCAAGATCAAGAATATCATATGTCTGGAGAACATCTCATGATTAATCATGTTCAAGATTAGCAAGGTTAATTCCAATACAAGAAAAGAAAAGAAAGTGAGAAAAGGTAACAATTTTGCATAATCTTAAATAGAAGAAAACAAAATCTCCAATTTAGAAAAAAATAGAACAATATATGTAATAAACCACCAGCCAAAAGATTTGTGGTCTGCAGGAAAATACAAACGAAGCTTAATTAAACTAATTATAATAAAAGGAACAGATGAGTTAAAAGAAAATTATGACTGCCCGCCAAAGCATTTATCACAGGTTAGTAATATAAAAAAAACTAAGCATATAAAAATAGAAACTCACAATATATTCCTGGATAAATAAATATGGAATCTTCAAATTAAGAAACCAATACATATTCTAAATCCAATAATCAGAAAATACATAAAATAATTAAAATATTGAAAGAAAATACACAACTTATACTAAAGACTGGTTGCTTTAAAGATTAAGGTGAAACTTTAATAGAGATTTAAACCCTTGTTAGAATATAAATATATGTTACCTTGAGGCCTAATGTAAAGTCCATCAGATTTTCTCCAGTGGGGGGTTTAAAATTCTTTCTAATTCTTGTACATCATAAATGCTTTTTATTTCTATCTCTTTGATAAGGAGTATGGAAGCAAGCTTTGTGTCAGTTCTTATTTAGGCTTCTAAGACATGATTATGAAGGAACAACTTGGGATCCAGTGTCCATCTTTGAGTTGATTTAGCACTGCATGCTGTAGAAAAAATTCCATGTTGTGTAATTTTAGAATTCTTCAGAAAGGATCACTATTTAGCAAATAAAAGTTAGCAATCTGATTTCTTCAGAATTTCTGATCAGCAGATAGTAGAAAGGTAATATTAGCAACAGTGATCTCCAAACATGGACAGAAATCTTTTAAAAATCAGGCAGCACATCAATTCAAATAAGGATCACAAGTAGCATACTAAGAAGTTGAATCACTTTTTATAACCAGCAGAATAATAATGGTAAGCTGAATATAATGTCTAAAATCCCAGGGCTATTTATGTGCACTGTTATCTTCCATGTCATCTTTAATTAGAAGTTTTTGTCCAGGTCAAATCTCTATCTTAGATTTAATCTTAATTAAAACATCTGACCAAGGCTTCTACCCTATCCAAAATTAATTTTAAAAAAATAAATGAAAAATTTAAGTCTCAGCTTTTTTTAAAAAAAATAAATTAAAAATAGATTACAATCAAATGTAAAAGAACCAGGAATGCAATCAAAACTTTCAAAATTAAAATGCTTTTTCTAAAAGATTAAAACTTTTAAATTATGATTTTTTTTTTAAAAAAAAATAGATATTAAGCAAAAATCTTTTGAAAATAAAAATCATAGAATTTTAACATATAAACAAGTATGTGTGTTATTGCATATATTCTTAATATCTAAAAAAATAATATATAAAACTTTTAAATAGTTTTTTTTTAAAAACTTTATAAAAATGAAAGTTAGTTTTAATTTTGTGATGAAACTTTTGAAGTGAATAAAGCATCCAGTTCAATATTTATAAGTTTATGTAGTTCAAATATTTATTCTTAAGATCAATAAAATATTAATAAAGTTGTCTTCTTTAATTCTTCTTTTTCATAAAGCATTTTTAACATGTAAAATTAAATATTTTATTCAAAGAAAAAATAATTACAATTAATAGAGTGATTCCATTATTTTGCAATTTTTATATAACATTTTATGTTCCTGCATTCTTTAAATAAAGCACATTAGTTGGATTAACACATATATGGTTGGCCACATGCACATACTACTCTATATAACATAAAATACTTATTAAACTTTAATTTTAAAATCTTTATTATTAATAATTATTCTAAAAATATATGGAAATTATTAATGAACCCTTTTATTTTTATCCACTTTAAAATATAAAGAAATCTATTTTTAAAAAAATGTCCCCTAAAAGCTATCAATTGCTGACAGCATTTGTCACTGTTACTATTACTAATTAATTTGTATTTTATATATTCATTATAAAGATGTTTTAAATTTTAATTATATTTTTCATGAAGAAATGGATCCACTAATAAAAAAAATTATATGGGTACTTGTCAAAATTTCAATTCTGATGACAAGTATTTTTTGCTGGCAGAGATGCAGTTTCAGCTTCCTTATTTTGGATGGAATTTAATAAAAATAAGTATGGACTTTTTTATTTAATTATAGTTACTATTTATTAATAATTTTTTATTAAATATAAGTTTGATAATATATGAATTTAAGCATTTATTTTATCACCAATATAAAAAAAAACAACTCAAAGCTTTTATTTTATTTGAAAACATTTTAAAATATATTTAAATTTTGAAATATAAAATGTATATAAATGTGATAAAAATATATTTTTAAAAAGCACATTAAGAAATTGATCTAAATGTCTATTATCAAACTCACAAAAATACTTTATTTTAAAATTGCATTATTATTATTTATAAGTGTCATGCTGACCTCTTGACCACCAATGCAAAACAAAAAAAATTGCATTATTTAGGTAGAATAATGATGAAAAAAACGAATAATAATATCATGTATAATAGCATGTATATAAAACCAACTTTATCTGGTTGAATACAAATATGCTTTAATTAAAGAAAATAACATAAATGTGATGAAATGTTATATAGAAAATTAGAAAATAAGAGAAGTGTAAAGGATTTATCAAATCGTTTTTTTCCTAATAAAGTATTTGTTTTACATATTAAAAATGATGCATAAAAACGAATCAAGAAAAGCTATATTATTCATAATTTATAAAATTATACAAATAAATAATTAGCATATGTAATGGTACATATGAAGAGTGACCTGATGATGGAAATCATCATCATTCCAAATATTACAATCTTAATTAACATTGTCAATGATTAGTCATCAACAAATTAGTATTAGGTCAACAAAGAATAAAAATAAGTATTTATAACAATTATAATTTACATCAGCAGCATTAAACAAGAATTATCAATACTCTGGTGTCTGGATTCAAAATAGATATATTATAAAATAAGCTAATCATTTTTTAGCCAGTGCCAAACTTGTAGCATAATGTAAAACATTCATCTGGATATACACTCTTAAGTATTAAAGAAACTGTCATAAAAAATAATGCTGAGATTCTGATATATACTGATCATATTAATGCTCTGGCTGTGTGGCATCATGAGTGCACAGGCCAATTATAAACTAATTTCTAATCTGTATAAACAATAAAGGGCAGTTAATAAACTTTATAGATTATTTTGACCTTTGAACCATTCAAAGAATTACCTGAATGTTCAAACATAAACCTAGATTTCCACACATAAATCAATTAACTGTTATTTTTCTAAAAATAGCTCAGGATCATGAGAATCCTAGGGACCATGACCATGAATAAGAGAATATATATATATGGGTAATTTATCTTAATTTAAATAGCGTTAAATTGTTACATTTTGTTTCTAATATGAATTCTAAAATATTGAGTGTAAAATTTGAAATGGTTTTTATGAAATTTAAATTTAAATTGCTGGATAAGATAGCAAAAACTATTGTTATTTACTTACAGAATTGTCATAATTTAATTTGTATTTATTGATTTGAAATCTGTTAATATTTATTGTGAGTGATTCAAATTGTTATTCTATATATACTAATACAAAAGTTAAACCACTAAACATCACATGATCACTATTTCTTATGCTAGCACATAACTGTTATTAAAACAGGTAAAACTCTCCATACAGTAGTGCCACCCAGTGCCAACCAGAGTAATCAATGTATGCCATAAGGCTCGTGCATAAAATCCCCATCTAGTGCCTACTCATCCAATATTCCCAGACTCGTTTCTGGTTGGCACTACTGTATGGAGAGTTTTACCTGTTTTAATACAAAAGTTACTATTACAGAGTGTATAATTTAATCTTTATTTTAATCAACTTAGTATATTTTTAATATATTAGTGTTAAACTCATGATTATGAAAATTATGGTAATTCCCTGTTAAATAACATTTAAGAAAGCATATTGTTATTTATTTGAGTGCTAATGACTCTCTAATAAAGCAAAACCAGATTTTTTTTAGTTTTCTCTACCACATTTTTCTTCCCAAGTCACTTCTGACATTCCTAGATAAAACATTGACCACACTGTTTTTTTTTTTATTATTATTATTATTATTATTATTATTATTATTATTATTATTATTATTATTATTATTATTATTATTATTATTATTATTATTATTATTATTATTATTATTATTATTATTATTATTATTATTATTATTATTATTATTATTATTATTATTATTATTATTATTATTATTATTATTATTATTATTATTATTATTATTATTATTATTATTATTATTATTATTATTATTATTATTATTATTATTATTATTATTATTATTATTATTATTATTATTATTATTATTATTATTATTATTATTATTATTATTATTATTATTATTATTATTATTATTATTATTATTATTATTATTATTATTATTATTATTATTATTATTATTATTATTATTATTATTATTATTATTATTATTATTATTATTATTATTATTATTATTATTATTATTATTATTATTATTATTATTATTATTATTATTCAATAAAGGCTTTATTGATCTCAATTGTTTATACAAGTTTATATCTAGAAAATTTCAAATTTAGCATACAATGAATAATATTAGGGTAAACATATATAAATGAATTTAGTGGTTACACTTTGTGGTTAATGGACTATAACAATATAAAAAATAAAAAAGCAAAAATTATCAGAGTTCTAAAGTTTGATGAGCTTATTTAGTTTTGTCCACATGTCACTTTTAATGTTAGTTGTATGATAGTTTTCTTTGCAGCACTCACAGCATTGATGGTTGTTTTAAAAATGACCATGTTGCTGCATATAAGTGGAGATTGGTTATTATTTTATCTCTATTTCGAGTTTGTTGCTAAATGTATCTGGGTGTCATCTGGTGTTATTGCCAATTAAGAAAGTACATCGGGTGCACCAATACACATATAGAACAAATGTGGCTGCCCTAATGCTAGGTATTGATCTTCCCTAAAAAGCAGCTATTATGTGATTAATGATTGTACCCGGTTTTCTGTAGGTGTTACACATCATCTGTCGTGTTTGGTTAAGTGCTACACATTGATAAATAAAGTGGTCCAATGTCTCTTCTGCTCGATGGCAGAGTCCACAGAAGGGGTCAATAGATATATACATTCTTTTATGATAAAGAAAGTGGGTTGTTGGCAAGGCAATGAGATTGATTTTCATGATAAAATCAAAGTATTTGGGCTCTAGAGCCCATTTTTTATATTCCTTGAGTAGTCTCTTGTTGTTAATTCCTAGCATAGGTTGTATAACATTAGTATCTGCTTCTCTGTTTATTAAACCATAAATATCCCAGTATGAATACTTATGCAAATACTGTTCTGGAATCTTGTCTGTGGTTTTGCATTGGTATATAATGTTGGTGAAAAAAGAACCTTTTGGAGGTGGCCTATCTGTTGGAGTAACTTCTAGCAAGTGGTTAATTTTGGGGTATTTGGCAAGTATTGTGATTATTGAGTTCCTTAACTTCTGTATATAAAAAACATTGATGTTGTGCAAGCCAAGTCCATTTTTTATTAGAGGTTGGCTAAGTTTTTTTGTGGAAATTGCTACTGTTTTTCTGGCCCAAAGTAGTTTATTATATATGGTTTTAATTTTTGAAATGAACCCCTTTGAGAATGAAATAACCGGTGCATAGTAAGTTATTTTGGTTGTGATAAGCTGGTTAATTAACTGTACTTTGGAATATAGTGAAAGATATGCCTTGGACAAGGAGTTTATAATTTTTGTGGCTTCTTCTTTAAGTTTATTTTGGATATGACATCTCATTCCTGTAATTCCCATATGAAATGGGAACCCAAGGAAAGAGTTTGGTTTTGATTTGTAAATTGATGTACATGGTTTACCGGTGTATAGAGACCAGGCTGTGGTTTTTGCTGGGTTAAATGATAATTCATATTTTTGTGAATATTCTTGTAATATCTTTTGGAGTTGCGGTATTTGTTTTTTTGATGTTAGGAATATGGTAATATCATCCATATAGGCAATGCATGTAGTGCGCTGTGTTGTGTCTGGTATCTTGATCCCAGTAAATGCATTTTGTATGCTTTTAATAAGGGGATTGATGTAAAATATAAACAATAGTGAACTAAGAGGGGATCCTCGGGATATAGATTTGGTGGGTGTGAAAGATAGTGAGTTTCTTCCATTTAAAGTTATATGGATCTCTCTGTTCAGAAGCAGGTTAGCAATTATATATAGATGTGTTCTAGGAATTTCTGTGTCTTTTAGCATTTTTAGAAGTGTGTATATATTGACTGAGTCAAATGCAGCTTCTATATCAAGCTGCACAACAACGGGTCCTTATTTTTTCCACTGTTTTACTGTTGCTAGAATTGCTTTGAAAAATAAAGCTGCTTCTGTTGTTGAAGAGTTTTTCTTTGCATATTGTGCTTCGGAGATAAGTGGCATTATATACAGTTCAATTTCATCTTTAATAATTTTCTCCATAAATTTGATCAGCAAAGATCCCATAGATATTGGTCTGAAGTCTGTAATAGGTGGAATAATTGCTTTCTTTTTATTATAGGGTAATATGGCTATTGGATAGACACCCTCCATGGGTTGAATTTGTTGCACTAGATGGTTTGCTAACTGACACAAATATTCTGTTGTGAATTTGCTTAGATGCTTTAATACAAACAATGGAACTCCAGGACTACCTGGATGGGAAGCGTTTCGAATAGTATTTAGTTTTGTTGTGAATAGATCTTTTGTGAATGGGGTTTTTGTCTCTGGTGGGTCAAACAGATTATGTGGTATTTTATATGGTTGTCTTTCTTGTAATTTCTCTTTAAAATATTCAAAAATTGGCATAATCATGTTGTGTCCTGCATATGTTCCACTATTTGTATATAGTGCCATTGGCACTTTTACATCTGGTTGGTTCCCCAGCGCCCATCTTATATAATCTCTTGTCCAAGTGTGTGGCCTGGTTAGGCATACCTTGCTTTTCTTTATCTTCAGATAGCTTTTGAGTTCTTTACATGCTTTATTTTATGCATGTGTAAGCTTGAATATATACTGCTGGGTGCAGTGTGATTGGTTAATCATGATTATTCTCTGGTATAACTGATCTGCCAGAGACAAAAGTCTTGATGGTGGAGGTTGTCTTTTTGTTATATGGTTGATGTTAAAGGACAACATTCCCATAAATGCTAGATATTTCTGGACTGGGTTCAAAGTCATATCTTTGATTTTGTTAAGCATTATGTAGGTCTCAGAGAACAGAAATTCAGGGATTGTTTCTGGGAGTAAAACTCTTAATGTTCTTGTAAGTGGAAAGGGTGATATTTGAATTTGGGCACAGTCAATTGTGACTATTTGAGCTGAGTGATCAGAAAAAGTTGAGGGAGTTAGTTTTATTTCAATAAGGTGGTGAAGCATTGGAGAATAAAAGCACAGATCAATAAGTGAAGAGAAGCGATTATTGTGGAAAGAGATGGCATCATCTGGCAAAAAACCTTGGCCACTCATTAGTGGTATGTTTATTCTGTGAAGCCAACATTGGGTAAATTCCTGATATTTTAAATTAAAATCTCCAATTAAGATGGTTGGGTTTGAAGTTGTAGCTAACCTTGAATTAATGTTTGCAATTATGGTATCTATTTTTTTATCCTGTAAAGGCATATATACAAAACCCAGATTTATTGTTATGCTTTTTTGGTTGAAGGTTGCAATTAATAAGTTCATGTCAATGTGAATTATTTTGAACATTGTGAATGGGCAATTTCTAGCAATTATGAGTCCAGTTCCAGCTGAGGGAGAGGAAGAGTCTCTAGAGCATGCACAGAAACCTTCCATATTTAAATGTTTGGCTGGGTCAGTTTGTGATCCAGCATAAATTTTTGTCTCAAGTATACCAAGCAAGTGTGGTTGTATATCCTTGATCCAATGTTTTAACTTATTAATTTTTGAGGTTGAGTTCAAACCCCTGACATTGATTGCCGCAATTTTTATTTTCATTATATGTTTTTTGGTTGAGATTTAAATATTAGGGTTGATCTGGTGTTTCTTCCCATTCATTCTCATATTCCATTTCCAGATCTTTATCTGTTTCCACTGTAGTTGTATTGTTGTGATCAGAAAGGCTAAGGCTGGCTTCTGTTTTAATTTTTTTGGGCCCTCTATTTTTCTTTGGTGGGCGGCCTGGTCTTCTTCTTTGTTCTGTGTCAGCTTTGGTGATTTGAGGCATATTTGGGGTGATAGCTTCCATAATTTCCATTGTTGTATTATTTTTAATATTGGGTGTTTGGTGTATTATATATATATTTTTTCTTTATCACTATTACTGTGTGAGTTTATTTGTTCTTTTATAATCTCTTTTTCATCAGTATTTTTGGTAGGCTGACTTAGATTGTGCGCTATTTTTTCCATTGGAGCCTCTTGAGGTTGTTGACTTTCTGTTTTTTTATCAGTGGGGGTTTGAATTCTATTGGTTGATTTTGTTGATAAATCCAGAATTTCAGGTGCTGGCAACGTGTGTGCAGTTTTTTTATTATTTAATTGCTGTTGATCTGTGGTTTTTTTATTAATTTTTTCTTGTTTATTAGTTGTTTTCATTATCTGTTTTGTACTGTTTGATTCCGGTTGGTGAGCTTCTGTTGGTTGATCTTCAGAGCTCGGTTGGTTTTTTTGGTTGATTTTAGTGTTGCAATCGATTGCTAAGTGTCCGGTTTCACCGCACGCAAAACATCTCAGCCTTAATCCTTTTATGTGAATAGTCAGTATTGCATTCTGGTCAATTATTTGTGTTGGAATATCCTCCAGGTTTACATTGTCATTCAGCTTTATTTTGAAATGAAAGTTGTTGCTGAAAACAGGTATGGGGGTGTCGGATAAGTAGATTTGTTTTATAGAAATAGCTTTGCCAAATGACTGTATTAATTTTTGAAAATCCTGAATGGTATATCCGAAGTAAGTGTTTTTAATTATTCCATTACAATAGTTTTGCAAGATTTGATCGACTATTATTAGCGCGTAGCTTCCCAAAGTTTTTACTTTAGTTTGAAATCTTGCATGCTGATGTTCATCGAAAAACTGAATTGCAACGTATCACGAGTTTGGATGCTCTCCAATACTAGAGACTGTATCCCACAATGCTGTTGCTGTCAGCTCCTCGTAAAGAAGCTCTTCTGGGGAATTTATAGAGTGTTAAATTCTAATCAGTGACAGCTAACACTAATGATCTCGGTGAAAAAATTTTTGGAAAGTTGCGAATAATTTTTTTGGGATGGTGCTGTTGAAATTAACGTTTATTTCTTGCAGATCATCTTGATTCCATATCGTTGGGGAGGGCTCTTCATTATTGTTTTCCATGAGGTTTAAATTATTTATGTCAGCTTGATTTACCTTCCTAAATCTTGCTGTCTGTGTTAATGCTGGACTTTTTTCGATGCTGTGAAGCTGCTGGTTTATTTTTATTACGTTTGCATATGCTTTTGAGATAGTGGCAGTTTTCATTTTATCGCCGATTGTTTTAGCGCAATTTACATCGTTTGCTTCTTGACGCGATGCCATGCTTGTTTATGACGTTAGAATTTATTTTTTGTTATGAACGACCGTATTACTTACTTTTTGCTAGAAAACAACTGTTCAGTAATTAACCATCGCTGTCTTTATCTATCACAGATATATATCACAGTTTTTAAGTGTGAAAACGATTAGAATATGGGAAAAAAGATTATTAATAAGACCTTCGTTCTTGATGACTTAGGCATACACGCGCATGCGCATTCTATTATTATTATTATTTTTTTTTTAATGCACATTGATTACATAAGTAATATTTACTAAGGCAATAAACCTAAAGCATGTGTGCTTGAAAACGCAAAGGTAGGAACCTCTATAGGTCTTAACCCCTCTTTTTTTCCAATGTGTAAGCTTTTGGTTAAGACCTGTAGAGGTCCCTACCTTCACATTTTCAAGCGCACATGCTTTACATTTATTGCCTTAGTAAATATTATTATTATTATTATTATTTTAACACATTTGTATAATTAATTTTTACTTTTACATATATATGCAATTGTTGCAATACTCACATATATATATATATGTCTAATTTTCACTTTTAGATAAAAATATATAGTGAAATAAAAAATTGTACATTATCATTTTTTAAATTTAATTTAAACTTAGGTGAATATAGGTCATGATTGTACTGAACTTTTCACCCCACTCATTTCTCTACTCTAATTCTGGTTGTGAAACTATATTTCTATTTTTTGATTATGGTCGTGGCAATTCTAATTCTAATTGCTTTTATTAATTTTTTTTAATATTTTGTCTATATTTAATAATATCAATTTTAATTTTCATATTTATTATTTGTAAAACAATAAGAAAGTTGAGCATGAATCCATCTCTTTCCACTAAATGCTCTTCTAACTCAACGTGAGCATGTTTGTCATTAGCTTTAAAAACTAATATATAATTCATAACTGCTTCTATTGAAATTGACTGGTACTGAATAAAATATATGAATAATTTCTTTCATACATTCATAAAATGCTTTAATGACTTCTTGGCAAATTTAGAAATGTCTTGGTTTAGCAGCTCACCAAAAAGTTTTTTTATCTATTTAAATATCTTTTAATTCAAGATGACTATAAATATATGTAATATTCTGAGTTAGAATTTTTCAGCTAACACAGATTAAAAGTCAAGTTCGAATATTTTCTACATTTTTATTCTTTTTTTTTTTTTAAAAAAAAAAATTCATACAAAAAAAAAAAAACTTGATCAATTATTTTTCTCTGCTTTTAATTGTTCAGAAAAAAAACATTTTTGACATTTTTTCTTTCTTTACATTTCATTAATTTGCAAAAAAAAAAAAAAAAAAATAGATAATGGCTTTAGTCATTGTAATTGCTTAGTCTCATTTTGCTGTGATTTTTTCTCTCATTCAATAACTACGATTTTTTTTTAAAAAAAATAAAGAAAATATTATTTTTTCCCTGCAAAAACGGATTGGCAATTTGTCATTTTTAAAACCATATATCCTGCTTTCTGATTATATGGTGGCATAAATTTTGTTTTCATATTTTTTTTTAACTGTCTATTGTCACAATAAATTGTACAATTTTATAAAAGACATTGCATTTTCATTATTTATTTAATTTGTCTGTCACTCTATTTATCTACCTATCTATTTGTCTTCTGATTATTTATCTATCCATCCATTTATTAATTTATCGGGTTTATGTGCCTACATGTCTGTTTATCTGTATATCTATTTATTAACCTTTTGTCTATTTGTCTCTTAATCAGTATATCTACTTATTTATTAGTCTATTTATCTATCTAATATTCATCTCTATCTATCTGCTTATCTATATCTACCTACCTATCTATATATTTGTCCATCTATCTCTCTATCCATATCTTTATTTCTTCCCCTAGTTATCTGTTTGTATATCTTTCTACCTGTTTATCTATCTATCTAATTTAACTAATATATATATATAATAACAAGTCATATGTCACATGACTTATATATAGCTTGCACTTACAAATATGTAAAATTAAGAGCGTGCTAATAGCTCTAAACAAGCTTTTTTTTTATTTATTTATGCACGCTCTTAATTTTATATATATATTAATTTGTAATAATGGTGACAATAACAATATATCTTAATTAAATGAAAGTACCTTTGATTATGTTGTAATCTTTATCAAATAAAATAATGTATAAATCACATGATTTTCCAAAAACTGTATATATATAATATTAGCAGACTATCTATTTATTATACAATCTTTAAATTGGTTCATAAAGATTGCCTATTTAGTAGATTATTTATTTATTATACAATCTTTAAATTGGTTTATAAAAGATTACTTTTTTAAATGTTTTGTTTTATGATGTCTTTTTTAATTTAATATTATTGTATGATCTGAGCTAAATGTAAAGCTAAAATTTGCAAGATTTTTCATGGTCAGGGAAAACCAAGGTACTAGATTGATCAGTCTTAGCATTTTTTACATGATTATATAATAGTTGTTGCTCTTTCAGCCTTTTTGCCAAATTCCTCAATATATGACCTTTTTTATTCACATATAATTTGATATTTAATATTATTATTTTGCATTTTAAAAATAGTATTTTTAAAATTATTAATCAATCATTTTATATTTTCAGGAACATAAAGCAAAATTTTATATTTAGCACTACATACTTTTGTAATAAATTTGGATTAAACATTTTTTAAAAATAGCATAATTATCTATTTTTTTATTATTTTTATTTATTTTAATTTTGTAAAGTTTATTATTAAACATATTCGATGTGTGAATTAAAAAACTAGATGATATCTATTTCGTTTTTAAATAATGTTCAATCCAAATTTATTTAAAAAGTAGATAGTGATAAATACAATGTATTATTTTATCATCCTCCAAATGTAAACCAATTGATTAATAGTTCTACAAATACTATTCTTAAAATGCAAAAAAATATTATTATATATCAAATTATATGTGGATGCAAAAAGTTACTGGGGAATCAAGATGCACTTTGTAAAAAGGTCTAAAAGAATACCAACTATTATACAATAATGTAAAGAATGCTAAGAATAATCAGTCCAATACTACTTGGTTTTCTTTGACCATAAAAAATCTTGCAATTTTAAATTTACCTTTAAACCAGATCATACAAGAATATTAAATTGAGAAAGGCATCATAAAAAAGGCAAAATTAAAAAGGAAATTTTTATGAACCAATTTAAAAATTGTATAATAAATAGATAATATGGTAATATTGACATATACAGTTCTTGGAAAATCATGTGATGTCTGTCAATTGATAATGATTACAATAGAATCAAAAGTATTTCTATTTAAATATATATATATATATATATATATATATATATATATATATATATATATATATATATATATATATATATATATATATATATATATATATTGCAGGTTCATTCTTGTTAAAAAATTTAAATGTTGAGATCAGTGTTATGAGATAGTGTGGAGAGTGTTGGTTGTATAAAAGTCTGTGCTCATATACCCTCTATATTACATATATAGACACAGGTATATAATAAGCCTGTGGGTTTCAGTTATTACATAGTAGAGACGTCTGTCTATCCTTTATATATGTATTAAATGGATTATGTTTTGTGCATGAGGGGTCAGATTGACTGTAGGTCAACATGGTGTGACAAGAATCTTGGCCTCAGAATGGCCTTTGAGCATTCCATCATCAGAATTTTGAATTGGATGGATGGTTAAAGAGTTAGCGTATGGAATAGATTGAAGCCTGTCCATTAAAGTATAAGGATTGGCTATCTTAATATATATCTGAGCAGTCATAGCATATATGTGTGGAGATGGTAATCTGGACCAACTGATGATTGCTGCTTAGCATGAAATACGTATATTGGTGATTATTTATCTTTTCAACATATATGTGTTCAAGTGTATCAGTGTTATGAGATAGTGTGGAGAGTTGTGGCTTGTATAAAAGTCTGTGCTCATATACCCTATATATTACATATATAGACACATAGGTATATAATAATCCTGTGTGTTTCAATTAAAACAAATGTTAGAAAATATATAATATAATTATAAAAATTAAAAATCAAACATTAGGATTGAGACAAAAAAAAATTATATATATATGATTTGTAACTAAAATTTATAGGACTAATTTATTTATTTATTTTTTCAATTTAAGAATTGTAATATGATTCTTCTTTATGATTTGTGTTAACGCAAAATATTTAAATCAGTGAGAAAAATGTATTTCAATACCATTTTCATAAATCTGTTAAAAAATATTGACGATTTCTGTATGATTATTCATTTTTATTTTTCTGTCTAAACTACAATATATGCTTATTTTTATGTACTTTAACAGATATCTATGGGCATATAATAATGTCATAAACCTATATATGTATGAGATATTCATTGTACTTTTACTCTCTACCACTTACTGCATCATAATTGTTAAACATATACTATTGACTAAAATGTACTATTGACTTTATATTATTGACTAAAAGTTAACTTGCTTTAGAAAAAGCATGTAGATTAAATTGTAAACTCATTTGTAAATAGTTATCAGTTTAAAAATGTCTTATCCAGTATCCCTCTATAGAAAAAAAAAAACTGTGAAGAAAATGGCTATTTATACGCCAAATATTTAAGATGACAGTTTTTCTTTTCTATTTATCGTTAGAAAAGATTAGATAAAAACCCATTTATTAATCAGCAACTGGAAAGGTGAAAAAACATGTAACTTTAATCTAGATTACATCCTTAGTTATAGGCATAAAAAGATGGATGCGCTAAGATCTATACCACAAGATGCAGTCAGGTAGATATATGAAGATAATTGTGTAGTGATGAAATGATAGTACTTGATCACTGCCGGTTATGTTTATATATATTTATAATAAATTAATTTTAATACATATATATATATCCGTATTTTACAATTAAAGTACGATGCTATGACACTTTTAAAAAAAATATATTTATATCATATGTAAGCTTTAAACATGTTCTACATCTTGGCCAGGTTTTTCGTGTTACTAAAATATTAATAATAACGACGCAAATATATATTAAACCGGTTTTATTTTTTTAATCAAAAAAAAAAATCTAGGGATGGTTTTTGTAATAGTATTTTTTAATACAAAAAATTAATTTCTTTTAAATAAAAAAAGAACGACAGATATCAAAACTTTTGAAAGCAGGAAATAGTTATTAAATTATTTTGTTCATTTATTTAGACTATCTAAAATAAATGCTGCAGAAAAGAAATTTTAAATAAAAGAAATTAAGGTCACCTCTGTGTATACTAATACTATATTACATTTACATTTGTTTGTGTAAATTGCATAATTTATGTATAATAGACGACATTATTGTGTTTTTTAATTATAACTAGAATGTGAACATTTTAAAAATCATTTACTACTATTGTAATCATATATGCAAAATAAAACATGGGATGTCAAGGTCTCCTGGCCTATGTCTTTTTTTTTAGTTGGCTAAACACGAACTTGATAATTTTAGTTCGATACTATTTCATTATATTGATAGTAGTTTGTTAGTCATTAACATTTTATAGTTTAATGAAGTAAGTAGTAGGTGAGCAGTTAGATAGGTGGGTAATTCAGGAGTTAGATTGATAAATAAATAGGATAGTATATGGATAGGTAGCATAAGTAGATGCATATATATATGTTCTTTTATTGTTAACAGGAGGTTGCCTTGCCAACAGTTTGAGATTATTGATCGTTATCTATATTGGGATTGTCTTAAGTGTTGACTGTTTTTTAATGGTTGTGCATAAGTAGATATTAAAACAAATAGACATAAGTAGATATGTAGATAGATGGATAGACAGGCAGATAGTCAGATAGATAAGATAAACAAGCAGATGTTTTTAGAAAAATAATTTGTTTTTATCTACTCCATATAATTTTAGTTTTATCCATATTTTTCTTTTGCCATTTTTATCAATAATCTTTTGAAAGTCTATAAAGAAAAGATATTGTTTTTTGTATTATTTTAGTAACAACTCTAGGAATCTTTTAGCCAAGAGGTCAGTGCAACCATCTTGCAAGCAAGCAGTTGGTTGCAGACGGTTGTTGCGGGTTCGCCTCCCGGCCGATGCTATGACATATGGAAAAGAAACTCTAGGATTCTTTTTGCCATTAGGGGAGCCACTAATCACTACTGACACATGCAAACAATTTTAGATATTTCATTAAAAGTGCCTATCAAGTTGTTTCTGGCATTTTGTCCAATATAAAAATTATATCCAAAAATTTGAAAGGCAACATATATATATATATACAATTAACAAATAAAATTAAAACAATTTTAGATATTTTATTGAAAAATGTTCTGGAGATTTTGTCTGAGGAAAAAAATAAATTTCAAATTTTATCTAAAGTTAGTGAACATTAGTATAAGTATTTATTGAATACAACAATGATAGCATACATCATTAGATTAATATATAAATGAGTACAAATATGGGAGTATAATACATGAAAAAAGCCATTTAGAGTTTAACAATTATTAAAATTGAAATTAATTTTACAGTTAACAAATAAAATGTTAAATACATGATTCAACTGATGTAAGAATGACTGAAACTATCATGGCATAATACATGAAAAAGAAAAAAACAACAACAATAAGAATTTAGCAAATATTTACATTGAAATTAATTTTAAAAATAAAAAAGGAAATATATATATATAAGTGATTAATTGGAAAAATAATAATGTGATAAGTATTTATTTCATTTTGTTGATATTACCTGCAAAAATAGAAAGGTTGAATCACAAGAGTCATCATGATCTGAAGTAAAAGAGAAAAAATGCTGAGGTTTTGTTCAATCATTTGACCTTATGACACGTGAGTGGTAAAAAAATAAAAAGTTTTGCACTCATGACTTGAAAATGAAAGCAGTAAAAAACAAAAAATTAAAGTGACTTTTGACAAAAAAAAAAAAAGATTAATAAAAGTTTAATTTTCTAATAAATTTCTTCATGTTCATCTATCTATCTATCTATCTATCTATCTATCTATCTATCTATCTATCTATCTATCTATCTATCCATCCATCCATCCATCCATCCATCCATCCATCCATCCATCCATCCATCCATCCATCCATCTATCCATCTATCTATCTATCTATCTATCTATCTATCTATCTATCTATCTATCTATCTATCTATCTATCTATCTATCCATCCATCCAAAGGCCTACAAATAGTTTTCGAGGTTTTATTTTTTTTAAAAATATAAAAATAATTTTAGATATTATAATATTAATCTAACAGGACAGACACAAAATAATTGAGTACTTCACAAAAAGTACATTTGTTATATATATAACAAAGACATCCAAAAAGAGAAAAAAGAACATTAGACATTGGGGAAGAATTAATCTATTTATAATGGGATTGGAAAAAAAAACAAAGCTCCATATAGCATCAAACAATATTTGGAGAGCAAGAGCCTTGTCTCTATTTTTAATTTTTTATTATAAAGCAGGTGTGGCAATTTCTTGGATAGGACTGAAGCAAAAATCGCGTCTTAATTAAGAACCAAAGGGTAAACATAAAGAAAGTAGTGATCCCAATTGAAGGGAAAAGGCCATGTTTCATGCTATGAATGAGAGCAGTGATAGAAGTAAGTGATTTAGTGAACAATGTATTTACACATCCATCCGTATATTATCTATTTATCTACCTATCTATATACCTATCTATCTACACATCCATCCATTCAACTGTTAGCTATATATATATACTTACATACTTATCTATAACTGTCAATTTATCTATTTACTCATCTGTCTATTGTCTATCTTCCTATCTATTTACCTATACATTCGTCTATCAATATATCCATCTACTCATTTAGATGTATCCATCTATTTATTCAGAGAATCATCTATCTGCCTATTTGCCTATCTACCTGTATAATTTTTTCTACTTATATATTTATTCATTCATTCATCGATTTATTTAGCATTAGTATATTCTATCTATCTACTAGCTTATTTCTTGCTTATACATAATCTATTTGTTTGTTTCTTTAACTATCTGATTTTTATCTATTCATATTCCTATCTATCTGTACATTCATCTATCAATATATTCATCTACTCATTTAAATTTATTCATCTATTTATTTTATTCAGCAAACCATCTATCTGCCTATTTGCCTATCTACCTGTATACATTTTTCTATTTATATATTTATTCATTCATTCATCGATTTGTCTAGTATTAATATATTCTATCTATCCACATGCTTATTACCTCTCTATCTCTGACCTATTTATGTTTCTTTAATATGATTTTTCATCTATTTATCCATTTATCTATCCATCTTATCTAGTAATCTATCTATTCTTTTTTCTATCTGTTTTATCTATCTGTTTTTTGTCTATGTATTTATTTATTTATCTCTAATCATACATCTAATTATCTATGTAACTACTCACTAATTAATTTATCTATTAGCTATATATTTATGCATCTATCTATCTATTCATCTATTTATTGTCTATCTATTTATTTGTGTCTATCTGCCTATCTATCTATCTATTCAATCATTTTTATCAATCTTTCCAACCATCAATTTATCTGATCATTAAACGTGAATAGCAACTAATAGTTTAATAGATGGGAGACTATATAGATAAATAATTAAAATGATAGATTAATAAATAAATAAATAAATAGTCAAACAGTAAAACAGATAAATAGATACATATATGTATACATTGATTGATTGAGAGATTAATAGAAAAGTAAATGGATGTTTAGATAGACATATAAATAGTTGGATAGACAGGAAGACAGACAAATAATTATATATATATATGAAAAACAAAAAACACAAGTTAAAAAACTTGCTAATGCTTGTATTTATGATAACAGATGGCGTTCTACCAAAAACACTGTCAAGCATAGTTTTCTGTTTACATAAACGTCAGAGCGAGCATTCACTATCTCTAACTTTAATTCCACTTTCAGATCATGATTTCAAGCTATTTGCTATCATCAGTGAAAGACAGGAATAAGAAACTAGATCTAAACACAAACTCTGAGCATTTATGAAACAGTTTCTATTCAGTTTGCAAGCGTAAATCTTTCAGACACATTAATGTCTTCAAACTCAGATATCTGGCTTGCTATGCTAAGTTTGAAGACATTAACGTGTCTAAAAGATTCACGCTTGCAAGCTGAATAGAAACTGTTTCATAAATGCTCAGAGTTTGTGTTTAGATCTAGTTTCTTATTCCTGTCTTTCACTGATGATAGCAAATAGCTTAAAATCATGATCTGAAAGTGGAATTAAAGTTAGAGATAGTGAATGCTCGCTCTGACATTTATGTAAACAGAAAACTACACTTGATGGTGTTTTTGGTAGAACGCCATCTGTTATCATAAATACAAGCATTAGCAAGTTTTTTAACTTGTGTTTTTTGTTTTTCATAAATGTATCTTTGAGGTCTTTCTTGCAATGATGTATATTGCAGAGGCTTCTACTATGTGGTGATGCTGAACTGAGATCAGACCCATATAGCTATCTGGCTTGCTATCTAAAAGATTCACGCTTGCAAGCTGAATAGAAACTGTTTCATAAATGCTCAGAATTTGTGTTTAGATCTAGTTTCTTATTCCTGTCTTTCACTGACGATCGCAAATAGCTTGAAATCATGATCTCAAAGCGGAATTAAAGTTAGAGATAGTGAATGCTTGCTCTGACGTTTATGTAAACAAAAAACTACGCTTGACAGTGTTTTTGGTAGAATGCCATCTGTTATCATATATATATATATATATATTGGGATATAAGCAGATGGATAGATACATAGGAAAGTAAGTAGATAGATAAATAGTTAAATTTATTGATAGATATGTTAATAGATAGAATGGCTGAATGAGTAGAAAGACAGATAAATGAATGGATGGATGTCTATGTAAATAGTTAGTTGGGCAGATGAATGAATTTTTTAAAAAATAGATGAATTAATATAAATGGCTGGATGAATAAATTAATGTATGAATGAATATATAGATAAACAGAAAGATAAACAGGTAAATGGATAGTCTGGTAAATAAATGAACAGATAGGTAATAATTAATAGATACAGAAAGATAGACAGGTAAATGGATAGTCTGGTAGATAAATGAACAGATGGATAATAATTAATAGATAAATGGATGAGTGGGTGATGGATAGATAGGTGAATAGATGTATAGATAGTTAAATAGATGGATAGATAAATAGATAGAAATATAGACTAACAGAAAAACATATAGATACTAGAATAGAGTAATAGATTGATGGATTGTTAGATAATTATATAAATAGATAGATAAATGGATGAGTGAATGAGTGGATAGACCAAAATAGCTAAAAAGTCATATAAATAGTTAAGCAGATAAATAGATAGATGTGTACATAGGGAAATAACCAGATTGATATATAGACAGATATAATGAATGATTAAGTAGATAAATCAATTAATTTATAGAAAAATATGTACCTATATAAATAGATAGGTAGATGGATAGATGTTTGGACTGATAAATAGATAGATGGGTGGATAGATTGGTATATGAAATAATATAGATAGATAAATAGATATATAGATGGATGGGTATATAAAGAGCCAGATACATAAATAAATAAGCAAATAGATAGTTGAGTAAATGTATAAATAAATAAGGAGATAAAGAAACATGGAGGTAAATAGAAAGATAACTAATGGATAAATGAATTGATGGGGAGTTAGATAGATAATCAAATAGATGGATTATTAATAGATAAATAAATAGTTATTTAAACAGAAAAGCAGATATATTGATACAGATATAGACAGATGAATAGTGATAAGTGGATAGATAAATAAATAGTTTGATAGATTCATAGGTAGGTGGATAGATGGATAGTTAAATAGACTAATATAAAGCAAATCAGATAGAATGAATAGATGGGAAAATAAATAGATGGATTAGTGTAAAAATCAATAGATAATGGATAGATAGGGAAGATAGACAGATGAATAAAATGATGAACAAATAAATGGTTAGGTAAATGTAGATGAGTGGATAGATAGATTGAAAGATGAATAAATAAATATATAAATAGATAGATAAACAAATAGTCAGACTGATGAATAGATAGCAAGTAGATAGATAGATAGATAGATAGATAGATAGATAGATAGATAGATAGATGGATGGATGGATGGATAGATGGATGGATGGATGGATGGATAGATAGATAGATAGATAGACAAAATTGTAGGTAGATAGGTAAATATCTATTAAATGTATGGATGAGTAAATAGATAGTTAATTAGAAGTGATAGATAAACACATAGACTGATAGATAAATAGACAGACACAGAAAAATAAGTAGATAGATAGATAGGAGTTGGACAGATAAATATACTTAAATAAATCTAATACAAAATCAAACTTTTATTAATTGTTTGAAAAAACATTCTTTATTATTTTTTAAAAGCCATTTTCATTTGCAAAACACTGGTGCAAAACATTTTATTTTTTTCTCATTCACACATTGTAAGAGCAAATGCTTGAATGAAACGCTAGTATATTTGACCATTCTTTTTAATTCTGACCATGAAGCTACTTATGATGCAATCTTTCTGTTTTGTAGATAATATCAACAACATAAATTAAATATTCTCATGTAATTATTTTTCCACATAAGCACTTATACTAATAAAATTTAAAGTTTGCTTTATTTTTTTTTTTTTTCATTTTAATTTTTAATATTTATTTTTTTCATCCTTTTACTTTTACATTAGTTAAACTTGTATTTTCTACCTTACTTTCAACAAGCACTTGTACTAACTTTTGATAAAATTTAAAATTTGTTTTAGTTTTTTATTTGTTAATTGTAAAATTAATATTTTCTCAAGTCTAAATATTTTAATATATTTTGTTACCATGTTTTTGGTATTTTTTATGTTAATTTAGTTATGAATTTACTGCTTTATTTGATCATTGTAAATTAATTTCATTTTTAACATTTCTAAACTCTAAATATTTTTTCTTCATGTATTCTGGCAGCATGTTTTCACTCATTTTTACACTAGTTTAATCATGTATTCTGCTTCCATACTTTCAATAAGCACTTATATTAACTTTTGATAAAATTTGATTTCTTTATTTGTTAATTGTAAAATTAATTTCAATTTTAATATTTACTAAACTCTAAATATTTATTTTCATGTATTCTGCTGTGACATGATTACTATATTTAATATTTTATTGTTAATGGTAAAATTAATTTCAACTTTAATATTTTCTAAATCTTAAATATTTTTGATGCATTATATCAACATGATTTTACTCATTTTACATTAATTTAATTATGTTTTCTGATGCCATATTTTTGATAGGCGCTTGAATTTACTTTTAATAAGATTTCAAACCTGTTTTAATTTTTTATTTGCCAATTCTAAAATTACTTTCAATTTTAATATTTAATAAACTGTAAATATTTTTTCTTCATATATTGTTAGTCATGTTTTTTTCATTTTTATGTTAGTTTAATTATGTATTCTGCCAAACACGAGTACTAAGTTTCATAAAACTTGGAAATTATTTTTTTTTATTGGAAAAAATATCCAGTATATTTTTTGATGAATCATCAAAAATTATTTCATGGTTTAATTTATTAATTGTAAATATTGTTTTTAAAAAACTTTGGATAAAAATTGAATTTTGTTTTAGGATAAAATATCAAGAACAATTTGATAAGCAATTTTTGTGAGATATTTATTATTGTATTTCACTTTTATGTATCAGCATAGGGCAATAGCTCTCTCTAGTGTCAAAAGGTGCTCACAAACACTTACTAAAATAGTACTTTGTTTTTTTTACTTTTAAATTTTTTTGCCATGAGACAATGTGATAATTTAGCTTGTTATCTGCTAAATGTCCCTTTATCTTAATTTTTAAGATTTTATTTGAGATGTTCATTAAGACTTTATCTGTAATGATTATTAGTATGTATATTGATTCTGTAATTTTTCATATTTTATTTTGATTTATCTTTGTAGATTAACATTAATGGTAATTTTATTCATGCCTTTATGCTAAACCATTTTTCTCTACAAAAATATGCAACATTCTAATTTTTTTTAAAAATCTCCAGTGTAGCTGATCATTTATTTAATTATGACTCATTTCAGTTATGACTCATTTTCAGTGTTGTTGTTTTTTTTTTGCTCATTTTTTAAACTTCTTTTTAAAATTATTTTAGTGAAATATTGTTTTCAATGTTATAAAATAGTGATCTTCTTTATAATCATTTTGATTATTACTTGTTTACAAGCAATTTCTTTATTTTAATATTTTCATGTTGTTTTCTTTGGCTTTTTATTAACATTCCACAACATTTTGTATGTCTCTCTATTCAACTTCTAGCTCTTCTACTGTGTTTTTACTTGATTGTACTTTATCTTATTCTGCTGTTTTGTTGTTTTGAAAAAGGTCTTAAATTTATTTCACTATTTCTTATCGTTGTTCAATGTTTTTCCTTTCTGATATGACTTTTTTACTGTTAAATCCAATTCTGATTATGTGTATGTGGGTTAATATAGTGATATAGTGATGGATTAGAAAGCTAAATGTTTGTGAATGAACTCTTTCTTGAATTTAAATAAAACCTTTAACATAGTCAATTGAGTAGAACTGATGTGTTCAACTCAACAATTAGATATTCAAGTGGTACATGACTCTTGAACCACTAAACATCACATAGGGTAGTGGTGTCTATGGTTGTTAAAGAGCCAAAGACACCAAAATGTATGGGTGCTGAACTGAGTTCAGACCCATATGACTATATAAGCTATTGAGCTTAGATTAAAAATATTATTATATTTTGAATTTCATTCTCATGGTTTTGTAGTTAAATAGAGATAAAGTGTGGCTGCTGGATGGTTGTATTAGATCCTAAGATCTATGTGCAGTGCTCTCAGATTCAAGGTTTCTCACTGATGAAGGACACAAGCCAGAAACTAATCTGGGGATGTTTGATGAGTAGGCACTAGATGGAGATTTTATGCACTAGCCTTCTGACATCTATTGATTACTCTGGTTGGCACAGGGTGACACTACTATATGGAGAGATGTGCCTATTTAATAACATGACTCTTGAGGTGCATAATACATATTCTTAGTCCTGGGCATCATATGTCATAATAAAAAAAAACTCAAAAGCTAAAAGTACATAGATAAAAACTTAATCTTCCACTGCTAATAGTCATATATTACATGATATTTCATCAATTAGCCATTTGATTTTTTTGTCAGTGCAATATAACCTAGAAGTAGAATGATGAGCCCATTTGTCACTCTTAGCCTGAAAGGTCACATTATTTTCTGATCAACTATGAATTAATACAATGGTAAAGCAAAATTTAAAAGCTAAAAATTTTGGGTAAAGATCAACTTGTTGATTTTGGTACTTGAATATTACATAACTTCTTATGCACTAACCATCCAATTTTTTCTATCCATATTTTTATTAACAATGTCTGTTATTTTTTATATATTTTCATCTCCAATGTCTTAATCATATTTATCAATAAAATCTATTGTAATTAATTACCAAGTTTGGATTTAATGTTTTAATAACAAAGCAATAATCCAATCTATGTTGTTTCTTTATAAAGTATGGCATAGACTTGGTGATATGGATTGTCTTCTGATAATAATTACCATTATTAACATGTTTTTTTTACCTTTTCATTATTTTATTTTTATGCTTATTTTATATCTACATTTTGCAGGAATCATATTTTTAATCATAGAAAATTCTAAAATTCAGATGTTATATTAATTTCTTGACTCAAATCTATATTAATTATAAATTGTTTTATAAGTCATTATTATTTACATATTAGCATTTTAAATTTCTTCCAGTAATAATTATGACTTTATGAAATATGCCATAAAAAGTTATTATTGTATTGCTTTAAAACTGTTTTATTTTATTAAACACACTACCTAAAAGTTAACATTGAGATGTGGAGCAGATTCAGCAATCTGAGAGATTTTAATTAGCCATACAGACAATAATAAATTGGTTTGGGATTAAATTTGATGCAGGAGTTTTGCTTATTAAATAATTGTATGGTTATGTATCCCTTGCTCACAAAATTTATCCATCGGGTTGCTAATTGAAAATGAAAAATGTCTGTAACATTAGTAATGCTAATTGTGGCAATAATAATAAAGATAAATATTTTATTTTTTCTAAATATAGGTACATGCACTATTCCAATTTTGTTTTATACAGACTTTTAGCTTAAGACAATGTATGTAGTTAAAAGTTGACAAAGTTTAAAATTAATATTGTCACCCTTGGAGACATATGTACTCTACAACAATAATTTTAAGTAAATAGATAAATTTTTGAAGATTATTTCATCAATAAATACCCAATGGCAAGTCTATCTTATTATGATTTATTCTTGTATTTTTAAATGCATCAAAGGAATACTAATATTATTAAAAAATAATTTGGTATAACCTTCCGAATTTATGTTACATTATTATTTTCAGAAAGTTCCTATAAATAATCTTTTATTATTTTTTTCAAAACTTATTAATGCATATATTAATAAACACTAAGTTTTAGCATAAAAATATTGATATTGAATCTGTAAAGTTATACCTCCTTTTATTATTGCATGCTTATATATGAAACATATGGATTTATTTTCATAAATAATTTATTTGTACAAGAAATTATTTTTACTTATATGCTAGTTATTTCCATCATATGGATTAATTGTTAAATATTTTAGATAAATTTAATCTTTATATATACTTTTCTAAATAAATTCCACTGTCAGTAAGAACATGCCGATTAGAACCATTATAAATTTTCAGTCTAGCAACAGGAAAATTTTTATAATGAAATTTGGATAAAATTCTCAAAACAATCGCACCTTGAAAATTATGTAAAAACTAGATATAAATAGAATAGTTCTTGGCTTTATTAAAAGAAAAAAAGTTATGTTTTGTTCATAATGATTGTATTATTAGAGACCTGATTAAAAAAAAGTATTTTCTCTTGAATAAATAATAAAATTGAAGTAAAAATATATATGCAATATACAGATTTAAATATGAAGAAGAAGAATTTATAAGAAATTTTAACTAATTAGTTGATTAAAACTCAAAAAGAAATGAGTTATTTTCTGGTCATTGTCATTTTAGATATTTTCTTTAATTCTCAACAATAATAAAATTATATATATATAGTCCTATTAATTTAGTAGATGATACTGTTTTATGTAATGTTGTTATTTTAAGCAAATGAGATTTTTTATTATTTTTTGAATAACAATACAGGAATTTATATGTGTGAAATCAGCATTCTGTCCATTATTCACTTAAATTTATAACCGTTTTTGGGGGGATTTTTAAAGACAATGAGATTATAGTTTTTTTTTTTTTTAGAAGCTCAATACAATTTTTAATTTACTGTGATATATATTAACTTCAAAAATATTAAAATATACTAGAATTCTATGTACCTGGAGTATGTCATCTGATATTAGAAATATTTTAATTGTTGCAATTTATAAAAATAATCTTGATAGTAAATATTGTATGTATTATTGTGATATATCATTATTTTACATTGTGTGATTTGTTAAACAAGGTTCCTCTGTTAATCCTAAATCTCACATGAACTCCCAAGCAGCAATCCCTTGATTATTTTGCTATTATCATGTAAAGGAATGAAATTTAATTTTGCATTGAATATTCCATCATGATAGAACTTTTATCACATTAATTTTTTATAATATCTATTTTTTTTACTTTAATTAAAATTATATATATATTATTTAGTATATTGGACCAATATTGGGATTAAATTCTTTTCTGTAAAATTTGCTTTTCTTTTCAATAAAATTTGCTTCAAAAGAAGGAGATAAAATATTATAAAAAATATTTAGATTTTTCTCCTTTTTTCATCATCAAATAGTAATAAATTCCAAAAAAAAAAAGAAAAACAAAACATCAATATATAAAGTCAAAATAAGCAACAACAATAATAATAATTCACTGGAGATGAGTTTTTTCATAACTATAGAATCTATATTTAGAATATGCTGGTCTATTATTCTGATTATTTGATATTTTGGATGCCTTTCTTCTATAGCCATTTTTTAGTCAAAGACTTCAATACCTTGTTAACTGTAACTACCTACTATATTCTATTCACTGGCACATCTTTTTAATAAAAGCAATCAAAATTACACTTCTCTTGAGTGTACTTGAGATAATCTTTATAACATAAATGGGATTTTCTTTCTTACAGAAAACCATAGTCAAGTTTATCATTCTATGTTTTTTGGAAATCTATTATTTTTTTAATCATTTTGCATGTCCTATCTAACAAATGTATGATTTACAATAGTAGACTTTGTAATATCTTATCCAATAAGCTAAAAATGTCTGATTTGTCTTGTGAACTTGCCATTGTGTTTTTAAAATTTTATAAAACATCCTTAAATGAAATTTTCCTAATAAATTTCATTACTTTCAGAGAGAACTAAGTTTTACTTCCATAAAATAAATTAGATAAAATAACAATTGTATTTATAGATAATTTAATTGCCACAGTTACATCACCATGATAAAAATGTTACTTTTTAATTTGTTAAAGCAGGTTCAGTACATTAAAATCTATCTGACTCTGTCTTATTACTTAAAAAGTACTAATATACTTCAATTGGCTAATTTTCTCAGCCAATGATTATCCAGTCTAAAAGTTATTGAAAAATTTATTTTACATTACTGGCTGATAAACACCTGAGTTTTTTAATTGATCACTAAACTTAAATGTTGCATTTAAAATTCTAAGTGCATTTTATAGATTTGATAAGGTTAAAAGAATTATTCTTGATTTTGCTTTTAATCAATTCAAGTTGAAAATTCCATCATCAAATCTGTATGCATCTTGATGTCTACATTTTCATAAAAGTCAAAAACAAAATTGGAACTAATATATATCCTTGTTTATCATTAGTTTCTATTCCAAACACTTTAGATTTGTTATCTGAAGTAGGAACACTTCCTTTCATTCTTTTTAAAAACTTCCCAGTTTTCTCAATAGTTTGTCTATACTTTCCATTTTTAAAATTATAAAAGCTATTTTAGCTTCAATAAATTGAATATTGATCTTCAAATCTACAGAAATAGATATTAAAAGTGCTCATCATAATTTTTGTATTATTAGTCAAAAGATGAATAAAATACTTTTTACACTTGTTGGCATAGCATTTTTATCATATTATAAAATATTGCCTTTAAAGATTTAACACAATGTATCTAATAAAATTATGGCAAAATTCAGATTCATGTGCTATTCTTATTGAAAATATCTAACTTGACTATGAACCTTTGCAATTTTAATTCAGCATTTATTTTTAAGTCTTTCAGTTAGTTATTGAAAGTCTGGCTTTAAATCTCTCTATAGATTATAAAGCTTTACATTTAATTTATTATTCTCTTAAGCACAAAATATCATAGGTTTTTAATTGAAATAATGCAAAAAACAATTTCATTTCTCCTTAATTTGACAATCTGAAATTTCAAATCAATAATTTTATTGAGTAATTTAGCGTTATATATTTTTAAAGAATAAATATTAATTTTCTTATGATCATGATTGGAGTAAAACTTATTTTTAATGTTACTTTTATTTTAACTTTGAAGTGTAATAATTAATTAATCTGTTTAATAACTTACATTTGTAAATTGTTTTTGTATTTTATTTTTAATTGTAATGCAGTGTATAAGATGTCATTATTTTGTGTTTAAAGGCATCTATGTTTTATAGTGATTTTTTTATAAATTAAGTCATGAGTAAAAAATTAATAATAGTAATTCTTTTGAATTGACAGAAGCTACATCATTAATTCCATCCAGTATTGGTGAAAATTTATTATTGTAATAACACATGCTTTAAATTCTTCAAAAATAAAAAAATGCTCTCTTAATGACATTTCTGTAATAATTCTAAAACAAAAAATAAAAGAAATCTTTCTCTGAACTCTTTGAGTCTAATGTTGAAACATATGCACTGATAAAATGGGAACAGAAGCTATTATGCACATCTAGTTTAACCTTTAATTGATAAATCTAACATTTCCAAGAGAAGATAGTAAATTAATCCAACAACAAAATTAATCCAATAACATAGTTTTCCTTCATTGGTTGGTCTTCCCTTTCAAAATGGACACCACATTCTATTACCTCACAACAGCTATAATTGGTGTGATGCTGCTATAAATTTTTTAAATGCTTTAATTTCATATAAATTTTAAATTGAATATCCATCTCAGTATTTCTCTCAATATGTTTTTAATTTGAAAAAATCAAATTAGTTAGAATGTAACTTATATTGTTCTAGTTTTATCCACCTCCTTCTGTTTTAGCAATATCTCATACTGCTTGTAATCTAAAAGGCTGTAGATGTTTTCTGTCTTTTTCAAAAGTTTACTATTTTTTCTACTTTTTAAATATATAAAACTTATTGCAACAATAGTAAAAAAATTTTTTTTCATTAAGAAAGCAATCAACTGAATTCAATTAAATAAAAGTAATTTTATTTCATTTTCTGGCTATGTTTTTAAACTTTTTTATACAAATAATTGAAGATTTATTGTAAATAATGCTTATAAAAATGAAATTTGAAATAATAATTATATAAAATAAATACATATCCAGTAGAAATATTACAAAATTGTTTGTGGTTGTTATGGGTTACACTTCTATCTCAGTCTTTAAATCTTGTCATTTCCTGAATTGCCCTATTGTCTTCTATTTTAGTTTGGAAAAGTGTGAATCGAGTAAAATTTGCATATTCTATGTATATATATTTTTAAAAAGTAGATTTTAAATGCTTATTTTCATAATTTCAAAAAATTCATCAATTTATTTTTAAATATTTTTTTGTCAAATGATGAACTATTCGAAACTCTACCATAAATATCCATATGTTTTCTTTTAATATATACTAGATGATTGCTTTTTTTTGCTTTTTACTTTTTGAACTTTCTAGAAATATTTAATACTGTTATATATTTCAAAATGTTCAAAAAATATCAAAAGCTTAATTTTGTTATACGTATTCTAGATTTGATTTTGATATTAATTTTGTTCATAAAGATTATATATTCAGTTTGTTTTTCTGAACCAGACTCCATTTTATGATAAAAGTTAGATTCAAGTTTTGATTTTTCTTAAAAAAAAGTAATATAATTATGAATTAATGTGGCATTGGTATTTGCTGATATTAAAGTATTAACAGCTATTTGCAATAAATCATTTCAAGCAAATGATTATTTTTTATAACATCAGTATTTTGCCTCAGATCTGAATCTTATTCTGATTTTGTAAAAGTAAGAACAATAATTGTCTGTACTCACCAATAATGAAGATTGTATCATATTACATATTGTTTTTATTTTTATCGACAATAATTGACACTCATCAGATCATCCCATATTAGCATACTATTGAATGGCAAGTAAGGTAGTTTATGATATGCAATTAAATAATTATTTAGCGTACATTCTATAAGATTTTATTAACTTTTAATTTTCGATTTATTTGTTTGTTTGTTTGTTTTAATTTTTGATTCAGCGAGGAGATATTTAAAACATACTGATTTTTTTTTCACTTCATTAAATATGAATTCTTTCAATTAGATTTTTAATTATTTCTTCATACACATACTTATTTTTATGTTTTAAATTTGTACATTAAAAAAAAGCCTTCTGCGTACTAAAATAAATACACTCATAAAACGATGATAAATTTCTGCATTCTCTTCTATAGCTGATAACCTTTTCGTGATAAATTTTCTGACAGAATAGAGATGAAAAGAAATAGAAATTTAATTGATCTTATAGCTATTAATAATTGTTTATATATACAACATTGGAAGGATATTCAATTGATTATAAAATAACATGTTGTTACTGATAAATTATCTGACTCATTTTCAAACGAGTGTTGCTTTAAAAAATTGTTTTATTATTTCTCAATTTTGCTTTTCGAGACCAATACGAACAAAATCGATTTAATGAAACAATGTTATTCAAATATATAGTTTCATAATATCTAGGTTTTAGTGGCTTAAATTTTCGGTGAGTAGTTTTTAAGCTTTTAATAATAATCTTTTCCATTTTATCACTATTTACTTCTTTTACAATGACATTCTCTCTTTTACTTTTTGATTTATTGTCCATAAAATAGCTATTTGTGTTTTACAAAATTTATTCCTTTGTTAAAATAAAAATTAATCCAATCGATAAACAGATATGTTTTATGGAAAATAAATCGAATTTTCAAAAGTTCTGTATTTTATTTCTCTGCCATGATTTATTGTAATAGTTATTAAAAGAATAAGAATAATTATAATTAAATTCATTCTCGTAAATAAATGGATTATGTCACATGTGTATGTTTTCATTAAATGATTGGGCACTTTAGTATTAGACTTGCTGTTATGGAACTCGATCTCAATAATAATTATCATTATTGCTCCAATATATGTATAAATTTAGCTAAACTTAAAAGTATTTACCGATTTCATGCAGAACGTAATTTCAAATAAGCGTTAACTATTAAAAAATAGTTAAACATTAACTATTAATAAAAAATAAAACTTCGTCAACTATTGAATGACAAAAGATTAGACTACTTTATAAAAAATAAAATTATGCAGGTAACAATCTTAACCTTGCCTGAGGACCAATTTTTTTTTACATATAGCCCTGAACTTAGCATATGCACGAAGTTTTATACAAAGAAAAAAAGAGAGAGACATAAAATAGATAAATAAAAATTTAATGTTTTTTTTTTTTTTTTTTATAAAAAAAATAATAATTTAATGTTAATATCAAATTATATTACTGAAAATATATTTAGGGAGGAGGGCAGAAGCCAAATCAAATTACGGTCTAATTGATAAATTGTATTCAGTGATTTAATATATTTTTTTTAATTAATACAATTTTTATTTACAATAAAATCATTAGTAATTACATTTAAATTTTAATCATTATTGTATAACGTTTTGATATAAAATGAATTAATATATTATATAACAACGTTAGGAATTTTCTATAATTGCTAAAGCAAAACTTGTTTTTACACAATAAAATAAATTAAAATCTTATTTATTCACACAGGAAAAAATACAACACTACAGAACAAATTTAATACAACAATATAGTAATTAGATGTCAACATAAACAATAATCTTTGACTTGATTTGGTATGTAAGGCATTAATGTATATTAATATAAACAAAAGCATTTATTTAATATGTAATTGCTTTGTGTAGACTTCTCAAACAAACTTCAAATATGATCTCAAAAAAAGTTTAAACAAAGCATAAATTAATAAAAAGAAAAGTAGAGCTAATTATATTCATATAAATGTTTAATTTACTAATATTAAATATTAATATTTAATGTTAATGACTGAATTTGAATGGATGACTAAATTTGAGATGAATATTTATTTAACTTGTAGTATTTAACACAGAATAGACTATTACAAGTTATTTTAAAGTTTATACCCAAAGGCTTATAAAAATCATGATTCACACTAAGATGGTATTTCAGTGTACCTAGATCCCATCTACAACTTTGGCCCTGGATACCATGAATTTTGAGACTTTAGGTCTCTTTTCTTGCTTGATATGTTAGTACCTCAATCTTGGTCTCATGGGTTGATCAGCTTTTTATTATTATTCATCTTGTTCTCTTAAATGATTTCAATCTTTTGAGAATAATTTTATTTTTTAATTTTAATCTTCTTTATTAAAAAAAAAACAACTGATTATTTTATTAAATAGTATTTTTTTTTTCGTATTTTTAATTGCTTTTTTAAATCTAATGTCATTAATTTTGTTTTAATGTATACTTTTTTATGTTGTAACCAGTCGGTTACATATCTGTACTATAAAAATAAATAATTAGATAGTTCCTCAGGTTTGAGAATAATAAAAAAAAATTAATTAATGGGGGAAATGAAATTTTATTTTCCAATGCATATTTTTATGGATCTTCATTTAATTAAATATTTGTAAAATCCCCATATGATTATATGAAAATTTTCAAACATTAAATATATTTAAGAGATATTTTTTTAAAAATAATAATAATAATAACAAAAATATAAAAGAAAGGGAAGAATAAAATAAGATTTTAATAACTTTGTAATGTTTTTATTTTTAATTAGTCAGACTTGTTTTCTTTATCTTTATTTAATGAAAAAAAACATCAAATCAGTACAATTAACAGATTATCTTGCTGTTTTTTTTTTGCAAGAAGATTTGGTTTTTAATTATAAAAAAAAATGTCAAGAATTTTATGTTGTTAAATGTGAGTTCTTAACTTGTTTTTCAATCTCTATGATTAAATAGAGAAATGTCTGAACAATTGTTTTTATGAAATTTTATTTAATTAGCTGTTATGAAAATGATAATGTGAGAGACAGATTGTAATTGGCTTGTTATCAAGATTGTTCTAAAAATATATATATGGGGGCTTGAATTAAGAACTACAACCAAATGTCTGGAGGGGTATTGCTAACTTAACTGTTGAAAAGAGCAGTCAAATCTTAATTCTGCTGTTGAAAAAGAAGAAAATATTTCTAACTTAGCTTTTGAAGAAAAAGCAGTGAAGTTTTAATCCAGTCACTGAAAAGAAAGAAGCATAAGCCTTACCAACATGTGGCATAATACAACAGGAATCTTAAACAAGCTATTGAATATAATAATACAAGTTTTTAACCCAGCTTTTAGCATACTATGAGTTTAGCACTAAAAATGGCTTGTACAATGAAGACCATGTTCTGAATTCAGCTAAAAGCTAGGCATCACCTTCCTCCATATAACTCATCTTCACTGGAAGAAAATGTAGGAAAGGTAAAACCTCCTCTAAGCAGTCTGCAATCTGATTTTCAACCAAGAGCAATGAGTCTCTGAATACATGTCTCACCTGGAAATTCATGAGAACAAAATGGACAAATTTTGCTATTTTTTCAATTACTTGGAATTGATGCCAGCCAGGAAAGGGACATCTTAACCATGCCATGTCTAAGAAGTCTTCAAGGAGAAGCTTAATTGAATAGAAAACTGGAAATTGCAGCCGAAAAGAACTCCAACACTAATGTCGGTATTTTTTTATGTATGCACACTATATTTTTATTAATCAAAAATCTATTTTTTTTTGTCTTGCGTTGTTAGCCGAGAGGTATCGCAGCCGCCATGCAAGCAAGTAGTTGGTTGCAGACGGTTGTGGGTTTGCGTCCCGGCCGATGCTATGACATATGTAAAAAAAAAAAATCTATTTTTTGTTTCATAAATGTAATAAGTTTTTTCTTTCTCTCAATTTACCCTCTGAGTAGAATCAAAGATTTATACCTTTGATTTTTAAAAATGTTTAACAAACATTTAGTTATTTTTATAGAAAATGAATTGAAAATTAATCCACGAATAAAAATTAATTAATAGGTTAATATACTTTTATGAAACTGAATATTTATTTATTTTTATGATAAAATGAATGTTTGAAATTATCTACTATCATGTCATTTTTTTGTTAATTAGATATTAAATAATTGTTGTTTTTTTTTAAATTTTCTTTCTAGTCTTAATTACTTTATTCTATCCAATTACTGTTTCATGGAGTACAGTGTGTGTGTGACCTTATATCATGACAACTTATATTCTAAGATTTAGTTTTTTCTTGATGATCCCAATAAAACAAGTAACATCTGGGCCTCATTTTATGTTGTAGATAGGTTCCTCAGAAAATGCGCACAAAAGAATCGCACAAAAATAGACTTAACTTACCTTGAAAAATGAGGGAGAGGTTCTGTAATTTTCAGAAATTGCATAAAAGCAAAGCAACAAAGAAAAACTACTTTAAAATTCACATTAAAAAAAATAATGAAATAAAGTATGACTAATAAAAAATTTCAAATATTTGAAAAAAATTAATACAAGACAAACTTTTTTTTACTTTTTTTATTAACTACAGTATTTAATTTTATATTTTTTCATACATATTTTAATCATTACCACTATTTGACAATATGTGTTTATTTGTGAACTGGTAAGAATCAAATTCCTTATGTAACATACAACTAGCACCACTTTCAGTCTTGTGCTGTATTAATGTTTTTCTGTTTATATGTTAAAAAAATGAGATCACAATCAAAAGAAAAAGATTATACATTATCATTAGAAAGATTATTTTCATTTTACAAAATCAATAAAATCTTCATTATTATTTATTTTAAAAGTCTAAAAAAATATTTATTTCTGTTATATTTAACAAAATATGTTTTAAAAGTTTAAAATTTTTGAATATTTATTGCGATATTTTTATATGTAAGTATAAATCTATTATTATTATTTACTCATTAGTATAAGTAGGTTATTTACATAGAAGCTACAATTCTAAATACAGCTTCAGGCCATATTCATGTTAGCTGCTAATATAATGTTAAATTTTTGAAAAAAAAGTATTTCAAGTCAAAATAAGTTATTAATAATTTAAATTTCTTGATATCTAATAAATATAGTGAAATATGAAAGATATTAAGAAGAAATATGAATCACATAACTTTAAAATCGCATTAAAATAATCCATATAAAACAAGATCCAGGTGCATTTATAAGTAGGGGAAGCCCATGAATTGCTTAAGATTATTTATAATAAGCTAATTTATTTACTTATTTCTCTCTTGCTCACAGTAATAAATTATTGAGTCTTTTCTTCCTGAGCTAGATTTGTGGGATATGAGGTTTAGATTTAGTATATGAGCATTAGATGATGATGACTCCTGGGTTGGCATGATGAGGATATTCTTCAAAGTCCATGCACTATATTTTATTTAGTTTAGTCTCTATTAGATATTAAGTTTATAGTTGGAAATTACATTAATGGTATTAAGTGGTCCAAGCATTGGTGATGATCAGCATGTTTAATATCCCAGCATTATTTTTTTGGTTGTATTCTTATGGATTAGCACTTAAGTGTGTGCATCCAAACTATAGTTTAAATAATTGTACAAGCTGGAAAAAGCTCAATCGTCTGATCTACAGGAGACCATTTCATATCCAGTCACAAGATTGTCTGTTGATTTATTTTTGATGGCTAATCATTCATGATGATAAATAGTTATTTCTTTTGAGTATTCCTTATACTTTTAGGTAGTTCTGGTGAACTTATAGTTAGCTTGGCTGATCTCTCAGAGTTATCAATTATGCTCATTTCTTTTGAGATTTTTTTTTAACTTGAAGATAAAAATACAATTTCTCAGATCCCTCATGGTTTAAACCCCAATTTTCTGTAGAGTTACAAATGGCTAACCAATTTAAGGAAGTTGATGTTCACATACTGGTGGCCATCACCCCAGTATGACTGTATTTCCCCATAGCACTATAATATATTATAAAATCTTCTAATTCTAATGATTATGTGTTGTACTGATCAGAATTGTATGTTCATCTAACAAGATTCAGAATCTAGGCAAAAGTTCCATAAATCCACTCATGCCCAATATACACAGGTCAGGAGCAATCATGTATTTAGCTCTGTCTACCCTTCTCTAAAACTATAACATTATAAACAACATTTCTGATGATAACAGATGATTTTTGTTCACTCCCATTCCAGAGACACAGCAGAGAAACAAGAGATCTACAGGGAAAAGGTGATATTACTTAACTTTGAACCCCTAACAGGATATGATAGCTTATCATTATATTGATATTTCACTAAGAATTATTTAGTAAAATGTAATAGACTGGCCTAAAACCAATAAAACCTGAATTATATATAATGCAACCTATTTAACAATGTGTATGCATAAAACACTGAGACAAAAAACCATTAAATAATAATTATTTATGAAATGTTAATTATTTATTAATAATAATTAATGTGAAATCGAGTAAACAAGTAATGATTATGTAAACTTAATAAATACAATGATGAATCTATTTACATGTCATAAAATTAGTAGAATCTGGGTTTCATGTAATTATTAGCAATGATCTGGGTATTCTGATAGATTACATAAAATTAATAAAACAGAGATTATAATTATTAAAGAATATGCAAACAAAAGTTGAATAGACATATATAAAATGTAACAGATACGAAATATGATGAGGCTTAATGTGCTAATGGGAGATATCAATTTTAACATTGATTTATAATTTGAATGCTATGATTAACTCAATGAGAAATAAATGACCTTAAGAAATATAGATGAAATGGAGCTTTATTTTCATGAAGCTATATTTGAATTATAGTTTATTCTGACAATACATTTAAACATATTTATAAATATTAGAAGATTTATTCAGTCAGTAATTATATTTCATCAGTCATTTGGAAAGAAAAGCAGTTATTTGCATATTTAATCAAATCATTCTGATTTGAAAGAGTTTACTGAATGTTGTTTACTAGTGTACCAAAAGATTATTTTAATGAGATGGTAGTTAGCTTAAATAAGCTTTAAAATGACATTTCTAACATATAAAATAATAGAAAGGAAGAAGGATGGTGTACAAAAATCACAGCATTATGACTTACAGATAAATAATCGGGCAATATAAAATATTAATTATGAGTTGCAGTGCTGACTTAAATGATAACATTAGAAATATTAAGTCCACTTTAGGATGAGAAGCTTCATCAATTATGTGAATGTGAGAAATCTGCCTGCACTTGTGACAGGGCAGTATTTGAAGAAATGGTAAGAATTCCATGGTTCAGATTTTTCGATGTTATTCCATGCAGAGCCTAACTATAACCTGACATTATCCTGAAGTCAGTGCCTCCAAAGTCTATTTTGAGATATGTCATAAGAAAATGATCCAGAACCTCCAGGTATTAAATTTGACAAAGCAAAGAATATGCAGTTTGTAATGCTATCAAGAGTAAGCAATGCTAATATGATTCAGTCTTGAATGACACTGATGTGTTAACTAAGACACTCGTAAATTAATAATATCTAGCAATAATGACATGACAAAATTTAATCCATCCCTAAAGGTATACAATAATCTTAAATATTAATTAGAAAGTCAAACTATAAAAGAGAGGAAATATGTAGTTTCTTTCATTAAACCAAATATAAGTACGCTTAACAAATAAATAATTACATAATACAAGTATAACGCTGGATGGCATGATAAGAAAATGACTAATTATGAAGAAAGATAAGGCCATTGAGTTTACTTTAAAGAATATTAAAATTAACTAAATCCAGAGTGTTAATATGGTAATAAATTGATATCTTAAATATGACAGTGTATAATCTGCCATTAAGCAAATAGAACAATTTAGTAATATTATTCAATCAAGTGAAACTTAGTTTGGTAAGAAAACTTACATTTAAATATTTGCTATCCCATAATATTAGAATGGAGAATTAAAATAAGATCGGTTCACCAGATTGAATCATTACCATATTAAATCAAATATAATCAGGCACAAAATTATAATAAGTGAAATTAAAAATTTGCCACATTTAAAATAGTAAGAGAGAAATAGTGTGAAACCCAATAAATACATTTAAAGAATAAATTTATAGATTTGTGCATTATATTTTACAGAGAGAGTCATTAATTTAATAAAATTATTGATAATCTGCACTGCACCATTAATTATTAAATAGACAGAGAGTTACATTATAACTTAAACAGATTAAGATTACATAAGTGAAGGTTTCAAAGAGTTCATGTTAGCAGCATGGATGGGATTATCTTCTGTTACTTGAAGACTTGATGGCCATATGGGTTGATTTATGTAGAAATAATATATAGAAACCATGGTAGGCAATACAGAGTTCAGAAAAATAATGGTTGGCATCTTTGTAGAATTAGTTTAGCATTTAATTAATGCAGTCCTTGAGTGGTGGTGGCATAGTAGCATAGTGGTATGGAGATGATATTGAAAAGAACATGAAAGCAAATTCCCCCCCCCCCTACTCAGAAGTCATGATTCAAAATTTTGAATGGCATGGATTCATTCAGCAACAATTTCTAAAATAAAAGCAAAGACTGATAGCATAGAATTTTGGCTGTATTATATAACAACAAAACTTTCTAAAAACTTCTATTACCTTGCTGCTGGAGGGGCCTGGATATGCACTACCTGGCCAGGCTGCACTTATCCTTTGTTTGAGATTTACCTTTCAAAAATGACAATGAGATAAGTTCTGGAGAATATTGTTTTAATCTATTTTGATATTGGAAATAGATTCAAGAGATATAATTTCCATTAGCATTAGGATTTCTAAAAGAAATCTAATTTAATAACGGGATTTTAAAGTAAACAGGGTATATTCTTTTGTTTATAATTTTGAGCTATGTTAATTACTCTCCAGAACCTTCTCTGGTATTGCGTCAGCTTAATAATAAAATATACAAATTATATAAATTATAAAATACAAAATATATTTAGTAAACTGAATATTATTTACAAATTTTTTGTATCTGTAATACATACACACATATACACAATTATTTGAGGTGATGGAAATTTTAAATATTTCCAAATTAAAACTAATAAACATTCTTTATTCAAAATAACCGTTTAAAGCTTATAAAAAGTGGGGTAATCGCATGTATATGTGTGCTGGCACTTCTTGGTGATTAAACAAGTGCATAGATGGGATTGAACTCCTGGTTTAAGGTTTCTAATATCACCAAACAGTGAAGCAAAAATATATATGACTAATTTTACTGCTTCAATATTAACCTTTTTTAAAGTACCATGTCAGTTATAAGTTTGTAAAATAAATAATTTTAGCTGCTCTTAATTGAGGACTGTTTTCTAACAATTCCAAAACTCCATGTTTTCTCATATTGCATATGGCAATATATGTTTTTTATTTTTACAAATGAAGCAATATTTTGCTGTTCCTTACACCAATTGCATTTTATTTATATTCTTCATTTCTATAATTTGAGAATTTATAATGTTTTTATCTAATACAATACCTTTTTCAGGTGATACATAATATCACATTTTTTTCATTTTCAGCAATATTTGCATCTATGTATTTTTTGAAAATGTATATAGCATTATAGCTAAAAATATTTGGATAATGGTTGGATCTCTACTATTAGGTTCAAATTGTTTTAGTGATTTTGCCTTGTGTTCATAGTTTTATGGAAATATCTTGTACTCAGATTATTTTCTCTGACAAGGATAAACAACATACTTTGAAGTTATTGGCCCATAAGATTTATTGCAGATGATTTATCAAAAACTTTGAATGGAATAAAATAATGGTAAAGTATTATGAAATGTATAATCTCTAACTTTTAATTATAGTTGATAATATCTGGTAAAATAAAAATACACACAGAAAAGATGGCCACTCTTATCTTTGTAAAAGTCACTATCTTGTGTTGTGATTGGAGAGGTCCTTCTGTTGGTAATTAAAGATATTGATTGTCTATTATGACTTTCAAGGGGCATATGATTTATATTAAAGCCTGTCTTAAAAGTATTTACATATACTTCCTGTGTTTAATAAATAATTACAACTTTACAATAGTTTATATATTTCAAGTATAAAGATTGTAATATTAACTCATTGTAAATCATAAGATTTTGTGAATGTTAATTTGTAAAAGGAAATAGTGGATTTAAATGGTGGAGAGAATAACAGCTTCACACTCCCAAATCAAGGTGCTTTAGAATGGCCTATATAAGTGGAAAGTTTGGTTAAATATAAGACAGCCACTCTTATCTTTATAAAAGTTGCTATCTGGTGGCATGGTTTGAGAGGTCCCTCTATTGGCAATTAAATTATTGATTATTATAAATTTCAAGGTGCATATATTTTAGGTTAAAGCCTGTCTTAAAAGTATTTATATATACTTCCTATGCACTTAATAAATAATTACAACTCTAAAAAATAAAATAACAATATTGCAAGTAAAGAAAAATAATAATAAATAGAAATAAACAAAAGTAAAAAAATCAAAATAAATTTTTTTATTTTAGACTTGAGGAACAGATTTTAACAAATAAAAAATATTCCACAAAAATAGTTTTATTTCATATATATTTTAATGAAACATAAATTCTTTTTCTTATATTATATTTATGTTGTAATAACATCTCACAAGAACATAACTTTATTGTTTTTATTATTGTATTATTTATAATAATTTTTTCATGATTATTATCAATATTCAAAATGTAATTTGTCACTAATCCATAAAATGTTGTTTTGCTTATGAATATCTATTGTCAGTACAATCTTATTATTCTTATCTACAATATTTTCAAAATTAATAACTTATTTTGCTTTTCCATTTAAAATTGTGGTCTGTTGTTTATTCCATTAATATATTTTTTGAAAAAAAATGTTACATTTTCTTTTTTCCCTTAAAAGATAGAAAAGTAATATTTTCAATAGTTTGATTATTTTATAATATCAAAATTTCCTTTTTTAAATATTTTGATTTATGTATTTGCAAACATTCCATGTAATATATTAACCATATTTAATCATAAACTTGTTTTTTTAAAAACAATCTTACCTTTAAGTATAAAATTCATATCTTTACAACATAGGTTTAATATCTCTTCTAAATTATTTTCAGTTATGAAATTCTTATTTTTATACATGTTCTCATGGCCTATTCTATCGCATTTCTTATATCAATATCTATTTTCATAATGTAATAGAATAATAAGCATAATAATATTTGTATTTTGATGAATTTATTTTTTAAAAAATTAAATATTGTAAAAAATGAAGCAGAATATAATGGAATAAATAAATTATTAGAAGATAGAAGTACAAATTTGAGTAAAAAAAAGAAACTTTCTTCAATTTTAGAATAAAAAATAATATAATAATATTTATATTAATTAACCATAAATATATTGATAAAATGTAAAATAATCATGCATTTTAAACCATTGTGTGAAAAGAAAATTAATTTAAATAATATTGTATATAAGAAAATAATATAATTAATAGTATGGATAATATGAATTAATAAAATAGATTGCATAGATTGTAAAGGTAATGACAATGTAAATTATAATGGCAGTACAAAGACTATGATTAATTAAAATTAAGCAACATTTAGAAACTAAGAATATTTTAAACATTATAATCATGTTAGTAGGATGCTTCAAAATGTTTAGTCTTATCAAGAAAAGTTTACTAAAGCGCTAAATATATAGGGAAAAATATTGTTTTAAACAAAATAAATAAAATGAAAATGAAGAGTAGATTATTTTAATGGATTTATTTTGCAAAAATAAGGATAATTCGTTTATGCTTAGAAATTACAGTGAAGATATAAGTAGGAATTAAAAAGTAAATGTTTTAATTTTAAAATATATTTTGAAAGAGTAAGAGAGGATACAAATTTTTTAATATCAAAATCAGTATTTTTTTTTCAATTTTAAATAGTCACAGCATGGAATGATCACATTTCATATTTTCATTTTTTTATATTTAAATATCATAATGACCATATAAAAGTAGTTTAAACATTGCTATTTATAAATAATATGTCTTATAAGTTTAATAAAATAAAGAAGATTTAAAAAGAAGACTACGAATGAAAAACTTAGAAATGTATATCATAAATAGTTTTTACAAAATTAACATCATGGCTATTCATAATAATTTACCACCTGTATAATTGATTACAAATATTAATTTATAATACATGACTCACTGATGAATGGGATGAGTATTTGTTTCAGTTAAGAAATAATGTTGTCCAACTGCAAACTGATATACAACAGCTTGAGTATTAATAAGAAGCAGTTGTCTTTTGATTAGGGATAACTTGAACAGTTTACTGTTGTTTTCTTTTAACTGCAGAATCAGTTCGATTTACGTTGAAACACTATGACTGTAGATTTAACTTCCTTTAAAACAGAATCTCCATTTATAAAATAATTTTCCATTTATATATAAACACAATGTAACAAACAAAATGTACTTCATTATTATATAAAATCTTCTATATTAATACAAATATTTAACATATAATTTACGAATTATCATTTTATTACTTTGGTTCATATAATATTGAAATTAAATTACATGTAATGATTACTAGTGTTTGATTTTATTCATTTATCATTTTTTCCCATTCTTTAAATAAATATTTTATTATAAATTAATAGCATTTGTTGATAATTATTGATCATTTATGAAAAATATTTGAATCAAAATTTTATATAATTTGTCTTTCTTATAAAATTTAAAGTATACTTTTATTTCTATTTATTTTAAATAAATCTTTTTCTAATGATATAAAATAGCTAAATTCATTCTTTATATATATATATTATTCTTTATAATAGCGGTTACAACATGTTAACATTCAATACAGTACAAAAAGAAAAAAAAAAGATTTGCCTTTCTTATAGAAAATAGTTTTCTTTTATTTATTGCTTCTATCATTATTTTTAGAAAAAGTGATTGGATTTAATTGGCAATATAAAACAAAAAACAAATATGAAAGTATAAAATGATAATAATAAACAAAATTACTCACAGGTGGGATTCTTAAAACAATCTGCAAATTGATGAAAATAGTTTTAGTATTAACACAATTTATTAAATTTAAAATTTTTATTAATATAATTTAACTAGTAAGCGAGTGATAAAATTGAATACTTAATTTCAGCGTATTGAATCATAGAAATGAAATAAATCAAAATGGAATGTTATATAATGTGTGATTAATTTAGTTTTATATTCTTTGTATATCTTACTTTTTGATAATTCTTACTGGTCATTTGAGATAAATTTCGAACTTTTTATCTTAATAAGTAAAACTATTCTACATTTTATTTTTACAAGTTTCAAATTATTTCTCAGAAATATAAGTTTAAAAACATAAAACATTCTTAAATGTAATATTTCAACTTTGGAGATATAGATAAAATTAATAAACTGAAACAAATAATTAGAAAGGTAGCCTTCATTATTTCATTTCTAGTGATAAATATGTATTTGGAATAAAATAAAATTTACTTGAATTTCACATCTAAAATCAAAATGGAATTTTAAATTCACATATTAAAAATTAAAATTTTATTTATAATTATTTTAAAAATGACAAAAATTAACTGCTATAATTGGTATAAAAGTGTTCCCTTTCTATTCAATTACAACTTTTTGCTCTACATTATTACATTTTTCTTAATTTGTTGTCTTACAAAAACAAATATTTTAAAATAAAATGTAAATACCATATTCTTATTAAAAATACATATTTCACAAATATTTTGCTAAAAATTATTATAAATAATAAACAAAGTATGAAGAATATATGACTTTAATTTTCAATATTTGATAAGGTGAGATTTCACCAATATAGTGACTATTTTGAGAACAAAAAGTTTGCCAAGTATTAGGTTATCTATCTTAATATTTTTTAAATAACTAAATAAATATATATTCATTTTTGTTTTAACTATAAAATGAATATAAAAGTAGCAAATGAATGCTTAAAAAATACCATAAATAAATAAAATTTAAGTCAAGCTACTGAACACAGTACTAGCTAATATGAAAATTGTCATTTTTATTAGTGGAAAGAATATAAACCATTAATATTACATTTAGAATTAGAAGTTGGTATATGATTTTTCATAAAAATCTTAAAAACCAACTCTTTAATATCATTTATATTACATAGTAAAGTGATTGCCTTAAATTATTTTAAAAACATTATTAATTTACTATATCATTTTTTATTACATTCAAATATCAGCCTTTCAAGCTAATTGTGCATACGCTTTTGCGCGAGTTAATAATAATAAATGAATACTTTCTCTCCAATACAAGATATAGTATTTATGCAGGAATAAAATGAATCCACTTATTCCTACAACTTAAATGCTTATATATGAGCAAATCTGAAGTACTAAGACTCCCAACAAAAGAGCTATTATAGGTTTATGGAAAAAACTTGCTTCACCCCTGGAATTGTTAATTACTAGTAATTGCTAATTCTTAGTAACATCAAAAGGTAAAGTTTATATCTATTTTGTGGATATTATCTCTTTGTTTCTATTCATTATATATATATATATATATATATATATATATAGATGAATAGAAACATATATATATATATATATATATATATATATATATATATCATTAAAAGCCAGTCAACACTTTGACAACACCAATATCAGCAGTAACTGTCAATTAATCTTAAACTTGACTGCAGTTTGAGATTGTCGATTGTTATTGATATTGGGGGTGTGTGAGTGTTGGTTGGTTTTAATGATTATTTACAAACCCACTTAGCTTTGAGCATTATCATATATATATATATATAATGTTAACAAAGTACATACTTATGTTATATTTATTTATTTAATATTTACATATTGAAAAGTTTATTTTAAGACAAGATTATTTAAAAATGAGTTGATTACAAACTATCTTGTTAATTGACATTAAGTTGATACAAATAAGACTTTTAAAAAATTAATTTCAAATTAAGTGTTGCAAATCTATATAATAGAAACTGAGTTATCATGTTAGATGTGATATTAATTGATTTCTTCAACAGGCAATGACAATAAGTTTGATTGAGAGGAACTTGTGCCCTGCAAAAGGTTAATTGATTTTTCATCAAATATTGCCACATCTTCCATAGTAAGTTTTTATAACTTTCTATAGAGAGTGAAAATATATAACATTAGTAGATTTCATATATATACACACACACACACCTGGGTCTCATTTTACACGACAGATAGGGTCCTCAGAAAACACATGCAAAAAAAATCACACAAAAATAGACATAACTTACCTTGAAAAAGGGGGGATACAGACTGTGATTTTTCAAAAATCGCATAAAAGCAAAGCAGCAATGTAAAATTACTTTAAAATTCGCGCAAAAAATAAGGAAATAAAATATGACTAATAAAAAATTTCAAATTTGAAAAAAATTGATACAAGACAAACTTTTTTTAACTGTAATATTTAATTTTATTCAAAACAATATATTTTTATGCATGTTTTAATTATTATCACTACTTGCCGATAAACAGGTTCATTTGCAAACTGGTAAAAAATCAGATTTTTCACAAGAGGAAATACAACTAGCACCAACTTCACTCTCATGTTGTGTTAATGGTTTTCTGGTGACAACATAATTAATAATTAATCTTTGAGATGATGATTTTATTAATTGTTTATGAAGCTCGTGATATCCAGACATACAACCATTTAGCCCTCTTTGGAATTTAAGAGCACGTTCGTGATTAGTGTCATTAATAAGAAAATAATTTGCCAACTGATTAGAAAGTTGAAGACCTTCTCGAATCATTTTTGCAGTGAAAGGAACAGGTTCCACTTCTGTTTCATTATCATTTTCTACATTTTCTTCTGCATCTAAACTTATTGCAATAATATCAGTGTCATTTAAGACATTATCCTCAAGCAATTCATCGATATCATTCTGGCTAAAAGAATCAAAACCTTCTCCACCAATATCATATGCCAAAGTAATTATTTCATCTGATAATGCCGATGTTTGAATAACTGCACTGCTTTCAAGACATGTAGGCCAAACCTTTTTCCAACAGGCATTTAAAGTGTGGTTTTATTTGAGTAACAGCAAATGCAACGTGATTTATACAGTCAAAGATTGAGATTTTTTTCCAAGCATCAGTTACTGCTATTGATTCATTTTCTAGTTTATCTAATATAAATTGAAAACTGTGTTTAATGTAATATTGTTTAAAAGTTGCAATTATGTCTTGATCTAATGGCTGAATAATGCTTGTTGTATTAGGTGGAAAAAACATAACCTTTACATTTGGATGTTCTAATTGTGGATGACCTGGTACGTTGTCAACAAGTAATCAAATTTTGAAATCGAGATCTTTTTGCTTTATATACGTTTCCACTTCTAGTAAAAAGCAATTATTAAACCAGTCAGTAAATATTGCAGTTGTCACCCAAGCCTTTGTATTAGCCACCTAGTGTACCTGCAGTTTTTTTTATTTTTACCTTTTAAAGTTCATGGTCTTAAAGATCTGTTTACCATGAGAAGTTTCAGCACCCAATCTCCCAATGCATTGTTACAAAGCAACAATGTTATTCGATCTTTGCTTGCTTTAAATCCACTGGATTTTTTCTCTGACTTTGTGATATAAGTTCAACTAGGCATTTTTTCCAGAATAGTCCTGTTTCATCAGCATTAAATACTTGGTGTGGGCAATATCCACCACATTCAATAACTTTTGCTAATTCTTCAGAAAAAATTTTGGTAGCTTTTTCATCTGCCGATGCAACCTCACCCGTAATCTTCACATTATGTAGTGCATTCCTTTTTAAAAACCTGGTTAACCATCCTTTGCTAGCCAAAAATTCCTTATTAGTCTGAGAAGCAGTAGTAGATGGTTTGGATATGTTTATTTGTTCATAAAACTTAAGAGCTTTTCATCAAATTAAATAACTGCTTAAAGGAATTCTTCTTTGAGATAATTCTTCAATCCAGATTATAAGTGCTCATTCCATTTTTTTTAATAAATCATCTCTTGAATATCATGATAATTTGGCATTTAATTTTGTGCCAAAAATGACAGATTTTCTTATTGCATCTTCATTTTTTTTAATTGTTCTAATAGTCGACTCACTCAAACTAAAATGTTTTCCAATCGCTGTCAATCCTTCCCCTGTTGCTAAGCGATCTAAAATAGAAATTTTTGTTTCCAATGAAATTCCTTTTCTTGGATGTTTTTTCCTCTCCATTAGAGTAAACTAAAAGTTAAAAAAAAATAAGAACTTAGACTTATGATAATAAAAAGACATTTATTCACCACTTCTGGGAAAAATTTAATTAAAACTAACAACTAAAAATTAAATTCTTATTTTTGTCTTTAATTTTTTAATTTTCAATTCCGTTTAAAAATCAAATTTTGTTTCACATCACATTAATTTCAGATCACCTTAAGTAATTTTTAAATTGTTAATTACAATTAAAAATCAGATTTTAATTTTTAATTGTCAAATTTAATTGTGCCTACTGCTATTACTCACCTTTTAAAACTAAACTTGTGGACACTAAATGATTAATAATTGATTACATTCTTTTTTAAAAAGCAAAAACAGAATGTGATTTAAAATGCAAAATTAATATGCACAATGTTTGAACAAATTTACATTATAATCTTGGGAAATTTAATGTGGGTATATATAAAATGTGGAAATCATGATTTTAATTTCATTATTGCATAAAATCTTACTATTATAAAGCACTGAAAATATTGAAATTACTAAGATGAAAGTCAAATTCCAATAATGTGATATTATTTTCAATATGACTTAAGTGCGTGAAATTTATTATTTAAAGTAATAGCGCATTATCGGAGTTCGACTTTCAAAGAAACATGAATCGCGTAACTTCAAAATCGCATTAAATAAATCCACATAAAATGAGATCCAGGTGTATATATATATGTAAACACACTTGGGATATCTGCTTGTAGCAGTGAAAATTTGGAATAATTTTGATATATATAATCATTAAAAGTATAAATCTAAACTAATCAATAAATAATCAAAATAACCTCAAATTCTCAACTCAATCAAACTCACCAAAATAACCAATGTTTTTATTGCCACAAGTAGATTTCTCCAGTGTGAAGAACTATAAAATAACAAAATATTTTGGAGTTTTTACAATTGAAAAGTCTGCTTGTAGCAATGGAACCATTAGTTGCATTTTAGAGTTTATTTTTTGACTGTCTTGGTGCAGTTTTAAATTTGGGGTAATTTTGATTTAATATATATATATATATATATATATATATTAAATGACAAAAGTGAAACTTATCAATATAAACAAAGTGCAATTCTTAAATCGTAAGTCAAAATTAAATTTCAAAATCACTGTCAATACACTCCTGTCAATGCATATTTCTCAATTAAAAAGTAACACAGCACTTTGCATTTGAGAATTCCACCTCGATAGACAAAACACTCGTATACTTACCCTTGAGAAGTCTGCATTAGCAGAAAAAACTATTAGTACGTTTTGCATTTGAGAACATTGCTTTGTCAGAAAAAGCATTAATAGTAAATTTATAATTTAATTTTGGCTAATGATTCAATAATAAACTTATATACTTGGTATATATACATACAGAAGCTTTATGACAAAATAATTAATGCATCTGTCTATCATTTTCACAGCCTTGTGTTCAGTTTCTAAGCAAATGTATGTTTTAGTTAGATTATCTATAATCTTGACCACAATATAAATATTGATATACTTGTTAATTATGAATGTAGCCACTTTTGTCAGTGGTAAAGTAGTAAAGACAAACTAGATAAAAAACTTTACCAACCCTACTAATATTTGCTTTTTATTTCTTTTTTATCTGAAACTTATATTTTAATTTAAGGTTATATCTATCAATCCATCTGTTTATCAATCTATCTATCTATCTGTCTATTTGTATGTATGTATATCTTTCTGTCTATCTATCTATATATCTATCTATAAATGATCTGTTACCTGGGTACATTCTTTTATCTTATTTAATTTTTTGCATTTCTCTTCATATATATTAAATTTTTTTTAACATAAAGCAATAATTAGAATTTACGTTTCTCTAGCTTTCAAGGCAGTTGAAAATTCAATAATACGTGACAAACAGAGAATTAATTTTTAAGCACCTGCTTTCTTTTTTTATCAATAATAAAATACGTGAAAGGAATATCTAGTAGTTGCTCAGTTAAAGTATTATACACTGAGAAATTATTATTTGATAAATAAAACAAAATAAAAAATATGTATATTTATATCCATTTTTGTTATTATTAGTAAATAAAGATATTAAAGTTTTTTTCTAGTAATCTTCTAATGCAGATTTTATTTTATGACTTAATGAAATTGATAAAAAGAAATTATAGACCAGAGATAAGTAACAATTATTAATAATAAATTTGATTTCAACCAAAAAAATATATAAAATTTTCATAATAAAAATTTAAACTATTATTAATATTAATTTACCAATAAGTAGCTTAATTTCATTAAAAAAAATTAATATACGATTCAGTTTTGATTTATCCAAGGCATTTGATAAAGTAGATAATTCCATGTTGCTTTTCAAAATGTATAAATTAGGTTTTTCCTATAATTCTGTTGCATCGTTTGAATCTTTTATCAAGAAGAGAACAGCTTATGTAAAGTTTAAGAATAATTCTTCTAATCCATATTATTGTAATATAGGAGTATCTCAGGGTAGTATCCTTGCACCATTATTGTTTAACATTTATATTGATGATTTGGGAGAGAGTTTGGAATTTTTGCATATTTTATGTTATGCAGATGATTGTAAAATTTTTAGGAATATCAACTCAATTAATGATTGCATATTATTACAAAAAGATATTAATAATTTTGTGAAATGGTGTAGAGATAATAAAATGGATATTAATATGGATAAGTGTTCAACAGTTTTTTATTCCAAAAAATCTGAAATGATTATTTGTCCTTATTATATTGAAGATCATAATATAAAATTTGTTGATATTCAGAAAGACTTTGGAATTATTTTTGCAAGCAATGGATCATTTCATCATCATATTGAAAATGTAGTAAATAAGGCTTTTAAAATTATGGGTGCAATTTTAAGGCATGATAGACAATTTAGTAGTTTTACAAAATATAAATTATTTCTCTCTTTGGTTTTGCCTATTTTAGAATATGGATCTGTTGTTTGGAATTCCAGTTCTAAATGGGATAAAATTCAATTGGTTTATGACAAATTTTCTAAGTACATTAAGTTAAAAGACCATTATTTATCCCTACCCATTAGAAGAAAAATGAGAGATCTTAAAATTTTATATAACCTTGTGAATCAAAAAGTTATATTAACTAACAAAATTTCAAATATTTCTTTTAATAATTGTTTACATAAAACATGTACATTTACTTTAATTTATATTAACTGAAACATAGGCTTATTTATACCTGTGTCTATATATATGTAATATTAGGGTATGAGCACAGACTTTCACATGACCCATCACTCTCCACTCCAACTCTTAATATATATCTGAGCACTTATAGTATATATGTGTAGAGATGATAATCTGGACCAACTGATGATTGCTGGTTTAGCATGAACTACATATATTGGTGATTATTTATCTTTTCAACATATGTATGTTTAAGTGTATCAGTGTTATTAGATGGAGTGGAGAGTGGTGGGTCATGTGAAATTCTGTGCTCATACCCTAATATTACATTTATTTTATATTAAGGTTTGTTGCTCTACCATATTAAAATTTTCACCTTTGTTTCGTTTGCCTAATACCTATAATCATGATTTTACTAATGAAAATATTTTTTCTTTAGACTTTAAAAAATTTGTTACTTATCTTATAAAAAAGTATGGCATATAATTATATTATTTTTATCATTTTTACTCATTTAGGTATATTATTTATGTATATTATTGTATAGTTGTTATAGTGCAATTCTGTAATTGGCTTAATGCTTTAGTTTTGTATGGTAAATAAATTTATCATATTTTATTAAAAGCCACTTTGATACATATACACACACAAAAAAAAAAATCAATGCAATAGAATCAACAATTAGTCGGAGAAGAGAGAAAAATTATTTATTATCTTTTAGTATTTAAGTAAATCTGTGTTAATTTCAAATAATAATAATAACAACAACAACAACAACGATAACGATAACGCTAACAATAATAATAATAATAATAATAATAATAATAATAATAATAATAATAATAATAATAATTCATTATTATTCATTATTTATTTATTCATTATGAAGCAAACAATAAATGTAAAATACAGTGAGATAAATTCCATACAAGAAAAATCTTGTGTGAGGAATTTAAATGTAACAACTAAAAACACCAATAAAATACAAAAAAAAAAGTATAAATATAACATAAAATATTAAAATCACATAGATATTGCATTTGGCAATTCAATCACAGTAGTAAATAATTACAACATAACATACAATATAAATAAAAAAAATAAAATAAAATAAAATAAAACTAATGCTTAGCATAACATAACCAGTGCCATAAATGCTTTTTAAAAATCAAAGAAGATAGTGTTCATTAAATTCACAGAACAATCTCTTATAAATACATATTAAATAATTTAGGACCATTATAACTAAATTGCTTCCTACTGGATGTTTTAAGAAAATTAGGTAAAGCTAGCTGATATTTAGTAGATAAATGAGTATTTACTAAAAACACTAATAAAATACAAAAAAAAAAGTATAAATATAACATAAAATATTAAAATTATACAGATATTACATTTGGAAATTCAATAACAGTAGTAAATAATTACAACATAACATACAGTATAAACAAAAATAAAATAAAATAAACAAAATAAACTAATGCTTAGCATAATATAACCAGTGCTATAAATGCTTTTTAAAAATCAAATAACTAGTGCTCATTAAATTCACAGAACAATCTCTTATAAACATATTAAATAATTTAGGACCATTATAACTAAATTGCTTCCTACTAGATGTTTTAAGAAAATTAGGTAAATCTAGCTGATATTTAGTAGATAAATGAGTATTTACAAAAGAAGATTTAGTATCCAAATGAAGTTTCCTACAATAAATATCAAGAATCACTCTATATTTATACAAATGGAAAACATCTAGTATATTAAAAGTGGCATAAATATCTTTAACAGATGTGGCACGTGATCTACCAAAAATGATACTCATTGTATAATTCTGTAAAACAGACAATTTAGTCATTGCAAAAGTAGAACAGTTCCCCCAAACTGATATTTGATAAGAAGAAATATATAAAGTAATCAAAGCTGACCGAGGAAAAAATTTAGAGAAGTAGAAAAACATATCATTTAATTTACGTAAACGAGAACAAAGAAAGTCAATATGGTTTGACCAAGATAGTCTGGAGTCAATAAAAACACCTAGATAGCAAATATTATCAACAAAAGAAATGTTAGCACAAGTACAAATGCTATTACGATGCCAAAAATACTTATTACAAATAGTAATGTTAAGCGAATGAATATTTGACTTATAAGAAAAATTAATAGCTTTTGTTTTACTCAGATTAATTGATAAATTATTAAATGCTAACCATTTACTAATTAGGATTAAATCATCATTAATTATTTTTTCAACAAAATTATATGAAACTGCAGCATAAGATAAAGCAATATCATCTGCAAAACCATAAATCTTAGATTCTAAAGGTAAAGAAAATAAATCATTTATATAAATAATAAATAAAATGGGACCCAAAACTGAACCTTGTGGTACACCATGGTTAACTGTTATAAAAGAGTTTACAACACCAGAAATATTTGTTGCTTGTTTTCTATCCTTTAAGTAACTCGCAAACCATGAAATAAATCCACCACAAAAACCATATGAATATAAACGCTTAAGTAAAATTTTATGAGACACAGAGTCAAATGCCTTAGACAAATCTAAATAAATAGCATCAGTTTTAAAATCCTTATCTAGTGAAGTTGTCAAATTGTTTACATGACTATAGAAAGTGTCCAAGGTACTTCTACCAGAAATAAATCCATATTGATGTTCAGATAAAATATTATTTTTAGATAAAAATGACATCATTTTCTCTTTAACCACCATCTCTAACAATTTGGATATTACAGATATAATAGATATTGGTCTATAATTGTCAAGCTGTACAGGATCACCCTTTTTAAATCAGGTTAATAAAACCAACCTTCAAACAAGTAGGAAACAAACCAACATTTAAGGAAAGATTAAACAAATAAACAAGAACAGGTATGAAAGCTGACTTATTTTCCTTAAGAATCTTTGGTGTTAACTTATCTAGACCAGCTGAATGAACATTACTTAAGAGATCAATTTTACCAGACAAATCCAAATCAGTAACATCTGTACACAAAAAAGAATTTAGACAAGAATCAGCAAAAGACAATTCTTGTACTGCGATTCTATCCATTGATAGATCTGGAAAAAAATTATTAAACAAGTCAGCAACACATTTTTCATTATTTTCTACTTCAATCAAATTATCATTGTGTTTTATAAATTTAAGTTGATTTGACAAAGATTTCTTTACAAGAGAATTTATCAACTTCCATTTCAAAGAAATATTTTTATCATTAAAATATTTTTGATAATATTGAAATTTTAATTTCCGAATATCAGATTTAATCTCAGTATTCAATTTCTTCAAAGTCAACAAATCTCCACCCAAACATTTTAAATGACTTCTTTGATTAATTTTTTCAATCAAATCATTCTTATCCAGGCTGAGCGTTTGCGGTTTTTGCTAGTCGATTTAAAACTAACCATAGATTTTGCAATTAAAGATTTACAAATATCTTGAAATTTTAAAAATGCTGAATCAACATCATGCAGAGCAAAAACATAATCCCAATTCTGATCAGATAATAACATGTTTAGCTTATTATGTGATAACTTATTAATATATAAATGAGTATTTACATGTGGTCTACAATTTAACAACCTCAACACAGTTGCAAAATGATCCGAAATAAAAATATTTTGTACAGACGATTCATAACTTTGATTCTGGTTTAATCTGACAAATATATGATCCAAAATTGATTGACAAGATTTGGTAATAGGAGTAGGTGAAAAAATAGCTTGATCAAAACCATAACTATAAAGCAAATTCAAATATAGTACGGTAGGCCCATGTAGATTATTATATAAATCTATATTCAAATCTCCCATAAGAATTACTAAAGTAGTATGTAAATCAGACAATAACACATCAAGTTCAGCTATAAAATCCAAAATGATACTTGTGCACGATCTATATAAAGCAACAAAAGTTAACACAAAACAAGGTAAATTCAGATGAATCAAAACACATTCTGCAGAGGCAAGAAATGGATTATGATACGTAAATTTAATGTCTTCTTTCACAAAAACTAATACACCACCTGAACGTGAAGACGCACGAGGTGAAAGAATATTTGAATAGCCATCCAGAACATACAAATGCTGTTCTTCAATGGAAATCCAAGATTCAGTTAAAATTATCACATCATAAAAACTGGCAGGAAAATCATTTAAATACACAACAAATTCATCAAAATTAGATCTAACACTTCGTACATTCTTATGAAAAACATTTAAATTAGACAAAGTTTCATCGTGAGGATAAAATGCATCAAGCTTCACTTTAGGAAATAAATTTCAAAACGCTGACAACTCAGATTCATTTTTAATTAAAACACACGGAGAATTTAAATCATTTCTAATATAAACCAATCCATTACGTATAAAAGCCATACCTTTACGTTCACGCATTTTTTGCTTAGCCTTCCATAACAGCTGTCTAATATGTGGAGTTATACGTAGATTAATATATACGCGCTGACTAGATTCCGTTAACAAAAAATCAGAAACCGATTTAATAATATTTCTCTTCAATAAAAATGATTTAGCTAAATTTCGCGAAGTAAAACGAGTAACAATAAAACCTGCTATATTATTAGATTTAGATTTTGACCGATAAACATTCTCAATACAATTAGTAGTAAAGTTTTCAATTTCAAGTTTTTCCGCCAACTTCGTTACAATTAAAGATAAATTTTCATTTTCACAAAAGGGAACACCTTATATTTCAATTTCACAATCCAACCGTGAACGTTCCATAGAGTGAATTTTTTTCCTTTAACAAAGTGATTTCGTTTTCACAAGAATCATACATATTTGACAATCGTAGTAAATTATCATTATTTTTATCAACTTTACCTCGCAAAAAATCCACGTCAACCTGAAGCTTCGCAACCGTAATCGTAAGCTCTGAAATTGCCGGAGGTATAACCGGAAGTAATATTAATTTTTCCAAAATATCATTTAAAATCAAGTTTGAAGAATCAGTATTATTTACCATAACAGAACCATCACCATCAGGTGGAATTCTACAAACATTACATCTCCATTCCTGCTTTTTTTTTAAAGACATTCGTCTATAGGTAGCCTCTCCTAACGTTGAGCACGTGTAATAAAAACTGGTGCTACAGCCCATACACGAAACAAAATTTCCATTTTTAGGTAGTAAATCATGACAAATCTTGCAGAAAGACATTTTATAAGCAAATCCAATTAAATCCTATTTTACTGAACACAATAAAAATTAATATTTATAAATAAAAATACAGTAAAACAAAACAAAAGCAAGAGAGAAATAATAATAATAATAGTAATAATAATAGCAATAGCAATAATAATAATAATGATGATGATGATGATAATATTAATAATAATAATAATTTATTTATTTATTCATTATGAAGCAAACAATGAATGTATAATACAGTGAGATAAATTCTATACAAGAAAATCTAGTGTGAGGAATTTAAATGTAACAACTAAAAACACTAATAAAATACAAAAAAAAAAGTATAAATATAACATAAAATATTAAAATCACACAGATATTGCATTTGGCAATTCAATCACAGTATTAAATAATTACAACATTACATACAATATAAACAAAAATAAAAAAAAACAACAACTAATGCTTAGCATAATATAACCAGTGCCATAAATGCTTTTTAAAAATCAAAGAAGATAGTGTTCATTAAATTCACAAAACAATCTCTTATAAATACATATTAAATAATTTAGGACCATTATAACTAAATTCCTTCCTACTAGATGTTTTAAGAAAATTAGGTAAAGCTAGCTGATATTTAGTAGATAAACGAGTATTTACAACAGAAGATTTAGTATCCAAATGAAGTTTCCTACAATAAATATCAAGAATCACTCTATATTTATGCAAATGAAAAACATCTAGTATATTAAAAGTGGCATAAATATCTTTAACAGATGTGGCACATGATCTACCAAAAATGATACACATTGTATAATTCTGTAAAACAGACAATGTAGTCATTGCAAAAGTAGAACAGTTCCCCCAAACTGATATATTATAACATAATAAACTTTGATAAAAAGAAATATATAAAGTAATCAAAGCTGACCGAGGAAAAAATTTAGAGAAGTAGAAAAACATATCATTTAATTTACGTAAACGAGAACAAAGAAAGTCAATATGGTTTGACCAAGATAGTCTGGAGTCAATAAAAACATCTAGATAGCAAATATTATCAACAAAAGAAATGTTAGCACAAGTACAAGTGTTATTACAATGCCAAAAATACTTATTACAAATAGTAATGTTAAGCAAATGAATATTTGACTTATAAGAAAAATTAATAGCTTTTGTTTTACTCAGATTAATTGATAAATTATTAAATGCTAACCATTTACTAATTAAGATTAAATCATCATTAATTATTTTTTCAACAAAATTATATGAAACTGCAGCATAAGATAAAGCAATATCATCTGCAAAAACATAAATCTTAGATTCTAAAGGTAAAGAAAATAAATCATTTATATAAATAATAAATAAAATGGGACCCAAAACTGAACCTTGTGGTACACCATGGTTAACTGTTATAAAAGAGCTTACAACACCAGAAATATTTGTTGCTTGTTTTCTATCCTTTAAGTAACTTGCAAACCATGAAATAAATCCACCACGAAAACCATAATAATAATAATAATAATAATAATAATAATAATAACAACAACAACAACAACAACAACAACAACAACAACAACAACAACAATAATAATAATAATAATAATAATAATAATAATAATAATAATAATAATAATAATATAATAATAATAATAATAATAATAATAATAATAATAATAATAATAATAATAATAATAATAATAATAATAATAATAATAATAATAATAATAATAATAATGGAAACAGATGAAGATCTGGAAATGGAATATGAGAATGAATGGGAAGAAACACCAGATCAACCCTAATATTTAAATCTCAACCAAAAAAAAAACATATAATGAAAGTAAAAATTGGGGCAATCATTGTCAGGGGTTTGAACTCAACCTCAAAAATTAATGTTAAAACATTGGATCAAGGATATACAACCACACTTGCTTGGTATACTTGAGACAAAAATTTATGCTGGATCACAAACTGACCCAGCCAAACATTTAAATATGAAAGGCTTCTGTGCATGCTACAGAGACCCTTCAGCTGGCACCGAACTATAATTGCTAGAAATTGCCCATTCACAACATTCAAAATAATTCACATTGACATGAACTTATTAATTGCAACCTTCAACCAAAAAAGCATAACAATAAATCTGGTTTTTGTATATATGCCTTTACAGGATAAAAAAATAGATACCATAATTGCAAACATTAATTCAAGGCTAGCTACAATTTCAAACCCAACCATGTTAATTGGAGATTTTAATTTAAAATATCAGGAAATTACCCAACGTTGGCTTCACAGAATAAACATACCACTAATGAGTGGCCAAGGTTTTTTGCCAGATGATGCCATCTCTTTCCACAATAATCGCTTCTCTTCACGTATTGATCTGTGCTTTTATTCTCCAATGCTTCACCACCTTATTGAAATAAAACTAACTCCCTCAACTTTTTCTGATCACTCAGCTCAAATAGTCACACTTGACTGTGCCCAAATTTAAATATCACCTTTTCCACTTACAAGAACAATAAGAGATTTACTCCCAGAAACAACCCCTGAATTTCTGTTCTCTGAGACCTACATAATGCTAAACAAAATCAAAGTTATGACTTTGAACCCGGTTCTGAAATATCTAGCATTTATGGGAATGTTGTCCTTTAACATCAACCATATAACAAAAAAAAAACAACCCCCACCATCAAGACTTTTGTCTCTGGCAGATCAGTTGCACCAGAGAATAATCATGATTAACCCATCACACTGCACCCAGCAGTATATATTCAAGCTTACACATGCATACAATAAAGCATGTGATGAACTCAAAAGCTATCTGAAGATAAAGAAAAGCAAGGTATGCCTAACCATGCCACACACTTGGACAAGAGATTATATAAGATGGGTGCTGGGGAATCAACCAGATGTAAAAGTGCCAATGGCACTATATACAAATAGTGGAACATATGCAGGACACAATATGATTATGCCAGTTTTTGAATATTTTAAGGAGAAATTACAAGAAAAACAACCCTATAAAATACCACATAATCTGTTTGGCCCACCAGAGACAAAAACCCCATTCACAAAAGATCTATTCACAACAAAACTGAATACTATTCGAAACGCTTGCCACCCAGGTAGTCCTGGAGTCCCATTGTTTGTATTAAAGCATCTAAGTAAATTCACAACAGAATATTTGTGTCAGTTAGCAAACCATCTAGCGCAACAAATTCAGCCCATGGAGGGGGGCTATCCAATAGCCATAGTACCCTATAATAAAAAGAAAGCAATTATCCCACCTATTACAGACCTCAGGCCAATATCTATGGCACCTTTGCTGATCAAAATTATGGAGAAAATTATTAAAGATCAAATTGAACCATATATAATGCCACTTATCTCCGAAGCACAATATGCAAAGAAAAACTCTTCAACAACAGAAGCAGCCTTATTCTTCAAAGCAATTCTAGCCACAGTAAAACAGTGGAAAAAATACGGACCCATTGCCATGCAGCTTGACATAGAAGCTGCATTTGACTCAGTCAATATATATACACTTCTGAAAATGCTAAAAGACACAGAAATTCCTAGAACACACCTATATATAATTGCAAACCTGCTTCTTAACAGAGAGATCCATATAACTTTAAATGGAAGAAACTCACCATCTTTCACACCCACCAAATCTATATCCCAAGAATCCCCTCTTAGTTCACTATTGTTTATATTTTACATCAATTCCCTTATTAAAAGCATACAAAATGCATTTCCTGGGATCAAGATACCAGACACAACACAGCGCACTACATGCATTGCCTATATGGATGATGTTACCATATTCTTAACATCATAAAAACAAATACCGCAACTCCAAAAGATATTGCAAGAATATTCACAAAAATATGAATTAACATTTAACCTGGAAAAAACCACAGCCTGGTCACTATACACTGGTAAACCATGTACATCAATTTACAAATCAAAACCAAACTCTTTCCTTGGGTTCCCATTTCATATGGGAATTACAGGAATGAGATGCCATATCCAAAATAAACTTAAAGAAGAAGCCACAAAAATTATAAACTCCTTGTCCAAAGCATATCTTTCACTATATTCCAAACTACAGTTAATTAACCAGCTTATCACAACCAAAATAACATACTATGTACTGGTTATTTCATTCTCAAAGGTGTTTATTTCAAAAATTAAAACCATATATAATAAACTACTTTGGGCCAGAAAAACAGTAGCAATTTTCACAAAAAAACTTAGCCAACCCCTAATAAAAAATAGACTTGGCTTGCACAACATCAATATTTTTCATCTACAGAAGTTAAGGAACTCAATAATCACAATACTTGCCAAATACCCAAAAATTAACCACTTGCTAGAAGTTACTCCAACAGATAGACCACCTCCAAAAGGTTCTTTTTTCACTAACATTATATACCAATGCAAAACCACAGACTAGATTCCAGAACAGTATTTGCATAAGTATTCATACTGGGATATTTTTGATTTATTAAACAGAGAAGCAGACACTAGTGTTATACAACCTATGCTAGGAATTAACAACAAGAGACTACTAAAGGAATATAAAAATGGGCTCTAGAACCCAAATACATTTGATTTTAAAATAAAAATCAATCTCATTGCCTTGCCAACAACCCACTTTCTTTATCATAAAAGAATGTACACATCTATTGACCCCTTCTGTGGACTCTGCCATCGAGCAGAAGAGACACTGGACCACTTTATTTATCAATGTGTAGCACTTAACCAAATATGACAGATAATGTGTAACACCTACAAAAAACAGGTACAATCATTAATCACATAATGGCTGCTTTTCAGGAAAAATCAATACCTAGCATTAGGGCAGCCACATTTGTTCTATATGCATACTGGTGCACCCAATGTACTTTCTTAATTGGCAATAACACCAGACGACACCCAGTTACATTTAGCAACAAATTGCTACACATTTGAAATAGAGATAAAATAATAACCAATCCCCACTTATATGCAGCAACATGGTCATTGTTAAAACAACCATCAATGCTGTGAATGCTGCAAAGAAAACTATCATACAACTAACATTCAAAGTGACATGTGGACAAAACTAAATAAGCTCATCAAACTTTAGAACTGTGATAATTTTTTGCTTTTTTATTTTTTATATTGTTATAGTCCATTAACCACAAAGTGTAACCACTAAATTCATTTATATATGTTTACCCTAATATTATTCATTGTATGCTAAATTTGAAATTTTCTAGATGTAAAATTGTATAAACAACTGAGATCAATAAAGCCTTTATTGAAACATAATAATAATAATAATAATAATAATAATAATAATAATAATAATAATAATAATAATAATAATAATAATAATAATAATAATAATAATAATAATAATAATAATAATAATAATAATAATAATAATAATAATAATAATAATAATAATAATAATAATAATAATAATAATAATAATAATAATAATAATAATAATAATAATAATAATAATAATAATAATAATAATAATAATAATAATAATAATAATAATAATAATAATAATAATAATAATAATAATAATAATAATAATAATAATAATAATAATAATAATAATAATAATAATAATAATAATAATAATAATAATACAACAAAATGATGAAAACAACAATGATCATAAGGCAAAAAACTCAAAAGAAAATGATCCCAAAAATGAAGATAATAGTAACACAAATACAGCCACACAAGAAAAACAATCTGAAAACTCAAATAACTCAATGAATATAGGAGGAAATGGTGAAAACATGAATCCAGAAATGACTCATATTATAATTAATAAAACATCAACAGAAATTATGCAAAGTATAATACCACCACAGCATGACTCAAAACAAAGCCTGATATTAAAAAAAATTAAAACAGAAAACAAGGATAATAAATTAAGCATATCTGATCTTCCAACTGAAAACATACAAATATAATTCAATAACTTACAACAAAATACCAAGCAGAAAAAACATCAATTTAAAAATACAACATCATATGAAACAAGATCATCAACTACACAAACCATGCCACAAGAACTATAACATAAGAAAATTAAAAAAAAAAACAAATCATAATTTACAGATAACCAAGAAAAATTACAATCATCCAACATACAATAAAACAACTTTATGAAAATTAAAATAACAGCTTTTAACATTAGAGGAATCAATTCAATATCAAAACTACAACATCTTAGTAAATGGATAAGTATTGTAAAACCACATATACTTGGTCTTCTAAAAACCAAAATATATAGTGGCTCACATATAGACCCATCCAACTACTTAAACAAACATCGTTTTTGTGCTTGTTCATGTGATGCTTCAACACCATCAGCAGGTACTGAAATAATTATAACTCCCACAATCATATTTGATAATTTTAAAATATTATACATTGATTCTCACTTATTAATTACAATGTTTCACAACTGTATCACACCCATTAACATCATTTTTGTCTACATTCCACCAGGACTTACAATAATATCACATATCATTCTCACAATAAACTCTATGTTAACATCAACTTTTTATCCTACTATATTAATTGGTAATTTTAATATGAGTTAAAATCAATTTACAAACAAATGGCTTCACCAGCTAACAATACCTCTTATGAGTGGAGAAGTATTCCTTCCTTTACATTCAGTATCATTCCACAACAAATGATTTGCAACACTAATTGACTTATGCTTATACTCACCAATGCTTCATCACCTAATTAGATATTAAGTTGAATCCATCTTCATTCTCTGATCACTCAGCACAGACCTATATAATAAATTTAAAAAACTTTCAAACAACAACCACTCAACTAGAAAAAACAATCTGTATGCTCATTCCAACATCAACACCAGAATTCCTATTTTCAAAAACATATATAATGCTATGAAAACTTGATACTATCATACTTGATCCAATACAAAAGTACTTGGCATTTATCAGCATACTGTCACTCAATATAAATCATCTAACACACAACTCACCATCACCCTCAAGGCTTCTAACAATATCAGATGATATACACAAAAGAATCACAATGTTACATCCTTCTCATAACTCACAGGAAAATATATATATAAGCTCACACAAATATACAATAACACATGTAACAAACTAAAGGAATACATAATTAAAGAAGCAAAAATATCTCTCTCACAAACACACACATGGTCAAGAGCATATATTACATGGGCTCTAGTATATCCACCAAAATTGTGAGTACCAATGGCATTAGACATAGAAGGAATAACATACACAGAATAGAATATGATAAAACCTATATTTAATTATTTCAAGAAAAAACTACAAGAACATAAAAGATTCACACCTTCAGATAACTACTTTGGACAACCAGAAACAAATTATCCATTTAACATAGAACAATTTGTAGATAAACTTAATATAATTAAAAGCACATGTCATCCTGGAACAAAAGAAATACCAAAACTTGTCTTTGCACATTTGAGCCAATTCACATCGAAATATATTTTTAATCTAGCAAATCATTTTTCTCAAAAAATGTACAACCTTAAAAAACTAAATACCCTAGCCGTAGTGCCATTTAATAAAAAAAAATTATATATCAATACTTACCAATCTAAGACCTATTTCTATGGGAACATTAGCCATAAAAATTTTAGAAAAAGTCATCAAAGATCAAATTGAACAACACTTACTTCCATTATATCACCTCTACAATTTTAAAAAAAGAATCATCTATAGGACAAGCAGCATTATTATTAAAAACAATTATGACTACAATACAAAAGCAAAAAAAAATATGCACCAATAGCAATAAAATTAGACATCCAAGCAGCATTTGATTCAGTTTCAATTAAGATACTTTTTTAATAAATTATCCAACACCACAATACAACCTACACTACTCTGTAATTGCCAATCTTCTCCTTAATAGACAAATTCATATCACACTCAATGGGAGAAAATCAACATCATTCACTCCAACACAATCTATTTCATAAGGATTACCACTAATTTCACTCCTCTTCACATTCTACATAAATCTACTAATAAGAAAAGTGCAAAACATACCAGGAATACAAATTCCACACATACAACAAAACATTCGATGTTTAGCATACATGGACTCTATCATAATTTTTTTTTGAATCACATAAAAAATTTCCAATACTACAGAAAATATTAGATTAATACTCATCTGAATTTAAACTAAAATTCAATCCTAATAAAACAGCAACTTGGTTTATATATACAACCAAAACATATACAAAATACTTTCAAGGCAAACCCCCACTCCTTTTCTGGGATTTCCATTCTACTTGGGAACAAATGGTATGAGACAAAACATACAAAACAAGTTACTTAAATCCAGAAACAAAATATCAAACTCTCTATCAAAAGCCTACCTATCTATATTCTCAAAAGTTCAATTATTCAACATGTTTATTGCAACAAAAATAACATATTTCTCTCCAATAATAAAATTCTCTAAACATTTCACATCAAAAATATCATCACTATGCACTAAACTATTATGGGGATGCAAAGCAGTTGCAATATTAGCTAAATCTCTTAGCAAATCTACAGAAACCAATGGATTAGGACTGCACACTCTCTACATATTCCATATACAGAAATCAATCAACATATTAGCATCAACAATAAAACAATTCCCTAAACTAAAATGTTTGCTCACAATCCACCTCTAAATTCACATTTACCTTCACTAATACAAAGTGTCACAACAATATCTACTCAAATTAACATTGAATCAACATACATATATTCATACTGGCAAATTTACAAACTATTATATCTAGAAAATCCTCAAGACACACAAACAACAATGATTGAAATTAGAAATTATCAATTACTAAAAAAATTCAAAAAATGGTCATTAGAATCAAAATATTTTGATTTTATATTAAAAATAAACCTTTATGCATTACCAACATTATATTTCCTTGGATACAAACATCTATATAAAAACATTGATCCTTTTTGCAATCTATGCCACACAGGAGAAGAAATGCAACAACATATATTCTACTCATGCACAAGTTTATCTAATATACATAAACTATTAACAGAAACCTACCAAAGGAAAAATTACCAAAAAAATAAAATATATTGATAATAAACATTACAATCCTTTAAAAAAACTCTACCCCAACAATATGAGTAATAGCTTTTCTACTATATGCATACTGGTGCATGAGATGTTCATTTACATTTGGTAACAATACAAGAAGACATCCAGCAACATTTACAAAAAAAAAAAAACTTCAACAACTAAAAAAACTGGATTACAAGATTAGCCCTCCAGACATTGCAGTAGCAACATGGTCATTCATAAGACAACCATCAAACCTATAACAGAATCATCATCAAACAAAGATTATATAAACTGTAAAATACAATTGAATTTAAAATTTAGAACTTGATCCAAAGTTCATATGATTGCCTAATTAACAGAATGCAATATTTTGTTGTAAATCTATGTAACATTTGTTTAATAAAATTCTTTGAAACATCATCATCATCATCATCATCATCATCATCATCATAATAATAATAATAATAATAATAATAATAATAATAATAATAATAATAATAATAATAATAATAATAATAATAATAATAATAATAATAATAATAATAATAATAATAATAATAATAATAATAATAATAATAATAATAATAATAATTCAATTCATTTATTTAAGTGCTAAACAACAGCAAAAAGCCAATTATAATTTGCACTTTATAATAAAAGGGATAAAACATGTGACAAAATGAAAATATAAATATATACATGATAAAATAAAATTTGAATTTAAAATTAATCAACCATAACATTTAAGTTTAATAAAATTACAAAATTTCTTAAAACCAATATCACAAATATTAATGTTACTCCAAATCTGATTATATAAAGAGTGTAACCTAAAAAAATATATATATTTAAGAATATTAGAATGACATGCTTGAATCTGATACACAAAAACAAACCTAGTATCATAACTCGAAAAACTAACTAAAATAGTTGAAATTATATCTGATAAAATAACTTGTTTATTGACAATCTTATAAAGATATTTAAGATTTTTATACTTCTGTCTAGACAATCATTTTACCCTCCCAAGAAATATATTTAAAAAACTTCTTCAAAACAGATTGCAACAAAATACATTCCAGCCAAGAACTAGGATTCCAAATTATTTAACTATAAGAAATAATAGGAAGAACCAATAAAAAGAACAATTTCACCTTTGTATCATTACTGAAAAGATGCCCTTGTCTAAGAATGGCACCCATGACTTTAAAAGCCTTACCAATTGCCATTTCAAGATAAGGAATAAAATATCCATTACAAGAAACACAATTCCAAGATCTTTTTGAGATTTAAAAGAAATAATTTTATGAGAATTGATATTATAACAAAATTCTAAAACTTCAGATTTCCTGGAATAAGAAACAAAGGAATATTTCTTAAAATTAATTCACATTTTATTTAATTCACACCAAGTGCTAAAGTTATCAATATCCTTCTGAAGGAGAACACAATCATTAATAGATATAATTTTTCTTACAGTCATCAGTATAACTCAACAGAGAAGAGTGTTTCAATAATAATAATAATAATAATAATAATAATAATAATAATAATAATAATAATAATAAATAATAATAATAATAATAATGATGATGATGATGATGATGATGATGATGATGATGATAGATAATAATAATAATGATAATATGAAGTCCTGCTCCATCAATGGAAACAAGACATCATATACAGCTATGACTGCAAACAGTAAAAAATATCAAAAAAATGCCAGCTTTATAATAAAAGTAACAGATAGCAAGAGGATAACAATCACAAGTAAGAAAAGTGAAGTTTCTTTTATAATATAATTAAATAACTTGATTTACAGAAGAAGAAATTCTTGATGCCAGAGAAAATCATAGCATCAACACAAAAAAGCAATGAGCGAATAGCACCAAAATACCTCACAATAAAGCAAAAATAAACAACAGTGCCAAAATCTATGCAAATGCTGCAAAGCAGAATGGAAAAACAACCCAGAAAATGACTCAAACCTACCACAGACAACTAGATTTCATAAGAGCAAATCAAAAAGATATTGATGCTTTTAGCCTTAGAAATGAGAACAGCCTCAATCGTAATATCAGCAACTGATAAAAATCTGATGTTATATAAAATCCCTAGAGAATTACTATATGAGGCAATAACTGCAAATAAAATATGGGACACACTATTAAGCGTTGGAGACCACCCTAACTCATTGTATCTGGTGATATAATTTTTTTGGTGAATATCAAAGAGCCAGATTTCAGCACAGATCAAAATGCTAAGAAATTATGCCTTGATAATGGTAGACAAGAACTTACAAAACTATATCACCAGTATTAAGAACACTTACTTTGGGTATAGCATGTAGGACTTCCAAAATATGATACAGCCATTCAGTAAAACAATATATTTAAAAGCAAAATATCTCAAAGACACACCCATGCCAGTATACAGCAATAGCTTTGAATTTAAGATAAAATTAGGTGATAATATAAATCCAGAAAGCATCTCAACACAAATTATTGACCAGAATGCAATACTATCACTCTATATAAGAGGAGTAAGACCACAATGCTATTCATGTGGAAACCATAGGCATCCAGATCACACAAAGCCAAACTAATACAAACAAACATGAATATTGCAAAAACAGGAACAAGACATAAAAATTCTGCAAGCTAATGATGATGTGAACACAAACAAAAAAACACAGAACAACAGCAACTGGAGAATACTATGAATTAAGACACAAATAGAAACATGGAATTTTTAAACCTATCAATCAAAAAGATAAGCATGAATCAAACATTCAGTTACATTTAATAATGGCAGGTTTTCATCATTAATTGACCTAGTCTTTTACTCACCAGTGTTACATCACATGATCAGCCTAACAATAAAAAACTCATCATTATCAGATCATTCTGCAATTATTGTTTAGCTGAAAAATGATTTTATAGACAGATAAATAACATCTATTGGAAACACAATTAGAGTGCTCCTTCCATGTCGAACCCCAGAATATTTATTCTCAGAATATATATCTCTCTCTTTAAACTTAGAGACATTGAAATGGATCCAGTGCAAACATGGATTGCCTTTGTTGACATTATTTTATATACAATTAATGTCATAACAAAGACCACCCCATCCTCCTCAAGACTTCTAGCTCTTATAGATGAAACACACAAGAGAATCACAAACAGCTCAACAAATAAACAAAGCTTTTCAAAAGTGATTGCCCTGAAAAAACTTTATCAATAAATCTCTGGAGAACTTAGAGAATACCTGGCAATAAAGAAAAGAAAAATCTTTTTGAGACAGACACACACATGGTCCAGACACTATATTTGCTGGGCACTGGTACAAAAGCCATCATCTAGCATACCAACAGCAATTAAAATACAAAATGATATAATCTCTGGTTACAACATGTTACTACCTCTCTACACACATTTCAAATCCAAACTTCAAGAGAAAAAAAATTCAATCCTGCATCATTTTTTTTCAGTGAGCCAGAATAAGATACAGTATTTACTCCCAAGGACTTTATTCAAAAATTAGCATCAACACCAAACTTCTGTCATCCAGGAATGCATGGCATACCTTGTTTTGTACTGAAGCATTTAGAAAAATTTACTGCACAGTACCTATGTAATCTAGCAAACTTTCTAACAAAAAAATCTATCTTATACATGGATTATGCCCTATTTTATTAGTACAATTTACCAAAACACATGAAAAAATAACCGCACTAAACAATCTAAGGCCCATATTAATGAGTCTACTGGGTATCAAACTGCTGGAGTCAATCATTAAAACAATATAGAACCCTATATTATACCTATACTATCTAAAATGCAGTTTGCTAAAAAAAGCTCATCTACAATGTAAGCAATCTTTCTATTCAAACCAGTTATTGATTCTGTCAGAAATCAGCATTTAATATGATTCCAATTAACTCCTTGTTGAAGCATTTGCAGACACAGCAATACTGAGATCCTTAATATATTTAATCACCAATCTTCTATTAAGTTGAGAAATACATATTACACTTAATGGTAAGAATTCACCCTCTTTTATACTTTACTGTTCAATTCTACAAGGTTCACTGCTAAGTGCTCTTTTTTTGCTGTCTATATCAATCCCTTAATGAATATGATAGAAAAAGAATTATCAGGCATATACATACCTGGTCTGAAAGCAAACATTTCCTGTATTGCCCACATGGATAATGTCTCGATTTTTTTAACTTCTAAAAAACAGATCTCAACTCTATTTAAAATTCTTAATTCGTACACTAATAAATACAAATTGGAGTTTAACATGGATAAATCTTCTGTATGGTCAATATATATATATATATAAGACAATTTCACACACAACATTTTAAAGAAAAGCTTAGCTCTTTTGTGGGATTCCCTTTCTATTTGAGCAACCTAGATGTTGACAAATACAAGACAAAATTAAAAATAAAAATTGAAAACATAACTGATTCACTTTCAAAATCTTCCATATCATTGTACTCAAAAGTATCCCTGTTTAATCTATTAATTATGACTCAAATTACATGCTATTTTCCAATAATACTATACACAAAATCTTTTACTAGTAAAATAAACTCATTATGTAGAAAGTTGCTGTGGGGAAAAAAGATTGTTTCAATTTCATTAAAATGTATTCAAGCTCCTCTAATACAAAATGGTTTGGGACTACACTCAATAAATATTTTTAACATTCAAAAGACATTAAATCTTATTTCTGCATGTGCTCATTTATTTCCATACATGAAAGTGTTCTTCAAGATTAGCCCAATAGATAAACCACCACCAGTCAATGGATACTGGAAAATCTTGCTTACACTAATTGTCAACATTCCAAACTTTATTTATTCACCACCTCAAGATAAATTTAAAGATTGGGATGTATACGAGATAATTTGCTCTCCCTTAAATGATAAAAGACCAATTTTAAACATTAACAATAGACAACTAACCCAAAAATCTAAATTCTGGTCATTAGAACCCAAATATTATGATTTTCTGCTCAAATTAAATCTTGAAGCACTATCAACATTACACTTTTATAGATACAGGAGGCATTACATAAGTACAGAAGACATATTCTGGTTATGTCATATAGAAACTGAGACACAGGAACATTTTCTTTTTACCTACCCTGCCTTTGATAATATTCACTCATCCATATCATCATTGTACAAACAAAGAAATTGTGGCATTCAAACACTTCTACAATCATTTGTTAAAGGTAGCTACCCACATATTCGAGCAGGTACTTTTATATTATTTTCACTATAGTGTACAAGATGCTCCTTCATGTACAACAATAATCCAAGAAGACATCCAAATACATTCTGGAACAAAATGGAACTACTACACTTAAGGGATAAAAAAATTGTATCCCAAAAGATGTACACAACCACTTGGTCCATATTGCAACAACACTCAAAATTATAGATGAAAAAAGACATAAAAAACAGAACTAAGAGCTTTATGAGTGCACAAACTGATTATATACATATATGTAAACTCAAATTTGTAAACCACATGCATAACCTTTGTTTTGTTGTATGTATATGAGGTATTTGTATTAATTTATTTGAAATAATAGCTATGTAAGGAGATTTTTCCATGAACTATTTGCTAAAAAAATTTAATATCTTGAACAATTCTGCATTGATACAGATTTATAAGAATATCATTTGCATTAATTATAATAGTCAATTTGCTATATAATAATTGTAATTTATTTATATGTGACAATTTATCTCAATTCCATATTATTCAACCATATTCTATCATAGATACTACAAGAGTCTTAAACACATTTGAATTTACATAAGTATTAAAGTTATTACCATTACAAAATATAAAATCCATTATTGCAACATATTCCAATATTTTTTTAATATGTTTTATATGCAATAAATTGCTCATTTATAGAATATGGGTCAGTATAATATTGAACTTTTTTTGTGATTGCATAATGGTTATCTGCACTTATATTCATATTATTCTTAAGGCACCATTCAGAAAGATCATCTATATAAGATTGAAGCTGTAGGTGATTTTCATAGCAAGCAATAATTTTAAATATTTTTCAGTTATCAGCATAAGACAGCAAAGTATTCTTCACTATATATTTATTTAAATCATTTATATATAAATATATGATAACTATATATATATATATAATTCAGCAATCGGCAATCAGTGGTCCAAAGACTACTGGTGGTCCATGATATAATTTTAGTGGTCAGCAAAGAAATTCAGATATTATTTTAATTCACTAATCTCACTTAATAAAATTTTTAAATAATTTGTTTAAGCTGTATTATTATATGTAAAATAGAACATTATATTGCTAATTGATTTGTTATGAAATGCTACTGTGACTTGCAAAATATCTACCTCAAATGTGTTTAATTAATTCCTACTTGGTTAACGGCATAGAAAAAGTAACAAATTAAGAATATCAAATTCTGTACAATTGGCTAGGCATTTGACTACAGAGTACTCTTGGTAATTAGGTGAACTAAAACTCAAAAATTTTATTAAGAATTTTGAAGAAAAACACATTTATAAAAATTATTAAAGAATTGAATACTATTCGTAATTATTCTTAAATAATTTTTGTAGATACGAATTAGAAAATTACACATATAAAACAGCAAATATGTATTTATACATTTATTTTTATGAAATAAAATGAACATTATATTAACAAAAAACAAAATAAAACATAATTCTTTAACAAATTATAAAACATATATATATATCATACTCAATTCTCGTATTAATTCGTATATTTAAAAATTATGTTAGTTATCCGCAATATCTAAAAGGTTGCCGACCGCTGATCTAAGTAATAATAATTGTTAGATATTAAAGTAAGATGAATAGTATCAAAGATATGAATGCAAAAAGTTTATACTTGTACATCAAATTATCAGCAATTCAATTGTTACTAATTTTTTTTCCCTTTTGAGCTAACGTAACAGTTGGTTATTAATGAATAACCAAATTGTGATTATTATATATTTTATTGTATCTATTAAGTCTTAGATATAACCAAAAGTTTAAAAAAAAAAAACTCATGACATTTACTATATTTTGTTTTCTAATTTTTAATATTAATATTTAAATTTAAGTAATTTTTAATTATTATTATTTTCTTTCTATCTTTTAATCATTAAACTGGTAAAAAAATATTTTTCAAAGTAATTAAAATATAATAAACTCTCAAAGCCTCAGGCTTAAAATATATATATATTTTCTAAGAACCCAAATAAAATAAAAAATATTGCCCTGGGTGGTGACAAACTCAAAAATCAGAAATAACGTAGATTTTAGCTATGATTAAAAACAAATTAGTTTAATCTCAACCTGTCACTTTTTTGTTTGAATGTCACACGACCCATAGTGCAACTAATCATATGAGTTATTGAAATTCAAGCATTTATTGTTAAAGATTTTACAATTATCAATACGGTTTATATATATAGTTATCAAATAAATAATACAATAAGTTATTTTTAATTTTTAAAATGTATAATAATAAATCTATTTTTTATTATTGTTATAAATAAAAAAGACACTTGTAATTAATTATGCCTTAAATCCGTTTAAAAAAAGAAGCAGCTGCTTTTAAATATTTTTATATAAATACACACACAAAATAACTATAGCATATCATAATAAATGTTAATCAAAAAAAAAAAAAAATTGAAAATTCATCATTAAAAAAAACAAAAATAGTTAACTGATAAATTAATACTCTTCATTGATTTTTTAAAATCATATATTATTATATTTGAATATATAAACACAAATATTTATATATATATAAGTGTGTGTGCATACATGAATGAATATATATATATAAAGATAAAATAAAATTATTAAAATAATTTCTATGTTTGTTAAATATTAGAAAAAGATGTTCGTTTCTTGGGGAGCGAATCCAGATTTTCTGTCTCGCCTGATAGCAATTCGATAAAGCACTTTTTTTTCTAATTTACTCAGTTGAATGACCGATTCAGGATCATTTATTTTTAATTCTGCCACAATACTATGTACTAAATTGCATAAGTCTTAAAAATAAAAATACAAATAAACAATATTTTATTTATGAATAGAAAAGTAGCCGACGGGATATTGCTATTAGTTTTGTAAACTATGAAGTAATAATTGTATAAGAATTTAAAATAAATCAAATTTTATTGCACATTTAACTATTTCATTATGTTTAAAATTGCTAAATTATTTGTTATTTAAAATTAACCGACTCAGATAATCATAATTACATTCACTAAAGATGAACAAATAGAGCCTGCTAAAATCAATTATAATCCCTAATAATGAGATCGACCACAGAGCACCACACAACCTTATGAATATTCTAGTTCTGCTAAAATATTTTTTCCTGAACATCACAAAAATATTTGTTTTTAAAATGCCATATCAAAAACACTAATTTTTTATGCAACTGCTTTAATTTTGAACTGATTATATCATACCATAAGAGCTAAACAACAATTGATTGGATTTTAGCATATTGTTAGATTAATAATCATTTATATTTTTCCCAGTCATTAAAATAGTTCATATCTGTTGATTGTTAATATTTCTCTCAACCAGACTAACTTTTTTTTGACATTGATATATCATGATGACACCATTATGATTGGGAAGTTATATTATATTTGTTTGGTGAACTCTAATTTGCATATATTTACTATTGCTGAAGACTCTGAATATTTCATGACATAGGTTTATTCTGAATACAAACAATAATGTAAATATCTAGATAATAATACTTCAATTCATCTACTCTATGTAGCCAAATATTTGTTTTAATAACGTGAGAAAATATTACTTTTTTTATTATCTTCCAAATATCTTTTTTAAACATTATTGGTTATTTTGGCTTTTTAAATAATAAGAGAATTGTTATTTCTTAAAAAATTTAAACTTTTTTTTGTGAGAGGAAAAGTTGAAAATGTATCGAGATCTCTTTACATATTCTATAGTTCCAATTTACATAAACTCAGAAATTATTGATGAAAACATCAACGGGATACCATATTTATTAAATTATCACAGTTATTTCTAAATGTTGTGAACTGAACCTTGTCTATATATATATAAAATTAAATATTTATGATCTAAACAAGTTAAAATGTACAGCAATTTTTATATAAAAGTAACTAAAAATATATGTCACTCTGGCATTGCTTGAAAGACATCAATTTCTATTGACAGACGTAAGAATAAATTATTTTACTCTAGTACCCAATAATAGCTTTTATATCTTGTGTTTAATTAGAAATCAATGGAGATCTTTTATTTTTAAGCCAATCTTGTCATGTGGATTTATACCCAGACAGCTAATTTTATAAGTATGAGAACTTAGAAGACTCCCATTTTCTTTTGACATTCTATAAATAATAATTCATCTCCTGAGAGGTATATATGTGTAGATGAAATATTTTCAAGTATTTGAATATTACAGCAAAGTAGTTTAAACGTAGGTCCATCAATAAATAATTGATCGTTTATACATATTTCTATTTATTATTATTATATGAAAAATAAAAATAGCCCCACACTTATTAACATATATGTATATAAGATATTCCCAGTGATTAATATTATATACTATATGAAGATTAATACTCAAACCATTGGTTTATTAAGTAAATAAAATATTTTCCAATATAAAACGCAAGCCAAAACTTTTTTTTAAAAAATATCAGATCATCTTCTCTCCTTACCTCATCTTTTTATATAAGAAAATGAGATAATGAAAGTAGACTATTCATTCTTTTCTTTAAAAAGTTCTGACCTGTGCTTTGGATTGAACGTATTTTTCTTCTTATATGATAAGACGAGGTAAAGAGAGAAGCCGATCTGTTTTTTTTTTCTTTTAAAAAGTTTTGTATTCTGCTTTGGATTGAGAATATTTCATTTACTTGATAAACTGATAGTTTGAGTATTAATCTCATTATATTACATAATAATAATTCTTGGGAATATCTTATATTTACATACGTCATTCCTTGAGTATAAACTGAAAGTTTTTACAAATGCCAATTAAAATAATATAAATAAATTTAAAAATAGCTTTAAAAAGTAATATGATTGATTTAAATATTCATGCTTTCTTTTCAAAATGCTTCAGATAAACTTCTATATAAAAAGATGAGAAGATGGTCTATTCTTTCTTCTAAAAAGGTTTTGTCTTGTTCTTTGGATTGAGAGTATTTTCTTTATTTGATAAACTGATAGTTTGAGTATTAATCTTGATATATGTATGACAAAATCCCATTCCTGTCATATGTGAGAATGATATAGTGAAAGTTATCAAAACTGTCAATATAGGCAATAAAATAAAGTGTTCATATCTCTATAACAATATAGATTATTCACTAAGTCAGCTGCATATAATCAGGCAAGGGATAATATCTAGCTTAATAAATGAGTAGTAAAAGTTATAAATATATTTCCATAAAATGATTTGCATCAAAACCTGGGTACAGAAAATTTGTAACATTTTAATTAAACTATAGTAATTCTATCTCTCTCTCTCTCTCTCTCTCTCTCTCTCTCTATATATATATATATATATATATATAGAATCTCTTACACCCATTTTTATCATATATATATATATATATATATATGATAAAAATGGGTGTAAGAGATTGTACTGTAGTTAAACACATATAATGATTTTTTCTGATAATTTTTCCTTAAAAAAATTCTATTTCATATGTCTTTTGTAAAATGCCATATTTTTTTACAATCTACAAATGTATCCAGTCTATAGAAAGCCCATCAGTTTTGTAATAGTTTTTTTAATTGGTTGCTTCAAGATTTTTTTTTTGCTTTGTGGAGTTATTTGCATTGAATAAAATTCTTATAATCAAATTAAACCTTTTAGATATAATGAATAAATTTATTTCTTTGAATAAAATGCTTCATAAAAAAATACTGTTTATTAATGGCAGAATTACTCCCTTGAACAGTATTATGGACAAATGTAATATTTTTTTTTAATTGGTTGTGAATTTGACACATGAATGCATTACAGACAAACATATATTCACACAGGAGACAAAATAGGGATTTATTTCTAAGGGTATATTATATAAAGTTAAGCTTAAGTACCCCTATAAAAAGTATATATGAAGTTAAATTGTAACATACTTTATGGACTACTTTAAAAAGTATATGTTTCTAATGCATCTGTAGTGTGAGAGTTGATCTGTCTTCTGGGATGATGGGTGGTTGTGATAACATTAAACTAAGATGAATGACACACTGAGATAAGCATATAATTTGCCAATATATATAAAACCCACAAAGCAAAATAAAAATTTAAATAAATAAAAGATAAAAGTTTTTATTAATATTTTCATTATATAATAAATCATAAATCAAACAAATAAAAATTAATTTAATATTCTTATTAATAGATCTATAAAATCTTCCAGTGTTGCAGAGGTAGTCTATGTGCCTATCTTGTCCAAAGACTTGGATTGTCAATTCATGTCAAATGAATTTTTTTCAAAATATCATAATAAGCTCTGTTAACTATCCAAAATTGATCAATAAATGGATATCTAACTACCATTATCTAGAGGACAAAACAAGAATGGAAAAAAAATTCAAACATTCTCTGTTCAGAAATTAATAAACTTGATGACTGCTCCATTTTTTTAATCATTGTTTTATTACGAGAGTTTGTTAAAGAATTGCCCTAAGTTAATCTATTTATTAAAAACATTATTTCACTTTTACCTATATTTATAATTCTATAAAATATGATTTTTATAGTTTACACTCAAAACACCATTTCTTAATGGAGTTCAGTGGTAATTCTGATTAATTGATTCCTATTGTATACTTTTCATGCATAATTCTAAGTTAAACTATGATGTTTTTCGACTTGCAGAATATTTTTTTATATTTTTTATTCTCTTTATTGCTTGTAATTTTTGACATAAATCTCTGATTTTTTTTCTATTTAAACTATTTATAAACTTTTTTTTTCTTTTTAATACAATGAAGTCAGTGGAAATGTGATATGCCTTGAACCAATATACACCCAGGTCTCATTTTATGTGGACTTTTTAAATGCAATTTTGAAGTTTTGCGATTCATGTTTATTCTTAATATCTTTGTATGCGATAAAAATTATTAGATCAGAAGTCAAGCTTTGATAATGTGCTATTACTTTAAATATTATAAATTTCATGCACTCACACATTATTTTTAAAGTAATAGTGCATTGTTGGAGTTAGACTTCCATCTAATAATTTCAATATTTTCAGCACTTTATAATAGTACTATAAAAGATTTTATGCAATAAAGAAGTTTATAATTTACTTAAAATCAGGATTTCCCATTTTATATACACACATTAAATTTTAACAAGATTATAATGTAAATCTGCTCAAATGTTATAGATGCCTATACTATGCATGTTGTTGTTTTTGCATTTTAAATCACATTCTATTTTTGCTTTTTAAAAAAAGAGTATGTAATCAATTAATCATTTAGTGTCCACAAGTTTATTTTTAAAAGGTGAGTATTTGACAATTAAAAATTAAAATCTGATTTTTAATTATAATTAACAGTTTAAAAATTACATAACTTGATCTGAAATTAATGTGATGCGAAACAATGAAAATTGATTTTTAAATAATTGAAAATTAAAAAATTAAAGACAAAAATAAAAATTTAATTTTTAATTGTTAGTTTTAATTAAATTTTTCTCAATAGTGGTGAGTAGGTGTCTTTTTATTATCATAAGTCTAAGTTCTTATTTTTATTTTAAACTTTTAATTTACTCTAATGGAAAGGAAAATAACACCCAAGAAAATGAATTTCTTTGGAAACAAAAATTCCAATTTTAGATTGCTTAGCAAAATGGGAAGAATCAACAGCAATTGGAAAACATTTTAGTTTGGCAATTGTACTATAAGAGCAATTAAAAAAATAAAGTTGGCACTAGTTATATTTCCTCTTATGATGATTCTGATGTCTTACTAGTTCACAAATGAACTTGCATATCTTCAAATAGCGATAATGATTAAAATATTGTACATGTACAAAAAAATGTAAATACTGTAAATTACACATAAAAATATAGTTTTGAATAAAATTAAATACTGTAATTAATAAAAAAAGTAAAAAAAAGTTTGTCTTGTATCAATTTTTTTCAAAGGTGAAATTTTTTATTAGTTATAATTTTATTTCCTTTTTTTAAAGTGAATTTTAAAGTAATTTTACATTGTTGCTTTGTTTTTATGCGATTTTCGAAAATTACAGTATGTATCCCCTATTTTTCAAGGTGAGTTAAGTCTATTTTTGTGCAATTTCTTTTGTGCGCATTTTCTGAGTAACAAAACGAGACCCAGGTATACACCACTTTAATTATATGCCATCCAAAAAAAAAACTAAATAAAAAAAATATAAATAAGTAAAAAAAATCAAAACATTAAAATTTGTAATTTTAATAAATTGTATATTATCAGTAGCTACTTTTGTCTTGCCTCAATGACTTCAAAATTTCAAATTTTACAATTTAGATATACATGATCATATTTATAAATAATATTTATTTGGTTACACTGAAAATATGTATATATTAGTTTTAGATCTTTTTTTCTTATCAAAAATGGTGTAATATATAGTATTTCATCTTATAAAAGGTTTTATAAGTGTAAAGCTAGAGCTTTGTAAAATTTAAAAAAAATCATAAAATATTTTTAATAAATGATAAATCAAATGTTTTATGACAAAGAAGTTGTTAAATATTTTTGATATCATCAGAAAGCTTAAATTTTGTATCAATAATTTAACTAAAATTTTGGAATGGTAAACTGCAAATAAAGATGAATGAATAGATTCTGAAACTGCTACATACTTAAAAACAACAAAACAGTTGGAGAGGTTCATCTGTCATTAGTAAGATTGGTATTATATTTTCATAGGAGAAAAAACATTTTGAAGAAAAATACAACACTTAGAACAAGCTTTTAATTGCAAAGGAATTGGAATATTCTAATACATTAATGCTTTGAGAAGGTTGAAGTTTCTTCACATGTTTATTATTTACTTTACTAAAAAAGAAAAATATTGTATAATAAGTTATTTATTATTTTTACTTTTTGAATGAATGTGATTGAGTGAACACACACACAGTAAATATAGATGTAAATGTGCTCTCTCTATTTATTATAAACAAATCTCCTTTGCTAATTATTACAAAACATTTCTTGTTTATTTCTAAAAAGCATCATTGTTTGGTTATTTCAAAACACTGTATTAATGTTATCATAAATGATAATGACCTGCAATTTTTTTATAATATATTTTTTCTCTTAATGCTTTTATTGATGCTTTATTTGAAAAAAGTATGAACAGGTCAGTATGTTACAAACAGTCAGCTTACATCTAATGGACAATTGACTTTGATCTAAGGTTTACCATATTGTTTGATATAGAAGAAAATGCTTTATGAGTATTTCTTTTTTTTCTGGTCACGTTTTCAAGTGAAGTTTTTGGTATAAATGAAATATGATTTTTTGCTTGTCTATAAATTATTTCAAATACTTTTTCACACTAATTAGTTGATTATTATTTAAAACAAAAATAAATACACATGTAAACTTTTAATTAATTTATTTATCTTTTATTATTTTTAGAAATAAAAGATATTCAACTTGGCCATAATATAATGAAAAAAACCCAGCAACTATTACATCATTATCTTTCAGAATTGGCATGGTGTTAAAATCTTTCCAATATTATAATTATTATAAAGAAAATATATTTTAGAGCAGAAATTGGTAGATCTTTCATAAATGTTTCTTCATTCATTTACATTTAAAATAATTTAAAATAAAAAAAAAGAGTTTGCTTGTTATCTGAAAGATTATTTTTACTAACTTGGTTGATGATGTGTATGGTACAATGATAATTTACAAATCAGTTTTTATATATTTTAAACTGCCAAATGTAATTTTTGTTAGAATATTACTTATTTATAAAATAAAATTAAAAAGAAATAAATCCAACTTATTGAGTTTAGTATAAAATAAAGATTTTATACTGCAGTGAAATTATCATCACATGGTGAAAAATATGTCAAATTGCTAACTGGTTTATAACTACATTATCTTTGTAAATTTTGTTTAAATTATAACCTTAATTTATATATCCATATTAGACACATAAAAATGTGTGGTAGAATATGCATGTTGAAATATATTGTACATATACACAGTAAACAATGTATATTATAATCAAAGCTTTTCATCAAAATGCAAGACATTAAACATGATATACAATGTGCATGAAGGGAGTTAGAAATAAATGTAGCAATTATAGCTACAATGAAAATCCAGCATTTCAAATATTATTGTTCTTTTTTTTAAAAACCTGTCTCACTTTTCTATTTAAATACAAGTAATACTATATGGTATTCATTTTTTCTCTTACAAATATAATGAAGATGATGATAATAATAATAATTTCAGTTTAAATATACATGTTTTGTCATTTCAATTCATATATTGCTATCATTTTTATTAATATCTTGAATACTTATCCATGAATCATGATATTTACATTTTTGAATGAGTTTTCCATTAAAAAATAAAAACAAAGTTTCTTTAAATAATTATAATTATGTGTTTGGCGATGCTAATTTTTATAGTTTCTTAATGAATTAACAAAAATGACAATCTTTCCTTAGTGCTTCCAAATAATATTCTGTCAACTTCTTAAAACATATTACTCATAATTAATCATGACACTAAACTTTATTATTAATTATTCAGTATATTAAACTTATTTCTATTTTAGCCCTTTTTTATTATTACTGTCAACTATTTTTGTTCCACTATTTTTTTTTTTTTTTGATTTGATAATTTTTTGCTTAATTTAATTTTTGTAAACAAATACAAGAAGTTTAAAATCCTGAATTTACTAAATACTTTTTAAAAACCAAAACCAAAATATATAGCTTATTTTGTCATTTCCTGTATTTTTAATATATAATTTTGGATATAAAAGTGATTTTTTTTTTCAAATCAATCATAAAAACAATCTGTTAGAATCATAGGATATTTCTGAATAATTTTTGCAGCTGTATAAATTTGTTAGTCAAAATAATTATTTTTATGTTATATTTCAGTTAGAAAAATAAATAGAAATACATTTTTAATAATAATCACTTTTATTTAGCATGCACTAAAAAGCAAAAATATATGTATTTAACTTAAAATAAAAGTTTGGAGAATCCAAGAATTAGTAAAGTTCAATATCTTTAGAGATTGTTCTTAAGTAATTTCTGGACTTCTCTTACTTGTATTTCAAGTTAAATATAAAAACTCCAATTGTGGTTGAAAAAACTTTTTTTTTGCTTTTTAGTCAATGGTAAATAAAAGAATTTATTATAAAAATGTATTTATATTTATTCTTAACTCTTTAGTATTGGCACAGAAAATGAAAATGTTTATTATAAAATATTTTTATATATTATTGTTAACTATTTAGTATTGAGATCTTTTTCATAATTATTCCAGTTTCAATTAAAATAAAAATAAATGCAGCCTGAGTAATATTTGATTTTTTTTTTTTAATTAAATTTATTTTAACAATCTTTTAAAATTGAAATAAAAACAAATCTTGATTTTTTTAAAAAAGTGTTTGACATTTTTTCTTTTTATTTCAAAATATGAATTTTTAAGGCTTAATAAAACTATGTTTAAATACACTTTATTTAATATGTATGATTTTACTTCAAATCAATTTAATATTTATAGTTTATGTATAAGACTTGATATTTCTGCAAAAAATTATTATATATACCCCTTATGTTTATATCATATTCAGTATGTGCATATAATTATATATGTCTATAATAAATCATTAATTAAATTAAAATATAAAGACATCCTTTCTGGTAAAAATGTTTGACTTTTTTTTATTGGAAAAGTTGATTTTTTAAAAAATGTTTAACAAAACTATATTATAAGTAAACTTTATTTAAAATATATTAGTTTTACTTCAAACTGACTTGATACTTATAGTATATATATATATATATATATATATATATATATATATATATATATATATATATATATATATATATATATATATATATATATATATATATATATTGTAACAATTTAAATAATTCAATTGCCATTTGTAACAATATTTATCAATTAATATCAATTATGTATTTGTAACTATAATAAATTAATATAAAAGATATGTATTTGTAATTATAATTTGTAGCTATTTCAATTCATCATAGCATAGACAAAGAAAATATCAGCATTAAAGATTCTTGGTATTTATTTATATATTGGGGCAGTCATCTGAACAATAAAACATACTGGCCATAGTCATCTAATAAAAATAATATCAAATATAGCAACTGAATAAAAGTACCCACTGTGAGATTCCTGGAGTGCCTTATGCTTATCTCCAATACTAGGTTCTTCTAACAAAGAATCCTTCCTATCCTTCTTTCCAAATATATAAGACCATTCATGGTCATATGCACACACGGGTGCTATTCATGACAACTTATAAAAAATATATTTTATAAAACTAATATTATGAAGTTGGAAAGGGATGATATCACTTTTTATTCAGTTTAGCTAAATACATGTGTTTTCCCATGAGCGCCACTAGATTGTTTTCAATCCAGATAAGTATCTATTTATAGTGTACTTGAGTTCAAACTCATTCAGTACATATTTATTACACATGACTTGGATGACTATTGAACAAAAATGACATTCTTATATTTTATCTATATTGATAAAATTACAAGATCCCAATATTACCAAAGTTTATACTATAGATTAAAGATTCTTATAGACATTGCTAGCTCATTAGCGTATATTGATGAACAGACATGTATAATCCTATTAATGGCTTCCAAACAAGCATGTGAAGACCATTATTGATATTGATGGCCATTTAACTAAATTATTTATCACAATAAAGGTAATAATGATGATGATAATAATAATATCATAATAATGATTATAATAGTGATATCATAACAATGATTATAATAGTGATGATGATACCAGCCATGGCTTATCAATAAACTCACAACAATAAATTCATCTTTATAAACTTATAGGCATCTAGTAAAATTATCATATTTTATACTGGGATTTAATAATACTAATAGTGATGATTGATCATCATGAATCTCTTTGCATAATATTCAATTTTCTATAAACCCCTATTTACTAAAATATATTCATTACGCCAAACATTAACTTTAATGATTATAATTTATTAATGATGATTGATGGCGATCATAACTTTTATATAGTATTATTTGAAACATTTTTTTTAACTAATAACATGATATCCATCTTTGATGAGGATGATCTAAATTCATGGACACAACACAATTTTAGCTTTCTATGTTGAACTATAATTATCAAAATTTGGTGACTCTCAAGCATAATCCTTAAATACTCAAATATCAACATTCTAGTTTACCTATTATTTTGCGGACGCTTAATATTTGCAAGTGATTGCTCAATATATACGAATGGTAATACTTAATAACTGCGAGCAATGATGCTGAATTAAAATGATAGAATTAAGACAAAAAAAAAACAACACAATATTCTTAATAATAACTCGGAAACCAATTAAGATATATAATTATATTTTATTAACACTACTACTCTTTCTTTCCTTCTTTACAGTTAAATCGACAATTAAATAAATGGCTTATTAATATAAAAATTTATATAAGTATAAGCAAATAAACTTAATATATAGGTTTGTCACTTTTCTTGATATCTCAAAATAAGCTGACTTAAATCAATATTAAAAAAAATACATATTCTATAAATGCTTATTTAAGACTTTTCTTACTCATCATATCATAAAATAAATTTCAGGTGTTACTTGTATATGTTATTTCATTTCCATTCAAATGTAATGCCCTACTTTTCAATTTACCATTTTAAACTAATCATATATAACCTATTCTTTGATGTGTTTGGATAAACAGTTACACATTCACGCATTCGGTAATGTTAACATATATGTTTAAAATGTATACCCAAAAATCACATATATAAAAATATCTTTTCTCTTTTGCAACCTTATAGCGAAAGAAAAATAAAATACATATATTAACTTTTAATATGCAACAAGATAAAATAAAAATAAAAAAACATTATAAATGCATATATCTATAGGTTGCTCATCATCATTAACATCTGAAGAACAATTAAAAAAAAAACATTTCAACATTACAATATATAATAAAAAAAAATAATGAAAAATTTAAGTTTAAAGATTTAAACTATGTTTGTGCTATGTTGTGAGATATTGCAAATAACTATAGATAAACAAGTCTTTAATGTTTCTGTATCAAAAAAGAAAATTGCTTTGACCAGTAAATTAAGGTTTACTTTTAATAAGTAAAAGAATAAAATCGGTTAAGGAAAGTTCATATTTACCCGTATACTTTTTACTTCTTATTAATGTCCTGAGTTTGAATTATCAGACTGCTTTTCTTTGCTCACCAAAAAAAAAAAAAAAGTTATTGCAGATACTTTTGAGATAATGCTGAATCAATTGACTTTACTTGTTTCTTCAATTCCATTATTATTCCCTGTTGATTGGCTTCCTTCTACCATTTTAAAAAAAAAATTATTATAAGTACTTTGAATAAGTAGGTACCGGTGGATTTGCTTGTCTCTCTTCTTTAAAAAAATAATTGCTGTCGACACTTTAGATGATTGAGGTAAATCAACAAAAATTTGATTTATGGCTTCAAACTTGGTTCTACATAGCTGTTTTAAATTTTCTTTTCCTCCTATTTCCCCTTCTCCATTGGTTCGAAGGCAGTGAGCTTTTAATAAGACATGAACTAGGAACAAAGCATTCCATATAGCTTGCGTGGTTGGCTTCAAAATTTATCATTTTGTTGGTTATTACTGGATACATGATTTCATAGACAGATCAGCGATTTTGACTCATTCTGTATTAATCAGGAAGCAGAAAAAAATGGTTTAGCAATGCAGAGGCATATTATGCATAACCAAATATGTTAATATCATTTTTATAATTATTACTAACTTATAATAAATTCAATCTTGTTCCATTTCTCTCCTATTCTTTAATATTGCTTGAAAATTGCTTTATATAAACGCACATTTCATTTGCTCTTTTTTTTTTCAACTTTCAAAGAGTGAGAAAAAAGAATTAAAGCGTTCACTCTCTTTTTTAAAAAAAAAAGATTCGAGCTTACATTTCTGCTTAAGAATTATAACAAGGAAGGACCCACTGAGTTGAGTCTCAAAATAATAATAATAATTTAACTGATCATCTCTCTAAAGAAATTTATTACTGACTCTTAAAAAAATTTATGATTAACTGCCCAAAAAAATTGTTTTAATCGTTTATATCGCGAAAAACATCTGGAAATCTTTATCTTAAAAAAAAAATCAAAGCTTCACAAGTTTGACGGTCACAATCAATGACGACTTATAATTGATCGTTATCATCTACATCAAAGCACCTCTTTTGTAAAAATAATTTTAAGATACAGATAACAACAAAGCTGGCCATCTATAGCCATCAGAAATAAGTGTAAAAGCATCTTTGTGTTTGTACAGATCTATTCATTGTTTCACACGTGTACAATTTTTATCTCCTAATCTAACAATTTTATTTTACACCTTTCTGATTTACTCTCTTTTAACAAAATGAAAGTTAAATAAATTTAACACATATTATTTAATAATAAAAAATATTATATAATAAATCACAAAAAGAACTGCTTATTCATAATAATAAATCTATACATATAAATCTCTGTATGTATAAAAGAATAAAAAAAATTTTTTTTTTTTTTTAAATAATTGAATACTGTATGTATATGTACAATATATATATATATATATATATATATATATATATCACTTAAAATTTTTGCATTAAGTTATTATAATAGTTTTAACAAGGCTGTAACCTTAGCAATGAGCGTCTGAAAAAATCGTCACTAGGGACCTCTGTAGGTCTTTAAAACACATGCTTACGCTATGAAGAAAAGAGAGAATCCCTTCTTTACTTCGACCTACTTTTATATATAAATAGGTGAAGCAGAAGTGTTTTGATCTAAGAGTGTGAAGCTATTAAATACTTCACTAATTAAGTCCACAATTCTTATAATACATTAATACTCGTGAAATCTTATGATTTACTACGAGTTAATGAAAAGATCTTATAGTAAGAAATATATTACGATAATTTAAAGTTGTAATTATAAATTTTATAAAACGCTCACTATTATTTATAAAATTTATAATTACAACTTTAAATTATCATAATATATTTCTTACTATAAGATCTTTTCATTAACTCATAGTAAATCGTAAGATTTCGTGAGTATTAATGTATTATAAGAATTGTGGACTTAATTAGTGAAGTATTTAATAGCTTCACACTCTTAGATCAAAACACTTCTGCTTCACCTATTTATATATAAAAGTAGGTCAAAGTAAAGAAGGGATTCTCTCTTTTCTTCATAGCGTAAGCATGTGTTTTAAAGACCTACAGAGGTCCCTAGTGACGATTTTTTCAGACGCTCATTGCTAAGGTTTACAGCCTTGTTAAAACTATTACTGAAATAATAGTGAGCATTTAATAAAATTTATAATAAGTTATTATGTATTGTCTTATGTATATATCATATTTAGTATGGGCACATAATTATATATGTGTATAATAAATCATTAAGTAACTTAAAATATGAAGGTAATCATTTCTGGATTTTCATTAAAAAGTTTTTTTAAAAAAACAACTCTTGCCAAAACTATAATATAAATGAACTTTATTTAATATATGTAATCTTACTTTAATTCAATTTGACACGTGATATATATATATATATATATATATATATATATATATTCTGCATTAAGATAATATGTATATCACTCATGTACATATCATATTTATTATGTGTATATTATTACAGGTGTGTATAATAAATAATTAAGTAATTTAAGACATGAAGACATTATTTCTGGTGAAAAGTGTTTTTTTTTTCTTTGAAAAAAATGTTTTTTTTTAATGCTCACCATAACTACTTTATTTAATGTGAATGATTTTTCTTTAAATTTTAATGCTTAAAAATAAACCTTCATTTAACAATTTTACTTTAACTTAAATCATGTTTTCTATTGGAACAATATATATATACACCAACCTCTCTCACACATTATTTAAAATATATTGAAATTCTAAGAATGACTTAAATTTGGCATCTAAATATTCAAAATTTCCTCTGGCTAGTGGTCCAGATTTAAGAAACCATGTCACTTATCTAAAATAGTTTAGTGTCATATTGCAGTGATAGTGATTTATATTAAATGTAACAAATTTAAACAAATTTCATTAAATCTAAATATATTAATCAACAATTTTAAAATCTTATTTCAACTTAAAAGTTTTTATAAACAAACAATAAACAAACAGATATTACAACTTAAATAACAATATTTAATAAAAAATAATATTTATGTTATCTATTCTTGTGAAAATTTCTGTACATTATTGAAGAATCACTAATTTGTCCATTGAATTAATTTTTCTTAGTTTAATTTTTCCCCTAAAACTTTTCTGAATTTGATTTGATAATTGATTTCATTTTTTTTTATTTGATGGTACTAGCTCTGTCAGTTTCTAATAATTCTTGTGTTTAAACATGTATTAACATTATTTTTTTCTATTAAAAATTCTATTTTTACTAATCATTTTTGAAGGTATACACAAACTACAATGAACTATTATAATAAAAATTGATAATTTACAGATTGAGAATATTTTTACAAATATTATGGACATTGTATTTCATTTAAAATAATACAAAAAAGTGTATCTGATCATTAAAAGTGATAATAGTTGTAGCCCATAGTCTGGAAAATTCTTTAAATAAATTGAGTTAATATAAATCTTAATATTCTATCCACTTCTAACTAATAGATTCATCTTCCAGTAAAATTTCAAATATATATATATATATATATATATATATATATATATATATATATATATATATATATATATATATATATATATATATATATATATATATATATATATATATATATATAACCCCTTTTCAGGTTGTTTCAAATTAACTTGTGCACAACTCTTAACTCATTCTAAAACCACAGTTTTTACATTATCGTAGTGAATTTAGGCTCATTTTAAAGCTGAAAAAGTACCATAAGATGCTGACCTCTCTTGAATTATTTTACAAGTAAAAACCCAATAATATCAGCATTCAAAACTACAACTAGGGGAAATGGAAGGCTTTTCTAGATGCTGATTGGTTGGTTCTCATCACAAACAAAAATAGAGTACCTGTCAATAATTTTCACCACTCCAACTTTTTTGTTTTGATTTTGAAAATGGAAATAATTGTTTTAGAGCATTTTAAAGTATTTTTTTACATATTATAATGTATTTTTATAAAATATGCTAAAAATAAAATTATTTTACAAAAAAATAGTAAGATTTTAGTAAAAAATTATTTACTTTTACATAAATGTAAATTGAAAAAGAAACCAGTGCTAACAACAATTTTGACACCTGTCAACAATTTTCATCGGCCCAAGTTCTTTATTTACTTTTCAAACAAAAATTAATATTTTAGAGTATTTCCCTGGCATTTATTTACATATTAAAATGGATTTTGGTAAAATATGCTGAAAATATAATTATTTTAGTAAAATAGTAAGATTTTACTAAAAAATTATTTACTTTTACACTAACGTAAATTGAGAAAGAAATCAATGACATCTGAAGCACTTTCTAATTTGTTACAAACTTTCTTTTTAGGTCTTCCACTATCAAATATTTTTATAATTATAAATAGAAATTTATTTTTGAAAAACTTTAATTCACTTTTATAATCTGACAAATTATTAACTTTTTACAAACAAAACTAAAACAAATATAATATTAAAAGATGAATATATTTTCACTGTTGATTCTATAATTTACTAATCAAAAGTTTAGTTTTACCTCACTCAGCCAACTGGAATATTTGACAGTAAATGGAATAATCCTTTAACCTATTCCTTCAACTTATTTAATCTTTGTCTAATTTTTGTGTTGGTTCACTACTTAAATCTGAGAACAATATTATCCATCAGTTTTATTTCCAGTCAGTTTCTATTGTTAAAATATTAATCTAAAATACATATAATTTTTTTAATTCAGCTTCTAAAAATTGAATAATTTTAGATTTAAATTGGTTAAATGCAACAAAAAATTAAAAATAATGTTAATAACTAAAGAAAAATATAAGAAAAAAACTTTTAAAAAATAGCCAGTGGTAAAACAAAAGAATTATATTTCAACCAATCCATGGTGTCATTATTCAGTCTGTAGCTGTCAATGTAATTTACTTTTTTGAAGAGCTATAATTTTCCCAAGCTTATTTTTCTTGTAATATTTAAATTTTTTTGAATCAAACTTTCTATTTTGATAAAGAAATGTAAAATCTTATTTATGAATGTAAAAAATTATGATAAACATAATTATTTACTTCAAAATATGAATGCATAACATATTTTATTTTCAGTTCTGTCTTTGTCATTTAGAAATGCCTAATTATGGTCAGTAACAATACTTGTCTTAATTACTGATCATTTCCCCAAGCATATTTTTTTGCAAAATTTAAAATTTTCTAAATCAAACTTTATATTTCAATAAAGTAATGTAATATCTTATTTATGAATGCAAAAATTACAATAGATATAATTATTTACTTCAAAATATGAATGTGTAAAAGATTTTATTTTGATTTCTTTAGACATGCCTATTATTCAAATTACAGTTGTTAGGTGTCAACAACTAGTCTTGAACAGTGATTACTTTTGCAAGCTAATTTTTTTTTGTAAAATTTAAAATTTTCCAAATCAAACTTTATATTTCAATAAAGTAATATAAAATCTTATTTATGAATGTAAAAAATTACAATAAATATATTTATTTACTTCAAAATCAATTAAAAATCTGAAGAACATTTTGTTTTAGTTTCTGATTTTGTCATTTAGAAATGCCTATAGCACAATTTCCAGATATGGCAGGCATCCAGTCAGAGAAAAGAGACTGGTCTAGGCCTCAATAGTCAGCAAAAAAAAAATGATTTTTTTTTCTAAATATAATATATGTGGACATTTTTAGAACTACAATTTTAAATTTTGAATTTCCATTAAAATAAGGCTAAAATCAAGAAATTGTGACCAAAATTGACCAAGAGATGGTGCATGCTACATCCAAAAACCATAAATAGCATTATGGCCTAGTAAACTACCAATGGGATCTAAACAAAAATAACAACTGAGGGGTTAATCTCATTAGTAATATTATCTTTTAAAAATATTTATGCATAAAAGTCTTTTAATTGTCAGTTTAAATCAAGTATTCTGGGTTATCTATATTCATTATTGAAAAAAATAGATCTTTTATTGTAAAATTTTGTATTACTATTTAGTAATAATTTTCTATTCTATTTTTTAATTATTTAAAAGTGTTATTTTCATAATGATATTAAGTAATTATGTTCAATTTTTAATGTATTTGGCTGATGTCATAAAGGCCACTTATATTAAATTTGTGCTAATTTATTGCTTTTTAATATACAACTTAAGATTTTTAAGGTGGTATTAATAGTTTAACTAGTTGTTGTGAAGGATATCAAAACAATGTGTATAAGTTTCTGAATCTTAGATGTATTTTGTTTTATATATAGATTCAAGTAATGCATCTTCCCACCTTATTATATGGCAATACTATAATAAGAAAATGAAACATTTTTCTATTGGATCTCTCTCTCTCTCTCTTTCTCTCTCTCTCTCTCTCTCTCTCTCTCTCTCTCTCTCTCTCTCTCTCTCTCTCTCTAAATTAATGAAGTTGTTTTTAGAGAGATGACCAATAAGCAAATCTTTCATTTTCTTATTATACTATTGTTGTTTATTAAAATAGTAGGATGTATTATGTACTATAACAGCATTTAAAGTGGTTCTGTTTAAAGCTTATTACAAAGTTAAAATAAAATATGGGTAAAAATTCTTTAATTTGTTAATAAAAAATCAATCTCTTAGACCAATTTAAAAACAATAAGAGAATTAGAATGATTAGGATTCACTCCTTTTGCCTTAAGAATAAAAGACATTGTGAAAATGTTTCATTTTTCTTATTATAGTACTGTCATGTTTTAAGATGGGATGGTGTATTATTTACTGTAGCACCATTTAAAGGGTTCTGTTTAATTTTATATATATATAATATTCATCTTGTGAATTACTTTACCATATATATATATATATATATATATATATATATATATGTATAAAATATATATATATATATATATATATATATATATATATATATATATATATATATTGTGCCCTTTTGTATGGGTCACCATTTAATTTTTGTGCTAATCTATTAAAAATTTTAAATTTAAGATATATTTGAATATGTGATGTTAATTTTGCTTATGGTAATATTTCAAAAAGTTTAATTAAAGCAATCTATGAATATTTGATGTGTGAAATTGTGCTGATATTGAGAGAGACATTTTAAATGATGATGATTATAATATATAACTGGGAAAAATGGCCATAATCAAGACTGCATTAATATATTTAATAAGTAGGTATTTAAAACTAAAAGTGTTTAAAAGACAAGTTAAAATTAAATGCATATATTTATTGTTGATAAGATAATGTTATAAAAGAATATAAATATTTTTAATTATTATAAATACTTAAATAGAAGATTAATATTTGACTTTAATAATATCGAATTATTATTTTAAAATCTATTATAATATCTTATTTATTTTAAAAATATTTATTTTAAAAAATGCAATTGTTAGTTTATTTTTAGACTATGACAAGCGTTTCTTGTATTGTAGAAAACAGATGTTAATTAGATATACACACACATGCTTGGAAGTTATCTAATAAAGTTGCAAAACTATTTTAAAAAAATTATGTTGTAAAATTTATAAATAATACGTGAGTTATCACGAGATAAAATAAAGATATTCAATGTGAAATATAAAATCTGATTTTTAAAATATTGTTTTAAAAATATAACGTATAAAAAGACTTAGTGTATTTTAAATAATCTTATAAAAGTTAAAATTATAATCAAGTCAGTAAGAATATTTTTAAAAAAATGTTTAATAGATTTAAATAAACGATAAAGATTATTTAGAAATTTGATAATGTAATAAATATTAAATATTAAATAAGTCATTATTTATTTTTAATTTTGTGTTGTTGGTAAATATGTAAATAAGCCAGCAAGTTGATTGTTTAATCTACCAATCAAATGGGAAGTTTCTTCCGGTATAAAAGCTCAATTCAATTGTTAGGAGAGGACTCTGTGATTGATTTTTCAAGTTAATTGTGTTATTAAAAATAGCAAAGTAAATTTGATAGACGCTCTCAAAATCAATTTTAAAATTACAAGAGTGTCATTATAAATAATTTATAAAAGTTTTAAATGATAAACATGCAGTGTTAACTTAATTTTTTCCCTATCGGTCGTCTCTAATTAAGCTCAATTTGCAAGCAAATAGTCATGGGAACATCATATATAGTGAAAATATATCGGAAACTTTACCTTAGAAATATGACAAACGCTGGATTAGTTCGGAAAATTACGAGATGGAGAAAAGTAGTATTTTGGACAGTATATAATTTTAAAAGCTAATTACTGTTGCCTATTAGAAAATAGATATTTTAAAGAATAAATACTTTTGTATAAAGAAAGTATTTTTGCAAGCTATAAATTTAAATGTATATCTTGAGTAAAGATATTAGAAATAAAAGTAGTTTTTATAAATACTTGCCTTGTTAAGTCTTTATGTTTAAAAGACTGAATGTTGATGATTTTAAAAGGCAAATAAATTGAAAATATAATTAGCTAAAAGTCTTAATATAATAAAAATATTATATTGAAATAATTTAAACGCTGGTCGTTTATAAATAAAAAAGCTTATTCTTACCTGGATATTTTGGTTATGGAATGCGCAAGTAATATATGGACGTCCAAGTCAATTTAAAAATAATTAAATATAAATTTTTATAAACTATAGACTAAATTAAAATAATAATTTTTGAATAATATTTTTAAAAGAACTAAACCAGGATCCTATAAACTATTTTAATTTTATTTTATTTTCTTGTGGGAACTTATTTTTTAAAAAGAACATTTTCGTTTTTCATAAATTTTAAAAAAAAGTGATGAGGAAACAGGAATGGTGTTCTAGTGAATGTGTGCTTAGGTTAAAGAACTTTAGGTGAAAGGAGACACGCTGGAGTTATGTAATATGAATTCTGTTTTATTTATCTAACATAAAATTTAAATATTATTAATCTATTAAAATAAGATAGGTACATATCTTTAAATAATAACTAAAAAATAATATAATGATTAATTGCATGAGTTTATTTTATATTTAATACAACACATAATATTTTAAAGAATGATCGTGAGTATAAATGTGAATTATTTTATGAAGCTGTAATTCCGAAGAATATTGGAAGATGGACTGTACATTAAATCATTATTGATGGTAAAAATTGTAATAATAATAATTTTTATGTATTTAATATGTTTTCTTTAGATCAACCAAATATTATGTTGTTTTGAATGAATGTATAAATATTTTTAAAAAATACACACATTATATTGGCAGTGACAGTTTTATTTAAATATGCATAATTTGAATTTATGATACAAATACGATGCAACATTACATAAGAAGCTTAGAAATAATTATATGATTCTTTCATAAATAAATTTTTATTTTTATTTTTATTTTTATTATGTTGGAGTATTAGAATTATATTTATTATTCATACAAGTAATTATTTTATTTCAAGTTAGGAAGAGATCTCAAAGTCTATATATTTTTTTTATTTTATTGGATAAATTAAGTTAAGTTTTATGTAGAAGTTTATGTTTGAATTAAAGGTTTACTGAATATAGATGACGTAGTATAAATAGTTTGGATAATTAGTATTTATTTAAAGTTGAAGGTTGTTTTCCTGGAATTTTAAATAAGTTTAGAGGATATTTTGTAGATAAAAGTTTATTAAGAAGGAGTAGAATAACACATAAAGTAAAGTAATAATTTCACACAGAAAAGAATCATAGAATTTATCTAATATAATGCTTTATGAATTTGAAATTGATGAATAATTTAAATATTATTATTTTAACAGTACATATATGTAATGCATATTTAACAAAACATGTAGCATGAATTGTAATAAGTGAAATATAAAATTATAATCAATTCTTTGTTATTACATTATAAAGATACATTAGTTTTTATATTATGCTATTAAAGTAATGTGGATAGTAAAGTAAACACATACTAGTACATGATGAAATGAATAACAGTAATACTTAAGTGATGTAGCAATTTAATTAATAAAGTTTAATTGTTTAATATGCTACATAAATATTATTTACTAAATTTTTCTGTGTAATAATTGAAGTTCACTGATATTTATTTAAAGTCTAAGTTTTGAAAACATACTTCAATGTTATTAGTACAGATTTTAAAGAATGTATAATTACCTATTAGGAGTATGAATTAATAACAGTGTAAACATTTGTATTATTATTTTCTTATTTTATTTTCTTTGTTTTCATAATTTTGACGTAAATAGTAAATAAATTCTTAGTTGAAGTTAATGTAAATAAATTTGTTTAATTGTTTTAAAAGTGTGTCGAGTTCATTATTTTACACCACAGCATTTGATAGCAGATAATTTGAATAAACATAATATTTGAACAATATGAATTTATTATTAATATTAGAAATAAACATAATATTTTCTTGATATCATTTATAAGAATAGATTGATATTAACATATTATATTACAATGGTCATAGAGTAATTATAATGCATAATATAAGAGTACAATATTATTTATTGCTACATATTATTAAGTTATAAGATTTTGATTTATTCCAAAATTAAGATACTATATGAAAATAAAAGATATACATATGATTATTTATTTATTTAATACTTAATAATATAACAGAAATAGATAAGATTAAGTTATACCCTAAGAGTATTATTATTATTATTATTATTAAAATAAGTTAGGTGTATTTAGGTTTGATATAAAATCCCTTATCATACTTATTTACATGAGTTATCATTACTTTAAGATAATTAGAAGAACTTGAGATTATTTAATTATATTTCTTTAATAAAAGTTGAGATTTATTTTATCATTATTAAAGATAATTTATTTTATTTAAAAGTCATAAGAATGCTATAGATGTAGTAATAAAATAATAAGGAGGTGATAGTATTCTTATGCCATTGAGATAATATGTTTGGAAGGTATTGACTCAATGTAAATCTACTTACTACTTTGTAACTTTACTTCACAGTCTCATGATTTTAATAAGTACTTATTTAATTAGAATAGAATATAGAGCTATATTGATTTTGATAATTAATAGTAAATTTAATTAGAATATGATAATATAAAAGTATATTAAAGTTAAACATGCAAATTTTAACTGAGCATTATAATTTAATTGAGCTAGTATTATTTCAAACTATATTATACATCGAGAAGTAAGGGTACAATATATATATATATATATATATATATATATATATTGTACTTTCCCTTCCAGGAAATATGTAATAACAATCAATTAATCTAGCTCAGATAAATAATTATGTTCATCTAAAATGTATCTAATAAATAATAACTATATTCTTTAATACTATCTATTATTAAACTAGCTTTAACTAATAAATAATAATATAGTTCTGTTTTATAAATTAAATAAATAAATATCTAATAAAAATCATGAGACTATGAAGTGAGTTTACAAGTGGCAAAACAAATACATTAAGCCAATATCCCACAGGATATCACATCAATGGCATAAGAATACTATCCTTACTTTTATCACTTAAATAATAAATCTATAGTACTCCTATGTCTTTAATCAAAATTAATTAAGTAAATGACTCTTAATAAATTAATCTGAATATCTCTATCAAAATGATTTAGCTCAAGTTATCTCAGGTTCTTTTAAAATAATTCTAAATAATTATAACTTTTGTAATTAAATATGATAAGGGATTTAATATCATTCCCAATTACATCTAACTAATACTAATACTAATAAAATAATAATATTAATCTTCAATCTATAATTTAATCTCATATCTTTTCTACTTGTAATATTACTTATGTATATCACATAATAATGATGTAATATTATCTTCTATTATCCATCTGGCATCTTAAAAAAAACATATATGGTATGACATTATAATCTGAAAATATGTGACAATCATTAATAATATAATTCTGTGCAAATCTTTTGTGGTTATTCTATGACCATCATAATGATATAATAAATGAAATTTCTTTTATGAAAATCATATCAATAAAACATTATAACTCTTAAATAATAACTTTATTTATGTTGTGCAAATATCATGTCTTAATTATAATTATCTGTGATTATGTAATTGTGATGTGAAGAAATTGAATCGACACCAAGATTTATAACAAAACTTAAATTTATTAATAAACTTCAACGATAAATTATATACATTATATACAATATGAATGAACTTTGTTCTACTCCCATGTAGGTAATCTCACAAAAAATAAATTAAATTAAAAAAATATCAGATACAAAAAAAAAATTGCTTTATAACATTCTTATTTTAAAATATTACCATAATATCTTTATGGTCTCCATTAAGTTTCTTTTATAAATTATTACATTGCAAAAAATATTATTTAAATTATTAATTTAATATACCTTTATTATTTATTATTTGGTTTTAAAATACTTCTATTATCTCATATAATTATTCTTAACCTATTCATAATGTAAATAATCTTAACTAATAACATATCCATCAATCTAGACTGCTTATTACTCATCAATATAATGTCAAATAAAATGTAAGTATTGATGTGTATTATTATAAAATAATTTTTATATAAAATTATGATCACTTATATTTTTAAATGTGATTTATGTATATTTCTTTTACTTGTAAAAATATGCATTAACATTGAATCTCTTTAAAATTTAATGACTAAATAATATCTTTAGAAAAACACATTTCATTCATCATTTATTTATTTGTAATAATTAATAATGAGTCCCAAACATAAAAAGTTTATGATTCCTAACTAATAAGTTATAATCTTGTATTCTTTACCCTTACTCATATCCTTACTTTTAAAACAATATAACCCATCTTATTTTCTTTAATAACAATTCTGCATTTTAAACTTATTCATCATTTCATATTTCAAAATACTATCTTTTACGATGCAATCCAAGCAATATCGATAGTAAATACACAAGTAGGTATATGGAATAAATTAAATTTTAATTTAATAGCACTTCTATTAAATAACCAGCATGGTTACAGTGTATCATAAATAAGGTATGACTATTTTAGTTCATCACCTTTACTAATAAACATAATGTCCAAGCTATCTATTCAGCTCCATGGAACATTACAACTTCAACATACAGAAAATAACACTACCATGAACATATACAAGTTATAGGGCTAAGTTATCTATACTTGCACAATAATCACTATCATCTATACTTATTCCGATATAAACAAATCCTACCTAAAATATTATCTTGGTCCCATTTAACTTAATACCAAGCTTACATCGCTAAACCTATCCTTACATTCTTATAACAATAAATAAATCCGTGTCTAAAATAACCATCTAACCAATCGATAAGAAAAGATTATTTTATTCCTTAGTAACTTTAAACATAAATACAAACAATCAGTATCAAAATCCCAGTTTATTATTTTGATCACTTAAAATAGACCTTAAATTCAGTTATAATAGAATCATATACTTATATTTCCCTTATATTAAAATGTACTTATAATATTATTAAAAGTATGCATATTCTTTAACGTGAATAAACAAATTATAAACTATGTGTATGTATTGTGTTTTGATATTCATTTCATACATCCACAAAATGATCAATACTTTTATAATTATTACCATCAATAATATGTCTTCCTTGTTGATTATGTCATTAATATTTCTGGCTCATGAACTAAATAAAAAATATTATTTAAATATCACTCATTCCACATCATCATACTTTAAAATATTAAACTTTTTTTTAAAAATTATTAAAGGCTTTTTTTATAATAACTAATCACTAGGTTAGTAAACAATTTAATGTTTTTATGTTCCTATCCTTTTCTATTTTCCAAGCATTATGATAAAAGTTAGTAAAAATAAAATTTAAAATTATATTATGAATACTCCAACAAAGTTCTTTATGGAAAATGTCCTTCTTCTCCTGCAGCTTGTGTTGACAAAAACGTCTTCCTTTAACGTAAAAAAAAACTATGCATGCTCCAATAGTTCCCCTTTTATGACATGTCTGATGATTCTTTTAAAGAATAAAGAAAATAAACAAAAGTAAGTCGACTTGTAAAAGACTCCAATTGCAATACAAATAGTTCTGAGTTCCTCTTTTATTTCCAACAGTAATTGTTAAATGCACTTTTAATTCTCTATTACAACATATATCTTCTAAAACTTTACTGCTTCCAGTTAAATTTCCCATAGGTCAATGTTCCTGGGGGTCAACATGGCATCAATAGTAATATTATTATAGTTTTAGATATCTTTATAAATACTTTTTCAAATATATTCTGTATGTTCAGCATACAACTATTATTTTTGAAGATTTTTCCAATGTAATATCAATTATTTTACTAATAATCTTCATTTTTTAATTTTTTTAAAAAAATTATACTTTTCAAAAATCAATTTCAATATTTCTTTATAAAGAAATATTTTGGCATCTTAAATAATTGTTACTCTACATTAACAGTTTTTTTAAAAAAAACTATTCTACTTTAAAATAGCTTTCAGAATAAAAATTTCATATTTTTTTCCTTTCCATCTCTGACAAGCTTTTCTGAATCTTTTCCATAAAGTTCTGTCTATTAAATTTATTATTATGTTAGCATGAACACTTAACACAGGCAAAATTATGTGCCTAGTAAAATAATAATAATTTGATATTTTCCTCCATAAATTTAACTTTAGTGATGACTCCTCCATGTTTAAGTTGATGTTAAATCAGATGAAATAGATTTGCAAGTAAGGAATTACTTAATTTTTTAGCAATACATTTCTATATCATGATCTTATGATAATGAATAAATATCTCTTCTTTTTATAACTTAAAATAATAAAATTGACTATTACTAATACATAATTAGCTAAAGTTGCAGTAACAGTAACAACGATAGTAAGAATTAGAATAATAGCAATCTGAAAAATTGGTGCAGCTCTTAAATACTCAAACCTACTTCACATCTGATTGGACAATTAAACAATGCTTATTCCAACAACCCTAAGCCAAGAATACTAGATTAAAGTTGAAACAAATAATAATTTATTAAATATTTATTTTTTATTATATTATTCAATTCTTAATTAATTTTCATATTTTATTTACACTTAATAAATACTTTAAAATAACTTTTAAAATCACATTACACTATTTATTACTATTTTTATCCTTCTTTTAAAAAAACATATTTATTTTCAAAATAAAACACAAATCTGATTTTATTTATTATATTCACTTTAAAGACCCAATTTAATATTTATAACAGATAATATTATTTTACCCTGAATAAACAAACATACTATTTTTAAATCTTATATTAGAATTTTAAAATAGTTTCACTTTATTAAAAAGACTTTGCAAGTGCACGTGTAAAGATTTACTCATCACATGGTTTACAAAAATACATGAGACACTAATAATTTAACCAAAAAAAAAATAATTTATAAAATAATACATAAATAATATTATAGCAAAATTTAAAATAATTATTTCAATATTATAAAATCAAATATGTACTGTTTTCCCACATTATTACTTTTAATCAAATGTTTTTTAAATATAACTATTAAATACAATTATTATTATTAAATAGTCTATTTGTTTAACTTTAAATTACTACTTTTAAAATTTACTTTAATCATTTATTTATAAGACTTATTAAATCAGTATTTACTATGGCCAGCTTTCCCAACCATACAATCTTATAATGATTTTTAGTTAACTGTTTTCTTCCAAGTACTAACATAATATTATACAGCAATTATTTTACTTGCCCTAACTAAATTATTAAAAGATCATCAACACATAACATACATCATTCCCTTACTTAACTTTGAAATTTAAAATTTTCCAGTAAATTGATCTAAATAATCCATCCTTACCTAAGCAAAAGGGTACAATATATATATATGTAATATATATATCAGATATATATATATATATATCCTTACCTAAGCAAAAGGGTACAATATATATATATGTAATATACAAATCAATATATAATCAAAATACAGTACAATTTATATAAATTATATTCTTTTAGAAGTACTTTCGACTATACACTTTGTAGTCTTTATCAACTATATAATGTTGAATAATCAAAATGAGACAACCTTTAACAATACCCATAGTTCAATTCAGATTTCCCACAATTCTGTTATCTTAACATTTGATGACTGGCGATTCATTAACATTTGATGATTTCTTGAAATCAACATAGCCTCTTTTATTTTACGTTTATTATGACAACATTCAATTTGAATAATTTTCATATTTTTATAATCAAATTTAAATCCATATTGACAAGATTTATTATGATCAAATATAACAGATGATGAAGGTTTATTTACATCTGTTCCATATTGATTCTCTTTTTGAATTCTATTATATAAAAGCATATGTTCTTTTATTCTCTTCTCAAATGTACACTTAGATTCACCAATGTATTGTACGCCGCATCCACATATCAATCTATATATAATAGAATTTTGATTAAACTTTGAATTTTGAATTTTAGAATTATTAAGCAATCTATTTATGTTATTTGTAGAGAAAAAAGCAATATGACACAAACCATTATAAATTTTCCTAATAAACTTGACCTGCTCATCTGATATAAATGGCATTGAAATCCATTTCATTTTGATATTTTTATTTTTAATTTTATTATAGTGTTGATTTCTTTTAAATCCTTTAATAATATTAGCAATAGCATTTTTATAATAGCCAATTTTTAACAAGTCATTAACAAATAAATGTACATTTTTAATTTTATCACTAGAATATTTACATAATTTTTCATTTCGAAATAAGAATGATTTCAATTCAGACAGCTTATGACACATAGGTACATGTGATTCATATGGAATAAAACCTCTAGTTTCAATTGGTTTAATTAACTAAGATAATCCAAACTGTAATCATTAAGAGTAACTTGAATATCCAAGAATTTTATGGAATTGTATTTCTCTTTAGTTATAACCCATTTTATATCCTTAATCTCATTTAATTCATTAAATAAATTGATTATTAATTCTTGTTTTCCACAAATAAAAACATCATCCACATATCTATGATATACTTTAATTTCTTGATATTTCAATTGTTTTAAAATTTTACTTTCATATGTTGATATAACAAAATTACAAATTTGAGCAACAGCAGGAAGACCCATTGGCCAACCAAAATTCATTTTATAATATTCATTATTAAAATTAACATAAATATTTTTATCAATAAACTGCAATACTTTTATAATAAAATTTATAATACCAGACTTTACATTTTTTGAAACAAGAGCATTATAAATAATATTAATTGACTCTATTCTATCTATTGATCCATACATTTCATTTATATCAAAAGTACAAATTGTGTCATGTAAATCTATATTTATATTCTTAATTTTATCTACAAAATCAAACGATGATGAAATAGTACCTATTTCATCATCGTTTGATTTTGTAGATAAAATTAAGAATATAAATATAGATTTACATGACACAATTTGTACTTTTGATATAAATGAAATGTATGGATCAATAGATAGAATAGAGTCAATTAATATTATTTATAATGCTCTTGTTTCAAAAAATGTAAAGTCTGGTATTATAAATTTTATTATAAAAGTATTGCAGTTTATTGATAAAAATATTTATGTTAATTTTAATAATGAATATTATAAAATGAATTTTGGTTGGCTCTTCCTGCTGTTGCTCAAATTTGTAATTTTGTTATATCAACATACGAAAGTAAAATTTTAAAACAATTGAAATATCAAGAAATTAAAGTATATCATAGATATGTGGATGATGTTTTTATTTGTGGAAAACAAGAATTAATAATCAATTTATTTAATGAATTAAATGAGATTAAGGATATAAAATGGGTTATAACTAAAGAGAAATACAATTCCATAAAATTTTTGGATATTCAAGTTACTCTTAATGATTACAGTTTGGATTATCTTATGTTAATTAAACCAATTGAAACTAGAGGTTTTATTCCATATGAATCACATGTACCTATGTGTCATAAGCTGTCCGGATTGAAATTATTCTTATTTCGAAATGAAAAATTATGCAAATATTCTAGTGATAAAATTAAAAATGTACATTTATTTGTTAATGACTTGTTAAAAATTGGCTATTATAAAAATGCTATTGCTAATATTATTAAAGGATTTAAAAGAAATCAACACTATAATAAAATTAAAAATAAAAATATCAAAATGAAATGGATTTCAATGCCATTTATATCAGATGAGCAGGTCAAGTTTATTAGGAAAATTTATAATGGTTTGTGTCATATTGCTTTTTTCTCTACAAATAACATAAATAGATTGCTTAATAATTCTAAAATTCAAAATTCAAAGTTTAATCAAAATTCTATTATATATAGATTGATATGTGGATGTGGCGTACAATACATTGGTGAATCTAAGTGTACATTTGAGAAGAGAATAAAAGAACATATGCTTTTATATAATAGAATTCAAAAAGAGAATCAATATGGAACAGATGTAAATAAACCTTCATCATCTGTTATATTTGATCATAATAAATCTTGTCAATATGGATTTAAATTTGATTATAAAAATATGAAAATTATTCAAATTGAACGTTGTCATAATAAACGTAAAATAAAAGAGGCTATGTTGATTTCAAGAAATCGTCAAATGTTAATGAATCGCCAGTCATCAAATGTTAAGATAACAGAATTGTGGGAAATCTGAATTGAACTATGGGTATTGTTAAAGGTTGTCTCGTTTTGATTATTCAACATTATATAGTTGATAAAGACTACAAAGTGTATAGTCGAAAGTACTTCTAAAAGAATATAATTTATATAAATTGTACTGTATTTTGATATATATATTGATTTGTATATTACATATATTGTGAAACGAATACAGATATCAAACTTTATTTATTATATATATATATATATAGATATCAAACTTTATTTATTATATATATATTGTCCTATATCTCAATATCACATGATAAAAATGAAGATACTCATATTATCAAGTTAGAATTTGTCAATATCTATCATATATTTTGCTCAGTTGTAAAATTTATAAATCAAAACTTTTCATTTTCATAATTTTCTTTACTTAAACTTTTACCACTTTATTAAATTAGATATTCCACTTTTAAAAATAAAAAGGATATTCTAATACTAATTTTAAGTTTGTTAATAATAATATATAAACTAGAATAAATCTCTTAAGATATATATCTGTCTATGCCTGTCTGGCAAATTGGTAAATGTAATTTTAAATGCGGTAGCATTTTACGCTATAACCCCACTTATTTCCTCCTCATAAAAATGTTGTAACATGATAGACCTCTACAAAATATAATTTTAAGTTAAATGTATAGTAACTAATTTTTTTTATGATGTTATATAAAATAACTTGCTATTATATGCTTGAAAAAAACTTAATTTTTAATAAAGTAATTCAGAATGTAAAAAAAAAAAGATTTCTTTGTTGTTACTTTCAATATGTAAACCCAATTTAAGTTTTAATAAAGCATGTCATAACAAGCTAATATATTTGTAATCATAAATACAAGCGTTAGCAAGTTTTTAACTTGTGTTTTTTTTTATTTGTCATAATGAAATATTCTGTAAATGAAAAAATATATGTTTGAATCCAGTGATATTTTGTAATTTTAAAAAAGATTTCATCAACAGAATTTGGCCAAAATAGTTTACATAAAATTATTTCTTTGGTAGCAACTTCATCATCTTTTTTTTATTTGAAAGTGATAAAATCCGTATTATTATCAGATGCTCAAATGAAACATAAAAAAATTACAATATGAATTATAGCCACTACTCATTATTTTCAATTTTCATAAAAAGGATAGACGTTAAATATAAATTTATGTATATTATATTTCAATTTTATAATTACCATTTTCGTTACGAAAAGTGTATTTTTTTCTCTTTTGATTAGGTGCCTTCGCAGTCTATGAGTATTCATGATTTGTAGTGGGCATAAGAGAGTATTTTCTGTCTGTGTTATAAACCACATTTCTTATATATATATATATGTTTTTAGATTGATTATGTTATTTTTAATTCTGACTTTCTATGATAATTTTATATATGTTTTTTAAATAAAATATTTCAGCAAATTCTAATTTGTTTCATAATTATTTATATTTTAAAACCATCTATAAAGTAAAATACATAGTTTTTAATTAAAGACAAACAAATAACTAGATAAGTAGGTAAATAGATGGATTGATGAATAAATAGATAGATAAGTATACAAAAAATAAATTGATAGGTAGGTCGATAGAAAGATAAATAGATAGGCAGGCAGATATACAAATCAGACAAACAGGCAGATAGATAGATAGGTAGTCAGGCAGATAGACAGACAGATAGATAGATTTTATAAAAAGATGAAAAGATAAAGATAGATAGTAGATAGATAATAAGATTTAATTTTTAATCATTTTAATTTTTTTCAATTACTTTTTTTTGTTAATTCTATCCATCGTTTATTCATTTCTTAATGACATCCATATATAACACATGTTTAAGTAATATGTTGTCAATGACGTAATTTAATACGTGTATTAATCATTATCTAAAAAGAATTTAAGATTGTTTTTTTACAAATATCTAACTTGCTAATGTTTATGTAGCATGTGTAAGTAATAATAAGTGTCACTGCGATAATTGATGGATAATCTTTTTTTGTCAAAATGATTAAATTTTAAAATTGTATTTAATTAGTAATTTTTTTTGTCCTGTTTTAATCTAATATACTGTATGCATGGTATTTTTAATCATGTTCATAATTTAAAATGTTAAAATTTAAAAGAAAAGGTTGTAATATATATATGTATAATTATAAAATGTAATTTTTGTTTATTAGTTATTAAAATACCTTATCAAGTTGTGAAATTTTTTTTTTCGTTTTGTTTTTTAATTATATGAGTTTATAATAAATAAATAAACGCTTTACATCTTCACTACAATTAAAAGTGTGAATGATTTTAATTATAAGATAAAAATATATTTATTTTATAAAAAAATCACAAAACATTTCGTCAAATAATTATTAAGATTGTTTTTGTAGAAGTAATTCAATAAAATATTTTAAATTGATACCGAAAGATTTCAATAGAAGTAAAAAAAAAAAAAACAACAACATTTGAAACAGTCCAATAATTCATTTCTGTAAAAACTAGCTCATAAAATTAAAGCTAATTTAGTTATTCCTTAAAGTTTAGGTTAAATCCAAACCAAGTTTTGTTGATTAAATTATTTATTTTACTTCGTTTTGTCATACAAGAAATTAACACTTATTAAATCTAAATATAGCTATATTCACCAAAAGTAAAAACAATTTTCTATATACTTGGTCAATCTTTTATATAATAGCTTTTTGTATTTCTTGAGTGTATCTCCCTATTATTTCCAAACTTGTTAATATTTGATAATATACTGTAAATTATATTAAAGTGTTTTGATTATATGTCGTTTTATATTTTAATCGCTTCTTTCTGCATTATATGGTATTGGTATTTCTTTTTTATAGTTATTAGTTATAAGTATATGATTAAAAAAGCCATTGAAAATAATAAGCAACCAGACACTAATATATCATAAGATGTATATATATTATGGACCAATCAAAATATTAATTATTGAATTTCTAACTGCTTCTCAACATTACTAGGTTTTCAAATAATACTAAGATTAACATTATTTATATAAGATTAATTGTGAATGTGTTAACTAATGTCATTCTTTTGATGAATCTAAATGAACTTCAAAACCATTTAATGAAAATAAAATTTTATGTAATAAAACACTATGATAAGACATGTAATTGACAAATTTTATCAAAGTTTACAAGTTTTATTACAATAAAAAAAATCTACTGTACTTTGCCAATATAAATACTCAAGAAAAAAAAATAAAAAAGAAAAGATAAAAGTGACATTTTTATTAGCAAGAAAAAATATTTACTTAATCAATAGGGAATTACAACAATATATGGCTATTACATAAATGATTAAATTTGACAAATTATACTTCCACTTAAAATTATAAGTTAATTCTATAATTAGTATTGGTTAATATTTGCATCTATTACACTGTAAAAATTTTCAAATTATTATATATATTCTAACTATAACAATTCCAATAGCAGTTTGAATTAGTTATATTACAAAGCTGCATGAGGAAAAAATGTCTAATAAAAATGTGTATAAATTAAGAAATAAATATGTAAACTGCCTAAAAAATTGTAAAAAAAGTTAGTTTATGCATTAATTATATTGCTAAATATTTCATAAAGTTACTTTATAATATGTGAGAAACAATAAAATGATGAATTGTAATGTAAGAGAAGAAAAAAAAAATGTTCCAATATTTGCAAGATGTTTGAATTTTAAATTGCATAGTTTATAAAAATCTGAAGCATTTAAAATTATTTTTAGTTTGTCTTTTTTGAAATGAGTTTTAAATAAAATCTTCCACATTTTTACAATAAATTTGATGATAAAAGTAAATATGATATTAAAATTTTGAAGTTAATAATATGTTAAAAGGTATTTAAATTTTAAACATAAGTAACTTTTTTTTCCTTTCTATGTATATCAAACCATGATATAATATCTACAAATTTGTTTCCATAACATGTTGTGAAAAGAATTTAAAAATGTTTTCCAAAAAAAACATGTAAGAAGGCAGAGGTCAGATCTTCACTAGCTAGTTATGTGTAAATTGTTTGAACAACATCATATAGGTATAAATAGATCTGAAACAAGAAACTAATGCATTCCAATCCAGGAAATCCAATTTATTTTAGTTTATTTGAATATTCACCTTGAGAAATGGTGTTGTAGTGATTTGATGCCAAGGAGAAAAACCACTGGTTAAAACTATTTTCTCCTTAACATGGATAACAATATCTTTCTGTCTGTTTTTACAGTATTCTTTAATACTCTAGTTATAATATCCAGTATGATGATTTTATCTAGGCAGAGATATGCAATGTAAGGCTAGCAACAAAAACAATACTGGCCAAAATACCACCAAAATGCAATCAAATTCAGAAACTAACACTGATTTTTTTTTAAAACCAACTACTGCCTGCCATAGTAATGCCATGAAGGAAGAAATTGGACAGTGCTATAATAACTACCCAAGATCTATTGATACTATACCCTTCATAGTCTCTGTGATGCTGCTATATTTCCTCTCTAACATCACCAATGTCCAAAGAGAAGAACTACCATCTTTGGAGAAATTAATGAAGACAATCATAAATATATTAAAAGAATGATGTCTACATAAAACAATGGTTTTGGAAATGTTTAAATATTAAATGTGATAAGATCTTATTATTATAGATATTATAAGGCCTTAAACTTAAATTAAAAATACCTTTTATTACCATTATATTTCATGTTTTATATGCACATTGATAGTTACCTGTATTTATGAAACAGTTGTTATTTACACATTGAAATAAATCGTTTTTTTTTATTAATCTATTTAGTGTGTATTTGATTTTCAAATTTGTAAATGATGATGATTGAAAATTATTTTTTCTAAAATTAAACTTCCTTTTTAGAAGGTTTGGTGCCTTAAAGTTTCACTTTTTTAATATTGAAACTAAAAAAAAAACATTAAAAATAGTTTTGGGAGAATTTATACTCAGGTTATAAATTGTCTTCATCATCATATTGATTGGTTAATAATATAAATATTTGAACTGAATCATTTTATTTGAATTTTATTAACCATTCAACTTTCACCATATAAATATTTATTTGAATCAAAACTTGCTGTTTGTATATCTTTTGTTCCTGATTCAAACCTGTTTTTCATGGAATATTTACTATTACAATGTATATATACAAATAAAATGTCCATTAATTAAAAAAAACTATTGTAATAACAATAAAAGTTATAAATATAATTAATTATTATATACAGTCTTTCAATCCATAGAAGTACTTTTGGTTACTTCCTTAACTCTCATCAACTACCATTAAATTCAAAAACAAAATAGAAGCAAATGTCATCAACTCAAATCCCATGAATCCCAAAATTTAATGTTAGCAGCTTGTCTATTAATTAGATTCATTTATTTTTATTTATTAATATTATCTTTTTAATTTTTCTTTATTATGGTTTCTCTCTTCATGAAGAATCTTAACACTTCCAATATCAAACTTAAATTTATATTTACGGGTCCTTTCATGATTCAAGAAAATTGAAGCAGTCATTAAATCATTATTAGTTTTACTTTTTACATCCTTGTATAACAACAATTCATGCTCATTTCATCTTTTTTTAGTACTGCATCTCGATTCACTTATATATGATAACATACATCCACAAAAAATTTGATACACATCATTACTTTTCTTCTTTACAGGTATGACATTTTCAGAATTATTCGCTAATTCATTAACATTATTTGTAATATAAAATAAAACATTAAACACATTTTTATAAATATCTTTAAAAATTTCACTTGAGCATTTGACATATATGGAATGGATATTCATTTTTACTATTAATATTCAACTACTTTAAACCATTATAACACTTTTTAAATTGACATAATGTATTGTTACTCTATTTCATTTTATAACCAATTTCAAACAATTGCTTGGCAAATAATTCAATGTTTTTTTTAATTTATCACACTGGTAATGACATAATTTTTTTATTATGAAATAAAAAAGATGTAAAACTTGCCATCTTATGAATAAATGGTACTTTTGATTTACAATTTACATATCACCTTTTTTGCAATGATTTGATTATTAATTTATAAATTAATATAATATTTTTTCTTGTAATAATTAAATCCAAATATTTAATACTTTTGTCATGTTTCTTTTCAATCCAAGCCATTCAACTTATTTAACTCCTCTACAAGCAAATATATAGCATTGATACTTCCACAAAAGTAAACAGCATTCACATACCTTTTATAAATTTTAATATCTTTAAAAGTCCACATATCCAAAATACTACTCTTATGTGTAGACAAAACAAAATTGTAAACTTGTGCAATAACAGGGATATCTGTAGGCCAATCTTTAGACATTTTATAATATCTACCTTCAAAAAAGCAACAATGTTATCATTAAAAATTTTAAATAATCAACAATAAATTTTATCACATATTTACAAACACCTTTACTTTTTAATGCATGTTCGATTATTTTTAAGGAATCCACTCTTTTTTCACATCTAATGAAGCAATAACATCATTTTCATTAATTACTATATTTTAATTCTATCTATAAATTCAAAAGATGAAGCAATAGTATTTTTCCTAAATCCTAAAAACTCTTATTAACAGCTTACCAATATATTGAGAAATCTGATAAATAAATGAACCACCAAAAATTAGTCATAATTTGCAAAGGATTACCTTCTTTAGTAACTTTATATTTGCAAAAATAGGAGAACATGTAGTGCAGGAAGGATATAACTTATAATACATATTACTTAAGGCTTTATTTTTAGCTTTTTTAAAAATACTGTTAATAAATTTTATTTTCTGACTATTCATATTATATTCTTCAATCAAAAAGAAACCATGTTTATTCGTATGCATTTTAACTTTCTTATTATACTGGCATTTTGTTATTAAACACATCAGCAGCCCTTTATCTTCTTTTAAATAAATCATATTATCATTTTTCAGCTTCTGTTTAAATTCTGAAGTGGCCAGTTTCCATGAATTTTCATATGTAATCACATTAAATTTATAATAATATTTTTTTTTATAATTTCATCAGCAATATGACTATTTCCAGGAATCATTTCAAATGAAGTTTGAACAGTTGCAATTAATTCCAAATTATAATCATCCCAAGTACCATTTACATATTTAGCTCTAAGTGACTTAAAATATACTTCTGAATCAAATGTATCTTTTTATTTGATAAATTAACCAAATTCATGTCATTATAAAAAAAATAAAAAAATCACTTTTCTTCTCAAATTTATTACATAATTTAAGGTCAAATAATTTAAATCCATTTTCACAAACAGTTTTATTTGTCTCAAGCACACCATGCATTTAAAATTATTAAATGATCAATTGCTTTCAAATAACTCTGAATAATAAAAAGTTTTTTTTATATATTTCTTAACTATATCATTTAAAATTATTGATTTCAATTTATCCATACATCTCAGTACTAAATGTATACAGCTGTTGAACTTTATGTTGCAACAATTCAGGAATACATGAAAACATTGCAATCCTTAAAAAAACAAAAAACAAAGTTTTCATTTAAGTTTAATAACTTTTTTACATTGCTTCCACCACTCTTGAATGATCCGACATTTATTAATGTTACTTAAATCCATTATATTAAAAAAAGTAATACAAATAAAATTTCTGTAATTGAAAAAAGCTATGGTAATAGCAATAAAAATAATAAATATAATGGAAATTAATTATTATATAGTTTTTCAATCTGCAGAAGTACTTTTGGTTAATTCTTTAACTTGCCTCAACTACCTTTAAATTCAAAAACAAATGGAAGTAAACATCATCAACTCAATCAAATCCTATGAATCCTGAATTTTAATGTTAACTGCTTGTCTGCTTCTCTCTTCATGAAGAATCTTAACACTGCCAATAATATATATATATATATATATATATATATATATATATATATATATATATATATATATATATATATATATATATATATATATATATATATATATATATTGGACACATAATAATTGTGTCAATGAAATTGATGGCTTCTTGCAAATTGAAGTACTAATGAATAAAATTATTGAATTATGAAATAACCAAATCTGCTACAATTAATTACAGCTAAAAATCAATGTTTAAAATGTGTAAAGCATTATAAAGAATTGTTACATATTCATTTACCATTGTCAAACTTCCTCTTTGACACCATCCATTTCAGATAAATACAATAATGATTATTACTAATCAAAATGAATGGTGTCAAAGTTGTGAGTGGAGGGAGTTTGACAATGGTAAATGAAAATGTAACAATTTACTCTAGATAAATACTTTTCAGATAATAAAGATATATATGAGAGATATTGATCTGGGCCAATAGATGATTGCTGGTTCAGCACAAAATGCATCTTGGGGGTCATTTGCCTTTTATTTTATCTTTATTTATGTGAATTTAAAAAGAATGGGGAAGTATGAAAGTGTTTATTATATCCATTATAAAGAATTAAGCTAAAAGTACCACAATTATAATAATAGACATGTCACAATTTAACAGTCACTGAACTACAAAATCATCTGTATCAAATTCAATAAAAGAACATTTTGAGTCAATATGCCACTGCTTTTTAGTTAGGAATTCTAAATGATTTTAAAATACTGATGCTATAGCATTAAAGATTTGATGAAAATGATTGAAATTATGTTTTTTGTAACAATTCATACTTTACATCTTTTAACAACAGAAAAAGTTTATATTTTAAGTTTTTCAAAAGATATTTATGCACCATATTATTTCTTTCAATTGTGAAATATGATTGTGGAACTGTTCTAAACTCTGTAGATATATTAATGCATTCTTTTGTATTGTCCTTCACATATGAAGTCTAATTAAATATGTTTGAGGATCTAGATTATCTCAAGATAAATGCATTGTTTTTAAACAACAGTGTTATCTACAAAAATAATGTTTTTATTTGTATAGCCTACTAATTGTCAAATATTGGTTTAAAAAGCACGCGGATGATGTTATTAGATGTTTGACCTACCAATCGTCTAATTTAAATACAATTAAATCTTTATATTTTAAACATTAAGTTCAATATTTTTCATTGACATCTCTCATAAAATACTAGATTTTTGTCTGATAAGAATGGTTCGATAAGTCTTTGGTATTGATTATTCTATTGCAAGTAGAACACTAAAGGGTTCTTGATAAAACTGTGGTTCTATTAGATAGTATTAATAAAAATATCAACAGATTTTTTATTTATTTTATGTCAGTTTAATTTTGTTACCTATTAATAAATAATAAAACATTAAAAATAATGGAAATTATTTCTATAATGATTACTTATATAATTACAACTTACGTTTACAATTTACTTGAAAATTTTTTTATGGGTAACTGATTTATCTTGCTTAAACTCACTGATAAATATAACCTAATTATAATAAAAAAATATATTATCACTTAGTTTACTTAATTAAAGACAATTTCCAGAATCTATTTGATTGTACATTTAAACGATAATACAAATGTATTACAAATAAAATAAATTTATGGAAATCAACTTTTTATCATAAAAAAGTAAGAAGTTGCGATAATTTAAATTCAAATATTTTTGTTAAATATATTTTTGCAACTGACATTTTAAAATAAAATTGAAACATTTATCGAAAATACTGAAACCAAAAATTAAACAAATTTTACAAGACAAAAATAAAAAATATTGTTCATATGAGACCACTAAGTTATATTTATTACTACCATAAATTACCTTTGAGAAGTCCGTAGCGCTAAATCTGCATTTTTGAAATTTTTTTGTTAATATATATATATGCGTTTCTTTAATTTCAAATTAATATTTATTTTATTAAAGAGTTGTGTAATTTTTTAATGTGCAATTTTTTTTTTCTAGACAGATCTCTTTTTCTTTAAAAAACAACTTTTCAGTATAGTCAAAAAATGTGCACAAATAATTATTAAAATTTATACATAAACTTAAACGCTAATATGTGTTTTACAAGCATTGCTACATTTTAAGAATACAGTTAGTAAAATTTATCATTAATATAATGATTTTGTTTTTGGATTATCACTACTTTTGTATGGCATATATAATTTATAGTTGTATTTTATATGAATTATAGCAAATGTTTATGAAGGTGTACAGTATTTGAGTCGGCTATCATGATAATAAAAATTAGATCTAAATATTGAATAGTATTTAATGAACCAAGTGTTGATTTCAATTCACAGATAAGGATATTACATTGTTTATATTATTACATACCCACATATATAATTTAGTTTTCATTATATTTATAATGTGTGATGAAAAATTTTAGAATCCTAAACTAAAAAGATGTGCATTTTATTTCAAGTGTTTAGCTAATGGATAATGCTTGTATAAGACTTTGATTGGCTACAAGATTTTTGTCAACGACCATAAAATCTTTATGTCCTAAGATTAAAAAGGTTTCAATGCTTCAATTGACCCTTAATTTATACATTGACTACCATAATAAAAATCAATGAATAGTTATGTATTAAACCTGCTACACTTTTATATGTCAGTATCAGTCCACCACTGATAACTTTCTAACCTTGTGATGTCATCAAATAAAGTGTACATCAGAACTTCTGATAAACTTAAGTGTTAAATTTATCAAAATGGATCATTTGTACATGTTACTTCATGAAATTTTCAAAAAATTTAGAAAGTTATTGGCTGACTGATACACATGTGGAAAGGTGTAACAGCTCTAATACATAACACTAATTGCACCAGACTAAATTTAAAAAAGTACATTATTAACAATATGAAAAATATAAATTTGTACACAAAAGTAATAAAAATAACACATTATGATACTAATTAAAAATGGCACTCCATGCTGTCCAAACCATTGACCCCCTCCCTGCACAAGGCATGGCATTCTTCCATCACATACATAAGAAATTCCCAAATTTTACTTAAAATTTAAAAAATATTATATATATATATTAACTCTGGCATGATATTACGGAACAGGCACTGAAGCAAAATTATCAAAAAATAATACTACATAAGCAAAATAACAAAAAAAAAATATCATATCTATTCTATGCTTAAATAAGTCTATTAATAACAAAGTGGACAGTAAAGCAAATAAAAAAAAATATTTCATCTATTAACTATGGCAGAAAAGTAAAAAAAATGGACAGATAAAAGAACAACTTACTTCTACATTAGATTTTAAAAAAATCAATGAGGTGGACTGATTTTTTAAATATAGTTCAGAATGTAAATGAAAGCACCATCTTCTTTGTGCAGCCAACAGATTATACTTCTTTATTTTTATATACTTTATGGGAAACAAAAATTGTAAACTTTTATTAAAACAAAATCAACAAAGTGAACTTATTTTTTAAAAAATATCCAGAATGCAAATGAAAGTGTTATCTTTTTTCTGTCCGTTTTATACTCATGTATCAACTTTGTGCAGCTGGTAAAGATCGTACTTCTTTATTTTTATATGCTTTAAGGGGAGAGAGGAATTGTAAACTTTTAGGAAAACTGACTCAATGAGGTGAAGTTATTTTTTTAATATCATTGAGAATGCAAATAAAAGCATTTTCTTTGTGTCCATTTTATAATTTCATGCCAGAATTAATATACATAGTATTTTTTACTTTTAAGTAAAATTTGGTAATTGCTGGTCATTTTTGTGATGGCAGAATGTCATACCTTGTGTGGAAATAGGTGGAAAGGATGGCTTTGATGGCATAAAGGGCCATTTTTAAAAACTCACAACTGCCTATTTTTATTAGTATCATAATTGCCACAATGAAACAAAAGGTCACAACTACCTGTTTTTATTTAATATTGTAATGTGTTGTTATTATTTTTGTGTACAAATGTATCACCTAAGTTTGTCATAAGTGCTGATATTTACGTTATTTGATAAGATGGGATCACAAGGTTAGAAATTTGTGGGCGGGGGGGGGGGGCATGCATGTGAAAAGGCATAGCAAGTATAATACAAAAGTACCACTCACTGTTATTCATCATTAAATATAAACACACGTGAAGTTGTGTTTTTACACATACATCTGTTTGTGTTAAACCATAAACCTAATGTGGCCATATATTGTATTTATTTATATGTATACATTATACTAGAAACTTTATAGGCATACAAAATTATATAATTTCTTTTGATGTTTTTATACTTCAATATAGTTATTTACATTTTGGGAAAAAATATTTTAACATTACACCAAGTCTATGTAGAATTAATTATATTTAAAAAAAAAAAAATTGAGAGGGCGGGAAACGTACATCCTTTCAAAAAAATAAAAGGTACATTTAAAAATCATAGCTAATGTGAAAATGGAATAAAAATTTAATAATAATAATTAAAAACAAAATTAATATGATATCATTATGATAGAAAAATCCTTGCAAGTTTCTAGTAATATTAAAGTTATAAAATTAACCTAGTGAACCGAAAAAGCAGCATATTGTTTTGTTTAAACACATAAACGAACATCATTATTTTCATTAGTACTGCCAATCTGCAGTTTTTATTTTCCATATATTTATAATAGACCAAGTCTCTACTATTAACGTTTATGTACATACTATTAAAAAACTATAACAGTGCATATATTTTAATAGTAATATTAATGAATCTAGTATTCTTTCAATGCCTCGATTTTTTTTTAAAGTTTATTATTTAATTTATCTAAATGTTATTAACTCTCTAATAAAAGAGGTATTGTTTGATTTTATTCTTTCTATTGAATTTTTTTTTAACAACTTCAACAATATTTGGATTAACCTCATATTCCTGTATTTTTTTTACGTTTATAAAATATTGAAAAGTTATTTATAAAAAAAAAAAAAAACATCAAATATTCTAATTAAATTTCCAACATTTAAATATATACATAGATCTTCACTATCACTATAATTTTCAAACATTATCAATTCATTACACAATTATTGTCTATCCAAATATAATATATATACTCAAGTCATAGTTCCTTTTCTCCACATCAGATCAGCAAGTTTTCTTTTTTCATCCATTCACATATTATCTCTTTCTAGATTTTTTTATAATCTTTTACATTCAGTTTAAATCTTTACCTGTCAATCCATTATCATCTCATCTAGAAATATATCCTTTTCTGATACTGAAGCTGTAAATATTGCTGTATATATTTATGCTTCACCTAGTACCAATTATATAATCACTAGCATGGGTTTGAACATAACTTATCCATGTGTTTAGCACCAACTCTAGCAATAGTTGAAGGCATCTATATATATATATACGCGAACTGGGGGGGGGGGGGTATCTACTAAAATTAAAATAGTTATGGGAAATTAAATAGACATCTATTTTGATAAATTATCAAACAATTTTTTTTTTGCCAATTTAATTCGTGTATGTATATATGTATAGACAAATCAATTTATAATATTTGTATAATTAATAATATTTTATAGTTTATCAGTTTTGTAATTTATATTTTGTATATTTTAAGTAATTTTACTAATAATTTATAACACAGAATAGATATCTGCAAGTCGCAATGGAATCGTTTAATCTAGTGGTTTTGGTAGGTCGTTCTCTCATTTTAAAAAATGTACAAAATTTGAAATGAACAAAAGATTAATTAATTAAATTTTACTTGGTTAATTCATCGGGTTTTTTTCCATTACCATATATGGAAATATATTTAAGAGAATGTAATAACTGAAACATAGACTTATTATATACCTGTGTCTATATATGTAATATATACAGTATTGTAATCTGGACCAACTGATGATTGCTGGTTTAGCATGAAATACATTCATTGGTGATTATTTATCTTTTCGACATATATGTGTTCAAGTGTATCAGTGTTATGAGATAGAGTGGAGAGTGGTCGGTTGTGTGAAAGTCTGTGCTCGTATACTCTATATATTAAGACAATTATAAAATTTTATAGAGACAAAAGACTATTTTTATTTAAATTTCACTTGGCTAATTGATTGGTTTTTCATTACCATATATGGAAATGTGGGGCAATTTAAGATATAACCAAATATACAGAATTTTAGACAATGGCTGGCAAGAATTTAATCAGATTTAACATCTAAACAAAAAATGTAAGGGAAAGAAAGGTTCATATTATGTATAAATAGCTGAAATTTTGGCTATCTGAAAAATTTTTCTTTGATTTTTATCTTAGAGTGCTAACATAGTCCATGCGAGTTTAATTTGTAAAATAAAATTATGTCAAGGTAAAGGGAATGACCATTTGCATCCCCATGCCCCTAGGACTCGTATCTTTTTGCTCATGATGCTGAAGCCTCAAACACCTGGATCCAATTAATTGAACTGTTCAAAGGAGAATGACTGCCTGAATTTGAACTTTAATTATCAACTGATGCCTGTTTCCAGCAAAACCAGTATGAGATCATGATCCACTGACCGTCTGCTTAGCATCAACAATTTGGCCATGGTAAATGTTTGCATTGCCACCAACCAGTGAACTTTTATTAACCAAGTATTTTAATTTAGTACTATTTTTATAAACTGACTGTTCTTGTTTTTTCAAAGCTATTCTGTAAATATTAACTAATGTCTATAAAATCTAATTTCACATTGTATTAATTTTATTTTAACTTTGGTGTAGCAATTTAGATTGAAATTTATTTGTTTTTTAGTTTGTTATTTTGATCTATTTTTAATATGCCAAGTAACCCAATGACTAAGCTTAACTTTACCACTCATAGTTTTCCCTTATTGAATTATTGAAGACCTAAATGTTACTTGCCAGTCAATTATTCTAAAAAAAACTTGCTTGGGTTTATACCAATTATGTCATATAATATTGTTTGTTATTTAAATGACAGATGGCGTTTTAATGCCTATACTTAGTTACCTTTGCTAACTATAATTTAAACCCTTACGTAATCATTAAAATATGTTTTTCCAACTTATTTAGGTGATGTCTATCATAAATGAGTTTAATATTCAAGATATTATCAGCATGTGTGAGTGAGATGTCAGCTTATTTTATATAATTTATATGTCAAACTGCACATGTATTAATTATCATTGAAATGTAGGGAGACATTTTAGAAATTTGTGAGAGAACAATTTATTCTCTTAATTTTAAATTGTTAACCATTTTATATTTGATCGGGCATTGACTAACTACCATGGTGGATTGCGTTCATGCATTCCATTATGTCTGATAACAAATTAATTTAAACAGGTCTTAATTAGTTCATCACAATCATTAGTGACATGAACTATTAATATGTTATAGGCTTTATAGAGGTATCTTTACAATCGTTTAATTTAGTGATTTTCTTGCTTTGACAAGCATCCTGGGATTTTCAGAATGCCTATACCCACTCCTCATTACTCCTCACCAAGTAAATGCTTTTTCTACTGGGATCTATTTCGGGAACTTCCAACCATAGATTTAAAATATTGATAGAATGATTAAATAAAATTTGAAAACTTTGTTGTATAATGGTAGATTGAAAGCTATAGACAACATTTTCTTTTTTTTTCGGTTTTAGTTAACTATTTTGAAATTCAAAGTCTTGTTTAAAATAAGAGGTTTAGAAGTTGTTTGAAATTAATTATTTAAATTTAGAAATTATTTTACAGCTAAAAATGTAAAATTCGTTTGCTTGTTATAACACCTTGTTTTACAACCGTAAATATAAAAGTTTGTTTGAAATTAATTATTTACATTTAGAAATTATTTTTCAGCCATACATGTAAAATTTGTTTGTTTGTTATAACACCTTGTTTTATAACCATAAATATGAAATTTTGTTTGAAATTAATTACAAAAGTTTGCTTAGGATTAATTGTTTAAATCTAGAAGTTATTTTACAGCCATAAGTATAAAATTCTTCAATTTCCTTGTAATACCTTGTTTTACAACCATAAATTTGAAATTTTGTTGGGAATTAATCAGTTTAAAATTAGAGCCTTGATATACCACTATAGGTTTCAAGTTTTGTTGGTTGTCTAATAGGATATACTGTAGGTTTTGTTTTATTTTATATACATATATTATTGGTAGTGAATATTTAGTAACTGGGATAGTAAAAACCAATACTCCATTTTGAATCTTGATAACATGATGCCCTGATATCTGGAATAAATAAGCAGTCACCTTTATAAATTCTGTTATCAATTCTGGATGTGTAATGATAGTTTCTGGCAAAAAAAATTGTTTAATGAGAAATTTGGAAGTGAATGGCAACAAGGAAAAATAACAATATAATAGATAAATAATACATGTTAAATAATTAGAATAATGAAGTTTTTTTAAGTATATTTCAGTTGTGAGGGAATGACCAATGAGGACAATCCAGAAACAAAGCATTCGTAAATCATGTTTCATTGAAATAAAGGATAATTTATATATATATATTTGATGCATCTATTTAGTGGAAAGAACACTGGTAATTAGTGTTAGCTCTATATCAATTATAATGATTCCTGTAAACAGGTATAGATGTAATTGTAATTTCAGACAATAATAGATGGAAAGATGCAGATAAGAAAACAGTGTTAAAAGAGAAATGATAAGATGAGTAAACAGAGGAAGGGGAGGTAAGAAAGCATAAATTATATAGATTTCAGAGTAGTGTTTATAAAACAATAATACTTGTGATTAGTCAGAAAGATTTAAGTAGAGTTTAAAAACATAATCAATATTAACTATGGATTATAACCAAGAAGAAGAAGAAGTTGGAAATGAAAGAAGTGATACCAGCATCCCTTTGGAAGATGATGGTCTATAAGAACAAATTTCAGAGGTCAATATGAAGGATTCTCTTAAACTTCTCTACAATCTTAAGCAGGATCAAGTACTTCCACAGAGAAATGAAAATCTAATGGTCATAATACAGAATTTGATGAGAGATTCAAAAGAAATGGAAGCTAGACTGCTGGAGTCAAACCAAAGAAATGTAGAGGAATACATAAAAAAGACTGCATATGAATATGGAAAGGGGATTTAGAGGATTATAATGATGTTAGAAAAGAAATGGGGAAAAGTTACAATTAAAGAACCAAGAGGGGAGAGCGAACACATGAAGGATAGGGCAGATAGGTGTGAATTAACAAAATATGATGTTACAGATGAATTAGGGCACTTAGAAATAATAGAAGAAAAGGAAAAACTTTCATTTGAAATGAGATTAAAAGAAATAGCTGGTAATATTATACCAGAACAGTTTAAGCAAAAAATTGATTCAGCGGCTATGGAAAAAGAAATGTTACAAGTTGACATTGAAAAAGAAATGTCGGTAATGATTAAAAAAGATATTTAGTAGAGGAATATGTTAAAATACAAAAGAGTCAGTTGTTGAATTAGAACAGGTTAAAGAAAGTCTACAACTTTCATCTAAAGATATTTCAAAGAAACTACAAGTTAAATATCCTATTACTAAAAAAGCAAAAATGGAAGAACATATTACAACACCCATTGTGAATGAAGAGGAAGCAACAATTGATTTACAGAGAAAATTTCTGAAATTGTTAGTCCACCTTCAGAAAAACTGCTAACTGTTGGAGAAGAAATTTTAAAATAACTAATACAGAATCAGTACATGAAAGGAAAATTAAGGCAGAGATAGTATCAATTACAGAAATAGAATTAAAAAAATGAAAGTACCAGAAGAAAAGATTGAATTAGAAGAGATTAAAGAAAAGATTGAGTCAACTGCTATAGAAGAAATAGAAGCAGAAATTGGTAGTGAAAAAGAGGAAATAGTGATTGAAAAATAAATTATTGAAGTAATTCCATTACCTGTTGACAAAATAATACCCATCATAGGTTCAATGTTTTGATATTCCAAAAATATTCCAAGAAATCAAAAAAGTTATAGAGATTATGTTAAAGTCATATAAAAGGTATGGATGAAAGTAAAATCTGAATATGATGAACATCATGAAATATGAAGTGAATAAATATCATATATTTATTTTTATTATATATTATTAAAATAATTATATGTTTACTTTAGTAGATAAAATAAACATGAGAACACATATAAGTTATAGAGTTATTATAAACATTATATTATGATGGAGGATTGGAGTGAGGAACTTATTATTGAAATATATATTTATTTGTTTTGTAATATATAATATTACAAATAAGCCATTTAGATAATGAATATGAATATTTCATAGAAATATTTAGATAAATGTTTCATTATCAAAGAACATTTTATTTATGAACCTGCAACTACTTATAAATATGTTTATTGTATGAATAGTGCTAAAATGTATTAATACTTAAAGATCTAGAAAAAAGTATTGGGATTATCATAGAAGATTATTTTTTTAATTCTGTGACAGTGTTTAAATTTTTTAAATGTGCATTCCCAAGGGGGGGGGGAATTCTAGAATATTTTAATAAGTGTTATATTTCAAGTAACAGATATTATTACTTCATGATAGAAGTATTTAGAAGTAGAAATTACTTATTTTATCCATTTGCATCAATTTGCATAAATTTCATTTCCATATCCACCACGCAGTTATAACAACAACAGCTATGAGTATGAGAACAAGTAGTCTCTTGAAAGCGCTAAGTGCTTTAATTTAATAGTTTATATTTTAGTAAATTAAAATTTTGCTTGTAAATATATACATTCTGGCTTCATTATCTGTGCAAACAGCGCATATATATATATTAGTTTATTTTGTTATGTATATATTTTTTAAATGTAATTATTTTGAATTTTTAAAATGTTTTAATTTTATAAATATCGTATTTGTAAATTCTGAAATTTTGTAGTTGTTATAATAAATTGATAATATTTGTTTTAAATTAATCTAATATCTTGAGAGTTTCTTTTCTTGGTGTGTCCAAGTCATTATGAATCATTCTAACAACATTCATGCATTATAAGAATTAATTATATCTTGGTATAATTGCACATAATTTAAAGATAATAAAGTATGATTATTATATAATAATTATGGAAAAGATTACTTATTGAACCTTAAGAATGGTGTAATGCAAATTTTCATTATCTGATGTAATGGTTATAATAAAGCTTGATATTTTAATATGTCATATGGAGAATACAATTATAAATATAATGCATAATAAAATGAAAGTATCTTGAATTTATTTAATATAATAAATATTATTTGTAGTGGTTTATAATTTTCATTGGGTTTTAGTTGCTTAGAAAATTAGTTAAATGAGTGTTAACATAAGAGTTATTGAGTAGTTTCATTTTATTGATTGTTATTGTTTTGATATAGCTAGGTGCATGTAAAACCCCTCATTATGCGAATTAATGTGTTAAGTGCAAAAATAATAATTATAAGAATTTGAAGTTAAGATTACAGTTATGTTATGGATTATTTTATTTAAGTAGTGATGTATTATTTTACTAAGTAAAGAAGTGTAAAATATTTTAATGATTTAATTTAATTTTGTTATTAATATTAATCATTGTTATTGTTTGTAAATAAAGCATATTTTATATGTATTTTAATTAATTTTCCTGCTAATAATATTTAACTACAATAAAAAGTTAATCAAAAGAAACACAGATAGTTAATGGTCATTATTTTATTGTATACAAAGTAGATAACTCACATATGTTTATTGTAAAATCATCATCATCATCAATCATTATCAATCCACTACAAGATGAAGGTCTCTCCAATTTCAATCCATCTTCTCCGATCTTTAGATTCTCTTCTCCACATCACCCCTGCACATTTTCTTATTTTATATAACATTATTTATATATTGTAATTATGTTTTTAAAACATGAAAGCTTTTTTATTGTAATATATAGATGAGTACTATAAATTACCCATTGCTATTCAGCTATATTATAAATATTTTGTACATTTATTTACATAGTGATTTAAATCATAATTTTTATTTTATAATTCCTGAGAGAATCTTCCATCCTGTTGACCTTTACAATTCCATTTTTCCTCTATTTGCTATTTTTAATATATATGTGGTAAATTAGCAGCTATAGTATTTCTCATTTATTATATGATAAACAAAGTGTTAAGTCAATTCATTTCACATGTGTTTGCTAAAATAATTCACCAAAACTTACCATGTTATTTCTACAATTTGATAAGTCAGAAAAATAATAACTCTTAATTTATTTTAATGCTATAAATTCATATATTATAATCAATATAAAGTGCAACTAAACACATTTAAAAAATAAATCATGGTAAACATATAAAATAAATATACAAACTCCCATCATGTACTATTTTATATTATATCCCATACTTACTGCATTTTCACAATACATTTTTGCTTATTATGCATATTACTTTCTTTATTAATTCTTCTGTGACCAAAAAAAGTAAACTTGGTTTTTATTTTTAATAAATAAGTCATTCTTTATAATTCGAATATTAAATTTATAAATAAAAAATAATTTTAAATGTATTATATTTGCAAATAAATAAAGAGAATAATAAACTGAAACAAATATTCATTGCAACAAATTTCATTTTATTACTTCAGGCAAAAAAAGTATTTTTTAATTAATAAAACATATTAAACAATTATATAATTAAAAATGATGCATATTTTTATTAAAAATACTTTCAAATAGTTAAAATTTAAAAAATTTAAAAATTCATGATACCTATGTATTAACCTGTCTCCCAAGCTTTTAATTATACAGTTTTACAGACATACAAGTATTTGTTTGTTTGTTTGTTTTTTTCAGTTTTATTTTACCAAATATGTGTTAGTTATTAAGGATAAAAAATTTATAAATCAATTATAAATTCCATTCAGAATTTAATTTTTAAAATTTACATTATAACATGTAAAAGCTAACAACATATTTTGAACATTGTTGTAGTTTGGTTTCATTCAGTATCTCTATTTTGATCATTACCATTTTAATAAAATGATGAAAGTTTGGAATATTGACAGAACAGTATGTAGTGGAATATTTCCAAATGTATGGGATCCTGCCTTCATAATAAACTCTCTTAATGAGCATGATATGACACTTTATGTTTCTTATAAGTACATGTGCTTTTAGCTACAGTACAGAACAGAGTAAGTATAGTATTTATATCATGAAGAAAATGTGATTACAGTAAATAATTTTTTTGTTTGTAATGTGACATTGAGAGAAAAAACAGATGCTATAGTACCATATTTACATTTAGTTTTGATTAGCATATATCTAGTTTGATATCACATAGTTTATGCTAATTCCACCATTAATAAATGCAAAATGACAACATTTTAAACTGGCTACATTTCTCACATTTATTTATATAATATTAAATCTTTTGTTTAATTTACATTAAATCTTAAAAAATAGGTCACTTACATTTTTCACATTTATTTCAATACTATTAAAATATTTTGTTTAATTTACATTAATTTACATTAAATCTTTTAAAAAATTGTTAAAGTAACCATTTAAAAAAGACTCAGTACATCTTGTTCTTTTTATAAAATCATTCATTCACATATAAAATATATGTTTTAATAATGCTTTGTATCTTATTAATTTCTAATTTAGTGTGCATGTCTAAACAAAATATTAACTTTACCTCAAGTTTATCTGTTTACTATTAATTCAAAATGTGTTACAAAATTGCACAATTTCTTTAAAATTACACCGTAATAGGCCACATATTAATAATATTGGAATTTTGAGAATTGTTCATTTAATTTTAAATAATGTCATATCTGTAATAAGCTAATTAACTTTTTAAATTGTACTTATTATTATATTTAGACTGGTCACCCATACATTTCAATGATTACATATTTACATTTACATAAAGTAGTGTTGTTATCACTAATATTATAATAAATCACTTATAATGGATGTTTCACTTTATGGTTATTTTCAAGTACATAATGAAATTGTTTCATATAAAATATATAACTTTTGCTGAATAGACAAAAAGCATCTAACAAGTTTAATGTCTTTGGTTTAAATTATGGTGATCATTAAAATTCAAATAAATAATGATACAACTGTCTTTAAGTAGCCTATTTCAGAGCAAAATCCTTTCCTATTACTTTTTATAAAAGAATTGTTTTTAAAAAAGATAATATTTACTTTCTCCATCACAGTCAAGTGTCAGTTTTGAGCATTTTAAATCATTTTATTCTATCTCTCTCCTCTCTCTCTCTCTCTCAATATATATATATATATATATATATATATATATATATATATATATATATATATATATATATATATATATATATATATATATATATATATATATATATATATATATATATTTGTAAGTATTAGACATCTATATTATAATGGATAAAAAATGGAAATAAATATAATGATAAAAAGATGGTAAATATAAATTCAGATGTGAGAAGATTAACAAAATCCCAAAATCATATATCATTAAAATTAGTCAACACTTAGACAATTTTCAATATAAATAACAATCAACAATCTCAATCTGTTGTCAAAGCAGTGTTTTTAACAATAAAGATGGAATACTTTTAATGTGACCATTATTCTAATGATGATGATATGTAATCTTATATTCTAGCATTAAAAGTTAAGTTAATTGTAATTATTCCAAAAATAGTTTTAATTTGTTTTTCTAGATTTAATTTAAAATCAAATCTTAAGTTGCCAAACTTTCTAAATGGAAAGATTACCTCTGGATAACATACTAATGTGAATCATCATTATTTGTAAATTATTAGCATTATCCCTAAATCTCTCCCAGTGGATTACATGATTTCTTTAGATTTGTGGCATATGTTTTGAATGAGATCGAAAAGTAAACACAAGCTAAATTGGTTAATATAAAAAAGCTAATAATTATTTACAATAGATACATGAATTTGTTGCTTATATATTTGCTACTATTGTTAAATATAATACATATAATACAAAAAATTGAAAATAAGAAAAATAATAATTATTACAAATATTTAAATATAAAGCCTTATGATAACTATAATGACAAGATCTTATCAACTGTCTTAAATTTGTAAAGGTTTAAACCATGATTTTCTGCTGATGTCATATTTTTACTATAAGAATAAATATTTAGTAATTCATATTTGATGGTGTTTGTCATCTTTTGGTTATTAGTGATGATAGATAGTGGATAGTCTTATGGCAGAGTATATTTGTTTTCTTATAGTATGATTTTATTCATTAAAACATTACAACATAGTGTTCTATGCAACTCCAATGTTCATTTATGGAGTGATTGCATTATTCCAGGTATTTTGACCAGTGATGTTTTGATTTTCGAGACACACATAGTAAATAGATTTCCACTTGCTAATGTCATCATGTTTGTGATGATGAATGGTGTATTAAAATAATTTAAAGCAGTCAGGCAGTTATGGCTGTCCAAAATGTTTTGTTGTAAACTATTTTAATCAGCAATATCTCCAATCTCCATAGTATCACTCTGCATTGCTTCAGGAGTTAAAGTTTAAAATAATTGTAATCATTTTTCTTTTCTGATCTATTTATATGACACGTTTTTTTTCACATCTACCACATATTCAAGGATGTTATTAAAAAACAACTATCAGTTTTCCAAAAACAACTCACTAATTACAAGAATAAATATTTATTTCACAACATGTGAAGCAAATATCACAATTCACCTTTGGAGTATTATTATTATTATTATTATTATTATTATTATTATTATTATTATTATTATTATTATTATTATTATTATTATTATTATTATTATTATTATTATTATTATTATTATTATTATTATTATTATTATTATTATTATTATTATTATTATTATTATTATTTATTATTATTATTATTATTATTATTATTATTATTATTATTATTATTATTATTATTATTATTATTATTATTATTATTATTATTATTATTATTATTATTATTATTATTATTATTATTATTATTATTATTATTTGTTTTGCATTTTATCTTTTTTTTAAAGTTGAAATGGTTTTATTTGATTGCAAATAGTTCCAGTAAATAAATATATCACTTTAGTTTTCACTTCGTTATATATGTAATACTTTTTCCTATGTATGTGTGTATGGTTGAGGAAATGGATTATTCCTCTCATCTTCTATCTGTTTTATTATGTGGTATTTGTACACTTCATTTAGCATATTCACATACATATAAAAATATTATATATATGCACTAGGTATTTTAGATGTATATGTATATGTTTTTATATATTGATTTAAAATTAATAGGCGGATGAAAAGTATAAAACTACTAATGATTAAAAAAATTTTTATTGGTATTTTCGTTTTCTATTTTACAAAATTAATATAAATTTATTATTCACAAACATATAAAAGAAAAAAAAATGAAGATAGCGGACGATCCTTTTATTCCTAATATATATATATAATTTTGTTTCTGAAACAACTACACACACAAAATGTTATGTTGCGTTAGTATATTTTTCATTTATTTTTGGCATTCGATTCCATCTGCTACCACTAACCATCTTGTAAAGAAAACACGTTTTTATTAATTTTCAATCAATTGTCTTTTCTTTATTTTGGAAAAAGAAAACATGTTTATCACCTGTTTTTATAAAAAAAAATAAAACTATGCATTAATAAATTATGAAGCCAAAATGTAATATAAAATTAATAATAAAAAAAGGATTTATCATTGTTAAGGTAAAATTTAAAAAGTAAATATCAATAAAATTAAAAATTGCTAAAAGCAAAAGAAGTAAATAATTAGGATTTTATACAATTTGCTGCATAAGCATTTTAAAATAGTTCAAAAGAAAGATTAGTTTATAAACAAATTATAAAATAAAGTTTTGTATATTTAATTATTTTAAAAATGTAAATTTGTTTTGTAATTAACACAAAATTAATCTGATTAAACTTAACAATTGTGTATTCATTTTATTTTATCTTGATGCAAATATTTTGCACTGAGATTATATGAGTGTTAAAAAATAATCAGAATTTTTATATTTTAAAATGAAATCTAGTACAAATAATTATTAGCAAATGGTATTTTATCTATTTTATTAATATGTAGATAAAATCTTATTATAAATATATAAAAAAGTGATTCATACTGAATCAAATTTAAATTAAAAAGGTTAAATAGTAATGTGTTTTGTATCATTTAACATAGCTGTAGAGTGAGTGAAGGATTCTAAAAATTCCTGGATCAATAATAATAATAATAATAATAATAATAATAATAATAATAATAATAATAATAATAATAATAATAATAATAATAATAATAATAATAATAATAATAATAATAATAATAATAATAATAATAATAATAATAATGCTACTGCTACTGCTACTACACATAACAATAATTGTAAAATCACTTCATGTATTTTACCACTTAAATGTTTTAAATTCATTTAAATAATGAGAAGTAATAAAATATAATTGTAAACTTTACATAATTTTTTACTCTATGCCATAATTGTTATTTAACTAACCACCTTTTTTAGATTTAATAATAATTTTTTAACATTATTTGAATTATTTAAATAGGACTTTAAAAAGTTTTATCTGATGATGTTATCCAATAAATTGTGCCTAAATAAGTCATTTGAAGATATTTATGTTTAATAATCAAGTCTTTATTCTATTTTTATGTTATCTCTCCAGGTTACATTGTTCAGCCTTTAAACCAATATTTAGATAATATCCATTTTTGGTGATCATACTTCATGCTTAGTTTGATGAAGGAAAATATATTTTTTAATATAAATGTTTCTTTTAAAATTAGTTATTTCGAAATATAGAGAAGACATGAAATTTGAGTTACTGTTCACAGTTGATAGTCATTTGCACATTTGTGTTGCGGTTCTTTTGCAAAAATCTACTATAAATTACGGATTTTATACAAAAATCTACTATATATTTCATAATGTTTTTAATGAATCACTTTAATTTGTCAATTGTATTTGATTTTTTTATTAATATTTACATTATAGCATAAACTTAATTCTATATAAACTTTAAATTTCGTTTTTTGGCTTTTAATATTATTCAAAGAGAACATTTTACATTATGATCATATGATTCAATTTAAATATCAAATATATGTGGACAATTTAATAAATTAAATATAGAGTATCCATTGACTTAAAAGTGTTGCAAAATAAATAATCTTAACATAATTGACTTTTGGGGTAATCAATTTCATATTTAAGAGAATAAAAAGATTTTTTCATTGTTCCAAAAAAATATTTCTAAAAATATTTTGCTTTTATCACCAAATACATTTTTATTATCAAGTCATCATCATTATCAATCCACTGCTGAATGAAGGTTTCTCCAAATTCAATCCATTTTCTCCGATCTTTAGCTTCTCTTCTCCACATCACCCCTACACACTTTCTTATGTCATCCATCCATCTCACATGTAGTCTCTTTTGTGTCTTACAATCTCTTGGAATTCAGCTTAAGATTTTGATTGTCCATCTATTATCATTTCTTCTAGCAATATGTCCAGCCCAACTCCACTTCAGTCTTTTAATTTTTTCAATGAGGTCAGTAACACATGTTGTTCTCTTACCCATATATTGTGTTTTCAATCTCTTTTTGTTACTCCCAACATGCATCTCTCCATACTTCTTTGATTGGTCTAAAGTCTCTGTATTGCTCTTCTATTAAGTATCCAAGTCTCAGATCCATAAATAAAAACTAGTAAAACACATTTATTAAAAACCTTCCTTTCAAACACATAAGCATATTTCCTTTTAGTTTCAAGTTATTTCTACCAAGAGTACTCCAACCAAGTTTAATTCTATGATTAATTTTATTCATTATGTTTACATCTGTATTAATAATCTGACCAAGGTATTTGTAACTGTTAACTTCTAAGTCATCATAATGAATCTTTATTTTCATATTTTGAGAAAATCCATTAAACATTACTTTAGTCTTTTTAACATTTGTCTTTAGTCCTACTTTCCTACTTTCATCTGATAACTCCTGAAAAATTTCTTGCAGCTCTAAAGCATTATTTGCAAAAACAACTACATTGTCTGCAAAATCTAAATGACTTAAATAATCTCCATTTATTTTCATTCCTTTAGATTCCCATTTTAATCCCCAAAGTACTTCTTGCATCACTGCTGTAAAAAGTTTTGGAGATATGGAGTCACACTGTCTTACATCCTTCTCAATATTGATTTTCCTAGTATCATTGTGTAATCTAATTGTTGCTGTTGCATTTTTATAAATATGATTTAAAATATGACAATACCCTGGATCTATACATTGATCATTCAATGCTTTAATCACTGAAGAAATGTTTACAGAATCAAATGCCTTTTCATAGTCTAGAAATCCAAAGCATAATGGCAACTCACATTCATTTGTCCTTTCTATAACTTCTCTTAATACCTGGATATGATTTACTGTACTAAAACCACTTTAAATCCAGCTTGTTCTCTTGGTTGGTGGAAATCCAATGTTCTCTGTAGATGAGTTGTAATTATCTTGGTAAATTAGTTTATATAAAACTGATAAAAGGCTGATAGGTCTGTAATTTCTAATATCTTCTTTATCACTTTTTAAATATTAATATTAATATTGCATTCTTCTAATCATCTGCTACATCTTTATCATTTAGATTTTTGGTATATAACTATGCTAAAAATATTTATTTCTTCACCTGTTTTTTTTTAATGTATCAATTATAATTTTATCATTACCTGGGGCCTTTCCTTTCTTCATACATTTAATTCCATGTCTCACTTCTTCATTTAAAATTCTGGACAATTCAGAAGATGTAATAGATATAGGAGGTACTTGTTCTTTATTACTATATAATTTTTGATAAAAGTCTTTTAACCATTTCATGATGTCATCTCTCTTTTTAGTAATAATTTTATCTTTTTTTTTATTGCAGATATAAATTTCCTACTAATACCAAAATGTTGTTTTACACTCTTGAGACTTTTATTCTCTTGTATAGCTTTCCTTGTTAGTTCACAGTTATACTTTCTTATATAATTTTCAATTCTTTTCTGCGCCATTTTACAAAATTCGAGATATTCAATCCTTTTTAATGCATCATTTTTGTATATCTTCATATTCCTTCTTTTCTTCATAAATTCTCTAGTCTCAATAGAAATTTTATTGGTCAATTGCTTCTTTTTTCTACCATCTATCTTTGTTGCAGTTTTTAAAAGTGTATCAGTTATTTTCATTCAAATCTGCATCATGTTCAAAATCTGCCAATACTTGAAACCAATTTGTAAGTTCTAATTTAAATTCATTAGAATGTTTCTAAAGAGTATGAATATTAACTGTAAATATTGTTTTTCTTAATAATTTTTGCCTCTCACGTTTTGCATTAACACATATCTTACATCTTACTAATCGATGATCACTTCCTGTGTTAAATTTATTAAGAACATTACAATCTTGAAATATGTATTTTCTGTTAGTCAAAATATAATCCAATTCTGCTGTATCTTCATTGGGATGCTTCCATGTCCATTTCCTTTTAACATTTGTCTCAAAAAAAGAATTCATAATATAAAGTTGTTGCTTTTTCTACAAATTCCACAAGTCTATTTCCTCTCTCATTTCTCTATGAACTTATCAAGCCCAAAACTGTAACTGTTATGACATATCAACAATAATATATATATATATATATATATATATATATTATATGTCTTATATATCTGTGATATATATATATATATATATATATATATATATCACTTCTATCTATCTAAACTTACAAAAGATAAAATGTATTTATATCTGAGACTTTTCTATTATATATGTGCATATTTCAAAGAAATATACATGAAAATCAAAGAGGCAATTTTTTGATCCCAAAATATATTTAAAATAAACAATTAATCCTATATTTTTTTTATGTAAACATCATCCCTTTTCTCTTTATATTACAATGTTATAATATCTAACAGTAATTTAATATAGCCACGCAAAAGAAAATATTTATGTATGTGAATTTAATATCACAGGGTAAATATCAAAATGCCACAGCGAATTTAATATATGTGACCCAAAATCAATTATCAATGTCAATCTTATAAAGAAAATGCACGAAAACTAAATTTAAAAAAAAAAATGTACATTTTATTGACATTTAAGTGATTTTCTATTATTATTATTATTATTAATGATAAACATTTCAAAGTATTAAAGAAAAATTAAAAAAAATCCAAAGTGATATTAAACTTGTTTTTCTATAAGCTGACAAAAAAATCTTAACTACGGTTATATAAAAGAGAATAATAATTGTTTTCTAATAAAATGAATAACTAATTTGGAATATAGTTTTATATGTATTTCAAAGGTAAAAATTTTGATTTCTAACAATAGATTAAACTTATTTACTTATACAAAATAATATGTAGGGAGCTTCTGAACAAGCTAATTTAGTATCACACATAATGGCATATATTTAATAAAGTGTCAAAATCAAATAATATATTGCTGAGTGTATTTATGTACATTCTCATTTAACATAGAATAAGGGAAATTTTATCATCTCTTACATAAAAAAATGAAATAGCTATACAATGAAAGGAATTTTCATCTCTCAAATAATACAAGTTTATAAGAGGAATTTACCATCTCATACAAATAATATATATTACCACATATGACAATGCCAAGTATATATTAGTCACTATTCAAATTATTTGTGGAATAAATTAAATTTGCTAACTCCTTACTTCTAGTATTTGTATCTCTATTGACTCACTGAATATCAATACAATTCATTTTATTTTGGACCAATGTGTTTATAAGATTTAAAATTTATAACAATAATTTTTTTTAATAATCATTATATAAACTTTAATAATTATAACCATTTACCACCAAAATATTATATGGGATGATTGCAAACATGTATTACATATAAAACAAAAAAAATATTTTAAATATCATCTTTGCTATTTTAAAAGAATGCTTATTTGGGAGATCTATGGTAAAAAAATTCATAGCAACAATTTATAATAAAATTTTTAATGGAAATTATTTATTTTCTTTTACGCTAAAGTCCTGAATTCAAAGTTATTTTTCAAAGATTACTTAAGAAAGTTCATCTTTATTAAATTTTTAAAAGGTCTAGATAAAATCTATTGTTCCCAAAACTTGTATAGATGAATACACATGGACAATTCTTGGAAATATTGATAAACTTAATTGGTTTATGCAATAATATTCTCTCTCTGGATATTTTTAAAATGTAGCTTATTCAATGCTTAAATTTAGAAAGGGCAGAATTTCTTTTGTTAAATATATTTTTTATTTTATTAAGGATTTTGTTTTATTTTAATGTTATGTCATGGAGACTTAGCAATAATGTAGACAAGTGAAATAGAGGCTTCACAAGCTCTGTCAGACTATCATTATCTAGCAATCTATCATGGTTAATAAATTTACTATTATTGCCGTTTCTTAAAACTATATTAAAAGAAAACAATCTAAGTGGATTGAAAGTTTTTTATCAAGTATTAAGGTTCATTTTCTTTTCTTAAAGGTAAACAACCCCTCTTACTGCAAAATTAATGATATCTGTAATTATTATGGTTTTCTCATAAAAAGCACACCATGCTAAAATTTTCCATTGTCCATTTTGCATATATGCTCACACACCTTGAACATTCATTTTTGAACACCTTGCATTCAACTATTTCTAAAAGTAACCTTTACTATTATCAAAAAATAATAAAATTTAATATAAATAATTAATGTTTTTATATAATTTTATTAAGTTTAAAATCTTATATCTCCTTTATTCTTTTAAATATATATCAACAGACATATATTCTTTAACACATACTAAAATTAAAATGATTGCCTATAATATTTCAATTTTTTTAAAAATAACTTTTTCACTTAAACATGAATAAAAGATTTGATCTTAATTTTCTAAAAAAAAATGAAGTTTAAAATGAAAAACAAATTTATATGTGAAACAAATAGACACAACAGATTTTTATTTATAAACTGATACTTTAGACTACAACTATATATGATGAAAATATTAAAATATCTATATTTTTAAATATCATATATATCTTTTTATTTTTAATTCACAGTGAGAGATACCTATTACATTCCTTCCCCCTTATGAAAATTTAAAAAAAAATTATTATGTCAATGAAATGAATAATAATGGAATCTAATAAAGAATATTATTTTATAGGATTAAAACATCTCAATACAACAAGTAAGTTATTTTAAGTATTCACTTAATTATATTATTTTCTGTATCCTTTCTCATTTATAAGGAACAAATATATTTCTCAAAACAAAAGAGCAGTAAATTAGATCATAATAATATTGTGGACATTAACAAACATAGCCACTTTAACTAAGCTTATGTATAATCAAATTTTATCTTGGCCAGCTTGTATGGAACAATATATCAAATAAAAACAATTATATCATTTTAATTCCAAATGATGAAATAGACATCAGTCTTTCAGAATTATCATATCCCTTTCTATTAGCTACAATCTTAAATTTAAACAGGTAATTGTTGAAAAAGATAAAGGCTATTAATATAAATATTGACACGTCCAACTTTATTCTTATCACATATATATAAAACAAATCAACTATAATATTTAAACAGCATTAAACTGTTGCACATGCACTTTAGATTTTAAATATAAAATGAATGAATACTAACACTTCAACAAACACATGATAAAGTCTATCATGTGGTTATTGAAGTGTTAGTATTCATTCATTTTATATTTAAAATCTAAAGTGCATGTGCAACAGTTTAATGCTGTTTAAATATTATAGTTTATAAAAAACATTGTGCTATATAAAATAATTGACTTATTTAAAACAAATCAAAACTATTATGTGAATTATACAAAAACTGAATGACACATTCAACTTCAAGATTACTTAAAAATACAGATTCCTGATACCAAACAAAATTATTATTTCAAACAACTGATGTTAATTCTCTACTTTATTTATGCCTCAACATCATATTCTCCTAAAATTTCATTTGAACAGGATATTTATAAAATAAGTCACTAAGATCAGACAAGTGTCATAAATTTCTACTAACACATTCATTCCCTAATTTACCTAAAAACAGATTCTTTGTACCAAATGAATCCCTATCACCTTCTTCACCATAAGCCACATATTCTTGACTATAGCCATTTCTACTAACCCATTTTAATGTATTTTGATAAATTATATTTTTGAAATCTACATCATTATAAATTAAACACATTACATTCATCCTACCACATTAGCTACAGAATGCAAAGAACTAAATCTGATAAAATAATGATTTTTTACAGTTGTATATCTTGATATAGCAATCCCTTATATTTAAATCCTTACAATATGTATTACTCACAAACTCTTTATAAAGGTTTAACTCATGTAATAGACCAAATTTTCATCAGTCTTTCTCCCATAAAAACTAGAATCGATATATTCTTAACTATCAGCTATACATATTTTATCAGTATACCTTGAGCTCATCATGGCACTCTGTTCAAAACAAAATCTATCTATTACCACTGTTTTTTTTCCATACTTAAAGAACTCTCAATCTTAAAAATGTTATCTCTGCTGAACTGTTGCTTTATTAAAAAAACCTTAGTAACTAAAAAACTTTCAATTTCCGAATTAACATTCTCAAATTCAATTTTTTTTTCATTCAAAGCAACTTTTTCTTTATTAATTATTGAAGAATTGTCCATCTCAAAATCATTACTTATACTAACTTTTGGTTTTGAATAATCTATACTATTTTCAACCAAAATTTCACCAACCATATAGTCATTAACTCCAGAGTTATTAACATTTACATCCACTACTTTTATTCCATCATCACTATTTTTACTGGGATTTAGTTTTTGCTACATCAATATTTTTATCATTTTTTTATTCTTTCTGTCAATATCATAAATATCTCTGTTATTGAATTTCCATATGTCCTAATAATACTATCCTACTTTTCTACATCATCATCTAGAATCTAACTTATACTACCATTTTCCATTGTACCTAAGATAATTAAATATCTCTAATAAAATAAATGATTATAAATCACTATATGTACCTATAAATACAGTATTAGTCCAGAACTTGTTACATCTTCTGTTGCTGCCTAAAAAGAGAAGCATCTAATAAAAGCACACACAAAAATGTGCCTATATTTGATAGTTAATCATTTCCGATGAATAAAATTTTATCCAAGTAAACTTTCCTTTATTATATGATATATATTTTGCTTTTATACTAAATTTTACAAAATTACTACACCAAATCTAAAGGCATTATTATCGCAAAATATTATTATTAGAATAAGATGGTTTAAATCACTTATCAGGTCACATAAAAAGTAATAAAAATGCAACTATAACTATATAAAATGCTTAAAGCCATCATATCTGGGTATCAAAACTGTACCATACTTATAAAAATAATGGGAAAGTGAGATTATTATTTTTATTTAATATTTTCTATGAACTGATCAAGCCAAAAACTACAACTATAGATAGTATATCAATAATAATAAATCTCTCACTTCTGTCTAGCTAAACTTATAAAAGATAAAATGTATTTTTATGTAAGACTCTTCTATTACATATGTGCCTATTTCAAAGAACTATACGTAGAATCAAAGGGGCATTTTATTGATCCCGAAATATATTTAAAATAAGTAAAGAAATAATTCTAAAGTTTTATTCTATGTAAACATCATCCTTTCCTTTTTATATTACAATGTTATAATATCTAATGGTAATTTAATATAACTGGCAAAAGAAAATATTAGTGTATGCTTATTTAATATCTGAGTAAATATCAAAATGCCATAGCAAATCTAATACATATGACCAAAATCAATGATAAATGTCAACCTTATAAAGAAAATGCATGAAAACCACATTTGATAAAAATATATATATACATTGTATGAACATTAATAACAAACATTACTACAACTTTTCAAAGTATTAAAGAAAAATAATAAAAAATCCAAAATTATATTGAGTATTGTTTTCTATAAGCTAGTAAAAAGATCTTAACTAGGGTTATATAAAAGAGTATAATAATTATTTGGTAATAAAATAAATAACTAATTTGGAATATAGTTTTATATGTACTTCACAGGTAATTTTTTTCCTAACAACACATCAAACTTATCTATATATACAAAATAATATGTAGGGGCTTCTGAACAAGCTAACTTAGGATCAGAAGTAATTATGTGTTTAATTAAGTGGCAAAAGCAAAATAAACATATTATTGCAGGTATTCTGTACATTCTCCTTTAACATAGCATAAATTTTATCATCTCTTACATAAAAAGTGAAATAAACACACAATGATTTAGAGGAATTTGCCCCTTTGAGATAAAACAAGTTTGTCATAAAAGGAATTCACTATATATATATATATATATATATATATATAGTGAATATATATATATATATATATATATATATATATATATATATATATTACCACATTTAACAATGCCAAGTATACACTAGCCATTATTCAATTTATTCATGGAACAAACTAAATTTACCAACTTCTTACTTTTAAAAATTCCTTATATCTTGGAATGTTGTATTTATAAGATTTAAAATTTATAATGATAATACATTTTAATAATCATTATATAACCCTTAATAATTATAACCATCCAGCACCAAAATTTTTTGCAAACATGTATTACATATAAAGCAAAAAAATATATTTATATATATATCATCTTTGCTATTTTAAAAGAATGTTTTTTCTGGGAGTTCTAAGAGAAAAAAAATGCATATCAACAATTCATAATAAATTATTATTAATAAAAAATTATTTCTTTTCTTTTTAATCTAAGGTCTTAGATAAAAGTCTATTGTTCCCAAAACATGCTTAGATGATTACAGGTGAACAATAAAATTTGAGAATTCTTGGAAATATTGATAAACTATTAATTGGTTAATGCAATAATATTCTGCCTCTGGATATCTTTGAAATGTAGCTTATTCAATGCTTAAATTAAGAAAGGTAGACTTTCTTTTGTTAAATATGTTTTTATTTTATTTTAGGTTTTGTGTTATTTTAATGTTATGCCATGGAGACATGTCAGGGAAATTGGAACAGAGTTTTCACAAGCCCTGTCAGACTATCTTTATCTAGTTGACTATCATGTTAATAACTTTACAATTATTGCCATTTTTTAAATCTATATTAAAAGAAAATGATATAGGTGGATTGAAAGTTTCTTATCAAATACCAAGTTTTCTATTTTTGTTAAGGGTAAACAATCTTCATTACTTCAAAATTAATGACATCTGGAATTACTATGGTTTTCTCCTAGAAACCATGCCATGCTAAAAATGTTCATTGTCCACTTTGCATATCTGCATGCACACTTTAAACATTCATTTTTGAATGCCTTGCATTCAACTTTTTCTAAAATTAACCTTAATATCATCAAAAAACAATGAAAACTTAACTTAAATAATTAAACTTTTTACATAATTTTATTAATATTAAAATCTTATATCTCCTTCATTCTTTTAAATACATATCAACACACACATATTACTTGACAAATACTAAAACTAAAATAATTGCCTATAATATTTCAATCTTTTTTAAAAAAATACCTTTTTTACTTAAATGTGAATCAAAGATTTTGATCTTAATTTTCTAAAAAAAATAAAGTTTAAAATGAAAAACAAATTTAGGTGTGAAACAAATAGATACAGCAAATTTCTATTTATAAAGTAATACTTTAGACCACAACTATATATGATAAAAATATTTAAAAAAATATTTTCTTTTTAAAATTTAACAATTTATTAATTTTATTTTAATTTAACAATTAACACTTCTTCATTAGATTATAAGTCCTCAAAACTATACATTTATCACAAATATAGGCTGTTATGCTGATTTACAGGAAAACTCACAAATAAATGTATAAGACCATATTTGACTTTGAAATATTTCTTTTTATTTTTAACTCTAATTCAGGCTCATCCATTCTTATATTAAATATGCAAGTTGCTTATAACTTCATTTATATATTCAATTTATAACTTAATCATATGCCGTGATTATGATGTAAAAACATCAAAAATGCAATTTACAAGAAATTTAACCTTACAAGTATATTTTCAATTTTAATTCAAAAAGTTGCTTTAAACATTTTACTGTATCATTAGATTTATTTTTTATATATGACTCTTATGCATTATTATGTTTTACTTTATATCTAATATAAATCTATTTCTTTATAAAGGAATTTATTTAAATTAAGTTTGCTTACCATTATTTCAGATATTTTTTTTTTGTTCATTAATTTTTTATAAATTAGAATGAGTTTCTGACATTATTTTGGAAATAATGTTTGCATTAAAAAAACTACAATAGAAATTCAAAATAAAATTATATATATATATAATTTAAAGTAGCTTGGTATAATAGGAAATATCCAATGATTGAATAACTAGACATATACATATATATATATATATTTGCAAAATAAATAAAAAAAACAACTATTAAAAGTTAAACTTATAACTTGGAAAAATAAATAAAATATTTTAAATATTGCAAAATAAAAAAAAAAACATCTGTTAAAAGAGGATCAAAATATATAAAAAACATCTGTTGAAAGAGGATCAAAATAAATACCATATGTTAAAAATTAAAATTAAATATTACATTTATAATAAATATGAATGTATTATAGTTGGACACTTTTCATAAAGAAAAAGAAATGTCCTACATATTTCTGCAATAAAACTTATGATAAAAAGTGAATTTAAATTTATAGAAAGCAAGTTAGAAATTTTAAACTAAGAAATTTATAGGCTTATCTTAATTTTATTAAAAATGCAAAATATTCTTGATGATGTAAAATACCAACTTCAAATGCCTGATGTAAAAGTATATGAATTGTTAATAAACACATTATCCAAGCTTTCCATACAATAGTTTCATTCAGTGCAAGCCAGAGTAATCTATGGATGCAGGCACATTTGGGCATAAAATCTGTATCTAGTGTCTACTCATCCAATATCCCCAGACTAGTTTTTAGCTTGTTGCTTTCATCAGTGAGAAACATTGGATCTGAGAGCACTGCACCCAGATTTTAGGATTTAATGAAACCCTCCAGCAGCCACCTTTTATTTTAATACCCAACTATAAAGTTTTGGACTGAAAATGAAAACACAATAATGTTTTCAATTCAAACTCATAATCTGAACTCAGTTCAGCATCCACACTTTTTGGTGTCTTTGGTTCTTTAATAACTACAGTGACCATAATCCTATTGGGCAGGCTTAGTATTAAACCACTAAATATCACATGATCATCATACTTTATGCTTACATAAGCTGTTTACACAGAGGCTAGTTTGGTAATCATATGATGTTTAATGGTTTAATACTAATCCTGCCCAATAGGATTATGATTACTGTGGTAATTAAAAAACCAAACACATAAAAATGTATTGATAATGAACTGAGTTCATATCTATACAACTATGCATGCTAATAAGCTTAATTGAAAACATTATTGTGTTTGGATGGTTGCAATAGATCCTAAGATCTAGATGCTGTGCTCTCAGATCCAAGGCACATCACTGATAAAATTCACAAGCTAATAAGTAGTCTGGGAATATTGGATAAGTATGCAGTAGATAAGGATTTTATGCACAAATCTTCCTACATCCATTGATTACTCTGGCTTGCACTGAGTCATACTACTGTATGGGGAGTGTGTAAACAGCTGGTGTAAGCATAAAGTATGGTGATCATGTGATGTTTACTGGTTTAATTGTTACTAAATTATATTTAAAATATATCTCATATACATAAACACAAATAATATTTAAAAGATACAAATAACATATCTTTGGTTATTTCATTTATGAAAGATTAAAGTCCAATCTTGTCAAATTAACTATAATTATTTTAATAATGTTAAATAAAATCAGCTATCTTTTATTAGAAGAGTAAATAAAGTTTAAGATTGGTATATACAGATCCTTGATTGAATTCTATTATAAATTCTTTTTTGTGTGTGATTATACACATGAATGTAATAAAGACATCCAAAGGTGAATACTTCTACTTTTTTTCTACATCTATAAATAATATATATGCATACAAAACAAGTTATTTTGTAAAATGGAACATCCAATGTTAATTCAGATATATCAAATTTTCTATATATGAATATTCATATAAATAGTTTATTTTAAGATTATATATTTTAAAGTTTGAGTTTGTATGAATTGCTTATTTATGCAGTGTGTTAATAAAAATACTAATTTAAATTTTCCACCAAGAAGTATGGTAAAATATCTATTATTATATTTATCTTGGGATTAGGTTTTGAAAGTAGTAAATTAAGCTTACAATCCATTTTAAATGCTCTTTCAATAAATAATAAATTTTTTTAGATCTGGACCAATTAATTTTGGTGGTGTTTAAGAATAATAGATGATGTTGTAAAATTAAGTAATAATTTAATTGAAACTTAGTTAGATTTTGTAAATAAGCAACAATTTTTGCATAATAGTACCAATCAACTTGTAAGTTACTGCATTGTTTTTCATGGATAATTTAATTGCACCATGAATAAATATTTAGATAATCAAATGGTTTTCTTTCTGAGTTTATAAGAAGTTTGAGCAATTGAAGAATCAAAACTAAAATCCATCCAACGACTAAATTTATACTCCACAGGCTAACACTCTATCACTATACTAAACAATGTGAAGTTTAGATTTATTATTATATATTGATGGAATATTAAATAATAATTATCAATAAAAGTGACATTTATCTATATTATATTAAATCACTAAATAGATGCAATTTTATGACAGATATATACTATCAGTCACAATAATATATAATAAAACAAAACATTGGAATTATCTCTACAATTTTTCAATATAACAATATATTATAAGGGTAATTTACAATTCTGTTCAAACCCACTCTTATGTATCTACAGTATCAAATTAAACTCATTGAAAACATAAATGGAAATAATAGGTTAGATACCCATTATCAATTTTTTTATGCAAACAGACATATACACATATTGGTATCAAAAGTTTATGTTAATAATTACTAAATTAAAATAGTGTTAAAATGAAATAAATACTCTTTTTCAATGGAAAGTAAAAACCTAATTATAAAGACATTTCATATATTTATGCCTATAGTAATAATAAGTCATTTGTCAATGTGTAAATGTCACTATTTAAGACTTAAGAGTTTGAAGGCATGGTGATGGCCTAGTGTCAAGTCAATACCTAAACAACCAAGTATTATAATAACATTTTTTTTTATTTCACCTTCACTTTGTAATGAATAATATGCTGATGTGCTGCAGTGAAACTTTTTATGTAATAATTAGTAGGCTTTATTCTAATTTGCAGACTGTATTAGAAAGTGAGAGTAGAATTTTACTATGCAATTTTAACTATATAATTCTATAATTAAAACCACTTCTTTTCTTTTCAAAAACTTTATTTGATGTATATATATATATATATATATATATATATATATATATCAAATAAATTTATATATATATATATATATATATATATATACATGAAATAAAGTTTTTGAAAAGAAAAGAAGTGGTTTTAATTATAGAATTATATGTTATATGTACTGTATATTTTTGAAAAGAAAAAAGGATTGAGTTGTGACTAGAAACAGAAGTAAATTGATTTATGCAATTTTAACTTTATCTACAAACAATATGTGTACACACCAATAAACAACCATAGCAATTAAAAAGGAAATGGGGAAAGCTTGTATACTAAATAATAGAAACTAAGTCCAATAGAAAAGCAAACCCAATTCACTTCTGTCCTTTTTCATTGTTTATCAAATGATCACATAACAGCATACAACCAAGAATGCAACATAAAATGGATGACATGTTCAAAAATCTCATTTTAATTGTATAATTTTTACAATGTAAAAATTTGAAGTAAATCACAATTAATACTTAAAATAGAGAAAGTTGATAATTTTCTAGCAATTTAATGAAAGAATTGAATTAATTTTAAGTTGATAAGTAAAAATAACAAGAGAAAATAATATATTGCCAGAATTTATATATACTTAGACAATGAAGTAAATTTTCTTTTATATAATTCTTTAAATATCAAACAACAAATTGAAGAAAATTTAATTTATTATAAAGTAACAAGCAATGTATTCTGGCTAAATAAAATTGCCATAGGTTTGAAGCACTGTCATTCCAGCCATAAAGCATGATGATTTGATTCACTTGTATACATAATAACTAAATAAACATCCAACACCTCATCTAAAAAGTTTGAATGTATCCAGGAAAAAAGAAACTGCAGAAATGGGAATAACATCATTTCAAATGCATTGCTGGAGAATTCGAGAGAGTGATGGAGGATTTATTGGAGTAGATTGATGAGAATAAAGCCAGTCTATATCCATGAGAAGCATTATTAATACATTCAAGGACTTTAATCAAGATGATATGAAAAAAAAGATTTATCATGTATTATATATATATATATATGAATTTGTAAAATTCTATTCGTATTTTAATCTCATACCTGGAAGTTTTAATGTGTTTATGTTTGAAATAGCCCATTATGTTGAAAAGTAATATAGTGAAGAGGTGAAGGTATTAAGTTAGATAAGATTTTTTATGTAAATAAAATTTAGGTTAATTTCCTCCATAGTGACTTGAAATTTTGACACCACCATGGATTATGGGATAAGGTAAGAATTTTCTGATATTATTCCATATTAATTAGACAAACTATTACAGAACTGAGTTTGTGTTGTTTATTTGTTTATTTAACTAATGATAGTCATATTTAGTTTATTTGGTGTGAATGACTAATTTTCTCATATGAATGTTTCTTTTCTATCAACTATACATATATAGGGAGGTCTCAAAGTAGATAAAATAGCAATCATTGGAATTCAAAGATGAAGCTTTTATGTATATATTTGCATATTGTGATAAATTAACTAGCTGGCTTCATGATTGTTGTAATGATTAATTTTTTTTTTGTTAAATTTACTTGCTTTGTAAATATATCATGTCTTGTTGCACATATTCACCATGGGAATGGTTGGAACAATAAATACACTTAATCATTAATATAGTAGAGTTACATACTTGATACACATATGTATATACATATTTTTATTATTATCATGTTAAAAGAGTTTGAATTTTATCTGTTATCAAATAAACATTGTCAGTTTGATTTAAATTACTATTGGTCTCTAGTTTATCAAATCATTCATACATACATACATCAATTTATTTGAGTGTATACATGTGCACACATATGTATTATTATTATATGTAACAGCAATATGGTTGTATGTATTTTAAGTCAATGGGAACCTATATAGAGGTGTGGTAGTTGCTATATAATGTAAATTCAGCTCTGAAGAGAGCCAAATGCAATATTTCCCATGAGTTTGAATACTGAGATGTAATGGAATCTGAAAAGGGGTGATGTATGGATGAACTAGCCTAAATTGTGCCTGAATTTAATATGTATGCTTAGAGCTAGCCCATTGGAGGTAATACAATCATTGGCTAGGTATGCATTGCATCATTCACAGCATCCTACCTGAAGAACCTAGATCCAAGCATAGTGAGATGCATTTCCTCTCTTCTGGTAGAAAACCCAAAGCATTACAATATGAATAAATAAATAACATTTATTGAAGATGGCAGTCATGCCATAAGCTAGCCTTTCTATTATATATTTGTACATTTGTATAGAGAAAATTATAAAATTAATTCAACTATTTTATTTTATTATATTTGTGATTGTAAGTAGTGAGAAAAATAAAAAGAAATAATTTAATAAAAAGTTCCTCCAATATAAATTTATCTTTTAAATTCTTTGAATACTTATTTTATTACTAATGTTATTATTTCTGAAATTTTGGTTTTATATTTTTAAGATAATTTAAGCAACATAAATAATTTCAGTTTCCAAATAACTTTGTGAAATCATTATGATTTGTTTTTGGAATTTATTTATATTTATTATTATTATTAAACAAAACATTTGCATAGCATTGTTATAAAAATAAACATTAACAAAATATGCTACCAAACTATACAATGCAGCTTATTAACTAAAATAATTTGAAGATTCTATTAGCTGATAAAGTTTACTAATGACATATTCATCTGTGTTTTGAGGAATTTTGATTTGGCTCTTTATTAAAAAGATAAATCAGTTATTATTAGAAGAGCAAGTTATTATGTGTTCTATCAACAAACTGATTAAATTTGATTGAAATCCTTATCTAAAAATTATATAAAAAAAGCTCATTAAATTGATTGATGTAAATTATTTCAGTGAGTTTGTATTCTGTCTTGAAGACATTATATAATCTAAGAGTAAATTATATCCAAATATAACATCTACATTTTAAAGATATAATGTAGATAGTGGATAGTGATTGTTATAAAACATTATATTTTTAAAATAATAATTTTATAAGTTATAAAATAATAATTATGAATACAGAAAAGATAAGATTCTTCACAATATTATCATGAAGCACTATTTAAAAAAAAAACATAAATATATTTGACATATATATTTTTTTATTTTTATGCATGATTATTATCTATTGTGCTAAAAGAAATTCAGCAATATATTTATTAACTACCATCTTTAATTGATCTGTAATTCTGAAAGTTAATAAATGTTTATAGTTTTGTCATAATGATTAATTTTTGAATTAATGTTACCCTATCATATTTAATTGTATGTGACATTTTTTTCATGTTATCATATATATCATAATACACCTTACAATTTTATGTTGCTTTGTGAAATTTCTTATACATTTGCAAAACTCATGGCCACTTTGCACTACAAGTGTTTTAATTCTACTTTTATTTAAGTAAATCATAATTCTTTGGTAATCATAATTCTTTGGTTCTATAAATATAAAACAATTTGATTTTTATTGCTAAAATATTTCAATATCTCTATTAAATTGTATTTTTTCCAAATACTTTAGCTAAGCCATACTCACTATAGATTTTATTTTTTTGTCTATGCACATGTTGATTTTTTTCTAACTCCAGAACTATTTTCTTGACCAAACTATATTATGTATTAAATAATAAAATTATTGTCATTAAGTTCCATTATAAAATCTCTTTGTTCAAGGGAAATAAAATTTAGGTATTCAACATATTATACTTGAAAAAAATCCTAGATGTTATTTTCTGTCATGATAAACTCTTTGGTTATGCACTTAGGGGTCTTATAGTATCATATTGGATAAATTCATTATGTATTTTATTTTCAGTAAATAAATATTTATTCTTCATAAATTATTACATATTTCAATTTATTACAATTTTAAATTTAAAAATAAAAAGTAATATTAAACTTAATATATTAAATTTGCAAATAAATAAGAATAAGGTATTTATTTATATAGCACTATGTTAATAAATTGTAATTGTAAATTGGTGATTAGGCTAATGCACATGCACTTTACAGATTTTAAACTATACGTAAATAAATACTCTCATTCTCAAACTCAAGATAAAGTCTTTATGAAAAGATAAAATGAATATCTATCTTTTCAACCCAAACATTTAAGTATGGGCCAATCTTGTGTTTGAGAATAAGAGTATTTATTTACACATACTTTAAAATCTATAAAGTGCCTGTAAATAGATAAAAAGTGTAATAAGCTAAGATAAATAACCAAAACAAAGGATTTAAATCCTAATCTTCGATAAAAATCTTATTTGTAATCTGAAAAAAATTTCAAAATTCACATGCTTTTGTTCCTTTTAATTTTGTTAGAATTAGTATCTTGTTATAATATTAAGATCTATTTAGATTACTAGAAAAAATAAACTTTTAGGCAAGCTCGAATTTTTTGTTACTTCAAAAATTCTTAATGAGCATGAAATAACTGATATCTGAAAGTTTTTATCTTCCCCCTAAAAAATTAATAGAAGAATTAATCTCTGGGTTTATTTACTTACTGGTATTTTTTAAGTTATTGTCTAACCATTGTATCGATATTTTTGTTGGCATTAATCTTAAAATATAGGTATTTTGTAGACATATTGTCATGTAAAATGTAAGGTCCTTATATAGTTTTGACTATTTTTAATCCATTCAAATGTTATTTTAAAGTAAAAAACATTTATGTATCATACACATAATTTGATAATTGAAATAGCATCAAAAAAAAAAAAAAACTTTGTGGAGGGTGGGGGTTCTTATATACCCCCCTCTCCCATTTTCTGCTTATATTAGTAATAAATAATTAGATTTCAATTTTAATTGTAAAAAAAATAATTCTACATTTTGTCTATGATATTATGTAGTATGTGTAAATAAAAAAAGTACAATTATTGCGACAAATCGATTATCTATCTGATAATATCGATCCAAATTCTATTATGCACTTATAGATTAATGCGTATGTACATGATGGTAATATATTTTGAATTAGAAAGATAATAGTTTAGATTAGTTTGTAGGGAAATGTTACAAATAAATTTATTGACTGTAAAATTAAAAGTTAATTAACTAATAACAAAGTATTATTAAATTTAAAAATATTATAAATAAATTTATCTATTATTTTTATTTGATTAAGCAGGAAAATGAAAAAATGATTACTTATATATATATATATGACTCGTTTTGTCCTCTTGGTCTTTTTAATATAACCTAGATTATAGTGGTTAGTTGTTCAGTAGATTTTAAGATTATTGCAATCAGAACAAACTTTTAGTAATATATTTGCCAAATTAATAATAGCAATTTAATGAGATTACTAACAAAATTCCGATTAAATATTATTTTATAGGATAATTAATTTTATTGCAATGCAAATTCTAGAATTATAATTATAGTCAATATTAGCATAAATATACAAAAATAATTTATTGTCTTACTAAAATATCTGCAAATATCGTGTAATCAAATTAGCAATTATATGACTATATGTTTATTTTCATTTTATTTATATAGCAGAAAATATAAATCTAATTATATTGTAGAGGTGATATAATCAAATTAGCAAATATTTAAGTAGTGATTTTTTCATTTCTTCATTATACATATATAGCAGAAAATATAAATCCTATTTCTATTTCTTACATCATTTAGGTTATTTGCTGAATGATTCATTTTATTATATATATATGCATGTTACAACTGACCCACATCCTAAGGCTGTTAAGTTATTTATTTTTAAAAAGAGAACTTTACCGGTTTTCAACTTGTTTATAATTTGTAAACTAAAAAAAAAAATTAAACAGAAAAAGAACTTAGAAACACTTGTTCTTATTTTATTACTAGAATACATTAATTACTTATAAACACTTGTGCAATTAATTAAATGTTTTAATAGTTAAAAATCTGTTTCAAATATTGTATCTACAATTTTCATTACTTTTAAATCTTCTTATATAATTTTAATAATCTTTATCACTATATTTCAGTATTTTTTTTAATTTTGTTTTGAAAATTATCTTCATATATATAGATTTATTTTATTGTTACCTCCGGTCCTATCTATCTAGATTCATATTAGACTGTATGCATTATTAGGATGTCCTTAGCAAATATATAATCAAACATAAGTTTATTGGGATTTGTAAATATTGATATTTTGTCTTTAAAATGCCATTTGACGCAATTAAATAGAAATTTCTAAGTTTTATGTTTTATTTAGTTACTCTTAGTTAAAAACATTATTTTATTGGATATCTAATAAATATTAAATATGTATAATGAAAATATAATACGAATATGCATACCATAATAATAAATCGCAAGCCTTATGCTAAGAGAGTTATTTTTAAAAACTTGTTTTAATAACATCCACATTCTATATCAGTGCTAATTTATTTGCTAGAACAAAAGATAATCCACTTTTATTCAACTATCATGTTTTATATGGTGAATTAAAATTATTAGAATTTAAATCTTAAATGTTACTTCAGTATATAAACTGGCTTGATTAATACTTTAAGGAAGCATATTGCCCAGTAATATGAAGTTTTATCTCTTTGGAAATTCAATAATTGATTTTTTTAAACATATAACAAGGTCTTAATTGTATAAAACTAGGCAATTTTATGCTTAACTATACAAATTAATATTGTTGTAAAAAAAAGGACATTATTTCAAGTTTGTTAAAATAATTTATTTAGAATCTGACTCTGACTAGCAAATTCTCTTTTTCTCATTTCAGGTATGTGATTTTAAAAACGGACACCTTTCAATTCTGTCTTGGATTTCCTAGAACCATCTGAAAATAATATAACATTCACACCCAAATAATTTTTATATAAAATCAACATAATACACACAGGTTTACATGGCATCCCTAAGGCAGTATTTGCACATTTGAGATTCTTTACCACACAATACCTAACTAACTTAACAATGTTCCTCTCTAAAAATATGCACAAATTACAAGGGCTTTTTCCAATTTCATAAGTCTCTGTTCTAAAAAAAACAAGATAAAGAACTAACACTAAATAATTCATACTCCAAATATTAAAAAGCACTTTTACACACAGAATTAAATCAAACATCCTACCATTATTAGCAAAGTCGCAACATGCAAAAAAGGTTCATCTTCTGATCAACAGCCACTATTTTTAAAACATTAAAAGTGAAAATCAGAAACAATAAAAATATTGCACCATGGAAATTCAAATGGACATAAATTCAGTCTTTGACTTAGTGCAAGTAGACAAACTTAATGTCTATTTACAGAAAACACACTTCCTAAATCCTATCACATCTTCAACTTAGAAAGTAAATATATACCATGCTAAATGGAAAAATCTCTTCTCCAGTTATACCATATAGTTCCATTTCACAAGGATCCTTAGTAAGTGAAATTTTGTTCATGCTTTATATCATTCTACTTATCAAAATAATTGAAGACCAACTTATAGAAATATACGTGCTAGGTTTGAGCATAAGCATCTCATATATAGCCTACATAGATGTTTCACTATTTTAAATAAGCAAAAAATAAATTAATTTTCTACAAAAAAATAATTCCAGAGTACTCAAACAGTTTTAAACTTGAAGAAAATTTTGACAAATCTAGTTTGTGCCAAATTTATATATAGAAAAACTCACAAAATGTTTTAAAAAATTTCCAAAACCATTTTTAGGTTTATCTTTTCATCTTAGTAAGTCAGAGATACTAGAAAATTTCAGAAAGACTTTTAAAAAAATTAAAAATATAGCACAATCAATGTCAAAAGCCTATATATCTCTATATGCAAAAATCTCATTGTTCAATATGGTGGAAATGACAAGAATCACTTATTACACATTAATAGCAAAGTTCCCTCAAAGTTTCTGAAATCAGATTAACAGCCTATGAAGAAAATTACCCTGTAATGAAAAAATGTTGCAATAACAATCACCCTCTTTATCATAAAATAGACTTTGATTACAGACTTGAAAATATTTAGAATCCAAAACATCAACCTGTACACTAGCATATCAAAATTTAGTATCTGTATTTAAAATTACCTCCAAAGACAAACCATGTTTATAAAGAATACTAGAAAATACTCATGGATCTACTTTTAAACATTAAAAACTTTATCTCCTTCTTACCAAAACACAATTTCACTTGATGATGCTGGTTTCTCTGACTAAAAAAAAGGGCCTGCATGAAACTCATCTAGACTACTAGTTGCAATGCAATAAGCTTGCTCATCAGAAAATAATTTCAGGTTGTTTTTTGGGGGTGTACTCCTTATTGTTTTATAATCAATTAGTTTTTGATAAATGATTAGTAAAAAAGCAACAAGCATCACATGATCCCAGCTTATATAATGAAATTCAGTAGCATTTTTTTTCTCTTACTCGAGTTTTGCCCCTTAATATAATTTTTAGTAATCAATAGATATTAGTTCTTAATAAATATCTATTTAGTACTGACATATATATATATTGAAGTAGTAAATCTGTAGTACATATTTAACTTCACTGCCTGATGACATTACATACCTTTAAAGTAGGGTTTGAACCAGTTTATATGTTTATTTGGTCATTTAGGAATGTTAAACACAGATATACACATATCACTTCCACCCTGTTTATTTAAAATGGTTATGTATAACCAGTTGAATTATTATTTTAGCTTAAGTATATTTTATTTCCAATCTTGTAAATTCCCTTCACTTAGATAATTGTGTATGTGTGTATATGTATTACATATATGAAAATGAATACAATTAATGTAGAGCTAAAGCAAATGCCAGAAAATTCTAAAAAGTATTATTACAATTTAAAAAGGTCATTCTCATTTTAAATATTTCAAGTCAAACCAAAAAATCATGGTTTAAAGTTATTTGCAATTTTAAAAATACGTTTAAATAATGCTTTCTGGAACGTATTGTTTACATCTTCCAATATTGCCAAATTTCAAGTATAGGAGGAGCAGAAGTTCTAGGAACATGCAAAAGGAGTTCAAATCACTCTTCTCTCTGGTATTTGTGTAGAGAGTGGAAACAAAATGGACTGTGAGTAAAAGGAATTTGCCTCCCTGATCTTAAATCGCCTTTGTTCTGCCTCCCTGCTATGCCATCGCTACTTGAGAACTGTTATGTCTTACTGTAAAAGAATATTGGAAGATGCCTACCATTATTTTATTAATATTGTGCCTTGCTAAACTTCGTATATGTTATTATAAGTGGCCACCATAATTTCTAAAGGTAATCCGTTTTGCCGAAGAATGAACTCTTAATTCTCCTCACTTCATTTCTTTCCTAAATCTTAATTGTAATCAGAATGTAATCTTTATTTATTTTATAACTGACTATAAACTTAATTATCATTAAATTTGTGATTTTCTCTCTTAAGTTTTAAACTTGTTCTTTGAAACGCTAAGCACAGAATTATGTACTTTAAATCTATCATTAGCTTTTAAAGTTTCACACTCTAATTATTTTATTTCATGCGGCAAAACTTATTTTAAATATATATCTTATTAAATTCGTTTTAGTATGCTAATGTTTTAATCTAGCGAACTTATATTATTTCAATCATCATTCCGATATTTTTGGAATATTTAAATAGCTAAACGTAACATTTCTTATTGAACGCTGTTCGCTCGGTTAAATATTTTGAAATTATGCTTAATGGCGGATTGTTTAAAAATCATATCACTATCGATATTTAAATGAAATTTATGTTCTTTTAATAAATTTGATTATTAATATATTTTAATAACTATTTATTACTTATATGCCATTAAGAGTTAAATTAATTATAATATATTGTCGTTTAGGAATACTTGGGCTTGTTAAATAGGAAAAATAATATTTTTCCCTCTTCTATATTCGACATCCTAAATTTATTAAAGTTATACGTACGATGCTGAGTGGGTTATTATTTTATCATGGCGTTACGCATGATATTATTGCTTTATTTAAGCTTAAATTATTTCATTAGTCATTTAAGACTTAAGCCATATTCTCATTGCTTACTTACGATAGCATTTTAAAGTACTTATATTTTGCTTTATCATATTTATCATCCAAACTCCGGATTTTCTTCACGTAACTCATCTAGGAATGAGGTTTGGTAGAACCAATCTCAGGATAAACATTAGAGTATTAAGGCTCTGCATGTGACATGTCAGAGGGTGTACCATGGAATCCTTACCACTCATATTTTCGAATACCGCCTTGTGATAAATACAAGAGGAATCATATATGTGATAAAGTTTTTCAGTCCAAAGATGGACATCTTCTCCATTTTAAACATTGTCATTATAGTTAGCACTGCGAGTTCTTTTATGGGTAGTTCTCATATTATTTATAAGACGTGGTGCAGTGATGTTTGTAAACCACTCATTTTATAATTAGTCGAATATTTTAGGATTGTCACAGTAAAGCTAATTTAGGCTAACCCATTCCTCATTTGTACAGGCCCAAATATGCTCATAAACGATAAATTATTAACTATCATATCAAGAGTAAACCTCTCTTTAGAGATGAATTTGTAAACGTCCTTATCATTACTTAAAGTAATGATCACCGCATTGATAACATTAATTTATTATTATACTATAACTCATTAGCATACTAAATCAGTTGCTTATATGCAAAGTAATAACCGCATTAAATCTGTGCTATGTTTTCTAATGTAAATTAATTGTTTATATTTATTAAATTATTATGTTTTAATAATTACTCATGCATTGTGTCTTACTGACTTTCACTCATTGAATTCCATTAATTATTTATAATAATATTAATATTATTTAGAAGGTATAACTGATTATTTTAAATGGATATTTATCTCTGGATTGTTCTGTCTTTCCCCATTCTCGATGGATACTATTTTATAATTCATGTTTCTTTTGCAATGCTAGCTGTGTGCAATTCATTTACAATTTATAAATTGTTCCTTCACATAAGATATTTGATTGAGCCAAAATTTGATATTATCTATTTACATTAATTATCCTATAGATCTCATGTTTCTTCGCTGTGTCTCTGGGACCAGAATGAATAAAATTTCATGTTATCATCAGAAGTGTTGTTTATAATGTTATAGTTTTAGAGAAGAGCAAATAGGGCAAATTCATGATTGCTCCTGACCTGTGTATCTCGGGCATGAGTGGATTTAGGGTACTTTTGCTTAGATTCTAAACCTTGTTAAATGAACATACAATTCTGACCGGTACAATATATATATATATGCACACAAACATAAATAATATAGGATTTATACATAAGTATAAAATCCAATTTTAGTAGATAGCACAATATATGAACTTGTTTCAGATCTATATAGCTATACAAACAAATTGGTATAAAATTCTTAATTTTATGATATTTTGAATTTTATATTGATAGATTGATAGTAAAAAGAAGTAAAAATTGTGTTTGGAGATAAGGTGCAATAGATCAACAAATCAAGGTACAATAGACTAAGTTTCAAAGTTTTTTTATTGATAAAGGCTGTAATAGGTCAGCATTGGATAGGGTTTATTAAACACTACAATCTAGCTTTTATTGATTGTTCAAGCTTACATTATAAGGCATTACTGCAATAAGAGAAAGACAATTTGCTACTGAATACTATTATATAATTTAGGGTTATGTGATGTTTTGGAGAAAGTTGTGCCAGTTTTTATTATAGTTTGCACATTAGGTTAGTTTCTCCATAAAACGATAATATATATAAAAGAATATTTATATGACATTTGAAAGTAGTTTATAAACTATATATAGTTTTGAATAATGAGAATTAATGAATAGGATTGTTTAGAGAAGTCATAAGTTATCTCTGACAATAAAATTTGGTCTTAGTATCTTTTGCTTAGATACTTTTATCTGCTTTTAGGCATCAAGCTTTATATATATATATATATATATATATATATATATATATATATATATATATATATATATATATATATATATATATATATATATATATATATATATATATATATATATATAGTAAATGAATAAGAGTGATACCATGCTCTTATTTAATAGCCCCCCAGATTTGGGCAGCATTTGTAACTAAATAAAATATATCTCCTAAAGTTGAATGCCATTTGTGACAGAATGAAATATGAAGATAGTATAACCCTTGTTATAACCTAATTATTGGTCACTATTTATAACAGGATAAAACATAAACTAAGAAAGAACAATGCTAATTTAATAATGCCTATGAATTGCAATGTCATTTATAACAGAATAAAATGATGCACTGAATCAAAATGACCATTGAACAATGAATGGATAATTCAACCATATGTCTGGACACCATTTATAACAAAATAAAACAATGATAGAATCTTTGATATAATCCCACTGATTGAAATAGCATTTGTAATTGATTGGAAGTAAATAAAACCAATGTTTCAAATTATCCTAAGAACATGAGCCTTATTAGCAACAGATTAGAAATTAAAACAATAATGAGTAAATACCAATATGCCTCTATTAAACAAACTACTTATAATAAAATGAATATAATGGCAAAAGATGAGAAAAATAAACCTTGATGTCTTTCATGAATTAAGACACTATTTATAACAATACAAACTTATCCTAAACATATGCTTTATGAATTTAAAAGCTCTTTATATCAAAATGAAAAGTATAAAAATAAGTAACAAAGATTTTAGCATAACCTGCAAACTTAAAATACCAATGATATCAAAGTGAAGTATAACTCAATAGTTGATCTCAAATTATAACTAATAAAAATAAAAATAATGCTAACTCAGCAATGCTATTTCGTTAATTTTAATATATCCTTATTGAATAAACCAATTGCAATAAAATCAAATATTTGATAATGATACCAAAGTTGTCTTACCTATAAATTTATGCACATTGATCTATTTTTAATAAATATATAAAACGTGTCTCCCCTAAAATCCTATAAGTTCATAACATTAAATCGAAAATAAAATAAAATACCTTAATATTAAACTATAATATAATGGTAAAATCAACTAATCCAGATCATCTCATTTCTTCACGAACTTATGATAATATAAAATAAACTCGACCCTTTAGATAACCTCAACATCTACAATATCCAATCATAGCAATATGAAATAAATGAGAATTCTCATTTGATGCTTATTCAAATAGATTACCAAATTACAACAAATTATTTTTCAATTTAATAAAACTAAATTATCAAATTTTAAATTGTATGTATCACACTATATGAAAAATTATTGATTTTTATTAAGATCAAATGTTAGTATTAAAACCTAATATTTTAAATTAAATGTACAATTTTCACCAACAAACTTCAACTATAACTAAAGCAAATCATTTTATTTAATATATTTCAAATATTAGTTTTGATGTATACAATTATCAATTTTATAATATAATAAGATTACAATGTTGACAACTAAGTATTAACTTAAAATAATGTTCACCCCATAAATAATAATTTAAAAGAATATGCAAATATCCAATTATAACTGCCTTTATTTACATTCAATAGTTATTATATTTGAGCTTTATACATTATTGAATCATTTCAGATCTAAATTTCTATCCTAATATAACTGTTACATATAACTAATAAAATAATTATAATAAACTTCTAATTACTTATTAAATATCTAATAATACCCAATCGATTAATTTATCACCATATTGTAAGTGCTCAGATTAGAGCTGCATATCACAGCATATAAAAAAATGTTAAGAAGTTTATTGATCTTGTTTAATGTCATTTTACTTGATCTATGAATAATGGAGATGTTGAAGTATAAATGTTAACGAGATAACCATAAATCGATTGTGATCAATTTTAGGGGAAAATATAAATAAGTGAATAGATAAATAAAGATACACATCATGAGGTGTATGTGGATGTCATATTTCTGATCAATGAATTTCACAAGATCGATTAACTTAACTTATGTGTGATAGTAAGCAATGGAAATTTCACTTATTTAACTTGGAAAAACGCTAGCATTTATTACTCAATAACTGAATTTCATCAATGAAAGAATTCTCTTTATATATTATTATCAATGAAAAAAGAAAAATAAAGCCAATTGCGTGTAGTATTGCATTGACTAAATATCTGTTATTTTAAAAGATTGGATATATTTATATACTTGAAAAAAAAAATCGGAATTTAAAAGCAAAAGTAATTGCATTCAAATCCTCGATCGTTATCATTCATGCTTGTCTTCTCTACTTGAAGGAAAATCATCTATATGCATTTGAATATTACAATAGATTTTTATGTTGGTTTAATTATTTAGAAATTATTTTAGTGAATAAATGAAAATCAATTTTTATTTGATCATATTTTTTATTGTATATCCTATTTAAATTCTAGATATTTGGAACCTCTTCTTCAATTTATATATATTAAACTATTTGTTGTACAACACACTTTTGAGTTTCATATATATGTTTTATTATTATTCATTATTGATCCTTATACAGTAATAGACTATCAATTATTTATATATTAAAGAAAAATAGTATTGTACTTTTCAACTGGCTATCATTTTAGTCTATTGCATACATTATTTTTGTTCTTTCATTTTTTTATTACTATTATTATTAATGTTTATTGTAAACCAATAAATTTAGAGTTGATTAAAAATCCAACGAATCTGTGTAATTATTTTTCTTTTGAGTGTGCAAAGTAATTTTTGATTCTTGGATATTGACCCAAGATCAAACCAATATTGGTAAGTGAAATATGGTTAGATACATGAATATTTTTTATACATTATTATTTAAGTGCAATTATTTATAAATTTTATATTGCCATTACATTGAAACATTTGTTTGTTTATCTAAAATTAATATTGGTAGTATAAATGACTTCATTAGTTCACAGTTGATTATTAAGAACTTATCTAATCAGTTGTAAAAATCTTAATAGATTTTATATGATCATTAGTCAGAATGATCTGCCTTAATTATCTTTGAGGTAGGTTATAAATCTTATTAATTGATAAATATTAATGGTTGTCCTTGATTAGTATAAAATAATAATAGTTATTTTATATGGTTTCATTGTTATCAATCTTCCACAGTTCTATTCTGCAGTTTTGTGTGTTTTGGCCAATTCACTCCCTGGTGAATTTTTCTATAAGTATTATATGTTAAAATGAATGTAAAATGGTATATTTTATTATAAAAAAAATTTCACTAAAAAAAATTGTGTAGAAAACAGGAAATTCAAAATTCCCATTCTAAAAATAGACATAAGCCATGCCCTGACATGTTCATCCATTGTCTGTTGACAATGCTGTAAAACATTCAGTATTTTACAACATTGTAGTTCCAATAACCCCAAAACATATTTATTTACAAATTTATTATGATTTTAGATTTTTTTTAAAAATAATTTACACTATATTTATTAGATATCAAAAAATATACATTATAAAAAACTTATTTTGACTTGGAATACTTTATTTTCAAAAATATAACATTATATTGCCAGCGAAATGTAAAGTATGGCCTGAAGCAAATTACAAGATTAGCTTTATGTAAACAATCTAATTAATATTTATGAGTAAAAAAATATTGCAATTTTGCAGTAAATATTCAAAAAATGTAAAACTTTTAAAGCATAATTAGTTAGATTTAAGATAAATAAATAATTATTCATTTCGATATTTAAAAATAATAAGAATTAAGAAATATTTCATTGATTTTATAAACTGAAAATAATCTTTCTAAAAATGATGACATGTAAAGTTTTTGTTTTGATTGTGATCTCATTTTTTTATATTTACAGAAATAAAATGTGAACATTTAAAATTTATTTCAGTAATAAACAAAAATATATTTCAAATGCAGTTTAAATTTATTATTTTGTGATAAGTAATAATCATTTTATCATATATTTTATGTTGATGTGTGAGACAAAGGAAAATGCAAGAAAATGCTTAAATTGTTAAGTCCACACAGCAGTAAGAAGGGGTTAAAAATCTATTTTAATTATTGATTTACAGAAAATTTAAATAGAGGAAAAATATTAGTTGATTATGATTCATTTAAGTATTTAATAAAAGTCTACTATATCTTTGATATAATGATATGATAGGATATTACAAATGCAAGTATCTAATAGGTTTGTTTATAATATGATCTTTTACATCATTTTATTTTAAAGTATATAACTTAGGCAATGGTTATTTATTGATTTAAAGTACAATATAGATAAATTATTAATATTATATAACAATTTATTGAAACTATTATAAAGCTGATTAATGGGTTTATTTTATCTAAACTTTATAAATATTGTAGGTTTATAAAATCTTTTCAAAATGGTATTGTAATTATTTAGAAAGTAGTTTATTGAAGTAGGGAATATCATTAAATTTTAATGTAGATTTACATTACTATAAGTAATATTAGATTAGTAAAATATATCAGAACTTGGTTATTTACTGATTTGAATTTGGTTTCATTCAATTATAAATTAAATAGATGCCTTAGGCATATATCATTGTTTAGGAGAATAATATGTGATTTTTCTGCTTATTGTAGTTTATTTTTGCATGGTAAATAGATTTGGTGATATATGAGGTTGTAATATTATTTGCTTTCTTTTGTTTTAAATGTTATCTGAATAAATTAAGTTTTAATAAAGATTGTCATCAGTATTTTATTTTAGTGTAAGGGACAATCTAAATAATTATGTATTGGAAATATTGTTGTTGGATAGTGTGACCAATGACTGAGATGATTTTATACAGGTCATAACAAAATTACTATTTATTGATGCATGTTTTGCTCTTTTATAAACAATATTTAAATCATATGGGCATTTCTGCATTAACTTTAATTTCCATATTGTGTCAATAAGTGGTTGTCTAAAAATCAATAAGGCAAATTCTTTCATTTTATGAAAAATGCTGACCAAACCATGATAGAAAGATAATTGGATAGAAAATCCATTATTATTGTTGCAAAATAGCTACCCAATGATGGCTGATAATGATCATGCACAGGTAACAATTGTTATAAAATACTGTATCAACTTTGGGGCTGTTTCAAAATGGCACTCCACATGTAGGCCAGATTTATATTATTATGAATATCTCAATTCTGAGGAATACTAAAGTTTTTATATTCTCATCTCATATGCTAAATTGTTATTTCATTACAAAATGGGTACCAATGATTGGGCTATGTTTTATCCAGATTATATTAATCATTTCCCAGTGTCAACATTTTTATTATGTTACAATATAAAAATATTTATCTGTTCTAAATAATTAAATATTAAATTCAGTATAAAAATATGTGATTGTATACCCTTTAACCAATCCTGTGATTTAACTTCTGAACTATTTCCAATTACTTATAATGAATTATGTGGTATAAGTCAATATGTGAATATCATCTTATCAAAATACTATTAATCAATAAATTTGCATTGTATAATTGAATGAAAACTAAGCAAGTTTACTTGTTTTAAATAAATTCAAAATTTATTAACAATGAATATATTTTTTTTTAAAAAAATATGATGAATAAATTATAAATGTTTGATATATATATTATACAATATGTTTGCTATTGAAATTTAACTTTAATTAAATAGATGGTTATACGTTGAACTTCACCTTTAAAATCCTTAATCTGAAATATGTATCTCTATGTAACACAAAATATGTTGTAATATTATATACTTTTCAAAATTCAAGAGAGTAAATGACATTTCTAATTTTTATAAAACAATTGATTGAGATAAAATATAATAAATATAAGCCTACTTATTCATTCACATTATTTTAATAGAATAAAATATTTAAATACTTGCTATAATGTAGTTCTTTTAAACTCTTAATATTTATAAATTATATTCAAAGATAATGTATAATCAATGAATAAAAAGATAATATTGTGTAATTAAAATTATAATTATTAAGCTATGAAATATAACTTTGAATTTAGAAAAACTTTACTCTTTTATATTTCATGCATAGAAAATAAGTCAACTTAAAATATAATACCATTTATATCTATAAATATGCATTTTAAAAATAACAATAATAATAATAATAATAATAATAATAATAATAATAATAATAATAATAATAATAATAATAATAATAATTGTTAGCAAATGACCTGATTAATCATCTTCAATATGACGCTTCAAAGTAATACCACAGTTCCAATATATAATTCCTAAATTACAATTTGGTGATATTTTATTACTCCAGAGAAGGTAGAAATATTATGAAAAGTTATCTGATATGAAACATATTTTGTTAATTTTGATATTTTCCAAATATCCAATTTTTCTTTTCATTTAGCAGGTATTTGATTTATAAGACATTATAAGTGAACAGATGTCAGTTTCCATCCATGATGATGCAATGCAAAATAAACTAATTTATATCCAATACTAAAATAATTAATCAATCTCACAAAACTATATTGGCAGATAAAAACAATTCTTCAATACATTTTTATGTTATTAGCATTTATATCCCATTATTGAAATGTAAGCAATATTAATTTTTAGCAAAGAAATATTCAGATAGTTTATAATGTAATAAATTATTTTTCATTCTTTTAGTAAATTATCATTCCCTATAAATCTTTTGAGAAATCTGTTCAGCTTTCTAGACAAATATTACTTTTCTTATCTTATCATCTTATATAGTTAATGATCAAATATTCTTAAAATAGAAATAAACATTATATGAACAAATTTATGTTCATTAATATTAAAGGCAATGGTAAGTGAATGAATTTAAACTATTCAGTTCTATTAATATTTTTTTTGATTGACATCAGAAAAACTATGGTAATGCTCTTCATTAACTCTTCTGCCAAATTTATTCAGAATTCCACAAATATAAACTTATTATACAACAATAGTAAGATAAAAAAAAAATATTTCATGATTATTATATAACAAACATTTACAGTTCTAAAATTTCACATAATATTCTTTCATTTCAACATAAACTAAATAATTTAGACTACTTTCTTACCATACTACACTGGAAATATAATTTTACACATATCTTTCCATTGTAATATGATGTCTATTATACAAATAAATTAACAAACATACTTAAGACATTAAATATTCATGTGTATTATTTGTAATCTACTATTGTGAATGCATAGCCAAAATTCATATAATAATGAAAAAATAATAACTTTACCAGAACTGTAAACTCTCTGAGGAGTTCCAAAGTATAAAACCATGGTCAGAGGTTGGGGGGGGGGGGATCCTGACAGATATTTTAAATGCTGGTTCTGGTTAAGCATTTATCACAAAGCTTGTTGAGGAATTGACAATCCTTATTGATTATATCTTACAAGCTTAAGAGAGTTGGGTCATGTGATATATGACTTTTATTTTGACTATTTATTATTTATACTTTCTTTTTTTTTTTAAATGAATAAAGAAAATTCACAATTTTTATATTAAAATTAATAATAAATGTTTCTTCTTTCAATATTATTGTTGTCATAGTAACATATTCCAATGCTGCCCAGTTAATATATTCACTATTAAAATCAAAGAAAAAAAATTGCAATTGAGATTTCACTACATATTGAAATTTATTTCAAATTTTAGTTGGCACAATATGCACACATTATATACAGTGAAAGTTTAAAAATTTTATACAAAGTTTAGCATAAAACATATTTTATAATTTCTGTCATACAAATCAAATTTATATAAATTTAAAAAAAATAATAATACTGATTTATATATTGCATATTATAAAATAATTAATTTAATAAACAATAATTTTTAATTAAAGTCTTTAACAGACTTTCACCCTACTGTCATTATCAAAAACTTTCAATAAAAGCAGAATTGGAGAAAAAAGGCTAAAGGCTGGATCCATATACATTAGATATAAGAATGATTATTAAATATGATGGTTGACTGTGAATGGACAAAAATGTTGGCTCAATGAAAACTGGTTATTGTTTGTAATACAAACCATATTTATAATCTTTCTGGGATTATTTTCTTATTATTTCTTTTCTTTATCTTATTACCTTTAGTCTTCATAATTCAAACAAATGAATTAGAATGTCTTAAAAAAGACAAATAATCTATAAAATGCATTCCTGTTAAACCAGCATCATCAGTTTGCCTTGATCATTATACTTTTTCAAATAACTTGATTATCATTCATTATCTATTCATTGTATTTTTTCACAAGTTTACAAGTTTTTTTGTGAAATCTACCCTGTTATCAATAAAAGGCTTAATGATATCAAAAATTGTTTTGCTTAGTGATTTTTTTAAATACTTTAATATACATGTTAGTAAAGGGGGTAAGCGTTGTAAATTTCAGTAGCTAGTCTGTTGTTAATTAGTTTATGCAAAACATATGGATACATCCACATTTAAAATAACACTTTTGTATAGAGTGTGGTTGAAATTAAAGGTGTCATAATCTACAATAAGATAATACCAAAGAATAATGTATAAGTGCAGATTACTGGATATATCAAAGACTAGTATAATCCAAGATTAAAATGGTAGTTCAATAAAAATAGGTATTTCCCAAATATATTGCATTTATTCCACAGAAATAATAAATTTCAACTGATATTAACAATCAAATTACTCATTTAGATTTTTACATTTGTCATATTACTGTAGCATAGAATTTTCTTATGGGAGGATGTTGTGAATACAAGTAAATCTATTCTTGATTGCCCTAAAATATCAGAATTGTTATTATTGATTTAATTTTTTTAAAAATGCAAAATTATTTTCATGGCAAAATAACAAAAATAATATAATCATTTATTAAAAGCATAAGTTTAATGGCTGACATAAATGTATGACTGATTGATTAATTAAAACTGTGAAAAGCATGAAACCATTCACTAATGATGGTTTATAATTTTTTTAATATATTAAAATTAAGATATAATCTGAGAAATGTTATATAATAATAGATCAATGGATGATATACTTAATATGTTAATGTGATATTTCACAAATATGAAGAAAATATGTTTATTATTTTTGAACAATAATATAAATATTCAGATGACTTTTTAAAATAATATATTCATTCAAATAATTTACTTAAAATTGAGCAGAATACTGCAATTAGAAAAGTAGAGATTACCTTCTGAAGAGATACTTAGAAAAATAATAAGGTAGTGCATGTGTTAACTTGAAGACTATCAGAATTTTGTAGAATTAATATAGGCTTACAAAATTGTGCCTACTAATCTTTTATTGTTTCATTTTATAAAAAAAGAAGATAGAAAAAAGTGCAATCAATATCATTGTTGTCTTCTACTGCACATGTAGAATTAGTAATTATGTTCAGTAGTTAATCTATAACAAAAACAAAAATAAGAATAATCTTATACCTATTTTAAAAACTTACCTAATTCTTATTTATATGGCTAGTTCTTGATGCAGTTCGAATGATCAAAAGATTAGTCTTGATTTAGCAAAATAATTCTATCTCAGATAAAATCAAGATAAGTTAGATAGATAAAATCAAATATTAAAACCAAATATAAAATTCAAATTAATGATTAATAATGAATTGTACTTTCAAAAATAAATGTCACAATTAAACAATCTACAAATATCCCAGATAAAAATCCAAGTTGTTTGTAATGAATCAAAGATGATCCAAGTTGATTGTCATAGATAAAAATCCTAATTACACTTCATATGCAAAAAATATTGTATACTGAAAAAATAATAGCTGTGTTATAGAACTAGATATGATAAATTTAAAAATTACCCATAAGCTTGATTGTCAAAATAAAATTTCAAATAAATTTCTGAAAATAAAGAAACCAACTGTAGTAATAGAATGTGTATTAATATCTTATGATACAACATGCAGTATCAAAGGAAAAGAATCCATTTTCTTGGCAATCAAGTCATAGCCTTTCATCTTTTAAGCTACATACAATTGTTATAGGATTGAACTACTCAAAGTATCAATGTGAGGAGATATATGAGTAAAATTATTAAAATAAGTGATGTATATCTGTATGCAATCATTATGGTTTATATTTATATGTAACAAAAATGTAATCAAATTATAAATATAATGATGAATGGCTGTGGTTTAGCACAGTTCCATAAAGATGACTTGAGAAGGAAAAATATATGGATTACAATTCAAATCTGTTACTTTCTGGGCTCAATCATCATATGACACTTCAAACAGCAAGTCATTCAATAATTGATGGATAGATTGAGAATGCAAATATTAAACTAACTTTAATAGTAATATACATATGCAACGTATTCTAAAGCTGAATGTCAAAAAGAAGAAATTGTACAAGTAAATCTTATTTTATACTTCATACATACACAATTCTTTTTAGTTAAATATAATGCTAAGTAGATGAAGATGCAAGCTGTCAACTAACTTAAAATTAATTTACAGTCCAATCATATTTATAGTTATTGTATTATAGAAGAAATAAAAAAAACCATTATTAATACATATATAATAAGTGAGTAATTGTGATTCAGAATAAAATTCACGTGGCAAGATAGTGTTATGATCACATCCCGAGTTCAAGTCTAGCAGAATAAAACTTGATTTTTCAGCTTCAAATTATGATATTAATTGGACATAATTAATTCAATTAACCGTATTTTTTTTTCATTAAAGGAATACTTTTATCTAGAAGTTAGAACAAGAATAAAATACTGCTCAAATCCTTATCGAAATTATTAAAACGTTTTGAGAAATACCCCCCACCCCCACTCATTATGGGGAGCTGATGTAGAGATCTTTTTTCTAAACTGGGCTAACTTTAGGCTGTTTAATTTTTTTATCTTTTATATTCATGCATGTATATACAAGGTCTTTCCGAAGTCACTTTCAACAAGCAACTTATTATAAGTTTTTATTATATCTTTTATTTGATTTTCCAATTGATATGCTAAGGCTAAAAAAATAACAAAATTGTACTTCTTATACATTCTTACGTACGAGTCAGTACAATTTTCTACAATAATCAGTTTAATGTCAAAGTTTCTGACAAGCATCCAATTGATTATACAATGATTGGTAGATTGTTTAATCATTTTAAAATCAGGAAGCATTCATTATTGCAAAATAGTTTTCGTCGAATTTATTATCTAATGTAAAAACGTCTAGAAAGTTGTCACAAAAAAACAAATATTTCATGGACTTTTATTAGATGCATTTTTTTTGCTTCAAAAGTATTGTGTCAATAAAGTATTTAAAAACTTGACAACCAATTTAAACTTTTCATTTAAACTTATATAAGAAATTGTCTACATTGTATATATGACTATTGTGAGATTTTAACGTTTATGCGTCATCAAATTTAAACACACTTATATAAATTTATGTGTGAATGTTTGTGAAAGAGGGGGTGAGATACAAAAGAGTTTTTTATTTATTAATTTAAAGAATATCCTTTAATTCCTTTTTGAGATTCAAAGAAATCGAGCAGGGCAAATTTCTAATCTCCTCTGCATAAGTTCTTGTCACATTTAAATTAATAAAGATCAATTGTATTTATCTGCAAGTGGGATAAGTTAACTGATTTTTATCTCTAAATATAAAATCAAAAAGTCACTATGATTTTTTTTTTTAAATTTTAATAGTTTTTTATTTAGATAACGGTTAGACTTTTTTCAGGGTAGTATGACTGAACGTCGATGTGTGTGAATAGTGAGTGACTCTTTATTATATTTACAATTATAATAGTAAATATATATATATACTTTTACTCCATTTAGTGATGGACTTTTATGTGAGGATTCATCATTGCGATCATTTTCAATTTGTATCCACTATTTTGATTTATAATCAATTATCCACTACAAAAATTTTTACAAAAAATATTTAAGAATTTAAAAAAAAAAAAAAATAGTGGTTATTTTGTAAGATTGATGATGACATAGGACAGTGACTTCATTAAAATTACATCGACCGAAAAAAGAATGGGGTCATCATTGTTAAAAAAATATATAATATTTTATTTTAACTGTAGAATTAAAATATAATAATATATTTTATCTTATCCGATTTTCATTCAATGACTAGTTAGATAATCAGTCTTCATTTATGACATATCCAAAGTAAAATACATTTTCATCATTAATGATTACAAAAGCAAAAAAAAAAATATCAAATTTTATTCACTATACTGATTAATCAAAAATATATTCATCCCATCAATATTATGGGTTATAATAGGTATAAACATTATTTTGCTTGCAACAAAAAATTTATTAATCATAATTCTAAGATGTGGTCATAAATAATTGTAAATTATTTTAAGACAAAAAAGGAGAAAAAATGATTATATGTATTATGCTTCAACATTACATGACTAAAGTTTATTAAGCATAAGTTTAAATTATTATATATTGTTCAGTGATTAATCAATAATTTTATAATTTATTTTTGATAATGGTAACTTTTATTATAAACACCAGATATACCTGGCCTTGTAAAGGCCATTGTTTTTTTCCTTGTTGTTTTAACAATGTTTTTTAAGATTTAATGTAAATTAAACAAAAAACTTTAAAATATTAAAATTGTACACAATCTGAAAGACAGTCATTTTGACTTCAATTATAAGTTGACCAAAAATAAATGAAAATTTTGTATTATAGCATCTTTTTTTACCTCATTAAATATCACATTTCTAACATGAATTTATATACTGTAATCACATTTTCTTCATGATTTGAATACTATACCTCTATAGTTAAAATCACATGTACTGACCTTTTTTCTGAATGTTTTTATTAATGGTGGAATTATTTTGAATTACTTCCTTCATATATATGTAATAATATATTAACCCAAACTAAATGTAAATATGGGTCCTATAACATCTATTTTTTTCCCTCACTAAATATTAAATTTCATACATGAATTTATGTACTGTAAATTACATTTTCTTCACAATTGAAATACTAAACCATTTTATAAATATAGTTTTTGTCAATTTGACACATGATATTAAACAAATAATCATACATTCCCCAATTAGACAACTTTATATTCCATCCACCATGAACAATGAGTCTATAACCACTAAAATATATATCTATTCATTGATTCAGTATGAACCATATGCAGGCATTTCCAAGGCTGAGTAAATTTAACCATGTTTTTAGCTATTTTGGCAGTTGATTATCTGTTTAATGAGACTATATGCTTTTCTTCATCATTTGTTCTATGTCTTGGGTCAGGTGAGCCAAACCTTCATGTGGACAACTTCTGGATGATCTTAATGAACTAATTTGAATACCTGCTTTGATTTAAGTGGGTCTTTAACTTTCTGAAAGGCAATATTCTGTTATTCAGACCAGGTCCAAAATTGTTTTGTTTTTTTTCAATAATTTATATAATGGTAATAACAGATAAGAATTTTCTTTTAAAAAGCTCTTGAAGAAGTTTAGTAAGTCTAAAAATGCTTGCAGTTCTATTTCTAAGTCAGAATTTTTACTTAGAAATAGAACTGCAAGCATTTTTAGACTTACTAAACTTCTTCAAGAGCTTTTTAAAAGAAAATTCTTATCTGTTATTACCATTATATAAATTATTGAAAAAAAAAAAAACAATTTTGGACCTGGTCTGAATAACAGAATATTGCCTTTCAGAAAGTTAAAGACCAATTCCCAAAGAAAGGAACCATTTTTTCCTAATAATGGACTAAAATATTTACAGACAATAAACAATGGTAAAAAATTAATCTTAGAATTTAATTTCACAAGTACAGTAACTTTTCCATGCATATCTATCTTATTTCCATTTCCATTTAGAGTAAAAACGTCAATTTTCATGACATCTTCTTTCTACATTTATTACTAATTTTTATCCAGACTTTATTAAATGATAATGACAGTCCCATTCCACTATTAACATCCATGGTAACTTTTTGCTCAATAATCATTCATGTTCTTTAATTTTTTTATACTACTTTTACTTTTTACTCTCCATTCACTAGATTTACTGTACAGCATTAATTTTGTTCTAACATTTCTGATTTTATTGAGACTGATAGCAACTATCCTATTGTTTTACAAATATTGCATTTATTACTTGCAAATTTGCAGTTTCTCTTTATGTGGCCATCTGTCCCACAACATTAACATGTTAAAAACATTTTTGATCTCCTGTAGTTTGGCCTACCAGTATCTGTTTTCTTTATTCCTACTGGTTATTTATATTTTGTTTAGAGAGTAGAAATTCTGAAATGTTATCTACTATAGTTTCTCATGCAACATGTTTTTCTATGGTGCATTTATAATTAAGTTACTGTTCACTTAATAATCCTTTTCTAAAATTATAATTCCATATAACAATTGCTCTAATAAACTATCATTTAGCTCTAGGCCATAATCACAATCCTTTGCTAATGTCCTCAGGGTTATATCATAATCCTGATATTTTTCGTAAGTTATTTTCTTTCTATTCCTTAAACTCAATTGTGTCACTCATTTCATTATTGCAGTTATGAAATAAACATTTAGTCCTTCTATTTCTGACATAAAACTTTTTGACAGTCCTGGCATCACAGAATTGATGTTCTAGTTGCAATATATTTTTCTCTGTGAACCATGTAAGTGTAGACACTTTATTTTATCATCATCAATCTTATTATGGCATATATCTTTCAATATGATCCATATAACATTTCTACAATGCAGCATTATCCATATCAAATTCAGGAATGTTAGTGGTGCCATTTTCTTTGTTTTATCAATCTACATATTAATTTATATTACTGAAGTCTTTCTCCTATAATCCTAATTAGACTTGAGCAAATCTTGCATTTGACTATTCTACTATGAATTTAGGTATTCGTCTATGTCCTGTGGTTATTTGAATCAGGCAACTTTATTGGATTTTAAGTAAATCTAAGAACAAGTTTGTTATAACAAAATAAATTTACTTAATATCATTAATAAATAAGAAATGAATAACTAGTAGAAAAATAAGGAGAGATTTTAATAAAAATCTCTACAGGCTATAAATAAACTTGCAATGCATATTAATTGAAGAAAATCTTTAATGTTTTCATTTGAGAATAACTGCAATATATATATATATATATATATATATATATATATATATATATATATATATATATATATATATATATATATATATATATATATATATATATATGCATTAAATAATATAAAAACTCTGACAGATAATGAAAATTATTCTTTATGTATAAATCACGATAAATAGAGCAGCCAAAAATTCAAAAAATATTAATCACAATGAACAATTTTCTAAGTGCTTTCAGTAAAATATTCCAGAATCACATTGGAATGGAACAGTTAATATTCCAGTGCATGCTCAGTAGAATTCTAGTGTGCATGCTGATGGATAACATTTTTAGACCTTGCACTAAACCAAGCCATTTTCAACTTCTTCTTTCTATCATTTGATTCATCGCACACAATAGTAATATTTTGAGAATAGAACTCATGTCCACAACTATTTTTTGTGATTATAAAAGACAGAATTAACCTCTAAATCACTTTTGGACTTTTTATACTGATAAACATGCTGTTGTGATCATGTTAAAACATTTGCCTTTATCTTCCCATAATAAATAGCATTACAACCTATTTTTTTGCAGACAATGAAATAAACCACTTCATATCTGTTCATTTCTTCCACACCATCCTTTGAATTATTTTTTAGTCTATTTAAACACAAAGGTGAACAGAAACTTATATTATAATCTTTATCAATTATATTTTTCAATTTCTTACACAGAAGTAATGAAAACCACTATTTGACCATTTTATTATTTACATCCACTTTATGTTTAGACTTCACATTGTTATAAAACAAACTCAACTGTCCGTGTAATATAAGTTTTTTGTATTCCACACCTATCATGTCATCAATATAGTCCTCAATATTCCGTTTGCTATCTGCTTCAAATTTACAAAGATGCAAATTTTGATACAAAGAACACTTCAATTCAGCCATTTTATAAATCAAAGGAACATTCGTTGATGGATGTATAAAACCTCTTACATTTAATGATTTAACAAGCATTTTATACCCAAACATATTACAGAATTTATATATATTTACATCTAAATACTTTGAGACACCATCACATTCAAACTTAATAGTCCATGACCAACCAGAATTCTCATTTAATACATTAAACATATTCAGTAACACATCTTTTGATCCATACACAAAAACATCATCCAAATATCTTCTATACACTAAATCATTACTTCTTATAAATGGCTCAACAATATATTTTTCCATTTCCAAAACATACAAACTGCACACACTACTCACTGCCATCCCCATTGGCCAACCATTCTTCATTTGATAAAAATCATTTCCATATCCTGAAGTAATAATACCATTAATCTATTCCAACACTACCATAATAAACCTGGCTTTACAAAAGTCCACATTATAATCTAACAAAAGTTTTTTTTTTTTTTAATTACACTTATTAATTTATTATGGGCCACCAATCCATATAAATCACATACATCCAACATGTTTTTTTTATATTCTTTATTTATTATTTAAAGTATAATTATGGATTATCAACTTCAATATGATTGGAGGTATGTAAAGGCCTTGAAGTTATGTAAAGAGATTTTTAAAATTGGAGAGCAGTTAAAGTTTTTAAAGAACTGCATGAAATTTGAAGTTTTTCTGAACTGTTATTTTGTTGTTAACCTGTCTATTCACAGAAGAAAAGAAGCCATAGGTTTAAGGAGGTTTATGTTATTAAAGTTTATTATAAAAGATTGTAAAAACAGTTATATTTAAATACTGCAAAAAGAAGAAGAATTTAAAATTTTTATTTGATACCGGATGATATAGTTTGTATGTGTAATGGTTTACAAATGTTTTACAGCATAAATTTGAGAATAAATTTAACTTTTTAGCAACGAAACAAAATAAAATAATTATAATGAAGTAGAAGATAAATTTGTGAATTTATCAAATGTGAATTTGTCAGTAGAATTTAAATCTTTATTGGAATGTGGTCCTAGATTTGTTGATGGTGGTTCAAAGGATCTGAATATAAAGATTATTGCAAATATTGAAACAGCTTATGAGTTTTCAGCAAAGAAGAAAGAAGTGATTAAGCAAATTGCTCCATTGTTAAAGGATCATTATTATTTTGCAGAGGATAAGAATTGGGATAAAATGAATAATAAGTTCAGATTGCTGTTGCAGGAGAAAAACGTTATTTGTGTGAAGAAAGAGAAAGGTAATTGATTTGTATTAATGGATGAACATGAATATAATATGAAAATTTCTCATCAAACTGTTAAGTTAAATTTTGAAAAAGTGGAGAATTATAAGTTAAAAGTGTGTAAGGACAAGTTTGTTTTAATGTTTTGCATCCATATGTTGGTAAAATATTTAGGAAAGATGAATCTTTGGGGATTTATCCATCAGCTGTGATTGTTCCATGTTTATTTGCAAATGTTAATGTTCATAAAGAGAATGCTATGTTAAGATTAATGATGGATTTTTGGAGTTATTATTATCAGAAAGCATGCCAATTGGTTGCAAAATGGTTACAAGAGTTGATTGGTTTTGGCAAATATACAATTAAATCTACATTTGAATTTGTTCAAATTTTGGAGTCAGCTAAGGTGGTAAACGATTATTATATAGCATCATTGGATGTATGTGAGTTATATGAATTGGTGGACGATAATAAATTGATAAGTATAATTAAAAACTTTTGTTAGATTATAATGTGGACTTCTGTAAAGTCAGGTTTATTATGGAAATATTTGAATGGATTAATGGTGATATTACTGCAAGATATGGAAATGATTTTTATCAAATGAAGAATGGTTGGCTGATGGGTTTGGCAGTAAGTGGTATTGTATGCAGTTTTATGTTTTGGCAATGGAAAATATATTGTTGCACCATATATAAGGAGTAATAATTTAGTGTATAGATAATATGTGTATGATGTTTTTGTGTATGGATCAAAAGATGTGATAATCAATATGTTTAATGTGTTAAACGAGAATTCTGGTTTGTCATGGACTATTGAGTTTGAATGTGATGCTGTCTTAAAGTATTTAGATGTAAATACACATATAAATTCTGCAATATGCTTCAGTATTAAATGATTGTTAAACCATTAAATGTAAGAGGTTTTATACATCCATCATCAAATGTTCTTTTGAATTATAAAATGGCTGGATTCAAATGTTTTTTTATCGTAATTTGCATTTTTGTAAATTTGAAGCAGATAGAAAAAGGAATATTGAAGATTATATTGATGACTTGATAGGTATGGGATACAAAAAAATAATATTACACAGACAGTTGAGTTTGTTTTATAACAATGTGAAATCTAAGCATAAAGTGGATGTAACTAATAAAATAGTCAAAAAGTGGTTTTCTTTACCCTATGTGACATCTATAAGTAAAAAATTGAAAAATATAATTGGTAAAGATTATGATATAAGTTTCCATTCATTTTTGTATTTAAATAGACTAATAAATAATTCAAAGGATGGTGTGGAAGAAATGAAGAGATATGAAGTGGTTTATTCCATTGCCTGCAAATAAATTGGTTGTAATGCTATTTATTACTAAAGCAAATGTTGAAACGTGATTACAACAGCATATTTATCAGTATAAAAAGTCTAAAAGTGATTTATAGGTTAATTCTGTTTTTTTTAGTCACAAAAATAGTTGTTGACATGAGTTTTAAAACAGATAAAATGTTTATTGTCATGAATTTTATCCCGAAAATATTACTATTGTGTGCAATGAATCAAATGATAGAAAGAGGAAGTCAAAAGAGGCTTGGTTTATTGCAAGGTCTAAAAATGTTATCAATCAGCATAATACTAGTGTTCCACTAAGCATGCACTGGAATATTAACCGTTCAGTTCCAATATGTTGCACTGATTCTGGTATACTATACTGAAAGTGCTTGGCAAATTTTTCATTGTGATTAATATTTTTTGAATTTTTGGATGCTCTGTTTATCACGATTTATACGTGAAGAATAATATATTTGTTAAGAATATAAATCCGTTATAGCTGTAATACCGTGATGCAATCTATCAACTGCATCTGTAATATGCGAATCATACTTTCACTTATTAGGCATTTATTGTTTCACTTCACACATATTAATCTCTTCCTAATACACATTAGCTCCTGTATAATTTACGTTGGTCTATTCATAATACATAGTGTTTTTTTTCTTAAACATATATTATCTTTTATTACATGCACAATAAATCCTAGCAGTGGTGGGAGGTTATGCAAGAGTCCAATCATGATCAGTTGTTACTCATTTCGAATAATTTACATTTAAATGTAAGATTGACATAAGTAGATTTTCAAGAATAGTTTAGTACAATAAGGAGATAATTTATTCAAGTACTATCTGCACATATTTATATAGTAAAATAATAAGCTTTATTTACTTATATATATATTATAAATTCACAGACAGTCCAATTTGTAATAAAATAAAAGTACGTCAGAGAAAAACAAATGTATATGAATTATAGAACAACAACAAAAAAAGAATGGGATTTGACGTCCTAGAAATAGAAATAATATGAAATATATACTTTAAAAAAACTATATATTTTATATATAAAGTTGCTTTTTGTTTAATGCACAAAAATAAATAGATTGTAATGTTAAAGTCTGTTTCTAATTCTGATGTGGAGTATAGAGTTTAGAATTCTAAAGATATCGAATAAGACTAGAGTGTAGATAAAATATATATAGTAGGAGATATTCAAGTTTAAAGGTATGCTAGAATGGTAAAAATAATTTTTCATTTATTATACTCTTGGTGCATTTTCTAAAATTATATCATGTGTGTACTTTTGACTATTAATCTAATAAAGATGTCTTTTATATTAATCTAAATAAATGCGTTGATTAAAATATTCAAATATTATCCTAATATCTTCACATGCTTGAAAGCAATTTAAAAGAGTCATCTCAAAAATTGACTTCACTTAAAATGTATAATCAATGATGTGTAAGATTGCACTTAACCAAACCAATAAAGTGCTTGGCTGTACATCAATATTCTTTCTGACATATTACTTAGAACATATTTGCATGGTTTTTAAAAATAATTTCATTAAAATTAATCGGTTTTATATATGCACATCATTATTATTTTAAAGGTTTTTATTCTAAAAAAAAAAAAAAAAAACTACTATTAGAAATTAGACTTTTGAAATTTTACATAAAAAAGTAAATAATATATATATATATATATATATATATATGGAATATTTAAATAAAATTAAATTTTTCTAAAGACATTCAATACATATATTAGATAATAGAATTAGTCCAATATAAAAATACAATTATAAATATAATATTTATTTTTTCCCTTTTTTTTCGTACTTATTTTTTTTAATATTTCTATTGCTTCAATTTATTAATACATGAGTACATCGTTTTGTATTTGTACTTAGGCTTTAGATTGAATGCAAAGGTGGCTGAAAATAAAATGAATTCAGATATGAAGATTAATGCAAATCGGACTTCATGTTTACTTTTTTTGTTTTCACTTAATATACTTTTACATTTAATTAAGTTAGGGTAGAGCCCAGTTATCATAATCCTCTCATGCATTATCTCTCTACACTAACTATGATAATGAGTATATATATATATATATATTGTACCGGTAAAATCACCATGCATAATCATGCACAGTAATCCGAATTCAAACCCAGTCCACGTCTAGGAATAAATTCCAAAATGCAAACTAAATTCAAACCCAAACCCCTGGCATGACCAATCGATGAACAACACAACAATGGTACGTGGTTTTCCCTTTACTAGCTCGTTGGAAAACACAGACTAAATTACCCTACAATCAGTTATTCATATATATCTTATATTCGATATATTGGTGCGGTTAATAATTCAATATATATTTAAGTTGTCGATACAGACAGCAGGTGATTAACTAGATTTCGGGAGTAATAAGAAAAGAGAGACAAAAATAGATTAGATAAATTTTTAATAATTATTGAAATCATTGAATCCTATGTACAGATACGGTAAAATTTTCATACGTATATTTATACTAATTTGCTGCTAGTCCTTAATAATCGTTTTAGACTGATAAACAAAATGCATGCCAATATTTATATGTTTTAAATGGTCGTACGAGTTGATATGGGAATCAGAGTAATTTGAGCATTTAAAATATTTAATTCCTATTTTATATTAAGTTGTTTGATTTTAATAGATTCAAACCATTACGTATATGGATAATTGGAGGAGGCTTTATATAAAAATATAATATAATAATGATGTACTGATGGTTGCAGAGATTAAGATATACTACAATAATAACTTGCGGTGCATTGACGGAAGACCGGGCAGCTTGTACTTTGACAAGTCTTAATGCCCCTAAGTAGATCTGGGACACTACAACCAGCCGGGATCATTTTCGAACCCCGGTGATCCAAGAGATTATCTGGAGAAGAATTTCTTTCTTTCCAATTGGTAGTAAAAACGAGATGCCAATTTAGGCGAAGGAAAAGGCACTGCCACAGTAACATTGAGGAAGAGTGATCGGAAGTGAACTTAAAGCGAAACTATATAAAACCTTGATTATCTCTCCATAACATTTTCTATGCAACAATCTGATATGACTATTCAAAATAAAACATGGCGAAATCAAAAGATCACCAAAGTAACGATTAATTAATTTCACTCTGAAACCCATAACTCCCCAGGTTGTTCGGAAGGTAATAATAGTAACAAAAATATTCACTTTATATTATTACTCCGTTCATATATAAAAAAAATAATATAATAAAAATTTAGACTTTATTTTAAATATTTGTGATTTGGAGCAGAGATTAAAATATCATTTTGACAAAATAAAAGGAACAATACAGGTACTTGAATATTTCTCAACTCAACATAAACGAACCAATTTTTAGTTCGATAAAAGAAAATTACTTTTAAAATGAATATAATAATAATACTATGAAATAAACGTAATGGCTTTAACTAGAGTTGAAAAATATTATTATTGGCATCGCTTTGTTTGTAAATGTAAGTAATAATAAAAATATAAGTATATTCACTAATGAATTACTATTAGGCACAAAATATTAATAAATTATCATCTAAAGACTAGAGCACAGAAATATTAGAGAAGAAATTTACTGACAGGTTTTAGTGTAACATTTTAACGAAGGAAAACAAGAAATTTACATGTAATTACTTAGATTAATTTATAACAGATTAAATAATAAAATTATTAAGCTTAGAGGAAAGTTAAAAGTTCATGTAACAAGAGTTACCATTCTTTCTTCGTCCGGCTTTTCTCTTTGCAGTAATGTTTATGCAGAATGTAGGCGCGCATTTTGGATTCCTTAGAATGGCATGGTTAATTTGAAGGTTGGAATTGAGAAAACTGGAAGCACAGGAAACATTATAGATCAGCGGCTCGAAAGATTTAAATCGGCAGAACAGGGATCAGCTTCTTGGACTTAGCCCAACATTATTGCAATTTACCAGGCAACTTCTTAATCACAGTTGAGATGATTTCTCTGGAACAACTACTTTGCTGTACTCCGAGATGGTCTAAGCACAGCAAAGTCAAAAGTAGAGTCCTCTAGTATATTACAATATAAGATGGCTACCGTTGATCATTCTGCCTAGTTTTTTGTTCATGACTCCGCCTCCTCTGATTTTCCGGCCTCCAGCAATATCTAATTTTGACTATACAATTGCATTCGCATTTCTGATAAGAGTCCTACATTTCTCATTTCCATTGTTTGATTTACATTTATTTCTAAATTCAATACATGATTCTAAATTGACAAAATAAATAATTACATAGGAATTCGTGAATACAAAATTAAAATTCATTATCTTAACTTTCAAAGTACAAACTAATTATTCTATACATTTTGTACATGTAAGATTTGACTAAAAATACTGATCAAAGGAATGTGACTTTTGATCAGCATTTTTAAATGACTTTGTATAATTTTGAAAGATTTAAAATTTAAAAAAAAATATACACGCAATGAAACTTTTAAATTGAGCTAATATAAACCTACAAACCACACACACGAATATTATTTATCATGATTTGTAATATTTATACTTGTAATATTTACATTAAATTCTTTTAAACAAAGCATAAAATAACTAACTTAAAATTTATGTGGCTTGGAATAGAAAAAGCCTCACTGCGGGTAAATAGTGATTTAAAATTACTGTACTTCAAAATGAAAACAATGAAACTAAGATCGATCCTTCGATCTGTCTGTTTCAATATATATATATATGGGTACATGCACAGTAATTTTGATTCAATTTTATTTCTATATCTATCTATGCATCCATTTATTTATTTATCTTTCTATATAATTGATTAATGCACTTATAAAATATCTACTCATTTGTCTCCGATAGTGAAAAATTTCTCAGACTAATCTCTCTCACTACAGTTAGGAACTTGAAACATTTGAAAATTCACACAGAACATTTAAAATTATATATATATATATATATATATATATAATAAATATTTGTAGACTATATATAACTGAAACAGAAGTAATATGTATCTTTCATTGAGTTATGTATATATAAATAAATTATTAAAAGACAGTGTAATACCACATATCCTTATGCATTTGTTGGTATTTATGCTTAGTTTATTTACATAATTTTAAATAAATAAATTTAAACTATTGGTTATATGTATAAAATCATCATTTAAAGATTCAGAGGATCAAGGCCAAGTTTTAGTATTAATAACCTCCACATATTCTATACAGAATTCATTATCTCATTTAAAATTAGATAAACAAACTAAGCATAAATACCATCAAATGCTAAAGAGCATATGGTATCACTGTCTTTTATTAATTTGTTTACATTACAAATTATAGTCTCAATTATAATTATTTATTTCTTATTATATTTATTAAACGGAGTTTTCATTTCATATTTGAAGGTTGTTAAAACTAAGGCTTGGCCTTGATTTTTTAAATATTTAAATGGTGATTCTAATATAATTTATTCTATAAATATTGTAATAGTCAAAATGTGCAGTCCAACAAAGTCAATCCTAAGAATTAAGAAATGGTCATTCAACTCATGTGCATGTGCAACATATATAAAACATTACCACAAATAATACAAAGCCAAACATCATTACTAGAGCTCCAGGGAAATCTTCATCTGGCTACCACAGTTGATATCAACTCACCTTTTTTTCTTATAAGTCACTCACTCAGTCAGAGAGATAAAAGATCTACAAAAAACTATAAATGCTTTGTAATGTGGTAAATAATACAAAATGCTGAAATAATGAGTATATTGCCATTTTATTCATATTATAACAAAGAAAACAAAAAAAAGTAAAATTATAAATGCATTTTACATATATATAAAAGGGTAAGGAATGATACTTGTTCTGAAGATATAAAAAGATCATGGTACATTACTTGGATTTAAACACAGGCTCTTTATTTAAATATTGTCAGGTTAAGAATTGAAAATATATTTAACTGAATACTAATATTATAAGATAAACATTGGCATTAATTCAGTGACAGTTAAATATAAATTACTGTTGACTCTCTTAGACAAATTTATATTGACTACTTTCATAAAATTATCATGACTGGAGACTGAGAAATATAACTATAATCATTATCTTAGAGGACATAGTATTGATGTATGTTTTATTATTAGAAACATACTTTGTAAAATCATTACTTGAACATTACGTGGTGCAATACATTTGTAAAAGATGGACATTATATTATTTTACACATTCCAATAATCCCTGGATGGCTAATGTGGCTCTACTAAAAATAATTTAATGCATAAATCAATTTAAATACACAATACAGCCAAGCTAGGATTCATTACACACACACACACACACACACACACATATATATATATATATATAAATTATAATCATCATCAATACTTTGATTGAATTGTGATATTTATTTTTCTAATTTATCATTTTTTAGCATTAAAGCTGAATGAATGTTATAACTTTTTATCATTCTTTAAAATCATCTATCAATAATTTAAAGGATTTTTTTTTATATTGTTTATGTTTTATGTCACTACATGCATCTTAAAAATTCAAACATTCATTTTATCATTATTTGGTGAATTTTTTTATTAGTACAATGTAGTTGTAAATAAGAGCAAGCTTATTAGATCTAATTATAATAAGGTTTATTTTAGCCTTTTGTTATATTGTATTTAGATTTTATATACATTAATACATTATCTATAATTATTATTATTAAAGTAGATTATTAATCATTTTACTTTTAATATATATAAAAAAAAAATTATTTGGTTCCCATCCCAACACTAATAAATTTTTATTTGTGCAATTTTATGTATATAATTTTTACTTCCTCATTTATCATGTCTAGCTTTGTTTATTAAAATATCTTAATATTTTATTTTTAGCACTGATGAATATTTGAATTTTTATTTGATGTTGTCTATTGCCTTTTTATCTGTTGATTAATTATGCTTGCTAAAAATTAGAATTTTTATTCTGTACTTCTTCCAATTTCAAATCATTTCACAATTTCTTTTTACTTATTTATGAGACTATATTATGTATTGTCATAGATATTTTTGAGAAAATAAATTGTCTTGTTACTTGTTTCTAAATACTATAAAAATCAAAAAATAATGTGAAGATTGAATATGGTATTTCAAAACCAATGAATTCAATTAATTCAAAGATTTTTAGATCACCATAAAGGCTAGCAAAAATATATTCAAATTGTACAATTTTATAGCATTTTCATTGATGAAAAAATTAAATTGTTAAAAAAAATCGACGTGTTTTTATGTATATGGTATGTTAATATTTTATAATAGTATTGATTCTCAACTGTATTTAAACATCAAGCAAGTGGTTGTAATACTAAATTCAATGTTTATTCTCAAACTAACTGTCAATATAAAAAGCAGACGGCAATATTATATTGTCTTTTATTTGTACATGTACCGAGTTCAGTTTTTATAAAGAAACTCGTTTATAAAAATTGAATTCTTAAAAAAAAATTTCCTATAATTAATTCTCAATTGTACATAGAATATAATTGCAAAAGTCCTCAAAAAAATATTAACATGAAAATAATAATAATAAATCATATATTATCCAATCTATAAACAAGTCATACAATCATTATGATAAAATGATGCTGTTTTCAATATTGTACTTTTTGCCACCAATGCGATGCATTTTTTTTATTATACAACATATGTAAATAATGAATTTAAGATTTTTCTTAATTTTTTATACAATATTCACTAATAAATTCTATTAATAAATTGCATTTAGTTTTGTTTAATTATTTTTTCATTAATTACTCATTTTAAGTAATATTTGCTTACAATTTACTTTTAATAAATTGTACTAATGAATTACATTTAGATTATACAAATAAATAATGTTTAATTTTATTCAATTACAGGTTTAAATTTATTTATTTTTAATTAGTAATATTCTTAAACCAAGAAGCCAATAAATATTCTTTTATCATTTTTCTTTTTTTAACAGTATAATTATTTTAATGACTTTATTCAAATCCAAATAAAAATAACTCATATAGTGTAGTACTGCATTACTCTTTTTACCACTTTTATGCTTAAATGTGATGTTTTTCCTTTGTTTTTTTTTTTTTTTGTTTTTTTTTACAAACAAGATTAATCTCAATAGTTACTGAAAATACAAATGCATACTATTTAAGATTTAAAGTATTAATTACACAACTAATAAAATGTGCAACAGTTTAATTGCTAACACTTATCTTTTGTATTTACAAAAAATAACTTTTTGATACCTATGGATATTATGGATATTTTTTTTTTTGCTACTTTGAACAAGTTTTAATTTCTCTAAATATTATTATTATATTATATTGTCACAACACTATTAAAACTATAAAGTCTTAGTATCTTAATAATGTTGCACCAAACATATTGGCATTACTTTTTTTTGTTTAGAAATTTTCTGATTTATATATTTATACATTTATCTTGTGCACACATTAACATTATATGGCAAACTATAATTTTTTTGGCATTAGAAAAGTAATTCTAAAAACATTATAAAACTACTTTCAGTAGTTTTATATATAACATGGAATGTAACATGGTTGAGAGGCTAAAAGATTTTCTTTATTATTTAGGTTGTACACTGCCACTACTTTTTATATAAATTATTTCATATTGATTTATAAAAATATAAAAATTGAAATACCTTCATGGGGAGTGTACAATTTTTTTTAAAAAAAACTACAAATTCTTTAACATTTTTGACTTCTCTATTGAACATTTATCATCAGGGTGAAAATATCCATATATCTTATAAACTCATTTTCAATCTAAAATATTCTAATCATTATTTTTTTGATGGACTTATCAACATTTATAAATCAAAATGGTCTAATATAAAATGTGATTGTTCAATAATAATATATTTTTTTAATGCTAAGATTGTCAGGGTTCTAATTATAAGAATTAGATATTATGCTCTCAATTAAATTTAATTAATGTTGTTTTAGACCAAATCATCATCATTTATTTTATAAAAATATATTTGTGAGATGCAGATATAACTGTTATTTTCTTTGTAATGTTAATGAACTTGTAAAAAAAATGATGTAAAAGTTGTAAGTCCTCTTAAGTTCATTCAAACTATTTTTTATCAGTTTAGCATAATACAATTTTTAATATCATACTTTTACTTAATGTACTACTATCTCAGCACATTACTTAATTAATAAATGTTTACATGCATTAAACAAGATTATCAACTTTATGTTGAATAACTCGATGACATTTCTTTTTATAAAATGTAAAGATAAAATCAATTTATGTATAAAAAATTCGAATGCAACATTATCAATTTTTATTAATTAACCATTATTTTATACCGTATGATTTATGCAGATTTATAATTTTATTATATTTGTAAATTTTATTTTTAATATCTGATACAACTGATCTTTGAAAGCATATGCATTATTACTTCAAGAAATCATATGGTAGCTTTGGAATTTTTTCAAAGACTGTTAAGGAAAAAACTATAAACTAAAATAAATTTTCTTTGTTATTGATATTTGTTCAACAAGTGTATGATATTGGATTATTGATATTTCTCCTCTCGTTACTTTTTTTGATATTGAAGCATCTATATAAACTTGGATGATAAATTTCTATCAGCTACATTTACATACAAGCTGAAATATTTTATCTGAGTTTGATTTGGATGACCCTAGCTTATAAATATATCAACATCATACATAGACCTATAATTTATTGTCGATTTTCATTTTTTATTTATTGACAAACTATTTTATGTTTGTTATTATATTACAATTTATTAGATGCTTTTTATTACTTATCTCTTTGTTATTTTTATGTTTATAAATGTAATGTTTGACTGTTTATTTTGAGTTTATTTTGTGTTATGGAAATTAACTGATTTTTCAAATTTTGCTTGATTTTTTAAATCATATTTTTATTTTTACTAACCTCACTTGATTTGTATATATTGATTACAATCTACACGTACAAATTTTTATTTCCAAAAATATATACTTTTGTTAACATTAAATATATTTAATAAAAATATATTATTAAAAACAAAATTAAATTTTAAAAGTCGTGTTGATTAAGTAAAAAAAAGATATATATCATAGACAACATTTTAAAATTCTTAGAAATTTTTAAACAATAAATTAGTATTCATTTCATTACATGTTCTTCAACCATAAGAATAAAAACGCCTAAAAGAGATAAACTCCCTCAAGATGAATTTTCTGTTGCAGTAATACTCTTTAATTGGTTGTGTGGTTTAATGACATCATGCGTATATATGTAATAGTAAATAATAATAATAACAGGAATATTAATTTTTAATTGAACTTAAAATTTATATCTGAGATGAAATTAGTAACAATCATTTGTAAATTTATCTAAAGCAAATAGTGTTAAAGACGTGAGTAAAAAAATTACTATTGTAATTCAAATTACTGTAATTTATTATATATATAAAATTGGTTATGTCAGAGCTGTAAAATTTATGTACATTTTTACATTGAAATTCTCATTTATAATTATTGTTTATGCATCTAAATCAGTAAAAGTCTTTAATATATTTAACTCACTGGAAAGTGAAACTTGATTTCTTATATTAAGGGAAATTATTAAACGTCAAATTTTCGCACATAATTCTGGGCTGATGATTAATTGTGATAGGAATGATTTAATGTAAAAGGTCCTCTGATAAAACAAACAAAAAAAAATTCCAAATACACAGTATTCCTAATTCCTTTAATAATATAAATATTATTAAGCTCGAAATAGGTTCATATTTTATCTTAAATACCTCAGAAACTTTATTATTTGCTAGATCGTATGATTTCAGTTTGCTCTTCCTATTTTAATTGGTCATGGCTTTTGGTAGTATCATAGATGAAACCTTTATGTAGATTATTACATGGTGATTTTCATTTCAAGTGGAGCCATAATATCTGCTATATTTTTTTCTAACCACTACCCCACATGCTTTCTATATTACAGATAATAGTCCATATTTTGATAAGTTTAAATTACAACAGTAAACATTGTTTATTAAACATCAAGTGCACAACACTTTTCAACATGCATATATGTATAACATAGACACCCATATAAAACAAATACTTTTTTACTGTATAGAATGCACATATAAATTAAAATTAAGATATAAACACAATTAAATAATAATTATTAATAATAAATTGAAAGCATATATTATAAAGGTGTAAACATATTTACTGTGTGCATATTTACTCATTGATATTTACTCAAAAATAAAACTTAAATGCCATATCATTTTTCTAAAAATAAAATAAATAAAATTCTGTCTTTTATTCCAATTAAATATGTTCTGGTTGGTATTATTTTTCAATATATTTTCTCTACAGAAATGCAATAGCATTCTCTAGTTATGTTGATATTTTAAGTCTATATCAACTTTAAGAATGTTCTTCAATTTCATAAAACACTTAGCATTATGCTTACAAAACATTTTATTATGCAAAACACTGTATATCATATTCTAGAGAAAAAAATAAAGTCAAGTTTTCAACATAAAGTGTTGAAATGTTGTAAATAAAAATGTTCATGTATGGCACTTTATGACAAAAAAAAATTAGCATCTACTTATTGAAATAAAGAATTCATTATTCATTTCAACAAAAAAAAATGTTTTTTTTTTCTTCTAAGAAAAGTGATATGCAAATTTGGTTTTAAAAAAAGGAACCAAAAAAATGTGCAAAAACAGAAATAACTTTTCTTATTACAAAATCAATTCTTTTGTTATTTGTGAGATTGGGAGATTGCTTCATTGAAACCCCAGAATTTTCCTATGCTTTGTCAATAAAAAGTAAGAATACTACTAACAGATAGACATAATCTAGAGCATGTGTGAATGAGACTGAATAATTCCAGCTGACATGAAAAAATAGATTTATTTTAACCCTAATCCTAAATGACAGCTAAAAATTATATGACTATATTATCACCATAAACAAACTTTTAATATTTGTCAGAAAAGTAGTAAATGACAATTATTGGTTTTGGTTAGTCTTATATTTAAATACTTGTAAAGAATACTTGTTATCAGAATATTATTTTAAAAAAAAAAAAAAAACTCCCAGTTTAAAAAAAAAAGAATTTGTAATATTAAATTGTTCAAATTATTTTTTAAAAATAAAATATTTTTTATATATCACACATGTATGCTAAGCTTATGAATTTTATATAAGTTATTAATAAGATGTAAAAATAAAGAAATAATGATGATCAGGTAAACACAATTCATCATATAAATTGCCTAAGTGTCAAATATTTATCATTATTGATGTAATTATTTCCATTAGTCTCATTCAATCATAGTTAAACTTACATTTAATTATATTTTATGTAGATGAATTTATATATGTGAACAGTTGTTTGTTCAATGTTTAATAGTTTACATATGTTCACATTTATATGGGAGAATATATTTCTATTAGTTTAATGGATTAAAAATGGATCTCACAATGAATCATTCTTGTATAGAGTGTAGTTGTATTAAATTAGGTTTAGGACCAAACAGCCAATCCTTATAATTATTGTATTAAAGGTTTATTCAGCTAGGATTAGTATCAAAATACCATCCCTTTTTAATTACTATCATATAAGCAGTTATGTTTAATGTTAGGATCTAAACAAAAACTATTCTTTATGATTATTGTGATAAAGATAGCATTTATGTATATCCCATATAGATCATATGTATATATATATATATATATATCCCATATAGATCATATGTATATATATAAGCACTAGAAGACATGTGAGTAAAATATGTGTTTGTATTTATGGATTTATACATGTGTAGAATTAGATTTAAGTTTATTAAAGTCAGGGTTAAAGATAGAGTAAATATGTTGCATTGTCTGTGAATATATTAATAATATGATGTATAAAGATTAAAAGACTTTGTTAAAGAAATAAATTGCATATCAATTAATAATTATACTTTGTAAATAAATTACTGTTGCATGATTTGTTAATTTTATTAAAGAAAATAAACTTAACATCAACTATAAGTACCTTTGTAAATAAATTATTATTACAATATTTGTTACTTTGTTTATGAAAGATTCTGGTCTACTTTTATTCATCTGTAGCAACTTATGTTCTCTTCAATATAGCCCAGCATTATAAATGGGACTGTGTAATGGTTAAATTATTATATTGAATAAAATATTTTAAATATATATGTGTTAGTTTATTCTTCTGATGCTTAAAGCCAGATGGCGCCCATTTAAATTATGTAAACAAATAGAGAAAATGTAAATAAAAGAACTATGCTATGTCTGACCATTACACTATATTATAAAATGTACTAAATTTCCAAACTTTAATATTTTGCTTTTTAAGTGTGATGTCATGAAGTATTCTGGGATGGAAACTTGACTGCTGCCATATCATAAAATTTATTAAATCTATTACTTTAATGTTCCTTCATTTTTTATTTATTAGCACATACTTACAACAATTTTACTAAATTGTACTTTAATTATGAAGAAAATATTCTTTAATAAATTTTTTTTTGAGATTTGAGAATGTTATATTAAACAAGAAAAAAAAATCGCTGCCACCATAACAAAATTCATGAAATTTAATAAGTTTTTGAATGTCAATGATTTTATGTGTTTGTTTGTTTATTGTTTACTTACATTTCTTTAGATAGTGTGCTTTTGAAGTTATGTATATAGATATAGCATGTAAGTCATGGTTTATTATATATTTAATATTTACATATGTAACTCTGAGAAAATACTTAATTTAATATACATAAATCATTGCAGAAAAGGTTCCATTTCATGTAGTTCAAATTCTCACATATAGAATATTTTTGTTTGACTACTAACTCATAGTGGGTTGTCTTATGGCTCAAAATAACTCAGTCAGATTCTATTATTATTTTCTAGATCACCATAGTTCCAGTTTATTTTTTCAGTTTTAACTTATTGGGAGTTCAATTTTATCATAGCAAAAAAAAATTGGATTATTTCTCAGAGATATATGAATCTATATATATATATATTGAAAAACTAAATGTTGATATGAAAGAACTGTTTAAAATTTGTAAAAAAAAATATTAATTTATATTCATTAGTGTAATTTATACTTGTCTGAACTAGGTTTATATTTTATTCAAAAATTAATTTAAAAATTTGCAGATTTGCTATTTTTATTTTTTTTTGCTTGCAAACATTTATATAAAAGACTATGAATTTATTTCCATCCTATATTCTTTAAAAAAGTGCCTAATCTCCTTTATGTTTTTAATTCCTTATTTTTTTAAATTTATCATATAAATAATAATTTTTTTAAATTCCATATGATATTATGCTAGACAGCATTTGATTTACTTATGAGTTAAATTGCTTTTAATTTACTAATTAATTATCTTAATGATTTATCTATCTGAACATCCTACTTTTTTAAATAAATAGTTATAATGTAAGTGAATTAAAAATTGATCTACAACACCTTTGCACGTTAATATTTTTTGAAAATATTTAATTTATTTAGATTTGTATTTTTTTTTTCTACATCTAATTAAATCTGTAACCATTCCGAACAAAAGATAAATTCACTTTTGGCTTTAAATTCTTCAATTTTACAATTGTTTACATAGATTGAATAATCAATAATTGAAATTAATGGTTGGGTTTGGCAACAAAATCATAAGTTAGAATTTGTTAAATTCCATTTTTCTTTCTATAAGATTTATTTAAAAACTGACTATTTATTTGCCTTGTATTCTTTCCATACAATCTATAAATAAATCATTCTTTTTTTTTTTTATTGCATGTAGTAAACAAACAAAAAAAACTAATAATGATTTCGATTTTTATATTTAGTCTTTGCACTGATTTTGTATGTTTTTTTTTTAAATTCGTAATATTTCTGCAATTCAAAACCAGAATTTGTGATCCCAATATTATTATAAATTTACTCTGATTTAGTCAAGAAAGTGTTACCAAATAAACACTTAACTTGCTAAGAAATATAAATAAAAGTTATAATAAAGTCAAAAAACTACGGAGAGACTTTCTTTTCAAAATTTTTTATTGATATACAATATATAACTTCACAAATAAATATAAATATCCGACGTTTCGTCCATTTTTTTAAAATAATGATATGGACTTTATCAAGGTTCTATAAAACAGAGAAAAAATATATATACAATAAATAAGAAAACAAGACAATAAAATAAAATAAAATAAATAAAAATAAAATAATAATAATAACAAAATAAAATACCTATAAACCAAAAAATGTATATCACAACATTTCCTTATATAGTGAAAAATTTTTTATACCAAAAGGAAAAAATATCTATACAAAAACAGTCAATTTTTTTGCACAAATATATAAGCTATTTTAACATTTTATTTAAAACAGGACTCAAATGTTCTATATAAATACTCTCTTTGTTAAATCTTTCATAGTAATTACCAATACATTCCAAAGGTCGGATTTCATAGTCTTTATGTCCCGTTTCCAATTTATGACAAAAGATAGCAGATTTCTTATCAGTTATATGCTGATGTAGTCTGGTTTTTAATTTATTTTTGCTTGTTCCAATATAGAATACATTGTTTTTGCAGTTCAAACATTTAAATAAAAGTTAATCTTAAACGATAGGATTATGAAGGATTTATAGTAATATAAATAGTCATAAAAATTTTGTTTGTACTTTTATGATTATTAACTTTATCGCTAATGCTGCTATTATTATTTTAATTTTATTGCAAAATTATTGAGTTACATTTTTAAGCAAAACTTAATTTTATACTTATATTTACAGTAATAATATATCTTTATTTAAGCAAATATTTTCAAAAAAAAAGCTTGCACGGCTTTGTAAATGTTTATTTATATACTCCATTTGTTATATGCCTAAAAAAGTTTTCATATAAATGACATATTATCATCAACCATTATCAATCCACTGCAGGATGAAGATCTCTCCAAGTTCCATCCATCTTCTACGATCTTTAGCTTCTCTTCTCCACATCATCCCTGCACACTTTCTTATTTCAACCATCTATCTCGCGTGTGGTCTCTTTCTGGATCTTTTACAATCTCTTGGAATTCAGTTTAAGATTTCAATTGTTCATCTATTATCATCTCTTCTAGCCATATGTACAGCCCAACTCCACTTCAGTCTTTTAATTTTTTCAATGAGTTCAGTAACACCTGTTTGTTCTATTACCCATATACTGTATTGCATTTTCAATCTCTTCTTGTTACTCCCAACATGCATCTTTTCATATTTTGTTGTGTGGTCTGAAGTCTCTTTATTGCTCTTCTATTAAGTGTTCAAGTCTCAGACCCATAAATAAAAATTAGTAAAAGACAGTTATTAAAAACCTTCCTTTTCAAACACATAGGCTTGTTTCCTTTTAGTATCAAGTTATTTCTACCAAAAGCACTCCAAACAAGTTTAATTCTATGATTAATTTCATCCATTATGTTCCCATCTATATTAATAATCTGACCGAGTATTTTCAATTTGTAAATATTAAAGATAAATTTTAAAATTATATTCAATTTAACAAACCTTATTTTAACAATATTAAAACTTGTCTCTTTTCAGTAGTAGCTTTTTTCGTATCAGTTTTTAAGTTTTAGAAGAAACTTTATTCAAGGAAAAATATATTTACAGATATTTCAGTTTAAAAGAAAAAATAATACAAAACTAATCAAAAAATATTACAATAAATATTTTAATAGCATTCAGCTAATTATATTATTATTAAAAAGATTTATAATAAAATAAGAAATAGAAAAAAACATCTCACTAGAGGTTAGAGCACTGATGAATAAGTGAGCAAGTGGCTGCGAAAATGTTTTATGGGTGATGCTTTTATCTCGTTATTTTATAATTTTACATAAAACCACTCAAAATAAGTATCATTAATAATATTTATCAAATAATAAAAATAACTGATTAATAAATTTTGGGTAATGTTTGGTTATAATTGGAATGTCAATTTAGTTTTTAAATAATTATCACCTGAAGAAGAGAGGAGAATAATACACCTGGAAACATTGGGCAGATACTAACCTGAGTGCTATTACTAATAGTTGAATGTATTTGAACTATATTTCTAAAGACATTTAATACTCATGTTAGATGATGGAAATAGTTCAACATATAAATACAATTATCAGTTCTAATTTAAAATTGGTTTTTCAAGCAAATCTGGCTACAATGATGGATCCTCAGATAAAAAATAATACAATAACCTTCAGATAAGAGAATTAATTTTGAATAATCAACAAATAGTAAACAATAAAGAATGGTTTACTATAGAGTAAAATGTTGATTCATCAAATATTATATGCTGTTTCCAGTGCAAACAATGTATTTTCCTTTATATCTTATCATTAGTCTCTTTACTATACGATCTAGTCTTCATGAGCTTGCATTTCTATCAGTTAGCTCCCCATATCAATTAAGATTATGGAATCATATGTTTATGCAGATACATCTCAATATTTTAACTAAGTGCACATTAATTCTGATTCCCATACATTTTAATATCAATTAAAAAATATATTTATTTTAAAGTTGTTTCCTTTCACACATAAATGAGTAATAAAAAAAAAACCTTCCAAATCCGTATTTAAGCAAAAATGTTTCTTAATAATATTTTATTAAATAACTATGATTATGAAGTAACAAAACTGACAGCGCTTAGTCTGCAGAAATTATGATATTGAAAGCTTACAGAAATTATTATATAAAAAAGTTTCACCACAACACATCAGAATATTATTAATAACAATATAATGGAAAAGTAGATAAATTATTTAGAGATCGCAATAGTCATAATAGATAAATACAGTGTATGTGCACACATATGGAAATATGTTTCAATATGTGAAATGTTCATGAACTAGAATAAAAGTCCATTCAATGATTTTTTTTTTAAATATCACTCTAATAATCATTTGAAGTTTGAAATAGAATTATTAAAATATTAATTATTTTAAATATGATCAGTATTGTCTTGTATATAGATTTGATTCTTGCATTAATCTACATTGAAAGATAATTTTATGTTTGCGAACTTATTATATAAATACAATTATTTATATTCTTTGTTTATAGTTACTGTTTTTCAAAAGTCGATACAAAGAATGTCCATCTCTTTGAATTAGTATTACTTCAAGGAAGAGATATGTGGATAGACATATATGTACTTGGTTGATTAATTTTATTTTGTGTGTGTGACACCTGTTTATTTAAAGTTAAGTGAATTATATTTCTAAGGGTCACTGATATGATCCTTGATGAATGAATACATGTAGTATTTATTGATAGCAAACAAGATCATATAATTATACCGCTGTTGATCAGGAATAAATTTCCGACATTTTTGAGGACATCTGAATGTTGTAATTTATTTGACTATTTGTCTAACTATACAAACATCAATTAAAATATACTTTAGAAATAAAATTATTGAATAGGATTTTTTGCTAAAATTTAATTAGATAAGGCATTAATTATATATAAAGAGGAGTTCGATTTAAACTAAGAAATATAATTTAAAGGATATTAATACATGATTTGTAATTATTATGAATAGAGATTAATGTTTTGATCACTTTAATTATTAAATATTATGAAAAAAAATATTTTAAATCTTTAATTTAGAAATAAAATATACCCCTTGAACATTTTTGTATATTTATCAGATGGCATCCAGAATTATATTATGATTATGAACTCAAACGTAAAGCATAAAGTAAATATATCCTTTATTTAATATCATTATGCTTACTATACTTCATTAACATGGATAGTATTTTCAAAGCTTTTTTTATTGATTATTCAAAAGATTACATGATATTTTCTAGGTGTATATCCGAAGTATATAGGAATTACAAGTTATTTCTAATAACACATAGTTGTATATTCAATGGGTTTTTTTGCTGATATCATGACAAGCACTTTTGTTTTATAAGCATTATGGTATGCAAGATGCTTTTATGTACAATCATACCTTAAGAAAAGATATAAACTCATTTTCCAACAAAATTAAGCACCATTAGTGAAAGTGATAAAACGTCTATCCTTAATAATATATTTAAAACCACATACTCACTAATGAGGCAGAAGCTGAATCTCTAACATTATAAGTATCTCCAAAATGACAGAATTATTAACATGAATGTTAGTGAATTTAATGCATAGTTATATGTTGTTTCTTGACTATTACATATAAGCATATTGGAGTTTGAGCTTAGAAAAAAATAAATGTTCAGTCTCATTTAGAAGTTTCTCTGACTGCTATGGAAATAGAAGTGTTCTAAAAAAGATCATCTGAAAATGGCTTATCTAGGAGGTCATTAAAGTGATGAAGTGGTAAAGAGAGTAATGATGATAGTAATAAAGTAAATATGTTAAAGCTATTTTTTAAAATATAAGTACATGGGCTGTGCAAATTTGACTTAATTCAAATTCTTCAAAATGAGAACAATAGATGTCTATCAATATTTAAGAAGTGAATGAAGTTTAAAGACGATAGATTTTTTGGAAGGATGGGTCAATGAGATTGCATTGTGTTGGATATTTTGTTAAGTATAATTTAGTATCTTTTATGCTTGTAAATTCCTATCTTTGTTCTACTGAATTAAAACTTGGGTTGTACAATGATACATTTCCCATTGTATCAGTGCATATTCTTAAATGTTAGATGCAGAGAATTTAAAAATATAAAGCATTACTTGTTAAAATGTATTATTTTGTCAATAAGACTAAAAAAAATTTTCTTAGTGACTTTTTCTTTACAAATAGGCCAAAATTGGAAATAATATCAATACTATAAATTCAAATAATTTCTTGCTACTGAATTTTGCAAAACCCATTAATTGACTATCATAGACATTTTATTTAGGCAACAACAATTATAAAAAAATATGTGAATATATCCACATTTAAAAGAATAACATCTAGGACTATATTATAGATAATAGTCAAATTATAAAAAGTCATATTATATGAGAACTTTCAGATTTTTTAACAAATCACAGAATAGTAAACTCTAAAGTTACAAAGATAGTTACATTAAAGTATTAACATGTTCCAATTATATTGGCATGAAATTAAATTTTAACACATATTTTACACAATAAAATTGGTACTTTGCATCATAATTTTACTGAGATATAGAATTATTTGAAAAAGTTTGTTAAGGATACAAATGAATCTTTTCTTCTGTTCCATAAAAAAAATAATTGGACTGATTCTCTCATAATGATCCCATTGTTAGTGACCTGATTTTAAAAAAAAAATAACAACTTCTTACTGTAATAATAAAATAAATGTGAAACTTTGTAACCAATATAATTTAAAAATATGAAATTCAGTTATTAATAAAAAAGCTTAAACATAATCAATGAAGTAAAGCTGTGAAAAAGATACAAAGATTTAAATTAATTACAGTCAACTTTATTGATGCATCGAAATTATGGTCCTGGAAATTGTATCATATTTCTATAAATATAATAGTGATAGTCTCTTATATGATGACAGTGATATTTCAAATAGATGGAGTGTTTTGATCAGTTTTCAAATAATAATACAAGAACTGAGATAATGACTATTCTGTCTGGACAAATATATTCAACTTAGTAAAATTAAAACAGTTGTTTATAATTTTACAAATGTATGAAACAATTTTAAAATATAATGGTGATAAGTTAGTTAACATTGAATTTATTTTAAGAATGCATGGACTCATAAAGCTATGCCACCTGATTTTAAGTATACATCATAATATTTTTGAAAAGAATGATGATATACAATAATTCAGTAATTATCATGGGAGATCATTGCTATTTACTACAGCAAAGGTATTTTGGAAAATTTTATTAAATATCTTGCTTCCACTCAAAGATCAGAAATGTAATATAGCTTTAGAAAATTAGAAAACACAAATGTTTGAAAAGTAAAAAGTAATAGTTTATATATTGGTTTTATTGATATAATTAAGGCATTTGATACAATTAATTAAAGTCTTATGGTGTCACCAAATTTTGTTTATATATTTTCTACATGATTAAATGAAATGTTATCACTACAGATAAAAAATTCAAAGTTTTTGAAATGAAAAAAATATGTTAGAAAACGATAAGTATTCATTCAAACTTGGTTTTTTTAACTGTTTATCACTAAATTCATGAATGAAAAATAAAGATGTGATACAGGTTTAGTGCTATAATGGTGAGATCCTAATATCAGCAATACTGATTTTTTTTAAAACTATATGGATTTATAAAGTTATGCTGCCTGATTTTAAAAATGTTTTTATATAAATATTTAAAAAAAAACAAAGATGATAAACAATACTACTACCATAGAATCTAATTTTTATCAATTGAAACAACAGTATTCTGAAAGATTGTTACCAGAAATGCATTATGCTGTCAAAAATCTAAAAGCATTGTAGACAAGGTTGTTTTTATGGCAAATGTAAAAAAAATATTGAGGAAAATGGAATAATGTATATATTGCATTTACTCCATTAATCGAATTGATCTAGGACATTATTTGAAATTGTTGCATGCCATCCAAAATGTATTTACGTTATACAGCTTCCACATGATAAATGATAAAAAAAATGTTATCACTACAGGTGGAAAATCTAAGGCATTTGAAATGAAACATTTTGGACAATAGTCTGTGCTATTATTTATATCCAGGTTTATTAATCAGGAATCAAATGTAATTGAGGTTCTAATGGTATAATTTTTAATTGTATAATAATGATTTTACAATCTTTGACAATTCAAAAACAATTTATAGAATTGCTTTGTAATTAATGCTCAAAAAAGTCAAGTCTTTCACAAACTAGTGACAGATTAAAAGACTTCAGCATTTTTATCTTGGTTGATTATTAGCTTGAGATTAGAGGTTAATTTAAATATTTCTATAGCTTCCTAAATAGAAATGTGGAGTTTGAAATGTAGCCCACAATCTAATATGCTTTTATAACAAGCTAAAGAAATATTTTATCACAATGACAAGACAACTACAATTAAATTAATTGCTTATAAAGATATTATTATGTTGTCTACTTTGTAGTGTGATAGTGAAACTTGAACTTGTCATTTTAATATAAAGACAGTAATGACAAGCTCATAAAACCATTCAATATATTTTACAGCTTGCCAACTGAGACACTATGGTTCACTATAGTAAAGTCACAATTTTATTGGAATGGACAAGCAAAACAAACTGAATCAATATTTTTTTAAATGTTTTATTACTAACTTGAATTTGGTTTTCAGAGGCAAAGCATGCTTCATTAAGTCATAAAGTTTATTTTAAAAATACACTAACAAATGTAATATTGATTACCTTCATTGGAAAGGAATTACTGAGGACAAATTAAAATGAAGACTTACAATTAGACAAGTTGTTGAAATGCTTCAGAAAAAAAAAAAGCCTCTTTAACATTCATAGAAATGCAATGAAAAGTCAGTTTTTAACAAACACATTAATTGAAAAGTGATGAAAGTTTGACAGTTCTCCATCCTTGTTTTAATTTCTAGTTAAAATAACTAAAAATACATTTACTGAATAATATTGCATTTTACCCAGTTGGGCTAACGTGGCTAATTATACGAAAATAATCCTAAATCTGTTGAAATAATTTTCATGTTTATTTTGCCTGGATTCAAACCCAAATCGTAGGCATAAAAGATTGTGTTATTAACTTTAAAATTTTTACACTATACTAGATATACAGTTTTCATTTAAGTTTTATGGTTCACATGATTGATGAAAAATAACAAAGTAAAACTCTTTTATCATGAGGGCAAGCATAGTTTTCATGTAATAATAGCTGAACTGCATTGTGGTATTGATGTTGTAGATGCGGTATTTCTTTATATATTTTCTCCAGTTAGCGGTGTATATTGGATATTTTCTATGAATTATTAATTAATATAAATTTCGACCTTGTTTGTGTTTGTTAAAATATACGTTACCTTTATATATCTATTGCAAGCTAGAAAGGAGTGGAACGGTCTATTTTTAGTCATTGATAAGCAATTATAAACAAATGGCTTAATATTTGAAGTGGATTGTGATAATCGATATTGTTTATGGCTATTAGATTTTTTTATATTTGTTCTAGTTAGCAGAATGCAATAATATTTACGTATATGTTTATGTGTGAGCGTATATACGAAATAAAAAAGTTTGTTAAAAGCTTTCACTTTAAATTTTAATTAAAAATATTTTAAAATATGTGCTTTCTATGATGCATTTTATTTTATAAAGGATCCAGATTTTTGCTTTATCTTGATTGATCAAAGTTATTTTGCTGTAAAAAAAACTCTGTTTGTATATCAATATCCGAAATCTAATAACTTTCTTTATATATTATATTTACTTTCGGAAGACTTTTATTGTAGTCATTTATTATATTTTAACTCTTTGCCTTTTATTAAAACATGTCTAAAAATTTCTACAAAACAAAAGACATTACTTACAAGATGATAAAAATAAAGTTGTATAAGTTAAATATATATAAGAGACAAAAATTTATTTAGCACTTGAGAACTACAGTCCAAGCCATATCATTAATTGGCGATTTCCTGATAATATTTAGATACCTTCTGAATATACCTTCCATTCCTCTTATTCCTTATACTCTAAACATAATCCAAATGTCTAGCTGATCCACCATACAACTATGCAAATCATCTATATGACAGCTGTCTATAGGTCATAAATTACAATCATTCTTCACAGGTAACTCCTCACTCAGCATCTCAATTAATCTGCCAGAAATGCAACTAAGCCATCGATTGAACAATGACATCGCAAATATTCTACCTAGAATGCAATTGGGCTTGATCAGTCTTCTTATAAAGATAATTAGTCTGAAAATGAAAACAATCTTCCAAAAATGCTCTCTCTCTCTTTGTGAAAACTCACATAATATATGCTACTCTTAATAAAATATTTACCTGCTAGAGTCCTTGGATGTGGTGATTTAACATTATTTACAATAAGCTTATGTCTATAATAAAAACCTACATCTGAAACTCATTCTTGCATCTTTTATCAGTTGGAACTACATGTTTTCCCATCTGCAGAAGAGGCCTTCATTTAATATATCCATATTTTTTTGTAACTTATATTAGAACCAAAATGTATACATGACTCTTGTTAATCAACAATACTTACTCAACACAATATTCCCTCCACACTAACACTATGTTTGTTTTATTTCCATACATCAAGTGATCTTTATTTCATAGATCATGCCTCTGAGCATGCTGATCTATTAGAATAATATAATATCAAATCTTTTGGAATATTCATTTACAAATTTAAAGAAAATAGCTTATTCTTCTAGACATCTATAGACAATCTTGTCAGTCACTAAGAATCTAAGCAGTTTTCTAAATTTTTATGTTCCTGAGTCATAGTTAATCTACTACACAGTAAAATTCCAACCAAAACATTTTTAATAACAAATTCAAGCTAAATCAACCCCATATGTGCCTTGTGCAATAGTTAACTGGAAAAAATGCTAAATAGTTTTCATACCTGCCATATGTCATTCCTATACTTCTTTGAGTTTTTAAGTGCGCAATTAATATTAAGAAATTTCTTTAGAAATGTATAAAATAGCTCCATTCCCATAATGCATCCATGATTGTTCACACTGAGAAGCATGCAGCTTACACCTTGCTCTATTATATTTAACACTACAAAGTACAATATACTAAAAAATAGCAAAGAATATTTCAACTTAGTCATGTTTTTACCTTCTCATATTTTTACCCTGGAATAATATGATCAAAACTTGGTGGTCTTTGTTTTTGTTTTGTTTTTTTCAGTTTTACACCCCATATGTTGGATTTTACTAGTAATCTTCAACAAAAGCATTCATTCTGAAATAATTATAGAATAGTTTTAAAAATGCCTATATAAACTACTGTCTGTATAGTCTAAATTTTTTTTTTTACATATGTTAAATATTTTTAAATAATATTTTATCAGTTAAAAAGAAATTTAAAAAAAAAAAATGTCAGCTTTTCTATATCTTGTAATGTCTGTAATATTTTTAAATGAAATGTATTAATGTGTGGCAGAATTCTCTTGCCATATGCATATACCACCATAATTTATTTTAGTAATAAATGTGTATCAATGAAATACTAAATATTGTACTGGTCAAAATAGTATGCTCACTTAACAAAATTCAAATCCTAAGCAAAAGTATCTCGAATCCGATCATGCTCGAGATACACAGGTCTGGAGCAATCCTGAATTCTAACCTATTTGCCTATTCTTTGAATCTCTGACCCAATGAACAACAATTCTGATGACACAGTAAAATTATTTTAAATCTGTGCCCAGAAGCAAAGTGGTTGAGCATAAGATCAGATTGATGATGATGATCGAGGTCGGAGTAGCCCAGGAATTACATTTATTATAGTTATTTATTCACTAATGCTAAGCTATTAGCTAAAGAAAATAGTTCTAAATATTAACTAGAAAATAATAATTCAAAAACGACAAACCAGGATTTACATGAAATAGATATATTTAATAAATATTAAACAAATGTATATATATATATATATATATTACAAAAGATTAAGGAAACGTGTGTATATTTTACCAACTAGTTTCATGCTTGGGACAATATTGTTTATTTACAAGACTTGGGAATTTGTTGTATAAAATCCCCTCTATCACTCATTTAATAAATATAATTTTACAGATACAATTTTATAGTGTTTTATAACTTGTGCGGAGTTGATAAGCTAATTCAAGAAAACTTTTGCTACGGAACGTTGTGGACACCGAAAATAAATATAAAAGATCGTGACAGTTTTAACAGTAAATGATTTATTTGATAACGGGCAAAATATATGATTTCAATCATGTATTTCTTAGGAGAACCATTATTTATACTTTTATTCGCATTGTTTGGCAAAGACGTCTTTTAGAAATAAGAAACAAACAATGCACTTTATTTACGAGAGTAAGTTATGCAATCATTAATGTAAATTAGATTTACATCTATGGGAATCGATAACGGTTTTTAAAAAAAAGCAGCTTAACTCAATGAACTAAATGTATTTTTATGAAATGAATCATTATCTTTAACACATCATTGCGACTTACTAAAGTTAGGCGGAACGGTGATCAAATTAAAGAGCAGAGTAATGGTACTAGCATACAATTAAAGAAATCTCGCTTTCATAGCGATTGTGGATATTTTATCATTTTAAAAGAATATTTGAAATGAACTTAAATTGGATATGTCCGCACATTCTGGCGGAGCGATATCAAAGGAGAGGCTGAGTTTGAGAGCTCAGATCTGGATATGCTGTCATTCGCAGCACATAAACCTCATAAACTTTACGTTCCACAGGAAGTATTGTCCCTGATTACGAATGATTTTGAAAAGTAGGACGGGAGCTTCAGGCTCGTCCCTAATGACAAAACAATCGAGAAATGGAAAAGATAAAATATCAGAATAAAGAAAAGGTATGCCAGCAACGTTTATATAATTTTATATTATTACTTAAAGTTTGGAAAGGGTCTAACCTCTTGCGCAATAATCTGTTTTCAATTCTGAGTCATTTAACAAATCATAATGAATAATAACTTTTATTTATATTATTAAGCTAATAAAATTTATATTTAAATTCGATTCCCATATACGTATTAATTAAAGAATTAGCCCTCCGGGCGATGGTAAGAAAAGGTAGAATTTTATATTAGGTGTCGCAATCTTTTATAAAGGCAACTAAACAACAAAATAAAATAAGCATCCACAATAAAATACTTTTAGGTATACAACCAACCTAGTGAACGATTTCTATTTTAAATAAACAAATGAATATAATTTTACTAATGAATTTAATTAAAGTCGCGTGAGATTGATTGATACCGACATATTAGAGAAAATAATATATATATATTAAACAAAATAAGTTGTATACATTTAATTGAGCCGCATAAAGTTATATAAACATAAATTAAGCATGAAAGCAAACGTATATTTAGAATTACATAAGTATTAATAAAGGATTATAGAGAGAGAGTTTACGAGCAAAACTAGCAAAACATCATAAATGGATCTATGAATTAATTTAGCTACAAATTATAAATCACCCATGAATGTTCGTATTAAGGCAGCTCTAAATTACATGATTTTACCTAAGATATCAGCATAGCGGCAGGCAGGCAGGTTGGCAATTCTACGTCATCTCATATGGCCAGTCAGATGGAATTTTACGGCTGGTAGACAGTCCTCCGAGAGGAAAAAGAAAGGTGGATGGCTCCACTACTCATGCTCCATTGCACTAAACTTCTCTTGACTTCTTAAATGATGGTCTGGCAACACTTTTTGAATCAGGAACGTAAAAGTAACCAACTGATCAAGCGAAAGTAACTAACTGATTTATCAAGTAACTAACTTATCAAGTGAAAATCACCGACTGACTTTAAAAGGTCTTATGGGCTCTTTTTATACACTATCTCTATAATCCCCTTACAAAGAACATTTAATTAACAACATGTTTTTATACAGATAAGGCTCGAAATACCATTTTTAGCTATTTTAAATCATTCGACAACAACTGATAAATGATTTGTTTTCGATCTTAATTGCGATTGACAATTTTTAATTAAAGGCAACAAGCTGAATTTAAACAAAGATTATTTTAGCATTTCGAGCCTCCCCCATTCTTCTTTGTTGTCACATTAAATACACACAGATATAAAAATAATTACAAATATATAAGCAAATGTATTTTCCAGCAATAAAATTATTGCTTTAGTCATAATATATATATCTACGCATCACTCAAACTACTGTTTTATTTTACTAAATAAAAATTAATTTTACTAATTTTTCTAATGATTCAGCATACAGTGTGTGAGTGAATAGCATATATTTATAGCAAGGTCTGAATTGCGGACCCCTAGGAGGTTAGTATAGATGGTGAAACATGAAGCATCGATGATGATTAGACATGGATTGCTTCAATATATATATATATATATTAGTTTTAGGTCACTGAAAATTATAAAATATTTATTTTAAACACAATGAAACCATAATGAATTCCATTCAGATCACATTTATAATAATAAATCAATAAATCTTATTAAAATTGCAAATTTGATGTGGATATAAATATCGTATTGGTATAAAATTGGGGAAATAGGTACTATATGGTTATTAAAACATTTACCTCTTCATAAATGAGAAATTGATTTGACAAACCAATAGCCCATATGGCACAACAGTTAGAGACTACTAATTTAATGAAATCTGGAATTTAAGAAACACAATAGTATGTATGCTAATAATGGGACTATACATGTGTATTCTGGAACTTAAGTACCTTATTCACACAATCATAATCTAAATCTAATTGGTTAATAAACACTGCTAACTATTATGAATGTGTCTAATGTTGATAGTGAATTCTAGTAATATTACTATAGGCAAAATTGCATATCAATGATATTGAATCATTTATGAATTAATATATATATATATATATATATATATATATATATATATATATATTCAATATCATATATATATATATATATATATATATATATATATCCATTGGACTCATGTAAAAAAAATAAAGTAAATAAACCTAGAATTTCTACTTTAATGAATGATAATGGTTTATTTACATTTGTAGATATGATCTATGTTACTTAAAATAGATGTCATAAATAACATTTAAATTATAATAACTAAGCATGTATTTACACTATGGATGGTGTAAAAAATACTATTTCAAATCAAAGGAAGACACACATTTAGCTAAATTATGTGAACAATAATTTAATAAAAAAAATTGCTAACTTTTTACTGTATATGCTAGGATAGCAGACCTAAATAAGTTAGCTTGGTAAACTTCACTCAATGGTTGTTTACACTTTTAGCCACTTAAGATAACTTCCCTTAATTGAATGTATATGTAATTGTTTGCTTTATATAAACACATATACATGAATTGAATCTTCACTACATGCATAATAAAATTTAAATAAAATTGAAAACTCTGTAATGTTATTGAAATATTCAATTGTCAAGTATTTGCCATATTTGGTTGGATGTAAGTTCTTGTAAGTATTCTATTAAAATGAAATAATAATAATAATACAAAATATTTGAGTGGGGTTATTGGAATAATCCAGTATAATTTTCCTAACAATAGTTATGCACTTTGAGTAATCCACTTCCTTTTTAAATATATATCCAAATGCAAGTTTCAACAAATAATAATTCCTGTGTCATTTACCAAATAATAGTATCATAATCCCTTTTAATATCAGCTATAAATTTATTCATTTATTTATTGCATTGTCCACAAAGATTAACTTATATATTTATAATCCCCACTATATGTATAATACATGTATTACCAATAGGATGTGAGAAACAGGCTATATCCGATAGATGACATCATGGTCTCATGATTTAAACTTGATATATTATCATTCACTATTTTCTTCTCTCTTTTTTTTTAATGTTGAAATATAATTTAGTTTCTTGGAGACGATATTTTATTTCATTTATAATAGTTAACATTTTATTTCTGGTATGCATGCCTTTATAGGTTTATATTTGTTTTATATATGTATGATTTAAATTCGAATGGTAAGTTTTCTGAAAGAAAGAACAAGTTTTGCAATTTGATAGAAGTCATGTTTCTGTTGCTATATGACCTTAATCTACATCCTGGTCCATATAGAATAGATGTCAATATCATTTGTCCTTAGCACTTCATATTATACTGTTCTTTTATAAACGATTTTATTAATATGTATATTGCTTCTAAATAAAATATATTGAATTAAATGTAGTTTTGTCAAGATAGTAAGAGAAGCCATAAACATATACAATCCAGTCAAGCGTTAGTAGTTGAGAGGTCAGCACAGCTGCCTTACAAGCAGTTGTCCCAGATTAGCAGGTTCGCTTCCTGGCCGATGCTATGACACGTGGAAACAAAAACATATGCAATCCAAAAAATAATAAAGTAGAATTTTATCTCTGTTGTGTTTAAAAAAAATAACATCTCTTTTTCTTATTGCTATCCAATTTACCTCAAGGATTTCGTTAAGTTATTGCTTCAAACAATTGTTGTTATAGTAGATCTCTCTCTCTCTCTCTCTCTCTCTCTCTATATATATATATATATATATATATAGATATATATATATATATATATATATATATATATATATATATATTATTGTATGCAACATATAACATATATCACTCATTTATTAATGTACAAATAAATAGTGTTATTTTAATAAAAATATTCCTAAAATTAAAGTGTTTCATTTTTCTTTTATATTAGCAATCTAAAATGCAGTGCAACCAAATAAATAATTTCAAAATAAGGTTTCATTATTTATTTATCAAAGATTAGCATCCATAAGAAATATATATTGCTATCGTTTCCATATTAAGCAAAATATATTTTCTCCTTTTAAAATATAATTAATTTTAATTTTCCTCAAAGAATTCAATGTTGAACTACTTTCTAAATCTAATAAAAAAATTAAGGGCAAAATATTATCTTGAATTTCATGAAAGATGATGTATTTTTCAAATGATGCAAGCTGATTGGCAGTTTTAATGATTAATAATCCAAAATAAAATACTAGACTAATATTTAAAAAAACAAAACAATTAAGGCTATATGTATATAATTATGTGTGTCAGGAACATCCCAGATGCCACAATATATATATATAATCAAAATAAATTTTAGCCTATTTTAGTTTGTTTTAATTTTTTTTAGTAATGTGCAAAATGTATACATGTAACATCTGTGTTTTGAATTATTGCAATAAATATTAATGCATAAAAAGTTGTGCACATGTATACATTGTACAATTTTTAATACGTAAAACTCGGCCTACTGCTTTCAATTTTACTTTAAAATATTTGTAATTATAATAATAAGAACACTAAAATGTAAAAAGCCATAAAAAATATTTTAATTACAACTAAATATTAACATCCAGTATACACAAAATTTTACTAGTCACTACAAATTATTTTTTATGCAAACATATGTATAAAAACAAAATAGGCTAATCATTTATTAACAAATACAATTAATTCTGGAACTATAAAAATATTATTATATTAAAAAATATACAAGTCTAAATTTTAGCAAAAAATATTATACAGTACTTAATGATTAAATTGTTATTTTTTAAGTATCTTGTAGTATAGTGACTAACTTTATCTCAGTTATACTCATAATGAAGAATTTGAATTCTGGCAGTTGAACCTTGAAATTTTATTGGACTAAGAATTGGCTTATTGTTTTTTTTATCAAATAGATGATATATGAGTATATAATACAAGGACTGCAAAAATTCTTGTAATATTAATGCTGATGGAGATGCTTTTCCAATGGTTACTAAATATTTGATTTTTCTTTAACATTTTTAATCAATATTATAATAAGTTAACTTTTGAGTGAATAAAAATATTATTTGGTTATGATTGCTGAAAAAGCTCTGATTTTTAAAAATCTATGTACAATGATATATTTTTAAAATTTGTTATTTTTTATCATCATTATCATCCTAATCATTAAGTACCAAAAGGTATCAACTTTGAATCAATTTCTAAAAAATTAATATAAAGAAATGGTTGCAATATCTTTCTTCCATCTACTTTGAAATGAAATTTATTTTTATAATTAACAAAATCATCATTTTTGATGTTACTTTTCACAAGTTAGTAATAAATTATTCAGAAAAAATAAAACAAACAGAAAAATGACAAAAGTTAAAAACAATGTTAAGGACTGTTATTATTAATAATATATATAAAATAATTTATAATAAACATGTTTTCTTGCTGTGAATTAAAAAGCCCCAAAAATTTTTTTTTCAACCACAATTGAGTTTTTTTATATTTAACATGAAATGAAGGGGCAGGGTCTCCAGAAATGAATTAATTTAGTTACTTATTATAAAAACTACTGATTAAAAATTAATTAATTTCTGAACACCTCAATCTTTTATCTTAAATTAAATATAAAAAAATCCCAATTGTGGTTGAAGAAAATGATTATTTTTTGACTTTTTAGTGCATAATAAATAAAAGCACTTATTATAAAATATTATTTTTAATTGTTTAGTATTAGAATATTTTTTGTAATTATTCTTATTTAAAACAGAGGATAAAAATAATGATACAATCTGTGTAACTTTTTAAAGAAATTTGCTGCACATTAAAAATTGATTTCAATATTATTTTATTTATAAAAGTTTTTTTTAAAAAATAAACTTTTAAAATCAAAAGAAAATAAAATTTCTTTTATTTTAAAAGATGCAAATTTTATATTCAATTAAAATTAATATTTGTTTTTGTTTTTATTTAAAATGATTATTAATATGTTTTAATGTAATATTTTTTTCTAATAAAAGCATTTAGAAAAGTATCACCCTCTCATTCACATCATCAAAACTTATTAAACCAATATCAGGGTGTTTAAAAATTGGTTGGTCAACACTTTTACATTATATAAGCCACTTGATAACCTTGAAATATTTTATTATAATACTGCATTGTCATCAATTTCTGACACTTGTACAAAATAAGAAAATCCATTTGATAAAAATATGTTAAAAATCAATTATAAAATTTAATCTAAACAAACAAATAGAATTTCTCAATTAAATAAAAGCATTTAAAAAATAAAAAAGAAGTAATGTAAAATTGTTTTTAAATTTTTTAACACAAAATGAAGCTATTAATAAAAAAAAATGTTATAAATATCAATAACATCTGAGATTTGGCAAATTCATATTCAATACCTTTTGGAGTTTTTTTTTTTTGTATTAATTTTCTTTCTCAAGACATAATCGTGTAACTAATGCTTTTAGATAATCTTTACGTGCTGCTAATCATTTTTTAAAAACAATTTTTTCTGCTTGTGTAAATAAATCTTATTTTCATACTAATTTTGTATTAAATAATAAATATGGGCTTTTTATTAGTTCTAAATAAAACTATATTTGTTAACACTTCCAAATAGATTCTTATTATTAGAGTACTTTTATAATACATACAAAATATGGAGTTTTAATGATAACTAAATAAAACTGTATTTGTTAACTGTCTTCTATTTTATTTTATATATAGATATTACAAATTAACTTACTCTAGTCAAAATATTGATTGGTCTTCTCTCAGTAACTATTAACATTAAAGTTTCTTTTAAACTATCAATTATTTTACTAATATAATTTTAAAATCTAAGAATATATATGCTTAACATTTACTTCAATATTGTTGCAAAATAGTTTAATTCTACACACAATATTTTAATAATAATCATGAATACCTTAAGAAGCATAATTCTTCTTAAAAGCCAATTATGATAAATTCAAATTTTGTTTATTTCATTATAAAATAAATATAAACATTTCACTTAACAAAACTGTATAATTTACAGTTGTTAAAAATTATTAAATATATTAATTATTTATATTTATAGAAATAAAATTTTTTACTGTCTTTTATATTTAAAAAAAGCTATTAAATACCATATCGACTATAATTCTTTTAACCAAAGGGCATGCCTCCTTCTAGTATATATTTTTTAAAATGTAACAAAATTATTTGCTAGAAATTTATAAATAAAAGTATATTTACATAAATTTTGTTTATATATTAAATGTAAAATAAAATAGCATGCTCTTTTGTAATCTTGAAGTTCTTAGCATAACTCTTTATTTTTTTTAAATATATAAAATAACATTAATAAGATTTTTTGGCTTTTTATGATCTGTCTCTAATAAAATAAAATTATATAACTATTATCAAATGTAGTTTTTTTTTTCTTTTTGTGAAAATTTTCAATATGTATTCATAAAGAATATTTTAACTGAAAATTTACTATCTCTTCTGGTATAGATTTAATTAAATAATACTAGTTACATTATTTTCTTATTTTAACTTCATACACTTATGTACATTATATATATATATATATATATATATATATATATATATTGTAAATATCAATAGGTCGATATTTATATTTTAAAAATTTGTTATTTGTTATTAAAAAAAAAAAATCTCTTTAAGTTGAAGTTTATATATGAAATATTTAAATTTTTCTTTTATGTTTATTAAATATAGTTATTATTTGAAGTTATTATTTTATTTATATATATCGATAGTACATCATTATAAATATTTAATTATTGAAATAAATAAGGACATATAAATTGTTGATTAAAAAAAAAAGTATTTTATTTGCAATGATTACTAAATGTAATAAATAATTATTTATGTATATTTTAAAAGATGTTAAATTTTCGATTTGATACTTTTTATATGTATACTTAATATTTTATTTTTATTTTGATGTTAATTGTTGTAAAAGAGAACATACATATAACATGAGTTTTAAAATAGCATCTGCTGGCATAAAACCACGCGACAATAATAAGGAAGCCATTATTAGGATTATTGCTTATTAAAAAATGGGATATAGAACAAACAACTGAAGGATAGAATTTTATTACATTTTATTTCTTTAAAGTTTACCATTTTTAAAATACTGAAGTAACGTATATATTTTGTAATAAACATATAAATTATGACGGGGTAATAAGGATATATCGCAGCTAGGGCTGCATCATCATCATCGCTTTCATATATTCTAAAGCAATTTTTCAATGGAACAACTAAAATTTTCAACGTATAAATTTCATCGCGTCTGGAATTAAAAGCTGGCATAGCTATCTTAAATGTATTATCGTCAATTTAATTCTAATCTGGAAATAATTGTAATTGATGTACTGGATTTAACATTTTAATAAAATATGCATATATTCAAGAATTAATAATCTTCTTTAATGAAATCGTTTCGTCGTTCTTTTAATAGAATGCATTCTAAAAATAATAAAATATACAGATGAAAAAACTCATGGACTAAATTAATTCTTAAAAAGGACAATCAACTAAGTGAACTTTTAAAAAAAGGTATTTAATAATTATATATTTATATGAATGATGTGTGGATATATATATTTTTGAGATTGATATATATTTTTTTTTGTTTATTTTATTTTTCATTGTAAAATGTAACGTTTGTGAATGATCAATTTAAGCGTCTTGTTCTATTATAACATTAAACGTATAACAGATGATGTTTAAGATAAATATTTAAATAATTTTAAAATCTGAAAATATAATTTATAAGTTGAGGTACTAAATATTAATTATTATCTTTACATTACAACTATTAGGCAGAAATATGTCTTTATATATTTATTGTTTATATTTATATTGGAAATATTAATATTATTTAAAGTCAAATGATAACATAAATAAAAGATGTGCTATTTATTTTATAAATAATGCCTTTGTAATTATTTAAAGATCGATACTATATTATTCTTATTTTCTTAATGCCAAAGTTATTAGTGAATTAATTGAATTTACGACTTAATAAAAGATAATTTCTTATTTCATTTATTACTTGGTTTGTAGGTCACTTACATATATTATTTTTCATACACATATTTAGAGGTACATAAATTTATATAGTAGATGTGTATATTTGAATTTAATAAAAGTTCCTTTATTTTTGATATATATATTTGATTAGTTAGTCATATCAACCTAAAAGATAAATTATAATGAAAGATCTCATTGATTAGTATGATTTTAGATTTGTTTTATATAAAGCTAGCTGGGAGGGCAATTTAAACAATTTATTAAAATATAATTGGAACAAGTTTGTTTTTCTTCATTCTTTAATATAAATGGAATAACTCATATACGTTCCATTATATTTAACTTGCTTAATTATGAGCTACCATATAGTTTCCATTACATTTTTTATATAACCGGGATAATTTTGTCTTTCTTCAATTTAAATGGAATGTAGCAAGTACGATCCATTATATTTAACTTGCCCAAACATGGGCTACCTTAAGTTCCATTACATTTGGAGCATCCAAGTGAGGCTATGAATTATAGGTTCCATTACATTTGGCTAGTCCAATCATGGGGCTGCTACATATACGTATATATATATATAATATTGTTTTAATATTTTATGAAACTCTTGGTTTATGATGAGTTATATAATTTAGCATTTATTAATTGGTCTTTTTTAGATTTTTTTTTTAATTTCTAAAATATTTTTTATAAAACTACTCTGGAATCATCTCATCATAATCCTTATCACTGTTAATCTTATATCACAATGTAATCTAATAATTGCTGTTGCACTTTGGTAAAGAATTTTTAAAGTTTGATGATATATGTTTGACAGCTTTAATCTGCTGTAGATATACTTATTGAATCAAATGAGTTTTTTTATTCTACAAAGCATAATGGCTTCTTATCCTAACTGCCTTAATATTTGAATGAGTTGTATTTTTTATATCCATTTTAAATTCCAGATTATTTATTTGATTGGTTGAATCTAAAGTGTTAACAGACAAGTTGTAATAATTTTAGTAAACATCTTGTACAAACTGATAAAAATCTATAATTTTTAAATTTTATTCTTCTATTTGTATGGTACAACTTTATCACATTGTCATTTTATATACAGATTTTGTTGCTTTTTAAAAGATATTAATGATAATTTCATTTTATAGTGTTTTTGCACTCTTCATAGATTTAATTACATTTCTCAACTCATCATTTAAAATATTTTCCTATTTCAAAATATGTTGTAATTGTAAGAGTTATTTTATTTTTTGGCAATTTATTATTACATAATTCTTTGAAAAATTATTTCAAATACTTTATTATGCAATCCCTCATTTTAATAATAATATTTATTTTTGTTATTGTGGAAACAATGTTGCATCCAATATCAAAATATTGAGTCATATTTTTTAGATTCCTTGTCAATTCACAGATTATATATAAATGTGTGCACATAAATTATTATTTATGTAGTATAATGAAGTGGTCTCTAAAGTAGGGTACACACATGTCAGGGATGCATGAAAAGATTTCTGGGGTGTGTGAGATAATTTGTAATAATAATTTATTTTACTAATAATTTATATGACCAAATCATCATTCAGATTTAAAAGTAGGATTCGATTTAGAGCAAATTATTCTTTACAAATTTTGCTAACATTTTCATTCTTTACTTCAACTGTACAATACTTTGCTGTGGTAAAATTAATTCAATAAAATGTATCATAAATAAGCTTATAGTTGATTCACACAGCAGTAGTGTCTCCTATTTTGAAATTTCTTACTTCATATCTATTGAACAATGTACTTAATGTCAATCAGCATAAGAATTTAGAGAAAAATATTTTGTGATTTAATATGAATTTTGTGTTTTAAATGTTGTGGCTTTTAAATATTGTCTTTATTATTTTAAGTAATAGTAATATAATAACTGATATATTAGCATTAACATATTTATCATATTAAGATTTGTATTTTGATGTTAAGAATATTATTCCACCTACTTTGTAAATAAGGAGAGTCGTAGGATTATAATTATTAAATTACTCTTGTTAAAAGTTATTATTAGAGATTTTTCAATCAAAATATTAAAATTTAAATGCAAAAAATTTTAAAATAAAAAACAAAAGTTAATAAAAAGATTAAAAAATTAAAGAAAAAAGAAAGAAATATATTTTTTTTAATTTGAACTTTGTTTTGGCTTGTTCTCAAACATTTGTTTTATAGTTTTTTGTTTTTAAAATTTTGACACATTCAAAATTTTTATTTAGAATAACTTTGTTTTAATTAAGACTTTTTAAATTTTATTATAAGATATTTAATTCAGGCGATTTTTTAATTAATTTCATTTAATAATTAGATTAGTTTATTCTTTGTGTTAAAAATTTATTTTTTGTAAATTTAAAAATTGTAAATTAATTTTAAAACTAACATTAAATTACTAATTATTCAATTAGATTTTTAGATATCCCTACAAAATGGACAAGTGGCTAAATAAAATAAGTCTACAAAACCTTTGAATTGGTACTTCTACAGAAAAAAAAAACATATCAAAGCTGATACAGATGTTGCTATTAGTCTAAGCATATCTGGAAATAAAGATGATGTAAAATTAATTTCAAACAAAAATATTCCCATTAACATTTAAAGATCTCATCAAGAATTTTTAAAATATGAATTAACACATATTGTTATCAATGAGGAACCAATCCCAAAATGTGTGTTTTGTTTTGAAATTTAAACAAATAATAAGAAACCCATTCAATTAACTTGACATTTGAAAGGCAAACACCAACAGTATCAAAATAAACCAAATGGTTTTACTTTCCATTCTTCAATCACATTGTGACAACTTTTATAAATTTTACAAAACAAAATGACAAATGTTTGCAGGCATCTTTTGAAATTTCATATCTTATTGCTAAGAATAAGAAGTGTACACAGTTGGTAAAATTTTGATTTTACCTGCTGTAATAAAAATAACAGAAATCATAAATGATAAAGAATTAGCTATAAACCCTAAGACAATTCCCTTATCTGTAAATATTATTGGGAAGTGAGTAGAAATAATTGCTGATGTTATAAAGAAACAATAGAAACATTAATGTCATGCCTAAAATTTACTTTGCAATTGGATAAAAATATTGACATAGCTCACATGCCCTAGCTCTTAATTTTTGTAAGATACCTTTTTAATAATGAAGATTAAAAATAACTCTTATTTTGTGAGCCCCTTAAAGAAAAATGTAATGGGGAAGAAATATTTTTATTAATTATATAATTTCTTAAGAAAATAAATGTGGGAAAATTGTTTAAGCAATACTAGTGATGGAATAGCTATTCTAACTAAAAAAAAGTAGAAGAATTAATGGTAAAGTTTTTGAAGTAACACCACATATAAAATTCATATATTGCATTATTCATATACAAGTTATGGCAGTGGAAAAATGAATTCATAAAGTATTGCAAGAAGTAATTAACATAGTTAATTTGATCAAAAAAGGTTCACTCAGTAACAGATTTTTAAAAATATTCTATGATAAAATGGAAAGCAATCATGAAAATTTGTTATATGACATAGAATCATGGCAAAGTATTGAACAATGGAACTTAAAGATTTATTGCATCTTTATTTACTAGAAAAGGATTCTGAATGGAAATAATTTTTTGTATTGAGAAATAGTTTATGATAGTTTGCTACCTTGCAGACATCTTTGATAAAGAAATAAACTAAATGTATTGCTTCAAGGTAAAAGAGATATTTTTAATCAAGATGTGTGAAAAAATTACTGCTTTTCAGAAAAAAAATTATAATGGAAGAGGTCAGCGCGACTGCCTTGCACTTGCAGGCAGTTGCCCGGGTTGCGGGTTCACATCCCGGCTGATCCTATGACACTTAATATATATATATATATGCAAATGTTTTCATTATTAAGTGATTTTTTCTTCAATCTGACTTTAACATATCTGAAGTAAAAACAATTTTAATTAAGCATTTAGAAAATTTGGAATGTGCATTTTCAAAGTGGTTTGGAAATTTACCAATTGGAAATTTTTCTATGGATTTTGACACCATTTATCAAAGTGAAAATTCAGCATTTGCAATAAGAACAGATAATTGATATCAGAAAAGATGGAAAATTACAACTCAATTTCCAAAAATAACACTGTTCAATATTCAGTTATAAAATAAATTTACTGATTTAGTCACCAGAGCAATAGATGCATTGCTACCATTTGGCTCCACTTTCTCTGCCAACGAGTAGCATTATAATCAAAAACAGAAGTAAACTGAATTTTAAACCAGATCTGCAAATAGCAATTTTTCAAATTGAATCTAGATTCATAAAATAATGGGAAAAAACAATAATTGCATCCCTCTCATTAAATTGTTGTTTTCATTTGCAATTATCTATTTTAATTTTCTTGTGCAATTTTTGGTCCTAAATTCTTTATAACATTTTACAATTATATTTTATCTATATATTTTTTAAAAGTACAATTTTTTTTTTTAATTATGTACTTCTGTATTTATTTAATTTTTTTAAATGCATTCTGGTTCTACAGTGATAAATTGGGATTCAGCTAAAAAGTTTGGATACCTTTGGTATAATGAATAAAAATGTAAATTATTAAAAGGAAACAAATTTGTTATATATTATTTGTTTTTGTGTGTGCACCCTTCATATCAAGTCCATCATATTGCAACCATCCATCAATGTAGAAATTCAAACCAATCTATCTCATTACACATGCATTTTAAACAACATTCACTCAAATGTTCTAAAAGTATCAATTATCTGTATCTCCACAGCTCATCTTGTCAGTTTGAAATGTTTTTCATTCATCATTTTTTTTAAACTAGAATTTATTTCTATCCCCCTTTAGCCCTTTTCTGTATGGGTAAATACAGAGATGTCAAATGTGGGTGTGCAGATTGTGTTGGGCATAAAGGCACATCACGACTGTAGTGCTGAGACACCAAGATAATAACATTTATATGTAAATAAAATTGTTTACATTTTCGAATCATTTCACCATTAGGGATATGTTCTGAGTGTAAACATTTTTTTTAATTTAAGTATAAGATAACTACTTTTTTATTTCAATTTATTTATCACAATTACCTGGGCTTCGAATTTTTAGGCATGAGCTCAAAATATACTACATATATACTCTTATCATGCTAAACCAAACAGGTGGACACCATTTTCTCATGATAATAAATAAAACTTAATATATGTAATAACTGAAACATAGGCTTATTTATACTTGTGTCTATATATATGTAATATTAGGGTATGAGCACAGACTTTCACATGACCCACCACTCTCCACTCTATCTAATAACACTGATACACTTAAACATACATATGTTGAAAAGATAAATAATCACCAATATACGTATTTCATGCTAAACCAGCAATCATCAGTTGGTCCAGATTATCATCTCTACACATATATACTATAAGTGCTCAGATATATATTAAGATAGACAATCCTCATACTTTAATGGACAGGCTTCAATCTACTCCACACTCCAACTCATCAACCGTCCATCCAATTGAAAATCTGATGATGGAATGCTCAAAGGCCACCCTGAGGCTGAGATTATTGTCAATTGGATGGACGGTTGATGAGTTGGAGTGTGGAGTAGATTGAAGCCTGTCCATTAAAGTATGAGGATTGTCTATCTTAATATATATCTGAGCACTTATAGTATATATGTGTAGAGATGATAATCTGGACCAACTGATGATTGCTGGTTTAGCATGAAATACATATATTGGTGATTATTTATCTTTTCAACATATGTATGTTTAAGTATATCAGTGTTATTAGATAGAGTGGAGAGTGGTGGGTCATGTGAAAGTCTGTGCTCATACCCTAATATTACATATATATAGACACAAGTATAAATAAGCCTATGTTTCAGTTATTACATTATAGAGATGTCTGCCCATCCTTGCATATGTATTTAATGGATTATGTCCTGTACATGTGGGGTTCAGATTGACCTTAGGTCAACATGGGTGTGACAATAATCTCGGCCTCAGGGTGGCCTTTGAGCATTCCATCATCAGATTTTCAATTGGATGGACGGTTGATGAGTTGGAGTGTGGAGTAGATTGAAGCCTGTCCATTAAAGTATGAGGATTGTCTATCTTAATATATATCTGAGCACTTATAGTATATATGTGTAGAGATGATAATCTGGACCAACTGATGATTGCTGGTTTAGCATGAAATACGTATATTGGTGATTATTTATCTTTTCAACATATGTATGTTTAAGTGTATCAGTGTTATTAGATAGAGTGGAGAGTGGTGGGTCATGTGAAAGTCTGTGCGCATACCCTAATATTAATATATGTAAGTGTTTAGATTTCTGAATCACTTTATTCCTAGAAACACATTCTGATTGTAAATATTTATTATTTAAACATAAGAGAAATATTTTTTTTATTTATATTTATTGTGGCAGTTGCACTAATCTTGAAATATATTTTATATATACTCTACCATTGCATAAAACTGAACAGGCCGATGCCCTTTCGTCATTATAATTAATAAAATTTATATGTAAATAAAAATGTTTGGATTTCTCAATCATTTTTATTTAAATATCCTAATTTGTACAAAAAGTAACATATTATTATTAATAATTTATTTAAAAATAAAACTTATTTTAAAAATATTGCCTCATAATTATAGTAATTATGCATATGATGAAATTATTTTTACCAATAATGTTTCACAAGTTCTAAATGTATGTTCACTTGGGAGTACCAGTAGAGTATCTATCTGCTTCAGAAATGTTAGGTCTGGGTTTGATACTGTGTTGTGCCAACATTTTTAAATAGTATTATATTTGTCTTTTTTGCTATTATTCTCCTGTATTAAACAGCTTTTCCTATTTTTAATAACATTATTATCTCTTTGTTTTAAATATAGTAATAGCTTTTCACTTGTTCTTTAGCTAAAAATTTGTGATTGATCCATAATCCACACTACAATGTAATTCTAAGCAAAACAAAATATTTAATTAACAAATTTTATGATATAACCAATGAATAAATAAAATAAAATATATGGGGTTTTAAAGGCATCTAAAAATATATTGAATAAACAACCCAAGTAAGAAAAATTTAATTCTTTTCCTGGCTTAATATGGAATTGTTAAACTACATAATAAAGTGTACAATATATATAATACAACTTAGTTATTAATAAGTTTAAAAAATAAAATTATACAGGAGGTAAATACATGTTATTGAATGAAAATAAGTGAAATTATTTTTTTAATAAAAGATGTAAACAAGTTTTTTTGTGAATTACAAAAAAAGAACAAAGATTGTTTTAACAATAAGGTGCAAATATGATGAAAAATAGGAAAATGATATTTAAAACAAAGAATGTTTTAACAAAAATATGTGAATGGGATGTAAGAGTTGTATTAGTTGTGTTATTTAAAATTAACTTACTTTGACTGATTCTAATAAACTATTAAAGTTATGTGAACAATAAACAATGTAAATATAAAAATTTTAAATATTGGATTATATATATTATAGTTATTAATAGTGGACAACGCCATATAAAAAATTAAATGAAAGTGTAAATATTTTACCATTGAAGGAATATAATTTGAGTAATAAAAAAACATGAATACATTTATGCATGAGAGATTTTCAATCCGTTTTTAAACAAACAAGTGAGCAGGATGGAACTCAATAATGAAACATTGTAAAAATCATATTCTGGATGTACATATCATTTAATAAGTAACGTAAAAATTATTTAATTATCCATATAATATCGTAGCTGGCCTGAGAAGGTAACGGGAGCAGTTCAAAATTGTCTTATTTCCAGATATTTTTTTATCTACACTAGCATTTTCTCAGGATTGTCCAAAAAATAATATGAAAATTTGAAGAACAATTTCAAATTTACTAAATAAATATTTAAATAACTAGAGAGATTTGAACTTAGAATTTTTTAATCTATATTTATCCTCTGCTCTATCTCAAGCAACCACTACACATGACTACATACATCATGTGTGGTGGTTGTTTGATATGGAGTAGAGGATGAATACAGACTGAAAAATCCTAAGTTCAAATCCCTCTAGTTACTTATATAGAAACATAGAGTACACTGAATCTAGTTACTTATATAGAAACATAGAGTACACTGAATGAATAGGTTAACTAAATAAATATTTTTATTTTAAAGTATTATTTAATTATTGTTTGAAAAAAATATTTTTAACATTAATATGTTTTATATTAGTATGTGTTTTATTCTTCGTGTTTAATTTATAGAAATAAAGAATAAAACATTACGTTATTTAAAGAACACGTAAATGACTAAAGATATATATTTTAAAGTTTTTCTTGTGAATACGCTGAAAAAAGTGTATTTCAATTTACAACTCCTATTTCATAGAATGGGGGGAGGGACAATAAAATTTATCTTGCACTAAAACACGTCTTAGTCTTGCGGGTAGGCTTGGGTAAATAAACATTGTTTTGCAGAAATTTTTTCTAATTTTTAGGTTTTATCCACATACTTCTTATCTAATTTCACCACATCACAATTATTCACCAGCACATAAATCCAATCTACTCTCTTTACTGGGTATCATCACCATCAACCATTATCAATCCACTGAAGGATGAAGGTCTCTCAAAGTTCAATCCATCTTCTTTGATCTTTAGCCTCTGTTCTACACATAACCTCTGCACATTGTCACCTTATTTCATCCATCTGTCTCACATGTGGTCTCTTTCTGGGTCTTTTACAAATGCTTGGAATCCAGTTTAAGATTTTATTTGTTCATCTATTATCACCTCTTTTGCAATATATACAGTCCAACTCCACTTTTTTAATTTTTTCAATGAGGTCAGTAACAGTTGTTTGTTCTCTTATCCATATATTGTGTTTTCGATCTTTTCTTGCTCCTCTATTAAGTGACAAAGTCTCAGATCCTTAAGTAAGAACTGGTAAAACATATTTATTAAAAACCTTTCTTTTCAAACACATAGGCATATTTCCTTTTAGTATCAAGTTATTTCTACCAAAAGCACTCCAACCAAGTTTAATTCTATGATTAATTCATCCATAATGTTTCCATCTGTATTAATATTCTGACCAAGGTATTTGTATCTGTTAACTTCTTTTAACTCATCATAATCAATCTTTATTTTGATATTTTGAGAAAATCCATTAAACATTACTTTAGTCTTTTTAACATTTATCTTTAGTCCTAATTTTCTACTTTCCTTGGATAACTCCTGCAACATTTCTTGTAGCTCTAAAGCATTATTTACAAAAACAACTACATCATCTGCAAAACCTAAATTACTTAAATAATCTCCATTTATTTTCACTCCTTTAGCTTCCCATTTTAATCCACAAAATACTTCTTGCAGCACTGTTGTAAAAAGTTTTGGAGATATGGAATCACCCTGTTTTACATGCTTTTCAATGTTGACTTTCCTAATATCATTATGCAATTTAATTGTTGCTGTTGCATTTTTATAAATATTTTTAAAAATATGCCAATATCCTGGATCTATACCTTGATGATCCACTGCTTTAATCACTGAAGAAATGTTTATAGAATCAATTGCCTTTTCATAATCTACAAATCCAAAGCATAATGGCAACTCATATTCCTTTGTCCTTTCTATAACATCTCTCAATACCTGGATATGACCTACGATATTAAAACTACTTTTAAATCCATCTTGTTCTTTTGGTTGGTGGAAATCCAATGTTATCTGTAGATGAGTTAAAAATCTTAGTAAAAAGTTTGTATAAAACTGATAAAAGGCTGATAGGTCTGTAATTTTGAATATATTTTTTATCACCTTTTTAAAATATTAATATTAATACTGCATTCTTCCATTCATCTGGTACATCTTTATCAATTGGTCATTTGGTATATAACTTTGCTGAAAAAAATTATATTTCTTCATCTGATTTTTTAAATATATCAATTATAATAACATTGTTACCTGGAAATCTTTCTTTTTTCATAAAATTAATTCAAGTACGAGTGCATGTGTGGCGCAACTGTTCCCAAAAGCTATTAATACAAAATAGTTAACTAAAAATAATAAACTAGCTGTGCACTTTCAAAGGATCTTGCCTTCATAATCATAGCTTGCTAATACATTTAATGATATGCAAATATGCTAATTCCATTTTTTGATAAAGCATAGCATGTGTCCTTCCTATTTATGGCATCGTTGTCTCGTGAGATGAATAAAGCCTCTTTGATTTTTCTTTGTCTTACTTCTTCATTGAAAATTCTGGGCAATTTGGAAGATATAATAGATATAGGAGGTACTTGTTTTTTATTACTATATAATTCTTGATAAAAGTCTTTTACCTATTTCATGATGTCATCTCTCTTTTTTAGTAATAATTTCATCTTTTTTTCTTATTGCAGATATAAATTTTCTACCAATACCAGAATATTGTTTTACACTCTTGAGATTTTTATTTTTTTCTACAGCTTTTTTTGCTAGCTCACAGTTATACTTTTTTATATCATTTTCAACACTTGTACAAAATTCGAGATATTCAATCCTTTTTAATGCATCACTTTGTCTATCTTCATATTCCTTCTTTTCTTTATAAATTCTCTAGTCTCAGTAAAAGTTTTATTGGTCATTTGCTGATTTTTTTCTATCAGTTATCTTTGTTGTCGTTTTTAAAAGTGTATCATGCTGAAAATCTATTAATACTTGAAACCGAGTTATAAGTTCTAATTTAAATTTATTAGAATGTTTCTGAAGATTAGGAATATCAACTATAAATATTGTTTTTCTTAATAATTTTGTCTCTCTAGTATTGTATCAATATTTATTTTACATCTTACTAATCGATCATCATGTCTTGTGTTAAATTTATTAAGAATATTACAATCTTGAAATAAGTATTTTCTATTAGTCAAAATATAATCCAATTCTGCTGCACCTTCATTTAAATGCTTCCATATCCATTTCCTTTCAACATTTTTCTCAAAAAAAGAAATCATAATATAAAGTTTTTCCTTTTCTGAAAACTATGACCTCTCTCATTTCTATTACCATAGCCAAAATTACCTACAGAATTTTCAGTTTTCATTAGTTTACCAATTCTAGCATTAAAGTCTCCCATAACAATTTTAAAATGTTTACTCTGATCAAAAGCCTTTTATTACATCCATATAAAAATCTTCTACTACTTCATCACAATGAGAACTTGTTGGGGCATAAACCTGAATTATCTGTATTTGGTATCAGCTATTAAGTTATATAACTAATCTTGCCCTTCTGTCCCATACACCATTAGTGTCCACAATGTTGTTCTTCCACATTTTATTTATAATGAATGCTACTCCACTTGTATTTTCAATATTTGTGCCTTTATAATAGAGTACATATCCACTTTTTAAATTAATTGTCTCTTTACATTTTCTTTGAACTTCACAAAGTTTAATAATGTCCCATTTAATATAAGACAGTTCTTCTTCTAATTCTTGCAATCTTCCTTCACTTGAAAGTGATCTGCAGCTGTAAGTACCTAAATAAAAAGTTGTCATCAAATGTCAACCTGGGTTCACAACTAGGGGATTCTTAGCACTCTCCGCCTTAGGCCACCAAATTTTGCCTTGGTTGGTGACTTTACAGCCTCCTGGGAATAAGGGCCATGATTTATTTGTGTTGGTCATGATTGTATATATCTATTGGAAAAATATTTATCATTTTCACATACATTCAATCTGCATTAGCTTCGCTGAAGACATTCATTTTTTATCTTTATACAATCTATATACCGTTTTTTTTTTTACTTCTTTTTTCATTATCTTATTTTTTCATTAACATAAAAAATTTTGACTTTTTAATTTAATCTTTTTTTAAAATAAAAATTGAAATTATTCGTGACGTATATATAATTATCGATATCTATTCGTTTTGTTTTATTATAGAATACAATGTAAATAATAACCAACGAAAGTAGGGGTTGAATGAAAGTATTAAAAGTTAGTCGCAGATTAGTGCTTTTAAATATTACAAAACCCAGACTATTTTTTTATTTATTAAACTTAAGAATCCTATCGAATAAGTAGACGCTTTTTTAAAATCACTTTTAGGCAAAATTATTTCAAGATTTTGATTAATGCTTGTTATATATGCCGTGAAACTGGGAGCATTATTTTTTTTAAAAAAATTGCTAAATGAGATAATTTACTTATGGTCAACATGGGTAGAATGAAAAGGTTCGCACCAATGTAAGCTTTGAGCATTCCATCATCAGATTTTCAATGAAATGGACGGCTGAAGAGTTGTGGTGTGTTGTGTATTTAAGCTTGTTCATTAAAATATGAAGATTGGCTATCTTAATATGAGCTGAGTAAGTGTGGAGTTGATAATCTGGACCAACTGACGAGTGCTGGTTTAACACGAAATACTTATATTGTTGGTTATTTTTATTTTCGACATGTGTGTGTGATCAAGTTTGTCAGCTGCCTGAGATAGCATAGATAATTGAGGGTCGTGTAAAACTTTGAGTTTCAAATCCCGTATATATTACATATTGGAGTGCAGGTATGAAAAAGCCCGTACTGTAGAAAAAAATCCATATATAAATAGTTAGTAAGATATTTATTTTATATAGCGTTATGTTCCCATTTCGGTAAAAGTATTATTTATTATGCCTGGCATGGGCAATCTCTTTCTTTGCAGTGAGCCTTGTGAGCTCATCATACTACCTGCTCTAAAATACAAAATATGTGAAATATTATTCTTTTGCTTTATTTTTTAAGCAAATGTGTTACTTTTTATATATATATTATAAAGTATATAATTTTATTTAAAATTTTAATTTAATAAACTGTTTATTAATATTTTAATTATTAACCATAATTTAAACTTTTAATCTCACCCCCTTACCCAAAGATATATTAAAAAATCACGATCTGTGATTCGAAAATATTTATCTATACACATACACGCAGATAGATTTGCATATTTAAAATACTAATTATATATGATATTAATAACTTTTTGTAAATAAATTAGTTTTTAATTTATAGCATTTAGAAAACGCTTTAAAACTTATTCTTATTATAAAACATGTTGTACTAAATTCAAATAGATATAGCTTCTCATGTTTGATTTATAGTTTTGAATTATTATTTGTATTATATTTAATTTGGGGAGGGGGATCAATGCATTTTAATATGTTTATGGCACACCCTCTATTCTATTTTTTTAAAAAATTGCTTGATCTTTATAGCATTTTCCTTGAAACTTTTAGAAATGATGTGCTACTTTAACTAATTTAAGTAACAAATTGTTTAACTCATATCACATTTACTTCTGTTACTTTAAACAAAACGTCTGACTTCTATTATAATCATTAAGAGCTCTCAGAAAGATAAAAGCGATAACATTCTGAATGGAACTTTGCAGTCAATCGATTAAGACTTTATTTTAAGCAATAATAAAACATTTAATATATATATATATATATATGCACAGCGATAAGAAATTAATGTAAAAATTTCTCATATTTATAACCTTTATTATTATAAAACGTCGAATTAATATGTACATACCTCATTGGGCGAATTTATGCTAGCAATGGTATTTACAAATATTGGAATGGCTTTTAGATACATAAAGTTAACGGCAATATTCAATTAACGATATTCATCGAATAGCAACTCTTACTATTTTATAACATAAGGCATTGAATTTATCATAAGTTCGGTACTGTTTTTATAGGCACAATTTATTAAACAATTTTCACACTCCCACACATTCTTTTCAAATCATATGAATTCAGATAAAATAAGACAAATGACTTCCAAGATCCATTTCGTGCTAAACCAGCAATAGGACACTTTATTCTGATTACTCTATTGATTTTCTTTTTTTCTCTATTTATTTACTATTTTAAGTAACTTAATATAGTTTCCGGTCGTCGTACGATTCTTATGCCATCCGTATCTTTCTGGACTAATTGTACTACCAATTGTACTAACACGATTATGTGTTTGTGCAGACACAATTCTAGACTTATTTATAAACAAAGACCTAGTAATAATAAGTTTCTGCCAATAATGACGAAATTTATATATATAATAATTTGAATATAAGTTTTATTTGATAATGATGCACAGAATCAAAAATGTCTTTAAAGTTGTATTTAATATTTTCTTATGTATGAAGCAGTATTAATATTACTTTGCATATATATATAATAGCAAAATTTTGAAAATAAAGTTTTAAACAATTGATAATTGTAAATAATATACTTAATTATATCAAGTTTTGTCTTTAAATTTAACTAGCCATTTCAGTGGATTAACATGTGCATATGGTCACCAAATTATTTACATTTATTTTTGTATTATCAGTCATGCAAGCTCTATATATGTAAACATTTACACACTGAATTTGTCTATTTTTATTGACATTAAATTTTTAAAAAAAATCTCTTTGAAATTTTCTTTTCTACATCCTATCTCTGGTGCAAACTTACATACAAGTAAATAAAATAAAATTATTATTGTATTAGAATAATTGCTAAGAAATATTTCTGTTTGATTTTGTTGAACCTTACTACATCTTTGCTTCATATATAAATCTGTTATGTCAATACTTCTATGAACTATATCCTTGTCCTTATTTCATACAGGCATGTCAAATGGCAAAAGTCACTAAATTTTTTCTTCTATCACTACATTAAATGATATCACACTTACGTTTTTGAGTATTAATTGCCAAAGTATATTTTTATAGACTGCACTCAAAATGTCACATATTTTCTGTAGATCATCCATCCTTAAAATTGGAGAGAATAAAACAACAAAAAATATATTCTTAATCCAGAAGTTGTTGATTGACTTTTAATAATTCAATTTAAAATCTTCCCAATTAAATCTTGGTGTTTAAAAATAAAAACCAAAGTTGCTACTAATTTTTCAGTTACTAATTTTTGTTTAACACCAATTTGTATTTCAAGGTCTCTGTTTTTCATTATCATTTTGAAAAAAACAACAACAACTGAATAATAAGAAGCTGAGGAGAAGTTGCCAGTCAATTGAAACTGTAAAGTTGATGAATTTTAATAAAATACTCATTGTAACAATAATAGAAAAATGGAATTGTTTAATTTTATTCATCATCACCATTTCATAGCAAAAGCTAAAACAATCAAGAAATCATCAACTTTAAAATTATGTCTCTTTAGCATTAGTTATAGTCATCATATTACAGTTTTATTAGTGACCTTTATATTCATAAAAATTAGATTAACACTGTATTACTAAAATCTATTACATAGTATATCAGATGATTGTGAATTAAGTAGTTCAATGGGATAGGCCTTTAACCTTAAAACTATCAAATTGATATGATTGAAATTTAAACACACTACTACAAACATAGCAGGCATCTATGAAAACTACTGCACTATGAAACATGTAAATGCTATTTTAGTCATTTTAAAATTAATATTATTAAAAATATACTAAAAAATAATTTAATTTTACTACAAATTTTATTCAACCTTAAGGTTACATATGTGAATAATTAAAGTTTTCAAAATTGGACTTCTTTAATTAGTTTACTTTTCATGAAGGAATAATGGATCAAAAAGTAAGAATAAAAATAAAATTAATGCATTACAAACAATAAGCTTAATGTGTTATTTCATTAAATTCACATATAGTATTATTAATAGGGTGAAAAACCTGAATATTTAATATAAAATTAGTGAAAAACATGGATGAATATAAGCACCTCTTTCATTTTTGTTGAAACTATTTTATAAACAGTTTCTTCAAAAAGACTGAAGTTGCTATATGGATTTCATAAAGAGATTTTTTAATATGAATAAATGAAAAGCAAAACAAGAATTTCATTTCATTTGTTACTAGATTTATAATAATTTGATTCTTGTGTTAGTTTTATTAATGCATTTTATTTTTTCAATGTATTAATGTTCCAAAAATTAATATGCATTATCATCTGGTAATGAAAGAAAGTATTAATCTTTGGCTTGAATAATTATCATTTTGATAGTGCATTACTTTTCAGGTAAAAAGGCAAACATCAATTTTATAATATGATGTGGAAAGATATGATATTTCAATATACATATTTTCTAAATTATTTGTAAGTAGATATAATATTCTGAAAAATTTATTGAATAGAAGCAAGATGAGGACACTCATTAATATAGCAAAAAGGTGTAAAAGAAAGTGCAATTTCTGAAAATAGAATGGCTAAAACAATTTGTATATTTTTCAGCTTGTTGAATATAATGATAATAAATCTATATTTATAAAATAATAACTTTTTTAGATTAAATCTATGAAAGAAAAATGGAAAACCAATTTTTTAAAAACAAGTTCAAGAACAATGTCAGACTCCATTTACATTATAAAATTTGCCTTAAAAGCATTTAAAACTGCACTGTTAATTAAAAAAGAAGTTTAGTGTTAATAGAATGTATGTATATTTTACAAAGATGTGATTTTAGCTTACAAACAGAAAAATATATAGTTTACAAAAAAAAATACCTTAGAAGATATTAAAAGATTGCATAAAAGCTATCCAATAAACAAAAAATCAGTGTGTGGTTTATGTGGATGGATTTATAAACTTTTTTTTCATGTGTCATAGCATCAGGCAGGAAGTGAACCCACTAACCTGGGACAACTGCTTGTAGGGCAGCTGTGCTGACCACTTGATCCCCAATGCTTGACTGCAATTATAAACTTGTGGATTATTTTGTGTAATTGTGCAAAAAATTTTTGTTATTTATTGCATATGTTTATTTTTCTTTGTTTCTGGAGTTAAGAATTCATTCTCTCTTAGAAGAGGAATTTAGGATTTCTGTTCATGATAAAAATTATACAGCTTAACATTTCTATACAAAATATTTCATAATTATATATATATTTAAAATATTAACTTTGGTTGAATAAAATATTTAATCTTTATACTTTAATATAATTTTATAATCTGTTTGATTATTTGGATTTCATAATAGTGAGGTATGGAACAAAAACTATTAAGTATGTACTAATATAAAATTATTTAAATTATATTTTATCTGATGCATGAGTGTGGCTTATTTATATATAAATTTAAGAAGAGAAGAAAGTGGTTCGATGTTTTTTTTTTTTTTGTATTTCTGGCTTGTGTTTTTGAATTGAGAGTTTCATGTGCAATCATTATTACATCTGATTAGCTGTCACATAAGCATTTTAAGGTGCATCTGTAGAAGGTTTTAGCCCTTCACATTATTAGTTTATCTACTACTATAACTTTTTATATTCAACTGCAAGCTAAAGATTTCTGCAATTTGTTTTTAAGCTCTAAAGATATTTGAATTTGAAGATAGATTTTTTTTTGTTTGTTGGTTGGTTTTTAGTCAAATCTATTTATTTTCTGTTCTTATTTTGAAGAAATACTCCATCCACCACACACATACTACACATATATGTATTAAGTATATTTAGAATATTAATTTATAAGAATATAAACAAAACATAGATATATGTAATTAATGAGCAGATGATTAATAAAAAATATAATTAAAGACATTTTTTAATTTTATTGAAAAGATGTTAATTATAGAAATAATTAAATAATTTTTGAAATCTTTTTCTAGTATTTTTTTTTTTTAAAAAAACTTATGTTTAAAAGTTTTTCTAGTAATCTTAATTATGCTATATCTAAATTCTGCCTAAACAAATATACCTGGGTCTTATTTTGTGTGGTAGATAAATTCCACAGAAAATGTGCATTAAAAAAATGTCACAAAAAGTCTTAACTTACCTTGAAAAATGGGGGATAGGTTCTATAATTTTCAGAAATCGCATAAAAGCAAAGCAACAAGAAAAAATTACTTTAATATTCACATAAAAAAATAAGTAAATAAAGTATGACTAATAAAAAATTTCAAATATTTAAAAAAAATGATACAAGTCAAACATTTTTTTTACTTTTTTTTTGTTAACTACAGTATTTAATTTTACATTTTTTCATACATATTTTAATCATTATTGCTATTTGACAATATGCATTCATTTGTGAACTGATAAGAAATCAGATTCATCCAAGAAGTACAACTAGCACCATTTCTAGTTTTGTGCTATGTTAATGGTTTTCTGTTGACAATGTAGTTGGTGATTAAACTTTGAGTCAATGATTTTACTAATTATTTATAAAGCTTGTGATATCCAGACACACAACTATTTAGCTCTCATTGGAATTTAATAGGTTGTTCATTGTAGCAAATTCTCTCAGATTTTAGCATTTTCTGATGTTTTTTTTGTCTCACACATCAACATAAAATCTATAATTAAATGATTTTTACTTATCATAAAATAATAAATTTGTTTTTATTTGATAGATATTTTTATTTACTACTGAAATAAATTTTAAATGTTCACATTTTGTTTCTATATTAAAAAAATGAAATCACAATCAAAACAAAAAAAATATACATTATCATTAGAAAGATTATTTTCAGTTTACAAAATTAACAAAATCTTTATTTCTGATTATTTTTAAAAATCTAAAAGAATGTTTATTTCTGTTATATCTAACAAAATGTGCTTTAAAAGTTTAAATTTTTTGAATATTTAATGCAATATTTTTATACTCATAAGTATAAATCTATTATTATTATTTACTCATAAGTATAAGTAGATTATTTATGTAAAAATAATTGTTTTGATGGCTATAGGTGAACATTTTCTGCATTCTACTTATGACAACTGGAGAACTGTGAAATAGATCAAGTATGTTACAAAAATATGGTGATCTATGTTGTCATAATATTTTATAACCTACATGAAAATAAAAAAAAATATTTTAAGATACAACTAATTAAATACTAATTAGCTTAGGACATAATATGATTTATATTAATTAGTATTGTGCCGGTCGGTTTCGTCTGTTCATATAACAAGATCTAGCATCTAGGCCAAAGTACCTCGAGTCCAGTCATGCGCAAGATACATAAGTCAGGAACATTCATGAACTCTGCCCTATTTGCCTATTTTCCAGATCTACCAACTTATGAGCAACAATTCCAATGATACTGATCTAATTTATTTCTACGCCACCGGCATCACAAAGTCGTGACATAAAGAGACTCTTATTTGAACTTTATTCATGTACAGGATATTATGATTAGTGATTTTCGATCATCTAGTAAGTGGAACCTTTTTTTATATAACATCAAATCCATTTCTATTCAATAAATGAAACAATGACTTAGATATTTAGAAAGATATAAAATTTATTAAATCAACTTGGAATATATATGATTGCAAACGTTATTGGTGTTACAATGTAAATAAAATGGGTGTTTATCTCCCTTGGACAACATTAACCTCCCTTACAATGCTATAAAATGAATGTATTTAATCATCAGTAACAAATAATTCATGACTTTATTCTAATGCGGCTATTTATATGTCAATAATTTATCGATTGAATGGGATACATAAGGTTTTTAATAATAGCGCTAGACTACAGTTACATAAAGTTCTTTGAATCCACCATTAATAAAACAATAGCACTCGTACCAATACTTAAGTTTATTGAGTTGGATGATAAGGATAATTATATTGAATTAATATTTGCCTTTGCTATATAAGAATATGTGTGGGAAGCTAATTTGGGAAATAATAATAATGGCAGAAATATCGTATCTGAAAGTGTGAATGAAATATATAACAAAAAATGGCAATCCATTTAGCATAATCATAACAGTACGGTTTAGGAGAATTAATAGGCTTTTAACAAGAACAAAATATGGGAGAGCGGTACGTGTATGATGGCAATGGAGCGATCTATTCTAAGATCCAAGAAGATGCTTCAATTCACAGTTAAAGAAGGCGACTCTCTGCAAACGTCGGCAGGGTCGGGTCATAAACAACGAAGAATGCGCCTTCTTGAATTGCCATAGGCTGGACTTTTGCCAGAGCGAACCCTATGCAATAATCTCGCGCTGAAGAAATCCAAAGAGGTTGCCAAACCTTGTCCTTGGTATTGGAAGTAAAAATGAACGAAGCACAAAGGTATAGATATATAACGAAAGGCCGGTATACACGTAACGCTTGCATTAATATAAATAGATATATTTAACTAAGGAATAAAGAATTATCGCCTATCTTTATTAATAAAACCCAGCGTACTGGTATGATTTGATTACTACGTGGATATGGAAGAATTACATTTAATGCTAATATAATATACCTCATAGAACTAAAGGATTCCCCCCCCCTTTATGTATTACTTTAAACTACACATAAACTTTCCACAGCGTATAAATAATATAAATCTTTGGTTTTGAATGCTTTAATAAATAAATACTTTTCATATTATTAAATATATATAAAGTCAGTGGTGGCTATTGATTTCAAGAAAGTAATATTAATTTAATTCATATAAATCTATTTGCAGATTTTAGAAGTTAGCGCTATTATTTAATTAACCAAAAAAAACACATTTCTAAGAAAATAGATTTTTACTTAGTTTTTGAAAATAACACTGTACAATAATTATCAAATTCTGATTTTATTTCCCCAGACTGGCAGGCACCCGCTATACTAAGAATAACAAATTTGGTTTTTTTAAAAAAATACTAGATTAATTACCCTCTGAAAAGTAAGGAGGGTTTTCTTTTATTAAAAGAGATAGCGTAAGCATTTGCGATTCTGGGGGAAATTATCGACATATAATTTAGTATCTGAAAGTATAAAATATAATAATGAAACTAAAGTATTGCTGCATAGATGTGAAATTAAGAACTAATAATCATTCAGGAGAGGTTTAATGTAGGAGAGATTACAGCTAAGTTATATAGAGAGAGAACAAGGTACAATTAACAAAAGGTAAGAATTTTACAAATTGATTCATAACTAATATTAAATTTTACAAATGAAAGCTTTACAAAAGATTTATAGAAATAGATAGGTGAGAGTTAAATTGATTCACGGTAACTTTAAAGGGTCTAGCAGCATTTGAAATGATTACCTCTGTAAAACGTGGTGGTTCTTTTGATGATTTCAATTCCCTTGGAGACTAGATCTAGTTTGTCAAGCATAGTTATTTAGGCAGGCAATAAGTTTATTATTTAACAAATAGGCATATAATTATAGTCTACGAGTATCGGGATCCATGGGCACAGATTCCAGGGAAGGCCATCTCGAATGGCGACTTAGATTTACTCCATACACATTGAAATTAACGAACGCAAATTTTTCTTGGTGACTGCTCTCCTTGACTGTCCTCTTTACTCTCTAAATTAATTCGTAATTATTCTATGCCTTGGTATTTTTGGAATCCCTTTCTGATTGGTCATTGCTAATTGTTATCTAATTCAATTAATCTTTAAAAGAATTTGTACATATGATTTACCCATTGTGCCGGAAGATGCCATTGCGAGATAAATTTTCAATTCGAAATTAAATTGATAAAAAAAATGTTTGTAACAAAAGTAAATCAATTAAGTTTAGTTTCTACTTTTGATTTTAGAGAAACTTTTAATTAAAGTTATGTTAGAATATTATACAAGATTACGCTTCTCACCTTTAATTAATTTTGACTAATTACAATCGCATCTTCCATATTGGATTTAAAAGAAAAGTGGAGTTTAATGGCAAAAATAATTTAAAAACACAATTTTATAAAATTACATATAACGAACTTTTCCAATAAATATTTGCTCAGCACGTTTGTCTCTACAATATCTATAGATATCTGAGCTGCAATTACTAAATACTTATTATATCTTTTATAGAATAACAAAATGCAGAAAATATAATATATTGATATTATAGCTTGTTATAATTAATCTTTCGTTCCCTATTGTGTATATGTATTCCCTCTTTAAATACTATATTTATTATTTTTATTTTGTGTGTTTAAATTCAGATATTTAGGCATATATCTTCGTTAATAAATATGTTAGTTGATAATACTCAAACAAAAGGATAAAAAAAATGTGTTAGTGAGTGGAATATATACGCAAGAATAGGGTTTGAATTTAGGTTGGTAACGGAAGATTTGAAGTGGGCTGTGAAGCGCAATCTGAATCTCAGATTCCGCTTCATTTTCCTGGACTTACAATTGAAAAAAAAATGTAAAAAAAAATATCTTACTTGCTGTTCCGGTGACAAAAGAACAACCTGCTTTGAAAGTACGTGATTTATTTATATATAAAAAAAAAATTATCAAACTAATGCTAGCCCCATTTTTTTTTTCTTTGCTGCTATATGCTAAAAAAAAAATTTTTTTTTGACCTATCTATCACTGAGTGCAAAACTATTACAGTAAACTATATTCATTTTTCTTTAAGAGTGTGGTTCGAATTCCTTATCTACCCGTCTGTGACATTATCTTGCTTGTTAATATTTTCCACGATCAGGAGGTTCAACAGGTCTTTTTATCTTTTCTATGGGATCCAGGTCAGGAAGCCTGTAGTCCATTGATATAAGAAAACTTATTATGTCTACTCCATTGGTAATTTGATTCCCTGACATCATACGGTACCTACTAATTTTAATAATACTTTTGGTAGAGCTCTCAAAGATATTGCATTTAAAACACTCATATGGAGGTTGGACAAAGTCTTCAAATTTGATTAAATTACAGAAACTGTTGCTATTAAGCATATACCTAAAGTTATTTTCTAAAGCTTTGACAAGGGCTGTATTCAAAATTTTCACATTATCAGGAGTACCTCCAGATTCTAATCCCAATTGCTTATAGTTTTCATCAAAGGTCCTTTTAATTGGTTCTGAAGTCAAACTTTCATCTATCTTCAAGATCTGAACATTGAACATCCCTGTGGAAATATTTATTTTAGTCTGAACTTCCTGTACCTCCTTTTTCACTTCTTCCAGAGTCTTTTCTTCTTTGTACTTTTCATACACTTCGATGACTTTACCCGTTTTATCATCCTGGGCTGTGGTTTCTTGTTTATTTATTCTGTATTTTGTCAGCAGTACTTCTCCATCCATCTTGTGGACATCGGTGTTTTCCCATTGATAATTCTCCAAAAACCCTTCAGATTTAGTGTGAACTTTTTCAAAGCCTTTCCTACAGTCTGCTCGCATCTCATCTATTTGTTTTAATATCTTATTATTCATTTCACCACACAGTGATGACATCCTATCCTTCATCTCATTATGCTTAGCTTCGAATTTTTTTTCCATGTTAGTGAACATATTCACCAATAATGTTTCTAGGTTTACGTTCTGCACAGATTCCATGGTTACAATCTCCATTCTGCTATCTGATTAGAGTATATATATTTATTTATTAATTTAATTATGAGATTATGTGTATTGCTTCGAAGGAATACAGACATCGATTTATAATTATATATATATGTATTAGTGAATAATTTTACCTAGAGTGGAAGTAGTAAATGTGCCAGTAATTAATAATTTTAGGAAATTAATATGATGAATTGATTATGTAAATAAATTGTTCACTAAAAAAATTGAAAAACTCAAATAGTTTACTCAAAACATTAAAACTATTTTGTGTGATTAGTGTGTTTCTTTAATGTTCAAAATTTTCATATGATCTTTTTATTTTTTTTTATTTTAAAATCCAATATACCAATAATAATATTTTATAAATAAGCTGATCATGAATTTATATAGTGTTGATAATTAACATTATCAAATGCAGTCAGAAAGTTAATCATATATATTAGGACGATGACAATACTTTATTTGAAAAAGCTTTATTTCTGAATGATTCACTATTATCTCACCGGATATTATATATTAAATTTATCTAGATATACTTTTTAATGTTTGATGATGACTTTTTAAATGCAGGTGAAAAAAGTCTTAGACGATACGTAATTTATAATTTATGACTATTTTTTCCTTTTTTTAAAAAAACAAAAAAACAAAACAGATATATATTTGGAAACATACAATATTCAAAATCATTAGCTAAAAAATAAATCAACCTAAATAGCTAACTAAAATACTTTTGATTCTATATTGGCTGTTTTACGCCTCATACATATCCATAATAAATCTAAAAAAATATTGTATATGGTTTGACCTACAGTTAAGATTGTTATTTTGTTATTAAATTTTTATTGCTTCAAAAGATTTTGCTTTCGGGAAACTGGGAAGAAGAAAAAGAAAATGACTCTGTAAATAAATTAGTTAACTCTCGCTCCCTCTCTCTCTTTTTTATTTATACAAATTCATGTTGAACTTTATGAAAAATAATTATAATCACTTATTGGAATTACCAGTTTATTTTTTAAAATTATATATCTATTTTAAAAGATTACATTATTAAAAAAATTCAATGAATTAAAAAAAATGTTTAAACCTAAACGCAATAGAACTCTGTAATTTAAAATAAAAAATGATGCCGTAGAAAATTAATCTACTTTCGCATTTGAATTAAAACTTTTTTTTTTTTTTTAAGTGTTTGTAATTCTCGTTAAAAATAATAGAATCATTTAGTTTTATCTCATTTCCATTAATTGTTTTGAAGTAATTGCTTTGTAAAAGAGTTATTTTCGACAATAAAATATTTTATAAAAAAAGATCATTAGTGGAAGAAATTTAATGTTATTAAATGTCATTATATACTTATATTTTATGATTACATAATTATTAATAAGTTCACTCACGCGTTTATTTTACTTAATTATATATTGAATATTACATATACCATATAAATATAATATATATTTAACATTATTTTTAAAATATGTATGTACAAAGAACTTCTAATGATCATATTTCTCAAAGTAAGCCATCTTTCAAACATACTCGGACTAGGTACTATATATTCTGATTCTGGGGTTTGTAGAGTTGATTGAAAAACAATACATATATAATGGGCTGTAAAGAACTGTACGTTACGCATGACGTAGAGACATTAAAAAGTGAAATAAATGAATGAAACAATAAATACACATAATTTTCTTTGAAAAACTTAAGTTACCAAAATAAAGATATACTGGATATATTCTGAGAAGAGATAACTGATACTGAAATAAATATGGACTGGATATATCATGAAAATAAGTGGCAAAAGTTATTGTCTGAAAGACAAAAGCGGTGGATCAGAAATACTATAATAAAATTAGATTTTCTTAATTCTGCAGTGAATTAAAAATATTATACAATGATAAAACTTTATTTTAATTAAATGATATAACTGGAACACAGGCTTATTATATACCTATGTCTATACATGTAATATATAGAGTATATGAGCACAGACTTTCACACGACCCATCACTCTCCACACTATCTCATAACACTGATACACTTGAACATACATATATTGAAAAGATAAACAATCACCAATATACATATTTCCTGCTAAACCATCAATCATCAGTTGGTCCAGATTATCATCTCCACACATATATGCTATAAGTTCTCAGATATATATTAAGATAGCCAATCCTCATACTTTAATGGACAGGACTCAATCTACTCCACACTCCAAATCTTCAACCATCCATCCAATTGAAAATCTGATAATCGAATGCTCAAACGCCACCCTGATGCTGAGATGTTTGTCACACTCATGTTGACCTAAGGTCAATCTGATCCCTCATGTACAGGACCTAATCCATTTAATACATATACAAGGGATGGGAAGACATCTCTACTAATATAATAACTGAACACAGGCTTATTATATATCTATGTCTATATATGTAATATATAGGGTATATGAGCACAGACTTTCACATGACCCACCACTTTCCACTCTATCAACATGGGTGTGACGAGAATCTTGACCTCAGACTGGCCTTTGAGCATTCGATCATCAGATTTTCAATTGGATGGACGGTTGAAGAGTTGGAGTGTGGAGTAGATTGAGACCTGTCCATTAAAGTATGAGGATTGGCTATCTTAATATATATCTGAGCACTTATAGCATATATGGATGGAGATGATAATCTGGACCAACTGATGATTGCTGGTTTAGCATGAATTACATATATTGGTGATTGTTTATCTTTTCAACATAAGTGTGTTCAAGTGTATCGGTGTTATGAGATAGAGTGGAGAGTGATGGGTCAAGTGAAAGTCTTTAATTAAATGAAGTAAATGTTTTTTGAAAACTCGTCAAAAGGCATTATAACACTAAAAGCACTATAATATATATATATCAATAAAAATATTATATATATATATATATATATATATAATTAGATACCAACCAGTAACCACCTAAACATTCACAGTAAATATAGTAATCAATATATATATAAATTAATTAATTATTGTGGTATATAACATATTTAATCAATCCTATTGTAAATTATTCACTGACTTTCTTTTTCCATTCCATTATGTTAAAACAATATTTCATAACATGACATGGCAACCATTTTCATTCAAGATGGAGAAAATTTTATTCACTTTGTATTGCTTTTTGGAATAGCAGACATTGCGTCACAAAAAATATATGTATAATGTTGTAAAAGTGGATTTTAGTCATGCTAAAATCCACTTGTTATTAACAAGAATTTAACAAGTGGATTTTAGTCATGCCGAATTCAAATTTGTTTTATGCAGCTGTCATCACATTTTTCTCACACAAGGTGGGACTATTTTTTATATATTTTATAATATTTCATAGAACAATAAATATCACAACATAATGAATATATTTAATAATTTACAGTTGACAAATTTGAATTTGGTTTGTTTATATATACTTTTATAGTAGTAACATTGAATATATATATATATATATATATTCATTCTGGGGTGATATTTGATGTACAAAATTTGTTAAATAGATAAAAAATGTCCTCATCTGGGGTACTGTGGTGTTATGTCATTAAGTGTGTGTAGTTACAATTTAACTTTTCAATGTATTTGATATTTGCATTCTTCTTGGTGGCACATTATTTAGAATTAAACCATTATTCTATTTCAGAATTCAATACATTAGAAATGATGCATTAAAAATATAAGTTTACACATGAAAAACATTCTAAACAATCATATTTGAGTTTTGAAAATATTAAAATAATAATAATAATAAACATAATTCATAATGAGAATAATGGATTTTTTTTCTCAGTGGATAGTGTGAAAGAAAGCATTCAAGTGAGCAGTTCTATAAAATTAATAAAATCTTCATTGCTTGAAATTTATTTTTAAAATGGGAATGCAAAGCCTTGATAAATCTGTGAAATCCTGCATTAAAATTTAAAATTGCATTTATAATAATTTTTAGAATATCTCAAAAAATTCTAACACATAAGTTAGTGATTTAATATAATCAGTTTCACAAGACATGCTCATTGTACTGATGGTAATTTTCTTTATTATCATTATTATAAAATTTGTTGGTTTCTATTTTTTTTTTTTTAAATAAAAGGTATATTAATAAAATAAAAATGTAATCAAGTACACTTTTATTTTTAATAATTATTATACAATTATTATGCAGAAGTAAATGTGAATATTTAATAAACTAATGACAAAATCTTTTTTTTTTTGATATTCCAAAAATTTTCTTATAAAAGTCTACAAATAGTGTGGAAATTGATTACTAAGAACTAGTTTATTAAACATATGGAGACATGATTAAAAACATTGACTTTATACTTATTTAAATGTATTGATATTCATTTGAAATAACCAATTAAATAGTGAAGTTCAAATATAGGAGAATGCTGATAAATTTGAAATCTCGTTGGATAAATATATTTCATTCATTAATTATTATACATGTGAGTCTATGTGTTTGATTAATGCATTTATTAGCACAGTTTCAAACAGTAATTTTAAACAGAAGAAAACCAATCTTTTACACACATATTGTACTGTTATAATAAATCAGAATTGTTTTTTTAATGTGAGAAAACTCTCAATTCAAGGCACAAGATAGAGAATTTGAAAGATAAGAGTGGCCATCTTAACTTTGCACTTAAATCTAATTGTATAGGCTAATCTCAAGTATGTTGAAATGAGAGTATAAAGTTTTTATATTATTTATTTATTTTATTTCCATTTTCTTTATTATATGTATTGATTACATTCTGATTAAAATTACAATTTGAAACTGCACTAGTAAATTTATTAGTCAATTACATTAATTATAACACCTTTGAATATTAATGTTCAGTCAGTATTAAAATGTCATGAGTGTTAAGATATGTAGTAAAGAAAATGGAAGAAAGTAAAGAATATAATATATTCACACTCTCATTCCAATTTATTTAAGATTGGCTTGTATAATTGATTTAAGTACAAAGATAGGCCAGCCACTCTTATTTTTTCAAAGTCTCTATCTTGTACTTTGAATCAAGAATTTCCTCACCTACAACAAAAACAATGTTGATAACAGTACAGTGCAAGTGTAAAAGTTGATTACCTTATGTTTAAAATGTGTGTGTGTTGTAACTTAAGGGAGTAAGAATTTATAGTAAAGTTAGAGATTGTTAATAATAAACAATTCGTTTTAAGCTAGTAAATGAATATCAGAAGCAAATATAAATATGTTATCACCAGAAGAAAGTTAATAAACATCAAAAGTTATTCTTTAGTAACTGAATTTAAAGGAGACATATTATAAAATCTTAGGATAATCATTATCAAGGCACTGCCAAATTGGCACAAAAGATTATAACAGAGCATTCATCAATATTTCTTGCTGCAAGCAGATATATAAAAGTTAATGATTATAAAACTAAATGTATATTAATGCTGTTCTTCATCAATGTTTTGGGTTAATAGAAACAATGAATATATTGGTTATCAAAAAAACTACTAATCAACAGAAATATGTAAACACAGTCAACTTTAAAGGTATTCCATATTACATTAGTACCATTAAAATAATTATAAAAAATATATAGATAGATATTTTTATCCCATATATAATTACTGCAGAGCTAGCTTTGGAATCACAATCCTAGTGTCAGTGAAAAAAAATATAATTTATATTGGTATGAAATAATTTTACTGGAATAACTTAAAATAATTTTTAAAAAATGTATTAATCAACTAGTAATTATAAACATTAATGGTCTAATGAATACCCTATAATACAAATAGGTCATCATGCTTTTGATTTATAGATATTTAATATTATTTGACTGACAAAAAAAACTATACACATAACATTATTTAAATTATAGTTTATTGATACTTAACTTGTAAGTAGTCTTAACTATCACCTAGATCAAATATTTTAATGATAAATAAAAATATTACATATATGCATAAACATGCACATGTGCTTATAAAATATTTTACTCATTAATTATTGCTTTCATTAATTATGCATGCCAATATTCTATTTTGGCAATATATAATTAAATGTTAAATACGTATATAATACACCCACACATACATATCATATTCTAATGTAAAGTATATTTCAATTATTAATTTAAATTACTTTTACATTACAAAATAAGTTATTGATATTATTTTTTTTTGACGATTCTTAAACTAAATAACATTTAAAAATAAAGAAACTGCTTACTTTTATAAAATTTAAATCAAATTGTTTTCCTTACTTGCAAATGTTAAAAAAGTTTTTTCCAAAGTCATTTCCATATTTAAGGTATATAAGCACACGCTTTCACATGACCCATGATCCCTCACTCCCCACTCTATCTCATAACACCAATACACTTGCACACATTTATGTCAAAAAGATAAATAATCACCAATATATGTATTTCATGCTAAACCAGCAATAATCAGTTGGTCCAAATTATCATCTCTACACACATATGCAATAAGTGTTCAGATATGTATTAAGATAGCCAATCTTCATACTTTAATGGCCAGCTTCAATTCACTCCAACTCTTCAACCATCCATCCAATTGAAAATCTAATGATGGAACATATTCCTCATATATGTATTAAATGGATTATGAAATGTATATGAGGGATCAGATTGACTTTAGATCAACACGAATGTGACAAGAATTTTTGCCTCAGGGTGGCCTTTGAGCCACCCATAATCAGATATTTAATTGGATGGATAGTTGAAGAGTTGGAGCGTAGAGTGGATTGATGCCTGTCCATTAAAATATGAAGATTGGCTTTCTTAATATATATCTGAGCACTTATTGCAAACATGTGTAGAGATGATAATCTGGACCAACTGATGATTGCTGGTTTAGCATGAAATATGCTATTGGTGATTATTTATTTTTTCAACATATATATGTCAAGTATATCAGTGTTATAAGATAGAATAGGAAGTGGTGTGTCATGTGAAAGTCTGTGCTCATATACCCTATATTTTACATATATCGATCTAGGTATATAATAAGCCCGTATATCAGTTATTCAACCCAAGTAAATTCTTGGTCAGATGTTGTAATTTTATTCTAAAAGTGTTTTATGTCAAATTATAAATTTCCCTGTTTTATTTTTTTAAAATAAACAAATAAAAATGAAATAATTCTTGGTGGAATAGATTTTGTCCCTCATTTTTTAGCATTATATTCAAATACCATATGCAGTATAAATATATTTTCTCAATAATTGATTATATATATATGTGTGTGTGTGTGTGTGTGTGTGTGAAACTGGTCTCATGATTGGACAGAATTGATTTCTTTTATCTGTAATTCTATCCATACATTAAAGTAACATATGAATAGTGTAGCATTTCCTCAATTTTTCATATGACTGAACACTTCCCAAATCCTGTAGTTTGAATGGAATACATTATTTTATATGATACATAGTTATTAATAATAACCAAATTAAGCAAAAAAATATGAGTTGAGGGAAAAAAATAGACATTTATTCTCAATTTTTTATTGCGTAAAACAAAATGTATGAAAATGATAAAATAAACGAGTGTATGTGTAGTAAAATTATGTTCTTAGTGACCTTAATATTTTTGAGTCTTTGAATTTTTAATTATTTTGATATCAGGCACAATGTAAAAAAAAAATTATATTTCTCTCCTTTTGGATAAATATCATATAAAACTACTTCTTTTTTACAATTTATAAATATCTGTAAATGATCATCTTTGATACATAACTCAAAACTAACTCATAAAAAGCTAAAAATTCATCAACTCTATTGATTTTATTGTTAAGAGTCTTGTCTATGCTACTACTTTGATTAGTTTTTATTAATTCTTCAAGTTTAATTCTGGATTCTGCCTGTCATCTACTTTAGTATCTAATGTAATAAATTTGCCATTTGAATTGTTAGTTTGAGATTATTTCATTTCAATTTTCAATTCATTTAAATTAGTTTTAGAATCTTTATGCCTAGCATTATGTATAGCTTCTGTATCAACTCTTAATTCACCTCTCTACTCATCACTTTTATTATTTAACTTTTTCAAATTAGCTTTTAATTAACTCATCAAATTTACTATCTGATTTGTTAAGAATTTTTAAAATATCTTGAATGCCACCTTCTGGCCTTCCCAACATTTCAATTTAATAGGGTACATTATAAGTACATTTATCAACAATTATAAATATATCAATAAAATATAAAATATGAACACTATAATTTAAATGTGTAAATGCAGATTCTATCAACAACTACTCATCAGACAACTAATAGTCAGCTGGGAATCCATAAAATAATCATCTCAAAGTTCATAAAATATTTAACCAACAATGTCAATCTGTAAAGCACTTTCAGTTTCTATATGTAATTAAGGTTCATTGTATCATTCCAAGTTAGATTTAAAATAGGCATTGTTATATAAAAATATATTATCATGATTTTATATGTTATTGATTACTTAAATTCATCAAATGATGTTTATCATAGTTTTGGAGTTATTGTAAATACATCAAAGCACAAAGCAAATAATTTGTGATTTATTTTTGTTTTATTTTTTTAAGTAAAACAATAAGTAGTTTACTGTATTAAACTTAATATCTTACAATAAAATTATTCATAGATTTAAATATGTATATTTTGGTAGATTTTACAGCAATGTTTTGTCAATAGGTTTAGATAAATAAATGTTAAGTTATTTATTATATGTGTGTATAGACCTATGTGTATGTACATTAAAATTATTGTGAATTTAAAATTATATATATTTTAAAATGATATTGTTATTAAAAATGTAAATATATATATATAACAATCTTTTTGTTAAACAAACAAATATACTTTATTTTTTAAAGAAAGGGATGGTAAAATTACTGTGTTATTTTAATTAAAAAGAAAATATTTTATTTCTGACGCTGGTTTGTACTGTGAACTCTAATAAAATGAATAATAATTCCCTTTTATATACAGAAGACAAATTTGTGTTTCATATTATGTACTGTATCAAGGTCAATGATGCCAATTTTATGTGAATAAAAAAATATAAAAGCCTCTGAATTAATTTAAGATTTACTCATTTTTTTTATTATTTTCAATTAATATGTTGCATTAAGCAATATTTTTTTAAAAAAAGTAATATATATTTTAATAGCAATGTTTAATATAAATAACATGATAGAAGACTGAATAGGAAGTTTTATTTACATAGACAAATTTTGCCTTTTGAGAAATACCTATTTAAACAGCTAATGAAATTGATTTGGTTTAAATGAATTTTGGAAGAAAAGCTGCATCCCAAGAAACCAATACTTTTCCCTGGATAATAGTAACAATAATATTCTAAAAGAGATAATAATTTTGAATTTGATGAATAACCATTTAATTATTTGATAAGGATAAAAGTAATACTTATTACTTAATATCAAATACAATGCAAATGTTACTATAAACCATTAAGGATTTATTTGTTAAATAAATTTCACATATTTTTTTAAAAAACAAGATCTTGGAAATTATTATATTTTAAAATATTGTCATTTCATGGATTTTCTTTGTGGATTTTCTCTATGTAAACTTAATAAAAGTAACTTAAATATTGTGGAACTCTTTGTGTACAAATATTGATTAGATTTCAAGCAAGTTGTATACTTTATTTATGTAATTATTTGTAATATTATTGATGCTGTTTTTTAAATGTCATTTAATGTATATATGTGTGTAAGTGAGCATATAGATATATAATTAATCAAAAGAAAAATTTAATAACTAATCCTAAATTTATATTTAAGCAATTATGATAAATTTTCATTTAATAATCTGTTTTTGTTTGTTTATATATAATCAGTAGGCAAACTGGGACAAATTAGCATTTTCTTTTATGAATATATATATATATATATATATATATATATATATATATATATATATATATATATATATATATATATATATATATATATTGCACCACCATTGAATTTGTACATAATAATTTTATATAAAAAATTATTAAAATAAAAATCTTTCATAAAAAAAAACAAAAAAACAATTAAAATTAAAAGTTTAAGAGTTTTACTGCAGTTTGTTTAGTAAATGTAAAAGTCAAAGAGTTTTTAAAATAAAAGTTACAATTAATTAATTAAAAGTGGGGAGCGGAAGTTTGCATCAGAAAAGTCAAACTAAAAGCTTTACAAAAGAAGTAAAGAGTTTATTATTATTAGTTGAAATATAATTTAAAAAAATTTAAAAATATAAATCTCTTTTCATTCGAGGTTAAGTAAAAGAAAAAATCATCTTAAAAAACTAAATAGTAAATTGTATTAAAATATACATGTGCACCAATATATATGCATATTAAATATTATAAATAAATGAAGGTTAAAGAATTAAAAAAAACATGTTTGCATAGATACTAATTAAAAACAACATGTTTGAGATGGCTGCTAATTAAAATACCCAACAAAATTAAAAAGGATTAGGTACTAGAGGAATTTCGACAACACTTATTGCTGAAGGATATTAAAAGGACACACATCGTAGGTATAAATAACCAATTTTTTATCGGACAGTCAGTGAGGACAATCAGTTGAATTAATTGTATCAGAGGTAAGTTTATTATGTATCAGTCAGAAATGCAGTGTTAAATACCCACGTGAAACATACGTCTTTCTTCAGCCTGATGTCCAATGAAAACAGCCAATATACTCGATCTTAAATAATGTCTCTGTAACAGCTTGAAGAATCTCCATCAGTATATAATTGTCTCCAGGAATAATACCAACTAATAATCATCAAATCTCTGCAGGAAAACTTCAAATCTAACCAGTTAGATTACTTCATTAGAAGCAGCAACAGCAAGATGTATCCACATTCCAAAATCCTAGGTAAACATTCTCTTATTCTCATTTATAAAATTGACATTGCATTCATAAGAAAATTTGTCAAGCCTCCAAGAGTCGAATTATATGACCTCTACAGCACATAAAAATGAACTATTAATTTGTGTGTTTTAAATATATGTGTTTAAATTTCAAATATTATTTAATGCTTTATTATTATATATGTGAGTGTATGAGTTAATATGTGCGTGATCATTATGTCAGTGTTATTAGTTAAATTAGATAAATACCAGTGTTCTATTATTAAAATTTATAAGAATATTTAAACTAGTTTAGAAATGTTAATTAAATAAATTGTCTTTAAACTTAAACTTTATTTGTCAATCAATTCTTTTCACCAATTCTTTCACCAATCTTTTCATCAATTCTTTTCACCACTAATTTTGTATAATTTGTTATTAATTACAAGTAGCTGAGCTGGTCTATGGGTGTAACTTAGGCATTGAGTTAGTTGCCATTGTTCAAAGTATGTTGTTTATTCTGAATAAATAGCTGGCACCCATGTTTACACAAAACAAAAAAAGTGCTTTGAACTTGGTGTTGAACTCAACAGTCAAGAAGAAGTTATGTCTTGGAAATGTAATTCTAGTTATATACTTTATAGCTATCATTTGGACATACATACTTTCCGAGTATGTTCTTCTCTGCCTAAGAGACTGGTGTTTTGATTGTCCCATATTCAAACCCAGTACAAATGGCATGACCAACATGGGCTGAACCTGTTATAAATGACAGTTAACTAAATACTTTGTTTCTTGTTTAAAAAAAATTATACAAAAACTAAATTACGTATGTTAAAGTGGTTTAATTTTAAAAAAAGAATTGACCGAAACATTTTTTTTCTTTAAATGAAAAGAGATTTTGACATTTATGCTATCAAATCAGAGACAGTTGATATTTTGGGTGGAGCTAAAGCATTAGGAACAGGTAGAGAAAAGGACAAAGGGGAGTTGAGTCAGTGTATGTTTCCATTTTATTAAGAAAAATAAACAAACAATAATAATATTTGATTTGTTAATGCAAAAGATAATTTTAAAAAAAATAAAAAGTAATAGCGTAACTATGAATAAAGAAATGGAGCTGGAAGAAAGCCCAATATATTTTAAAAATCCCCAGGTAGTATAGAAACAGAAAGGAGAGATATCTGAGATGCAGATGATGATGAAAATGATAATGAACATGATGCAGAAATTTGAGCAAAGTCAGCAAGACCTCAAAGAAGAATTGTGTCAGAAATTTGAGCAAAGTCAGCAAGACCTCAAAGAAGAATTGTGTCAAAAATTGAACAAAGCCAACAAATGCTCAAAGCAGAAATGCAACAAGAAATCAAACAAAGCCAGCTAGAACTGAGGGAAGAAATTAGTCAGGTTAAAGGAGAAATTAAGGAACTCAAAACAGAAGTAAGAGAAATAAGATGTGAGATAACATTAAAGGTAGAGAAGAACCAAGAAATTATAAAGGCAGAATTAGTTAAAGAAAGTAAGGAAGATGAGGTCACGAAAGAGATAGTAATTGAATTAGAATCAGATAGTGTTGTGACAGATAAAGTAGAAACAAATGTAGACCAAGAAATAAAAGAGAGATATAAGTTCAAGGTAAAAGATAGCGTAAAATAGTTTTTACAAAGAATTAAAACTAAAAGGTTTAAAGTAAATGTTCGGGTTTGTAGATTTAAAAACAGATTTAAAAAAAGAAAGTGCAGAAAAAAAATATTATAATATTGCAGAGTTGTGCTAGATATCAAGGTTTTCTGATTTACAAAGTTGAAAATAGAATGGAAAGAGAAAGAGATAAAGTAATAACTTATAAAAGTGGGATAGATAAGAGAGGAAAGTTAGTTTATATTATAGAGTTAGTATGTAGAAAGAACGAACCACCTGACAAAGTTTAAAAGTTAGTAATTGGATGGAGTATTAAAGTAAATGAAAAATATAAGGACCATAAATGGACAATGAGCATGAATATGATTATTCTAACGTAAATAATTTGATAAATTTAAATCTGAAACTTCTATTTAAAACTAAAATGATAAATTAAAAAATAAATGAATAATGATAAATGAAATGTTGAAAGTAAAAATAATAACAAGGAGGCTTCATAAAATAAAAGATTTTTTGCTCCACCCACATATTAATAAGGAAAATGTTCGTAAATAAATGGGTCAAGTTAATGATTTAAAAGTAATGTTTGTAGGATTAAATAAATCAAGTATTCATGTTAAATAAATAAATAAAATATCTGTAAGAAAAATATCTGTGTAATAATGGATCGTAATATAATAAAAATAGTTTTTCTGAATACACGCACGATAAATGAAGAAGTTAAAGTATTGGTTTAAAGATAATATTATAAGATTAATGTAAATAAATATTTAGAATAATGTTCATAAGGGTTTGAAAATAATATTGTAGGATTAGTGATAAATAATATAAATGAAAGTCAATGCAAGTTATATTAGGAATGTATAAGGGTTCAAAATTACAGAGATGAGGGTAGTATAGAAATGTTTTAGTTAAGGATAAGTTAAAAGCTGCCAACCGGATAAAATTTAGCACCCATAATGGACTTATCAGGGATCATTCTTCTTTTAAAATGTGCACTGGGGACAATCCAGCATAAGCCGCAAGTCACATTTTCAGGGGAGAATCCCCATATTTCCTACCTCATTTTCCAAAGCATAAGACAGAAATGGACCATTGAGAATTCCTGGCATTCACAGTGACCCTTTCTTTTTCCAAGTCTGGTAGAAACCCGGCAAATGAAGCTTTGTTTTTCATATGTGTAAGTCGGTATAAGTCAGCGAATCTGCCTCCACTTTGTTTCCAAAGAATCCCTGTGCCACAAAATTAGTTTGTCCTCATTGGTCAATATTCAGGACTCAAATCATTGTAGGCAATGTTGCCAGCATCAAAAGTAAAAAAGTATCATTGGTGATTGCCCTTAGCATGTAAAGAGAAAGATATTAAAAAGGCAAACTTAGAACAAATAATAAATTAAGAATTAAATTTGTCAGAGATAAAATGATCAAAAAAGAGGCATTTTACTCTCAAAGGGAGGATGGTGTAATGTACCAACATTGAATTGGTTCATAATAATTTTATCTAAAAAATTATTAAAATAAAAATCTTTCATAAAAAAAAATGTAAAATTAAAAGTTTAAGAGTTTTACTGCAGTTTGTTTAGTAAACGTAAAAGTCAAAGAGTTTTTAAAATAAAAGTTGCAATTAATTAATTAAAAGTGGGGAGGGGGAGTTTGCATCAAAAAAGTCAAACTAAAAGATTTATAAAAAAAGTAAAGAGTTTATTATTATTAGTTGAAATATAATTAAAAAAGTTTAAAAATATAAATCTCTTTTCATTCGAGTTTAAGTAAAAAAAAAGTCATCTTAAAAAACTAAATAGTAAATTGTATTAAAATATACATGTGCGTAAATGATTAATATAAGTTTGTTAATAAAAATATATGTGCGGATGTAAATAATATATATGCATATTAAATATTATAAATAAATGAATGTTAAAGAATTAAAAAAAACACATTTGCATGGCTACTAATTAAAAACAAAAAACAACATGTTTGTGATGGCTGCTAATTAAAATACCCAACAACAAGATTAAAAAGGATTAGTTACTAAAGGAATTTTGACAACAAATATTGCCAGAGGATATTACAAGGACAACACCTCATAGGTATAAATAGCCAATTTTTTATCAGACAGTCAGTGAGGACAATCAGTTGAGTTAATTGTATCAGATGTCAGTTTATTATGTATCAGTCAGAAATGCAGTGTTAAAAACCCACGGGAAACATATATCTTTCTCCAGCCTGAAGTCTGATGAAAACAGCCAATATACCCAATCTTAAATAATGTCTGCATAACAGCTTGAAGAATCTCCATCAGTATCTAATTGTTTCCAGGAATAATACCAACTAATAATCATCAAATCTCTGCAGGAAAACTTTAAATCTAACCAGTTAGATATACTTCATTAGAAGCAGCAACAGCAAGATGTATCCACATTCCAAAATTCTAAGTAAACATTTTCTTATTCTCGTTTATAAAGTTGCGATTGCATTTGTAAGAAAATTTGTCAAGCCTCCAAGAGTCGAATTATATGAACTCTATAGCTCATAAAATGAACTATTAATTTGTGTGTTTTAAATATATGTGTTTAAATTTCAAATACCATTTAATGCTTTATTATTATATATGTGAGTGTATGAGTTAATGTGTGCATGATCATTATATCAGTGTTATTAGTTAAATTAGATAAATTACAAGAATATTTAAACTAGTTTAGAAATGTTAATTAAAATAAATTGTCTTTAAACTTAAACTGTATTTGTTGGTCAATTCTTTTCACCAATTCATTCACCAATCTTTTCATCAATTCTTTTCACCACTAATTTTGTATAATTTATTAATTCCAGTAGCTGAGCTAGTCTATGGGTGTAACTTAGGCATTAAGTTAGTGGCCATTATTCAAAGTGCATTGTTTATTCTTCTGAATAAATAGCTGGTGCCGGTGTTTACACAAAACAAAAAAGTGCTTTGAACTTGGTGTTGAACTCAACAGTCGAGAAGACGAAGAAGTTATGTCCTGGAAATGTAACGCTAGTTATATACTTTATAGCTATCATTTGGACATACATATTCTTCTCTGCCTAAGAGACTGGTGTTTCAATTACCCCATATTCTAACCTGGTACAATATATATATATATATATATATATATATATATATATATTGTACCAGGTTATATATATATATATATATTGAACCACCCAGCTGCTCAACCTATCTTACATAATATCATTACTAATAATAATAAATATTATAGATAATAATCTCATAACTTTCCTCTACCTTCCTTCTTATCATTTACTCTTCAAAGGTGCTTGGTCCTCAGATAGAGTGTAAAATATTATTAGCAGCAATCTACCAATAATACAAACACTCGGCTACTAGATAAATACTAACCAAACAAACACTTTATTTGTTTTAAAAAAAACCTTTGGGTGCCAGCTAATTACATTGTAATCAATGGGTCTACTTGATCAGCCTATCTAGTACCTGAGATATCCAGCTAGCTCAATGGATTTTAACAACCTTTTAAGAGAATAACAACTCCACCCTAGATAATACTTCTATTTTAAAAAAATACCAATGTACTAAATAAGAAAACAATTTACGTCTTTACCCAAAAAATCCTTATTTTTAAAATTATGATTTCCCTAACCTTTTACTTTTAAACTAATTATTTCTTATTTAATGATTAAATTTTTCCCCTTCCATTTTATTAAAATATTACTTTGTATAACTGTGTGTGTTAAAACGTAAACATAAATACTTTAAAAGACAATTTAAATATTTCCTTTTTTTTTAAATAATCATTTTGTTTTATAATTTAAACATGCACATTCTATTCATTTTAGATAAATGTTTTTTTTTAATACATTATTGTTATAGATAAAATATACACAATGCATTAACTTAAAATTCACACATTCATACACACAATGTCTTTAAATAAACATAGAAACCGATATTTTCCAAATATTATTTTAAAAAAAAATTAAAGTTTTATTTAGCTCAGTTTATTGTTTATCTTTAAAGGAAATCAAGAATGAAAGCATATTAAAACAAAAGTTACCTAGGATTTATGAATTTGGAAATGACATACACAGCACAATGTAGATTCTTTAAAATTACTTATGACTGGTTAGCGCTAACTTCCAACAAATTTTCTTTGGATCCTGTGATTTTATATAGACTTTCGTTGATTTACCAGCATATACACACTCCGCTATTTTACTTTCTTTATTCGAACATGGTTCCCTCCGAACTAAGAAAGCTCCAGTTGATTGTACAACATGGTGATTTAACAGTGCATTGTATCAGGAGACATAACAATTTATATAATTGTTATATCTTTAGCTTCAAGAAATATTTTTAAAAATGTAATAATAATGACAATAATCCCAGAATAAATAAGTGTTGAAATATTTAAACTGTTTAAACAATGGAAATTTTTTATTAACTCAGCATCTATTGTCTCTTGAAATAACTCTCCTTTGCTTCGTTTTGATTGGCTTCTATTTTTTCTTTAAAACTTTCACATGCACACATTTAATTGTTTTATTATAAAACAAAATGAATTTTCTTTATTATTTTTAATCACAAATTAATTAAAATAATATTAAATCATTTTTATTTCATAAGATTTTTTTTCCTTTTTTAAATAAAAAAATATCCTCTTTTAAAGCATTTATTATTTATTTTTCTTTAATAATAACCCCCCCTACCCTACTCTTTAGTTTTAAATTTATTCTTTCTACTTTTTTTTTTTAAAAAAAGCCAGATTTATAAAATATTTAGTTAGATAACAATGTACCTTGGTACAATATATATATAGTCAATTGAAAACAATAAATAAATATTTTCTTTATGATTTAAAATGTGTAATGTCTTAACATCATGTTATAATCAAACAAATAAAATATTTTATAGTACATGATTTAAACTATTAAAGCATATTATTTAATGTCTTATTATTTATTTTGTGAATAAAATTATTGATTATTATTAAATTTGAGCCAATTGTCTTACTTAATTTGGTAGGCATATGATATAATAAGAATTAAAGATCTCATGCAATTACAAACATTTAAAGTTTAATCAGTGAAAGAATAGAGCTTTTATTACTTTATTAAATCCAGTAACTATTAAAAGTGAACCTAATGTTTTCAAAGACATCAATTGGTTATATTCAAACATAGAAGTTAATCAATAAATTATTGGTATAAATTTTATACAATCACCAAGCTGAAATAAATTTATTCATTTTTCAATACTAATATAAATTTTAATACATAATCATAAAAGGTTTACTTTATTAATGGTTACCAGTATAGATTATTATTTAATGTATCTGTTGTAAATTTTCAAATACATTATTTAAATTATGTATTACACTTTTGGCATCCATTCAGATTGATATTTATTTAATATATAAATATTATTAATAAATTGTAAATTTATTGAATGTAGATTTTGGATTACTTTATTAATAGAACTAAAATAAAATTATTACTTAAATATATTTAATTACAAATTTGAGTTACTCAAGTTGTGTAGCTCTATTAATTTTAACTCACCCATTTAAATCCAAAAATGTAAATAATGTAGTGCTATGTTTGCTCCCTTTTTAAGAATATGTGAGCATATAAAGTTCGATCATATGATCTTAAAATCTTTCTGTTGTTTTAATTCATAAAAATAAGTAAGTTATAGGAGACTGAAATAATCATTCATTACATTAAAAAAAATTTAAAAAATATATTGAAAATTATTTATTGGCAGAAATTATGTATGGTTTAAAAAATCCAGAAGTTCTTATATTGGATATTTTTTGTTTGTTTGTTTGTTTGTTTTTTTGGAGAAAGGAAAATAGAATTAAACTGACAAGAGCAGCAGGAAATTTTACATATTTTTTATTGACTTATTTATTGCAATGTTTGAAAAGATTTAAATGTTTATGAAAATCTGTCATATTATATTACTTCTAAATAATTATATATCAAAAAGCACTATTATTTGTGATTTTTGAAAAGTGTGAGATATTTGAAATTAAACATTGTATTAACATTAATATTTTTTATTAGTCATTTATCAGATAATGCATAATATTTCTGTAGTGTAATTTTCAGTACACCACTGTCATGCAAAGTAGGGACTTGTTTTTACATACTTTTAAGTCCTTTTGGAGCAGTGTAATCATAAATATATGACCAAAGTCATATGAAAAAGACATATGATCTCCAGGATGCACATTTCATAATGAGCTTGCACTCATCAATTGTCCCAGAAATGTACATCTTGAAGATCATATGTCTTTTTCACATATTTTTATTGAAAATTATATTACAGAAATATATTTCATTATATTAACATTTTTTTTATTTTGATAAGAGTAACTTTTGAAACACTTTATATGCATTATCATGAAGCAAACATTAAGATGCAATCGATGTAATGGTAAGAGCATTAATTGAACTTGCTAAAAACAAAAGTAACCATTTGTTTTACTGATTCATACACTTACAGGGTATTGACAAGTGTACTTTTTTTTCCATTTCCAAAAAGAAATTGCAAAATAAGTTTAAAGTATTAAATACACTCTATAAAAAAATCAATTTATAATTAATATTCAATATTGCTTAGAGTTTTATCAGTTAATAGTAATTTTAAAAGTTAGAAATTCTTGATTTAAGTGATTATCAATTTGAATCAGTTTAAAAATCCAGTAGCACATTGGGTTGCCATGGATATTGACTTGTAACTTCAGTCTGCTGATAGATAAAACACTAAACATCACATGATTACTATCTCTTAAGCTAACACATAACTGTTATTTAACAGGCAAAACTCTCCATACACTAGTTCCACCCTGTGCCAACCAGAGTATTCAATGGATGTCAGAAGCATAAAATCCCCATCTAATGCCTACTCGTCCAATATCCCCAGACTAGTTTCTGGCTTGTGGGCAGAAACTAGTCTGGAGATATTGGATGAGTTGGCACTAGATGGAGATTTTATGCACAAGTCTTTTGGCATCCATTGATTTCTCTGGTTGGCACAGAGTGGCACTACTGCATGTTGAGTTTTTCCTGATAGATAAAATTAATAAGTTAAAAAAGAGACATGACTAGATGTCTCTATGCAGTATTTTTAATTGGTATAGATATACATATGACTAAATTCTTTTACTTACCTTTAAAAAAATTAAATGAACATGATGTTATCGCTGACAATTTTCTTTATTATTAAGTTTGCCCTGGGTGGTAGTGTTTTTCACTTCAACCTTTTTTAAAAAAATCAATTATTAGTTTTGAAATATCCTGTATAAAACTATCCATGTTAAAAGTATATATTTTTAGTTATATGTCTAGATTATAATGTACCTTTTATTTCAGCCCATAAAACAATTAATATTTTATAAATAATTGAATCAAAGCACTTTTATGGACCTAAATTCTGTTCTGATTTTAAAATGGCATCTGCAGCTAAAAATTGATCATTATTAAGATCATTCCATAGTATATTGTTAGTAATATTGTCAAGAGGCAAATTATTCAAATTATCTTTATGATCTATATCTTGAAAATTAGGAAATTGTAAGAACTCATAAAAATTGCAGCCTGCTATTCTTATCATCGTATTTATTTCAAAACTTATGCCTAAAATTGATATTTCAGAACGACCTGTCTCGAATTGATGGACAAAATCTTGTAAAGTAGAATATGGATATTCAGTCTATATAAAATGATATAAAATTTGCCAATTTTTTTCTACACTTATTAATTAATGTGGCGTTATCTAATTTTTAATCAATATATTAAAAAAAACAAGATGCGTTTTACGTTATATATATATAAGTTTGTAAAAGTAGTTTTACGTTATATATATATAAGTTTGTAAAAGTAGTAATTGCTATTTAAGTGTAAAATTGCTAGTAAAAATTTAAATTAAAGAAAATTATAGATAAGGAAGATAAAAATAAAAATATTAACTGTTATTATACATAAAAAAATAAATAGTGTTTTTTTTTTAACTATTTAGAAAATTTGATAAACAGTGTTCGTGAGAATGAAATGAAAATGGATTAGAATCACAATAACGATTTTTTTTTAAAAAAAAAAAATAATGAAAAAGATACTTTTTTAGATGATTAAGTTTACATTTATTTTAAAAATTTTGAAATTTAATAAATGTTTTATTCAATGGATAATTTAATTTAAAGCAAAAATGTAGACAATTAAAGTACAAAAATAATTGTTGTTTTTTTAATGTGCTTATCAAAAAGATGAATAAAGATAGGAAAGGTTCATGTGCTTAAAAGATAGATTTAAAAGGTTATTATTAAAAAAAGGAAGCTATTTTTAAAAAAATCAAAGAAAATAATAGCTAAGCATACTTTTGAAATAGAACAAATATAAACACTTGCATGAACACAATCTACCAAATAGTTGTATTTTCATTTTATCACATTATAATGTTAATAACAAGAATCTGTATTAAAAGGTTAAATGTTTATATATATATATATGTGTGTGTGTGTATATATATATATATATATATGTGTGTGTGTGTGTGTGTGTGTGTGTGTATTAAGCTTACGCATAAAGGCATGCTAAGATGATTTCGCTATAAGACACTACAAACAAAAATAGCTTCCTGCTAGCTATTCTCTTAATATTTATTTTAATATCTAAGTCTTAAAAATTTCTCATATTTGTTTGATTTCTTTATATTATTAGGGTAAACAAGAAAAATGTATGTATTCTGATAAATTTATTTAGGTTCTCAAATAATAAATATCATCATCAATAGTATTCTGTCTGATAGATAGACTGAGAGAATAGTCACATCACCAATTCATCCATTTTGCCACTCTCTTCTTTTCATTGCCCAGCTCTTCAATTCCACATAACTCTTCCCATCTTTTATATCATCCAACAATGTCAGTCTTTTCCATCCTTTCTTCTTGCTTCCACTCATCATTTCCTCCAAAATATCTTTCATTAAACTATACTTTCTTGTTAATGTATGTCCAATCTAGTTTTTTTTTCTATTTCTAATTTCCTCAACTAATCTTCTTTGTTCATTTACTATTTTCAACATTTCTTCATTTGCTATTTTTTATGTTTCACCAATATACTTTATTGTGCAAAAGATATGTTACATAGGTTTACAAATGTTTTACAAGGGTTTTTCCAGTGCTACAAAGACATTTTAAGTATAATGATTATTTGTTATTATATAAATTTGAATAACATTGCTGACTATAGTACAATTATATGAACATTGATAATTGTACAAGATTGTTGTTAATGTTACTTTTTTATATAACATAATATTGGATATCTAAAAAAACAAAATTCATAACCTTTGAATTAAAGTTCATTTTTCTTGAACTTGACTGATTCAGTTAGATAGCCTTCTGTGGTATAAATTATTGTAATGAGTATCTGGAACATAGTTTTTTATGCAGTTAGTTTTATTATGACACAGGTGAAATGTCCAAGAAGGTTGTTAAAACTGCCTACTGTGATTGTAAAAGCTTATAGGTTGGACTGCTCTTTAATGAATGACCAGGTGATTACAAAAGTATATAAGGGGGATATGTTGTTATCCTATGCTTTTAGCTGACTTAATTTATTGATAAATTCAGATGGATGCCTCCTAGTGTTGTTGCCAAACAAGAATCATTTATATTTTTATCCAAATATTTTTTTTCCATTCTTCTCCATGCTCATATTTCAAAGGCTTTCAATCTATTCCTAATTTTATTACTATAATAAATGTAGTAGTTAAAATGCTTAATACATATAAAAGTAATAATATTAATAATAATGAATCTACAGAAGTAATTTTTAGTTTTAGTTAATAAAGATTATTTCACTGTTCTTTTAAATACTTGCAAAAAAGTTGAAAAAATTATTCAGAATATACATAAAAAAACTCTAAATATCTTTCATCTAAATCTATATGTTAGTATAATTAAATTATTTTTGCTATGATTTATTTTGAAATTATTTATAGAACAATAATATCATAAATGTTATTAAATTTAATATTAAAAAACAATTATTATGATTAAAATGTTAAGCGAAGTTTACAATATATATATATATATTGTTACAGAGCAGTCTGTATCTATCGCCGTTTATAAAGTCATTTAAAAATAATTTAAAAAGAGCATGTGTATTGACACACACACTCATTTGTCTTTAATATTTTTTATTATTTAGTATATAAAGTTGATTTTAAAATAGTTTTCTGTTACCACTTTACAAGCAAGCATGTTGATTACATACCTATATCTTATTTTAATCATTTCTAATTTAATTCTAAAAGTGGAGATTTAATTTTGTGTTGTTATTTTAGTTTAAAATAATCCCTGGTTGGAATTCCTAAATTACATTGAGTGGGAGATTGAGATTTGCCCTGCCCTAAGACATAGCATTAAACAACAAAGATAGTTTATGCAGGAAATTGAGTGTGGGTATAAATAACCCCAAAAATTTCATGGATTATTTTAGAGAGCCTTGAACAAGCAAATAGTCTGTCAAAGTGATTGGTTCTTCTTTTTATTTCTAATATGCATTCTGATTAACCTGTTGAACTTTATACTGTTAGCAGTTTGGACATTTCAGTTTTGTTTATTTTAATTTGCCTTCACGATGTCAAAATACACTGCTATATGTATTGTAAACAACAATATGCATTGCTAATTTAAATAAGGACAAACCTCAGACTCTAAGCTGTTCTTTCATGATGCCATGAAACTCTAACATAAGCCGGATTCCCAATTTGCCTCAATACTTGCCACTGTCATAAAGAGAAGTCACCTGAAATATAAACTTATTAAAAGTGCACACTCATCAAAAAACTATGTGAACTCTGCTTTACCATAAGGTAAACCTTTTATTATTCTTGCCAAGGTAAATAAACTGCATTTAATTAAATCTCCACTCAATCTAATGATAAGTGTAAAATATAAAGTTGTATTAATTATTTGAATTATTTAATATAATATTTATTACCTGTATGTCATTCTACTAGTATTTATAGTGTGTCTTCAAATCTTAGTTTTAAGATTCCAAGTTTGTTTCAATTTTTGTTTAACAGAGGGTGAATTGTGAGGTTATATTTTATATTAATATGTCTTCCATTTATTTCACTAACTATTTGTAAATGCTTTGGCAGTTTTTGTAATTTTTATATGCTCACCTGTCCTTAGTTGTTATCATAAGATAAGTAATTTTAAATATGTTTAGTTTGCATTTCTTGCAGATCTGAAATCTTTTGGTTGGTGATTTATTGTCTTTATTGTTCTGATTTTCTGAATATAGAGATTTCTTTCTAGATTACATAAGATCATAATCATATTTTTCTCTTGTCTTGCATGTGTGTTGACCCCAAATTGCTTTAAAGGTAGTATATTGGAGGGCTGTCCTACTGGAAATATGACATTCTTCTCTTGATGCATTATTCTGGGGCAAGAAATGCTCGCTGGTACCATTTCATTGATTTCCTGCAAGACTGTATATTTTCATATCTCTAAATCAGGAAACTAGACTTGTTGTTTTTTTGTAATTTTATAAATTGCCAGCAGAAAGATATTATTCTATCCATTAGTTTTTTTATTTTTAGGTGAAAGAATTTTTCTGCCAAAGCGTTTAATGTTTTCATGTGTGCTGTACTCATGCGCACTCTCATATATATATATGCGTATTTAAATCTAAGTCACTTTTGTATTCATGGCTAGATTGCTTTATTCTATTGTCCCAACACTATAAAATTTTCAGATTATTTAAACTCTTAATAAAATTTACAAATTGTTTAAATTTACTTGGCTAACGTTTGTCTTAGTGCTTTTATTTTTCAATTGTCTAAACAATACTTAAGTTCTCTTGTTTCTCCCTGAATTTAGTTGGCACAAACCATCCTCCTCATCCATTTTGATCACAGTAAATAAATTTTCCATGTGATGTGATATACTGTGGCTTCTCCTTAAATGAAGTCAAGAATATCTCAGCAATTATGCCCAGATAAACCTGTTAGCCACTTTATTTTCCATTCCCTATTCTAAATTTTTCCATATTCTGCTCCATCCCATTTCCACAATATAATCTTTGTCAACTATATACATAGTTATCAGTGGTACCCTCTATGATCAGGATAGATTGAGTTTCCATTACAATATATATTACACTAATAATGGTGAGATTCCACCCTTATTGTTAAAAAGAGGTTGCCTTGCTAACAGTCAAAAATTGCTGATTGTTATTGATATTGGGATTATTTAATTATTGACTAGGTTTTAATGATATGTATATATTGTACCAAAGTACATTGATATTAAAGTAATTGTATGAGTTCCATGTTTTAAAAATATAAAAATTTAATATTAAGGGAATTTTGCATTTAATAAAATAATCTATAAATGCTGTGTAAAATAATAAGTTGTTTAAAATAATAAGCTGTTTAAAATAAAAGATTTTTTTTTGTTTAAAAAAAGAAAAAAAAAACTTGTAATAAATAAATGATTTAATATTTTTTAAATGAATTTTTAATAAAATAATAAAGAGATTTTGTTTATTTTATAATAAATATATGTGCGTGTGTGTATGCAATTTTTAATAAAAAGTAGACGCTAGAAGCTGATTTTATTTCACAAAAGGAATACTGCTTCTAAAAATAAAGTTTTCCAATGTTTAAAAAAGTATAAATAGCTCAAATTTTGTTCATTCTTTTTCGGACTTTCTCATTTTAATAAAATATTTTTGAAGTAATATTTCCAAAAATGATGCATTGTTAAAAACCAATGTATTTGCAGTTGACTGAAAAGCCGCTCTCTATGCATCTAAGATCTGTGGTTAGTTCAGAAGGTAATCATGTTAAAATAGACTACACAGACAGAGGAGTGCGAGAATGCCAAACCAGCCACAGAAATCATAACAAGTCACAGGATCCACGAAGGATTCAATTTAACTGGACATTGATGAGTTCAGAGATAATTCCATTATACTGTTTCTGTCATATTTAAAAACCTAGGTAATTATTTGACTTTGATATATAAACATTCCGATTTCCTTTAAAAATAAAGATAGACTTTATTAAGAAAACTTTGAACTTTTTGAATTAAACTTAAAAAAAAGAATAAACTTTAAACTTCAAAAGATAATATTTGAAATAATAAAATAAGTAAAAGCAGCTTCTATTAAATAATATTTTTTGGCATGCACATATGTGTGATTTGATTTTAAACTTAAACTTTTAAAAAAAAAATAATAAAATATGATGTAACATGTATAATTTATTTGCTCAACTAATATATTAAAATGCTTATTTTAATCTTTAAAAAAAGAAGTGTATGTGTGTTTCATTATAAGATAAAACGATGCATTTATTTCAAAATAATAAAGTAAAACATTTAAATTATTTTTCTTAAAATATTTATGTTTATTCTGATGCATGCAGGTAAGTATAGATGTTTATTTCCTTAATAAGAGTAGGAGGGAAAAATCCAATCATTAATAATAGTATTTTAGAAAAGATTCACTAAGTTAAATCTATAAATGTTTAGCATTCAGTATAATGTTGTTATTATTAGTTTGAAAGGAGTGAAGTATTATTTAGAATGGTTCAGGGAAAAATTATTTTAGTTTTAGTAAATAGTAGTAGTTTAGAACAGGCGGGCATTTAAGGTACCTTTTGTTTGTTTACTAGTGGGAGATTGGAAGTGACTGAGCTAGCGGACATTTCAGGCACCAAATTATACTGATCATATGGACATGCTAATTCTAAAGTAATTAGCTGGTGCCTAAGGGATTTTCTTTCTTCTTTTAAAAATAACAATAAAGTGTTTATTTTATCGGTATATATTTTGGTAGTTGAGTGTAGAATGTTATTAATGTTTCGCTATTGATGATATTTGACACTTTGCCTGAAAACCAACCATTTTTCTGAAAGGGAAATTTAGGAGGACAAAAATATAAAAAATATTAGTTAATATTTTATTTGTCGATGCTTAGTGTTTGTGGTTTCCCGTAGTTTAATAGTTTAAATTATAAGTAGTAGTTTTTTTTTCATTGTTGTTCGGAGGAGGTTGGTTTATTTGGCATGTCAATGTGGCGTGAAACTATATGTTTCGAGTGGAAGAACCGACAGAAGTTGTAATTTTGGTGTATGATTAAAGGGGATTTTCATGGACATTAAAATGTGGACGTTAAAATGTGGAAGTGTAATCCTTAAGATAAAAAAAGCACTCCCAATGAGGAAGATAGATGAATATGAGGCATAAAATTAGAGCTTAGAGGGTGGGAGTTGATTGCACCTATGTTTTGAAATACAGGAAAAAAAATTTTTTTACATTGGATGAAGTTAAATAAATTGTTGGTGAAATGGAAACAGTAAGCCGGGTTATAAAGATAAGAATTTTTTCAGGGAAAAGAGGGGAAATACTGAATAGACATTTAGAGAGTTTGGAGTGTTTTTTTTCCTGTAGTGTATTTAATGAAACAGTTAAGGTTAATATAGCCATTAGTTATATACAGGATGAGGCTGAAGTTTGGTGGGAGTCAATGGGAGTAAAACCAACGAGTTTTGAGTAGTACAAATGAGCATTACTGGCCAGTTATTGGGAGGAGGAGTGTCAGGATGTTGTTAAACGACAGGTATAACAAGATAAATGGTGGACAGGGGAGACATTGTGCACATTTTTCCACAGACAAGTAGCGAAACTGAGAATAGTTACAGCATATAATTTGTCTGAGCAGCAAATTTTAAGAATAGTGAGGAGAGGTTTTTTAGAGGATATTCAACAAATAATAATGGTAAAGGACACTATAGAACAGACTGCAGAGATACTTATGACAATGGATAATATTAGGACATGTGTAGAAAATCGGAATAAAGAAAGGAAGGCTGAGAATACGTATGGGCAAGTAGCAAACTTGACACAGAATGAAGAGAAGGAAGAGTTGAGGGTGGCATCTTATTCCTGCCCAAAAATCAAAGTAAAAATAGAAGGAAGAATTGTAGACATGTTGTTTGATTCAGGGAGTCAGGTATCAGTGATTTCACAAAAAATTTTCGATGAAATAAGTCGGAGTAATTTGAAACAAAAAACTTGCATTAAAGAATGTATATGTAATGTTGGCAAATGGGAAAAGAGCCAAACTAGCATTGAAACAAGCTTGGATATAGCTGGGAAGATATATAATCACATTATGTTGGTTTTAGAGGGATTGATATATGATGCTATCTTGGGGTCAGATTTTATATGTGAAGTTGGGTGCATGTTAGATTATGAAAACCGATAGGTAAAAATTAATAAGATGGAAATTCCATTTAATGTGTGTGACATAAAAATGTTAAGGCGGAGTATGATGTAGAAAGTGCAGGAATAGAAATAGAGGAAAAGGTGTTGGAAGATGAACTAGGAAATGAGGATGGAAAACAGTTGAAAGAATTGTTGGTTATGTATGGAAGTTTATTTTCAGAAGTACCTGGAGTAATAGAGGGATATGGGTATCAGATAAAACTTATGGAGAATCAACCATATCAAGCTCGAACATATCCTATATCATATCAATATAGAAGTGCAGTGGAGGAACAACTAGAGCATATGTTAAAATTGGGAATTATTTCAAAATGCTCATCTCCATATAATAACCCGCTAGTGACAGTAAAAAAATGGGTCTATTCGTTTGTGTTTAGATGCAAGGCAGTTAAATAAAATCACAGTGTTAGATACGAATGCACCACCACCTATAAGTGAATTATTAATGAAGTTTCATAAAAAAATATATTTTCAACTTTTGATTTAACGGCCAGTTATTGGCAGGTCAAGCTGCATCCTGAGAACCAGAAATACGCTGCTTTCTGGTATAATGGACGAGCGTATAATTTTAATCGAATTCCTTTCAGTTTAAAAAATAGTGGAGCAGGATTAATGCAATGCCTTGATCAAATATTATCCAATAAAATTAAAAGCTGGATTACATATACATGGATGATATCATTTTAGCATCAGAAAGTGTGGAAGAACATTTCAAACATTTGAAATTGTTATTTGATGAATGTAAAAATAAAGGAATTAAATGAAATTTAGGTAAAAGCCATTTAATGACTACAGAAGTTAAATTCTTGGGACACATAATTAGTGAACAAGGAATATCTCCAAATCCAGAGAAAATTCAAGCTATACAAAACTTTCCCAGGCCAACGAAGAAGAAAGAAATCAAGTCTTTTCTTGGGTTGTGTAATTTTTTCAATCGGTTTTATAAAAAATTTTCCTTGGATATGGAGCCTTTGTTGCAGTTATTTAGGAAAGATAAAAAATGGGCGTGGGAAGAGCAACAAGAGTGCAGTTTTGAAAATGTAAAAAAAGGTTTTTTAAGAGAAGTTATGTTGACATATCCAGACTTTGATAAACCATTTGTAGTACAAATGGATAGTACTGGAATCGGATTGGGGCTACATTATCTCAGATGCAAGATAATGGGAAGTATGGGGTGCTTTTCTTTGTAAGTCATTTATTAAATAAGCCAGAGAAAAATTATACCATAACTGAGAGAGAGGCTTTAGAGATTGTGTGAGCTTTTAAAAAATTTAGGCAATATTTGGTAGGATCACAGGTGGTAGTGATCACTGATCACGGGAGCCTTGAGTTTCTCAATCATAGTTTCTTACAAATAGTAAATTGATTCGATGGACTCAGAGTTCGATTATAGGATACAGTATTGTCCAGGCAAAGACAATATGGTGGCAGATGCTTTAAGTCGATACCTGATAAAACACCAGACATGACATTTAAATTGTAATAATGTGTATATAGCAACAGCAGAAATATGTCAAGGCAAAAAGATGGAATGTGGTTTGAAAAGGTTAAGAGAGTTACAAGAAAAAGATGCAGAATGTAAACAAATAATATACTATTTGTGTCATCAATCTGTGAGTAAACATATAAACAATACTCTATGGAAAGATAGGAAACTATTGTTTAAAAGATGGGCTTTTTCTGCATAAAGTAAAAGATAGTAAAGATACACGAATTGTTTTGTCAATAGTTATGGAGAAACAGATGATTAAGTACATACATGAAAAGTACAGACATTATGGGGCAAGTAAAATTGAAGAATGGATAAATAATTGGTTTTATTGGCCGAGTATGTGTAGGAGTGTCTTAAACATCATTGAGGGGTGTATAGTGTGTGCAAAAACCAAACCCCCTAATATATCAAATACGGGACTTTTGTGACCAATATACACATATCAGCCAAATAGTTTATTAGCAATAGATTTTATGGACCATTACCTCAATTTAATCGAAAGAAATATCTGTTTGTGACTTATGATGTTTTTTCTAAGTTTGTGGCTATTTATCCGGTGGCACAGGCAAACAGACTATAAGGGTCCTTGAACATCAACATTTTCGAGATGTGGGAATCCCAAGACAAATAATGTCAAATCATGGAACACCTTTTATGTCTGATGAATGGAAAAGATGGACAGAGTGTCATAAGATAAGACATATACTTACTTCAATTTATAATCCGCAGTCCAACCTGTGCGAACGAGTAATGAGAGAACTGGGACATTTATTTCATGTGTATTTACAGAATAGTCATCGTGGATGGGTGAAGGAGGCAATGAGAATAGCTGACATGATAAATTGGTCAAAGAATGAATTGACAGGATTCGAGCCTATTAGACTTCATCAAGGAAAGAATATTCCATATCCGTTCAAAACTATTTTACCGGTTAAAGCACAATATATTACAGGAAAAAAGATGTTGTTAAGGCACACTATAGGCTTAGAAAGATGGGTAGTGTAAGGCAAAAGAGACAAGGGAAGGTTAGATATGTGTTTAGGTTGGGATATGATGTTATGGTAAGGATAAATCCAGTAAGTCATCCGGAGAAAGGAATATATAAAAAATTTCAGCCAATATATGATGGGCCAAGTATATGGAAATAATGCATTTGAAATTGCTCAAGGGTCAGAGAAAAAAGGAACGTTCAATGCTCGATCTTTACAATTACTTAAAAAAAATTAATAAATAAATACATTTATAATGGGATGGGGTTTATAGTAAATAAATAAGAATATGCGCATACAGTTAAACAAATGTGAAGTAAATAAAATTAGATTGTTTATAAGTTTAAATTCTGAGAAAACTAAAATGCTCAGAATGATATTTTAGTTTCAGAGGAGGGACGGAGATAATGTACCAAAGTACATTGATATTAAAGTAATTGTATGAGTCCCATGTTTTAAAAATATAAAAATTTAATATTAAGTGAATAAAATGTAAAAAATCTAAAAAGCAGGGGAGGGGGAATTTTGTATTTAATAAAATAATCTGTAAATGTTGTGTAAAATAATAAGTTGTTTAAATAATAAGCTGTTTAAAATAAAAGATTTTTTTTTGTTTAAAAGAAGAAAAAAACTTGTAATAAATAAATGATTTAATATTTTTTAAATGAATTTTTAATAAAATAATAAAGAGATTTCGTTTTATCTTATAATAAATAAATAAATATGTGTGCGTGTGTGTATGCAATTTTTAATAAAAAGTAGATGCTAAAAGCTGATTTTATTTCACAAGAAGAATGCTTCTGCTAGAAATAAAGTTTTCCATTGTTTAAAAAAGTATAAATAGCTCAAATTTTGTTCATTCTTTTTCGGACCTTTCTCATTTTAATAAAATATTTTTGAAGTAATATTTCCAAAAATGATGCATTGTTAAAAAACAACGTATTTGCAGTTGACTGAAAAGCCGCTCTCCATGCATCTAAGATCTGTGATTAGTTCAGAAGGTAATCATGTTAAAATAGACTACATGGACAGTGGAGTATGGGAACACCAAACCAGCCACGGAAATCATAACAAGTCACAGGATCCTCGAAGGAATCAATTTAACTGGATGTCGATGAGTTTAGAGATAATTCCATTATACTGTTTCTGTCATTTTTAAAAACCTAGGTAATTATTTGACTTTGATATATAAACATTCCAATTTCCTTTAAAAATAAAGATAGACTTTATTAAGAAAACTTTGAACTTTTTGAATTAAACTTAAAAAAAAGAATAAACTTTAAACTTCAAAAGATAATATTTGAATTAATAAAATAAGTAAAAGCAGCTTCTATTAAATAATATTTTTGGCATGCATGTATGTGTGATTTGATTTCAAACTTAAACTTTAAAAAAAAAATGATGTAATGTGTATAATTTATTTGCTCAACTAATACATTAAAATGCTTATTTTAATTTTTAAAAAAAGAAGTGTATGTGTGTTTCATTATAAGATAAAACGATGCATTTATTTTAAAATAATAAAGTAAAACATTTAAATTATTTTTCTTAAAATATTTATGTTTATTCTGAAGTGTGAAGGTAAGTATAGATATTTATTTCTTTAATAAGAGTAGGAGGGAAAAATCCAATCATTAATAATAGTATTTTAGAAAAGATTCACTAAGTTAAACTATAAATGTTTAACATTCAGTATAATGTTGTTATTATTAGTTTTAAAGGAGTGAAGTATTATTTAGAATGGTTCGGGGGAAAATTATTTTAGTTTTAGTAAATAGTAGCAGTTTAGAACAGGCAGGCATTTAAGGTACCTTTTGTTTGTTTATTAGTAGGTGATTGGAAGCGACTGAGCTAGTGGACATTTCAGGCACCGAATTATACTGATCAGATGGACATGCTAATTCTAAAGTAATTATCTGGCACCTAAGGGATTTTCTTTCTTTTTTTAAAAATAATAATAAAGTGTTTATTTGATCGGTATATATTTTGGTAGTTGAGGGTTGAAAGTTATTAATGGTTCGCTATTGATGATATTTGACACTTTGCCTGAAAACCAACCATTTTTCTGAAAGGGAAATTTAGGAGGACAAAAATATAAAAAATATTAGTTAATATTTTATTTGTCGATGCTTAGTGTTATGCCTTCCTGTAGTTTAAAAGATTAAATTATAAGTAGTAGTTTTTTTTTGTTGTTTGGAGGAGGTTGGTTTAATATATATTTGGATAGTTAGTTGCTTGGAAGATTATGTGATGTCTGAGGACTAAAAATGAAAAGAAGCTTCTATCTAGAAATCTTTCATTCTCATATTATCACTTTATCTAAACATTAAGGCACACAGGATTATATATATATATATATATATGCTTGAGTTGGTTTTTTAAATCTAATGTCCCAACTCCTCACTGAAGAGACCCATAGGTCGAAACCGGTCTGGGGATGGGGACAATCCAAGATAAAAATGATTTGAATGTCTTCTCTTGTAGTAGCATTTATCATAAATAAAAAAAAAAGCTTGTTTAGAGCTATTAGCACGCTCTTAATTTTATATATATATATATAAACAAGTTATACATTTCATAACTTGCTATAGCTTGCATTTTATGTTACTAGATGGAGCTTTACCAATAGCCCACTATCAAGCATAGCTTACATAAACACTGAGAGAGATAGAATTAAATATCTGTTTCACAATGTCTCCAACCTTTAAACCGTGGTTTCGAGCTAATTGGCTCACATAAGTAAAAGGTAGGAAGACCAGAATCTAGATTCAAACTCCAACTCTACTAAACAGCATTTATGAAACTTATATCTATCAGTTGGAAAGCACAAAATTTTCAGATACATAAATATCTTCAAATCCAGTCAAGCAAACTAGATAGCTATATGGGTCTAAATTCAGTTCAGTTTCACCATATAGTAAAAGCCTTTGCAATCTATATCATTGCAAAAAACCTTCATGGGTGGATTTATGATAAATAAAACAAGTTATACATTTCATAACTTGCTATAGCTTGAATTTTATGTTACTCTGTGTTTATGTAAAATAAGCTTGATAATGGTCTATTGGTAAAGCTCCACCTAGTAACATAAAATGCAGGCTATAGCAAGTTACAAAATGTATTGTTTTGTTTATTATAAATACACCCTTGAAGGTTTTTGCAATAATGTAGATTACAGAGGCTTTTACTATATGGTGAAACTGATCTGAATTCATACCCATATAGCTATCTAGTTTGTTTGACTGGATTTGAAGATATTTATGTATCTGAAAAATTTATGCTTTCAAACTGATAGAAATAAGTTTCATAAATGCTGTTTAGTAGTTTAGATCTAGTTTATGGTCTTCCTAACCTTTACTGATGTGAGCCAATTAGTTCAAAACCATGGTTTAAAGGTTGGAGACAATTTGAAAGAGATATTTCATTCTATCTCTCTCAGTGTTTGTGTAAACTAAGCTTGATAGTGGGCTATTGCTAAAGCTCCATTTACTAACATAAAATGCAAGCTATAGCAAGTTACAAAATGTATAACTTGTTTTGTTTATCATAAATACACCCTTAAAGGTATTTGCAATGATATAGATTGCAGAGGCTTTTACTATATGGTGAAACTGAACTGAATTCAGACCCATAAATGCTGTTTAGTTGAGTTTGACTGGATTTGAAGATATTTACGTATCTGAACATTTTGTGCTTTCAAACTGAACTGAATTCAGACCCATAAATGCTGTTTAGTTGAGTTGGAGTTTGTATCTAGTTTCTGGTCTTCCTAGCCTTTACTGATGTGAGCCAATTAGCTCGAAACCATGGTTTAATCATTGGAGACAATTTGAAAGAGATATTTAATTCTATCTCTCTCAGTGTTTATATAAACTAAGCTTGATAGTGGGCTATTGGTAAAGCTCCATCTAGTAATATATATAAAAGACATATTTTGCGGGTTCATCCGTGTTAAAAAAAATTTAAATATTGATATTCCAATGTTTCCACTTGGTCACACAAGTCATCCACTGGGTGATAACAGATAGAAAGACAGTTGTAGAGGTCCTACAATATATATATATATATATATATATATATATATATATATATATATATATATATATATATATATATATATATATATATATATATATATATATATATATATATATATATATATATATACACACACATACATAATGTTCTTACAATTCAGTTTATTTTCAAGTCATATTTTTATAAATATTAGCAATGGCTAAAAATGTTCATTCCACCTTTTATAGTTTATCTAAGACTATTTAAAGTCAGCTTATATTTAAACAACCAGAAACAAATGCAAATTGAAATATTATGAGTTTTAAATTTAAACTATAAAGTCACAATAAACAATTATTCCTTGTAAAAATATATCCATGTTCAATAATTACATATATGTAGAAAATATTTATACATAATAATCTTGAATAAATGATAATTTTTAACCAGACTCATTCACAAATATAATCCTTGACAATCAATACATAAATGACCTTTAATCTTTCTTTACTAAATTAAAAATATTGCTCCTTTAACCTTAAAAATATATTTTGAATTTTATTAAAGATCATATATATTTACTATTTTATATAAATTTATATATCAGCTTTCTTCTATTTAATTGCTTATTTCATTCTACTCTTGACTAGATATCACAATTACTGGCTACTGTATTTTAAATTTACCATCAAATTCTGTTTATGTACTTTCAATGAATAATAAAAAATATTCAAGCATAAGTTATTTAAATTAATGTTTTAAATCAATAAGTTTCATTTTGATGCAAAAAATGGATATTTTTCCTGACATATTTTTATTTAGTTACAGATTATGTTTCATAAATTGTAGATGTTTTAAAGTATCATTGGTAACTATATAGATTTTGCAATTTCAACACTTTTTATTTTTTCCTTAAAGATTTTTTTAAATATGTTTATAACCGATGACAAAATAGTAAATAAAAAGATAGCAGTAATAAAATAGTAAGATATTTAAATAGAATTATTATATTATTGTCTAGGTGTTAAACGAGTTGTTGTTAATTTATTATAAATGACATTTAAATAGATGTGGGCATTTTTCAACAATTATGTCAAAATTTAAAGAATAAGATTTGAAATCTGTTTTTTTTTTTTTTTGTTTTTTTTTTTTATTAAAGGGGAAATAAAGACAGGTAATTTAGACTAAGAACTGATAATAAATACAAAACTTGTTAATTTTTTATTACTAGTATTTTTCATTTTGCAATAGCTTATAATTTATAAAAAGAGGAGTAATATTTAATTATTAATTAATATAATACATACTTCTGATGACTACAGTACTTTTTATATAAAAATAATCCTGGATTATTTGTACTAATATCCACGTGTGAAAAAAGTTGTTTTGTGATATTAAGTATCTTACATAATGATGTTTTATCTATTTCAACTTTCACATTATAAGTGAGATCATTTCATATTAAAATACTTAAAGTTGAGTGATTAATTCTCCACACACTGCAGTCAAAAGATTTTGGTGCTTTGAATGAAATTGTTTCTTCATTCATTTTATATTAATGTTCTATATTAGCATAATAATAAGCATTGTTAATGTTGGAGAAAAGATAAGTGGCATTTGAAATGAATACTTACTTAGAAATATTATATACCAACTTCTGTTTTGATACTTTCTTTTTCAATAACAGTGGCAAAACAGTTTATAGTGAGATTTTTTGTTAGAACTAATTAAAAGCAAAAACGAAAATCATAATTGTTTTGCTTCCAAAATTTAAGTTTGTAAATGGATAAGTAGTTTGTTATAACTCAAGTAATAATCTACTGGAAAGTTCTTATTATTTTGAATACAATTAATAAAAAAATTGAGTTAGGAATTATTGTTTAAAAAACTCAATATTAGCAGTGATGAAAAATAATGATTCAGATACTGTTATGTTTGGATGATTGCAATCTTTAAAATGTGGATTAGTTTATATAAATTAATAGATGTTTGAGTAGAAAATGGACTTACATTGTGAAAGGAATTCCTAGAGTGATGCTTTTAACCATACAGAAAATCTTTTCTTAAATATTGTTGCATATACAGGTACATAATTTCCAGGTCATGCCTAGCTGCACATTTGTCTATGATTAATGCTAAGGCACACTATTTAAGCCATCATTCTAGTCACAACACATACCTCATAAGAGTATTATATTTGATATGAAGTTGTACTATAGGGATACACAAATTCCAAAATTAGTGTTGATATAATTGTGAAAATAATTTTTAGATTGTCACTAAAAATAAAGTCATATATTTTATTATGTAAATATAATAAAAGCAAATTTGCAATGTTTTTAATATTGTTGGGTTTTTTTTTACATTTTTGCACATACTAATAGTAAATGTATTTATTGGATATACAGATCTCTGCTGCAATGTGTTGATTATGTCCTTTATAGAGTTAATATTATAAAATATGGATAGTCATCGCAATAAAAAAAAATAGTTCATATAAATTAGTTGTTTATAAGTTCAGTTATTTTGTTAGATGTATTGTATAAAAATGAGGCAATATTTTCTGTCCAGAAAAGTTTGAAGATATTACTAATTTTTTATTTTTAAATGTTCTGTAATATTGTAAAAATAGTAAGGCAGAGCATAAGACCAATTAGTTTATTTTCTGGATTGTTAGGTGTGGTGGTGGTGAATTTGTAACTTTAAGAGAAAATATGTCTTGGATTGTTACATGTAAAGTTGAATAAGATGGGCAGACATTCTGAAATAATATTGTATGATGGTTTTGAATTTATTATTTCTAAAAGAGACATGCAGTATCTCGTTTATGTTGTTGAGAATTATCTTAAAACGCAATTAAAATATAATAGTGATTACTTCAGTTGAAAAGGGGTAAAAAAATACGATGCAATGGAGAACAATAATTGGAGAACATTTTTAAGAGGAAATGATAGTCAATCATAAGATATCAAATAAATATATAGTAAAATGTATTGTTTATATTTGAAATTTAAAAATTCATTTACGCGATCATACAAAATTTACGTTTAGCTTTCTGAATTTAGAATAGACATACTCTTGAGAAACTGTTAATGACAATCTTAATTTGAGATATATATATCAGATACTTATTGAGATGCAATTTATACTTATTGATAAAAGTTATGATGCTATATTTACTTTTGGCTATGGTGGACAACTAAATTTAACGTAACTAATGCGAATCAAATAAAAAACACGACAGAGTTTTAAATTTATAAAATAATCGTTGAACCTTTATAGTATTTAATTTTTTTAGTAATAAATCTTTGACTATTTATTACACACGCCCTCACACATAGACTGAGGGTTCATTTTTATGAATATCTCATTTAATAAATGAAATATATATATATTAACAATAATTTAACCAACTTTTGCTTTGAGAGTAATAAAATCATTTAATTAGGGGAAAAATTAGAATCTCGTTTTTATGATTATTACAAAGTCTTTAGTAAATCTATCTTTGAAATTAGAGAACTTTCTACTTAACAAAAATTTCCATTCCCACAATTATAATTAGTTAAACTGGATATTTTTATAATTAAAGTACGTCAAAATTAACGAAAATTGATTTTTACTGAAAAACTCTCGAAATTGCTATGAATCGTGACAAATAAGACTAGACAAATTTAAACACACAAATATATAATTTTTAACTGAAAGAATATTACATGAATTGGAAGAATATTAAATACTATATTACTGAATTTTGTGAAGTTAAAAAAAAGTTAAAGAAACAATTGTTTTTTAAAAGTGGACTTGCCTTAGTACAAAAGCATAAATATTTGAAGTATAAGTAAGGTCAAATTCATTATAAATAAAAAGGGAAAGATTAACATCGTCTAGGTTGATAGCATATCTGATAGAGTGGCAAAATTTAATTAGTCACCTTAACAAAAGATACTAAGTGCCATAATTCAGGTTTATGCTTCAACAGATTCTCATTGTGATGAAAAGGATAGAATATTTATATAGATATCTAAAATGCTTTTGATCATACTAAACAAACATTAAAATGCTACAAAAGATTTTAATTTTAGAATTGGAAAACAAGTGAAAAATGAAAATACTATAAATAAATAATAATCCTATAGAAATAAAAGAGAACACGAAGTTGCAAGCAAAAAAATATGTATATTATTTTTTTCTTTGGTAAAACTAATAAATGAAAATGAATATGGAAACACACAAATTGGAGATTTTCGTCAATAGAAAATTATTTCAAGATTGTAATATTCTTTAAAGAATCTACACAAAAAATAAATATTGATTAATAAGATGTAAAATACATGTTGATGCAAAATTAGAGAGAGAATCTATTTAAAAAGTGAGAATTAGCTCTTGGTATTCCAAAACTTCAGAAGCACTCCAATAAATTTAAATTTGAATTTTCTAATGCTTTAAATACTGGCAGACTTTGAAGAATGTTCAAACTTAATTGATATCAAATAAGAAGATAACTGATATTTTACCAAAAAATTACAACAAAGATAGCTGCCCCCCCCCCCCAAAAAAAAATAGCAATTCACCAAGTAAATTTTCAGCTGAGACGAGAATGTACAAAGAGAAAAAGTAATATGGAAATATTATATTTTTACTAAATTAAAGTTCTGCTTCAAATATATTCTTTATTTTCTAAAATATATTTTATACCAATTTATACACTTTTTGTATATACAATGTTTTACTGGTATATTATAATCAAAGAATTATCTTCTAAAAACCTGATTAGAAGGGAATGTGAGCATTGGTTGGTGCTGAAAGAATAACAAGAAACAATGAAAACAGTCTATTTAAGGATACATAGTGATATTCTCTTACATTAGTTACATTTCTTTCTGACTACTGTTGTAGTGTGGTTGCTTGAGAGCAGTTCATTTATTAATTAAATAGACTTTGGTAATTATCACATGATTTTATATTATTTAGTGTGAAAGTATTATTTATCTTTATCTAAATGACATATGATTATCCTTTAAAAATAAATTTACATTAACATTTATAGACCAAATTAAAATTGTATCTGTTATTGTAAAACTTTATATAAAAAAATCTAAAATATAGTATTAAATGGTCATTTTCCTACTGTAAAACGTTATTGAACTGAATAGCCAGAGGATAGTTCAACTATTAATTAAATAGATTTAGTGATTATCATTTGACTTTACATTTATCTAGTATTAAGGTATTATTTATCATTACACATACATACATATATAATATAGAAAATACTAAATCAAAATTAAATATGTTTATTAAATTTTTGCCATCAAGTATATGTTTGATACTTTCTTGTCACATTCTTGGTTATTCTGCTGAAAAAAACATTTTCTGCTGATTTGAATATTATTTATTCTTTGGTTTATTATATATTTAATTTTTGTAATGAACTACACTTTGATTTTTCATTTTCAATGCTCTTTGCACATTATTTTATAACAACTATGGCCATGTTATCCTTCATGATTGTAAAAGACAGATGTAATTAATAGCATCAGTTTTTATCTGAGAGTTTTTATAGATTAGAGAATGCTGTACCATTCTTGTTTTAAAGTTTGCTTTGTATATATATGGACAGTTTTTTGGCTGCACCCTATAATATAAACCATGTTGTGACAGTCCAATGCTTATATTTTATTCTTTGTATTGTTAATAAGTTTATTTAAATTAATGAGTGTTCTAAATCCCACATTCAATTTAACTGAGCAAATCTGTGCTATTTTGTTATCCATATGTGGTGAGTATGGCATAATAATCGAGTTTTTATTATTATTTCCATAATCAGAGGCTTTATTTGCTATTTTTGTTTTGAATTAATATAGTAAATGATCAAGATATATATATATATATATATTGTAATAACAATAAAAGTAATAAATATAATGGTAATTAACTATTATAATAGTCTTTCAAACCGCAGAAGTACTTTTGGTTAATTCCTTAACCTGCCACAACTGCCATAATTAACCAAAAGTACTCTTGTGGATTGAAAGACTGTTGTAATAGTTAATTACCATTATATATATATATATATATATTATTTTTATTGTTATTACAATAAATTTTTTTACTTAGCAGACATTATATATATATATATATATATAACCATAAATTGCCAAAACTAACTGGTTTCAAAATTTAATTTGCATGATAACAATCAAAGTCTAATAAACCTTTTATAGGTTTACTAGACTTTGATTGTCTATTGTCAGCAGATTGTGGATTTTTTGCTGATTTATTAATCTTTTGCAGTTATCATGTGAATTAATATATATATATATGGTATTTCATAATATAAGTTATCTGAATTATGTTGCCTATATGGAAACCTTGATTTTTGACTATCATCATTGATTAGATATATTCTCAGTTTTAAAAATTAATCCTAGATATAATATAGAATAAAATATCTTTATATAACAACAAAATAATGTATGACAATAGCTATAATATAATCATATAATCATAACATAAAAAAAGCTCTTTTTGGCAATTTTTAATTTTTGCCCTTTTCAATATTTCTTGGTTTACTACAAAAAAAAAAAAAAAAATTATATTGCATACATAGCGACATCTACTGGCTTTATATAAAATTAACACAAGCCTATAATTATGCTTTAGTATCTTTATAATAATACACATTATATAACCCTTCATTCATTTTTCATTATCCAATTATTAGTTAAATTAATTGATGTTTTATAAATGTTCATACAACTATTTCTGTTATAATTAATGTAATTAGTTTTATATATCTTCCTTCTATTAATTTTTTAATATAATTTAATGATCTTATATTCTTAACACAATCTATTCTATGTACATATTTTAAGTAGTGAGCATATAGTGCAGATCTGTCATCTCTCCTATTAATAGCATTATTATGTTCCTTAGCCCTTTCTTTCAATTTTTTTTTGCATGTCCATAATAAATCATACTGCAAACCCCACAAGTAATTTTATATAATATATGTTTTTTTATATTTTATATCATCTTCTATATTATAATTCCCTACTAATATATCAAGATTTTTACTATTTGACCATCCTATTTTAATATATTTATCTATATAATTTTTATTTTTATTTTTTTTAAATGTATGATAAATTTTAGGAACATATGAAAGTTTTACCCATTTTATATTGTCTAATTCATTATTACTATCCAAATTATATTATTTATAATTAAATAATATATTTATAATATTTTTAGGATCATATCCATAACTAGTATACTAGTATTAGAAATATATTATATAATTATTAACAATATAATTTGGGTAATAATAGTGAATTAGACAATATAAAATGGGTAAAACTTTCATGTTTCTAAAATTTATCATACATTTTTAAAAAATAAAAATTATATAGATAAAAATATTAAAATAGGATGGTCAAATAGTAAAAATCTTGATATATTAGGAGGGAAATATAAAATATAAAAAGTATAGTATATAAAATTACTTGTGGGGTTTGCAGTATGATTTATTATGGATATACAGTGAAACAATTAGAAGAAAGGGCTAAGGAACATAATGCTATTAATAGGAGAGATGACAGATCTGCATTATATGTTCACTACTTAAAATAAGAACATAGAATAGATTGTTTTAAGAATATAAGCCCATTAAAGAAATTAATAGAAGGAAGATATATGAAACTAATTACATTAATTATAACAAAAATAATTGTATGAACATCTATAAAACATCAATTAATTTAACTAATAATTGGCTAATGAAAAATGAATGCAGTGTTATATAATGTGCATTATTATAAAGATAGTAAAGCATAATTATAAGCTTGTGTTAATTTTATATAGAGCCAGTAGATATCACTATGTATGCAATATAGGGTTGTTGTTTTTTTTTGTAATTAACCAAGTCATATTGAAAAAGGCAAAAATTAAAAATTGCCAAAAAGAGATTTTTGATGTTACGATTATATGATTATATTACAGCTATTGTCATATATTAATTTGTTGTTATATAAAGATATTTTATTCTCTGTTATATGTAGGATTTATTTTTAATTTGAAAAAGCAACATAAAGGGTTTAGTTCCTAGTATTTTAGATTCTCAGTTTATATATAACACATAAATTGGCATGCCAGTACAATTAAAATAATCTCATATCTATAAATAATCTGCCATGTTGAGCTGAGAATATAGATGAAATAACATCATCTCAATAAACATTTTGCATATAAATAGGTGCTTCAGTATGAATATTTGCAAAAAAATAAACAAACAATAAATTTCAATTCTTTTTGTTCTATACCAATAAATAATTTAGATTGAATATTGAAGAGCTAAATGTATGATCTCATTACACATTTTTTAGAACAGTCTCATAAATAGCTAAAAAAAAGAGTGTATTTAGTTATTTATGCTCTGTAAGGTAAAAATAATTGGTTAATATCAAATTCGACTAAAATAAATTCATTTGAGTATAAAAGAAATCATTGTGATCATAACATACAAATAATTACTGACAATAAATAGTAACAAATATATTAACAGTATAGAATGAGAAAATTGTTAAAAAATGGCAAATTACTTAATTGAAAATGATATGTTCAAATTAGGCAAACTGAAATGACAGGCTAGAAAGAGGTTTAAATATAAAGTCCTGAATGTCCAGTAGAGGAAAAGGGTTTCAATTGAAGGAAAGAGTAGCAGTTCAAATTTAATAAAAATATTCATAAAGTAATGATAAAGAAGAAATTTTAATTGGAAATAAAGGGATGAACCATTATAAAAGTTCACAAAATATAAAGTGACTATGGAACTCTAAATAACTACAAAACACAATCAACTCAAATCACAAAAGGGGTAGAAAGTGAAGAAAAGTAAAAATCCAAAATAAAAAAAATCAGAGAAAAGAGAAAACAAGAAGTAGAAGAAAAAACAGAAGAGAAAATGGTAATTTTTTAGATGCATCAATTACTTGTGCAAAGCATTAATGAAAAAAAAGCTGAAATTAATGCAAAGTAAGTGAAAATTAAAAAGAATATAGTAAATGGTTTCATAAAATGATTCAGACAGCTACAAATAATGTAAAACTTTAGAAGACTCTAAAATTTATATAAAATTGAGAATTGTTGTAAAATGGAAGTAATTGATGAAGAAACAATATATTCTGTCTGATAAACACACGTGAATTTTGAAGAAAAGGAAATGGAAGAAAAACACATTAGCAAATATTCATAAAAACATTGATTAGGAATACAATTAGTTTAAAGGTGAAGCTAGGTTTATTTGCTAAAAATATAAATTAAAATTCAGAAAAAAAAATGTCTGCCATAACTGTAGTGTTTAATTTTTAATTACAAGCATTTCTAAAATGGCAGAAGCTTGTCTCCTGAATCTTCAAATTATTGTACTTTTCATTTAATGGTAGAACACAGCATAGATGAAATAAAAGGTTTTATAAAAATAAAAAAAATATGAAAAAAAAACGTAAATCTAAAAAGATGTATCGCACTAATATAATGCATAACAAGATAAATATAAAAAAGGGCAGCATATCTAGAGGATAACAAAAGATTTATAATGGTATTGACCCAATGTATACTGCTGGGTTATTGTACAAAATCAAGATTACGCTTAAACTAAAGGTACAATAACACTTAAGACATAAACATAAATGATTCAAAATGCATACTTACATTATAAAAAAGAAGTGGAAAAATTATTTGGTTATAAAAGAGTCAATAATTCTAACTGATTGAAGTAAGTATCTTTTTACCAAACTTATTATGCTAATTTATAAATGGATTACACTTGCATTTAAATACTGCAATAAATAAAACTTTATATGATTCAATATTCTAATATATATATATTTAATATTTTCATTAACAAATGATGAATTTATAGTATTATTTCTGAGATCTGCGTAGTATAGTAAAAATATAATAGCTAAATAGCTGATGCTTCTGTACAATAACAAGTACTTTCATGAGAGCTTCTTGAGATTTGAAAAAAAATAAAGCTCTGAGGAAAGTACTTGTTATTGTACTTAAATATCAACTATTTAGCTTTTATATATATATTGTGCCCTTTTGTATGGGTCTCCATAAATTGTTGTATCCATTTATTTAAAAAATTTTAAATTTAAGATATATTTAGCTATATGATTTTAATTTTGTTTATAACAATCTTTTAAAAAGTGTAATTAAAGTAATTCATGAGTGTTTGATATGTGAAAATTGTGCTGATGTTTGAGAGAGACATTTCAATGGGAATGATAATAGTATATGGTTGGGAAAACTGGCCATAAGCAATACTGCATTAATAAATTTAATAAATAAATGTTTAAAGTTAAAGTTTTAAAAGACAAGTTAAAATTAAATGCATATATTTATTGTTGATAAAAATTAATATTTAATAAATGAATATAAATATTTTAATTATTAGTATTCCATGATAGAAGATTAATATTTGATTTTAATAATATTGAAGTATTATTTTAAAAGTTGTTATAAGATATTATTTATTTTAAAAATATTTATTTTTAAAAAATGTATTGTTAGTTTATTTTTAGATTATTACAAGCGTCTGTAGCTTTGTTGTAAAAAACAGATGTTAATTAAAATACGTACACACATGCTTGGAAGTTTTTTAGTAAAGTTGCAAAGCTATTTTAAAAATTCTGTTATAAAATTTATAAATATTATTTTGGCTATCATGAAATAAAAATAAAGATAATTAATGTGAAATATTAAATCTGATTTTTAAAATACTGTTTAAAAACATAACGAATAAAAATAGACTTAGTTTGTTTATAAAAATAATCTTATAAAAGTTAAAAGTAAAGTAAGAAAGAATATTTTAAAAAATGTTTAATGGATTTAAATAAATGATGAATATTAATTTAAGAATTTAATAATGTGATAAATAATAAATATTAAATAAGTCATTATTTATTTTTAATTCTGTCTTGTTGGTGAAATATGTAAATAAGCTAGCAAGTCAATTGTTTAATTCACCAATCAAGTGGGAGTTTTCTTCCGGTATAAAACCAAGGTTCAATTGTTAGGAGAGGACTTGTGATTGAATTTCTTAAAGTAAAGTATGCTATTAAAAATAGCTAAGTAATTATAGACGCTCTAAAAATCGTTTTAAAATTATAAGAGAGTAGTTTTAAAAAATAATTTATAAAAGTTACCGATGGATATGCAGTGTTAATTTATTGTAGTTCCCTATTGATCGTTTCCTATTAATGCTCAATTTACTATCAAATAATCATGAGGACATCGTATAAGGATAAAATGTATTGGAGACTTTATACTGAAAATTTAACAAACGCTGGATTGACTAGGAGAGTCATTAGATGCCTAATAGTAATACGTTGGACTTTGTATAAATTTAAAAGCTAATGATAGTTGATTTTTTATAAATCAGATATTTAAAAAATGAAAAATACTTCTTTATGAAGCAAGTATTTATAAATTATAAATCTAAGTATATAACTTAGTAAAGATAAATAACAATGATTATATAAATGTTTGCCTTGTTAAGTCTTTATGGTATAAAAGACTAAATTCTGACAATTTTAAAAGGCAAATAGATTGGAGATTTAATAAGTAAAGAAATACTTATAAGTAAAATTATGATATTATTAGAGTCTAAACGCTGGTCGTACAAAAGACTTTAAAAGTAATCTTACCTGAATATCTATTATGGGATGCGCAAATCTACGTGGATATCCCAAATCAAATCAATTAAAAATAATTAAATCAGAACTTTATAAATTATAGATTAACACTAAAAATAATAACTTTTAAATAAATAATATTTTTTTTTCATCTTTAAAAGAAATGAACCTGGATCCTATAAACTATTTTAATTTTATTTTGTTTGTATGGTAGAACTGACTTTTATTTTTTTATTTTTAAAAAAAAAAACGTTTTCATTTTTGTCATAAAAACTTTTAAAGAACACGTGATGTACCGGAAAAGGAAGTAATGTTTAGTGAAAATTTGTGCCTAGGAAAAAGAACAATGACAACTGGATGAAAACACCGTTGGATGTTATGTAATATTTTTATTTATTAACTAACATAAATATTTCATTAATTATTGATTTATTAAAGATAGGAAAGGTACATTTACATTTTTTTAAATAATAACTAAATACTAATATAACCTTTTATTGCATAAAGTTTATTTTATAATTATACAACACGTAATATTTTAAAGAATAATTGTTGAGTGTAAATGTGAAATTATTTTGTAAAACTGGAATCCTGGAGGACATCGTGACGGACTGTACATTGAAGTATTATTTATGGTAAAAATTGTGTAATAATAATAATGATTTGATGTATTTACTATGTTTTCTTTAGATCAACCAAATGTTATATGATTATTGAATGAATGTATTAATATTTAAATAATATACACGCACAAGACTAATAATAGCAGTTTTATTTTAATATGCATATTTTAAATTGATGATATAAATTTAGTACAACGTAATATGATAACCTAGAAATAATTATATGATTCTTTCGTGAATGAATTTTAATGTTTCTGTTCCAATATTAGAAATTAGATTTATTATACTAGTGTAAGTTATTTATTTTTTTTTCTTTTAAAGTTAGTAAGAAGTATATAAGGTCTATATTTTATTTTATTTTTATTAGATGAGTTACGTTAATTTTACATAGAAATTTATATTTTTGATTGAAGGCTTATTGTAAATAGATGATGAGGTATAGGAGAGTTTGGATCGTTATTTTTTTTTTTGTTTTAAAATTGGTCATTTGTTTTACTGAAATTAAATAGGGTTAAAATGACTTTTGTAGGTAGTAGTTTTATAAAGGAATAGGAATAATAAGTAAAGAAAAGTAATGATTTAAAATAGCAAAGAATCATAGAATTTTGTTTAACATTATACTTTATAAAAGTTGAAATTATTGAATAATTTTAAAATATTATTTTTTAAAAGATACATATACGTATTGCATATTTTGATAAAACATGTAGTATGACATTATATCGGAATGAAATAAACAGTGATAGTCAATAATTGTTATTATACTACAAAGTTATATCAGTTGATACATTAATTAATATTTGAGTCATACTGATAATAAATGTAATACAGCCTTATACATTATAATATAAATAACAGTAGGACTTATGTGAAATAGCATTTTAATTATTAAAGTTTGTTCATTTACATACATGCTACATGAATGATATCTTACATAAAATCTTTTCTTATATTAATTGATAATAAGTAATGTTTATGTAAATTAAAGTCATAAACTTAATTGAATTTTATTAATAAAACATTCTCTGAAATGTATAAATTATCTACTTATAGTTATGGAAATAATAACAGTGTAAAAATCTTGTATTATTATTTTTCTTATTTTTTTTTGTTTATTTTCTTTAATTCCATTTAAATGTAAATAGTGTAAATAAATTATTTGTTAAAGTTAATGTAAATAAATTTGTTAAGTTGTTTAAAAGATGTGTTGAATTCATTATTTTACACCACAGCATTTGACAACAGATAATTTGAATAAACATAATATTTGCACAATATGAATTTATTATTTTATTATTTGAGAAAGAAACACAATATTTTCTTAATATAATTTATAGAAATTGATTGACATTAACATATGATATTACAATGGTCATAGAATAATTATAATGCACAATATAAAAGTATAAGATTATTTATTGCCACAAATTGTTGAATTATAAGATTTTGGTTTATTTTAAAATTAAGATACTATATGGAAATGAAAGACATGTATATGATTTACTTATTTTCTTAATGATTAAAAGAATAACCCAATAGATAAGATTAAGATATACCCTAAAGATTATTATTGTTAGTGATTATTATTAGAATAAGTTAGGTGTATTTAGGTTTGATATTAAATCCCTTATCATTCCTATCTACATGAATTATTATTACTTTAAGATAATTAGAAGAACCTGAGATCATTTTAATTATATTTCCTTAACAAAAGATTGAGATTTATTTATCTATTATTATTAAAGATAATTCATTTATAAAAGTCATAAGAGTGCTGTAGAGTTAGTAATGAGATAATTAGAAGTAATAGTATTCTTATGCCATTGAAACAGTGTCTTGGAGAGACATTGACTCAATGTAAATCTGATTACCAATTGTAACTTCACTTCACAGTCTCATGATTTTATTAAATATTTATTTAATTAGTACATAATATTGAACTATATTAATTTTTGATAAGTTTGTAATAAATCTGATAAGTTATAATATTATAAAAATATATTAAAGATAGTTGTACATATTTTAGCCGAGCATAATAATTTGATTGAGCTAGTCATATTTTAAATTATATTATATATCGAGAAGTGAGGGTACAATATATATATATATATTGTAATAAAACTTAATATATGAATTGGCAACAAAAGTCATAATTTTAAAACATTTTATTGGTTTATCAATATTGCAACAATTATTTATTATATCATTGTTGCAAATAATATTAAAATTACACTAATATAGTTGATAATCTTACCGGTACTTGGGTATTATTCCTGCAACCAAGGAAAGATAGGAGGACTTTTCACATTCGTATCAATACACTGCTAACTTTTTAATGTTACGATTTTGGCAACATCAAACATTACAAAGTTAGCAATGCTTTGATGGGAATGTGAAAAGTCCTCCTTTCTTTCCTTGGTTGTAGGAATAATACCCAATAGTTTTAGAAAAATACACAAAACTTAATTTTATAGGAAATATACACGTACTTCTATGTAATATAGATGAACGCAGACAATCAAATTTGACGGACGCAAAGAACCAAATTTTATAATTTTCTTCCATCAGTTTAAAAACAAATTGTAGTAATGAAAGCATACCAGATCCATTTTTCTGTACGAAATTAATACAACACAAATATATCTTTTTAAAAGTAAAAAAAAAAAAATATCTATGAAAGAAACATAAGCAGGCGATGCTTGAACGCTAAATTTAATCGAATGATTTTAAACCAAGAAAAATACTGAAATTTGTACAAATAGTTTTTAAAATCACATTACAAAACATTCAACAAGAGGCTACTTACTGTCTGAAATAGAGTACAGTATTGTAGTTTCCAGGAATTCTTACATACAAAATGCGATTAGCAGCCCCTCCCCGCCATTCCTACTTCTTACCCCAAAATGTTTATAGAGCACATGATTACACAGTACATGCTAAAAAATGGAATCTTACCAAGCTATGTAAACCAACTGCAATTTATTTTTTGAAATGAACGTTGTCCAAAAAATAATAACAAAGTCAACGTATTTATTCAATTAGTAAATGCAAAAAAAAAAAAAAAAGAAACAGTAAATTCCTGCAGCTCTTTTAGTAAAAAAGTCAACATATTAATTGAATACGAAAAATAGAATAAGAACTCTAAATTGAAACACTACAATCATTAGTTTTTCGACTGGATAAATAACTGGAAATTGCAGCAGTTGGTGAGTTGTTTTATAAACAGAATTAAAATGTTTTTGATCTCAAAGCAAGTAAAAGAAAACCACAGTAATACTAAAGTCTACATATTAATTCAATTAGTAATTAGAAAAATGGGTAATTGTAAATTGCAACACTTTGAGTATATGCTTTTTAGACTGGAAAAGTAACTGGAAATAGTAAAAACAACAGCACTTTGAGAAAATCAAAAAGAAACAACATCGTAATAATAATCTAGTCACAGCAGTAAATATAAAGTGAACGTATTAATTCCATTAGTAATACGAAAAATAACTGTAAATTGTAACACTCTGATCAGATAGTTGTTAGACTGGCGAAATAACTATAAATTAAAGCACTTTGAGCCTATCAAAGGAAACAACAGTATTAATAAAGTCAATGTTTTAATTCAGTTACTAAATTAAAAAATAAGTATTAATTTCAGCACTTGGATCAGATCGTTTTTAGACAGGAGGGAAAACGTTCCTTATGTCATTCAACATGGAAAATGTGTCTGTGTAAGCAGGAGTAAAAATGTTTTTTTTTATATGAAAGCATATAAAAGGAAATAAAATATAAATAACAAACTTAACGCTTTACTTCAATTCGTAATTTTAAAAAAAACAATCAGGGAAATTGCATTAATATGATCAGATGGTTTTCAAACTTGAGAAATAATTATAAGTTGCAACATTTTGAACAGATAAAAGGAACAACAATATTAACAAAGTTAACGTATTAATTTAATTCTTAAATAAAGAAATATCTGTCAACGAATTATTTCAATTAGGACATCCAAAAATTACTTTAAAATGTAGCACTTTTAGCAGATAAAAAAAAACAATGGAGTATTAACAAAATCAACATTTTAATTCAGTTACTAAATCAAAAAATAAGTGTTATTTTCAGTACTTTTATCAGATTGAATTAAAAATGATCAAACAAAATTACAATAACAACAAAAAGCAACTTTAAAATTTAAAAAAACAAAATTTTCAATCAGCAAATGCAATAATTTCCAAAAAAAAAAAAAAAAAGACACTAAGAAGTTTTGAGACGTAAGAAATTGTGTTTTGTTGACACGTTTTAAAACTCATTTTGTGCACATTCAAAAATACGTTTTTCGAGATGAAAAAAGTGCGTGTTTATTTCACGTTCGCAAGATTACACGTTTTATCGCGTATGTGAATAGTCGTCCTATCTATCCTAGGTTGCAGGAATAATACCCAAGTACCATATTACCTTATAAGGCAAATTATTAAACTGATTTAAAATGTCTTATATATATTTTATAGACACACTCACGCACATACAATAATTTTAAAAAAACAATACATAGTATAAAAGGCATAATACTAACAATAATAAAAATAAATTATTTAAAAATAGCATTCCTATAGAAATAATTATTAGTATACATATAAAAAGTTAACAGCTATGAATACCTTGGTCAGATTATTAACTCAGATGGAAACATAATGGATGAAATTAGTCATAAAATTAAACTTGGTTGGAGTGCTTATCATAGAAATAACTTGATATTAAAAGGGAATATGCCTATGTGTTTGAAAATGAAATTTTTAATAAATGTGTTTTACCAGTTCATACTTATGGATACAGAGACTTCAGACCACTTAAAAAATATGGAGAGATGCATGTTGGGAGTAACAAAAAGAGATCAAAATGCAATATATGAGTAAGAGAACAAACAGATATTACTGACCTCATTGAAAAAATTAAAAGTCTGAAGTAGAGTTGAGCTGGACATATTGCTAGAAGACATGATAATAGATGGACAATTGAAATCTTAAACTGGATTCCAAAAGATTGTAAAAAATCCAGAAAGAGATCACATGTGAGATGGATGGATGAAATAAGAAAGTGTGCAAGGGTGATGTGGAGAAGAGAAGCTAAAAATAAGAGAAGATGGATTGAACTTGGAGAGACCTCCATCCTGTAGTTGATTGATAATGGTTGATGATGATGATGATATGTATAGATTAAAATTACATTTAATAAGGATAGAAAGTTTTAACTAATATTTAAATATATGAGTGTGCATGCAAAAATCGTTCTAGTCCTTAAATGTATTTAAATTTAAAAGGTATAATAACAAAATAATGAGAACTTGAAAATAAATAAAGTAAAATCATTTATTCTAATATTTATAGCATAAATATTTATTTGTAAAATAATAGTACTTTATTTCCATTAAATAATGTAATATGATGTGTAAAATATTAATTTATCATTTTTAAATAATTTCATTATAAATTTGATGCTACAAATTTTAAAACTTCCAAAGATCATCTACTTCATATCATTTTCTTATAAAAAGCCAAAACTATGAAGAATTTTTTGAAAAAATGATCTCATTAATTATGTGATGCACTTACATGCTCTTAATTGTTTAAATGCTCTTAATTGTTTCATCTTCTTTATTAACTGATTGCAAGTGAATTGTATTGGAATTAAATTTAAAGTTAGCCATATTGGCATCTTGCAATACAATGACAATGGAGCAGAGACCCAGATAAATATTTTCCCTTATTGGAAAATGTATCTCAAAACTGTCCTTAATGGAGAAAAAATTATATAAAATTTATTATTTAATTAATATTTTGATTATTTTTTGTTAATATTAATGTTAATGTTAGAAATATTAGAACACAAGTCATTTGAAAACTAATGCTTAAGATGTGTGTATGGGTATGCAAAGTGAACAATGGGAAATTTTAGCAATACATGGTTTCTAGGAGATAACCATAGTAATTTTGGACAATCATTCCTTAACAAAAAAAAGTTTGAAGATGTGATAATAAATTTTCATTTAAACTAAGATCATCTTTTTTTAATATAGTTATAAAAAAATGGCAATAATAGTAAACTTATCACCAATGATAGTCAGTTAGATAAAAATAACATGACAGGGCTTGTGAAACCTCCATTCCATTTGCCTACACTACTGCTGAGTCTCCATGGATTAATGTTAAAATAAGACAAAGTCTAAAATAAAATAAAAACCTATCTAACAGAAAGGAAAATTATCTTTTTTAAATCTCACTTTTGAAGAAATTACATTTTAAAAATATTTAAAGAGAAAATGTTATTGCATGGACCAATTAATAGTTTATCACCATTTCCAAGAATTTTAATTTTTTTACATCCCCCTGTAATTCATCTTCTAAACAAATTTCAGTAACAGTAGTCTTTTATCTAGAACTTTTAAAATTTAATCAAGATGAACTTTAGTAATCATCACTTCTTATTTTGTCAACATGTAAAAAAAAAGTAAAAAAGAAATAAAGACATTGTTTACAGTAATAATAATTTTATTATAAACTGTACCTATGCATTTTTTTCTTAGATCTCCCAAAGAAGCATTCTTTTAAAATAGCAATGGTAATATTAAAAAAAAAAGTACACTTTATATGTAATACATGTTTGCAAGTGTACCATGAAATAATTTTTGGTGTGAATGGATACACTTATTAAGGATTATATAATTGTTCTTATTTTAAATTTATTATCATTATAAACTTTAGATCTTATAAGTACATTATTTCAGAATAAAAGGAATTATGTTGATATTTAGTAAATCATTAAGAATAGATGAATAATTTGAATAGTGGCTTTGTATACTCGGCTTTGTCACATGCAGTAATATATATAATTTTTATTTGTATAAGTGATTGTGAATTCCACTTGTTATAAATTTATTTTATCTGACAGATGTGAATTCTTGTCATGTAGTTATTTTGTTTATATGTAATAGATGATAAAATTCCTTTTATTATATATTAAATGAGCATGTAAACAAGAAGACATACAGAAATATATTTATTTTATTTTTGTCACTTATTAAATATTCTATTACTTGTGATCTTAACTTAACTTATTCAAATTCTCCTTATATATTATTTTGTATAAGTTGGTAACTTCAATGTGCTCTTAGAAAAAAAAAACTTTTACTTCTGAAATATGTATAAAAATATATTCCAAATTATTTATTTAGGAAATAATTATAATACTCTTTTATATAAGTCTAGTTAAGATTTTTTCAGCTTATAAAAAGACACATTGAATATCACTTTGGATTTTTTTTATTTTTCTTTAAGTCTTTGAAAAGCTGTAATAATTCCATAAATACATTTACTATTAATGATAATATGAATTCCCTTAAATGTCAATAAAATGTATGCATATTTTTATTAAATATGGTTTTGTGTATTTTCTTTATAAGGTTGACACTTATCATTGATTTATAATCACAGATATTAGATTCACTATGGCATTTTCACATTGACACTGAGATATAAAACACACATACAGTGATTTTCCTAACTATATTAATGTACTATTCAATATTATGACAATGTAATATAAAAAGGAAAAAGATGATGTTTATATTAAATTAAACTTTAGAATTATTTGTTTACTTATTCTAAATATATTTGGAGATCAATTAAATGGCCCTTTGATTTTGATATATATTTAGTTAAAACATGCTCATATGTAGTAGAAGATCTTACATGTAAATACATTTTATCTGTTATAAATCTGGCTAGCTAGAAGTAAGAGATTTGTTATTATTGATCTGTTTTTTATAGTTTGGCTTATTCAATATGTAGGAAATATTAAATAAAAAAAGTCAACTTCACTTCTCATTATCTTTATGCAGTACAGTTTTGCTATTGAAATATGTGGCATGTTTGAGGAGCCAGCTTCCAGCATTGGTTGCTGCCTCAGTTTTGGCACCCAATGTGAGCTTCATAGACATTTAATATAGTTATAATTTTATTATTCTTATTTTATTGTGATATTATAAGTGATTTAAAATACATTGAGTCTTTGTAGCATGTCATATGTATGTGTCAGATGATTCATTGAAATTTTTTCTTTTTTAAATTGTGTAAAAACTATAAGCACGCCATCAATAGAAATCCTAGCATTCATTACTGTTTGATTCCATCTTTAAAGTGATGTATCACAATTTAAAATCGGATAAATTTTACATTTTTTATTAATATTTTTATTAATAGGTATGCAAGTAGATCACTTTATGGACTTGAGTCTAGGATTAATAAAAACTAGAAATATTGCAGCAACAAGGACTAAATACTATTAAAAATAGTGTTGAAATACGAATAGAGAATATGAAAAATGATCATTTTAATGTTGGAAGTTCTTTAAAATATGGAAGTTGAAATTATTGTAAAAGACAAATTTTGTTTTGGAAATAGTACCACAATAAGTTTAAGATATATTAACAAGTTTTTTTTTTCTAAATGATGGTCATGAATATAGAAATTTTACTTTTGATGGGAGAAATTTTAAAACTGCTGAAAATTTGTGGCTATTATGTGAGTTAAATCTTCATAATGATTTTGTGAGTAATACATATTTTAAGGAATTGAGTATAAAGGACTAATGTATCAAGATATATGATTGTGAAAAGTGATATAAGAATCAGTGTATTATAATATTTAGCTCTTCACATTCTATGATTAATGTCTGAGCTAACATGAAGTGTTTAGTTTATAGTGGCATCGATTTACAATATATAATTTGTCTGAATACATTAGAATATGTAAGTAGAAATGGATGCAGTCAAGAATATATTGTTCATAGTTGAAAAGGTGGTGAGTATTTCATTTGGTATAAAGAATGTCTGTTTTTAGATGAATTAGGATATATATATATATATGATCAACAGATGGCGTTTTTACCAAAAACACGATCAAGCGTTTGTTTACATAAACGATCAAAGAGTCAGAATTAACTATCTCTTTCATTTTAGCCCACTTTCAGATCAGCTGATTTCAAGCTATTTTGCTGTCATAAGCGTTTGTTTACATAAACAATCAGCTGATCTGAAAGTGGGCTAAAACGAAAGAGATAGTTAATTCTGACTCTTTGATCGTTTATGTAAATAAACGCTTGATCGTGTTTTTGGTAAAAACGCCATCTGTTGATCATAAATACAAGCATCAGCAGGTTTTAATGTGATTAAAACTTGTTTTTGTTTTTCATATATATATATATATATATTGTAGCCCTTGGATGTGGCCAAGGCTCCATCTTTTTAGGTTAAATATGCAAAAAAGGTTCCATTCAAATTTTCCTTATAATATATATATATATATATATATATATTCTGTGTAATAACAAAATTTTAGCCAAGACCAAGTTTGAACCCATATTTATAAGGGATTGCATATGTTCAACTAGGAAGCAATCTAAAAATTTATTGTTAATATGTTTATAGCCAGAGGATTATTTTATTGTAATTTATGGGTTAAATTGATATTAAGAAAATATTAGAAAAAACCAAGATTTACACATTTGTTGATAGGGAGGTGTGTGACTATTAAAAACTACATTAGGATAGTGATGATGAATAGTCATTATTTTATGCTAGGTTGGAAAAAAAAAATTTATGAAAGTAAATAAAAAAAATAATAATATAGGTAGAATAGTTGTAATAAATAAAGATTAAGACATTAAAAATCTAAATTTAAAAAAAAGTATATACCTGCGATGTGTGTGTATATAATTTAATTGTAGATCTTAATGGTACAATTTACAATTAATAATCATTTCTTACATGTTGTAAAGCAATTTTAAATAAGAAATTAAAATCATTTTAATAAGTTAATAGTAGCAGCCAAATTTAATGTAAAGTCTGAGTTTGAAACAGCTGTAATATATATTTTGTTTCACTATTAAAAGGAAAAAGTAAGATTACATCTAGTATTGGTTCAAGTGTTGTATTACTCAGTTAATTATCATTCCGTAAAAAACACAGATCTCACTAAGGAATTTAAGTGGACCATTAATTTATACCATTAATGATGAATGGTCGGTCTGGTCTGTCAGAGTGTCAAAAATTAATTGTCAATTAATTGTTAGATTGTAAAATTAATCCTGTCTGTTTGAAATGGAATTTGTGCCTGATTTTTCTGAAAGAGCAAATGGTTAAATTTAATTGAGAAGGGGGAATATGTCAATTAATTATAAAGATAAAAAAACCACAGATGGACATCTCTATAAAAGCTGTGTTAAAAGAAAAAAAGGGCTTCTTTTTATTTTAAATGGGCTTGTATTTTTAAGACTTATCTGTAGCAGTTTTCCTATATTGATCCAAAGAAAACTGTGTTATAAAATTTAAAATCATTTTTATTGTACTTTTGTCTGTTCAGAATAATTTGGCTAAATATAACAATGTATAGTGAGTAAATTTTAAGTGGGCACACACTTGGAACCTCCAAAAGTCAGCTATTCAGCAGATGGTAATAAAAATTTAAACCACAGAAGTTAAAATTTGAGTTTAATATTGTTTATATATATGCAAATAATAAAATTTAAAACTCAAAAGTTTGATGCATATATAAGTCAATTTAAATCTACAAAATGAAATTAAAATTGGAAAAGGACAATCAAAAACAGACTGATATGGTGAAAAAGTTAAATGAAGGCTGTTTAACCGAAACCTGCAGAAAATTACAAAGTTTAAAGGTAATCTACCTAGAGTTGGAAATGAGGAACACATTCAGCAAAATAAAAACTATATATGAGAGAAAAGGAACCGAACTCTATCAAAAGAACTTTTTACAACAAGGACTTATATGCTCTCATAAACCAGTCAAGGAAAACAAAAAAGGGAGAAGTAGAAATCAGGAGCCTGAAAGGACCGTTAAAGGACTTGTATAAGTATTTTTTTTATTTATTATTATTCGCTCTTTATGTGTGTAGGACATTTAATATATATATATATAAATGTGTGTAGGACATTTAAAAAAAAGAATTTCTTTCTTTATAATGTATCACATATATCATCTATTTTAAAATTAATTCATGTAATAATTGCTATCATGATTATTTTGGGGGTAGTAATTGATTTCAGATGATTTTATATATGTTTATTTAAATGCTTTTGCTATTATGGTCATGGGGGGAGGGGTAGGTGAAATTTATATGCCTATTTAAAATGCTTTACAAACATTTTTTTTTCTTAATTTAAAAAAAAAACAATTAAGAGATATTATTATTAGCATCAGAAGTTATTATCAAATGCTTAGACTTATAAATGAATTGCTTGTCTATTGAGTATCATCATCATTTTTATTTTTATTGTTTTATAAAAGTGCATGGAAATAGTTTTGAGAATTTTGTGCACATTTCTTATTGCTTATTATTATTGTTATCATAAAGTTAAGGCCAGAAACAAGCTGATTTATGCTTGGAAAATTTATGGGCTCATATTCCGGTACACTAATTTGCAAGAATATTAAGGTTATGAAAGTTTTACTTGTATAATTTGATGTTTTGACCTGTATGTGCGTGGATAGACAAAAATCTCCACAAAACTCAGTGAAGCCTAGCTCACTAAGATTTATGCGATATTCATAAAGTATTTGAACCCAGTGGAAGAGTTTTCCCACTTGAGTATTCTCTACACCATAAGAAGGTTTCTTATTTTGATGGCGAGAGGTATTTGGTATACCTATGTTTTTATATGACTAGCGATAAAAAGCCTAGCATATCTCAACCTTAGTGAAAAGGCTCTCTCTTGTTCGGGTCACTGCCTGCCTCATATTAATATTTGATATTCCTTATGTGTGTATGAAAGGATAGCCATGATAAGCATTATTATAAGTATTGGATACCAGGTCGCAAACTCAATTTAATGTCTGAATGAATGCAGATAAGGTATGGGCAATTGGTGTATTTGAATATTGTTTTTGTAGATTTGATTTAGCATACGAGCCAAAAATAATTAAGTTAATAACTGTTAAGGGTTAAATAAAACTTACGAATGATTGGGGCATGAGCAATGCGTATAGAAATTTATTTAATAAATATTTACATGGCCAGCTGAGAACTTCGCTGGAAAGGTAATATTGTTAAAATATTATTATGTTATAAGAACTTGAGCATAGAGAGTGCACTATGATGATGTTTGATCTTAATGCCAATTTATTTGCAATAACTTAGTCTCACTATTATTAAGATATCTCTGTTGTAAAAATTAGAAAAGAATATTTAATCAGGATGATCGGATAAGATCAAGAAATTTGAGAGGGAATACCAACTTTAGATTTATTAAATAAAATTATTAAATTTAATTTGGGGAGAAATCGATTATGTATTTTCTAAAATATATCAGTAATAAAAAGAGAAAGCATTGAAAATGGGAAGAAATTGGTATTTGCTATATTTAAAGTAAAAAGAAAGTGTAGATAAATATAATGTATATGTTTTGTATTGAATTATAGTTTGTTAAATAAAATTTGTTATTTGTTTTAAATAAAATTTGTGGGTGTCTCCATGTTTTTGTGGGTTATTATTATCTAGATATTTCCAATCCAATCATACATCAATATATTATTATTAATATTTGAATTATCATGTACATAACGGATATTTAGTAAGGCTATTTAAAAGGTTAATTTCAAATGCTTAAATTACTAATAATTTAATATTGCTGAAGTATAAATCGCAATAGAGAAAGTATTGAGTGATAGCGAGTGCAAGGGGTGGGCGTAAAATCTTTTCTCCATCCATTGTATTCAAACCTCTCTAGACGCATTTTACTTTTATATGGTTTTGTTATAATTGCGACTATGTTTTATGATGTGTTTATAATGATTTAATAAGCTTAAAATATTCCGAGCTTTAATGTAAATTGATTTTAAACTGCATTAAAGACAACCGAGATTACCTTTGAGACGATTATGAGAGGAGTGTTTATCACCAATAACCTATCGCAGCTTATTCGATTTCCACACCTAATTATTCGAAAAACCCTGAGAAGAAATGATAATGAGAGGAAATGAGCTAGTAAAGGAAAATAAATGAGTAAATTTTAATAGTTGGATAAATAATAGTGTAATAGACATATGGATGTGAAATTGATTGGGGGAGTGGTTCAGGAACGTGGAGATGAATATAGAACTTTATAATTAGAATAAAATTTAATTGTAGCTTTAATCATAGTGAATGGGGAATGCACTGAGAATAACCTGGAATTCTTAAAGATATTAATATTGTCAATTTTAATGCGTTCTCAGTGTTCTCTAAATCGATTGTGTATTAACCCATTCATGAAATATTATTACTAAGAGTATTGAATTGAGATTTAACCTTTATATTGTATTAGAGTTGCATTTTGGCGCCCTGGAAATTAAGCTCATAGATGTTCTGTATCATCATCATCATCTCAGTAGGCCTCAGAAATAGTGTCAGCTGGGAATGATGAAGTATCCATCGATCCATCCTTAAAATGTGGTAATTCGCATGCAATTTATCTGCAAGTGTGTAAATGCCATATAGATTTGAATATAGTATAATCAATCCATAACTGGATGTGCGATCATTTAAATAAAATTCTCTTTGGTTAGAGTAAAGTTATAATTAGCTTAAACTATCTAATAATATATATGATATTTGTAAGCTCTCTTAATCGTTTTAGTTATATTTAAAATACAATGCAAATGACCGATCGAGAGATTGCAAAATACGTTTTATATTAATTCAATAAGTTTTGATAAAGTTGGCAAAATAAAAAATAACTTTTCCGTTTGTTTGAATTGATTTTTATTTGGTTACAATTGGCTTGTAACGCGGTCGCACGAAGGAGATTATATTTAATTTATACGTGTGAAGTATATTGATCTATATATTATATTTGAGAAATTATTAGATTAAATCTATACTTAGAAATTATTTGATCTATACTTAGTATACCAGAATATATATAATTGATGCATTGCATATTTAATTGATACTTAAGAAATGCATCTGACGTTAATTTATATAGTTAGGAAAATGGTCATCTTTAAAAACCAAGATTTAGATTAGTGTATATTTAGCTAGAATAAATGGACACATTAAATTATATTTGGTTAGAAAATAGCCCAAAACTTATTCGTTTAACAAAATCTATTCATTTAGTAAAATATAACTTCGTGAGAAATCGCAACATAAATTTATTCGTTTTCCAGTAAAAAACTCTTTTGAATTTTTTAATTAGTTAGAATATATATATATATTGGTGGTAATTTATGCTATTTGTCTATTTTAATTAGTTATATATATATATATATATTGGTGGTAATTTATGCTATTTGTCTGATTTTAGTGACTTGTTTATGATGTTGAGGCATAAATGAAGTAGAGTTGTTTGTGATAATAATTTTGCCTGGCACCAGAATTCTGTATTTTTAAGTAGGCTTGAATTTGAATGTGTCATTCAATTTTTATGAAATTTGCATACTATTCTTGATTTGTGTTATAAATATTCAGTAAGAATAAAATTTGAAATGGTAATAATTATATTGATAGCCTTTATTCTTTTCAAAAAATATCTGCTTATATTTAAGACCATAACTAGTAGAAAAGGATCTTATATTTCTGAAGTGTTGATGCTTGTTGCACCATTCTGAATTAAAAGGATATGATGTTTAATTTGATTTATTGTTCAATACAAGCTGGTTAAAATCAAAATTTCCTGTACATAATATTAGTTAAGATAGAGTAGCTATATTTGTTAATATGCACAATGTTTTGATAGTCTAATTTATTGCTTTCTTGTTTTGAGAAATAATATATATATATATTTGTTCATAATAAATCAGAAAAGAATAGATAAAATATTATAACTAAGTTAATACTTAAAAATAACTTTCTTGTTGTAGTGTGATGTTTTAATGTTGCAAATTAATTTCCTTTGCTATGCATTAGTCCTTGTTATTATTCATTTCATTGACTCAGAAAATGTTTTTAAATTTTCATAAGGGGGAAGGAATGTGGTAGTTAGCTCTTATTGTGAAAAATAAAAAAATAGATATACATGATCTTTAAGATAATTTTTTTTCATTATATTATATATAATTGCAGTCGAAATTATCACTTTACAAATAGAGATCTGTTATATTTATTTGTTTCCCACATAAAGTTGTTTTCATTTTAAACTTTATTTTTAGAAAGTTGTTAAGATCAAAATCTTTTTTTATGTTTAAGTGAAAAGTTATTTTAATTTTTTTTAAAAAGGGATGACTGAAATAATGTAGACAGTTATTTTAGTTATCAAAGAATATTTGTATGTTGATATGCATTTAAAAGATCAAGAGAGATGTAAGATTTAAATTTAAATTATTTAAGTTATATTTTTATTATTTTTTGTTAATATTAAAGTTAATTTTAGAAATAGTTGAACGCATGACATTTGAAAACAAAAGCTTAAGGTATGTGTAAAGCATATGTAAAGTGGACAATGGATAATTTTAATATCATGAGGGTTCTAGAAGATATCCATAGTAATTCCAGACATCATTAATTTTGCAGTAAAGGTGGTTGTTTATCTTTAGCAAAAAAAATAATTTGATAAGAAACTTTTGATAAAATCATCTTCTTTTAATATGGTTTTAAAAAAATGCCAATACTATTAAAGTTATTAACTATGATTGTCTGCTAGATAAAGATAGACTGATAGAGCTTATGAAGTCTCCATTCCAGTTGCCTACATTAATGCTGAATCTCTGTGGCATAAGGTTAAAATAAAACAAAAGCCTAAAATCAAACAAAAGCCTATCTAATAGGAAATAAAATTATCTTTTCTAAATCTCACCGTTGAAGAAGTTACATTTTAAATATATATATATGAAAATGTTATTGCATAGTCCAATTAATAGTTTATCAATATTTCCAATAATTCTTAAATTTTTACATCCACCTGTAATCATCTTCTAAACAAATTTTGGGAACAATATACTTTTATCTATAACTTTTAAAATTTAATTAAGATTATATTTAGTAATTATCACTTCTTATTTTGTAAACAAGTATGGAAAACCCATTGAAAATCAAATTCAAAATGAACTTTGAATTTAGAAGTTTAGATTTAAAAAAAGAAATAAAGACATTATTTTCAGTACTATTAATTTTATTATGAATTGGTGCTATGAATTTTTTTTTCTCTTAGATCTAGCAAAGAAACGTTCTTTTAAAATAGTAAAGATAATATTAAAAATACGTTTTTACTTAATATGTAATACATGTCTGCAAATATCTTATATAATAATTTTGGTGTGAATGGTCATGCTTATTATGAGTTATGTAATTGTTTATTAAAATTTATTATCATTATAAACCTTAAATCTTATAAATACATCATTCCAGAGTAAAAGGAATTGTGTTGGTATTTAATGAATTGTTAGTGATACAAGAACTAAAATTAAAGCAATGGTAAATTTAGTTTGTTCCATGAATAATTTGAAAGGTGGCCATCATATACTTGGCATGATCATATGTGGTAATATATTTAATTTCTATTTGTATAATTGATAGTGAATTCCCCTTATTACCAACTTGTTTTATCTGAGAGATACAAATTTCTCTTATGTAGCTATTTCATTTTTATATAAGATATTCTAACATGTGTGCATGTGCGACACAACAATATATTTATGTTGCTTTTGCCACTTTATTAAATATGCCATCACTTGTGATCCTAAATTAGCTTGTTCAGATGCTCTCTATATAATATTTTATATAAGTAGATACATATAATGTGTTATTAGAAAAGAAAAGACTTTTACTTGCAAAATAGGTATAAAACTATATTCGAAATTAGTTATTTATTTTATTGGTAAATAATTATATTATTTTTTATATAACCTTACGCCGCCATGCTGGATATTACTTTGGATTTTTTTTTTCTTTAATACTTTGAAAAGCTGTAGTAACTTCATAAATATGTTTGTTATTAATTATAATATGATATCATTTAAATGCCAACAAATTAGATATAATTTTTATTAAATTTAGTTGTCATATATTTTCTTTATAATGTTGACACTTGTCATATTTTATGGTCACATGCATTAGATTTGCTATGCCATTTTGATATTTACTCTGAGATTTTAAATAGGCATATACTAATATTTTATTTTGCCTTTCTTATATTAAATTGCTATTTGATAATATAACATTCTAATATAAAGAGGAAAGGGTTGATATTTACATTAAAAGAAACTTTAGGATTACTTGTTTACTTATTTTAAATATATTTTGGGATTAATAAAATGTCTGTTTGATTTTGATATATATATATATATATACACATTTAATAGGTGTCTTAGATATAAATATGATATATATATATATATATACACATTTAATAGGTGTCTTAGATATAAATATGATAATTTTATAAGATTAGCTAGCCAGAACGGATTTATTATTATTGATCTATTTATCATTACATTTTTATTTATTCAGTTCATAGAAAATATTAAATAAGAAAGGCCAATCTCACTTCCCATTTATCTTTATATGTAGGGTACAGTTTTGCTATTCAAATACGTGGAACATTTCAAGAGCTGGCTTCCAGCATTACTTATGGTTGCAGTGTATATATATATATATATGTGTGTGTGTGTGTGTAATAATATTATTATTTGATGTCTGTATTTTTAAAGCAATATACATAATTTTATAATTGAATAATTGTAAATGCAGTAACTAAATAATTAAAAATTTTATCCATTTAGGAGTGGTTTCAATTATCCTAGTAATCTTTGTCAACTAAAGCAGTTAAATGTTAACACTTGCTATTATTAAAACAAGTTTGAAAATCAAAGCAAAATTGCATAGTAGATAATAATATTTCAGCATCTGTTTTTTACAACCATAATAAATCATGTATTTATGGTTTTGACTTCAATTTTAACAGTGTAAAAATATTGCAAATTGAAAAAAATAACAATAAAAGAAAAATAAAGAAATCTATGCTAATATACAAATATAAACATGACTTAATTAACAGGCAAGCAGCAAATGTTAAGATCACAGAATTGTGGAAAAGTTAGCATTTCAAAGCTTTAGTTGACAAAGATTACTGGGATAATCGAAAGTGCTCATAAGTGGATAAAAATTTTAATTATTTAGTTACTGTATTTACAATTATTCAGTTATGTAATTACACTCATATATATATATGTTGAAATGAAGATTTTCATGGTTTGCATATATAAACGACATATTTTGCGGGTTCATCCATGTTAAAAAAATTTTAAATATGAATATTCCGATGTTTCAACTTGGTCACACAAGTCATCCACTGGGTGATAAAAGGTAGAAAGATGGTTGTAGAGGTGCTACAATCATTGATTTGAATAAACATTAAACTTTCACCAATAGAAACCATGTTAAATTTAATGATGTTTTTTAAAAAAATCTTTCCAAATAGAAGGAAGTTTGCATGTATCATCTCACTTATTATAAAAGCTGGCCTTTTAAGTATCTCAATGGCTTCTCTAATTTTGCACTGGTGGAGATTATCACATCTGGATATGATCCTGGGTACTAGAAAAATCAATTTTATGACCTGAAACTATAGTATGGAGTTGTTTAACTGCATTAGCATGCTCATCTCTCCTAACATTGATGCGATGATTACTCATACCTATGTAAGAAGCTTTACAATTTATGTGATAATCTCTACCAGCGCAAAATTAGAGAAACCATTGGGATACTTAAAAAGCCAGATTGTATCAATAAGTGAGATGATACTTGCAAACTTCCTCCTATTTGGAAAGATTTTTTTAAAAAACATTCTTAAATTTAACATTTTTGCTTTGGTGGAACTTTAATGTTTATTTAAATAAGCAATTGTAGCACCTCTACAACAGTCTTTCTACCTTTTATCACTCAGTGGATGACTTGTGTGACCAAGTTGAAACATCGGAATATTCATATTTAAAATTCTTTTAACATGGATGAACCCGCAAAATATGTCATTTATATATATATAATAAAAAGACAGAATTACTTCTCTATAAAACTGCTTTAATATTTCAACCAGCAGACTGGTTTCTAATGAAAACCAGTCAGCTGGTTGAAATATTAAAGCAGTTTTATAGAGAAGTAATTTTGTGTTTTTATTGTTTTTATTTTTCTTTAAAGTTAGAAGAAAATATAAAAATCGTTGTTGTTAACTGTTATATAAATCAGGCAAATCTAAGAAAAGTATTTAATAAAAAAAAATAGAAAACATTTTAAAAAAAAAAAAAAAATCAAATTTGCTTAATATATAATATAATATCGGTTATAATTAAAATAAATAGTAACAGACATAGAACCAGTTCAAAACAAGAAATATTAAACTATAAACAAATAAAATATTCTGTAGAATTAACAAATTTCTATGTGAATTAATGTAATAAATCATATGCATAAGTATAATATATACTAATAAAATAATACAAGTATAAGTTTTAAAAGTTTTAATTAAAATGAAGATTGACAATTCACAAGAAATTGATGTGTCTGCAGATAAATCATTAAAAACCAACACTTTCAACATAAATTGAAAAATATATAGATATAGTTGATTTTTGACTCAAAGAATAGCTAATTCATTTCCAATAAATAATCTTAATTACCATTGCAAAAGCCTCAAAATATGATAATTTTATATCAAATATTTTAATCTTACTTGTAATTGGTACCTTGTCATGAAATTCTTATAATAAATATATTTTTGATATATCAAATGTATTTTTATGAACATCGTGATATCCACAAGAGATGAAAAAAGTAAAAGAGATCCATTTATAATGATAGACAATATATAGAAATAAAACAGAGTATTAAGAATGGAATGATTATTTTGAAATATATTCAAACTACAAAATATTTGTAATATTAAAGATTTTTAATTAAAAAGAGATGTAAGAAACATAATATAAATACATTAACTTTTTACTATTGTGTTTAATATTGTATCTAAATGATTATTGCTGTTAATAATATTGCAATTGGTTTTGTGGTCTTAGTAGTAATTCTTTATGATAAATTGTTTTAATATCCTTTAATATTTAAGATTAATAAAATATTGCAGTATATCTAAACAATTTATAAAACATTTAAAACAAAAATAAATTATAAGAAAACAAACAAAAATTAAAAGCTTATAAATAGAAATCTTGAAAAAATGAAAATATTTAGTTAATTAAGAATATTAATAAAACAAATATGTTTTTAAATATTTAGTAACTTAATTAAAAAGTAAAAATTGATGGAATAATTATGCAATTGAGTCAATTTTGTAAATTATACCGAAAATAGTATTTTATTTAATACTATGTAGAAATTGAATAAATATAATGTTTATTTGATTTGCACTTTTTTATTAGCAGAAACCTGAAAAGTTAAAGAAAAAAAGATTAGACCCTTTAGAAATGTATTATTTTAAGATGAATGAAAAAACTAAATAACAATAATAATAATGTAATAGTTAAAAAAATAAAATTGTTCAAAAAATATATATTTATTAAAAAAATTATGACAATGGAAAAAATAGATTTGGTCTCTGGTAAATTGCAGTAAGATTATGAAAAAATTTATTAAAAAGCATTTCAGAGAATAAGATTTAAAAAAGAGATTAAAAAAAATTATCTTAAAATAACAAATAGCTGGTAGACCTTTGAGAGAGTATCTAAAAATAGAAAATAGAAAATTTTGCTCTAGTTTAGTATGCAAACCTAAACAAGTTTAGTGTGCAAACCTAAACTTTGGCAGGTAACCATATATTCAACCTCCCTGTAGTTATTAACTCCATCTTTTACAATCAATACACATGATTTCCAATAAACGTATTTCTTGCTGAACTAGCACTCATCAGTTGGTCCAGATTACCAACTCCACACATATATACAGTCAGTGATCAGTTTATATTTTCATAATTTAATGGACAAGCTTCAATTTTCTTTATCTCCAACTTTTCAGCCATCCATATCATTGAAAATATGATGATGGAATACTCAAAGCCCTTGTTAATGATAATATTATTGTCATACCCACATTAACTTTAAGTCACCCTGACTCCTAACATATAGGATTTTAATTACAGAGAAGTGGGATAGGCAAAATACAAGTTAAATATATAATATTTTAAATACATGTATATTGTTTTTCTCATCCCTTTTCTGTATAATTAAATGAACATATTAGATTCTGTAGGTGAGGGGTCAGAGTGATTTAAAATGGACATGGGTATAAAAATAATATTGGCATTAATAAGGGCTTTGAATATTCCATTCTTTGATTTTCAATGATATAGATGACTGAAAAGTTGGAAGATGAAGAAAAATGAAGCTTGTTCCTTGATGTATGAAGATTTGTTATCTCAATATAAACTAAGCACTGATTGTATATATGTGTGGGAGATGATGATCTTAGCTAAATAATGAGTGATGATTCCGTACAAAATACTAAATTGAAGATCGGTTATTTTTTACGTGTATGTGGTTATGTGTATCGTTTGTATAAGATGGAGGGAATAGCTGTAAGGAGCTTAAAAATCTGAGTTCAAATACCTTTTAATTAAATTAAGTTTAGTATAGATAATATACATGTATTTAAAATGGTATATATATATATATGAAAAGATATTGAAATCTCGAATTCCACATAGTTCATCATTTTTTCACAAAAGAGTAGAAAATAAAAAAGACAGTACTCATCAAATTATTCAATTATCAATTAGTAAAAGTTTTGAAAAATCTTTTCTGCTTATTTTTTAGCTAAATAGCCATTTATCAAAATAAAATTAGATAATTATATATCTTGTCGATAGTTTACCAATGTGAAAGGTCTTAAGTTTGTAAATGCTCTGCGACTTGAAGATCTATTCCTACGCATAACATAAACAAAAACATTTTAAAGCTTATTATATATGGTATTATTTAAATTTTAATATAAAAATGTAATTTATATCAAATATTTAAAAGAATATTAAAGAACTAGAGCTTTTTAATTTCCTTTTTCGTTTGTAATATATTACTCAAAATCGACTCAGTGATCTGAAAATCAAATATGTTCTTCATTTAAATAAAACTTTAATATTTATATTATTGACGCATATAAAACTATAGTAAATTCTTTATATATTTTTAAATTAATATAAAAACATAACTGCTTGACAAATTGTTCTATTGACAATGATTACTTATCTTCATTAGTTAATGTTTCTTTTCTTTACTTAGTTAATAATAATAATCCACAGCCACTTATAAATGAATAAGGCTAATTCTAACTCTAAGACTAAAAGAGGGAGAGAGTGGAAAAAACTGCTCTGGAAATAAATACAAACCTATCTGTCAATTACAAATATATTCACATATAGATCATGTTGATCCATTTTTCTGATTACTTGATTATTTCTGATGTTAACTTTAAATTTCTTTAGCAGACAACGTTTCTTTTTGAAATACTTCAACATCCTAGTTTTCCAATGGATTTTATTTTCTGCCATATTGTTCCAATAGAAGCAATTGACATCACATATGATATGATATACTATTTCCATCATCTACCATTAAATGTTAACTGTCTATAAAATTTTAAACTTTAAATTAATTTTTTCAAATATAAACAACAATTAGTAATAACACACAAACAGATAACATACAGTAGTAGATACATAATGTTTCAAATAGTAGTATTCTCTGCTTCTCTTCAGGTGTTGATATTCTGAACAATGACAATAGTAGCATTAAAAGAATACAAAGTAATAGCTAGGGAAAAAACATGTGTCTCTAGTAGAATACTATGTATATACTAATGAACACATGTTTTATTGAGAGAATACAAAAGTTTTAAATAGAGAGGGAATAATGCAGAGAAGAAAGACAATTCAAAGAAGCTGTTCAGATAACAGTAGCAAGTAACCCTAAAAGTCAATCCAGGGTGTCAATACATAATGACTGAAAGCCTCTAATTAATTTTGCTCTTAAAAAGGGTAATATAAATAAATAAAGTGGAGGAATCAAAAGGATTTGACAACACTCTTAGATAAGTATACAAAATTTTTATTGACTTCTCTTTGACAGGATAATTCAATTGATTAAAGTGTTGCCTTAAAAAATGATATTCAAAAGTCTAAAGATGTGTTTCAATTTCAACACTAATATTGTCACTGGTCAAGATATACAACTTGAAGAAGAGCAAAGAAGAGAATAATATCACTCAAACCCTTGTGTATTTACTAATCTGCATTGCCTATTTGTGTGTTATTACTAACAGTTGTTTATACTTGAAAAATTTAAATAAAGTTTAAAATTTTGGTAGATGATGTAACCCACCATATTATCACATCTAATACCATCATCACTAATTTTTAGGAAAATTGATAACCCAGATTTTTAGAATGATTTTGAGATGATTGGATCTGCCTGTTTCATGAAAACCATGCTCATGTTATCCACAAAACATCTTCTTATGAAGGCTTGTATTGTCTCTTCATTTGAAATCCTCAATAAAATGAAGATATGATGTAACAATGATGAATTCTATAATATTACATCCATCAATTCATCGGTTTTATAATCTTACATTTGTATTTTGAAAATTTTACAGAACATCCTCATATGAAACTTCTCTGATACCTTTATATATGTATATATGCAACACTAACTATTTGTAAATATAATAATAGCATTTTCTGAAAGGGATGCTTAATTGTTTGTAAGCTTATAGATTTAGAAAATCTAGTTTGATAAAAATAAAATATTGTACTATTTCTTATACTGTATATCTCTATAATAACATCAAATATATCAAAAATTTTATTAATTAATAAAGTGTTTTTAGATATAATAGTACTTTTGGATGCCAATAATTTTAATAATTTATAAATGCCTGCATGGTTTGGCACAATGGTAGAATAGCTGTTCTTATAACTCAAGGTTTATGGATTTCAGCTTCAGCTCTACTACTTTCTAGTTCTTGAACATTTTATAAATTCTTGAGCACTCAAACTTTTTACCCATAAATAAATAAATGCATTATATCTGCAAAATAGAATTAAAAAAAACAAAGTAAACAAGTGTTCCCAGCATTATATATATATATATATATATATATAATGCTATATATATATATATATATATATATATATTGTACCCTCACTTCTCGATATATGCTATAATTTAAAATATGACTAGCTCAATCAAATCATTATGCTCGGCTAAAATATGTACAACTATTTTTAATATATTTTATAATATTATAACTTATCAGATTTATTACAAACTTATCAAAAATTAATATAGTTCAATATTATGTACTAATTAAATAAATATTTAATAAAATCATGAGACTGTGAAGTGAAGTTACAATTGGTAATCAGATTTACATTGAGTCAATGTCTTTCCAAGACACTGTCTCAATGGCATAAGAATACTATTACCTCTTTATTATCTCATTACTAACTCTACAGCATTCTTATGACTTTTATAAATGAACTATCTTTAATAATAATAGATAAATAAATCTCAATCTATTGTTAAGGAAATATAATTAAAATGATCTCAGGTTCTTCAAATTATCTTAAAGTAATAATAATTCATGTAGATAGGAATGATAAGGGATTTAATATCAAACCTAAATACACCTAACTTATTCTAATAATAATCACTAACAATAATAATCTTTAGGGTATATCTTAATCTTATCTATTGGGTTATACTTTTAATCATTAAGAAAATAAATAAATCATTCGCATGTCTTTCATTTCCATATAGTATCTTAATTTTAAAATAGACCAAAATCTTATAATTTAATAATTTGTGGCAATAAATAGTATTATACTCTTATACTGTGCATTATAATTACTTTATGACCATTGTAATATCATATGTTAATGTCAATCAATTTCTATAAATTATATTAAGAAAATACTGTGTTTCTTCTAAAATAATAATAATAATAATAAGTTCATATTGTGCAAATATTATGTACATTCAAATTATCTGTTGTCAAATGCTGTGGTGTAAAATAATGAATTCAACACATCTTTTAAACAACTTAACAAATTTATTTACATTAACTTTAACAAATAATTTATTTACAATATTTACATTTAAGTAGAACTAAAGAAAATAAACAAAAAATAAGAAAAATAATAATACAAGATTTTTACACTGTTATTATTTCCATAACTATAAGTAGATAATTTATACATTTCAGAGAATGTTTTATTAATAAAATTCAATTAAGTTTATGACTTTAATTTACATAAACAGTACTTGTTATCAATTAATATAAGAAAAAGGTTTTATGTAATATATCATTCATATAGCATGTATGTAAATAAACCAACTTTAATAATTTAAATGCTATTTCACTTAAGTCCTACTATTATTTATATTATAATGTATAAGGCTGTATTACATTTATTATCAGTATGACTCAAATATTAATTAATGTATCAACTGATATAACTTTGTAGTATAATAACAATTATTGACTATCACTGTTTATTTCATTCCGATATAATGTCATACTACCTGTCTTATTAAAATATGCAATACGTATATGTACTTTTTTTAAAAAAAATAATTTAAAATTATTTAATAATTTCAACTTTTATAAAGTATAATGTTAAACAAAATTCTATGATTCTTTGCCATTTTGAAATCATTACTTTTCTTTACTTATTATTCCTATTCCTTTATAAAACTACTACCTACAAAAGTCATTTTAACCCCATTTAATTTCAGTAAAACAAATGACCAATTTTAAAACAACAATAATAACGATCCAAACTCTCCTTTACCTCATCCTCTATTTACAATAAGCCTTCAATCAAAAATATAAATTTCTATGTAAAATTAACTTTCTTATCTAACAAAAAATAAAAATAAAAATATAGACTTTATATACTTCTTACTAACTTGAAAATAAAATAAATAACTAACGTTAATAAAATATCTAATTCCTAATACGGTGCTAGAAAACATTAAAATTCATTCACGAAAGAATCATATAATTATTTCTAGGTTTTCATATTACGTTGTACTAAATTTATATCATTAATTTAAAATATGCATATTAAAATAAAACTGCTATTATTACTGTTATGCGTGTATATTATTTAAACATTAATACATTCATACAATAATCATATAACATTTGGTTGATCTAAAGAAAACATAGTAAATACATCAAATCATTATTATTATTACACAATTTTTACCATAAATAATACTTCAATGTACAGTCTGTCACGATGTCCTCCAGGATTCCAGTTTTACAAAATAATTTCACATTTACACTCAACAATTATTCTTTAAAATATTACGTGTTGTATAATTATAAAATAAACTTTATGCAATAAAAGGTTATATTAGTATTTAGTTATTATTTTAAAAAAAATGTAAATGTACCTTTCCTATCTTTAGTAAATCAATAATTAATGAAATATTTATGTTAGTTAATAAATAAAAAATGTTACATAACATCCAACGGTGTTTTCATCCAGTTGTCATTGTTCTTTTTCCTAGGCACAAATTTTCACTAAACATTACTTCCTTTTCCGGTACATCACGTGTTCTTTAAAAGTTTTTATGATAAAAATGAAAACGTTCTTTTTTTTTAAAATAAATAAAAATAAAAGTCAGTTCCATCAGAAAACAAAAATAAAATTAAAATAGTTTATGGATCCAGGTTCATTTCTTTTTTTAAAAAAAAATATTATTTAAAAGTTATTATTTTTAGCATTAGTCCATACTTTACAAAGTTCTTGTTTAATTATTTTTAATTGATTTGATTTGGATATCCACGTTTATTTGATTTGCGCATTCCGTAACAGATATTTAGGTAAGATTACTTTTAAAGTCTTCTATACGACCAGCGTTTAGACTTTAATAATACCATAATTTTACTTATAAGTATTTCTTTACTTATTAAATCTCCAATCTATTTGCCTTTTAAAATTGTCGGAATTTAGTCTTTTAAACCATAAAGACTTAACAAGGCAAATATTTATACAATTACTGTTATATATTATATCTTTACCAAGATATATATTTAAATTTAGAATTTACAAATACTTGCTTCATAAAGAAGTATTTCTCATTTTTTAAATATCTATTTTGATAAAAATTAACTACTATTAGCTTTTAAATTTATACAAAGTCCAACGTATTACTGTTAGGCATCTAATAACTCTCCTAATCAATCCAGCGTTTGTTAAATTTTCAGTATAAAGTCTCCAACACATTTTATCCTTATATGATGTCCTCATGATCATTTGATAGTAAATTGAGCATTAATAGGAAACGATCAATAGGGAACTATAATAAATTAACACTGCATATTCATCGGTAACTTTTATAAATTATTTAAAAAATACTCTCTAATAATTTTAAAATGATTTTTAGAGCGTCTATAATCACTTAGCTATTTTAATAGCACCTTTTACTTTAAGAATTTCAATCACAAGTCACCTCCTAACAATTGAACCTTGGTTTTATACCGGAAGAAAACTCCCACTTGATTGGTGAATTAAACAATTGACTTGCTAGCTTATTTACATATTTCACCAACAAGACAGAATTAAAAATAAATAATGACTTTTAATATTTATTATTTATCACATTATTAAATTTTTAAATCAATCTTTATCATTTATTTAAATCTATTAAACATTTTTTTAAAATATACTTTCTTACTTAAGTTCACGTTTAACTTTTATAAGATTATTTTTTATAAAACAAATTAAGTCTATTTTTATTCGTTATGTTTTTAAGCAGTATTTTAAAAATCAGATTTAATGTTTCACATTAATTATCTTTATTTTTATTTCATGATAACCAATATAATATTTATAAATTTTATAACAGAATTTTTAAAATAGCTTTGCAACTTTACTAAAATACTCCCAAGCATGTGTGTACGTGTTTTAATTAACATCTGTTTTTTTCAACAGAGCTACAGACGCTTGTAATAATCTAAAAATAAACTAACAATACATTTTTTAAAAATAAATATTTTTAAAATAAATAATATATTATAACAGCTTTTAAAATAATAATTCGATATTATTAAAATCAAATATTAATCTTCTATTATGTAATACTAATAATTAAAATATTTATATTCATTTATTAAATTTTAATCTTTATCAACAAATAAATATATGCATTTAATTTTAACTTGTCTTTTAAAACTTTAACTTTTAAAATTTATTTATTAAATTTATTAATGCAGTATTGATCATGGCCAGTTTTCCCAACCATATATCATTATCATTCCCATTGAAATGTTTCTCTCAAACATCAGCACAATTTTTACATATCAAATACTCATGAATTACTTTAATTATACTTTTTTAAAAGATTGTTATATACAAAATTAAAATCATATAGCTAAATATATCTGAAATTTAAAATTTTTTAAATAGATTGATACATCAATTTATGGAGACCCATACAAAAGGGCATATATATATATATATATATATATATATATATATATATATATATATATATATATATATATATAGGTAAAAAAGATATGCAGTTATAAATGTACCGTTATTTAGAGATATGATGGTATTAATTTTAATGACAATGCATATATGGCCTATTGAATACATACATCTGTCAGCATGTTTCTGGATTAACAGTTCATAAAGGATATACTATAATATTGCAATCATTAAATGAAAATATATTTAAAAATCATAACCTGAATAAGAACTAGGAAATTACAATAATCATATTGATAAGAAATTAAACTGCTATAAAATTTTGGAAAATACATCTATACTATGAACTAATAATATAGACTTGTGTTAAAAGAGATGTTTCAAAGTTTAAACAAAACAGAATTGAAAGGTAATAAATCATATTGAAAACAGTCAAAAAAAGTCACCTGATAATTTTGCAATCCTTTATTTTCTATTGATAAAAAATCATTTTTGTAAAAACAAATATTGTTTTTATAAACTTTATATTCTAGGATAAATTAGTAGATTTGATTTTTAAAGCCTCATAGTACATTGTTATAGATCTGCCTGACTCATGGCCTTCAGTTTAAATACCATCTGGATAAAACATTCAAATCTTTTTATTTTCCTCTCAGGCAAATAACTTTTTTTTTCAAGAAAATATTTCATAGGTAACTCAACTAAACATTCAAAATTTGTATGTAGCTATTATTATATTGAGAATAAAACATGATTAAAAGGCTACTTAATCTTCAACACTCAAAAATTAACAAACCTGATAAATAATTCTTTCTTTATAATTTTTTCATGGAATGCTTAATTGACATATGCCTTAGAAGCACTCCATTAAAAATTAGTAACAACCAAAACTATGTGACAAATTCAAAGCTTTTAGCAAACAGAAATCAATAGCTAGAATTTATTTTGGATATTTCATTGATTGCTCAAACTTACAATGAATGGCTATAAGTAAAGCAATAGATCATAGTACAGCTCCTAAGGCATATAATTAAATATAAAAGTCATGTGCCAAAGCTATAAAGATAAACTAGCAAAGTGACATGGATTTATAATCTTAATATGCTTTAATTATAAGCTTGATTTATACAAAAAAGCCAAATATAGTCTGACTGTGTTAAAATTCAATGCTATTCACTAATAAATAATGGTCAGAAATCAATTTAATGTTATCCTAAGGCATAAACTTAAACAATTTTTATCTATTTATTCATTACTTATAACAAAATTCAAAAACTTTTAATATTATTATATAGATATTATTCCATTCGTCTTTTTTTATATATCTCTACAAATAATTAATAAGTTTTTGTTATAAAGTTTTCTAGTAACCTATGCACCTATATAAATGGGGCTTTCTAAAGTCGATGTTAGGTTTTAACACTACCAACAAATTTGTTTCTTATTTAATAAAAGAACTACTTTTACATGTGATATTACCTTTACAATAATGCATTTTCACATTTATTTTAGATTTTTATTTTGTTGCAAAAAACATTTACTTTGTTTTTCAAAATAATGTTACAATATTTATTCTTATTTTATGCAACTGCTAATAATCTATTCTTTATCATTTCTGTTTTATTCTCGGTTTAATATTTAATAAATCTATTACAATATTAGTTTATAATTTAAAAATATTGAATCTAAATTGTGATTCTATGTTTAGTCACATAAAGTAAAATTTTGCAAACTTAACATTTCTTTGCTATTTCTTACATCTCTAATTTTCATTCACTAAAATTCTCCTAAAAAATGTATCTTTTTAATCATCAACAATCCTATATATATATATATATATACCTGGATCTTGTTTTATGCGATAGATAGGTTCCTCAGAAAACACGCGCAAACAAAATCATGCAAAAATAGACATAACTTACATTGAAAAAGGGGGGATGCGGTCTGTGATTTTTCAAATTTCGTGTAAAAGCAAAGCACCAACTTAAAATTACTTTAAAATTCGCGCAAAAAAAAAAATAAGGAAATAAAATATGACTAATAAAAAATTTCAAATTTGAAAATAATTGATACAAGACAAACTTTTTTTAACTATAATATTTAATTTTATTCAAAATAATATATTTTTATGCATAATTTACAGTACAGTAATTTACATTTTTTATACACATTTTAATTATTATCGCTATTTGCCCCAAAACACATTCATTTGCAAACTAGTAAAAAATCAGATTCTCATGTGATGTGATGTATTTGGCTTCTCCTTAAACGAAGTCAAGAATATCTCAGCAATTATTCTCACAAGAGGAAATACAACTAGCGCCAAGTTTACTCTAGTGTTGTGTTAATGGTTTTCTGTTGACAATGACGATGATTTTATTAATTGTTTATGAACTTAGACTTATGACAATAAAAAAAACATTTATTCACCACTGCTGGGAAAAATTTAATTAAAACTAACAACTAAAAATTAAATTCTTATTTTTGCCTTTAATTTTCAATTCCGTTTAAAAATCAAATTTCATTTTACATCACATTAATTTCAAGTCGCCCGTAAGTAATTTTTAAATTGTTAATTACAATTAAAAATCAGATTTTATATTTTAATTGTGCCCACTGCTATTACTGACTGTTTAAAAATAAACTTGTGGACACTAAATGACTAATGATTGATTACATTCTTTTTTAAAAAGAAAAAACAGAATGTGATTTAAAATGCAAAATTAACACGCACAATGTTTGAACAAATTTACATTATAATCTTGTAAAATTTAATGTATGTATACATAAAATATGGAAATCATGATTTTAATTTCATTATTGCATAAAATCTTACTATTATAAAGCACTGAAAATATTGAAATTACTAAAATGAAAGTAGAATTCCAATAATGTGCTATTACTTTCAATATAACATAAGTGCGTGAAATTTATTATTTAAAGTAATAGCGCATTATTGGAGGTCGACTTCCGGTGAAACACGAATCACGTAACTTCAAAATCATGTTAAATAATTCCACGTAAAAAGAGACCCAGGTGTGTATATATATATGCCTTCTATCATACATATGTTTTTACTACATAACAATAATTTTATAGAAACACATTTTTACATTGAATTATAATCGTGAAACCTATGCTACACCATGATTATGTATTGATAATAGAAGACACACTTCAAAAATCATTTGCTAGATTATTTATTTGTTAATTATTTTATTCAGTTTGAAATTTAAAAGTTTAGATTTAAAAAATGAAGAGGAGATAATGGTTAAATAATTTAATATTTTTGTGTTTTTATTAATACATTTTATAAAAAATATTTCATTTGGATGAAAGATTTGGCATTTCATCACAATTACTAATGCAATCAAGTGCTTTTAAAATTCTATTAATCATTTGATTATATTCTGGTAGGGTGTATCACATTTAAATAATATTTTAATATTAAGGAAATTTATTTCATGTCACTATCTGGCTGTGATATAAATTTTGATAATGGCTAAAAAAAGTTTCAGGTGCTGCACATACTACCAAAATACAGTTATTTAAGTTATTAAAGTTCTAAAAACAAATCTATTTGCATTAATAAACATGATGAAATGAAAGTTTTTTTTTCCTTATGAAATTTTTTTCACAAGGCATGTCAATTGAAAATTTTAAAAAATTCAAATGTATCATTTGCCATTATCTTCTTTTAATCTAACTTCTATTAAATTTTGAATTTGGTAAAATAATTAATAGCAAAACCACATAATAGATTATTTTACATTTATTTTAAATAACCACATCTCTAGAACACACCAATAGCTACTGAGTTACTTATAACAACTAGGAAAATCGCATATTATTGATATCAATGAATACAGATATCAAAATATCATTTTATCAAAATAAAATTTATTTTAAAAACTCCTACATTAAGATTTACTTATTACATAATTAAAAACAGGCTCAGATGATATAGAAAAATAAATAGAAATTACAATAATTAGAAAACTTTACTTATCTACTTTATTTTTATTCAATAATTTTTCTGACATACTGAAGGCATATAACGATTTTCATGATCAATAAAAAGAATCTAAAAACGAAACATAAATTTTATTTAAACATAATTAAAAATAAGCTGTCACTCTATAAAAAATTAAGAGCAGCAAAAATAATTTTAAAAATGTATATATTGCCTTTTAAATAATTTTTATTTAATTGATTTTTTTTTAGATTTTTTTTCCTGTGTCATAGCATCGGCCGGGAAGCGAACCCGCTAACCCAGGACAACTGCTTGTAAGGCGGCTGTCTGCTAACCTCTGGACCACCAACTCTTGACATTTAATTGATTTTTATTAATATTTTAATACCAATAGAAATTTAAATTTTCCCCAAGCAAAAATGCCTGTTTCAATAAACATAAACAATATTGACAAAAAAAAGATTTAATCCGCTATGTTATTAAATCTACAGTAGTCCATTGTACATTAGATTTCTTGATCTGGTTATTATTTAATTAAGATTATATTTTGTAAAAAAAAAAAGGTGAACTATTAATTTATATAAAAAAATAATAAATGTATATCATTGCTAAACAAATTCAACATTTACTAGATAAAAACAAAAACAATAAGCATTGATAACATAATGTAAAGAGCATCAAAATAAGTTAAAAAATATATTTATGATCACTTAATGTTTTTGTGTATATATTGCTTTAATTTAATGAATCATGAACAAAATATTGTTAAATGGAAAATGATGCTTATAAGTTGGAAAATTATTTTAAAAAATAATAATAGCAACTGAAATATACTTATTATGTATTATGTTTACACTCAGATTAGTATTTTTTAATTTTATAATATTTAGTAAAATGCTTATTTATTAATTAATACATGTTTTTCAATATAAACTTTGCTTTTTTTAATTGGATTTTAAACATTTGTTACATAGTTTAAATATGTGATAAGAAGTTAATTTTTTGCTATAAAAATATTATAATTGCTTATTTTTATATGAGATTTCTAATTTTTAAGGCACTTTGGAAAACTAACAGACCTTACATTATTAGTAATGATAAAGCACAGAAAAATCTATGTACCACATATGTGTGCATATGTAAACAAATTATACAGCCACTTATATTTAAATTATCCAGTCAACAAATTCTCATGCCACCTAATATTAAAGACCATCTATTGACATATGAAAAATGAATCCATTTTTTATTTGCCAAGTTCTTACACAGAATAATGATTATAATGGCAAAATTTACGTAAACTTCAATGTTCATGCAGTTTCATTGGAATTGGCTTATATTTAAATTTATAAGGAAGATTCAATATCTAATCCTTTTAATAAATTTACAAATCACCATACTTAACTTATACAAAAATCAAGTGATCTAATGATAAATTGGCAATTAATAAACAAATAAGAAAATAGCAAATAAAAGGTGGATTTATTTTTTTTGTTGCCATGCAGATAATACTAAATAACCTTTAAAATTTATTAGTTAGATATTTTAAATCTTGATTGTTGTATGATTTGTTTATATAGTTGCCATTTTTGCATTAAGATATTTATTTTACATATATATGAAAATAAAATCTTATTTTGGTCATATCTTATAATAGTTTTTTTAATTTTATCATATAACTGTAAAAAACTTTTTTATAATATATATATATATTTCTGGATTATTTCCATCATCTAGTTATAATTATTAAAAGTTTAGAAGAATTCAAATTTAATTTAAATTTTTTTAAATACATTTAACTATTAGAAATAATATGCACATTATTTTGTATAAAATAAAATGTTTTGAGTGGTAACAATTTTCTTTCACCTTCAGTTTTTGCTGGCCTAATTAATGGTAATACTGACATGGGAATCAAACCAGTGACTGGGAGAAAACTGTCTAGTTATTAAGATATCAACTTAAATTCAGTATTCATAAATATAGATGTTGTCAATTTGTTTTCTTTGCTAGTGTTACTGATAAGATCATCATCATCTGAAGAAGCAGAAAAATATTATCACTCACAACATTGTGTGATACACTAATCTTTGTGATTACTAATAATAGATCAAGGTGTTTGAAAACATAGATATTTGATTTTTTTTCTATAATCATTTCAATAATGAAATCCAAATGATGATAATAGTAGTATTAAGTAAATATCTTAAAATATTATTACCTTTCTGTATTATTATCTGACTGCAAAGCAAAAGTAAAATCATTTTCACTTACAGCCTGCTATAAATATTTGCTTAAGATCATCATATTTGAATCAGTCTTTAATCATTAGTACAAGTAAAACTATCTAAGTATTTATTTTAATAATTTTGTAAAGAACTGACATCATCACAAATATGTAATATTAAAATTAGACAATGCTAATAAATATAAAATATTTTGGAATGATAAATCCCCTCAAATGTCAACTATATGAATTATTTTATAAAGCCATTACAATAAAAAATAGAGATTCTGCCTTCTAAATATTATTTAAGGTGGAATTAAAAGGGCAGTATAAACATTTCTCTCCATGGATTTGGATATTGAATCTAATAATTGATATTATCTGACTAGCTTCTTGTATGTGTATATATATATATATATATATATATATATATATATATATACATATATTGTATTGTTTCTAATATATATATATATATATATATATATATATATAATTATTCAAAACAATACAATAATTAATACAGTAACAATATTTTAAACAAATATATACCAATTTAATAGAAGTACTTTCAACTATCTATGTAGTCGTTGTCAACTAGACTCAAATTGTATTAGAAAAAACCGTTACAAATGTAAACAAAAGCAATACGTCATACATCAATTTTCCCACAATTCATTAATTTTTATATTGGCTGTCTGTCTATTTATCAACTGTTGCTTTTCACTTTTTATTAACATAGCTTCTTTAATTTTGCGTTTATTATTATTTCTTTCAATACACAGAATTTTAACTTTATTAAAATCAAAATCAAAACCATAATTACATGTTACATTATGATCAAAAAATACTGATGGTGATACATCATCATTTCTAACATTCTCTTGTCTTGATTTTTGCACTCGTTTATATAATAACAAATGCTCCCTTGATCTTTTCTCCAATGTACATCGAGATTCCCCAATATATGCCTTTCCACAAAAACATAGCCATTTATATATTGCACAACTTTGATTTAAAATACCACACCTATTTTTTGAATTATTTATTAATCTATTTAAATTAGGAGTAGTATAAAATGCAACTCGACATATATTTTTATATATCTGTTTTATAAATTTAACCTGTTCATTACAAATAAATGGTATTGATATCCAAGTATATTTTATTTTATCAATATCTATAGCATCTAAAATATTTCTATTATTATTAAACTTAGTAACAATATTATAAATTAATTTATGATCATATCCAACATTTAACAAATCCATAATAAATACATTTATGTTACTTATTTTATCAGAACTATATTTACATAATTTATTATTCCTAAATAAAAATGATTTTAAACTGGATAATTTATGTGCAATTGGCACATTTGAATACCAAGGAATATATCCTCTTTTTTCAATATCTTTTATTACCATACAATAATCTAATTTATTTTTATTACGTGTAACTTTAATATCTAAATACTGAATTGACTTTTTTTCTTCAAAAGATTTACTCCATTTTAAACCTTCTAAACTATTTAATTCATTGAATAATACATTTATAATATCTAAACTTCCACAAACGAAAACATCATCAACATACCTGTAATAAATTTTAATACCTTGGCAATATATATTAGTATTAAGAATTATATCTTCATATCTTGATACCACAAAACTACATATTTGTGAAACTACAGGAAGTCCCATAGGCCATCCATAATCCATTTTATAATAATTTTCATTAAATATAGCATATATATTTTTATCAATAAAATATAATACATCATTTACAAATTTTACTTTTTTAACATCAACTTTTTTTAACCTTAAAGCATCTAATATAATTTTTATAGATTTTAATCTATCTATTGAACCGTACATCTCACATATATCAAATGTACAAATACTATCATTATTATTAATATTAATATTTTGAATTTTCTTTACAAAATCAAACGATGAATTAATAGTATATTTTCCAAATCCAAGAACATCTTTTAATAATGTTTCTATAAATCTACAGGTTTCATAGTAAAATGATCCACCAAAGTCAATCATTAATCTTAAAGGTTTATCTTGTTTATGTAGTTTAATATTCGAAAAAATTCTAGGACAAATTGCAGCAGATGGATAAAGACGATAATACGTATGAGCATCTATATATTTATTCTTTTTAGCTTTTTTTAAAATATCATCAATAAACTTTACACGTAAATTTTCAATGTTTATTTTTCCAACTTGTTTAAATTTAAGCTTTTCCATTTGAATTAAAACTTTATCGTAGTAATCAAGTTTTGACATAAGACATAACCTTAACCCCTTATCTTCTTTTAAACAAACAAGATCGTTATCATGAAGAAAGTTTTTAAATCTAAATATATGCGAATTCCAATTGCAATTAGTTCTATTTTTAAATTTCTTAACATTCACTTTTTGTATTAATTCCTTTGATATTTCAGGAGAACATTTAATTACACTAAAAGAATGTTCAACAGCAGCTTTTAACTCTAAATTACAATCCACCCACATACCACCAACGTATTTAGAACCATAATTCAAAATATATTCTTGTTGAAAATCAATATCCATGTTAGATAAATTGACATAGTTACTATTTTTTCTCCTATTTACATTTTTATTATATAGAAACGTAATTTTACGATTAAATTTTTTATAAATTTTTATATAGTAGTTATTTAAATAATATTGACATCGACTTTTATAATTAAACCATTCATCAACATCATGAAGATTAATAAAATAATTTAAACACTTTAAATATTTACGCTGATTAAACAAAAAAAACATTTGCATTGACTTATTATATTCCGTAAAATAATCATTTTAATATCTTGTATTTTAGTATCTTGCAAATTACATTCCTTATTTATTTTTAACGTTGCAACAGTTTGGGAAAATATGACTCATTTTACAATTATATAAAAATTGCAATCTACCTTTTAGACGTATTATTCTCATTGACACTAGCTTCCATTCTTGTAAAATCCAAATTTGATTATCCATATTAAAATTTTAATATTCCAAATTAAACGTAAAGCAATAAATAACCGTATTATATTCCAAAGTAAAAGTAACTCAATACATAACCGTATTATATGTAAATTATTAATCAATGTCTGTATTCCAATTATAATAAAATATATATAATTATTCAAAACAATACAATAATTAATCCAGTAACAATATTTTAAACAAATATATAACGATCTTGTTTGTTTAAAAGAAGATAAGGGCTTAAGGTTATGTCTCATGTCAAAACTTGATTACTACGATAAAGTTTTAATTCAAATGGAAAAGCTTAAATTTAAACAAGTTGGAAAAATAAACATTGAAAATTTACGTGTAAAGTTTATTGATGATATTTTAAAAAAAGCTAAAAAGAATAAATATATAGATGCTCATACGTATTATCGTCTTTATCCATCTGCTGCAATTTGTCCTAGAATTTTTTCGAATATTAAACTACATAAACAAGATAAACCTTTAAGATTAATGATTGACTTTGGCGGATCATTTTACTATGAAACCTGTAGATTTATAGAAACATTATTAAAAGATGTTCTTGGATTTGGAAAATATACTATTAATTCATCGTTTGATTTTGTAAAGAAAATTCAAAATATTAATATTAATAATAATGATAGTATTTGTACATTTGATATATGTGAGATGTACGGTTCAATAGATAGATTAAAATCTATAAAAATTATATTAGATGCTTTAAGGTTAAAAAAAGTTGATGTTAAAAAAGTAAAATTTGTAAATGATGTATTATATTTTATTGATAAAAATATATATGCTATGTTTAATGAAAATTATTATAAAATGGATTATGGATGGCCTATGGGACTTCCTGTAGTTTCACAAATATGTAGTTTTGTGGTATCAAGATATGAAGATATAATTCTTAATACTAATATATATTGCCAAGGTATTAAAATTTATTACAGGTATGTTGATGATGTTTTCGTTTGTGGAAGTTTAGATATTATAAATGTATTATTCAATGAATTAAATAGTTTAGAAGGTTTAAAATGGAGTAAATCTTTTGAAGAAAAAAAGTCAATTCAGTATTTAGATATTAAAGTTACACGTAATAAAAATAAATTAGATTATTGTATGGTAATAAAAGATATTGAAAAAAGAGGATATATTCCTTGGTATTCAAATGTGCCAATTGCACATAAATTATCCAGTTTAAAATCATTTTTATTTAGGAATAATAAATTATGTAAATATAGTTCTGATAAAATAAGTAACATAAATGTATTTATTATGGATTTGTTAAATGTTGGATATGATCATAAATTAATTTATAATATTGTTACTAAGTTTAATAATAATAGAAATATTTTAGATGCTATAGATATTGATAAAATAAAATATACTTGGATATCAATACCATTTATTTGTAATGAACAGGTTAAATTTATAAAACAGATATATAAAAATATATGTCGAGTTGCATTTTATACTACTCCTAATTTAAATAGATTAATAAATAATTCAAAAAATAGGTGTGGTATTTTAAATCAAAGTTGTGCAATATATAAATGGCTATGTTTTTGTGGAAAGGCATATATTGGGGAATCTCGATGTACATTGGAGAAAAGATCAAGGGAGCATTTGTTATTATATAAACGAGTGCAAAAATCAAGACAAGAGAATGTTAGAAATGATGATGTATCACCATCAGTATTTTTTGATCATAATGTAACATGTAATTATGGTTTTGATTTTGATTTTAATAAAGTTAAAATTCTGTGTATTGAAAGAAATAATAATAAACGCAAAATTAAAGAAGCTATGTTAATAAAAAGTGAAAAGCAACAGTTGATAAATAGACAGACAGCCAATATAAAAATTAATGAATTGTGGGAAAATTGATGTATGACGTATTGCTTTTGTTTACATTTGTAACGGTTTTTTCTAATACAATTTGAGTCTAGTTGACAACGACTACATAGATAGTTGAAAGTACTTCTATTAAATTGGTATATATTTGTTTAAAATATTGTTACTGTATTAATTATTGTATTGTTTTGAATAATTATATATATTTTATTATAATTGGAATACAGACATTGATTAATAATTTATATATATATATATATATATATGTTGTGCCCTTTTCTTTAGGTCAGAATAAACTTATTATATCAATTTACTAGAAAAATTTAAATTTAGGATATGTTCTTTTGGTGTAATGATTGTATTATATTGACAATCTTTTTAAAACTTCAATTAAAGCAAGATAATGACATTTAACCTTTTGACCACTGATTATGTTATTGGCCCAAGTGAGTTAAAAATCAAAACTTTTAATTGGCCAAGACAAAGTCAATTGTCAAAATATATTCACTTTTTAATATCATATTCACTTTAGATTCATTTGTAAAAAGTATATTAATAATTTGTCAGGTTATGAAAGTGAATGAAAGTTCTTTCAAAAATAAATTTCTATTTGTTTATTGTGGAAATATTTGATAGCGGCAAATTTAAAAAGGTGAATGTAATAACGAATTAAAAAGAGTTGCTGATGTAAATTTTTTTTTTCAGTTTTACATTACGAAAAAGTAAATATTTTTTTTGCTAAAATCTTAAATATTTTTACTAAAATCTTAATTTTTTTTTTTTAAATAATTTTGGTTTTAGCATTATTTTACTTATATATTCATAATTTATCAAAAAATACTTTTATAATTGTCTAAAAACATTTATTTATCATTTTCGAATTGAAAATCTTAGTGTTTTTTTTTGATTAGCCAGTTTCTTTGTCCTTGCCAGCCAATCAAAATGTCTTTGATGGCTGAGAGCCAATCACCGACAAGCTTTCTTCTTTGTTTAGCTTCACAGGCACTTTTATTGATTTTTTACTTGTAAAATAATTCAAGAGAGAGCAGCATCTTACAGAACTTTTAAAAATCTAACTAATGACTATAAAATGGCTATCCTAGCATTAAAAATAACGGAATTAGAGTGACATCAATCATCAACACAAGGTCTCATAAGCATCAACAAAAAAGTTAATGCCTAAAATTGTGCTAAATAAATTTAAAACAGTTAAATAAAAGTTAAATGTATTAATTGTATATGGTTGGGAAAGCTGGCCATAATAAATAATGTAGTAATAAATCTTTAAAGTATGTATTAAAAGTTGAATTTTAATAGCTAAAACCTGTAATTAAATAAATATTATATTTTACAGTATAAATTATATTTAATAATTATATTTAATATTATATGTTTTAAAAGTAGTTTTTGTGGTAGGAAAATTTATATTTAATTTTATGATATCAAAATTATTATTCCAAAATTATATTATTATATTATTTCTTTAATATAATAATTGTTGCAATTAAATATTTAATATTTTAAGACAGAATTTGATACAATCTATCTCGGTTGTAAGTCATGTGACATGTATATAGTTATACATATATGCTTACTAGTGTTTGTGTTAACAAAGTTTCAAAAATTACTTTAAAAAATTACACTATAGAATTGAAGATATTTATTTATCTATCACAGGAGAAAATATTAAAATTAGTTGTCATAAAATGTTTAAATAGTTTTATAAAACGAATGTAGTTAGTAAAAATTAAATATTTTGTTTTAAAAAAAATAGATACATTAAAAATAAAAGGTGGAATAAATTGATAAAATATTGTTTTTTAAAAGTCATTTTAAAATGTTTAGTTATTTTTAATAAAGTGTAAAAATTGATTTAAAATTAATATTTTAAGTAATATTTTTAAATAAGAATGAGTCATTATTTTATTTTTGATTTTAATTATGTAATATCAAAGTTATATGTAAATTAAGATGTCAGGTGAAAACATAATCCACCAATTAAATGATGTATTTATTTGGGTATAAATATCAATGCACATTTATTTTCAATGTGCATCTTTTTAAAACTTGTGCTTCTATTTAAAATTTTGTTTTCTATTTTTAAAAAATATGTTTCTGTAAATTTAATCAGCTTTAAATTAGTCAATTCAGTGCTATAATAGCTCTTTAATAATTTATTTGCAACTGAGAAGTATGTCAATTTAATTATTTTTGCAAAGAGAGTATTATAAACAAATTATAAAAATTATTATCTAAATTATGCAGTGCTAGAAAGCTAAATTCCCTGCCAGACTTTTGTCAAAACTTAATTAAACATCTCATTAAAACATGGAAGTACCAGGAGGAAATACTAAATTATTTAAAAGGATTTTGAAAGTAAAAATTATACTTAGAATTATAATATTAGTAATTTTAATGGGAAGAATTATTTTATTCACTAAAATTATATATTAGACATTATGTGGAGAACTGAACAGGAAGGCTAATTGGAACTTTAAATTAGCTATGCATTTTTTTTGGAAAGATAGTTGTATTAGAAACTGAAAAAATAATACGATAAAACTTTTTAAAAAAATCTTTCAATAAGAGGAAAGTAAAAATATGTTAAGATAAAAATGCAAAAATGTTTATCTTTTTGAAGAACATTGTTAATAATTTTAAAACTGTCATAAACTAATGGCTAAATGGAGATAGTTACTAAAAAATGTATGTAATAAGTCTATACTATTTTAAAAGACTACATGCATTATTATAATAATTTTGGAAAAAAACAATAATTGGAATAATAATGGAAAATAAATATACTTGGATTAGTAATGATAAATTATCCTGACAAATAAACCTTAGATATCATAAAATTATAGATAACAAGAAATTATTGAATTCATGGGAATATTTTTAAAAATGTGCAAAAATCGTATCCGGATATCCGAATTCACATCGCATGTCGAGGACAATACAAGCTGGCATAGGATCCTAAGGAAGGAAGTTTTGAAGTGTTATTTTTCAAATATTATAAATTTAAATTATTTCAATATTCATTGTTCTGAATAATAGAGACAATGAACTATTATTTTACAAACTTTTTCAGAACAGATCAATAATTATTTTCATCAATAATTTTAGATTTCTAGACGTAGACTTTTTTTTTTATCATTTATTTTAAACTTCATTCGTCATGTTTGGAAGGAGACTACAGAGCATGCATTTAATTTTTGGGAAGAAGAATTTTTGCTTTCATTGTCAAGCATTTGAACAAAAAACATAGCAACAAGTGTTGGCAGTTTCAATCGCTCCTCAAGAGTTTTTAAAAAAACTTCAAGGAAATAAAACATTTTTTTTTATTTTTTGTTTGTGTAAAGAACATTCAACCTAAAAGTTATACATAAATATGTGTTTGATTCATTTTTAATAATTAGAATAGTATTAATTATAGTCATTTTTAATAATTAGAATAGGATAGGTACATAAAGATTAATTATTCACTAATATTATTGTAGTTTTATAAAAAATATTTGGATAATTTTAAGTAAGTTAATATTTTAAGTATGATAGTATGAATGTATGTTATACTATGCAATGTTTATTTTAAATTGTGGACCAGAAGACATCATATAAGTGGTTGACAAGTAGATATCACTTAGGTAATGGTTGTAGATATTGATATTTTATGATGTATTTTTCTTTTGTAGATTATCAACGAATTATAATGTTGAAGTATAAATATATGGGTTATGTTTGAATGCATTTATATACAAATAAAACTTATAAAGTTAGAATTTATTTATTATAAAGATATGCATACTTTTATTCCATATTACTGGTATAATATAACTTGATAATGAATGATTATATGATTCTTTTATAAAGAACTTTAGTATTTCTTAGATATTTAAAGTATGGATAATAGTCATTTGTTCAAGAATATTTGATAGGAAAGTGAAATAACCTTTTTCTTGTTGATCAGTTGAGATCGTTATATTTACAGGTGAATTTTATTTGTTATTTTGACTTTGTTGTTAGTATCATTGTCAATGTAGATTGATAAATCTATAGAAAAATTTATACAAGGTAGTGACTTGGTAGTAATTTAAACATGAAACCAAAGAGGTGCTTTAATGTAGGATTTTGTTATGGGAACAGGAATAAACCTTATGATCTTATTAATTATGCAGGTACAGATAACAGAGCCCTGTAGCTTGTATATTTTCTGTGGGCAGTGTTTATTTTATATTAAATATTGATGTTCCAGAAAGCTGAAGTAATAGCTTTGACATCATTGTTTGTAATGGAGGTCATTAGACAGATAAGTCATGCCTCTATTTTATTGATACACTATACCATGATGTCTATCTAATATATGTACTATTGAGTTGAGTCTCTAGTTTTTCCCTATATCTATGCATCTGTTTGCTATCATAATTTTTCAAGAGCATTACATCATACAGTATTGTATTTTTAAATGGAAATGATAGATAATTTAGAGTTTAAGGATTGCTATTTGAAATGAATAAGATAGGTTTGCTTACTTAGGAGGTTGACCAGAATAAATACAAATGGAATTAAGAATCAAACAGAATTAAACATAAAGAATCATAGAATATGTTCTATATTTTATTTTTTGAAATAAAATAAATTTCATGAAAGTATGTAAATGATAAATGAAGTTGTTCTCGAATTTTGAATAACTTTAAGTATTCTAAAACTTATAGGTATTGCATATTTTTTTAATGGATAGTGTATTAAAACAAAACAGTATAAGATAAAGCAGAGCTATATTTCATAGTTATATTTAATGATTAAGAAATACATCAATACTTGCAGCTATTTCATATTAGATCAATACTAAGTAAGAGATATTGTGTATGACAAGTTGATTATCAATTGTGTCCACTCATTTTTGTTAATGAACCAAAATGAATATGTTTTTGTTTAACAGTAACAACATTACTATAAGAAAATATTTTAGTGATTGAAAATAAATTACGAGATACATATTCGAATTGTTATTTTTGTATTTTCTGTTTTATGCTTCATAACTAATGTATGTTTAAAGGAAGCATATCGAAATGATACTTAATGATAAATAATATTTAAAAGTTATGTAGGTTAATTTTATCATTATTATTAAAATTATGATGAAGATGTAAATAGACAAATTATTTTAAACTGACTTAATTTTATATTTTATTTTATTAGTTTACTATGAGTAACAAAAGTGCAACGGTGCAAGATTGATTTGAAAACTGTAAATATTGTAAATAGATTATTGTTTATTTTATTGTAATAAAATTTTGTTAAGCTTGTTTTTTCAAAATTTGTGTGTTAAGTTGATTTCTTTTCCACTCTGCAAACATTTTAATCACAGATGGTTTGAACCAAAACATAACTTTTGCACAGAAATAAATAAAAAATATTATTTAAGAATTATAATGTTTTCTTAAGATTATTTATTTAAGAAATTACATTTACATTATCTTTATGGTCATAAGTTAATTATTATAATATTACACAGAATTATAATGCTATCCATTGCCACACATATATTTTTCAGATTATGAGATACAAAAAGATTATGTTATATCATTTCTTTATTGCTATTATGGTTAATAAGAATTATAATGGGGGAAAGATAAGTAAGATTAAATTATACAATGAAGATTATTATTATTATTTATTGTTATTGTTATTAGTTAGGTGTGGTTGAATATGATATTAAATCCCTTATCATGCTTTACTACAGTAATTTTGATTGACTTAAATTAGTTTAAGAACCTGAGATTTCTTTTAGGTAAATTATTTTAAATAAAAAGATTAAGATTTATTTATTAATGTAATCTTAATAATTAGTTAATATTGAAGTCGTAAGAATGCTATAGATTTATTATTTGAGATAGTAATAGGGGGGATAGTGTTCTTATGCCATTGAGGTGGTATCCTGTGGGATATTAGCTCAATAAATTCTTTATTACCACTTGTATCTCACTTCCTAGTTAATGATTTAATAAATATTTATTTATTTATTTTATAAACCTAGCCATTATTATTATTTTTATTAATTTGAGCTAGTAGAATAATTAATAATAATGTAGAATATTTCTATTGTCAATTATATGCATTTTAGCCAAGCGTAATCATTATTTGAGCTAGACCCATTTTTATGATATATTATATTTCCAGAAGTGACGGTACAATATATATATATATATATATAATCTTTTTTTTTCTGCTTTCTATTCAGAAATGCTTGTAGAATCAACTACATTTTCATAATCTACAAATCTTTTCATAATAATAACTTATATTCAAACTTTCTCAATACTTCAATTAATTGAATTATTTTTTTCATTAAATTGTAAAATACTATTGTGTGTGTGTGTACTGTACGCACAGATAGTGAAGCTAATATATATTATCGAAAGCAAATATAAAACACTATTTTAGCTAAGAGCTTTCAAGAGAGTTCTTGCTCTCATATTCATAGCTACTATCTTGTTAAAAATTACGTTGTTAAAATGAAAATTTATGCAAAATAATGCAAATTAGTTATAACTGCCATTTTCAGAACAGGGCAAAGCAGACTTCTCTTCTATTAATGGACTTAGGATCGCTTGAATGTAATCTACTGTGCTAAAACTATGTTTAAATCCAGATTATTTTTCATTGATTAAAATCCATTTTGCTAAGATGAGTTATAATTTTTTATAGACTTTTTTTTTATATAAAACTGAAAAAAGTCCGATAGGTTTGTAATTTCTAATATCTTCTTTATCATCTTTTTTACATAATATCAATATTACTACAGCATTCTTCAAATCATCTGATACATCATTACCACTTAGACATTTAGTATTAATAATTATGCCAACATTTGTTTTATTTCTTCACTTGCTTCTTTTAAGATATTGATTATTATTCCATAACTATCTAGAGCTTTACTCTTTTTCATAAATTTAATTGCACGTTTTATTTCTTCATTTAACATGCTAAGTAATTTAGAAGATGTGGTAATTAAAAGGGATAATTTTTCATACTCTTTATTACTATATAATTCTTTATAAAGTTCTTCTTACATTTCATGATGTCATATCTTTTTTGTAATTTATTGCAGAAATAGGTATCATATTGGTACCAAAATGTTGTTTTACAAGTTTAGTATTTTTATTCTCTTCTATAATTTTCTTTGTTAATTCACAACTATATTTTCTTAGATCGTTATTAACTCTTTTTTTTAACCATTTTGCAATACTCTAGATATTCAGTTTTTTTTTAGTAGATCATTTTTATAGTTTTTCATAATCTTTCTTTTTTTATACATTGTTTTGTATTAATAGAAAACTGGTAAAGTGTTGGGTTTTTTAATACTAGCTATCTTTGCTAGAGTTTTTAATAGTCTATCAATTATCTTTCTATTGATTTCATTCAAATATGAATCATCTTCCAAACAGAAAATATTTGTAAAACCATTTTAAAGTTCTAATTTAAATCCATTGGGTGTTTTTGGAGGTGTCAAGATGAATACTGTGTTTTTTTAAATAATTTTTGTCTTTAACTTTACATCGGCATGTTTTCTAGATCTCACTAATCAATGAAAAATATTGTGTTAATTATATTAAAAACATTATAATCTTGAAATTTACATTGCCTGTTTGTCAAAGTGTAATATAATTCTTTTGTGTCTTTACTTATATATTTCTATGTCAATTTATTATTTTTCAATTCATAATATACACCTTTTCTTTTTTTGTTGTAAACTGCAAAAGTCTGTATTTTTTTTTATTATCATTATCATCAAATTTACTCACAAAACTTTCCCTTTTTAAGCATTTATCAAATCTAGCATTAAAGTTTTTCATGCCAATTTTAAAATGTTGTTTTAACTCTTTTGTACATCCATCTAAATATTTTCTATTTCTTCATCACAATAAGAACTTGTTGGGGATTAATCTCATCTGGTATCTTCCATTAAGTGGACTAACTAATCTTACCATTATGATGATATATCATCAATTTTCACAATGTTATTCTTTCAATTTGTATTTATAATGAATCTCACTTCACTTGTGTTTCCTATATTTATGCCTTTGTATTAAAATATATGCCAACTTTTAAAATCAATTACCTTTTCTTCTTTTCTTCTATGTCCACAAAATCCAACAATTGTCTATTTAATATAAAACAGTTTTCCCCTAATCCATGTAATCTTCTTTCATTTGAAAATGATTTGCAATTGATTGCTAAACATTTGTTCATCAATGGAATATCAACCTCTGCACACAAACAAATGATTTTTAGCATTCTCCAACTTCACTCATTTGCCAATGACTTGATAGTAATTTACAACTTCCTTGTAATAAACACTATAATGTAATTCTGTCTGCTATAATTGTAAATATCTATTTTTTAAAAAAAATGTACTCGCACACACACCTTCATTCTGCCTTCAAAAAAATAAACTGATATTTCAGTTAAGAACTATCAGACAACTGAGGATAAAACCCACAATATTTCATGATCTTAGAGATAAAAATTCAAAACTCATCATGCTGGCAGATGTCTGTTTATAAGCAGCCCAAACATGTCCATATACTATATGAGTAATCATATGGCAGTGACATCTGCAATGACAATAATGTAAAAAGGTAGTATTAAGAATTTTTTCAAGGTTTCAATGAGTAATTAAAGAGTCTCCTTTTTAACAGAAAATTCATTTCTGCAGTCATATATATATATATATATATATATATATATATATATATATAAGTGTAATAATGTATATATATATATATATATATATATAAGTGTAATAATGTTCAAGGCTAAATAGGTTTATAAGTAATTTTTGAAAGCCAATCATCACTTAGACAATCCCAATGCCAATATTAATTAACAATCTCAAGTTATTTTTAAAAGGAGATTGCCTTGACAACAGTTTGAGATTGTTGATTGTTATTGATATTAAAATTGTCTAAGTGTTGACTGATTTTTAATAATATATATCAAGGGTGTAATGACAAGCTGTTGAAAAATTCACAGTTAATAGATTGTGAATAAAATGATTTTTATAAATGAAAATAGTAATGAGCAATAATAAAAAAGCAATACTTTTATTGAATATAATGTTGTTGTTTTTTTTAAAGATATGAAGCACTAGTTTTAAATATTAATAAATTGTCAACTACCATAGTTTAATGTTGATTTTTCCAAGGATATGTATAATTATTTCATGAGAATTTTTTCTGTTTCTTCTTTGTGCGATTTTAATCAAAGTTTATTTTATTTTACTGCTTTTAATGATTAGGTGCAAAGCTCTATATTTATGAGCATCTCATGCTGTTTTCTGTTCTATAGCAGCAAAATAGGAGATATGTGTTTATGTATCTGCATTTTATTCTTTAATTATATGCCAACAATATTGTTTCCCCCTTTTTTTGCCTATAAATATGCTAAACATGGTATAAATTTCCATAATGCAAAACAATTAATTATTAATATTAACTACTAAACATCACATAGTCTGGGGATATTGGATGAGTAGACACTAGGTGGGAATTTTATGCAAAGTCTTCTTGCATCTATTGATTACTCTAGCTTGCACTTAGTAGTACTACTGTATGGAGAATGTAGTCTCTGTGTAATATTGCATTTCTTAGTTGCATTATTACATATCTTGCAAAACATAATGTATATATGTATAATTTCTTAACTAAAAAATAAAAAATTCAGTTTCCTTAAACTGGTTTCATATTTAACTACTAAATAGTAAACGGGTGCAATATTGTACTATTTTTTATTATAATTATTTTATAAAAAAAACTAGCTAGTTTAGATTAATTATGTAATTATTTTATTCACTCTACCTGAACGATTATTAGCTATGTAAAATGATATTTTGTAAAATATAATGGTTACTGTCATTCTATCCATAAAAATTATAAAATATATATTTTGTAATTATCATGATTTTCATTTAAATTTTTATTAACTAGAAAATAAATTTTACTAACAATGGGGAAAAACTTTTACTGCAATGGTATTTTAGTTGTTTTTTTTAAACAACGCATTCATTTCGAATGTTTTAAAATACTTTTTAATGGTATCAGTTATTGTTGTCTTTAAAAACGACTTTACTTTTAAAATGTTTTAAAAACATCTAGCTTTCTTTAAGTATATAGATCAGAATTATCCAAACAGTAGACGTCGAATTCTACATTGCTTTAGAAAACAGTGCATGGAATTCAAGTATGTCCCAATCCGTAACCTATATACTTTTAGGAAAAACATTTTATTTCACAATTGTTTTTTTTTCTATTCGTTTTTTAATTGAAGCACTTTTTTTTTTCAAGTATAGTCTCGGGGTGTTATTTTGAATACAGACTGTGACCGGAAACAATTTACAATTATCAATGAGATTTTTTTACCTTGCTGTCTTATCATGCAGTAATGCTTTGTTTATTTTTTTTTTAATAGTTTGATTGGTGTCTATATTAATTTAGTATCTTCTGTTTGTTTGTTTGTTTTTTAACTTAAAAAGTAAATGCTATGACATATGAAGAAAAAAAAAAGTAAATTTTAAAAAAAAGATTAAATGCTGTTTTTTTTTTTTTTTTGCCAAGTCACGACAAAAGAGTATTACTTGTCGAATTATTAAAAAATTTGTCGTGAAATAACAAATACACGGCGGCATAAAATTATATTTTAAAAAAATAATTAAATATCTGATAAACAATAATTTATTAAAATAATAACAACATATTTATCCTACCAACATTCATAATTACTGACCATTGTAGTTTTCTCTTATACAAGCGATAAAATTCGCAAATTGGCATCAGTCCGAAATTGTTTACTATATCAGTAAAACCAGATTTTTAATTATGCATAATTGCAAATAAGAGATTGCTTACACAATAAGATTTATTAATTTTCATTTTAAAGCTAATCTTTGCATTAATTCTGACGCATTACTTTTCATTTTCAATAAAATACTGATTATCTGAACTTTTGTTTTTTGACACTATAGATATTACATCATTATTGATTTAACTTTTTTCAATATCACAATGCCTTTTTTACACTGTTCAATAATTTGCAGTGTAATTTCAATAAATACTTAATATTATTTTATAATATATATATATTATTTAATTGTGAATAAATTATAGTCACATATTTTCCAAAAAAAAAAAAAAGAGAGAGAGAGAGAGAGAGAGAGTATAGTAAGCTATTAGTTAAAATATTGAAAAAGCCTTTTACTAAGCTTAATGTGAAATAAGATATTAGGTGAATTAGTTATAAGCCAGCCTTCTAATTATAAACGGTGCTAATATAAAGTTCATCTGGCTAATACTAAATGAACAAAACTGAATTTCATCTGTTACTCTTATAATCGTATTGTATTGCTTTTATGTAATTAATACAGTTATACAAATATATGTTTTCAGTAATAGGAAGCATTATAACTAGTAATTATATTTTATTTCCCGTGTTTAAATAAAATAATAAATTTAGGTGTAATCTATCTTGAATAAGCTAAAAAATGTTACGATCGAAGCAAACTTATTATTTATTTTATTTGAAAGTGTAAATAGGAAATCTATACATACTTATCAAATGTGGTACGTTTTGTAGTCAGTAATCTCATATAATTTTTTTTTTCACTTAGTAAAAATATATAATGATTTCATTATTACAAATCTTATCATAAATGTATAACATTTATATATCAAAACGGTTTTTACGTGATCATATTGAAAAACACAACCAGGATAGTAAGATGAGCTATAAAAAATAGAAAAAGTAAATAAATTAAAATAAATTATTAGTTTAAGATTCATGTAAATATTGTAATATATATATATATATATATAAATATTGTTTGTGTGGGCAAAAATAATTTATATGTGTGTGTGTAAAAGAGTATCACTTCAAACTATAATATTACTATTATAAAATAAATCAGTAAAAGTTAAGATATATTTACAAAAGCTAAATATTTTTTTAAAAAGTCTAACATAGTTTTTTTATATATAAATGTAGTTTATAATCCACTCCAATATTATATTTTAGTTGCAATGATTTAATTAAGAAAAAAAAGGAGAAAAATATAAATATCTCAATAATTAAATCTTTTGATGTATAATATTTTACTTAAATGGTTGATTCTCCAAGAGCCATATTGAATTTTTAAAAAAACCTGACTTGAGATACAATTTTTACAATAACTTCCGTTTTAATAATGTTAGAGTAAAAATATTTACATTGATAAAAACTAGAAATGCTAAGGACCACAATAAGGCTAAATCAATTAGTGATTACTATTCAAAAAATAAGGTAAAAAAGAAATTTCAACATCTGACATAATTATTATTATATTGCTTGTTCATAATTTCTAATTTATCATTAATTAAGTTTAAATTATATCTTTATTGATAATTTCTTTGTATTTCTTGTAAAATTATTTTTCAAACTATATATAATACTTCTTACCTGAGATAATCCATGGCTTCAGAATCTCCAAAACAATTCGTATATGAATTCTTCATTTTTATCTTGTAACTCAAAAGTTATCAAATCTCAAAGGTGTCTATAAGAAAAATAATCATCCTAATAAATAATACAAAACAAATTATTTCCAGAAGATGGATATGCATTTATCATTATAGCAATTGGCTTCTTGTCTGTCTAAAATTAGAAATTGTAGGCTACTGTCTATATCACTGATAAAATGAGTTTTATTTCTTTATTTTATATTTTGTTGTGTAGATCAGTGATATTTATATTCTTTATGGACACCAGTGATGCTATCTTGTTATATTTATTGTCCCACATAGATATAATTTATTTATAACTCATTTTCTAACTATAGACTTTAAAATAATGTGATGCAAGATGTGGCAAAACTACTAATTCCACAGCATGAGTATCAAGGCATAGGCAAAAATCATAATTTGATTCTTTACCTGCATACAATTCCATGTGGTATATGCATAACCATTGTGTCTATCACTACATACTTCACATTTTAAATCTCTCTTTATTGGTTTTAAGTGTTTCTATTTTTACGTGGTACTATGCCCAGTAAATTTTGTGATTACTTTATTAACTGCAATCTGCAACCTTTTTGTAGATTTGATTATCAGTTTTTAAAATTTACATTGCACTGCTCAATATATGTAAATCATTACTTGTTATACAAACATGCAAGAGAAATCACAAACAAACCAATACAAATATATAAAAAATAGTAATAAATTATTAAACACTTTGAGAATCATTATGTCTATAAAATAAAATCGCCTCAAATTTGGATTAGAGACACAAAATTACGCTGTAAAAAAAACACTTTTGTTATATTTGAATACAAATTTATATACTGTATAATAAAGAGCATAAATGATTATATATATATATATATATATATATATATATATATATATATATATATATATATATATATATATATATATATATATATATATATATATATATATATATATATATATATATATATATATAATACAGACACATGAAAATACAAGTGCAAACAACTAATAAATTCTACCATTTATCAAAATAATTTTAAAAAAAATTAATAAAATAAAATTGCATACTTACAATAGTCCATGATTATATTTACATCCCATTGTAGGCTTTGAATGTGAATATCAACATGAGTTAAATAATGAGGCCAATAAAATTTTTCTACCTTTATTGTCCTCATGTAAACTAGAAAATTGACCAAAATAGAAAAAAATTAAATGCACCTACTAACAAAAAAAAATCAAATTTTATCTGATATTACAATTGTTATACACCATTTTAAAGATGGATTTAAGCAGCAACAAATGCAGGGATTTCTGTTGTAATTCTTGTAGTTTTTGCACAATATAAAAAAGAGGACAAAAATTTAACCAATCAAATGCTGCTTATTCACATTATACTACAAAGTTTAAAAGGAAAGTTAATTCTTTATTTGCAAATAAAATTATATAAACAAATATTAAATAAGTTTTAAAAAAATAAGTGATTTGTTTTATAAATAAACTTAATATTGCCATGTAAAAATATGAGAAAGAAAGGCAAAAAAATAGACTAAAAGCATTTTTCACTCATATATTTTGACTTTCTTATTTTTTTCTTTTCTCATCTTATGTATGATTGTAGAAAGCAAGTCAAGATAACATATCTCATTATTTCAAATTTATTTAGAATCATTTGTAATAAAAATATCTTCAAACTCCAATGTATTGCAAACCCAAATAATTATGTTTATAAAAACAACCCATGAATGAATAATCAATCAAGAAATCTCTGCTAGATACTATGCATCTCATTTGAAGATACTTTTAATATCTAAATCTTGGAATTCATGCCATTCATCATTCAAATTTATTTCTGTAATATTCAGTTTAAATAAAACTTTTTTGTAATAAAGCAATTTAAGTTAAACAATTGTAAATTCTTTTTGTTTAAAGAATTTCAGAATAATACTTCTTAAAAATAAATATAATCATAATTCATCATATATGTGAAAGCAATGAAACTCAAACATGAAAAAAAAAATTATATTAAAATATGAAACAAATTTTGCAAAGCAGAAACTATGGAAAAATAATACTAAATTATTTTAAATAGCAATGGTCATTATTGGCAATGTGTTAAATGTATATAATGAAAAACTGTCAAATGACTATTTTTATTTTAAGATAATTTTTAAAGACATTTCTTTTTATATATCAGTTAAAAGAAAAAAAAAATTTTAAGGTGAATGAATTTTAATTTAGAAAACAAGAATGTATACTTAATTTGGTACTGTTTAATTAGCAACTGTACATTGCTTGGTGGCACTGATTCTGTCGAGAAACATATTGATATAATGTTCCCATGCCTGCTGTGACTTTTAAAAATTTATGTTATAGTAAATTATCTTCAATGACTTAAAAAGCAGACTTTTTTATAGTAATTAAGCAGAGTTGAATTTTTTTAAAATAATAATACGCCAAATGTCTTCAAAAAAATGGACTTTTTTAAACTGGAATTAATCAGAGTCAGCTTTCTTTTTTCTTTGTTTGCTTTCACCTTTTTGTCTTTGTTTATCTTTTTATCACAGACTGGGGTATTTTTGTTTTTGGTCAATTTTTTTTTTTTTTTTAAAAAATAATGTCAACAAATTTTTTGCTGTCTGTTCTTTATGCCAACTTACTTTCCCCACCCCCTTACCTTCAACATTGATATTCTGGTTGAAATATTAAATTAAAGCTGTGAAGAAAAACAAAAAGAACAACAACTTGGAATTTATTGACTTACAAATTAATAAAAGGTTCAGCCATGTAAGCAGAATTATTCTGTGTTTTTTCACAGAATCAGCACCACCAAGCAATGTATAATGGCTAATTAAACAGTACCGTTAATTTTGTATTTATTATCTTATATTAATCTAACTTAATTATATAACATGTACATATAATTATATTTATAATATATGCATTCAACTGATCATAGTTTATTCAAAGTTTAAAGTAATTTTAAAAGCAAAGTAATAAAAGATACAATATTACATCATTATTGGACAAGAATTTAAATAAACAAAGTATATAAGTAAATTGTTAGTATTAAAATATTTATGGATGATTAAGGTAAATAATTAGCCTATTATTATTGAGAGTTATATTACATAGAAATGAAATAATTATGATAATGTTATAATCAGGAATTTTGATTTTTTTATCCCAATTTATTGATATAATATTTTTATATTTTCTATATTTAATAAATATTGGTTACATTGTTAACTAATTGATGATATATTTTATTCAGAGGTATAGGGAATTATTTCCAAATATAAATAAGAATCAAAAAAAATATTTGTTAAATTAAGAGTTCATGCAAATATGATTTAGTAATAGATTTTAAAAAAGAATTTATGGTTTTATGCAGTCTTACTGAAAAGTAGAATGTTATAATGAGAAAAGAGAATATATATACAATGATATAATTTTTTGGAAAGTTTAAAAATTCATTGGATTACTGATATTAAAACAACATATTCATGAAGTTTTTATAAATTAAAAAATGATAAAAATGGGGAATGAATCTTATTCTTGATTTCCACTTACTCTTTAATAATAATAGTTTTATAAAGCACAGTCGATATTGAAATAAATGAGAGAGTGCAAATCTCTCACGCGCTTATGACTACAACCAGCCAATCAAATCTTAAGCACTGGGACAGAGAATTTTAATAAGAAAAGAGTGGTTCCACTCTCTTCTTTAGTTGTCTTAATATATATCCAAGCCAGTCCAAAGTACTTATATTTGAAAGCATGAATCTTAAATATCATCACACTTAATTATCTGAAATCAAATTATAAACATACAGCGTGAAATCTTTCAATTTACTACGCCATAGTTTTTTTGATGTTATAAAATAATGATGTTCAACTGAATGATAATGAAAACAAGTTATTTGAAATGAGAATGTGTTTCAAATTCAGTTAAAACCTTATAATCTTAATCATATTGAATTTTCATATCTTTCTTCATCCCTACAATACTGGAAGAGTAGGGTGCTTATAATATATATATATATATATATATATATATATATATATATATATATATATATATATATATATATATATATATATATATATATATGATAATGTTAAAGTGAACATTTTCAGAGGCAACAAATACAAAAAAATATGTTTTTCATGTTCATTCATGTATTACTATTGCAATGACATTTTAGATAGATAAACTTCTATCAATTGGGTAAAGAATATTATTTTTTTAAAAACAACTATTCGAAATGCATTCCATGCAACAATGCATAGAACAAGACTAAAAGTTCATACAATAAAAATTGTTAAAATATGAAAGTGGACAATAACAATAAATGAATAATCAGATATAAAATTAGCAGATATTTGATTAATAGGCTCTAAAAAATTCTAATAGTAGATAATTTAAATATATCATCCCATTTGTCATAATATATAGTAACACTAGCAAGATATATGTTATAAAACTCACATATATATGCATTACATATTTTATAATTTAAAAATAAATGATCAGATTTATTAAAAAAGAATAGTTAAAGAAATAATTAATTAAGAAGTAGATTTTAAAATGTAATTTTGTAAAATAAAAACATTACCTTATATTGTTCTTTTAAAATAGAATAAAACTAGTTATTAAAAATGGATGGAGAAAAGAATCGAGAAATAGAGATTTAAAACTCACTCTCCTTTTTAAAAATTAAAAGAAATTAAAAAAATAAAATGTCTAAAAATAAATCTTAGGAAAAATCTAAAATAAAAAAAAGATTAATTAATTAGTGAACATAAACTTTTGAAATGCCAATAAGATTCTTGGGTGATAATGAAATTTATAATTATATTAATTGCAAGCTGTGTAAATTATCTCATCAGCATAAATGCTATGAGATAGTAGATTAATTTAGAAAGAAGATTATATTAAAGAAAAATGTAAAAATTAATTAAAATATAGATTTAAATTATGATAAAAATTAAAGCTACGATAAAGAAAAGAACAATGGGAGAGGAAAAATATAAAAGTCACAGTATCTATTGTTATAGTCATTCTACTCTTCACTCCTTTATTAATTCATTCCATTATTCATTGCTTGATTCATTCAGTTATCCAGAGATTTAGAAATCTAAATGTAGTATAGAGAAAGTCATTACTGCTTTAGACAATATTAATGCAAAAGCCACAAAATTAGCAACATACAGTGTTAAAATACCATAGGAGTGTTCATGGATGTGTGCCCTAGGTCCTCTACCAAAATCAATTGTCCTTGCCTGGAACCAATGCTGAGAACAAATGCTCAAGTCATAAAATAGATGCTGCTTCTACTTTTTCTCCTCCATTGTTAAGTCAAAGAATGGAAGACAAGCCCTAAAACCATCAATGGAGACCAAAAAACCAACCAGTTGGAAAGTAACACTAATAGAAAACAAAACCAAATGAACTGTGTAATCTAATATCATGAAAAATCCAGGTAAATATATTTTTGATAATAATTGTCTAGACACTTTATTTTTTTTAAATGAAAGGAACTCTAATGGATTATTGTAGAATTGAATTTGAAACTAGTCATTTATATTTTTACTATGTAAATTTTATAATGTTATGTTATATTAAATATATGTATGCATGAATAAATACTAATATTTACTTATTTATTATTTGATCTATTCTCTCTCTCTCTTGTCACTGCTTCATTAATTTAAGAATATAAATATCTAATGTGTTTAATTAAAGGTTCTGGATCCCTTGATTAAGGGTGGGTGCTAGTTTGGGATATTTCAAGTGCTGGATTGGTGTGGCTGTCATCAGAGCATGCCAACTATATAATGTATCCTCAGCTGGAACCTGAGTTTGATTCTCAAAACAAATAAAATGCTTTGGATGGCAGGGTTTTCTTCCAGCAGTCAATGTGGGCTATGGTCTGGAAATGTGATTGTGGTTATTCTTCACATAGCCTTGATCTTAAGCCATCAATCATATTCTCTCCTCTGTTGGAAATGATGGATCATTCACATAAATATTAAAGATATAATTGAATAATTGCAGAAAGTAAATGATGACAACAAAGAAAGGTTTTATAATATAGAATGAAATGATAAATATAAAAGATAGTATTAAATAAATAATATTCTGATAATAATAAAATACTAATGTATTAAGAATAAACAGTAGCCTGTTAAAATAAATAAATACAAGTGCCAATGTGTGGTCAAAGTTACCCAAATAGTTATTTTAAAAGTAGTTTAAACTAATAAATGATATTATGAATAAAAAAAGTATAAAGAAGAAATATGTATTGAGCTTGATAATAATAAATTAAGTTCATCAAAGCAAAAGTTTAATAAAGTTAGAGATAAAGTATTGCTTGTTAATCTTGATAAAATATGTATTAAAAATAAAGTATAATAAGTAAGCTGCTTAAGATAAAATGTATTTAAAATGAAATGAAAATATAAATAAAGTATTCAGATCAGAAGATATATATATATATATATATATACACACACACAAACCTGGGTCTCATTTTATGCAGTAGATAGGTTCCTCAAAAAATGCACACAAAAGAAATCACACAAAAATAAACATAACTTACCTTGAAAAATGGGGGATATGTTCCAGTAATTTTCAGAAGTCGCATAAAAGCAAAGCAACAAGGAAAAATTATTTTAAAATTTACATTAAAAAATAAGGTAATTAAGTATGACTAATAAAAATTTCAAATATTTGAAAAAAATTAATACAAGACAAACTTTTTTTGCTTTTTTATTACTACAGTATTTAATTTTACATTTTTCATACATATTTTAATCATTACCACTAGCATTCATTTGTAAACTGGTAAGAAATCAGATTCAATGTGATGTGATGTATTGTGGCTTTTTCTTAAACAAAGTCAAAAATCTCTCAGCAATTATATCCAGAGAAACCTGTTAGCCATTTTATTTTTATTTGTGATGTGATGTACAACTATTATTAAAAAAATGAGATCGCAATCAAAACAAAAAAATTATACATTATCATTAGAAAGATTATTTTCAGTTTATAAAATCTTCATTATTATTTATTTTAAAAATCTAAAAAAATATTTATTTGTGTTAATATGTAATAAAATATGTTTTAAAAGTTTAAAATTTTTGAATATTTATTGTGATATTTTTATACGTACGTATAATTCTATTATTATTATTTACTCATTAGTATAAGTACATTATTTACATAGAAGCTAAGATTCTAAATACAGCGTCCAGCCATATTCACATTAACTGCTAATATAATGTTATATTTTTGAAAAAAAAAGTATTTCAAGTCAAAATAAGTTATTAATAATTTAAATTTCTTGATAAATATAATGAAATATGAAAGATATTAAGAAGAAACATGAATCGCATCACTAAAAAATCACATTAAAATAATCTATTCAAAATGAGACATGGGTGTGTATATATATATATATAGCATACTATGATACTTTTTTGAAATGAAGCTAGTCTGATCTTACAAACCTTTTACCAACACACTGACTGACGTAAGTATATCAAAAAAAGGAAAGAAATAATATAAGCAAAAGTACACAGATCCAAATTAATTTTTTTCTTTTCTCACAGTCACAAGCTATTTATTTATTTCACTTTTATTTATAAACAGTAAGATATATAATTTTTTGTTATAAAAAAAGAATGTATTTTTTTTTGTGTTTAAATTGATTTTTAATAATAAATAACTTTTTTCCAGATTTGAAGATTGATGTGTAATCTGGAATGGCATTTGTAAAAAAAAAAAAAAATTGTGAGAGAAGTCTTTTTTGTCTTTTAATGTTGGTATTTAAAAAGAAAATTTTGAGAGAATGCTTTCTTGCTTTAAAAAAGTTATAATATCATCATAATTAAGGACTTTTGATCAATTCAATAACATCCCAGAAAATTATACTAATTAAAATGGCAGAGCTAGTTTATGAATTATTAACAAAGCTAATATAGAAAAATATGCAATAGTTGAAAATTACATTATGACAGGTTGAAAATTTTGACATGTAAAAGAAAATAAAATAAAAACATCTGATTGGTGCCCAACCAATTAAACCTAAAATTATGTAATTGTCTGCAGATGCCAATTTTAAAAGTATTTTCTTCCAACATACAACAATTGTTGAAATCTAGAAGTGGAATTACCTGTCATTTTTCATATGATTTTTATCAATTTATTCATGATAAATACATAATCCAGTCATACCATCATTCTATCTGGAGACTAACTCAAGAGAAGTATATCAAATGAAGCCTTAAACTTCAAAAACTGTCTTAGAGATTAATTTTTAGTATAAAGTATAAAATCAGAATTCTGATACTATGGTAAGATAAATCTTTATTTAAAGTATGAGACTTTATATAAAAACATAATAGTAATTATAAATAAACTATTTATTTTATATAGCACGATGTTTATAAACTGTAATATTAATAATCAGCATTAAGCCATTGCACATGCGCTTCGAAGATTTTTAACAATAAGTGAATACTCCCACTTCAAATACAAGATAAGTCTTTGGAAAATATAGAATAAATAATGTATATTTTTGAAGCCAAACACTTATGTATGGGAAAATACTTAAGATTTGTCCATACATAAGCATTTTGTTCAAAAAGATAGATTATTCATTCTATCTTTTCCAAAGACTTATCTTGTATTTAAAGTGGGAGTATTCACTTAATGTTAAAAATCTACAAAGTGCATGTGCAATATCTTAATGCTCATTAATAATAGTTATAGTAAATATTAAATTTAATATTCTCTAAATAATTTTAACCTTGTGTTTTTCCTTTAAATATGTACTTTTTTTTTCTTAACTTAAAACAAATAAAATATAGAATAAAATTCTCATTCAATGATTGACAGTTAATATTTATTATAACTTTGATATATCTGTTTATTGATTAATTAATATTTTGTCAATCTTTATTTATGTTATTACAGTAAATAATGATTATAAGTTTGTTTTATACTGGATATAAGCATGTTGGAGTTCGTAAGTTAAATTTTATCTGATTAAATGAATTTTTTCCAATTTGAATACATACTTGCCTAAAATATATATGTATATTTTACTTTTTATGTATTGGATTTATCCCTAAGTATCACACAAAATATGTAAATATTGTAAATAAATTTTGTTTTATTATATTATTTTAAGTCTAGTTGTCCATTTTTTTCTCTTATTCCAAACCTAATTAAATATAGCTACTCACATATACATTACCTTATGATGCATTGCTACATTTTTCTTTTGAGACAATAATGAGTAAATAGAGAGGCTAATATCTAAGGAGCTGGGGAGAGTTTTGAACCTAATCTATGGTTATTTTCATTTTAGAATTGGAATCCTTATCTGTAATATGGCAGATATAATTTAAATAAATAAATAGCATCTAAAGTGGCAAAGGATAGATTCTCTTTGTACTAAGACATGTTTGATGAGAATGATGGTCAGGAACTATGACTGGATACACAGTAATGACCATTATTAGTTAAATATTAAGTTTAAAAATAATCTATTGTTAAATAATCTATTGTTATTCCTAACACTCATTAATGTCAGGGTTTAAATCCTCTTACATTCTTATAAAGAATCATATATCTCTAAAGAGGGAGTAAAATCATAGGCCCACTTCAGTATATATGTAGAAGAACTTGATGTTAACTATTTGAAAGATACAGCTAATAAACTTACACAAATATTTGTGATTTTCAACTATAAAAAGCATTACACTTATTAATAGTGTATATTTTATCTTTCATTTTTTAAAATAACGAAAGAAATATCTTTTTATATAAAATAAAATGCTATTTTATCATAAACTTGTAAATAGCTATATTTAAGGGCATAGAACTACTGATAAAGAAATTTCACTAAAAATTAGTTCTGTAAATCCAGTTTTAGCATATTTTACAATACATAATATTATTTTTTATATTAATTAATATTTTATTCATTTGTAGAGAGTACATTAACACTTTATACGTTTTAGAATTTTAATGTAATAAATTGTAAAAAACTGATACCAATATAGCATCAGCAGTCTAACAGTATAAGTATGGCTACTATTGCAAAACAAGATTTTACATTAGATTAATAAAACTACTTTTTTCTTTGAACAAAATAGGTATTCAGGTATTAGCCAAAAATTTTATTATTTTACTTTTTAATTTTTTCTATTTTTTAAATTATGATTTTAATAATTAAAAATCATTAAAAAATATACTTGATTTTATAACGTTGTTTAACATGTTATGTATATTTTTCAGTACATTTAAACTATTTGGGGTTTTTTTTAATTCTATATAATAGTTTGACAGAATTTACTTTGAAAATATTATGAACACAGCTTGAATTTCATATTTTTTAAATATCACTTTTGATTTTTAACAATTTGCAAATATTATGAACCCAGCTTGAATCTCATATTTTTTAAATGGCACTTCTGATTTTTAACAATAATTTTTTTTCTAAAGAAACTAAATATGATTTTTTTTCTTCAAATGTATAGATAAACATACAAATAATTTTTTTCTATAATTATATTGGTATAGCATACACAATACATCTTATTTGTACATTTTTTTGTTTAAAAAGTGTCTGTGTTACTTGACTTGTGATGATCCTATATTTTTCATCTTAGCTATTATTTTACAGTAGATAGTAAAAATCTTTTAATACAGATAATAACTCGCCAAGTCTAAGTATTTCACTACTTTTAATTTAGATAAATCATGTTTTGGTACATTTATGTGACCATCTTTAATAATCATTTGTTTAATATTTTATTCAAAAAATTGAATTTTATCAGAAATTACAGATAAATAGATATATTAGCAAAAACTAAAATCAGAAACGTATTCCAAATTATTTTGACAGTTTTGAAGACTTGTATAAGCTATAATAAATTTTAGTTAAAAGATTGGTCAATTATCTATTAGTCTATTATATCAAAAAATTATACTTGCTTCTTTCATCCAAAAAAAAAAGACCCAAAAACTTGATTTTTTACACATAAAATAATTAATTAATTACAAAAATAGGAAAAAATAAACAAAAATGTCTATGTAAATATGTGTGAAAATATATGAATGAAAAGATGCATTTTTAATAAATTTCCAGTATAAAAAATAAATTGTTTACAAAATAAATAAAATTCTAATATCCGGATTAATACCTTCATTCTCTATTCATCATAGTGCACCAGATGTATTTTTAGCAACAACTCCAGAGGCCAACTAAGCACTTTTGGGAATAAATTAGAAAAAAAAAATTATCAAAGGGACAAAAAAACCTATTACCTATATTTTCTTTGTCACTTGGTTCTTAATACCATAACGACTGTGACCTTAACATACCTTTTTTCCTCATTGACAAATTTTAGCCATTTTTGTATTGATAACCATTTATCATACTTTGTAATCTCTATATTATTTTTTCTTTTTTTATGATATTTCTATTTATTGTTAATAATAAAAAGTCAGATGTCACATGATTTATATATAGCTTGCATTTACAAATATGTAAAATTAAGAGCATGTTAAATAAATTTTCTATTCATTGTTCAATAAATTTCTTTGAAACATAATAAATGAAGAAAGTAAATACATCCTTAAAACACATTTAATATTTATACATGTATATGCAGCCAAAAATATAAACTTTTGCATAGACATAGGGATGTAGAAAATAAATAATTTAATTTAGTATAATATATTAAGAAACTCAGTAATTTAAAGATGAAAAAATACAGATATTTAGATTTATTTCATATAAAGTTTTAAATTTGGAGATTGAGAAAAATATATCTTTTTTTGCGAAAATTGTTTTGCAAAATAACCATTCTTAAATAAACTAAATGTGTACATGCTGGTTTGTCTTTATTTTATGCAAAATCTCAAAATCCTAACATATAGACTGTTAAGCATCCACCTACATATCTGTTCATGTATTTGTTGCATAGTATTAAATATATCAAAATTTCCCTTCTGTAACTATAGTGTTAGGAATATATCATTTAAAATTGTTAATGACGTTATCTTGCACCATTTTTATAATAATAATATGTCTACATATGTAACTCTTCTCTCCACATAGAAATCAATATTTTTCTGATTCAAAATTATAAAAATGGGAATAGACCAATACCTAAACATTTTTATTTATCACATCACACAATTAATTATTGAAGAATTATTATTTTATAAAACAATTGGTCTACCACAACAAAAACCAAAAAGATCGATTTTTTTTTTTTAATATATTAACTTTACATCCACATAGATTGATTTGAAATTATTTATTTTAGTGATATTTATGTTTATATGATAGTATATGTCTTTGAATGTGTATACACATATAGATAATAGATGTGTGTATATGTCAACAATTTTGTTTTTTTATATAGGAAATTGACTAGAAATGCCTACAATCCTTGTATATGTACATTTTTCCATATATTTATAAAGACACTGTGTGTTTTTTTTTCAGATTGCAATTAACCTTAAATAATTTTAAATTGTTATTGACTAATAGCTAATTGATTAAGTCTTTTAACAAAAAAAAATTAAAATTTATGAATAGAAATCTTTAAGATAATTCATGATGATTTTTTAACTTTGATTTTTGCATATTTATTTAGCTGTATTTAGTGATGAAAGCCAATTCTCTGATTAAAATAATAAATAGTTATATAGATATGTAATTTCTGTTGATTTATTATTATTACTTTATATATTTTTGTTGTTGACTCTATTGAAATGATATATTTCTTGGGAATATATTTCATTAGTGTTTAAATTAAGAAAATATATAAAAAAGAAATTTTATTTAATTTTTAAATGTGATATCATTGATATATTTAAAATATTACATTGTTATTATTAATAAAAACATAACATGCACTCTTTATATAAATAAAAGTTGATTTTATTAAATCAAAATTTTTTAAAAAAGTTAATTGTTGAATTTAAAATATTAACAGTAAAGAACTAATAATTATTTTATTAAATATTCTGAATTTAAAAATTATTTCTTATAAAACTATTTTGATCACATGAACAGGGGATCATCATGCTTTTAAGAAAACATTGAATTAAGCATTTATTTTTATATAGCACATGTTTACAATTGTATTACATTCAAATATCAGCCTTCCAAGCTAATTGTGCATGCGCTTTTGCGAGTGTTAATAATAATAAATGAATACTTTCCTCTCCAATACAAGATATAGTATTTATGCAGGAATAAAATGAATCACTTATTCCCACAACTCAAATGCTTATATATAAGCAAATCTGAAGTACTGGCAAGGAAAGCATGATTCATTTTATTCCTGCATAAATACTATATATTGTATTGGAGAGGAAAGTATTCATTTATTATTATTAACACTCGCAAAGGCACATGCACAATTAGCTTGAAAGGCTGATATTTGAATGAAAACATTGAATTGTAAACTTCCAAAATGAATTTGTAAATAAATAATTGTCATCCCAAGAATTGCAAATCAACTGCTGTAAAAATCATAATCTTTGTACAAGTGTATATACTGTCTTCTATCTATATTTCAAAATAAAGTGCCATAATGGAGAAAAAGTCATCTGCTAAGATCTTTAAATTTGTAGAAGAACAAAACACCATTTTATTTATAAATAAAGAAAAATGATTAAACAATTTATAAATTTTATTAATTTTTTTAAATAATAAATTATGTCTCATGTAAACATTTTTATGCCAATATTAATTATTCATAACTTATCAGTTCATAAACATTGTCCAAATCAATATGTGTATTTATAAAATCTGTATTCAAGTTGATATTTTAAAATGTTTTATTGTAATGATAAAAAAATGCAAATGTGATAAATATAATTGTAGGAGATTTGAACCCAGACTTTCAAGTTCCTTTTTTGTCATCTGTTTTGTCTTACACACCTGATGCACATAAACACATGCATGAAAAAAGATACATGATCTCCAATATACATATTTCATGTTGAACCAGCATTCATCATCAGGTCCAGATCATTATCTCCCACACACATACATAATCAGTGCTCACTTTATATTATGATAAAAAATCTTCAAACTTCAATGGACAGGCTTCAATCTTTTCCACTCTTCAGCCATCCATATTATTAAAAATCTAATCATGGTATGATGAAAGCCCTTGTTTTCCAATTGTGTTGTCATACTCATGTTGGCCATAAGTCATTCTGATCTCTCATGTGCATTCTTATTTTATAGATTTTATATTTTAGTACAGATTATAGACTATATAAACTTTGTTATTTAAAGGTAATATTTATAGTTTTAAATTTATGATTGTTTAATTGTTAATAAATATTTCTTTAGTATATGGGAGTTGACCAGTATTGCATATATTGATAGTTTGGATATTGTGATTGAATATCTTTGATTTGATATTATTAGTACCAGTTATAAATTTTCCTAGGGCTTCGATTTTTTATAACAACTTACTTTTGTAATAAATACCTTTATAAAAGCGTATCATATCTTGATGAGTATTTTATATATGAAGTCTTAAATGCCATTGTTCTTTTAATGCCATTACTTTAAGTATTATATAATCAGTTGATCTTATATTTAACAAACATTTCATCCTCTGCTTAGACTTAGGTTACTAATTATTAATATCAAGGATGGCTTGGTTTAACTTGGCAATATGTTGGATTGCCAATCATGCATACACTTATTGATTTTGATATATAAATTTTATCATTAATAGCTATTATAACAACATGATTATTATTTTATTTTTTTAAATAAATTATTTTATTTAATAATAAATTATTTTGTTTATTTTATTATTGACCATTATGTAAGCAATAACTTGAATTATAAAACATAAAATATTGATATGCCAAATATAATATAGGTGTTCAAATGTAACTCTTGCTGGGTGAACTTATTTCTTTACTTCAAGATTTGTTATTAGTTGGAAGAATTTCTTTTTATAATTTATAATTTCATAACATTTGTGTGTAATTGTGATTTTGATAGTAAACTTAACTTTTCTCTTTGGTATTTTTTGATTAGTTAACGTTATTAAATAACAATTTGGTATATGAAAGAAGTCTATACTTATTATCTAGTGGTGCCTTCTAGTAAAGTTAGGAATGGAACTTATTTATTATAATATATATATATATATATGTATATATATTAATATTATGTAATAAACTTCAGTTTATGATTTGTGATACTCATAACAATGGTTTGAATCTAAAACAAATCATGAATAATTTTCCATGTCTTATACAGGATTGAGATTTCAGATAGTGGGTTCACAGAAAACCAAGTAGCTATTAAATATTGATTAATAAATAGGAACTAGTGTATTATTAGGCTGGAGGATTAAAGTGCAACTTTAATGTAGGTTGCTTCTATGGGTATTGATACATTGACTGAAAAAATATGATTGTAATTTGATACAGAGTTCATCATTAATAGAAAAAATATTTTATTTTTATAGGTGCTTAGCCCACACTTTATTTATATCTTTTAAAAATATGATTTTGTATTTAATAATATAAAACCCCAATCTTTTAAAGACATATTTATTTTACAATCCAATTTAAAAAGTTATTTTTGGAAAAATCTAGATTACAATATCCGGTTTAAACTATTAATATCTGAATTTACTTTTTAATACTGGCTGGGAGAACATTTTCAAATCAAGTAAAAATTTTCATTACCACGAATTTTTATTTTTATGTTTAAAAACATTAGAGAAGAAACAGTCAGCTCTTTTAAAGTCTAAAGCAAACAAATCTTTTACAGTTATATGAATTATCTTTAGAAATGAATACTGTTGAGAGTGTTAAATTTCTCCCAACTGGAAAAAAAGTTTTTCTTTCTTTCGACCATACTGCATTTTAATTTGAAGTTTATTATTGTTTCTCCTCTTCTAAAGTATTAAAAAAGACTTTTTTGTGTACTACATGTTTATTTTAAACTGATAAATATAATAAATGCTTCTCTACAAACTTTAATGTCGGTGCACCTTATTTCGAAAATAGCATTATATATATGACATTATGTGAGAACTTATAATTCTCTCAGTATATATATCTAGTTTAGATTTATTGTAATAACATACTAAAATGCAAATAACTTAATATAATGCAATTTTTTATTTTTTCCCCTTTCTGACAGTCACTCTTAATTCCAACTGCAAGAAAGGGAGGGGTGGGGATTACTCTACAAATACATAACTATACAAATCAGTTTGTGAGCCACAAATATTTGTGTTACTTATGAATGATATAAAATATATAAAGTAACTCTAAATCAAATTTTATTAAACCTTATAATATAGGCCTTTTTTTAAAAAAAAAGTTTTTATAATAAATTGTATTTAGAAATTACAACCAGTATAAAAAAAATTAACAGTGACAGTCATTCAAATAATAATCATAAATCATTTAAGCTATAGAAATAAGTTAATATCAGTAATGGTAATAGGGGCAAAGTACAAGGTAGAGGTGGTAACCAAAGTATTTGTCTGTAACATTATATAAAAAAATATTTTTCGCTTTTTCTTTCTAATGATAGATTAGCAAATTTTGCTTGATATGAATAAGCTCTTTAAGATATGAATATAGGATTATATTATAATAATAAAATATTTTTTCTTTAAAATATACATGTTAGAATACAAGAACTATAGTTTTATAATATTTACTTTAATTATTCATTAGTCGTTTTATTATATCAGTGCCAATCAAATTTTAGGGTATAAAGAACTATACTTCAAAAACTAGCATTTTATCCATTTTATACAGGATCTTTACAAAAATATGTTTGCATCTCTATATGTATCTATCTGCCCATTTATTTATCTTTCTCTCTCTCTCTCTATATATATATGTTTATTTATCTATATATTTATTTTATTTATCTATATATATATATATATATATATGTTTATTTATCTATATATTTATTTTATTCTATATATATATCAGACACACAACTTTAGCTTTGTAATAGGTACAAAATTAGTAGTCAAATGACTTTCACATATGAAGATCATTTGTAAACAACAAATAAGACCACTAGGAACAAGGTTTTCTGCTGTTTTGTATAATATTATGTTAATTCATTAACATATAGGCAATGTTTTTTTTTATATAAGCAATACTTAGCCTTCTATCTTCACTCTTTTTTAACCTTATTATTTTTAGATACTTAGGTTTGTATGTGCTCATTCAAAATAAGCATCTTATGATATCAATCATTCATCTGTATTAATTCTGCCAAAGGAATTGTGGATATCTATAACTACATTTTATCTATTAATTACATACAAATTAAATTATATTTTAATATTATAATTTTTTATTTTTGTACATGGGTGATGTGGATATATAAAGACATAATGCTCTCACCCGTTGAAAAAACAATGATAGAAGCAAGTTTAACAGAGTAACGTTTTAGCTCTAATTTAGCATAAGGCAATACTTTAGGAATAATTTATTATAATTAAATTTATAAGGAGATTTTCAAATGTATGTTTGATAAATTCTATTTAGAGATTCTTTGTTCTCTACAAATATGGAAAAACTTAGAAAAAATGATCTAAAAATATTTGTTTATAAAATCTATATTAAATTGTCAAAACTAATGTGTTGTTCATTTAAACTATAAAACAGTTGTGATGTCTTAAAAATTTGATGGTAACAAAGAGCTGGTAATAAAAAAATATTTTTTGCTATTTTTATTTAATGATAGTTATCTAGAGTGTTCAAATTTTAAGGGATATGGTCATTTAAGATACTGCATTTAGATAAGAAACTGTCAATATTTAAAATTTCTACTTAATGAAAATTGTTTTTTAATTAAAGGGAAAGAGTTAATTAAACAGATTTTTTTTTTTTCAAATGTCATTTATTGAATGAAAAATTTTTATTATGTTACTGTTATTATGAGAACGGGTTTGATTTTATATTTCTAGAATTCTCAGATGTAATCATGGAATTTTAATAATTTAAAAATAATTTGTGCTGGATGCTTCTTTTCATTTTATTACAGTTTATTTTTTAATATTAAATTCAGAAAGTCAGACATAAATCTCTTATTTTTTTGTTAAATAATATTATTACGATAGGGATAATGATCTAATTTTTCATCTTACAGTCTTGTATACGTGTTCTAATAAGAATACAAAATAATGATACCATTAGAAAATAGTTTAATAGTACGTGATATTGATTACTAATTTCACATTTAAAAATCGTGATGTTTAAAATATGTCTATAATCTAATATTTGTTATCATAAAAAATATATTCTCCTTTAACATAATTGATAAGCAAAAGCATCTATTTTAAGAGTTTATAAAAAGAATTCTCCATATAAGATGGAATTCTGAAAAGTGTAAATCCATTACATCAAGCAAAGTTTTAATTTCTCTTACAAATTATTTGTTTTTGTTTTGTTCTTTTTTTTAAATGGAGTATAGAGAATGGTTCCAAGGCAATGAAATAAACCTTTTGATTACATAATAAATTTATTTGCAATTGAGTAACTAGAATAATAATTCTGTATTCAAAAATATATAAAAAGGCCTATGAAGAGTTTTAAAATTTAATTTGCTTCTGTAAATAAAATTTTTCGTAGTTATAGTATACAAGGAGCAGAATGTATTTTGTGGCAGGCAAACTGACCATCATTGCAATCACAATCCTTGATTATTAGTGTGAATGAAGATATTGCCAAAACACAGAACTACTGAAAACTTTTCTCCAGAATGAGTTAAGTGTTAAAGGTGGTAGTAAAGAGGAGAGAACATTTTTGACTTTGCTGGCAATTTTCAGTATCGTTGAGGTGATTCTTATCATTTTTTTTTTTTTTTAAAAAGGAAAGTTAATCCTTATTTATAAAGAAGGAAATCTAAATTTAAGTGTGGGGCCTGCCTTCTGGTGGAGGTAATTATTTATTAAATTTAATATTATTATCTTTTGTCAATTAATAGACTTTTATCACTATATGATGTTATTGCTTTTTAAGTTATAATAAAATAATCAAGTGGTTTTTTTCTCTGAAGTTTATAAGATGTTTGAGCAATGGAAGTTACAAAACTGGGTTATACTCCATGAACACTGTACTCGAGAGTCTACTACCTCATTACTGTAACAAATTACACAAGACTTAAAGGCTATAAATTAGAACAAATGTGTATTTAAATATTAGCAAACATTTTTGCAAAAAATAAATGTTTGATTTAGTTTATTATTGTCTTCCATCTTTTAAGCTATCTAAATATTAATAAAAAAATAAATATAAAATCAAATTATAAAATATTTATTTGGATTAAAATAATGTTTTATTTTTTTGTATTTAGCAATAGTTTTTGATTTTTGAAGGAAAATGGTACAAACTGAGACAAGGATGGCCTATGGGACTGCCTATCAGTGGCATAATGGCCAGCATCTTCTTGAACTATCATGAGAAACAGTTAATACCAAACATATAAACAAATAACCACACAATGATATATCTTAGATATATAGGCAATGTATTTATCACTGCCAAAAGTAACACAATCATAAACATCACCAAAGAATTGCACAGCTGTCCAAACTCATACTTAATACCACATGTGAGAATGATCAACACCATCTAAAATACCTGGACTTAAACATACAAAAAAGATACACATTTAATGTACCGCATGATCATTAAATGCCTAGAAATTAGAGGATACATGCATCAGAGTGCAATAGTACCCAATGTACATAAATACGCTGGACTGAATGCATTGCTACATAGAAATAATTATTTATGCAAATGTGTCACAGATAAAAGAGATAACATATTAAAGTACATCAAAGAACTAATATCTGTTGGCTATAAATATAGAAACATAACCAAAAAAAAAAAATAGCACAGTTTCAAGCAAAGATCAATCAGCAAATTAAAATCAGAATTAATAAATCATGAATAACCATATTATATATACCTAACATTGCCAAACATTTAGTCAAAACACTGTCAAAAGAATTTACTGTCAGTTTTCGTAATAAACAATTCAAAAGACAAACTAGATCCCAAATCAACATCTCAAGTGGCATATCAAATAAAATGCCCTCAGGCCAGGTGTAGAGCCTTGTATACAGGGAAACAAAAACAACCATCACAAACAGAGCATCCCAGCACATATATATATATGTATGAAAGGGCACTGAATATCAAAGAGACTACATCAGCATTCTTGGAGCATGAAAATACCACCGCTCATAGATTTGAATCTACCAACCCCAGAATGGTGTGCAGAGAAAGAAATGATCATAGGTGTAAAATAAAGGAAGCATACTTCATAAATAATGACACTCAATCTATCAATAGAAAAGACACCTGTTTCGCCATTTCAAAAAGATGGACAAACTAATCCAAATAAAATTTTAAATAAAATAAAATTCTAAAACACAGCACCTAACCAATTAGCATAAATGATAATGCTCACCCTCATTACTATCAATTGTACTTAGGTATGAATATGAAGTCATGGAGCTTTGAAAGTGCTAACAAGCGTAAAAGTGCATAATTTTTGATAATATATTGTAACACAAAATTGACTTGAGGCATTTGACAAAATAAATAGGATTTTTAAGAGGATAATTGTATTTTTGATTGTTTAGATATTGAAATATGTATCAATTAGTTGACAAAATTAAAAGTGTTAATATGTTTTTACTCTAAAGAAACATTAATATTTTTTTATAGATAAGATTAATGACATTCATAATTTTCTATTATTATTAGAGGATTCTATGTATTTTTTGTGTAATAACTTGTTTTATAAGATTAGCAAGGTAAATACTATTGGTTATATTATTTCTACTTTCATGTGTTCTATTTATATTGACTTTTTTTAGAGAATAGTGTTATTAATCATTTTTCTGTTCTTTCATATGATTTATTAGGTATATTGATGATTATTTGTTTGCTATTCATAATTTTTAATATATCAAATGCTTTTGATTCTAATATTGATTTTACTATTAATGGGAAAAATTAAATTAGTTAAATTAAAATTGCTAGATTTAAAGTTTTGGTTTTCAGTAATTTTATTAAGCAAAAAAATTCAAGACATATGATAAGACCAGATAGTTATTTGACCATTTACTCATAAAAAATTTTCTTAAATGAAATTTTTGTTATAGACATAGAAGGCTTAATAATTTTGAAAATAATGCTTATATTCAAAGGAGTTAATTTTCTTCTGACTATATTGATTTAGGCTATAATCATGAATTTATTAGAAATATTATATATAATAAAAATATCTATAGGTTTGATAATAATAAAAATTTAATTGTTAGTGAGAATATAGATTTTATTTCTTTATCATTTAAGTCATCAAATTATAAATTACTTTATAAGAATAGTCACTTATTAAGTGATATGAAAATGGCCTGGAAGAAAAATTCACTGTTAAATAGTTTAAAACAGTCAATTTATAGCAAATCTATTTTTGACAAAGTTTATAAGATTCTTTGTGTCATATCTGACTTTACCTTTAGGAGGGGACTATTTCAGATTCCTTATCTGATTGGCTAGCACCCAGTTGATACCCAAAAGGATTAAAACCTTCACTGGGGTTTGCACACCAAATCTACATATTTCCAGTAAGGTAGGGAATCTGCCCTTAAATAGTCAGCCTTTTGTAGGCAAGGCAGAGAGCAATTACTTCTGTCAACCTGAACAATAGAACATGCTCTCCATTAAACACTCTGCCATCAGCAAGGATAGTCTCTTCTAATTGTCATGACATCCACATAATGAGGCAAGTGCACCTACAAACTGGAAAGTGCTATGCCTGAATTAGAGCCAACTTGAGGCAAGCTAAATACATAACTGGAAAAATCTTACCGGAGCTCATGAGCCAGGCTAATCATTTAGCTAGGAGTGAATTTCTGTACTCGGCTCAACTATCTCAGCATTCAATTGAATCAACTGTATTTATTCATTTGTTTAACTAACATGTGTATATTTTTTGACTAATAAATTGTACATATTGATTGTTGAGTAATTATTCTTTTTGTGTCTCTTGGTTTGGAAATGAATCTGTAAGCCTAGCCAAATACAACAGATCTGGTGCAGTCACAGAAAATTTTTTTCCCTCACGGCTGGAAAATTTATAGAAAAATATACCAGTTCCAACAGATCTAAACATATGTGAGTGCATATTTGTTTTATTATTGTTTTTTGAAAAAAATTACATTCCCATAATTTCATTACAGTGATTTCTTTTTTGAAAAAAAAACAATGTAAAACTGTTGAATAAAATTGACTGCAAACCAAATTGACATATGTCAATTTGAAGCTTCAACCAATCATGATAGCTTTACTTCCAAGACAGCAACAAAAGCTCACTCTAGTGGTTTAAAAGCTTCGTTAAGTTACTTATATAATTATGAGTGGTTACTCGCATAAATAAAAAAAGATGGTTAAAGCAATTGAATCTATGAAATATTTTGATCTGGCTCAACCTGAGAGCTGGCCAAATTATAAAGAGCATTTGATTTTTTATCTACAGGCTAATCAGATAAAAAATCCTGAGATAAAGTTAGCCACACTAATGACCATAATAGATCTGCAAATGTACGATATACTCAAGTCTCAATCTACAGCTGCAACCCCAGCTGAGCTGGATTTTGATAGAGTGTTGACAATTCTCACAGAGTATTTTCCTCCTAAACTTTTGACAATAATGCAGAGATGGCATTTGCTTACAAGAACAGGGTGAAACAGCTAGAGAATTTGAAACATGAAACCATATATTAGCCTTGAAGTGTGATTTCAAAGACTTCATTATTGTTTTATTTGTGGCATAAATGATCACAATTTGAGGCTAAAAATGTTAATGATTCTGGACCTAGATTTTGAGACAGTGGTAGCTTAGGTGAGACTAGAAGAAACAATAGCTAGTCAAGCTACTCCATTCAAAAGACTTACTAAGTATAAGGTACAAAAAATTGAGCATAACACTGGTCACCCAAATACACAATCAGCTCAGAGAATTCAGCATAAAATATCACATGGCTTTGTTATAGATGCAATGAGCACATACATACAGAATGCCCATACCACAAAGTAACATGCACATTTTGCAAATGAGTCAGACATGTAAAGGCAGTATATCTGAAATTAAAAAGATAAGCAGCCAAGTCAAAAATAAAAACACCTATTCCTAAACGCAATAAAGGCACTTATAACAAATGTAAGCAAGTTGTCTGTATAAAGCATACCAGAGATGACAAGTCTGGGTTTATACACAGTGTCATAATTAATAATATGCCAGTCAAGATGGAACTCGAAAAAGGATCAGCAGTGTCTATAGTTTCAAGATAGACTTGAACAATCATCAATAAAAAGAATAAATATAAACAGTGCCCTTGCAGTAGGTCAATATCAGACTATCAAGGGAATATAATCAAACTTTTGGGTCAGACAAGAGTTAAAATTACTATGCCTAACAAGATGAGACACTTATCACTGGTAGTGGCATCTGGTAATCACAACATCAGTCACTTAGGATTCAAAGTGACCAAAGTGAACCAGCTCACATTATCAAAAATGAAATATAATTACTCAGAAGCCTTCAACAAAAAGCTGACCATGAAAATGGATGGAAGCTGGAACACCAAAATTACCAGGACTCTTCCAGTGCAGCACTCCACTCCAAGCACAATAACAGGGGACTCCTGCAGAACTGTTATTCTATAGACCCTTAACTGTGCTGTCAAACCTGAAACCTGATGCCAAACGAACAAAAAGATAAAAAATATAAAACTTCAAATAGGGTCACAAGTACTATATCGTATGCACTATGAGTCCACAAAATGGATACCAGCAGTGGTGACTCAAATAAAGGGTCTCTATACTGTTGTTGTGTAAATAGAAAATGGTCATCATCATCATCACCATCACAACGAGCTAAGACTCAACCACAGATCAGAAACTAACAAGAGCAGTGATCAACCTGGACAAGTACCTTAAGCAGGGAAGATGAACAGCAAAATCAAGACAGCAACAAATAATCAGAAACAAACTCATCAAGTGAAAAATATGAAGACAGGAACAGCAATCAACCAGAAAAACCAACCAAGTGGACAATACATTGTCCAGCCCATCTCGACAACTATGACCTCCAGAGCTAATTTTAGCTGAGGGAGGGTTGTCATATCTGACCTTGCCTTTAGGAGTGAACTATTTCAGATTTTTTACCTGATTGACTAGCACCCAGTTGATATCCAAAGGGATTAAAACTTTCTCTGAGGTTCACTCATCAAATCTGTATGTTTCCAAAAAGGTAGGGAATCTTCCATTAAATAGTCAGCCTCATGGAGACAAGACAAAGAGCAATTACTTCTAACAACCTGAAACAACTGAACATGCTCTCTATTAAACCCTCTGCCACCAGCAAGGGTAGTCTCTCTTCTAATTGTAGCAATGTTCATGCAGTGAGACAAGTACACCTATGGACTGGAAACTGCTATGTCCAAATTAGAGCTGACTCAAGGCAAGCTAAATACTTAGCTGGAAGAGTCTTCCCAGAGCTCACAAGGCATGCTAATCATTTATCTAAAAGTGAGTTCTGTAGTTGGCTGCATTATCTCAGCATTCAATTGTATCAACTGTATTTATTTGTTTGTTTAACTAACATGTGTATATTTTTTGAACTAATAAATTGTACATATTCATTGCTGAGTAGTTATTCTTTTTGTGACTGTTGTTTTGGAAATGAACTTGTAAGCCTAACCAATCTCAGCATTCAATTGTATCAACTGTATTTATTTGTTTGTTTAACTAACATGTGTATATTTTTTGAACTAATAAATTGTACATATTCATTGCTGAGTAGTTATTCTTTTTGTGACTGTTGTTTTGGAAATGAACTTGTAAGCCTAACCAAATATAATACTTTGTAGTTGTCATAAAATTTATGTAGATCAAAGTAAATTAAGTGTTAATGAAAGAGTTCATAATAATGGACTTCAAAATAGATATCATAACTCAGCTTGTATATTTATGAGCTGACTACACATCATAAAATATTATTTACAATGTAGAAATTATTGTTTATGAAAAAAATTAATTAAAAAGAAGTATCATAAAAACACTGATGACAAATCTTCTTAAATTTCAGAATTCCAATCTCATGAAAACATCCATTGATGTAAAAGGTGATTGGTTTTTGAAATGAATTATGGAAAAGCAGTTATTTTGTGTTGCATTTATATATTGGATTATTTTTATCATTTAAATGAAATATTGAATGTCTTTAAAAAAATTAACTTTATTTAAATATTCCAATTACATTCAACTATTAATAATAGCTCAAACATTAGTATATCTATAATTGTTCACCCTGCTGACAAAGGTGATGCAACAGTTGTAATGAATACAACCAATTATGATATTACAGAAAAGTAGCAAAAATCCAATACTGAGTACAGTAATAAAATTACAATCATTACTCAGAAAGTATTACTGGTATTTCAGTGATTTGAAAAAAGTAATAACACCATATTTCAATGAAATTTCTCATCTTTAAGGTCTATCTAAAATCCATAAGGACATGTTCATTAAGATGTATTGTTAGTTCTGGAAAATTATATTGCCAAAATTTGTCAAGATTTCATCTAAAAGTTCTTAGTCTTTTAGCTTACAATACCCAGTCCTTTGTCAGGGATTCTAGATACTTTGTACAATTGATCAAAACATGAAAATTGAAAAAAAAAAGACTTACTGGTAAGCTTTGATGTGGAAAATATAAGTTAAAAAGCAGTAGTTTTTTGTAAAAAAGATTAAAATGGTGATAATAGCCTACAAAACAGAACAACTCTTCCACTATTAATATTCTGCATAACAACAACCTACTTTCAATGCAACACAGAATACTTCCAAAAATATCAAGGAATTGCTACTGGCTCACCATTGCCATCCATGATTAGAAATATTTACATGGAATAAATTGACACCTCAGCAATAAAGACTACTCCATATCCACCTAAAGTTTGACTTTGCTATGTTAATGATACATTTGTTGTATGGCCACATGGTAAAGTAATAAAACAAACTTTTTTAAAAAAACTTGATTTTTATATGACTATAATAATGAAAAGGAAATCCAATGTTTTGACTATTTCATATAGTCTTTTTCAAGTAATACAATGAAACAATAAAAGGATGATAAATGAAGGTATGTACATTAATGAAATAAAACCAGAATGAAATAGGATGTTAATGGAAAAAGAGAAAAAAATAATAGGTTTTTAATTAAATGTTTTAACAGATATATATAGTTTTTTTTTTAAAAAAAAAATGAAATAAAATGTTTGTGTTTAGGTTGTGATTGTTTATAATAGAAAAGGGGAGTGGGAGATAAGGTAAAGTTTTGGCTATGAATATATTTTGTAATTTTTAATTTAATTTATTTTTTTTTTTGGGGGGGGGGGGGATTATGATGTTTATTATTATATATATTTTATTTTAGTGTACCTTGAAAAAGTCTATATATGAAATAGTCAAAATGTTGGATTTCTTTTTCATCATTATAGTCATATAAAAAGCAAGTTTTAAAAAGAAGTTTGTTTTATTTCTATATTGGATATTTATGAACTATTTTGAAAAGAAAAACTGTGTGATTGATATATTATGGTAAAGTACTACTACAAACTATCTGCAAATACATCCCATTCAATTAAATTCACAATTAAATCAGAACAAAAACAAAAACTGGCATTCTTAGATGTTCTTGTGGCAAGACTCTCTCATGGCAAAATCAAAATTACAGTTTACAGAAAACACACACACATACAAGAAATTACTTAGCCTATATATCCAATCACACCAGAAATTCAAAATATGGTGTTATATTATCACTATGGAACAGAGCAAAAAAAGTTTGTTTGCAGTGATTTTAAAAAATAAAAGATCTATATAGAACAAATTCTTATAAAAAAGTTTATCCATCAGATGTTATAAAGAAATCCTTAAATAAACAACAAAAATAATCTTCAAAAAACAATTATGTGTCCATGCATATCAAAAATAAAAAACAAATTTAAAAAAATTGGCAATTTATATAATATCAGAATAGTATTACAGAGTCATACCACACAAAGAGGAATTCTAATACCTTCACAGCCTCAACATGAAATGATGAAAAACAAAAACTGTATCTATGAACTACCATATGAATGTGGAATAATGTATTTTGGTGAAATAAACTTCCCCCTTCAAAAGCAATTGCAAGAGCACAAACTAATGTTTTGAAGAGAGAAAACAGATATGTCTATAGTAGCAGTTTATGAATGTACTCAATGAACATATGTTCAACTGGGAAAGTACATAAGTATTGGATAGAGATGAAAATGTGCAAATTTCAAAGAAGATGTTCACCTCACAATGGTAAATTATTCCATAAGTTAACCTAGTGTAACTATACATAATCTTTCAAAATCACTAATCAACTTTGCTCTTAGAAAAAAATGGAGAAATCAGGAAGAATCTCACAGATAAATGTATAAAATAAGATGTGATATGTTGGACTATTTCCATCATTTATGAGTGAATGTTGAATGTATAGAAAATTGTAAACTTTATTTAAACTTTTCAAATACAAACAACTTGTTAGTAATAACACACAAATAAACAGTACAGGTTAGTAATTACACAACGTTTCGAGTAGTATTATTCTCCACTCTTCTTCAGGTGTTGCTGGCCTATATGCACAGTGACAATATTCACTTAGAAGTTGAACTCGCACCTTTAGACTTTTGTATATCTAATTTAAGGCAAACGCTCTACCAACTGAGCTATTTTGCCAAAGGCAACATATAGTAGAAAATTGATATATTTATATATGAAGGTTGGTTCAAATCCTCCTGAATCCTTCAATTTTTTTTTTAATAAGTCTAATTATTTTTATTTTTTCCTAAAAGCAAGATTAATTAGAGGTTTATTTTTATTTTTTCCTAAAAGCAAGATTAATTAGAGGTTTCTATATATTGTCTATTGCCACACTGGGTTGACTTATAGAATTATTTACCAGTCATATGAGCAGCTTCCTTGAATTTTCTTCTATGCATTTTTTCCTCTTTATCCAATATCTTTGTATTTTCCCACTTAAGCATGTGGTCATTAGTACATACATGATCTGCTATGGTAGACACATCTGTTTTTTTCTCTTTTAACCATTAGTTTGTGTTCCTTCAATCGTTGTTCAACAGGGCGACAGGTCTCACCAATGTATTTCCTTCCACATTCACATGGTATTTCATAGATGCAGTTTTTGTTCTTCAGCATTTCCAGTTTAGGTTTAGTAGAAGTAAGCATTCCTCAAAGTGTGGTGTAAAAATAATTAGACTTATTAAAAAAAATTGAAGGACTCAGGAGGATTTGAACCAACCTTCATATATAAATATATCAATTTTCTACTATATGTTGCCTTTGACAGAATAGCTTAGTTGGTAGAGCGTTTGCCTTAAATTAGATATACAAGAATCTAAAGGTGTGAGTTCAACTTCTAAGTGATATTGTCACTATGCATATAGGCCAGCAACACCTGAAAAAAAGTGGAGAATAATACTACTCGAAACATTGTGTAATTACTAACCTGTATTGTCTATTTGTGTGTTATTACTAACAAGTTGTTTGTATTTGAAAAGTTTAAATAAAGTTTAAAATTTTCTATACATTCAACATTCACTCATAAATAATGGAAATAGTCCAACATATCACATCTTATAATATACCATCATTACAAAACTTCAGACAAATGTATGAAATTTCTATTGACTGTTGCCTTTAGTAAATTGGGTCACATGGTTAGTGCATTACATTAAAATTCAATATTCAAGAATCTAAGGGTCTGGTTTGATTCCCATGCTAGTATGGTAACAGATCAAGTCACCAACACCTGATGGAGAGAAGAAAATAAGGTATCTCAAAACATTGTGCATATAATATGTGTGCTATTATTAACAGTAAAATGTAATTGAAATATTTAAATAAAGTTAAATATTTTTAAAAACATTCAATACTTAATATTAGATAATGGAAATAGTCCTATATATAAATGCAACAAAAATACTATCATCATAAACCTTCAGAAAAACTGTTATTTTCGTATATATATTTACTTGAGATCTATTTATTAATAGATGAAACTATGGTTATGAAAGAATTTTAGTAAAATTTTGTTTTGAAGCTACTATAGTAATGTTATATGATTTTCTATTATATATATATATAATTTAATTTCTTTTTAGTTAATATATATATATATATATTATGGGAGATAACTCTTTACAAATGTCTTATGGTGTAAGTGAAATAGAGGGTATGGTAAAAAGTATCAAACTATGTCAATGTGTTTGACATTAAGCATGGATATGCAGGTGTTTGATTTTTTAGATCATCTTAAGAGTAAAGATTGTTTAAAGCACAATATTGTCATTGATAGGAACCAAAAAAAAAAATAGTGCACATGCACACACACAGATATATGTTGTACCAACATTGTGTTGGCACATAATAATTTTGTTTAAAAAATTATTAAAATAAAAATCTTTTGTAAAAGAAACATATAAGTAAAAGTTTAAGAGTTTTGAAATAAAAGTTACAGTTATTTAATTAAAAGGGGGGAGGGGGGTTTGCTTTAGAAGTATCAAGTTAAAATTTCATAAAAGAAGTAAAGAGTTTTTTTTCTTATTATATTTTTTTTTATATTATAAATCTCTTTTATTTAAGTTAAAGAAAGAAGAAAAAGTTCATCTTAAAACTAAATAGTGAATGGATCTCAAATTATATATGTGCGTGTGACTGTAAATATCATGTATGCATATTGAATATTAAAAAATAAATGAAAGTTAAAAAATTAAAAAACACTCAGTGGTGGCTACTAATTAAAAATATAAAAACAACACATTTGCATGCCTACTAATTAAACAATCTCCAAAAAACACATAATTAAAAGATTATCAAAGGAATTTCGACAACAGATATAGCTGGAAAATATCAAAATGACAACATGTCGTATGTATAAATAGTCAATTTTTTATCGGACAGTTAGTCGAGTTTGAGTTATTTGGGTTGCATTTGAGTTGGGTTTGAGATAACAGTTCAATACAATCTACCATTGAGTTATATCAGTCAGCTTATTATATATCCAGAATCAAAAATGCATCATTAAAACCTCGGAAAACATACAACATTCTCCAGCCTGAGGTCCGATCAAAACAGCCAACCTACCTGATAAAAATGAGCCTGCATAACAACATGAAGCCGCTTAATGTCTAATTGTCTTAAAGAAAATACCTTGGAATAATCAGCATCAAATCTCTACAAGAAAACCTCAAATCTAACTGGTTAAAAATACTTCATTACAAGCAGCAAGAGGTATCCGCATTCAAAATCCTGGGTAATAACATTTTTCTTATTTCTAAAGTAGCCATCACATTTGTGAAGCTCCAAGAGTCAAGTTTAAGAACTCTATAGCATACATGGATGAACTATTGGTGTGTGTTTTTAAAATGTTGTGTGTACTCATGCATTAGTATATTGATTTCATTGTATTTTAAATTTCAAATATTATTTAATGATTTTTCATAAGATATTATAGTGTGTGAATTAAAAATGTGCATGTGTTATATTAGTAATTAAGATTTATAAAATATTTAAAATTAGTTTAATAAATGTTAATTAAAATAAATTGTCTTTAAACTTAAAACTTTATTTTGTCCGTCAATTCTTTTCACCACTAATTTAAACTATAATTTGTTATTGATGACAAGTAGCTGAGCTAGTTAAGGGATTTTTCAAGTGCTGGATTACTGTCTGAACATGTTAGTCTTAGACTAGCTGGTGTCTGGGGTTTACTCTGAAACAAATAAAGTGTTTGGATAATAGGGGTTTGAATCTAGCAGTCGAGGTGGGCCATGATCTGGAAATGTGATCATGTTATGCATTGCATATCTCGATCTGATTGTGGATATTATTGACAGCTCTGCTATCAATAGTATTCTCCACTTTGCTCAAACATGCCAGTTCATTCATGTAATATTTATAATTAAATAAGATTATAAATGTATTATAAATAAGGTGAAACCCAGCTAAACCAAGCTTGCAGGGTAAGTAGGGTCTTCATTGGATCGCAGTACAATTAGCATTCCCAATGTGAGGCAGAATCCAACATGATTAAATAATCATGTCAATTAATTAAAGAAATGTAAACAATCCAAGAAAAGCTAAATTACATATTTTAAAGTGGTTTAATTTTTTTAAAAAAAGAATTGACCGAAACCTTTTTTTTTTCTTTAAATGAAAAGAGATTTTTACATTTATGCTATTTAAAATAAATTATTCTTTTAATTTAAAGACTGTTAGATATTTTGGATATAGTTAAAGCATTAAGAATGGGTAGAGAGAAGAGAACAAAGGGGTGGAGTCGGTCGTATATTCCATTTCAAAAATAAATAAATAAATAACTAAATAAACAATCATATTTAAATTTAATCAAATAAAAAAATATTGTTTCAAAAATGGAGGAAATAAAAAAGAAGTGATATTTGAGATGCAGATGATGATAAAAATGATGATGAATATGATGCAAGAATTCAGGGAAGAAATCATGCAAAGTCAACAAGAGCTCAAAGAAGAATTGTGTCAGGAATTCAGGAAGAGTCAGCAAGAGTTCAAAAAGAAATGATTAAAGAAATAAGAGAAATGAGACATGAGATAACAGGAAAGGTAGAGAAGAACCAAGAAATTATAGAGCTAGATTAATTAAAGAAAATCAGGAACATGAAAAGGAAGTTGAGGTGATAAAAGACATGAAATTTGAATTAGAATCAGATAGTGTTGCAACAAATAAAGTAGGAACAAATGTAGACCAAGAAATAAAAGAGATACATAAGTTCAAGATAGAAGATAGCATTAAGTGTAGTAGTTTGGAAATAAAATTAATCAAGATAGAAAATAAAAAGGTTAAAGTAAACATTCACATTCACTGTAGACATAGATTTAAAAAAAAGAAAGTGTAGGAAAAAATATTCTCAGTTTGAAGTAATATGGAGTGTTGCTAAATATAAAAGTTTTCTTATTTATAAAGCTAAAAACAGAACAGAACTTGAAAGAGATAAAGTAATAAATTATAAGCGAGGAATAGACAAGAGGGGAAAGTTACTTGATATTATAAAGGTAGCAGGTAAAAAGAAAGAACCATCCTGACAAAGTTTAGGAGTTAGTTAAGGGGTGGAATATTAAAGTAAACAGAAACAAAAAGGACCAAAAATGGACTATGAGTAAAATAATTATTTTGACATAGGTAATAAATCTGAATCAGAATGTTGCTAGTCAAAATTAAAAGCAAAGTTAAAATGAGGAGTTGTTTATGTAAAATAATAATAATGGAGGCTTTGTAAAAAAAAATTTTTTGTGTCATGCACATATTAATTTTAAAAAAATGATCTTAAATAAACAATTCAAAGAAATTTAAAAAAATCAATAAAATCAAGTTAAATAAATAGGTCAAATGAATGATTTAAAAGAAAAGCTTGCAGGATTAAATAAATGAATAAAATAATGAAAATACTGTAAATAAAATTATATTAAAGTAAGTTTTTTTAATAACATGTGCAAAAAATATTTTATAAAAATAATGGTTGAATAAATTATTGTTTGTATATCCCTGGCTTTTACTTCAAGTTAAATAGATCAACCCAAATTATGGTTCAAGAAAAGAAAATATTTTTAAATTTAGTGCATTACAACAGCTACAATATAGTATATAAGTGATATGCCATACTGCTTTTAAGAAGAGTATTTTTTATATAAATATCATTTCAAATTTGCTTTCTTTTTATCATATCATTATTTGCAACAGACATTAAAATATTTATATAAAAATTAAAACATATATAGTCATAGAATCATGAGCATTATTTTTGTTTAACTGGATTCCATTATTTGATTTCTTACAATCAGTTATTATAATGAAACAAATTTGCTTTTTATTACCATTAGCATTAGTTATAATAAGATTTATAATATTTATTTTAAAAAGTAAAAAAGAAATTTTAATCACTTGTAAACTTGAAGAAAATTTATTGCATTTAGACTGCAAATGGTATAAGATACCAGTAAACTTAAAAAGGATTATATGAGCTAAATTCCAGTTACTTTGATTTTTTTCAAATAGATAGATGCATAAGTAGGTAGTGAGATAGACCACTTCTGCAATTTAAAAAAATTATATAAAATTAAGGCATTTAAATATTTATCCCAGTATGGTTAAATAAAAGTGTTTTTTATAAAATGTGTTTTATACTTTTTAGTTGTGGGATGTTTTGGAACAGAGATTTTGTGACTATTCTTATTCAAATTTAAATATTAAAGAATGTTACCATAATTCTAAGTTTTCAAATCAAATTATGCATGTTAAAAAGTATTTAGAAAGTTTATTTGTCTATGAAGACAATATTTTAAAAATGCATGCTTTAGTTAAGCAATCAAGAAAAATTATGATTTCATTCTTCATTTTTTTCTATTTTGATTAACAATAAGTACTTTTTAGGGATTATTGCACTTTAGCACATTTTTTAAAAAATTCATCATTGTGCATCACTGAAAATTTACCAAACTAATAGTGTGTATTTTAAATTTGATCCACTGAGTCTGGTAGACTGGACAAACAACTGGCCAACCCTGAAATATTTTAGTACCATATTACATTGTCATTGATATCTAACACAAGTAAAAAATTTGAAGAAATATTTTTTCTAAAAATATTTTAGAATTTAATTACAAGATTTATCCTAGACTATAAAAAATGAACAAATAGAATTTCTAAGTTAATTCTTCACATCTACAGTTGGTATGTAATGCTACAAGAAATTTTCATATGCCTTAATTTTATAGAATTTTTTCATTGAACAAGTGACCATTTCAATATTTTTCTAGGTGTTTTATGCCACTTTTTGGGAGTTTAATGATATTTCATACTGCTTGTAATATAATTATAAGTAATTTTATTTTTCTGTTTTTTGTGATGTATGAATACTTTTTTTTCTATTTTTATACAAATATTATCTTTTTTATATGTATGTTGTTATGTGTATTGGTTGAATAAGATGAGTGAATAGCTATAGAAAAGTTGAAAGTCTGAGTTCAAATCCCCTCTAAAATAATATTTATTGTAAACTATTCTTACAATAACAAAAATGAAATATATTTATTATAAAATTAGATCATTCTTTTCCTTAAAAAAGCAATCAACTAATCCCAGGTATAAGTTTCATTTATTGTGATCTATTGTATTTATTTTTATTTATTTTTTATACAAATATTATACTTTTTAAAATAATGCTTACAATAAATAAAATGAAATTTTAAACCATATTTATATCATAAAGCCATCACCTTCATAGGAACAGTTTCACGTACTGATTATAGTGTTGTAGCTGTGTAGGTTAAATAAAAGTATTTTTTTAAAAATAAAATTTTATATAAACTTTTTTTTTTTGCATTTTTTGTTTTAAAGAGAAATAATGTTTTTTCGTGCATGGGAACAAGCATAAGAATTATTTTAAAGTAGGAGTTTTGACAATTAAATTTCATATTTAAAAGAGTTTAAATTTTTTTTTCAAATTAATTGCATGCAGGAATAATGTTCTATTTTTGAAAAAAATTATTGCTGAAATTATAATTTAGGATAACAAAACATAAAGTGCACTTTTCTGTCTTGGCACAATTTCATTTTACCTTAAAACACAAAAAGTGATAAATAGCAAAACATAGTTTTTAGTATGTATTATTATTATTATGATATTTATTTTTCTCACGACAGTTTATTTCAAACTTAATTAACTTCAGTAGAAATTTTAGACAATCCATAATCATTTGTAAACTCAAAACTTTTAATAAATAGTCAATAATATTACAACTTATAATATGTATAGAAAAATGATGATAATTTTTGAATTATATTTTGAATTAGAATAACAAGTACAAACCTTTTAATTATGCATTTTATATTTTAAATAAATTTCAGGATTGAATAGACTCTAGTAAAAACTAGTAAAAATAATGACCTTAGCATCGTTCACCATTGACTGTCAGCCTCTGTCTTGATTGACGATACAACTTTTGGGAATGTCACTCAAAAATTAGTTTTGTTGGTCATAATTGTAAATACAATAATTTTAAAAAATAATTATTCATAGAAACATTTATTCTTTCTTCAAAAAAAGGTAACTGATGTTTCAGTTAAAAATTATCAGACAACTGAGTAGAAAGATGATTGTGTTCTTGGTCTTAAATTCGGTGATAACAAGCTAATAAAAATTTTGTTTCTGGCTGATGCATATTAATAAGCAACCTAAATATGTTTACTTACTGTATGCATAATCACGTACTATTAACAGCTGCAAAAATAAAACTATCCAATGATTATTAGCAATTGGTTCTGCTTGATTTATTTAAGGTATCAAAAATAAATCAAAGGGATTTTTTCACTATCAACATTTTCTGCTGCAATGTAAGAAAATGGGTAAAAAAGTAAAATCGTTTTTTTTTTTTTTTTTTTTGTACAAGCCTTCAGTTTTCACATAAAAAGAAATTAAAACAAATTGTTATGAATGAGACTAAAAGTAATACAATTGAAAAAATACACAACGAATATTAAAAATGTTTTAAAAATCACTTTCTACTTGTAAAGTCATTCGTGCTTGGGGGAAGTAACCAATAAGTTGTTGTTTTTTTAATTCTTATGATTTCTTTAAGGAAAAAACAAATGCAGTGAAATGTACTTAAAATACAAACTGTAATTCCACTTGAAGATAACACATCTTTGATCATTTCAAGTGGACAATTCCATCGTTGATTATATATGCTTTCTCGTGTGAAACAATTTGAATTCAAAAACATAGGAAACAAGAAATACAAAGATTATAAAAATATGATAAAAATAGATTTGAGAGAAATGTTGCTATTAGTTTTGTTAATTTTGAAAATGCATTAAGCTAAATTTAATGGATTGTAAAAAAGCATTGTAAAAAGTAATAAAAAACATAAATGATATTAATATTATATGGATTTGGCAATGTAATAAGAAAAATAAAATTATATAATAATAATCATATACAAAAAAGCTCTGATGTTAAAATAAAGATATAGAGAGTAAGATAGATAATAATACCAAAATTATATTAAAACATTTCATTAAAGAAGATAAATTAAGAAATATAATTTCTATAGATTCACAACAGGCATGGATACAAAAAAAATGGCAGTTATTAAAATTTTTAAATATAAAAATGATAGATATAACACAGAAATATAGCTACTTTACAAAAGGAACAATTTATTGAATTATATACTAATTATAGATATAATCATAAGGGTATTGAAAATATATTTTTAAATTATAAACCACCAAATTAAAATATTAATAATAATTGTATTATAAATAATAATAGCAGATCTAAGAATAATAAAAGGTGGATAAAAGTTTCATATTTCCCTAAAATTTATTATACATTATTAAAAAATAAAAATTATATAGGTAAAAGCATTAGCATAGGGTGGGTCAAGTAAAAATCTAGGCAAATTAATGGGTAATTATAAGAAATGGTGTGAAATATAAAAAGGGAATTGTATATATAAAATTACTTGTGGAAGTTGCTGCATGATTTATTATGAACATATAGGGAAACAAGTAGATGAAAGAACAAAAGAATATAATAATGCTATTGAAATGATAGATCTGTCTTACATATTCATTATTTAAAAGATGGACTTAAAATAGATTGTATCAAAAATATAAGTCCTTTAAATTATATTAAAGAAACTAATAGAAGATATATGAAACCAATCACATTAATTATAACAAAAATAATTGAACATATATAAAACATCAATTAGTTTGACTAATAATTGGCTAATCATAAATGAATGGAAGGTTATGTAACATACATTTACACAGAGTTGTTTTTGTAGGTCTTAAAAATATTGTATGGTTTTAATAGGTTATAAATAATTGTATAAAAAAAGATAAATGTCATTATGTAGGCAATATAGATTGTTATGTAAGGAAGGCATAGAAAATATTAGGCATCTGTTAATTGAATGTAAATGCCTGCAAGCAAAAAAGATACAAATAATCAAGTTGTGGAAGAATAAATATAAACATAGTGATTATACAGAAACTGGGTTCTTAGTTTTTATGCTGGGTTTGGGAAAAGACAAGGGGGATTTAGATATAAAGGCCTTTGAGTTGACAAAGATTATGTTGTGGAAATGGGGTGGAGCAGAATAAAAAAGGATATGGGAAAAACAGGATGAGAAATGGAAAGGGTTTCTCTGGGCATAGTGGCTGAGAGATTTTAAACTCTGAAAAAAGAGAATAGAAAAGGATATGGGAAAAACAGGGTGAGAAATAGAAAAGGAAAATAAGGTGACTAAGAGGTTTCTCTGGGCTTAGTGGCTGAGAGATTCTGGACTCTGAAAAAAAAGAAGCCACAATGCATTGCATCACATCCTAATTGTAAATTAGTTAAAGCACAATGAAAATGGCAAAAATTTATATTTGCCAAAAAGACAATTTTTGTATATGATTATTATTTTATATATATTATTGCTGTTGTATAAAAATATTTTGTATTATATTATATCATTGATTTATTTATGCATTCATCTATTTATTTATTTTTGCTCTACCTAGCTTTTGTGTGTGGTCTACTGCCTGATTATATGTTCATCTATCTATCTATCTATCTATCTATCTATCTATCTATCTATCTATCTATCTATCTATCTATCTATCTATCTATCTATCTATCTATCTATCTATCTATCTATCTATCTATCTATCTATCTATCCTTCCATCCATTTATCTATCTATATATCTATTTATCTATATGTCTGTCTATCTCTATCTATCTATCTAATCATTGCTCTATCCAATCAATTTATTACGTATCTCTCTATATATCTGTCTATACGTTTATCCATCTATTTATTTTCTATATATTTTTCCATATATCCATCCATTTGTTTATCTATTTGTCTGTCTATATATAAAATAAAAATATTTGAATGAATCTTTTAATTTGAATTAAGAATTCAAATAAAATGTATAAATTTAAATATTGTAAATAAATATTTTCTTTTTTTTTAATTATTGTGAAACACTTTTTGAAATTACAAAAAAAAAATTCTGCCACATGCATATGTTCAAAACAAAATAACAACAAACAAAAAAAATAAATTTGATTTCAAAGTGACGTTACAACAAAAATACAAAAAAAGAAAAACATAAAATTTAGTCAGACTGTCTCTTTTCAAATTATATATCAAAAGTCTTATCATGAGGCAAAAAAAAGTACAAACCGGATTGCTGAATAATTTTCATAAAGAAAACATTTTTGTCAAAAGTGTATTGAAATTGAATAATTATTGCTTTGATAAAATTTGTAATCTTTACTTATGGAAGAACAAACTATTAGTTACGTTTATCTGCGTGCTAAAAAAGTTTATTACTCTTACTATCATTAATATGATTAAGATGCTAAAAGACATTTGAAAGTCATAAAGCTTACATTGACACCCAAACATATACCATAGATAAATGGGTATTCTTTTTAATCATTTTATTCTTCATAATAATAAATGACATTTCAAAAAAAATAAAATTTCTACATTAATCTAACATTTTAAATATCAACTGCTACACAACTTATATATAATATATAAACTAGAAACTAGTATTACTAGATTGTACTTTACATTTAAATATCAGCCTTTCAAGCTAATTGAGCACGCGTCTTTTGAGAGTGTTAAATAAATGAATACTTTCTTCTTCAATCCAAGATATAGTATTTATGCAGGAATAAAAAGGACCCTCTTATTTCTACAACTCAAATTATTTTATATGAGCAAATCTGAAGAACTGTTGAGGAGAGCGTGAGTAGAATTCTCACTTTAAATTACTATTTACGATGTTTTTTGACTGTCGGTGAAATTGCTTAGAATTTACTAAACGTCATTTTTACTGAAACTTAATTATGAGTAAATAAACAATTATTTTATCTAGTACCATGTTTACAATTACATTACATTCAACTATCAGCCTTTCAAGCTAATTGAGCATGCGCCTTTTGAGAGTGTTAAATAAATGAATACTTTCCTCTTCAATCCAAGATATAGTATTTATGCAGGAATAAAAAGGATTCTCTTATTCCTACAACTCAAATTCTTTTATATGAGCAAATCTGAAGAACTGTTGAGGAGAGCGTGAGTATAATTCTCACTTTAAATTACTATTTACGATGTTTTTTGACTGAATGACGTTGGTGAAATTGCTTAGAATTTACTAAACGTCATTCTTACTGAAATTAATTATGAGTAAATAAGCAATTATTTTATCTAGTGCCATGTTTACAATTATATTACATTCAAATATCAGCCTTTCAAGCTAACTGAGCACACGGCTTTTGAGAGTGTTAAATAAATGAATACTTTCCTTTTCAATCCAAGATATAGTATTTATAGTAAGAATGACGTTTAGTAAATTCCAAGCAATTTCACCAACGTCATTCAGTCAAAAAACATCATAAATAGTAATTTAAAGTGAGATTTCTACTCACGCTCTCCTCAACAGTTCTTCAGATTTGCTCATATAAAAGAATTTGAGTTGTAGGAATAAGAGGATCGTTTTTATTACTGCATAAATACTATATCTTGGATTGAAGAGGAAAGTATTCATTTATTTAACACTCTCAAGAGGCGCGTGCTCAATTAGCTTGAAAGGTTGATATTTGAATGTAATATAATTGTAAACACAGCGCAATATAAAATAATTGCTTAGATTGTACTTTGAAAGTTGACTATTTAATCCTACAATATTGTCTGCCTAATGTTCAAGTAAGCTAAGTATTTTTTATAGTTTTGAAACTACATTTTCTTTTCAAAAATATTCATACCAGTAACTCATTAAATAGTTTTGATTGCTCCATTAATCTTCTTCAGAATTTGTACTTAAATTTTCAAATAATAACTGCTATCAATTTAAAAGTTTAAATTGATAGCAGTTAAGATTTGAAAAAATAAGTAAAAATTCTGAAGAAGGTTGCTGGGGCAATCAAAATCACTTAGTGAGTTATACAAAAGCATTGTGAAAAGTAATAAATAATATTAAGATTATTATTATATATATTATTGCTGTTATATAAAAATATTTTATATTATATTATATTGTTAATTTATTTAAATATATGTAAAAGCAGCATAATTGATTAAACTTCTTTCCATTTTTGATACATAAATAAATAGGTAGATGAATAAATATATAAGTACATAGATAGGTAGACAGATAGATGAGTATATAATGTAGGCAGAAAATAATTAATAGATAGGATAAAAATAAATAAGTAAATAAATAGATTAATAGAAAACTAGATAGATAGATAGATAGATAGATAGATAGATAGATAGATAGATAGATAGATAGATAGATAGATAGATAGATAGATAGATAGATAGATAGGTAGGTAGGTAGGTAGGTAGGTAGGTAGGTAGGTAGGTAGGTAGGTAGGTAGGTAGGTAGGTAGATAGGTAGGTAGATAGATAGATAGATAGATAGATAGATAGATAGATAGATAGATAGATAGATAGATAGATAGATAGATAGATAGATAGATAGATAGATAGATAGATAGATAGATAGATAGATAGATAGATAGATAGATAGAGTTTGATTGTTTAATAGACTGACAGATAGATGGATATGGAAGTATTGTTGAATGGATAGATAGATAAGTAGATAAGTAATAGATTGTTACTTAGATAAAGAGGAAGAAGATAAATAAGAAGGAAGATAAATATGTAGATGGATAGGTTTTATATTGAACAATTTCTCATTGTGCTGAAAAAATAATTTATAGAAATATGTAAAGAGCGTTTTGATCAAACAAATAATATTTTTAAATTGTCATAAAACTTTTAATGCTAGAATTGAAAAAAATATTAAAATATAAAATAGTTGTGAAAAAATGTAAACATAGATCACAATGAGAAAGGAAATAGACTTAAGAAATGTGCAATAAAAGAAAAATGATATATTATGAATTTATTTATTTGAGAAAAAGAATATACAATCATTATTAAAATGTAAGTACAGCAAAGTTGAATTATATTTTGAGTATTACAAAATATGTATCTTAAGATCACAATGGGTATACTAGATTCAATACTGGGAGTGATTATTGATTAACCATTTTAAAATATAAAAAAATTGATGATAATTCTGGAGACCAATAATAAATATCTGATATATTACTAAAAACTAAGATTCAAAAAATAAATGAAACAGCAATTTACAAATAAAATTTCAATTAGGACAAGAAAATATATTATAAAAATAAAGAACATAAAAATATTTTTAAATGATCATTTAAAAGTATCTGGGTATCTAGAGATTTCTGTAAAATGCTGAAATTTTAAATTAACATTTATTTCTTCCAGTCCACTAGAGGAAGCCAAGGACTCCAGTTAATTCTGTTACTGACTCCCTGTTTTAGTTCCTTTTTTTTCTTAGTTTAGGGAATTATTGTTTACTAAACTATTCCTATTTAAAAGATAAGTTTCTTAGCTCTTTTTTCTTATGCAAGTTATGTCAACACATTATCACAAATAAGAACAATTTCAACATTTATAAAAATGCTATGCAAATTATATGATGGCCTTTGAAATTTCAAATGCTTACTTCAGTGATTTTGCATTTTAAAGAAAATTTTTCATTTTACTTAATTTTGCTGAGTGGATGAGAGAGTCTGATGATTGGGAGGGGCTCCAGGAGACTAAATACTTGTTCTGTTGAATATGTAAGCTGTGATGAGTGCGTTATGTGGATCGTTTCTGTGTTGATTTTCTCATTCATAGGAAAAAAGAAATAACGTTATTTTTTAGCAGTTTTTTAGCATTATTTTTATAAATGATTTTATCCATGTGATATTGCAAAATAACCTCCAGTTTAGCATAATGGTTTTAATTACAAGTGATTCACCTTATTTATTACTATTATTTTCAAAGTGATTATTGATAAGATTGGCCCTTTGCTGTTCATGCTCGTGATGGATTAGAATGGTTTTCAGCAGAGACATTTCAAAGCTTAGTTTTTTTTCCCTAGTTCTCCATAAGTCTTCAAAGGATATTGAATTACTCTCTTCAGGTAATATTCGAGGCCATTCTGGAGAACTGAACTGTAGATTGGCTTAGCGGTATTTTATATTATCTCAAGTGTTTTTCTATTCCTCAAATTACCTGCTGCAAATTGGATTTTTCAATATTGTACTCTAAAACCCTATTCATATTTGAACTCTAGACTTTACAAATCATTCCTAATTGTCACCTAGATTTACTTTTAATAATTAATCATCTCGTGGACTAATAATGTTCTGAGTTGTCACAGATTGATCAATTTTTGGAAACGCTATGGACAAAAAATATAGTGTATTATCTTAGATCTCTATATTATACTATGTAAATCAATGCTTACCTTGTAAAACATTTTGTACCAATAAAGTTTAATCCTTTTTTTAAAATATAAAAAAACATTTATTTCTTTAAAAAAAAAAAGATACGCATCTTATAGCATTAAAGATAAGATAAATGTTTGTTTAAAGACAATTATAAACAATACTCTTAAGGACGTCTGAATAATTTTTGTACAATCTAAATAAATTCGAAATAATATAAACGGGTTCGCATTATTAGCTTTTAACTAAGTTTAATTATTATTAAAAAAAAAAACCCCGCTAAGGCGTATTTAACTATTTTAAAATAAAAAAGATTATAAAGTAATTCAGTGTTGCTTTTATTAAAAAATAAATTTTGAGCTTTATTAGAATTTTACCACAAGCTAAGCTATGATTATTATTGCTTATAATTTTTAGCATTTGAGAATATTTTAAAATATATATTATATATAGTTATTCCTATTTCATTCACATAAACGTATACTAAATGACTTTAACATTTGTGTATGTAAATTACTTTAAATTTTGAAACAGTATAAATTAACAGCTTAATTCTTTTAATTTGACTGTATTATTCACTCTAGTGCATCGATAAAGTGGCAGATTTTGGAGCTCAAGGTGTTATGGATCACAACCCTGCACTGCCACTTCTCCATTCGAAACCTATAACAATAACGTTTTCATACTTCTTGCAATTTTTCTTCTTATAATCTCCGAACAGTAAAACCATTTGATTTGATTTTATTATACTGTATTATGCAAAAATATAAAGTAATACATTCACAAATAAGTCTGTTTGAATTTGACATTTATATATTAATTTAATTTTTTTTTTATGTTTTAAAAAAAATAATATATGTAAATCTACTTTATTACAAAATGTAAAAGTTTATTTAAATATAAAATTATTAACATAATACCTAAACATTATTAATATTTTTATAATATGACATTCTTTTGTCTTTGTTTTAACAAAGTAAAATGATAAATTGCATTACATATAATCTAATAAATTTGATAAATAGAGCGAATGTCAAAGTTATTTCAGTTGTCATAATGTTAAAATTTATTAAAATTGTTTAATATTAAAATTGGCAATAGAAGTTTACAGTAGTTTTTTTACAATAATATTGACCTGTGAATTAAAAATAATAATTTATTTTATCAAATGTAAATATTATATTGAATTAAATTAATATTTATTAAATATGTTATAGACAAAAAATGGAGAATATATAAAAATAAGATTTCTGATATATTATTTATTGTCGTCGCCCCCGCCATGTGAGAGTATATAAAAATAAGGTTAAAGTAACAAGATAAATCTAATTAAAGTTATTTAAATAATTTAAAATACATTGTTGGATTTAAATAACTAGATTCAGTCATTGGTAGTTTTCAGTAATATTCTTTTCTAAGAAGGCTGTCTGATAAGCAAAAACAGCAAGTTTTTATTTGAGCATTTTCCAAAGAATTTTTAGCATAACAGCCAATCTACTTCCAAATCTTAAATGTTGGATAAATCAATTTATAATTAAAATCCAAGTAAGTACTCAGCAATCTCTATTAAACACATGGTGATTAATTCCAAAGCAGTTATAAGGCACTAGCATAAATGAATTATTTCTTCCTAATCTTGATAGGCTTGGATTTTGATCATTTCTACATAAGCTTCTCAATATATTATAATGATCCGGATTAGCACTTAACGTCATCTGCACTACAAGGCGCCATCTAGGCATTTGAACCTAGAAAAATTTATAAAGTAGGCAGATACGTAAGTCAAAAAAATTTTTTATTTTATTTTATATATTTTGATATCCGGTCGTTAGCCCATTGTCACTAGCTCAGTGGAACAGCAGAGATTTATATTTCATAATAAATTCTTATCTAAGAATAATCTTAAAAAAGAATAAAATAAGCCACTGCCAGTAATTAACATACAAACATTTATTTACGCACATATATATATATATATATATATATATAATTTAACATTATTATTTTAGTATGTTTATTTTAGATTTTAATTTGATTTTAGAATTTAAATTTACATTTTAATTTTTATAATATTATAAGTTTACATTTTAATTAAGTTCGCACAGATAGATTTATGAAAGTTTGTTTTATAATGTTGAGTATAGATCGGTTACATAGATTACACAGTTAAAAACATTTCAAAATAAACATAAATGATCAAAATACAAAATCATTGATACCGTCAATTGCATAGGCAATACAAGAAACCCACTGGTATTCATCTTAAGATATCACAGTGACACCAATAACTTAAAAGACATCCGAATAAATACATCTTAGATACTCACCATAAGGTATCAGTATTTACCGAATGTCTATATATTTTGATCACATATGAAAACCAAAAACATAATTAACCAGTAACGAACCCATGCAAGCGTCTATACCCAACTTAAATTTAATGCAATTTTATTTAGAGTGTCAAGTATGAATAGACTACATAGATTCACATTTTAAAAGAAAATATTCTATCCCTATTTAACCTTAGGCTAAAAGTTCGCAGTCAAACTGGCGTCAATCCATCTGATACATTTATGTATTCAATGTAGCATAAAAATATGAAACACAAAATACTATACTGTCAGGAATGTACATCTAAACAGTAAGTAGAGTTAGAGAAGACATTGTCTCTCTACCAACAGGAATGCTACATCTGTTGGCGAGTAGAACAATAAACAAAAAACTCCATAGGAATGAACTGCGGTCCTTTGCCGACTTACAAACCCATCCATAGGCAAACAGAAGGTGTGTGGCGTATATATGCAATCCTGCCTGTAGTGGATCTCATACTACATCTACTAATTACACCAATATATCCAATACTATTGACCCAATTTAACTACGAAACAAATAACCTAAGATTACCCTCCCTTAATATAACTTTACAAATCTATATAGCCATTCATACCCGACTTAAGTTTAACATTTATATAATTTAATTTACCACACAACAAAAATCATAAATAAACTTAAAGAGCAAAAAAAAAATAAATGGAAATGATTTTACAAAAGAAATACATTAAATAAAATTATAACTAATTAATAAATAACGTAGGTCAGATAGGATTCTATCTCTTATAAATTAAAGACTGAGAAAGTTTATATTTTAAAGTTCTTAGTGTTTCAAAATGTTTTTAAAGTTCTTACGATTTTTAAAATGTTCCTCTTTATTTATTGCATGCCACATTAAATCCCCTGATGATCCTGTTGTCCTCAGTATAAGAAAAGCGATGTTTCATTTTCCTTTTTTTTTTTATATAACAACTGAAGGGATTGAAGAGTGCGTCTTTTCAATCCCTTCTCCTTCAACTCCGCACTAACACATATAGTCACATCATAATAACTAACTAATAATTTCCAAACTTTTCCTTTTATATTACCTTTAGGATCCAATGGACATTACATCATCATTGATGATGATCCTTCCATTGAGGTCCGATTTCCCCAATGGATTTCTTTCATTGGCCATTCTGTTCCTATTGTTTTCCTCTCCTATCTGACCATTGCTTATACATTTGAAATGCCCAAGAACTAGCTTACTAATTAAAATAATCATTTCCATTTTACAAAAGATTAATTAATTTGTTTTAAAACTTAAACATATATTTTTATCTCTAAATCTTTTCTGAAAATTTAGTTTTAAACTACTCTTTTTTTAATAAAGTTTTATTTTAATAATTATTTATCTGTGCGATTATATATATATATATGTGAGTTTAAGATGATTTTTTAATTTTCAATTTTTAATTCTTAAAAAAGAAGTTTTTATTGGCGAACTTTTATTTTTTTCATGTTTACTAATAATAAACACAATGTAACGACGTCTGTGCTCATTACAATATAAATCCACTATTTAATGCTGACATATGTAAAAACAATATTCTTGGTTTACTAATGTACTGGATAGGTTTTATCTGTTATCTGGTAGTTTCAAAGCTAGATCTCTGGATTGAAAATTTACTACATTGATTCTCCTGTAAGTTTAGTAAAATTGAAGAGAAGAAAAAAATCTGAATGAAAGCATACTTTTGCCTCTTTTATAGATGCATCATTTGTCCAATTCACAACTTGTTATTATAAGTTCATAGTCTAGTGTAATCTGATTTTCAATCTGTATGAGGCTGTTTCTTTTTTAAACTCTGTAAACTCCATCAACATTGTTTTTCCAATATTAAATATAATATATTTCATTAATAAAACTTTTTTTACAGAAAAGGAAGAAGATAGTAATTTATAATAATAGTAATAAAATCAATATAAATTTACAAAATTATTGTATTTAAAAGTATACCTTTTGATTTATACATTTATAATCATTTCATTAATAGGAGTTTTATATTATTTGTTTATTAAAACTCACAGCAACAACTATACAGTATTACAATAATTTTTTGTCTTTTATATAATGTCCTATTTTATTGATTTTATCTATCCTGTATTATTCAATGAAACAATATTGTTCCTATACATTTAAACGCCACTCTTTCCATATAAGATATTATTCGGAAAAAATATTTACACTAACTCTATATGTATTTATAGTAATACTTATATATGTACAATGCTGGTAGCTAGATACTCAAATGTTCCATGTATTGAGGTAGAAAAACTACAGTATTTATAAAGATAATGGGAAGTGAGGTTGGCTTTTTCTTATTTAATATTCCCTACGAACTAACTAAGCCAAAACTGTAACTATAAATAATAAATCAATAATAATAAATCTCTCACTTCCTAATAATTAAACTTATAAAATATAAACCTATTTAGATCTAAGACTCTTCTATTACATATGTGTGTATATCAAAGAAATATAAATCAAAGGGGCATTTCATTAATCCGAAATATATTTAGAATAAGTAAACAAATAATTCTAAAGGTCCTTTTCCTTTTTATATTAAAATGTTATAATATGTAATAGGAATTTAATATACAGAAGCAAAAGAAAATATTAGTGCATGTGAATTTAATATCTCAGGGTAAATATCAAAATGCCATAGCGAATCTAATACATGTGACCCAAAATCAATGATAAGTTTCGACTTTAGAAAGAAAGTATACAAAAATTACATTTAATAAAAATTATATACATTTTAGTGGTTTCATATTATCATTAATAACAAACATATTTATGAAGTTACTATAGTTTTTCAGAGTATTAACAACAAAAAATTTTAAAAAATCAAAAGTGAAATGGTGATGTTTATATTCAATGATGTTGTCTATAAGCTGGAAAAAATATTTTAAGCAGAGTTATATAAAAGAATATTATAATTATTTGATAATAGAATAATTAAATAATTTAGAATATAGTTTCTATATGTATTTTGCAGGTAAACATTCCTTTTAATAATTAGTCAAATTTATTTATTGATATAAAATATAGTATAGGAAGCTTCTAAACAAACTAATGTAGGACCATTAAGTAATGACCCATTTAAAAAGTGGAAAAAGTAAATAGATATATGTACATTCTCATTTAACATATAATAAAAAGAATTTTATCATTTCTTACATAAAGACAAAATAGCTACCTAATTAGAAGAATTCACATCTCTCAGATAAAACAAGTTTGTAATAAGAGGAATTCACTACATCTTTTACAAATAAAAATTATACATATTATTACATATGACAATACTAAGTATATAAAGGCCACTATCCAAATTATTCACATAACAAACTAAGTTTGCAAATGCCTTACTTCTAGTATTTCTATCCTTAATGATTCTTTATATATCAACACAATTCCTTTTAAATGGAACAACCTATTTACAAGATTTAAAGTTTATAACGATAATAAATTTTAATAAACATTATATAACCCCTAATAAGCTTAACTATTCTCACCAAAATATTATATGAGATGTTTGCAAACATGTATTACTTATAAACCAAAAATTATTGTTGTTGTTGTTGTTGTTGTAATTATTATTATTATTATTATTATTATTATTATTATTATTATTATTATTATTATTATTATTATTATTATTATTATTATTATTATTATTATTATTATTATTATTATTATTATTATTACCACCTTAGTTGCTTTAAAAGAACGTTTCTTTTGGAGATTTAAAAGAGGAAGAATGCATAAAAGCAATTCATAATAAAATTATTAATGGAAATAATGTATTTATTTATTTATTTTTTTAAATCTAAAATCCTAAATTCAAAGTTAATTTTGAATCTGATTTTCAGCAGGTTTCCTGAGGGATACTTGCTGACAAAATAAGAAGAGAAGATTACTAAAGAAAGTTCATCTTGGTTTAATTTTTAAAAGTTCTAGATAAAAGTCCATTGTTTCTGAAACTTGTTTAGAATATGATTACTCATAGATATAAAAATTTAGGAATTTTTGAAAATGTTGATAAACTATTAATTGGTCCATCTAGTAACATTCTTTCTTTGGACATCTTTAAAATGTAACTTCGTCAATGTGAGGTTTAGAAAAGATTTCCTTTTGTTAGATATGCTTTTATTTTATTTTAGGCTTTTGTTTTATTTTAACATTATGCCACGGAAATTTGACAATAATGTAGGCAACTGGAATGGAGACTTCACAACCCTCATCATATCTATCTTTATTTAGTCCACTATTATAATTAATAACTTTACAATTATTGCTATTTTTAAAATTATATTAAAAGAAAACAGACTAATTGGATCGAAGCTTCTTATCAAGTACCATTTTTTTTTTGTTTATGGATAAACAATCCTCCTACTATGGTTTTCTCCTAAAAACCATGCGATTGTAAAATTTACCATTATCCACTTTGCTACCTGCATACACACCTTGAACATTTATTTTCAAAGCTTTGAGTTCAATTATTTCTAAAATTAACTTTAATATTAACTAAAATATAACTTAAATAATTAATTTTTATATAATATCTCCCTTGTTCTTTTAAATACATATCAGCACAAAAATATTACAACTAAAATAATTGTCTACATTATTTCAATCATCTTTTTTTATTATTTAAAATAATTCATTCACTTAAATGTGAATAAAAAATTTTAATCTCAGCAACTTCAAAAAAATAAACAGTTTAAAACAAAAAACAATTTTACGGCTGAAACAAATAGAAGCAACAGATCTTTATAAAGTGATAATTTTGACTGCAACTATATAATATAAAAATGAAAAAAAAATATTTTATAGATTGCGTATATCTTTTTTTTTAATTCACAGCGAAGGCTAATTACTACTGTATTTATTTTGTTGATATTTCATTGTTATTCATTTCTCACTTATTGCATATATGAAGAATAAACAGTCATAATTAGTTTCAATGTTCAAACCATTTCTTCCAATCTTTCGAGTAAACTTAAATATTTTTTTAAATGTTTTTAAATTCAAACATGATTATTGGGATAAATCACAACTGCTCTTACATGCTAAAGCATATATCTGAAGTACAAACCATGCTTAATTTTTCTTTACATAATTTGTCTTCTTGTGTTTACAGCATAATGATGATTCTTTTGATCTATTTTAATATATAGACACTTATTTTTAGTATTATTATTAAAATTCTAAATTTTCTTAACAGTTTTATATTGTAAAGAATCTAACTATAGAGAATATTGATTATGCTAAAAATAGTTCGCTAGTATATTTTGTAAAAGAAAATTAAAATTTAGTTTTTTTTTTTTTTATTATTACTGAACTATAAATATTTGATTTCTTCGTAGCCTTAAGAGACGTATTTGTCATTTAAACTAACATTAAAAATAAAACAATCATTGCACAATTGAGATGTTCGGACAAAATAAACTTTTCTTGCTTGCAAAGAAGTATTAATACGCATTCTTTTGAATAAAATTTTAACTACAGTTAGTAATTGTTGAGAAAACTTTGAGATAATATTTTTATTTAAATAAAGCGTGAATTAAAATGGAAGTAAATATTGACTTGCAAAAAAATAAAGTTAATAAATAACTATATTTTGCAATTATTAAATCTTATCTAATTAGTTAATGAACACTATCCACAAGCTATTTTTTGATATGCTTAAATTCCGTCCGTCATTTTTTCAAACATTTTTGGGTTAGCCAACATGGCATACATACGTTACATTTCCCATAATATATATATTAATATAAAATTTGAATTAACAAAATCGGTTAAAATTTGAATACTATGTGAATATATATATATAATACACATTATACATATTGTATATATATAAACATTAAAAGCCTAAAGCTAAACTAGTCAATAAAATAATCAAAATTACCTAAATTCACAACTCAACCAGACTAATCAAAAAAATAATAAACTCTAAAACACAACCAATGGTTTCATTGCTAGTCTGGTTGAGTTGTGAATTTGGAGTAATATATATATATAATTAAAAACCAGTCAACACTTAGACCAAAAATGTTTAATTGTATATTAAAAATTCATTTCTAATAATTTAAAAAAATGAACAAAGAAATATAACAATTTATAATACCAAATTATTATATCTCTGTTAGTCATCTATAAAAAGGAGAACTATATGCTATATGTAATACTATTTTATAAAGAGATTAAATTAATCTTTAAACTATAGGAGGAAATTTTGAACTTACTGTACAATCTAGAAACACATCACAATTCTATATTAAAAATTTATTTCTGTAACCAATGAAATGTAAAATGCAATGATAATTTCTAATGTTAAATTGTTAGGTTTTTTTATACATCAAAAAGTAAATTACCATATAGTTAATTTTCTAATGATACCATATATATATATATATATACCCTTTACTGATGATTGCCAATGATACCATATATATATATATATACCCTTTACTGATGATTGCCAATTAGCATGAAACCATGGTTTAAAGGTTGGGACAATTTGAAAGAGATATTGAATTTTCGATTCTCTCTCGGCATTTATTGAGAACAAGCTTGAGTGGGCTATTTGTAGAGCTCCATCTGTGATCATAAAATGCAAGCTATAGGCAGGTTAAAAAAATTTTTAACTTGTTTTTGTTTATCATATATATATACATAATTAAACTAATATTTAGTCTAAGAAATTCCAAACTGTTTATGATATCTATACACAAACAAACATCATAATTCTATGCTATTTCAATAACAAATAAAAAATAAAATTTGGAAGTGATTTCTAATATCAAACTGATAAATTATTATATCATCTATCACGAAAAGAAAAAAAAACGGATAATCAGTTTTTTTACATCTGTAAGATACTTTTTATATACAAAAAATTAAAGTTATTATTAAGCTGTGAGAAAATCTCAATTTGGTATGCAATATTTTTTAAAATCAACATATTATGATTTTTATGATAAAAATTAATTTTGAACACTCTCTGACAAAATATGTTTATAACTTTAATGTCTACACAGTATTATATCAGCTATATAATGTAATGCAACATGATAAACAATAACTTTAATATATTTTTATGATCAATTTTAATTTTTCTATAAATGTTCAAGAGGATACCCAAAAATAACTGGAATTTTATAATAAAAAATTATGTATTCATTTTTAGGAGTAATAAATTAAAACACTTCAAAATACTGTTTATTTGATGCAGTGCATTGATCTAAATGAGTTTTCACTTTTCAAAATATTATGAAATTCTTCCAAAGCAATGTCTTATAACAAACAACTCCAACATTTTTTTATCTTCACCACTTTCAAGTCTGCAAAACTTTTTCTTTTGAAGTATTTTTTCATTTGGGGGGATAAAAAGTCACATGCAGCATGATCAAATGAATATGATTGATGGATAAATTTGATCACACTGTTTTTAATGTTAAAATGTATCACACTCAAGGAAATGGGTACTGGTGCATTGTCGTGGTAAAGTTTGCACTCCCCACTTTACCACAAATTTGTTAATAAAAAAACTAACAATTTATTTACAATAAATATGTAAAATATAAAATCATTGCTTATAATTTTGCAGCTATCAGATAAAATATTGAAAACCAAAAATAATAATTACAAATTAAAACATAATGCCTTATGGTTAAATATAAAGATAAGATCTTACCAAATGTCTTAAATTTTTAAAGTTTTAAATAATGAATTACTTTAGATATCAATTGTTTACTACATGTGTGCACATCTTTATCAATAATCTTTATCCACCCAGTTCTGATTTTGATTATTCTTTTTGGGTATCAATAACTGTAGATTAATCTAACTAAAAAGTTATAAAATAGCTAATAGGCAGAGTCCACCTACAGTGTTGCATTTTAGCAAGCTTCATTGTCTATGTGAATTCAATTGCATAGTAACATCTAACTGACATATCAATTTCACTCTGAATGATCACAATCATATGCTTATAAACATCAGAACTTCAATAATAAACTGATTCTATCTATTCTTGATCATTTGTTCAACATTTAGAATGTTTTGAAGTCATAGCCTAAGGGAGAATGATTTAGTCCCTTTGTTTACATATAGGGATATTGAGATATGTTTAATTTAATGTTTATATATTAAATATTATTTTAAAAGAGAAATTATGACCACTTTTATATAATAGATCATTAGTTTAATAAATTCTAAGTGTCAGAATACATCTGGCTGATATATTAATCACCAAAAATGATGACAAAGATATGCTTATAAACATCAGAGTTCCAAGAATAGATGGATTCATTCTATTCTTAATTCTTTGTTCAACATTTAGAGTGCTTTTAATTTATAGTCTGAAGGAGGATTTATTCCCTTTGTTTATATATATATATATATATATATATATATATATATATATATATATATATATATATATATATATATATATATATATATATATATATATATATATATATATATATATATATATATAAAGTAACTAAAGCTTCTGGTGAGTTATTTACATAAATAAATTCTTCAAAAGACAGAGGATACCATCAGTCTTTTTAGCATTTGTTGTTGTATAGGCATAGTTTATTGATATAATTTAAATGAGGGAGTGAATTTGATCTATTGATTGTATGTATTTATAGAATAAATGATAAAAGCCATTTCTTTTGAAGAGATTATTTGCATATATAACTTGTCTGAAGCTTTATTTACTTCCTGTTCAATTAGATATGAACTGAGTTATTCATTATTTACATACATATATTTTTAATGGATTTTTAAGTTGTAATATTTAGTGTATGGGCTTATCCATTCATAATTATTTAATTAGAAAGCTCTTTAAATAGGACAGTAATCAATGAAGGTTAATTTCCCCAGGTAATAGCCTGACAGTTTTATGTTCACTCTTAATGTGGGGCATTTGACCTTCATTGGCTATTGTCCTAAGTAAAGAGCATTCTAATTAAATATATTATTAATGGATAGCATTACACATAAATATTTATATGTTTTAAACTGGATTTTTATGAAACTGTAATAAATTTAAAAGAATATTTCATGTGAGATGTATGAATGTAATAATAAAGTTTTCTGGAATAAGGTGAGAATAAATTCTATGAATTGAAGAAGCTTGATTAAATTGTGATAGATCTTTTTCCTGCAGTGGTTCATAATTTAAGAAAATACATTATTCCATGTCTAATATGATTAACTTTTACATTAGACACATTAATGCTTCTTTTATAATTCTATAAATATTGCATAAAAATATACTCATTATTGATCTAAATTTAGTTCAAACAAAGATATTTTTAAAGTACATTTAAAGTTATCTTTTAATTTGGAACCATTTTCAATTTGATAGTTTGCTCATTCTAGCCTTTAAAAATATTCTTTTTAAATGATTATGCTATCCCATATAATAATATTACTGGTTGACTAAAAAACCAGCAATTTAACTAATATTATTTATTCATTGCATGTACAATACAAAATAATGTGTTTAATGTTAGAATCATTTTTTTCTGTTCTAAATAATTTGAATGCTTTTTACAAGATATATATTTTTTTAGTTGTAATTTATTTTTTTTTGTTCTATGGCATTCTTATCACTGTTTTCTGACCTTATAATTAAAGTTTATCCTGAATGATTGCATTATACATTAGCACTTACTGTAATAGTTTTCATCTTTCTAAACAGTAATATTGATTCCCATGTATAGTTGCTTGTTTTCATTTTTAAAACTAATTGTAAAACCTAGTGTTTCCCTGAATTCGATTAAAATGTACAGTACAGTGAAATTAATTGAAGATTGGTACAGTTGAAAAGCAATGGTATAGATTATTTTCCATAAAAAAATTAATAATTGCATTTTTCAAGCAGCCATTATAATATGCTGTATGTAAGACCTGCTATAATTTTCAGAAAACAAAAATCGTTGTAAAATTCTAATTTGTAAATGTAGAATATTTACATCCCTTTTTTTAAAGTTTTATTCAGTAAATAATCATGCCATGTATTGTTTGTTTGTTGTTGTTTTTTATCAAGAGTATAATTATATATATAATATAATATAGTAAAAATGTTATAAAAATACTTTTCTAAAGAGAAATTTATTATGCAATACAGACCTACATTTGTTATTATATGCTATTACAGTATAATATAAATTGGTTATTTTGTTATACTACTTTTGTAAAACATTTTTTGCATGTTATACATATAGTTTTATTAAAAAGTTATTGTTTATTTCCAACTATTTAAAAACCAGAACAGAGATAGGATTGAACTATCAAGGTTTAAGATCATGTAGCTGCAGTTAGGGAAACTTATTTTCTAGTGGAAAAAAAAATTAGTAAAACAAGTAGATAACTATAAGCTTTATTGGAAGAGTAGATTACCGAACATATGCTGTAGACTTTGCTGTAAAGTCTAATTTAGTATCTTCTATTTATTTAAATCAATGAAAAGCTAATGGTGTTAAAACTTGGCTTTCACAATCCTACCAATGCTCATTTTATTAGTATATATTGCTCTAGGATTAGATTCTAAAAACTCAAAAAAAAAAGATTTTATTCCTTGCTAGAAAGTATTATATTACAAAAATATAACTAAAAGATCTTTTTTTTTTCTTTTTGGAGATATTAATCCATGTGTTGTTACACATAGTAGATCTTTGTTAAAAGTGGGTAGAAATAATATAATTCTTCCAGTAAATTGTAATGGTCAATTTTTTTCACCAGCACAGAGATTAACTACCACAAACATTTTGTTTTGCCATAAAATTTACTACATATACTAAATTTCAAAAAGCGTTTTTTTTTTTTTTTAAAGTGTCATAGCATCGACCACAGACAGTTTTTAAGCACTGAAATTGCGAATTTTGACATTTAGGGTTGTCATATTAATAAGTCATGGAAATTCTCTTGAAGCAGTGTGTCACATACAAATATATCTATTTTACTTTTATTCCATAAAGGATAATGATTTTTTTCCTGTCAATGATCTTATTAATAAGTGATTTAATTAAAAGGAAGCATGTAACATTTTCTATTTGTATAATAAATTAAATGTAAAATTTCATAATCAATATAGAGGTGTAAAGGCAGAAGTTCAATAATTAAGAAGATTTAAAAATGATTGGTGGGTTAAAACTGCAAAAGCAATATTCACATCGATGACTATAGTCACTCCAGATTTTTTTCTGAATAAATTCAGCAACAGCACTCTCTTATATAATATTGATATTTTTAAACGGTTTTGATCATCTTTTGAATAGTAATACAAGAATTAAAATAACTTTAATGATATTCTCATTTTATTTATTCAATTATCTTTGAACAAAGCTATACAGTTTAGTGAAATCAAAACTGTTATTCATTATCTTAAAAGTAGGCCCTGATAAAATACCTGGAGAAGTTTTAAAACATAGAAATCATATGTTTATTTCAAAATATTATATATTTTTAAAAAATATATTATCTATAAAAATTGTGCCACCTGATTTTAAGGATGCTTCTATTATTAAAAATTTTAAAACTAAAGAAAATAGACAATATTGCAGTAATTGTTATGGAATACCTCTATTACCCACTATAGCAAAGGTACTTTCAAAATTTTTATTGAATAGGTTGATTCTAATCATAGAATCAAAAACATTAGACATATATTTTTTGTTGCTACATAAGTACAAAATAAATGTTGAAAACAAAGGAGTCATTTATATTACATTTATTGATTTGTCCAAGGTATTTAACTCAATTAAACATTTCTAAAGCATTATTTAAAATTAGTTTATTATTTACCATATTTTATCTGTATTATACATCTGCTATATCATGTATTACTACAGGTAAAATAATACAAAGCATTTGAAATAAAAACCAGTGTTAAACAAAAATGTGTATTTATTCCAGCATTATTTTCAATTTTTATTATAACTGAAAAATGCAGGCTTATTATATACCTGTGTGTATATATATATATATATATATATATATATATGTGTGTGTGTGTGTATGTATATATATATATATGTGTGTGTGTGTGTGTGTAATATATAGAGTATATAAGCCCTAGAGTATATGAACACAGACTTTCACATAACCCACCACTCTCCACACTATCTCATAACACTGATACACTTGAACACATATATGTTGAAAAGATAAATTGTTTATAGGTAACTTAATGAAATATAAGTACACCAGTTTGATGATGGAATTTTTAATTTGATTTAATTAAAAATGAAAACAATAACTTCATTTTCAATGTTTCTGGATGCTTATGATTGTGCTATTTTTACCAGTTCAAAAGAATATCTATAGAATATGCTTAATGTTTTGACTGCAATATATGAAAATTGGCTTAATAATTAGCATTAAAAAAATTCAGATTTTTTTTTTAGCCAGTGATAGAAAAAAATATCCAGCAACTGTTAATTTTGATACTTAGGAACATAAGAATGTAAACTAATTTAAATAACATGGTAGTGTTATAAGTAGAAAGTTAGCTTTAGATATTGAAGTACAATACAGACTCCAATGTTTTGCTGCTTTTAACAAATTAAAATAATATATATTAAAAAAATATTTTTTAAAAAAGTAATGCTTTTATGTAAACAACAAATTAAAAAGTAAAAAATAAAACAATCTATTTAAAAAATGCATGCCATTTTATTAAACCATTTGAAACCACAAAAATCAAAAAGGCAATTAAAAAGGCCTCAAATGCTTTAATAAAAGACATGTCTTTTAGGCAGATTGTGCTACTAATAGGCTATTTACATAAAAGCATTATTTAAAAAAATATTTTTTAATATTATTTTATTTTTTACTTTTTAGTTATAAATTAGTAATGACTGAAAGGTTGCTATTCATCCACATGCGCCTTAGTATTACTTTCAGACAGCCCATAGCTGTTAAAACAGCGGTCTGAGGAGCAATCACGCCTAGACACATGACAGAGATTTTTTGACAAGAAAAGAATGATACCACTCTTCTCTTTTACTTAACTTTTTATATATATATATATATATATATATATATATATATATATATATGACAGTCTTAAGCATCTTGGATTGAAAGCATGAATATATAAACATATACATTTATTACTCACTGAGTTATTAATTTATGATATTACAGTGCAAAATCTTAGATTTACTACATCGCAATTTTCTAGATGTTAATATAAGTTATCAGCAACATATGTAAATAATATTTTTTTTAAATTGCATGTTGTTATTAAATTAGTTATAAATAAACATATAATTTCAATTTGAATAAAATATTTTTTTTTGTCAGTCTCTTTTAATAATCTTTTTCATTATGAATCTTGATCTGCAAGTTATGTAAGGAAGACATGGAAAATATTAGGCATTTATTAATTGAATATAAATGCTTACAATCAGAAAGGGTACAAATAATGAAGTTGTGGGGAAATAAATATAAACAATGTGATTTTACAAAAAATGGGTCCTTAGTTTTTATGCTGGGTTTGGAAAAAGGTAAAGAGGATTTAGATATGAAGGCTCTAGAATGTACAAATATAATGTTGTGGAAATGGGGTGGAGCAGGATAGAGATGAATATGGGAAAACCTTGGAGTGAGAAATGGAAAGGTGGATAACAGGTTTCTTTGGGCATAGAGGTTGAGAGATTTTTGTCTATGGGAAAGGAGAAGCCATAGTGCATCACATCACAGTTTATTTTTTTATTTTGATTTTAGAAATAAAAAATACATATAATTAATTTTATAACCTTTTTTACACATTTATTATTTTTTCTACAAAATATTTATGAAATATTAATTATTTTAGAAGAATAGTTCAGATTTTAGTAGAAAATATTTACTTTTAATTAATTAAATAAATCAATATTAACAAAATTTTACTCTACAAGCATAATATTTCTATTGGTTCAGTTGTTAAATTTTTTTACTGGAAAAGGTAAGTATGTAAGTTTGAGTTCTAAATGGGAACAGAATTTTTTTCATTGTTAAAAATTCAAAAATGTGTATATTCTGACAAAAACACAGGCAGGAAAAGTTAATATAAAAGCATATAAATAGGATACTTATCACAGAGAAATATCTACTGCAATTGATTTAGCTGTATATATAACTGTTTAATTTAAATATTTTAGTAAAAATTCAAAAAGATCATGGAAAAGATCAATCTGTGATATTATGGAATCTATAATTACAAATCTCATCTTTCTTGTATTGTATATGTGAAACAAATGAACAATACAAGACTTCACAAAGAAGTGTTTTATAGTGAACAGAATATGATTTTTATGGTAAACTCATATTCCATTTAAATTATAAACATTATCACAAAACTATTCTAAAGAAATGCAATGTTGATAGTTTTCATTAAAAAGATATGGCAGAAAAACAGAAAAGTATACCAGCATGCTGATTTAGAGATTGATTTCAATAGACATTATAAAAGTTCATTTCAATATTAATTTTTATTTTTATTTTTTTTTAAACTTGGAATTAAAATGATCATACTTGTAGATGAGTGACTTCTGTGTTTATGTATATATTTATTTATTTCAATATTTTTTTTAAAAAATTTGTAGAGTTATAAACAAACAAAATAATACATTTTTTTACTAACACATTTTGTTTTGAAATAGCAAATATTTATTTTCAAATTAGGGATATAGATAGATTATTTAGAAAAACCATACAATTTTATTTATTGTTAAAAACAACAATAATATTTAGATTAATAAAGTAAATAATTTTCCAATGATTTATCATTTATTCCAATACAGTATTGTTTAATTCAAATAATTAATTATAATTAATTATTCCTGTTTAACACAATTAAGTTTTGAGTCATACACTGAAAAAGATTGAATTAATTTTTTATATTTAAATATGAAAATGTTCCAGTTTTTATTTATTTTCAAAGTTAATTATTTTACTTTAAATATATTTTTATTATAAATATAAAATATATTTAATTTTTATATTTACTAGTATTTTTTTATCATTGTAAATTTATATGATAAGAAACTTCTCAGGCACAGAAGTTTTTTGTCCAAACTAATTTTAATATTTTAAAAATATTTTCATGATTTATATTAATTTTAAAAATATTTTAAACAATAATTATTCAAAAATTGTTTTAATTTAATTATAAATTTTATTCAAACTGAAATTAATTTAATCATCTAGACAAGGATTAAAAAATGTGAGGGGATAAAGTTGCAAATTGTTTTTGGAAAGCTAAAATTAGTGCTAAAAAGTGTCATATTAAATATTTCATTTAGAGTGTAGCTTTGCAGAGAGGACTAATTTTAAAAAGTGAGAGAACAAATGGTAAAGTCTTTAAACATATAGATTTAAAAAAGAATGAAAGAGATTAGTTACAATACCAAGATTATGAATGTTAAATGTCAAGAAGAGAAAAAAAAAGATTATTTTTTGAATAAATTTAATATATATATATATATATCATCATCATCATCATATATATATATATATATCATCATCATCATCATCATTATCAACCATTATCAATCCACTGCAGGATGAAGGTCTCTCCAAGTTTAATCCATCTTCTCCGATCTTTAGCTTCTCTTCTCCACATCACCCCTACACATTTTCTTATTTCATCCATCCATCTTACATGTGGTCTCCTTCTGGGTCTTTTACAATCTCTTGGAATCCAGTTTAAAATTTCAATTGTCCATCTATTATCATCTCTTCTAGCAATATGTCCAGCCCAACTCCACTTCAATCTTTTAATTTTTTCAATGAGGTCAGTAACACCTGTTTGTTCTCTTACCCATACATTGCGTTTCGATCTCTTCTTGTTACTCCCAATATACATCTCTCCATACTTCTTTGAGTGGTCTGAAGTCTCTGTATTGATCTTCTATTAAGTGTCCAAGTCTCAGATCCATAAGTAAGAACTGGTAAAACACATTTGTTAAAAACCTTTCTTTTCAAACACATAGGCATATTTCCTTTTAATATCAAGTTATTTCTACCAAAAGCACTCCAACCAAGTTTAATTCTATGATTAATTTCTTCTATTATGTTTCCATCTGTATTAATAATCTGACCAAGGTATTTGTAACTCTTAACTTCTTCTAATTCATCATAATCAATCTTTATTTTCATATTTGGAGCAAATCGATTAAACATTACTTTAGTCTTTTTAACATTTATCTTTAGTCCTACTTTCCTACTTTCATCTGATAACTCCTGCAACATTTCCTGCAGCTCGGAAGCATTATTTGCAAAAACAACTACATCATCTGTGAAATCTAAATGACTTAAATAATCTCCATTTACTTTCACTCCTTTAGTTTCCCATTTTAATCCACAAAATACTTCTTGCAGCACTGCTGTAAAAAGTTTTGGAGATATGGAGTCACCTTGTCTTACACCTTTCTCAATGTTGACTTTCCCAGTATCATTGTGTAATCTAATTGTTGCTGTTGCATTTTTATAAATATTCTTTAAAATATGACAATATCCTGGATCTATACCTTGATGATCCAATGCTTTAATCACTGAAGAAATGTTTATAGAATCAAATGCCTTTTCATAATCTACAAATCCAAAACATAATGACAACTCATATTCATTTGTCCTTTCTATAATTTCTCTCAATACTTGAATATGATCTACTGTACTAAAACCACTTTTAAATCCAGCTTGTTCTCTTGGTTGGTGAAAATCCAAGGTTCTCTGTAGACGAGTTGTAATTATCTTGGTAAAAATTTTATATAAAACTGATAAAAGGCTGATAGGTCTGTAATTTCTAATATCTTCTTTATCACCTTTTTTAAATATTAATATTATTACTGCATTCTTCCAATCATCCGGTACATCTTTATCATTTAGACATTTGGTATATAACTTTGCTAATATTTTTTCTGTTTCTTCACCTGCTTCTTTTAATATATCAATAGATCGGAAGAGCGTATAAATATACTTATATATATATATATATATATATATATATATATATATATATATTGGAAGTGCATTTAGAGAAGAATAAATTATAAAATTATATGGAAAAAAACTGTATACAGTCTGAAAAAAAGATGAAAAAAAAAAGGAAAAAAATGATTGATGAATTTAAACAGAAGAAAACCAAAATTTTGAGAATGTGTTTTGATTTGGCAAATAGAGAACTTTCTTTTAGACAGATAACTGGTGATGATTATATGAAATAGATGATTAGATATAAAGGTAATAAGTGATTAGATAAAGCATTTAATCAATAGATAGATAGATAAATAAATATATGGAATGATTGTTAGATAGATATGTGCATAGATAGAGAGTAAGAAAATTTTAAAGCATTAACAAAAATAAAGAAATAGAAAAAAATTAGTAAAATAGATGTTAATCTTAGTTTTGTAAAATATCAGAATTATTAGAGGAGAATTTTGAAATTTATATACTTTAATCTGTATTATAGCAGGAATGAGAAACTACTTCCTTAATAAAATAAAAGCCACATATATTTTTTTTATGCATTTCTGAATGTTCAAGAGCAGCAGACCGTCAAATATCTAAGTACTTTATACCAATCAAATATGAATAAAATTCATTTTAACAACCGTTTTGATTTGTATTATTTTAAGACAAAAAATTTTTGTTTCAAAATGTCTGTTTTCTACTTGTTTTTAAAGCATTTATGAAATAAAACAATGTAATATTTAATTTTATTTGTTAGCGCATAGATAGTAGGTAAATGAAACTGTAAAGATTTTTTATCCTAACACATGCACTGTACTGTTTTTTTATATTAACTCAATGATGTCTTGTTGAGTATTGAGAAAACTCTCTAAGTAAGACACAAGATAAAGACTTTTGAAAAGATAAGAATGACAGACTTATCTTTAACCTATATTCTAGTTATATAGGCCAATCTAAAGCATCTCAATTTAAGAGCATGGAGACGTTTCTCGGTTCACTTTATTTCCATTATTTTCTTTCAGCATATTAACTTTATGGAAATCTTTAGATTTACTATGTATTAGTAGTTGGATATATTAGAAATTATAAAACAATATAATATTGATAGGTTATTAATCTAAAAATGTAGAAAAAATGATAGTGAAAATCAATATTGACTTGGGGGGGGGGGGGCAGTTTAGAGTAGCTTTGGGGCGGAATGCGGCTCGCAAATAGCAGTTTGCCTACCGATCATTAATCAAGATACTAATGTATGCTATATATTAATCAGATAAAACTTTATACTGTATACACAAATGATGAGTTTCACCAGAGTTAAAATAGTTATACATCTTTATATATACATATGTATGTCTCTATATTACATTTATCTTTTTTTTTCGTCAAGTTAAATCATTTCTATACTGTAGAAAATTTCTAATGTTTTAACTTAGAATGTTAAAGTGAGATACAAATACAGTGTTGGAAAAAAAAGATGATTGTAATAAAAGATAATTATGCTTAATTAAAAGGCGACAGTTATTCAACATGGAAAAAAGGAAAATGAAATTTAAACATAATTATATAACTTGCGTAGTATTGTATATACACTACATGAGTTTTATGCGCGAGTGTGTGTAGCAATTATGTAATATAATAAGTGCGATAATTAATCCTGATTTTATCAAAATAATTAACAAAAGAGTGTAATTTACTTAAAAGCTAATTATCAATAAAAAATAAAACATATAAAAATAATTATGTTTCAAATTAATTATTGATTACATAAACAATAATTAAGTGATTAGATGTGCAATATTATCAAGGCTATAAATTTTAACTATTCATTAATGAAACTTTATGGTCTGGTTAAAGAATATAATGCATTTTACTTTGACAAATAATTAATTATAAAAGACTTTGACTTAATAAAAGATTTCCCACTATGATTTTTTTTTATGTAATATTGTTGTACTTTAAAAAAATATATATAAATATTTTTCACTGGAAATTTACATATATAAAGCATTATTTTTACTATATTATTTACGAAAAACTTTTTATGTACTTTTAACAGTCAAATAAAACAAGTTATTATACTAAATTAAAGTAATTATTTATACTATACGTTATGTGTGTATATATATTGTAACAAAATTAAAGAGATAGAAAATGTCAAATATAATACCAAAATATCCAAAAATTCAAATTTTATTAAAATCTCAAATATTCAAATATTATAACTTAATAAACAAAAGAATTGTAGCTTTTATTTTATATCAAAAAGAAAAGAATTATTTAACCTGAGTAGTGGCTATTAAACAAAAGATCAGACTGAGTTATCAATCATATTAAGGGTCATTGGATTAAATGAAACATACTTCTATAATTAGATTTCTCAAGATATCACAATATCAATAATTATAAACAAATTATTAAGAACAAACTACTATAGCTCAGGTATATGGAAATCAAGTGGGTGAGTACACTGGTAGCTCAAAAATATCTCTCAATATATCCAACTGTAGATTTTACTCACTTTCATCTCTTGGTTGGATCTCAAGTGCATATCTACATGAACAACAAGTGAATATGGTCTATCAGGGCGCCACTAGGTTAGCTGGACCTAGACAAAGTTATATTTATAACTTTTTCACATGTACCAGGTTTGAATCCCTTTGGTACCTTATTTCTTACAAAATGTATGATTTTGATTTTAGACCCATAGCACTGTATGCACTAATATTTAAGTAAACACCTAGGTAACATAAAACATCTTTAAACTAAAGTGGAATATATAAAATTCATTAGACAGAAATCATTTCTTAGATCTTAACATAACAAATGTGTTTCAATATTTTTTTATAAGTTTTACTAGCTCAGATTATATTATTAATTTAGGATGGCAATTCACTCATCCTTGCATGAAATAGATGATGGGATGGTGGTTATAATAATACTAAGAAATCACTAAATACTATGAAATCAATATTTATTTATGGCCTTTAAACATTTAAACAGCTCATTAATTAAAACGTAATGATGATGATAATGACAACCATAATGGTTTCAACCACAGCTTTAGAACTAAGCCTAATCATAAAACCTAATTGTTATAAAGAAATTCATAATTATTGCTTAATTTTAGTATATCTAATTAAATCTTAAATAATCAATATCAACCATTGATGATGAATGATCACAATGAATAAAGACTATTATCAATAAAATACATACGCCTCATTTAATAAAACAATTTAACATTTATTAATTTATTACAAAAATCTACAAATAATTTAAAGATAAAACCAAAATTTTATATGAAATAATAATGAGAACAATAATTGATTATCTGGCAATCATAATGTTAATTTTGAATTCTTCCCCCTTTCCCGTCAAAAATATATACATAAATTTGAATACAGAGTTTGCTAAAGTTTTGGATTCACAAGAAAATATTTCATAAGAAAAAAAAATATTCACTCTCTTTTTTTTTCTCCTTTCTCTTTCACACACATACTTTTATAATCTAACAGGTAAAGTAGAATGATAAAAAAAAATGTTAATAGAAGTGAAAGAGCAAGATTTCCAAACAAGTTTTAAATTATTTTTCCCCCCTCCCTTCTACCCTCTGAAATGCTATACTTCAACTTAAAACAAAATCTAATATTTCTAATACCACCTATTTTTTTTCTTTACATTCACACACCATTACATATATGCAACAAGTATTATTATATTATGTATGTGCGTGTTTTATCCCCATAATAACAAAAATATTATTTAAAACAAAATAATAATATAAAAAAAATGTTACATATTAATAACATTTCATAACTTTAGGTTAATAGACAATCATAATTTTAGTACATATAAAATCGTTATTAAGAAATTCTTGGTTTCAATTGATCTTGGTTGTTTTAAAAGTTTTTTAAACAAAATTATACCACTCTGTTGCTAAAGTTTTACTAAGTCTCTGATATTATAAAGAAAATATATATAAAAAAATTTATACTACCAGTTCTATTCTTTGTAGGACTTCCAATGAGTCAAATTTTCTTGTTTAATGTCTATATTTTTGCATCTACCATTTCCGTTTTCTTTGGAACAATCTTTTTCTTGAGGTGTATAATTATTTGATGATGATGATCCTATTGAGGTTATTTGCTTTAGTGGACAATTTGGAAATCATTATATTAACTCTTCTTCTCTTCCTGTCAAGCATGATTCTTTTAGTGGATGAAGTACAGTAGTTGTTTTCACATTTATAAATTTTCTTGGGTTTAAACTCAGTTACTGGAACAATTAATTGGACTTGATGATTTACTATTTATCAGTAGATTACTCTTTTCCTGATTGCCTTCCAATGCAGGTGAATATTTTCTTCTTTCTGTTTAAAAACATCTTATTTCTCTCAGTCAGTTGAAAGGTGTAGAATATTATTTTTCAGACAAGATGTCTTTTCTTTCCTATATGATGTTCTGGCTGGATGGTCTGGTCAACAGACAAGACATATATTAATTTTTCTTAGCCCACCATCCTTATATTTTCAACATTCAAAACTTGATATAAAAAGTGATTTAAAATTGGGATTTTTGTAGAGTTGAAAATGCTTGTCCTTTTTAGTTTCAATATTTTTAGAATTCTCTATAACAATAATATCAACTGATTTTCCAGACTGCTTTTATATCCAATTTTTTTTTATTTCTGGCCACCTCTTTTAATTAGATTTATAACTTATTTTCAACCAAATCATTTTTAGTTGAATAGTATGAAAAATCTCAGTATCCTGATTTTTAGACAAACTTTTGTTTTGAAGGAAAAAAATAGTCTTAATCCTTTTTTACACCTATGTAACATCTCAAATTTGAGCTTCTTTCTTTTTATCTTAAGATGAGACATTTTTAAAATTAGACTTCTCACATCGTCTCTAAGTTTTTCAACAGAAAAACAACCCTTATAATACAAAAAAAAATTGTTGAGTAAGAAAAAAAACAATATAACAGATTTTCTTCTTTTTCTCTCAATATTTAATAAATGCAGATTTATTTATGTAATGTATACCCACACTTTATCATTCAAATCTGACATTAAAATAATCCAATTGCTAGCTTAGTAATTATAACCCTAATATTTAAAATTAAATCCTTAGCTTTTAAATCCAAATTACAATTATAGAAAAGCAAAAATAGAAGTATAGAATAAGATATTAAAATTTAGCAAGTGTAGGTTAGTTTTAAAGAAAGTTAATATATGTAATTTAAAAGTGACAAACTAAATAGCTTTTATAACACACACTGCCTATACATATGCATTATAACTTTATTTTTTTAACAAAAAAAATTAAATACTGAATAATTAACTGTGTGTACTACTCTTTTTGAGTTTTTTATCAACACACAAACAAATAAAGAATATAACTGTTGCCCCACTCTCTATCTGTCTTAAACTTTTAAAACTGGATCTTGTAGGGTTTGAACTTGGATGATCTACAGCTTCATTAACTATATAAAAATGTGATGATGATTTTGTTTTACATTTTCTTTCATGCACATTACTACAAATTTATCTAATGACTAAATTGTAATGGCACAATTTATACACATGCACACAGACACACTACTATCTATAAAACCATTTACTTGATCTTAAGAATATTTGTCGTAAATATGAGTCTTTTGCAAGATGATATGGGATAGGATTTATGTCAACACAAAAAATATAAATAAAATTGCAAAGAAAATTATACAAGTTAATACAGTCTCAAAAAATAGAAAATAATATTATTCTGCTTTAGAGAAGAAGGATATTTTAGTAATACAAAATAGTTATCGTTTGGTTAATAAAAATAGAATAACATCATAGGTATGTAAAATAATTCAGCCAAAGAATTATATAGCAATAAAGAAAAGGAAAAAAAAATTCATAGAATAACAAATTGAATATGTTTAAATTTATAAAGAACAGAAAAGCTCTACAAAAATAAACAATTACATATGTTTAAAAAATAAATTAAAAAGTTATGCAGCAAAATTATAAGAATGAAAAAATGTTATTATTTAAGAAAAATAAACTTATTGGAAAGGACATATATAAATAGATAAATCTCTTAAAGCATCTCTGTTTTTGACATGATTGGTTTAGATGATTAAGTCCACAAGTTATAGATACAACTTTTTTTCTTTTGTATTATCTGATTTTAAGAAGATTGATAATACAAAATGATACCCTGTGGATTTCACCAAACCATTTTTGTAAAGATAAATGGTTATTTGAACAATTTTTGAGTATTTTTTATGCTATATAATATTTCTAACAAGTTACAATTTAATGTCTGTTATTCTTCCATACAGATATATATATATTCCATACATAAATGTATATGTGCGTGTGTCACGCCAAAAAAAGTAATGTTTTATAAGAATATTTTTCATTGGCTTATCTTTTTAAAATTTCACATACTTTTTAAATACTTGTCAAATTCTTATCTTTTTAGGTGTCTTAAGAAAATTTAGTTCAGATTTTTAAAATATTTTTATCATTCTTTTTTTTTTACTTTTCAACTTTTACACCATTCATAAATTTATATAAGCTAAAATGCAGTCCTTACTTAGATAATAAGACGATTTGTTATTCAAAAAGCATTTTATTTTGCCTTTTTTTTTTAAATTAAATTTCAAAGTAATGTACAAGATAATTTTAAAGTAAAAATCTTACTATATATTTGATTTATTTATAGGCACACTATCTTTTTCTGCCTCTTTCTCGTTCTCTCTCTCTCTCTATATATATATATATATATATCATTAAAAATCAGTCAACACTTAGACAACACAATTCCATTATCAATACAATCAACAATTTCAAACTGTTGTTAAGGCAACCTCCTTATATATATATATTCAATTTGATCTATAAATGCTTAACCTTACCCACTCACATCTTTGACAACATTCACTATAGATAGATACATTAATGATTATTAATTAATATATAAATTTTAAGCTACATTAAAGCTTAATTTCTTTTTTATTATACATAACTTCAGTGGAGCCTTGAATAAAATATGTATTGTTTATTGCTTTTTAACACACATACATATTTAACAGACACTATATATATATATATATATATATATATATATATATATATGCATGTGTAATTTTACTTGATAATTCTCATATTAGAAGTATATTCTCTTATTCTTCTCCTTCACTTTCTTTGCATATCTTCATATAATCATGTATATTGCTTATAACACTTTTTTCATATACACATTAATGCAACAAATTTTCTTAAAAAGTTTATTTTTTTACAGTTTTGACTGTCCAGCAGTCTTCATCAGCTCTATCTTCTTCACTGCCTTAATTAAATTAAGCTTAATCAAGGCAGTGAAGAAGATAGACCTCTGATGAAGACTGCTGGACAGTCGAAACTGTAAGAAAATAAAGAAGTTTTTAAGAAAATTTGTTGCATTAACATGAATATAAATAGAGTGTTATAAGCAATATATAATTCTCATATTGTTAAGAATCATTGAGTGTTTCTTTCAGAAAAAGCATGGTAGTTCCACTTCTTTAGATCCTGTTTTACATTAATGTAACTCATATTAGCATAGAATTATTTTTAATATTGTAAATTTAATCAGACTCTCTTTTTTGATTTTTTGATTTGGAAAAAATCTGAAAAGATCAGTGACTTATGAACAGTCAGACAATGTCCTTATCCTATTGTGTGCAAATGAAATATTTATTTTAAAGATGTTCTTCCCTTCTTGATAGTGTTTTATTTGAAAGTTATCACTAACATCATCAGTTGTTAAAACTGACATGGTGTTAGAATTTTTTTCAAATATTTTAATAATTATAAATCAAATATCGCATTTTAAAACATAATTTGATAGATTTATTACAAATCTACATTCATTTACATTTAAAAAAAACTTAAAATCAAAAACAATTTATTCATATTTCAAAAATATGATACATATATTACTGAGTGTATGTCACTCTTGAAATCATTGAAGCAAAAGGAAGAAGACAAAAAAACTAACTACCATAGTAAATTGTTTGACTTTGATGAGTATTAAAAGTGCTGTGAGTGATGTTATTTTTGAAATAATTTTTTCTTCCATAGAAACATAAAAGTGGTCTCCTTATCAAGAAATTGGATTTTCTTTAATTGTTTCAATGTTTTTAATCAGTTTTTTAGTAAGTTCCAAAATTTTGTAAAACTTTTAACATTATGCTCAGAAAATATTTTATTATGAAAAATACTGCACACCAAATTCACAAAGAATTGCAATAAAAATGGATCTGTTTACTATATAAACTTATTATATCTGTAAATAAAAAAGAACATGTGAGCATATGATGAGTGTGGAAGATATTTATATGGAAAGTACAGATATTGATATAGTGAGAAAGCAAAGGGTACATTTTATTGAATCTAAACTACATTTAATTTAAATTAATATTCATTATATTTGTGATAACTAAATTTGAATTTATCCAGAATAATAATATTATAAAGTGAATAAGTGAATATATCTTGCATGTTGTTTAAATATTCTTTAAATATATACAAATCTTTGATATAAATATTACATAATCTTCTTAATGTATGTGAATGTTTAATGTGTATAATTATGAATTTCGTTGGGACATCATAACTAAATAAATTACTCTATTTTCATTATATCTCCACTTCAATTAATATCTAAATAGAATATATCTTAGGATTCAAAATAGTGTACGTATGTGACCAAATATGTGATAAGTAAATAAATTTAATTTTAACTAAATAAATGAAATATAAAGTCAAATTTAATAAATAAATAATAAATTTATTGATATAAATTGTCACAAAAAATAAATTATTTTTATTCTAGAGAACAATTACAAAATAAAAAAATCTTATTTATTTTCTTTCTCTAAAGAAAATTAAATTGATATAAACAAAGCTGTTTGTGTATATGTGTAAGCAAAAATATAATGTATGACATAAGTGTAGATATACATTACTAAAATATAATATATCAGACTGATCTATTATAAGCAAAGAATTTGCTTAAATTTGGCTAAATGTATAACTTAACTTCACCATTAAATATTATGTTTTTTTCAAATTTATTTAAGGAAACTAAATGTCAGTCTTAATATAACTATGCATAAGGGCATGTAAATTCGTAAATAAATACATACATAAACAACTAACTAATTGCAAAGAATTCTAATATAATGGCAATAAATGTTTTGCTTGTAATTCATTATTTTTACAAGTGGCTTTAAAAAAATTCTAAATATATTGATCTAAAATAAAGAAATATATACTATGGGAATCTTTTTATTCTAACAATGTAAGAATTTTTAAAATAATAGTCACATATTTAAAGATTATATATATATATATATATATATATATATATATTGTACCCTCACTTCTCGATATATGATATAATTTAAAATATGACTAGCTCAATTAAATCATTATGCTCGGCTAAAATATGTATAAATATCTTTAATATATTTTATAATACTATATCTTATTAAATTTATTATAAACTTATCAAAAATTAATATAGTTCAATATTATGTACTAATTAAATAAGTATTTATTAAAATCATGAGACTATGAAGTGAAGTTACAATTGGTAATTGAATTTACATTGAGCCAATGTCTTTCCAAGACACTGTCTCAATGGCATAAGAATACTATTACCTCTTTATTATCTCATTACTAACTCTACAGCACTCTTATGACTTTTATAAATGAACTATCTTTAATAATAATAGATAAATAAATCTCAATCTTTTGTTAAGGAAATATAATTAAACGATCTCAGGTTCTTCTAATTATCTTAAAGTAATAATAATTCGTGTAGATAGGAATGATAAGGGATTTAATATCAAACCTAAATACACCTAACTTATTCTAATAACAATAACTAACAATAATAATCTTTAGTGTATATCTTAATCTTATCTATTTGATTATACTATTAATCACTAAGAAAATAAGTAAATCATATACATGTCTTTCATTTCCATATAGTATCTTAATTTTAAAATATACTAAAGTCTTATAATTTAACAATCTGTGGCAATAAATAATATTATACTCTTATATTGTGCATTATAATTACTTTGTGACCATTGTAATATTATATGTTAATGTCAATCAATTTCTATAAATTATATTAATAAAATATTGTGTTTCTTTCTCAAATAATAAAATAATAAATTCATATTGTGCAAATATTATGTTTATTCAAATTATCTGTTGTCAAATGCTGTGGTGTAAAATAATGAATTCGACACACTTTTAAACAACTTAACAAATTTATTTACATCAACTTTAACAAATAACTTATTTACACTATTTACATTTACAGTGGAAACCAAAGAAAAATAAAATAAAAATAATAATACAAGATTTTTACACTGTTACTATTTCCATAATCATAAATAGATAATTTATACATTTCTTAAATGTTCTATCAATAACATTTAATTAAGTTTATGACTTTAAATTTTAATAAAACATCATTTGTCATCAATTAATACAAGAAAAGGTTTTATGTGAAATATCATTCATGTAGCATATATGTAAATAAACAGACTTTAATAATTAAAATGCTATTTCACTTAAGTCTTACTGCTATTTATATTATAATGTACTAGGATGTATTACATTTACTATCAGTATTACTCAAATATTAATTAATGTATAAACTGATATAACTTTGTAATATAATAACAATTATTGATTATAACTATTTATTTCATTCCGATATAATGTCATACTACATGTCTTATCAAAATATGCAATACGTATATGTTCTTTTAAAATAATATTTTAAATTATTCAACAATTTCAAATTTTTATAAAGTATTATATCAAATAAAATTCTATGATTCTTTTAATATTTAAACTATTACTCTTATTTACTTGTTATTCTTATTCCTTCCTAAAAAACTTCTATCTACAAAAGTCATTTTAACCTTATTTAACTTCAGAAAAATAGATGACCAATTTTAAAAAAAAATAATAATAACTATCCAAACTCTCTTATACCTCATCATCTATATACGATATACCTTCAATCAAAATATAAATTTCTACATAAAATTAACTTAACTTATCTAATAAAATAAAAAAAATAAAATATAGATTTTATATACCTCTTACTAACTTGAAAAGAAAAATAAATAACTTACACTAATATAATAAATCTAATTCCTAATATTGTAACAGAAACATTAAAATTTATTCACGAAAGAATCATATAATTATTTCTAGGTTCTCATATTATGTTGTACTAAATTTACATCATCAATTTAAAGTATGCATATTAAAATAAAACTGCTATTATTAATCTTATGCGTGTATATTATTTAAATATTAATACATTCATTCAACAATCAAATAACATTTGGTTGATCTAAAGAAAACATAGTAAATACATCAAATTATTATTATCACATAATTTTTTACCATAAATGATACTTTAATGTACAGTCCGTCACACGATGTCCTCCAGGATTACAGTTTCAAAATAATTTCACATTTACACTCAACAATTATTCTTTAAAATATTACGTGTTGTATAATTATAAAATAAACTTTATGCAATGAAAAGTTATATTAATATTTAGTTATTATTTTTAAAAAAATGTAAATGTACCTTTCCTATCTTTAATAAATCAATAATTAATTAAATATTTATGTTAGTTAATAAATAAAAAACATATTACATAAAATCCAACGGTGTCTTCTTTTCACTATAATTGTTCTTTTTCCTAGGCACAAATTTTCACCAAACATTACTTCCTTTTCCGGTACATCACGTGTTTTTTAAAAGTTTTTATGAAATAAATGAAAACGTTCTTTTTTTTAAAAAAAAAAAAAAAATAAAAGTCAAAGTCAGTTCCACCATAAGAATAAAATAATAATTAAAATAGTTTATGGAATCTGGAGTCATTTCTTTTAAAAGGAAAAAAAAAATATTATTATTTAAAAGTTATTATTTTTTAGAATTAGTCTATAATTTATAAAGTTCTTATTTAATTATTTTAAATTGATTTGGATATCCACGTATATTTGATTTGCGCATTCCTTAACAAATATTTAGGTAAGATTACTTTTAGATTCTTCTGTACGACCAGCGTTCAGACTTTACTAATATAATAATTTTTATTTATAGGTATTTCTTTACCCATTAAATTTCCAATTTATTTGCCTTTTAAAACTATTAAAATTTAGTCTTTTAAACCATAAAGACTTAACAAGGCAAGTATTTATGTAATCATTATTATTTACCATCTTTACTAAGTTATATACTTAGATTTATAATTTACAAATACTTTCTTCATAAAGAAGTATTTCTCTTTCTTTTAAATATCTGTTTTATAAAAATTAATTACCATCAGCTTTTAAATTTATATAAGGTCCAACATATTACTTTTATGCATCTAGTAACTCTCCTAGTTAATCCAGCGTTTGTTAAATTTTTAGTATAAAGTCTCCAATACATTTTATCCTTATACGATGTTCTCATGACTATTTGATAGTAAACTGAGCTTCAATAGAAACGATCAATAGGAAATTATAGTTAAAATTAGCACTGCATATTTATCGGTAAACTTTTATAAATTATTTTAAAAACTACTCTCTTATAATTTTAAAACGATTTTGAGAGCGTCTATAATTACTTAGCTATTTCTAATAGCACACTTTACTTTAAGAATTTCAATCACAATCCCCCTCCGAACAATTGAACCTTGGTTTTATACCGGAAGAAACTCCCACTTGATTGGTGAATTAAACAATCAACTTGCTAGCTTATTTACATATTTTACCAACAAGACAGAATTAAAAATAAATAATGACTTATTTAATATTTATTATTTATCACATTATTAAATTCTTAAATTAATCTTTATCATTTATTTAAATCCATTAAACATTTTTTTAAAATATACTTTCTTACTTTATTTCACTTTTAACTTTTATAAGATTATTTTTATAAACAAACTAAGTCTATTTTTATTCGTTATGTTTTTAAGCAGTATTTTAAAAATCAGATTTAATATTTCACATTAATTATTTTTATTTTTATCTCGTGATAGCCAATATAATATTTATAAATTTTATAACAGAATTTTAAAATAGTTTTGCAACTTTACTAAAAAAAAACTCCCAAGCATGTGTGTATGTGTCTAATTAACATCTGTTTTTTACAACAAAGCTACAAACGCTTGTAATAATCTAAAAATAAACTAACAATTTCATTTTTTAAAAATAAATATTTTTAAAATAAATAATATCTTATAACAATTTTTAAAATAATAATTCGATATTATTAAAATCAAATATTAATCTTCTATCATGTACTACTAATAATTAAAATATTTATATTCATTTATTAAATATTAATTTTTATCAACAATAAATATATGCATTTAATTTTAACTTGTCTTTTTAAAACTTTTAACTTTAAACATTTATTTATTAAATTTATTAATGCAGTATTGATTATGGCCAGTTTTCCCAACCATATACTATTATCATCCCTATTGAAACGTCTCTCTCAAACATCAGCACAATTTTCACATATCAAATACTCATGAATTACTTTAATTACACTTTTTAAAAGATTGTTATAAACAAAATTAACATCATATAGCTAAATATATCTTAAATTTAAAATTTTTTAAATAGATGGATACAACAATTTATGGAGACCCATACAAAAGGGCACAATATATATAATATATAGTCACATATTTAAAGATATATATATATATATATTTAGATATATATATATATATATATATATATATATATATATATATATTCTATGCTAATAAATATTTATTAATTAATAAATCCTTTTAAACCCTTAAAACATACTATTCCATAAAGTAAATATTATTTCAAAATTAATAAATAAATTGATAGCTAACTACATTTTAAATTTAAAGACCACCAGATTTACTGAGTAATCATTCATACATACATTTATTAAAATACGTGAAATGTCCCATAGCTATATTATTCCAGCCACTCTTAACCCTTTAAATAAAGAAAGCTCGAATTTTGGCACTCCATTGAAAAAAAAAATTCTCTTCAATGTTGGGTGCAGTAATGTAATATAGATTAAAATTCAAGCTAATTTAAATGTGTAAATCTAAAAAAGCAAAGATCTTACATTGCAAATAAACAAAAATGTTTAATTTTAAATATACTTAGAAAGATTATACAATAGTTATTTTCACTCCCCAAACTCAAATATAACAAATTGCACTCAACATTAAAGAGAATTTCCTTTTCAATGGAGTGCCAAAATTCGAGCTTTCTTATTTAAATGGGGGGGGGGGGGTCGGAATAATATAGCTATGGGGTATTTCAAAAATTTTCCATAATTTCAGACAGCCTTATACATTAATCAATGAGGATTGCCAATTCCTCAACAAGCTTTGTGATAAAGGCTTAGCCAGAGCCAGCATTTAAAATATCTCTGTCAGGACCTCCCCCCAAACCTCTGACCATGGTTTCCTGCTTTGGCACTCCTCAGAGAGGTGCTAGAGTAGGTTCAGACACTAGATCTAAAAATACCAACCCAAAGCCAGCATTTATCTAGAAGCTATCTATTGAGAAAAAAATTTGAAATTTTCAGACACCTACATGTCTTCAAACCCAGCTATCCAACTCAAATAGCTATATGGGGCTGGGAGATCTTCAGCCACACCATAAATTAGTAGTCTTAGCAATATAATATTGCATAAGACTTAAGGTAGAGACTATAAATAGTGAAAATAAGAGTCATAGATCACATGACCCAATTCTCTTAAGCTTCTAAGATATAATCAATGAGAATTTCCAATTCCTCAACTAGCTTTGTGATAAATGCTTAGCCAGAGCCAGCATTTAAAATATCTCTGTCAGGACCCCCTTAAACCTCTGACCATGGTTTCATGCTTTGGCACTCCTCAGAGTGGTGCTAGGGTAGGTTCAGACACTAGATATAAAAATACCAACCCAAAGCCAGCATTTATCTAGAAGTTAATCTATTGAGAGAAAAATCTGAAAATTTCAGACACCTACATGTCTTCAAACCCAGTGATTGAACTCAAATAGCTATATGGGGCTGACAGATCTTCAGCCATATCATATATTAGTAGTCTTAGCAATATAACATTGCAGAAGACTTAAGGCAGAGACTATAACTAATCAAAAAAGGAGTCATAGATTACATGACCTCAATTCTCTTAAGCTTGTAAGATGTAATAATGAGGATTGCCAATCACTCATATAGCTATTTGAGTTGGATAGCTGGGTTTGAAGACATGAAGGTGTCTGAAAATTTTAGATTTTTCTCTCAATGGATTAACTTCTAGATAAATGCTGGCTTTGGGTTGGTATTTTTAGATCTAATGTTTTAACCTACCCTAGCACTTCTCTGAGAAATACTATAGCATGAAACCATGGTCAGAAGTTGGGGGGGGTCCTGACAGATATATTTTAAATGCCAGTCTCTGGCTAAGGATTTATCACAAACTTGTTGAGGAATTGGCAATCCTCATTGATTATATTTTACAAGCTTAAGAGAATTGGGTCATGTGATTTATGACTCTTATTTTGACTATTTATAGTCTCTGCCTTACATCTTATGCAATGTTATATTGCTAAGACTACTAATATATGGTATGACTAAAGATCTCTCAGCCCCATACAGCTATTTGAGTTGGATCACTGGGTTTGAAGACATGTAGGTGTCTGAAATTTTCAGATTTTCTTTTCAGAAGATAACTTCTAGATAAATGCTGGCTTTGGGTTGGTATTTTTGGATCTAGTGTCTGAACCTACCCTAGCATCTCTCTGAGGAGTGCCAAAGCATGAAACCATGGTCAGAGGTTTGGGGGTCCTGACAGATATATTTTAAATGCTGGTTTCTGGCTAAGGATTTGTCACAAAGCTTGTTGAGGAATTGGCAATCCTCATTGATTATATCTTAAAAGCTTAAGAGAATTTGATTTTGTGATCTATGACTCTTATTTTGAGCCTTATACATTGTTTCTATTTCTTATATTTGAGTTTGAGGAGTAAAAATGACTATTGTATAATATTTCTTTATAATGCCCCTTTCACTCATTTTATTTAGCTGATATTCGACAGCAGTTTTATATTAAGGGATAGAAAACATCCTACACTGAAATGGGTTAAAGTTCTTTAAGTAAATATGATGTATATAACCTTTAATAATTCCAGATGTTTTTCCAAAAAAAATTTAAATTCAAAAATTAATTTATAAAATTGATTTTTAATTTCAGCATTTAGATTAATAGATTTTTCTAACTTTAATTTAATATCAAATTCAATCAAAATTTCTTGATTACAAGTTAGCTTTATTGATTGAAAAGAAATAAGATTGGCTAAAATCACATTTTTTTCTCCTGATATATTATTTGTTTGTTTATATAATCAATAATATAATAACTTTGGTGCATGAAATCTAACTTTTATGTGTAAATCCAGGCATGATTCAAAATATATGCGCAATATTTAATAACTTTCATGCATATTAGCCCATATTTGTTGAAAAAATAACTTAGCTTTTCTGCCATTAGCCAATATTATTTGAACGTGTTTAAATGGTAAAGTAAGAATATACAGATATATATTATTAATTTTAAATTAAATTAAAAGGCTGAAACCTCTTGCATGCGCTTTTTGAATGCGAGAGGTTTCAGCCTTTCAATTTAATTTCAAACTGTTTGCGCTTTATACATGATATTATTTACATTATTAATTGAAAATTCCCAAAATAATTGACACTTGGCCACTTGTATATAGTAGGGCTTTAATTAAAATTCCTTAAATTTCACATTAATTTCAGGACAGAAACATATTATAAAACAGTCATATAATGACTTGGGTTTTAAATATTCTAAATTAAAATCTATTGTCTTTAGTTTTAAAATTAACTTATTCCTACCCAAATTATTCTCTAGCCTCCCTCGTCACAGTGAGTAACATTCACATAAGGTCCTCCCTAGTTTTATGGATGAGCTTTATGTTTTAACTTCATGAGTTTTATGGATATTTTCCACATTATATCACTAGTATACTTTCCAGGTAGTAAGTTTGTCTCCTTAACTGACCTTATATTATTTCTCCCATTATTATAATGATTCATATATGATGGATTTCTTCAAGAACGATGATCTATCAGTCTCCAATAAACAGTATTTTAATAATGTAGCCTTAACTGTAGATAATTAATATTTGCCATCTGATTAGTCAGGCATTATTAAAATGTATTGAATTTAGTTTTAAAATCAACTCATTCCTCCTCAAATTAGGCTTCAACTCTTTTTCCAACAGTGAATAATATTGCCATGAAGTATCACTAGTTTAATGAATGAGCTTTAGATTTTATTTCCAATAATTTTCATGGATATATTTCTTGTTACATAAGTAGTATACTTTACTGGTGGTAAGTTCATGTTGGTAACTGGTCTTATACATTTTCCTCCCATTATTAGAATAATTAATATATGATGGCTTTCTACTAGAATGATCCTCCAATGGACAGTAAATTTATAATGTGGCCTATCTGTTAATCAGACATTTTTTCAGAATTTATGTTATTTGCTGATGGAGTTTCACTAGCTTTTAATGCAGCTAAAATTTCTGCATTTTTTTTATTATACGATGATCTGCAGCTATTAAAGTTTAGTCTATGTGTCATGGTAAATTTCTTATAATATAAATGATTTATGTTTCTGACAATGGAAAGGCAGTTAACAAGTTTAATTTAGCAATGTGGTGCCAGAAAACTTGAGTATAACTTTCCTTAGTAATATAGTATTTACTTGTATAAATTGATGGTATAAATCTTGTTTGACTTTACTCCAAAAAGTGGTCATTTTATAGTCTCTATATGTTTGAGGTATGTCAAATAATTATCTTTACTAATCTTTTACTTAAAAATACACATGATTACTAGAAATGGCCAATTTTTTTTATTCATTCAACTAACTTAAAGAAAACATTTTTTAGACCACTTAATTATTCGATAGGATTTTTATTATAATCTTCCTCAAAAAAGGAATTAATATTTATAAACCAAGAGACACTTGAATTATATAATAAGGATATTCTCCTTCTGTTGATCCTTTCAAATTAATTTCTGAAAATGGTGGCATTGTACTATGTTTTTATCAGTATCCCAAATTTTATATGAATTATACAACCCATATCTGTATAAATAGACTAATTCATTATTATGAATGTCTATAACTTTAGCAGTATTAATTTGAAAATCAACTAATTTGACATGAGCCAAAAGCTCGAAACCAATCATTCTGAGGAGGGGAATAATTCTAGATAGAAATTTTATAGGTTTTCTTTCTTGGCACCTATTAATAAAATATTGTAAGAGCTATTGGTACACTTCTTTATATTACATTTCTGTAATACAAGCTTAAAAAGCAAAGTCACATGATATATGACTTACTTTAATGATTATTTTAATATTATAGTACAGTTTTCTGATTTTCTGTCAACTTCAATTCTTCAATTTGACTATTCACATTCAATACATGCTGATTAAGATCAAAGCTTCATTTATCAACAATTTTAACTATCCTTTATCTAGTTCTGATCTTTTGCATTTAATAATATATAGTCTTATGATTCTTAAAGTTTACCTAAACTCCTCCAAATTACAAAAAAGTTTGATTTTATTATTTACATCTTCATATTTATTAATTTCCATAATTAGTAAGTTCAATAATTTTATTCTCAAATCCATCCAGGCAATATTTTGTTGATACTTTATCCATGTCAATTTGACTTTTTAATCCCCCTGCTATTTAATTAGTATCACCATTAGCTTTTTCAGCTATATTCTTGTAATGGGCCTCAATTATATTAAGAATATGTTTCTTTTGTTTATTAATGAAAATTTCTATTTCTTCTCTAATGTCTTGGTGGAAGAGTTGAAAATAACATCCCATTTCTCTTTCAAAAATTTTTAATTCATCATGCATGGTTTTGTTTTTGTTTTTTGTTATTATTTGTTTTTGAAATATTTTATATTTAGTTTGGAATTATTTATAATCATGCTAAAAATCCTTGGATTCAGATCATAATTCTTTAAATCCAGCTTATGAATTTTCAAATCATTTATAAAATCTCTCAGACATAGCTCATGATTCACTAAATTTATTAAAGATGATTTCCAAAAAGCCTCGTCAATTACTTTCAGGCCTGCCCTATAATGTTATATTATCAATAGTATCAACCATAATATCTCATTAAAACTATTAATATTTATGACTATAAAGTTATGGAATATTATATAAATAACCTAATACAACTATAAAAAATATTATCTTTACCTTATTATTTTGTCCACTTATGACTTTACAAATACCTTAGAAAGAGTATTAACTATCATAAAAAATAAAAATTATTAAAATTAAATATCAACTGCTTTATAAAAAATACATTTTATTTCTATTCAATAATTTTTTTAACTTAATATTAATTCTTAATAAGCTCTAAAAAATTTTTAAATAATATGTCTAAGTCTGTTTATAATAATAATAATAATAAAAAGATTTACAAAAAAAAATCATATTCAGTTTTCCCTTATAAAAATATTAATACAAAATTACAAATGAATTTTTTAAATGACAAATATATCAGATTAATTTTATTAAGGCCAAGCATTGGAAAAACAAATGCAACTTTATAAAAATGAGGGCATGAGACATATGTGGGAGATATTTACATTGGAGAATGCAGACAGAGATGCAGAATGGAGGCAAAGGGTACATTTTATTGAAACCAAGCTATATTTAATTTAAATAAATATTCATTCTATCCACGATGACTAAATTCATATTTAGTCAAAATAATAATATTATAAAATCAACATTAAGTATATCTTATACTTATATAATGAAATATATATATATATATATATATATTACATGTATCTTCTTAATATATGGTGTATATAAAATGTTGATGATTATGAAATTTCATTTGGAGGCCATGGCTAAATGAAATACTTCATTTTCATTATATCTCCATTTCACTGTATATCCAAATGGGATATATCTCAGAGTTCAAAATACAAATGTGTGCAACCAAATATGTGATAAATAAATAAATATAATTTTAATTAAATAAGAAAAAGGCATCAGTGGTAATAAAAATAATTATTGATATAAATTGACACAAAGAATGAATTATTTTTATTTTAGAGAACAATTGCAAAAAAAAAAAAAAATGAAATCTTATTTACTTTCCTTAAAAAATGTATATCGCTATAAACAAAGCATACAATATTTCTGTAGTGTAATTTTCACTACACCACTCTTGCCAAGGTAAGGACTGGCTTCTCTTTGATTTTATTCACCTTGTGGATGGGTGTAATCATAAACATATGACCAAATATGTAAAAGATAAGTTACATCTTTTTCACATGTCTTTGGTCATATATTTATAATTATACTTCTCCACAAGATGTCAGAAGCAGATAGAAACCAGTCTCTAGATTACACTACAGAAATATTATGCATTAAGTGAATAATCTCTAGTCTGATAAATAACTAATAAAGATTATTAAACAAAGCATATGTTTTGTGTATGTGTATGCAAAAATATAATGTATGATCTAAGTGTAGCTATACATTAATACAATCTAATAAATCAGATTTTCTAATTATAAGGATATAATTTGCTTAAATTTGATTAAATGCACAACTTAACTTTAGCTTAAATTATTAAGTATGTTTTTCAAGTATAATTAACATGACTAAATATGGGTAAAATATATAAATTCATAAATAAAAACATATGTAAATAACTAACTGTACCAGTTAAAACAGTCTGCTCATATAACGATCCAAAACCCAAGCAAAAGTACCTTGAATCCGATCATGCTCGAGATACACACGTCTAGAGCAATCCTGAATTCTAACCTATTTCCTTATTGTTCGAGTTTCTGACCCTATGAACAGTAATTCTGATGATACAGCATAATTATTTTAATTCCAAGGCACGGAAACACAGCAGTAGAGCATTACATCAGACTGATGATGATCGAAGTAAGAGTAGCCCAGGAATGACATTTATTGAAGTTATATTTATTAATTCTACACTATTAACTAGAAAATAATAATTCAAAAACCAGGATTTACATGAAATATATATTTAATAAAATATTAAGAAAACATATATATATGTTACATATATATGTTACAAAATGTTTCTGTCTATTTACAAAACATGGGATTTGTTTTTATAAAATCCCCTTTACATTAATTATTTCATGGATATAATTTATGAAGTGTGTTATAGCTTGTGCAGGGTTAATATGCCAATTTAAAGATGTTTACAGATAAAATGTTGTGGATGCATCAAACAAATATAAAAGATCGTGACCGGTTTAGATGATTAATGATATAAAGAGTAGTTTGCGATTTAGTAGTAAATGATTTTGTAAACAGGCAAAAATATACAACCTTAATCATTTATCTATCTTATAAAAATCATTATATATGTTTTTACTGACATTGTTTGGAAAAGACGTTTTTGGAACTTATACATAAGGAATAAACAATACACTACATTTATGAGAATAAATAAGTTATACAATCATTAATACAAATTGATTTACGTCTATGGGAATCAATAACAATTTTAAACGAAAGCAGTTTAAATCAACATACTGAATAATTAACATGATTGCATATTTTATGAAATGAATCATTATGTTCAACACGTCATTGTGACTAACTAAAGTTAGATAGGCAGTGAGCAAAATAATGACAAGTGTAATGGCCCTAGCATACAATAAAGAAATCCAGATATCATGATTGTTTCGGAAATTTTATCATTTTAAAAGAATATTTGAAACTAACTTAGGGTTGGTACATCTTCTCATTCTGGCAGAACGATACCAAATTGGAGAGATTGGGTTTGAATGCCTGAGCTGGCTGTATAGATTTCCGCAACACAATCAAAACCTCATACGTTGCATTCCACAAAAAGTAGTGTATACTTCTCATTATGAATGATTAAGAGAAAGGTAAATAGGCAGCTTTGGACTTCTGAAGTTCCCATATGAAAATTAAATGGAAAAGACAAAATACCATAATAAAAGAAAATGTATGCCAGCAACATTATTAGATAATAAAAGCATGGAAATAGTCTAACCTCTGCGCAGTGATCTGTTTTAATCATGAGTCATTTAACAAATTATAATGAATAATAACTCTTTTACTTATAACATTAAACTAGCAAAATTTATATTTAATTTTGATTCCCATATACATATTAACTGCTAGGATTAGCCCTCCAGGCCATAGCAAAAAGAGATAGTCCTAATTATAAAGTTAACGATTCTTTAAAAATGAAATTTTAAAGACAAATTCAAAGCAATAAATTTAGCATTATTCATCCACAGTAAAAGACTTTAACTAAACACCAAAAATAACAGATTTAAAATGAAACCAAACTAGCAAGAAATTTCTATTTAAAATAAACAAAACTTTATTGATAGATTTTAAATAAAGCCTCCTCCCCCACACACACACTTCTTTCCAAATTAAACAATTATTCCCTTTTTTTTTTTCAGACTCATGAGTTTGGGTAGTATTGGCATATAAATTAGAAATTACAAAAAAATTTAAATTAAAGGCAGCTCTATGTGGAATGAGGTTTCCTCAAGAAAGCACAGCATAGCAGGCACAGTATGGCAGTCAGCAGTCAATTCAGCACTCAGATGGTCATCTTGTGTGGCCAGTCAGATGGATGGAACATGGTAGCAGTAGGCAGCCTCTAAGAAAAGGAGAAAGGTGCTGGATTTTCTCTACTTGAAGTTCATAGCACCAAACTTGTGTTAACTTTTAAAATTTAATGATCTCTAAAACCACCTTCTTGAATCACTTTCTCTGAAAATTTACTGACTAACTCGAACATTCTGAAAAAATTTACTAACTGATTTCTTTTGTTCTATGGGCTTCTTTATATATATTTTTAATCCCCCCCCCTAGAATGCAATTTCACTTACCTGCAGCTATGCCTGTAATCTTAATTCTAATTAATAAAAAAAAATTTTAAGGATAAAGTTCAAAATACCTTTTAAGATATTTTAGACTTGCAAACGAACAAACAAAAAGATCCCTCACAATTTTAATTAAATTTTAGTTCTAATTAGTGAAAGTAATCTGACCACAGATAAAGATCATTTCAGCTTATTAACGATTTCAAAAGTATTTTGAGCCTTCCCCATTTTTCTTTTTGTTTTTAAATTCCAATATTTTAATTAAAATACATATATAAAAAATAAAACTGTCCCGAAAGCACTTGGTGATAATTTTTAATAATTTTATTTAGGTTTAATAGCTTCATTATCTGTGCTCAGAGCATATATATATATATTATATTAATTGATTTAAACCACTAATGAAGTAAAGCCTTAACTATAAAGAAAATGTCTAATTTTCAGCAATAATATTGCTAAGATTATTACTTATATATATATATATATATATATATATATATATATATATATATATATATATATATATATATATATATATATATATATATATATATATATATATATATTGTGCCCTTTTCTATAGGTCAGTAATAGTTTATAACAGTCAATTACTAAAAATTTTAAATTTAGAATATGTTCTTTTAATATGGTAATTGTATTAAGTCAATTATATTTTTTAAGTACAATTTAAAGCTAAAGAAAATATGTGGTATATAAAATTATAGCAAATTGTTTCAAAAGTAGTTATGTAAAGTTTAAAATATTGTGTCATATGGTTGTAAAAGCTGGCCGTATTAAATAACACAGCTATAAAAATTAAAAGTATATTTAATAAATTTGATTTTAATAATTTAAAACTGATAAGTTAATAAATACATTTTACTTAATTCTAAGAAATAATACTCCTTTATGTTGTTTATCTTATAATCAATGAAATATAATATAAATCTTTATTATATAATAATAACAACTTGTAAATACATCACAGAAAAATTATATATATAAAAGCCTTTTTCGGTAATTCTCAATTTTTTTACCCTTCTCAATATACCTCGTAAAAACCACAGCTCGAACATTATACGAAGTCTAAAAATGTATTGAAACGTATTATGTATAAGCTTATTCAAGATTTATTTTTAAATGGTAATAAGATAATTATATATTGCATGAATTATTTTATATAATATGATATTCAAAGGAGTAAAATGTTATATCCTTTCTAAAGGTAACATTTTTTTAAAAATATTTTCGAGTGCAAAATTTAAGAAAAAACACAGGAGATTATGTTATTTAAAATGTATTTGGAAAAGATTTGTTCAAAAGTACTTGAAGTTTTTATTTTAAAAGAAATTTATAAAAAATACCAAATGAAAGTTTAAATGTATTAAGAAGGAAACATAGATAAAAAATGAACACATAGATGAATAAAAAAAATGGATCCATGGAAATACAAATAGTACTTAAAAGTTTATTGAATATTTTTAAAGTTAAATTAGATGGATTGATGCATCGGATATGCAGAGAATATTGGTAGAGAAGATTAAGAAGCTTCATGGGATTAATTAATATTATGATTTAATAATTATCGTCCTAAATACTAAAACCAAGGATTATTTTCTATAAATTTTACCAAATGGATTAATAATTATTTTATTTTAAACTTTAACGCATGGAGGAGAACATTTTTAAAAACTCTAGAGAAAATAATAAACATTTTGGACTTATCAGGAACTATCATCAAGAAAATATGTAATTATAGTTTTGATTCTTTTTATTTTGTTAACCTAGTTTAAATCTAAATTTTTATATAAGATTATGAAAAACATAAAAACATTAATTTATTAATATTAAAATTTTAGATATAACAATCTAATAATTTAGCTAAAAATATTTTAATATAAAGTGTATGGGTGTGAATTTTTTTTATATCTGCAATGCTCAAGTGGATAAAGAAAAGCCTACTGAACACGATGACTAGATAAAGGTTATTGGTAATAATAATAACTATTGATAATTTATAATGTATATTTTTTTGTTTTCTTTAGATCATCTATGAATTGTAAGGATGAAGTGTAAAAGTTTTTTTTTATTATAAATGTAAACGCATTTTTATACAACATTTTAAAAAAACATTATGAGATAGGATTGATTTGAAAATATGCATACGACAATTTTTTGATTTTTTTTTTATTAGTGATATAATCCAACATAACAAATAATTATGTAATTCTTTTCAAATTTTCATGTTATTGGATATTCAAATATTGTCTAAGTAGATTGTATATGATTAAACATACAGAGCAATGAAGTAAGCAACTTTTCTTATGGAATCGTAAGATTATTTAACTATTAATGAATTTTATTTATTGTTTTGTAAATGCAGATAGTTATTTATCGATGTAAGATGTGGAAAATCTTGAGAAATAATGTTGAGATAGTGGCATGGAAGTACTTAGTGAACAGGAAACCAAGATGATGTTTTAAGAAATAGGATGTTATAAGGAATGGAAATAATATTTAGTCTTTATGTGGTTATCAGCATAGTTAACATAGCCCTATGACTGATACACATTTTATTTGGACAGTGTTTATATTTCTTTAAATATTTGATGTTCTAATAAAGCTGAAGAAATAGCTTTAACATCGTCCCTGTACTAGAGGATATTAGGCAAGTAAATGTCATACCTCTTCGCACTGTACCATGATTTTGAGATATGTTAAGAGTAATACTCTAGCTTTCTTCCTTAATCCTATGCATCTGTTTTCGCTATCTTTATTTCATGTAACTGCATCGTTCAGTAAGATATGTTTAAGAGAAATGATAAATAATTTAGAACTAAGGTTATGCTATCGTTTTTAAATAAGATTAGTTTATTTGCTTATAAGGAGCAGAATATTATAACTTAAAATTGAAGATCCAAAGTATCCTAAGGAAAGAAAAGAATCATCGAATATATTTTGAATTTTATTTCGGAAATGAAATATAAATTTTTTTAAAATAAAGTACCTAAACAAAGATATTTTCTTTAAAGCGATAATAATTTTAAATGCTTTAGTATTATTTTTTTTAAGAGAAAAATAAGTATTGCATATTTTTTTAAGATACAATAGTACAAAGTAAATTATGTAAACAATATGCATAGTATATTTTTTGTTTATTGATTAACAGAAATATATTGATGATTACACTTATACCATACTAAAGTAAGGCTTAAAGAAGAATATATTATGATTAGTAAGCATTGTGTGATAAATACTAAAATCTAGTACTGAATTTTGGATAATATTTTGTGTAACATCTTTGACTTTGCAAGATGAAATGTTTTAATATCTTGAGAAATCCATACTCATTATAAAATTTTGTTTTATATAGAATGTTTTTCTAAGTATGAATTTTTAAAATAAGATAGTTTAATAATATTAAGGATAAAATGCTGTTGCTAATAAAGTAGATAAATATATTTGTAATAAGTTAACCATAATGAGAAACCAAATAGTAACATTTTTTTTAACTTTGTCCTAAATCTAAATAAAGATATAATTGAAATATAATTTTTTTTTATAACCCGGTAGATCAAACTGTAAAGTAAAAAAGTTAAGGATATCCACTGTAAATAGTGTAAATAAATTGTTTATTTATTTGTTGTTAGTAATAAACTTTGTTAAATTTTGTTATTTCAAAAATTTTGTGTCAGAGTTATTTATTTCTCCACATCGCTGCATGAAATCATGATATATGCATAATAATTGAAACAAATATATAATTTTGCACAAAAAGATAAATAGAGAATTATTTAAGAATTTTAAATATTTTATTGGTATTCATTATAATTAAATAATCATAATCTTACATTATTTTATTGGTCATAAATCAGTTATCACAATATTATATTAAATTATATGCTATCAGTTGCCACACATATTTTGTTTGTCCGATTATTAAAATGGTACCACATATTTATTATATCATTACATGAAGATATAAGATCATATTATATTATTTCATTATTTTATTATGGTAATAAAATTATAGTAAAAAGAAAAGATACACAGAATTAGTTAAACAATGAAAAATATTATTATTGTTATTTATTATTATTAGTTTCAGTGTAGTAGATTATGACATAAAATCCCTTCTCATATTTTACTACCGTATTTTTATTAACTAGAATTAACTTTATGAACCTGAGATTATTTTATTTGAGCTAGATTATTACAAATAGAAGATTAAGACTTAATTATGAGTTTAATCTTAGTGAGTAGAAGTTATTAAAGTCGTAAGAATACTATGAGTTTGTTATTTGAAATAGTAATAAAGGGGGGATAATGTTCTTATGCCATTGAGGTAGTATCCTGTGGGATATTGGCTCAATGTAATCTATCTTGTCACCTGTATTTTCACTTCAAGTCTCATGAAAATATTAAATATTTATTTAATTTATTTTTATAAACTGAACCTTATTCGTATTTTAAATTTGAGCTAGTAAAATATTTTAATTTTAATGCTGAATATTTTAGTTATTAATTATTAACTGAGATAAAACCCATTTTATTTTATAACATATACTATTCTGAAGTGAGAATGCACGAGATGAAGGTTAGGATATATATATATATCCATATTACACGCACTCCTGTTTTATTTTACTAAATATTTGTAAATTTTATGACTTTCTTGGATCATTACACATACAGGGTGTGGGTGTATGGCATATATACATAGCAAGGTCAGAATTTCAGGTCTCTCAGGAGGTTTCTATAGCTGGCAAAGCATGAAACTTAATGTGATTAGACAGCAACTGCTTCATAAGTCACTATCTAACATCAAAGAACTTTGATATAATGATAGCAATCATTTTTTCTTATAGTTCATTATTTTTATATGTGATTTAAGAAAAACATTTTTTTAAATAATACATTCCTTTATCTTTCTATTTATTACTAGTACATAATATTATGGTTATACTGTTTTTAAAAATAAAATCCATTTAAAAATAAAGTTTGAACTTTTAAACAAAGTAAAATTTTCTTTTTTTTTTGTCATTATTGTTGAATTCATTATTGTTAATGTAAATTTTTAAAGTCTAATTTTAAAAATATATACATATTCATGCAAAATTAATTATTCACACAAACATTTATCATTTATACATAGATACATGTACAATGTCTATATTAAATGATACTTTTATAAAGAAAATGTTAAGTTACTTCAATTTTATTTTAGTGCAAAAAATATTGATACTAAAAATAAAAATTGTTTATAATATATATATATTGTGCCAGGCATTATCAAATGGCCTTGCACAAAGTCTGTATTAAGCACAACAAATATAAAGATGTGCTAGATTAATAATGGAGGTTCGGTCTGAGCAGTAGAATACCCACACACACAAATTTAAATATTGTACATGTATAATAAACTCATGTATTTTTTTTATTTTTGTTTTTCCTTTTGTATATTTTTTATGATATGTCATTATATGTATTTGTTTTTTTTTTTATTTTCCAACATACTTGTATATTTTTTTTAATTACTTTTTTAAAGATTGTAATTTTATTCCATAAGCAAGTAATGTTAATTGCTTTTGCAAAAATCTGATCAAAAGCAAAAGGTTTGATAATGCTATAATTAAACTGTTATCTCTTTAAAAAAATTATTTTGAATTGATTTTGTAAGCAACTGGTCTGGGTTATTCAAGATGGATGTCAAACTTAAAATGTAAAATTTAATCGGAAAAATATAAAGGAATGTTTTCAATCTAAGTGATAAGCTAAATTAAAAGGATTGGCTGATTCATTCTTCTCAGAGGGATATCTGAATTGGTTCTTATTAGTGGGATTGATAGTGCTGTGGGATTCAGTCTTTCTTTGGCAGCCATTCTGGGCAAGTCATTCTCTTTTGTGGCTCCAGAATTCTCCAAGCAACCAGCTACTTAGAGATTCATTTACAAATAGGACTATTGGCGACATTCTTAAGAACAAATCCATTATACAGTTCTTTTAAGAACTCTTGTCTTTTGTGGATTCGAGTAACCATTGGAGACAGCTTATGAAAATTTATTAATAATCCTAATTATTATTAGATATATAAAAAAAGAAGATATGAAGCAATATACTAGAGATTCCAGCAAAATGACCGTGGGGTAGACAACTAGCCGGTGCACCGCCCTTTCTCTATCCCAAGCCGCCAAGATGTGACCATGCCAATTCCAGCCACCCATGATGATGACAAATTCTGCCTTGCTAAATGGATGAAATCCTCACCACACAGCCAGTTAACTTGAAGCCCACTCAAGAGCCCAGAGGAGAAGAATGAAGATGCAGATATAAGTTTATTTTAAGATATTTATTAATATTGAAATAATTAACTTTGATATTTCCGATTAAATATATTATTTTTTTGTTATTATTATTTATCATTTTAAAAAAAAGAGAGAGAGTCTCTCACATATGTATATGAATTTATGGTTGTTACGGGCATAAATGATAAAGCTTTTACTTAAATCCTTTGAGTCAATTTTTCTATTTCAAATTCTAATATTTTCAACAAAGATTGCAATGAGATTCTTTTTTTTTTTTGTTGATATTCATTTTCCTCTTGTTGTTACTCCTGGAATTCATCATATATGGATATACATGTATGTATATGCATACATACACTTATAATATTCGGTAAATACGATATCTCATGCTGAATATCTAAAAATGTATTTAACCGTATATCCTTTTATTTTTTTTTGTTACTGCTGCACCTTATGATGCGTGCAAGAAGGCATTGATCTATTATAGATTCCCTGTAAGCAAGTACTCTAATAACTTTATATTTAAAGTAATAGTAGGTAATATAATTGTGATGCGCATATATACATGTATAGGAATTTATCTATAGCAAGAGGGAAATAGATATAGTACCTTATGGTGAATACGATATAGTATCTGAGCCAATGCAACCTTGTTGACTTGTTGAAAAGTAGGAAATTAGTGAAACATTTCATATTGCAAATATATGTATGCATAGTTATCTTTTTTTTTATTTGCTATCAATAAAAAGGTTTTAAAGTTATCAGTAAAAGCGTATGCCTGTATGACCGAAAATCTCACATCTGTATATCAAATCACACAAAGTAAAATTTATTTCTATTGGATAAAAAAAGCTCAGACCACTTCCATTACTTATAAACATTGTAAATAGCTTTAGGGATTTATTATTTTTCTTATTTATAATTGTATTTTATCTGTTTCAACGCCTCGAAAATATATATGGGGGGATAATTAATTATTTAGTATTTTTTATTATTATATCATCATTAGTACAGAACGGTGGTGGATATTTGGGATTAAATAAATATTTAATCATATTATTAAACTTGTTTCACTTTCGGATTAATATTATTCATATTGATCAAAATGTATTCTTTCCTTATCAACCACGTACCGGTAATAATCATTTAACTTACCCATTTGAAGACCCTAGATTGTAGAGTGACTGAGCTAGCCACAAAGGGATATCACTCTACCGGGGTGTTAAATCTTATTCTTATGCTCCACTGAACATATGGTATTGCACATCCTTCTAAGAGAGTAAAAAAATTCATTTTTTGATTCTTTTCTAGAAGTGGCATGCAAAAGTCTATTTTGTAAATAGATTTTTCAAAGGTGTGTACTTACCATTGTTCTAAATATTCGGGCATTCAAATAAGATATCAACTAAAGGGTGTTTTTTAACTGGAAGAGTCCTGTCAATCCACTCTTTCTATCAATTTATCTGGAAGTACCAATATACATGAGTACAGACAATCGGCTAGATTGATACCCATTTCTTTACCTGTTGAATCTTGGTCACTTCATGCTCAGTGCAAGATTAGGAAAAGAATTCCACAGGGAGTATGGACTGGTACAATATATATATATATATATATATATATTGTACCAGTATATTATATATACAGTGAGTATGGACTATACAATATATATATATATATATATAATTGGGAGGAATAGATTTTGTCTTCTCCAACTTTCAAAATAAAGAATTACAGAAAATGAAAGATAAAATTCATGTAAAGGATAGATCTATTTTAAGAAATAACAAACACAATCCATGGAAGCAGCCATAGATAAAAGAAATATCAATAGTTAGTAAATAACAACATTTTGAGTAATATTATTTTCCACTCTTCTTCAGGTGTTGCTGGACTATATACACAATGACAATATTCTCTTAGAAGTTGAACTTGCACCTTTAAATTCTTGAATATCGAATTTAAGACAAACACTCTTTCAAAGACTTGCCTTAAATTCAATATTCAATAATCTAAAAGTGTGAGTTCAACTTCTAAGTGAATATTGTCACTGTGCATATAGGCCAGCAACACTTGAAGAAGAGTGGAGAATAATACTACTCAAAATGTTGTGTAATTATTAACCAGTATTAAATATTAGTAGTAGTTTGGAAAGAGATAGAATAATTCATAAAACTAGCATGTGGGGTAGTCTGAACAGAAGTTTGTCAGCACTATCATAGCCTGATTCAAGTGAAGAAAGTCAGGCATAGTAAAGATCGATCACCAGTTATTTATAGATGAGAAGACTTAGCTTAACATCCCTATAACCTTGTACAGCTCCAGCAATAAATAACTATTAAGCTGTAAATTTAAAATAATGAGAAATGAAATGTTCACCTCTATTTCATTGTCTCATCATTTTATTTTTTATTCCAGTATTAATTCTTTGCTTTTATTCCTTTTATATAATTCAGTGAGGATGCTGATGTTTTCCTATCTCCCCACTATTTTACCCCTGCCCCACATCTGCACCATTACAATATATATATATATATATATATATATATATATATATATATATATATATATATATATATCACTTCATTTTCAAGATAAAACTTATATATCTTTTATTTCTAAATAAACTAAATGATTTTTTTAATATATTTACTTTAATACAGATTGTTAACTTATGGCTACAATATATAATTATGTATGGCTTTTCAAGATGGAATAATAGTTATTGGTGTATTGTAAAATTTATTTACAAATTTCTCTCCTTTTTAAGACATGATCATGTATTGAATTCTGACAAAAAAAAGTGATTGCTAGAAAATCCTAAAAATTTTAAATTTTAATGCTTTTTTTATCATTTGTTTACATTTTTCTTTGGATAATGTATAATTGAAGTCATGAAGTTAGATACAGCACAGTTTATAGCTCCATTAAATTATGGCATCATTAATCTAATTTTATTCTTTTTATATGTATTATCAGTTTCAGATATACTTAAAACTTTTATATATATATATATGATTACTCATATAAAATAAATTTATACTGAAATATAAATAAATTTTTCATTATATATTACTATTTTCTTAATGTAAATATTCAATAAATACAGAAGATGAGTAAGTTTAAAAAAAAACTATATTCTAAATAAACTAAAACAATAAACAAAAACATTCTAATAATGACAATAAATAATTTTTTAAAAAAATTTCAATAAAACTTTATATATATTTAACAAAAATATACAATATATATGGGTTTTCTTTTAATATGAAATTTAGAATCATACATAAGAAATATGTACATAATAATTTATGATAGAGTTCACTGTTGGTTGTCAATAATTATTAGTTACCCTGATATAGATAAAAATGGTGAAACCTTATCTGCGCATAATTCTGAATTTAATCCACTTTAAAAATATGGAAGTGCTATATAATACCAAGAGTTAATAAAGAATTTGGACTGCCATGTTTTACTCATGATGTTTCTGCCTAGAAATTTATGGGTACATTATTTCTTTTAATTACAGCATACTTTTTATTATTGAATAAAAGGGTATGTTGCACAAGTAGCATTAAAGGGCTGGAATTGCTTTATATGGTTTTTTAATAAACACATCAGAGTGATTAGACTATTTGAAATACAAAGAGTCGTAATAAATCAAAATAATGTTTGAAAGATGCATAACATATTTTCTGTGAATTTAATGCCTAGGATACATTTAAAATTAAGTCTATAATACTTATTAGATTTTTAAATTTCATTTACATCCCGACAATGAATAAATTTATCCACAAAATTGCTCAAAGGCATGATCTGTGAAAAAAGTATTTTCATACATATGAGATTGTCATAAGTAATAAAATTGGGACTAATATTACATTAAAAAATAGATCAACTAAGCTTATAATACATTTTCACTGGTATATTTGAAACAAAAGATTTAGAACATATAAAATTCAGACCTCATCTGCAAATAGATTTATAGGTACTAATGATAAGTGTTCCAAGTGGTGGTGTAACTTAATTTTTGAACAGATAAAATGATGTCCGATAACCTGGAAAAATATACCAAAATGTTACTTTTTTCATTAAGTTGTTTTACATTTAAAAAATTTGAAATGACAAGAATGAATTGAGCATTAGAGAAAAAATAATTTATTGTAAAAATCTAATGAACTGATAATGATACTGTGCACAGACAGAGAAGATGGACATACAATTTTAAATGGATTGACAATGTTTATAAGGAGTTTTGAAATGAAAATATATTATGTATACTATATATTATAGTATACATATATATTATGAAAATATATTATATATTATAAAAATATAATATGTATACTGAACCTGACCACTTGATGGTGTTGTTTTTTACATAATTCACATCAATATACCATTTTAGCAGCCTAACTTATGGTTAACACTACAATAGTGTTGTTTGAGCTGTAACAGGCTTCCTAGAGGGTGATGTATTCTACAATTATGTAACAAAATACTATGCCCATTGACTTGTGACAGTATTCCTCAAGTGAACACAAGTCAACTCTTGCTATTGTCTGATTTGATGGTGGATGTATTTGAAGGATGCTAAACTATCAAAAAATTCATTGTGGAAAAATTTTGAGAAAGCATAATGCATTTAGTATCACATATTAAAAATTGTCAAACTGTCATGCACTCTTCCCTATGATTTTGAACTGCACACAACCTGAAAAGGTTAGAGTCTTCAGCAGAGTTCTACTAGTTCACATGCAAATGCATGTTTATGTGTGAATCTGTTCAAGAACAGTAAAATGTCAGTGTCAAGTATTCAAAATTGGTTGAAGGGGAATGAATTGCCAGCCACAGAAATTGATGCTGTTATGATTTTTCAGAAAGAGAACATCATGCCAGATGCAAAGCTATATGTTTGTGGGAGGAGCATGGTTTTAATCAACTACAGGATCTTGGAAATTCTATTGCCACTCCTGCAAGCATACCTGAGGTCAAACAAACTGTAACTCCCCACCTCCCTAAAAATTGGTTTTTTTAAAAAAAAAAAAAAACTGTTTAATTAAGACTTTTTGAAAAAGACAAGAAAGAAAGGAAGAACTTTTCACTATCATATAAAGGTTTCAGTAGTGTAAATATTTAAAACAAAAACCTCATAATAAGAAAATAAAAGACAATAATTAAAAATCAAACCAACTCCTTCACCCTCTAATAACTAACTTTTGGATTATTAAAAATAAATTGATTAATAAGGCTTTCCAAAAAAAAGCTCAAAATCAATAAAAGTCGATAAGGAAAAAAGTTGATAATTTAAAAGCAAACCAACCCCATCCAATAATTCATATATTTTGTTAATCTATCTCTTTATATGTATTCTATATTCGAATACATTTAAAATTAATATGCAAAGTTTCCAATACATCAACAAAAGATACTAAAAAATGAGAATTAAAATTCAAACCAACCCACCTCCACTCTCTAAAAACTGACTGTTGGTTTATTAAAACTGAATTGTTTAAGGCTTTAAAAAAGCTCAAAATCCAAAAAAGGGTGATAATTTAAAAACAAACCAACCCCCTCTACCATCTAAAAACAAAGTGTTTGTTTATTTAAAAGGAAAATGAAACCTTAGGAGTTTTATGTATAGAAAGGGGCAAAAAATTTTTTTTTACTGTAGTATTATGTAAAGAAACTGATAATTCAAAATCAAAAAAAAAAAAGCTCAAAAATCAAAAAAAAAAGTTGATAATTTTAAAAAAATCCCCCCCCCTTACTTCATATAAAAACAAAGTGTTTGTTTATTAAAAATGAAAAAAAAACATATGAGTTTTATGTATAGAAAGTGGAAAAAACAATTTTTACCATAGTATTGTGTAAAGAAACCGGCAGCCCGTGATTGTGTAAAGAAACCGGCAACCCATGAATCAGTATATTGATGTGCATTGGGCGAAAAGCAGCACCACCAAATGGTGGGGTTCAGTAATACATACTATTACCCAATTCAGTTAAATCAGTCAAGTCAGATAAAGATAACACTTTAAAAGTAGCAATTATGTTAAAAGGTATAAAAAGGCTTTAGTTTTAAATATTTACAAACTTAATTAACTAAAAAAAAAGAATAGCAAAAAATAAGAATGGGTTAATGATTTCTTGTTATATATAGAACTCGCAAATAACTCTGAAAAAGCTTTTCAGAATATCCCCCACCCCAGACTGGTTTTTGCTACTGGGGTTGGGGATATTCTGCAAAGCTTGTTAAGAGTTTATTTGCGAGCTCTTTCTATATATAACATTTGTAATACAAGCTTATTAAATTAGATCATGTGACATCTAACTTGATTTTTTTTATGATTTCTTGTATATGGCTTTGATGTGAATAATATTCTCATGCATTTTTAGACAGTGATAAAATGAAATATTCAAGAATTTAATCTGTTCCTTTGTTCCTTAAATAATATATGACTTCTTAAGCAGCTAACCAATTCCTATTTTTATTCTGAATTATATCTTGTGGGATTTAGTGTAGGGGTAGAGTGGTGAACTCAGAAGGTAAAGATCTATGGATTATAGCTCATCTCTGTAATTTTTGGGTGATGAATGTTATGTGTGGAAAAATTAGCAATCTGATATTCACTCAGCACTGTAAGGTTGTAATTGTTACTTCAGGACTTAGTAATAATGAATTAAATCCTGTTCAATATGAAGTGGAATCGGATACTTTTAAAGTTAATTGTATAGAGATTGTGATAAATAATAGGATATTGTTAAAATAATAGACTCCTGTTTCAAAAATCCATGAAGGAATATTAAGCATTACTTTTAAATTTCAAAACAAATGCAAATGAAATATATATTATATATCACTATGATGATCAAATATCCAATATAATTTATTTGTCCATAATGTTGTTACAAACACATAAATAAATAATCAATCAAGCAAGATTGAAATAAACAACTATTAATAAGTATATTTAAAGAGTTATCAAACCGGCTTTCATCTCCATTGAGACCTTCTCAAGATATTATAGTACATGATTCACACTCACTCCATCTACTGGACACTATTTACATTACATTTCCTTTTAAAGATGTATCCATATATTATAAATAAATAAATAAATTTAACATATTATACATCTAAAAAAAAAAATTTACAATATTTCTCCCAAAAAATAATAATTAAATATATATTTTTACATCCCTTAAAAAATAAAAATAAATAAATAAATAAATTGGTATTTACATATTTACAACCATTTCCTACACTTTCCAATTATTTAATAAAGCCCATTTCCCAAACAATTTAGCTGGACTTTTTACTATACTTACACATTTGTCCAAGTTTACTTGAATATATATATATATTGTTTCATAATATATTCTTTTATGGTAATTTTTCACATACTTAATAACACTTATATTTTCCTCACATTTCATTCTATGCTTTGTATCCAAATAATGCAAATATTTATTTATTTATTTATAATATATGATACATCTTCAAAAGGAAATGTAATGTAAATAGTGTCCAGTAGATGGAGTGAATGTGAATCATGTACTACAATATCTTGAGAAAGTCTCAATGGAGATGAAAGCTAGTTTGATAACTATTTAAATATGCTTATTAATAGTTGTTTATTTCAATCTTGTTTGATTGATTATTTATTTATTTATATTACATATCCTATAAAATCTGAAATTAATGTTGTTTTTAAATTTTAACAAAATGTTAGCAGCAAAATTTTTCTTGAACATCATATGACAATTTGAGCAACTAATCATTTGATTTTTTATCACTATTTAAATGGATGGATGTGATCTAGCTATCAACAGACAGAACACAGCACTGTTTTATCAACCAAATGTAAATGACTATGACAACTAATTTGAATTTACATGAAAAATTTTTGAATTCACTTTGCTAGTAGTAGTCACTATTTTTATATTTGTTCTTATAGAGATTTATAACAAATTTTGGAAAAAATGTTTTATTCAACTTATAAAGAGTCTTGTATTCTAAGATCTAGTTTCAATAAGTACTTGATTGAATCACTTATACTGGATACAGAATAGAAATTCTATTATTCACATTTGATAAATTGTTATACAGATTGAATATGATGATAAAAAACAGCACCACCCTATCAAATAAAAAATTTAATCACAAAAGAATTGACTAGTTGTCAAAAAATTCTTTATCCATGAGATCAATGCCCTACAGAAATGTAATAACCAACCCTTGAAATGCAAAATTTTCTGGCATTGCAACAATTTTAAATTTAAAAAGAAATTCTAAACATCTTATAAATGTTGCCAAAAAATGATAAAATTTTTCACTGTATCTTTGTATTCAGTTGTTTGTCCTAGGAGCTGAATCTTCTGAAATAGAAACATTGGTTTTACCTGACAAGTTGACAAATGCATTAAATATCTAAATTATAATTAATCAAACTTTGTAAGACACATGTAAAGCTACCAAGTTTAAAGATTGTTGTCTATTACTGAAAATTTTTTGGGCCAGTCATCTGATCCAATCAGCTATGATGAGACTGCTGACTCAAACAGTTTCCAAGTATATATAACAGCTATTGTTCACAAGCACTCCCATATTTTTCTTCACATTGTAATCTTAGCCTGATTAAGAGTACCATATCAATATCCATTTCATTTAATACTTTGAGAACTATATTCATTCTAAAAATGATAATCACATATTGGATAATAATATACTCAATCAAAAACATAAATTGAATAATTGTCTGATTTAGATATAAGAAGGAATTCTACAACATTTTTGTGATAATTTATGTGATCATTGATTTGATGGAATCAAATTCTGACTTTTATGTGATTTTGTTTATAAATAATAAATATACCCTTTGATCAATGACATCACATAATAAATGATGGCTCAATGATTCATATACTTTATACAATGATATTTATAATTACCATTGACAACATATACTGAAAAAATAATTTGGCTATTATTAATGAATTGAAAAAACTATATTTTGTAAGATATTCAACAAGATATTTTCAACATTCATAATTATCGTATTTTGTTAAAATATGTGTTTAATTTCATTGTTATGTTGAATTATTTTTAGAAAAAACATTTCTAAGTCTAGAATTAAGTGAAAAAACATTAATTGATTAGATTTGTTTTTTAATTCTTGTCTAAGTAGTTTCAAATTGAATAATTATTTTAATTTTTATGTTTATTACATTTTATCGTTTAATAATGGTGATTTTTTTAAAAAACAGTTTGGTGCTAACATTTTTTTAAAAAAAGATTATTTAATTGTAATTTCTATTTTTTTTTTTTTTTATAATTTTGTGATAAAAAAACTCATGTCTGCTATCCTCTCTACCAGAAAGCAACATACTATAAACAATACTTATTTAATCATTGTCAGTGACAGGTTATTATTATGTATCACTCTCTTAACACAATTTATTCTAGAATTTTGATACGCGAATGTATTGTAAAAAATATATACATTGTTTAAAACAGTGGCTCTCAACCTTCCTACTGCCACGACTCTTTAATACAGTTCCTTATGTTGTGGTGACCCCCAACCTTAAAATTATTTTTGTTGTTACTTCATAACTGTGTTTTTCAATGGTCTTAGGCAATTCCTGCGAAGGAGTTGTTCGATCCTCAAAGGGGTCGTGATGGCTACAGGTTGAGAATCGCTGGTTTAAAAATACAAATTATAAAAAAAAGTAATTGCATTAATTTGAGTAAAATTTTATTTTGAATATAAGCTAACTATTAATATATATTTACAAATAGTTAGAAATTATCTCTAGTAAAGTTTAATGTTTTGCTATCTTGAAGGAGGAATGTTTGTATATTGATTTGATTTGAAGTTTAACCTATATTATATGACATGGCTTGCAAATCTCTATAGAATCTGAAAAAGTAAGTATAAATGATTATTTTATGTTTACATTGTGATCTAACAAGAAGTCGAATTGATATTAATAGTATTTGGATAGGCTATCACCTTTTGTGTTTTACATATAACTTAAAACACTATATTTATTAGGTTATATATGTAGTGGCATGATATAAACATCACATGATCACTATTTCTTATGCTTTCTCTTAACTGTTATTAAAACAGGCAAAACTCTCTATATGCATTGCCATTCAGTGCAAGCCAGAGTAATCAGTGGATACCAAAAGGCTTGTGCATGATGAAGGCCACAAGCCAGAAACTAATCTGGGGATATTCGATGAGTAGGCAATTTTATGCACAAGCCTTCTGACATCCATTGATTAGTCTGACTTGCACTGAGTGGCAATATGTATAGAGAGTTTTACCTGTTTTTAGTAACGTGATATGGAACTTCCTAACCTGATTTTGAGTCTGTTATATAAATTTTACATATTCTTTCATGTTTCAATCTGGCTTAAAATATTTAATTCAGCTAGCCAGTCTTCAGCCAGCTTTGCTATCTATCTGATATTGGTCACCCAATGACATTCTTAGGTAGAAGATAAAACAAGGATGGAAAACTGTTCAAACTCTTACTATCTGCCTATTGACAAGCCAGATAAATAATACTCACTCTTTTTCTGTTAATCTAGGAATAACTGTTTGGGACATCATTTTTCTTCAATGAGATATTTAAACAATAATTATATACTCTTAACTATATATTTACTTCTGAATTTGGATTATTATTGTTTTTCATTTTATTTGTCTTTCTGGTGATAAAAGAAAACAGTCAATTTTGTTTTAAATTAGTGTTTTGGGGATAATTTAGATCAAAGAGTTTGAATTAATTTTTAAAAACCTAATTCAAACAAGGTCATACACTTAAAAAGTTAGCCTTAATTATACAATAACAAATATTATTACATAAATATGTATATATCATTTATTTAAATTATTGTAATATTTTTTTTTAGTAAAAAAGGGATTTATCTAACTAAATATTTTCAATCAGAAATATGGTTGTATTGTTTTTTAATTGTAAAATGCCTTTCACGGTAAAAATTAATGTTCTAGATTAATTCCCAGTTGAAGTATGTACAAAATATATATTTTTAATTAATTGAAAAGAAATTATTTTGCCTGGTACTTGAAAATCCACATGACCTTTCGAGTAACTGATTATAAGACCTCCTCGAGTAACTTACAATTATTTTTTATTTAAACAAATTAAATGAAAAACTTCGCAAAAATGTATATGTTCAAAATATAATATTCAAATTTATTAAATTAATAGGATTCTACAATCTAAAATTGCATAATAAAAATAATTTAAACAATACATTTAATGATTTAAATCTTATTAATTTGAATACATTTTAATTATCAGATCATTAGTACAATTGAACTAGGATTCTACATTGACGAAAAACTTAAAATAATAGAAAGAAGTACGTAAATCTATTAGAATCATTAGTTGTAAAATAATATCCAAAAATGATGTTTGCAGTACTCATGTTTTATAAATATATAATTGTCTTTCAAATTACATATGTCTGTATGCGAATATACATATACATACATTATTAACTTTTAGGGTATTCTATACATTAGCTACTTGGAACTTTTAAGGACTTTAATTAATATTTTACCTGCTGTCTGAAGATGAATAATGTTTTTATTTATTGTTTTTCTTTTCCAAAACTAATATTTTGCATTTTAGTATAAATTAGTATACTGTTATTAAAATGGTTTTCAGTAACACAAATTATTAATTAATTTAACTTTCATTTCAAACAATTGATATTTTCTCTTTAAATTAAAAAGTTTGAAATGAATAATGAATCAATAATGCTGCTATCTTTTGGATATTTTAAGAACTAATTTTAATCTTTTTTTTCAGCACTAATTTTAATCTTATATTATTACAATGTAAAAATTTCTACTTTCAGAATTTAATTGGTGGTTTAAAAAAAAAAGTTTAAAAATTTAAAAGCTGGCTTGAAATTCAACTTGTATTATACTTGGAATCTCAGTATTCTGAATTATACAATAATAATCATTATTATCATTTGTTATTTATCAAAAGATAACAAGTTTATATCAGATCATTTTTTCTTGACATTCTGTGTCTTGCTATAACTTTTTAAAAAGTTGAAGCTATTTTCCTCTTCGACATCATCAGTCAGTTTTCTTCTTTTACATTATTTTTTTATATATTCTATAATCTTATGCAATACATCTTTCATATTTTTTCTGACTCTAAGTGTATGTCCAATTCACTTTTTTTTCTTCATAATTTCTTCAGATCAGAATCGTTTTTAGATTACTTATTTCCTATTCTTTTAATGATTAAAATCTCTAATGCTTCTTTGTGACTTTCCTTATAATTCTATGTTTATGGTAAATATAAAATGATATTTAAAATAAAAAACATTTAATAAATATTTATTTTTAGATCTAATTTCAATAGGTTATAGAGTAATCTCTTACCTTTATTAAAGTTTGTGTAGCCATTATAGGCTGCAGAAAAGAGTTTTCTATAAACTGAAAGCAGACAGTTTCATTCTTCTTGGAGATTAAACAATCCAAACGGCAAATTTCTGATGTCCACTCTATACTTGCTTGTTTTTACAGCTGTTATTTTTATATGATTATTAACTGTAAAGAAATAAGGATCAGATTCTTAGCAACTGTAGTGAGCTTATTGACTTTTTAACTGATTTTAAGATTAAAAACATGATGAACTTTCTTCTAAGTTGTCTAATAGTTAATAAGTAAAAATTAATCGAGTCATCTTGAAGGCACGATGAATATATGTGTAAATGAACTTTTTTTATAGTTATTTACACATATTAGGTTTGAATAAAATGTATATATATATATATATATATATATATTATTCAAATTAATATTTTAAATGATTTAGTTTTATAACAGCGAATTGTCACTGGTGATTATCAATGACAAATTGTCAATTGTTTATCTATTATATGACGAGTTATATGAAAGTTGTATATTTTGGTACAGTAGTAGAGTGTGAAACTCTGAAATCCAAACTACATAAATTATGATATGGCATTGTTACTTCCATTGCTCAAACTTATTATTATAAACTCCTGAACAAAAATCTATTCAATTATTTAATTTAAGTGCTTTAAGATTAAATGATATTTCCTATTAATTAGACAATATTTTTTTGATTATTGTCATTCGGGAATTGATATAATAATTTTTAAATCTTTAGATAACCTCTCTTACAAATAACCAAGTACTGGAGAGCATTATAGAGCTAATAAGAAACAACTACAATAAAGCAGATAATTATTTGGTATTTTGTTCGTAAAATTATTAAAATTATTTTCTAATTATGCCAATAGATATACTTTTCACCTATATATTTAATAATAAGTCTAATATTAAAAATTATAATACATTAATATGTTTTTTTAAAAAAACTACAAAGATAAACCTTAGATATAAAATATTATATGAGAACAACTCTGCCATGATCACAATTTAATAATAGGTCAGATGGAGCCTAAAAACTTTGTCAAGATACAAACAATTTTAGAATTTTTTCAGGTGACAGACAACTGCTCTTATCTAGAGAATAAAACATGCAAACACCAGTTTAAATCATCATCATCTTACAAATAGAAGTCTTCAACTTTATTGTTTCTATTTGGAAATTTTCTGAAAAGCTTGTCTCATGCATAAGGATTATTCTGATGCTGTTTTTTAATTAATCTATTTTAGTCATATTATGAGGTGATCATTTATTAGAAAAATAAACATTCACAACTAGTTGCTAAATACAGATATTAATATTGTTAATTATATTGAAAACTAACTGGATAGCAAAGTATAAATAAAAATAATCAGAAGTTGTTGTAATTCTCAATGTTATTTTTATTAATAAAATATTTATATATTAATAAAAATTAATCTAGGAAATATGAGGGTATTAACACTCTAACATGTTGATATTATCTATTTCTAGCCATGATGACAATTTTTGTCAATGTTCAACATTACAATATTAAACCTTTATTTTATATTAGAAGTCAATAAATTGGCATTGATTTGTTAGAAATATAAGTTTACAAACAAAAAAAGCATTGTAAATGGTTATCTTTGAACTCTGCAAATACTGAAAAAATATAATAAAGTATAAAATAAAAACAAAAAAACTTCTTCATCATTCAAGGAACATGAAAGCTGCCAATTGAGTGACTACCAATTGAAATTTTTTATTTTTAAAATGAGTATAAATAAATGTGATGCACTAATATATCTATAAAATTTTATTTTAAAAAATAAAACTGTGTTTATAATTTAAAGAATATTTCAAAGAATCCAGGTGTTTATAAAGTCATTAATGATTGAAATAGCATATTTAATTAAGTCAGAGTAATCTAAATAATCCTCTATTAAGATTTCTACTATTATTCCAGTTTGCAAGTCTATGAACTGATTAGTCAGTTTGATTCTAGACAATGATAAATCCAAAAATTAAAAAAACTTGGAATAAAGAAACAAAGAGATTTTCTTATGTAATAGATTATTTCATCTTCATTAGAAACAGTGGAAAATCATTAGGGGAAGTCTACCTCAGGCTTTATTAATCTGAATGTATAAAGGAGAAGATTAGGAACTTATATATATTTATATTATGTTTGCTTAGGAACTACCCATATATAAGTAAGCATTTAATACCATAATATCTTTAATTACTTATAATTTATTGTGTTAGTTATTGATTAAATCGTGTTATCAAAATGTTAATTAAGTCTGTATATTTTTAATTTGTACATCTCCATATTAATCTTTAATTATTTTATCAAGTCATAATCGAGTGTATAAAAATAGTGTACAAACTATACATTGCATTAATTAATGACAAAGAAGAAAAAAACAATCAGCAATAAGGTAGAAAAATTTTGTCATAATAATAAATATGTCTGAGTAGCTAATAAACCAAACAGATGATAGGTTTTTTATAGAGAAATTGTATTTGCATAACAGAATTCGATATCAATATGACTAGATTTAATAAATAACTGCTTTTAAATATTGTTTTAAATAGCAATATCTATTTTTGCATAAATTAATATTTAAATTGATGTTTTGATTTTTTTTAAAAATATATGAATACACAATAGCAGTTTTTAAATTTTATTTAGAGATATAATTTTTTGACAAAAGAACATTGTCTGAATAATCAAACATTATTAAATCAGTTTATTACTCTTTTTCCAAAAATAAATAGTACAAACATAAATTTTACAGCAATAAAAATAATATAGATAATCTCCAAGTATTTAAAAATCTGTTTTGAAGTTCATTTCAAATTTATAAAATTTTTATTAATGCATAAAAGTATTCAAATACATCTGGATCTCCTTTTATACGGTAGATAGGTTCCACAAAACACCCACATAAAAGAAATCACACACAAATAGACTTAACATACATTGAAAAATGTGGGATATGTTCCATAATTTTCAAAAATCACATAAAAGCAAAGCAACAAGGTAAAATTACTTTAAAATTTGCATAAAAAATAAGGAAATAAAGTATGACTAATAAAAAATTTCAAATATTTGAAAAAAATTGATATAAGACAAACTTTTTCTATTAACTATTTAATTTTATTCAAAACAATATGTTTTTATGTGTAATTTATTTTACATTTTTCATACATATTTTAATCATTATTGCTATTTGACAACATGTGGGTGTGTTTGTGAACTGATAAAAAATCATATTCATCATAAGAAGAAATGTAAATAAGGTGCATCAACTGAAAATTTTCATTCATGACTTCAAGTCTCTCTAAAACCATCAATTTTTGCATTATTGTAGCAAATTTATGGTCTTTTTAAAGCTTAAAATGTACCATAAGGCACTAATTTGTTGTAGCTAATTTGAACCAAAGAGAGCTCTTGATAATAATTTTGACAGCTCCAAGTTCTTTATTTTGATATTCAAAATGAAAATGTATATTTTAGAGTATTTTTTTTACATATTATAAATTATTTCAATAAAATATGCTGAAAATATAATTATTTTAGAGAAATAGTTAAGATATTAGTAAAAATTCTTTACTTTTATATGAACGTAAATTGAGAAAAAAATCAACGATGTATGCAGCATTTTCTAATAGGTTACAAACATTCTTTTCAGGTTCTCTGCTATAGAACATTTTTATAATTATAAATAGAAATTTATTTTTGAATAAACTTTCATTCACTTTCATAATCTGACAAATTATTAATTTACAAAATGAAACTAATATTAAAAGATGAATATATTTTTACTGCTGATTCTGTAATTGAACCAATCAAAAAGTTTAAAACTTTAATTCACTCAGCCAATAAAAATTTTTTCAGTCTAAAGTTAATGGTTTCTGTCAACAATGTAATCAGTGATTAAACTTTGAGATGATGATTTTACTAATTGTTTATAAAGCTCACAATATCTAGACATGCAATTATTTAGCTCTCATTAGAATTTAAAAGATCATTCATAATTCATGTCATTAACAAAAAAATGATTGTCCAATTAATTATAAAATTGTAGACTTTCTCAAATCATTTTTGCTATGAAACAAACAGGTTCCACTTCTGTTTTGTTATCTTTTTGTCAATCTTATACAGTATCTAAATATATTGCCAAACCGTTTTAACAAGAATTTAAAGTATATAAAATATAATGTGTATATATAAAATGAGGAAATCCTGATTTTAAATGAAATGTGAACTTCTCTATCACATAAAAGAAAACCACATAAAAAGATATTAAGAAGAAAAATAAATCGCATAACTTCAAAATTGCATTAAAAAAAAGAGACCCAGGTGTATTCATTTAATTATATCAGAAAAATAAAAATGATAAAAATTAAACAAATAATTTGTATCATAATTTAAAGATAATTTATTAGTGAACACTTTACAAAAGTAACTTAATAGAAAATAAATTCATTTTAATTTAACTTAATTATGAAAAATTTTATATTGGTAAGTAATAACAATTTGAATATTTTATTGTAATAAAATAAAAGTTGTATTTTTTTAAAAATGAAGATAAAAAGAGAATTGCTTAAAACTTGTCTAATTCTATTAATAGATATTCATATTGCTAAAAATAAAGTAAAAATATATTTAAATTTGTTATCTACTTATATGCATTTAAAATTTTGAATTACTAAACAGCAATAAATATTTCAAAATTGAACTAATATAAGAATTTCTGTTGAAATTTTTAGATTAACCATTACCATAGAATTGCATTTTTTTTGTTTTATATTTTGTACAAAATTGTCAATATTGAATAAAAACTAACTTAACTTTTGACTAATTCAACTTTTTTCATAAAGGGGAACTACAATATAGTTTGAAGACATATTTCTCTGTTTAAGGAGATGTAAACTTGCATGGATATTAAGATTGTCATCATTTTTTGAAAATAAACTTTTAACATAGAATCACATTTTTTATGATAACTGCCATACAAAGTTGCAAATAAGTACATGCTCTTGTTATACTGCATCAAGTGGCAAAGTACCTTGTATGGACATTAAAAATGTAATCACATTTTTAACTGAACAATGAAAATTAATTTTTAACATCAAATTGCAAACATTTTGCTTTTGAAAATTATTGCATAAAAGTTGGGAATTTCACACAATTTGAAAATAAATTTAACTTCTTTATAAAATGTTTTACAAATATTAACATTCTGAATATATACTTTTTTATTCTTGTCTGAGATAATAGTGTAGCTATCCAACATTAGAAGTTGCTAAGATATTCTGTCTTTTGCACTTTTAATTATTGAATATGAATTTCATCATAGAACTACATTTCTGTTTGCTTTTGTAATAACTGCATATAATTGGAAATTTCACTCCCCATAAGGATTAATTTAACATTTTTATAACAATGTATTATAAACATTAGTCTCTGGTAGTAGTTTTTGTGGCTTAACATTAAAATCTATCAACACATACTCTATGTGTTTATTTTATTAAAAATAAACCTTTAACACATAGTCACATTTTTTGCTTGGGAAAAAAAAAATTAACTTCTTTATAACAATGTTATTATGAAGTAAAGTTTAACTATGCGGGGTTTTTTTTCTTTTAGTCTTAGCTGAAGCAGTAATATAGCAATGCAACATTAAAAACTGTTGACATATTCTACATTTTCCACTTATTATTGAAAATAAAATTTTATACATAGAAATCCTTTTTTTTTTGCTTTTGGATTATTGCTGATAATTAAAAATTTTAATGAACTTAAGATTAATTTAACTGCTTTATAAAAATTTATAACAGTGAGCATTTGTATTTGCAGTATAATATTAAAAAAAATTTATATGTTGAAAACAAACTCCAAGAATTTATTCTTAATATAAACTCATATTTTTGTTTTACTTTTTGAAATTACTGCATAGAAAGTTGGGGAATTTTACACAGCTTAAAAATACATTTAAATTTTTTATATAAAAAAAAAAAATATGATGAATTTAACTTTTAATCATATAAAATTTTTAATCTTGCTTAATGCAATAATGTAATTATCTAGCACTAGATGCTGAAGACATATTCTGTTTTTTATATTATATATATCAAAGTGTTGACTGGGAAGTGAACTTGGGCCAGCTGCTTGAAAGGCAGTGATTCTAACCACTAGACCACCAATGCTTGACTGACATATTCTGTTTTTTAGTTACTGAAAATAAACTTTTAGTGCAAAATCGTATTTTTTTGCTTTTGATTACTACAGACGTTTGAGAATTTTAATCAGTTTAAAAATTGGATTTAATTCTTTATAAATATACATCATAGATATTAAACTCTAATCATGTAATCTTTTGTAATCTTTAAAGCATTGTTGATCTGATATTAGAATTCCCTGCCACTATATTTTGTTTTATTTTTTAAATTAATGAAAATAACTTTTTAATGTACAATTTCATGTTTTTGCTTCTTTGTTTTAATATATCTGCAAAGTTAAACACCAATATGCATTAGTATAAGTATTTATGTAGACTTCAGATTTTAATCTGATCTACATATAATAATACAAATTATTTATATATAAAATATTAGAGTGAAATAATACAAATGATAAGCATGATGGAAGAGAAATTTGCTACAAAGATGTATAGAATATAGAGATCATAACAATAAAAATATTTTAAAACTAAAATCAGCAATAATTTTAAATAATTTAGAGATTTTAATAAAAAAATATTTAAGTAAAATATTTCTACACTCTTATTATTGACTGTTATTATAGTTAAATTTACTTTAATTTTTAAAAAAAAAGCAAATTGGAGAACAAAAATATTCAATACATAACAAAAAAATACTAAAAAATATGTCTAACTTATTATCTAAGACTAAATTATGCTATAATTAATTTTATAATTCCTCTTTTAAGAGTTGTTACATTATTTGCTAAATAAATTTTTTAATTATTAAAAACTGACAAAATTCACTTTCTTACTGTTATCTACTTTATCGGATATCTTTGAGTTAAAATAACCTATGTCAAACGCTGTAAATAAACATTATCTAAATGCTTATCAGACTAAAATAACAAAAATTCTTCACTGAGGATTTAAATTTCTATTTCGGCAGATTCATCAGCTTGGTATCAGCGTCTGAAAAAAGACTTTTTTTTATTTTTCAGTCTAATAATCCCTTACATTCTAAATAATCCTTGTTTATAAATATGCCATGGGCTGCTTTTTTCCTCTTTTACTTAGACTATTAGAGGAACGCTTTGATCTCACTGTAAAAGTAAGCCAGTATTGTATATTTTTAACATAAATGTGAACATAATGTACGTTTTAAAAAAGTAATTGTGACAGACTTTGTTGTTAATAATAAGTATTGCTAATTTGAATTTATTTCAGAAACTTATATATATATAATTAAAATAAATATTTGCATTTTGCGACAATTATGGTAATCTTCATATTTTTAAATTGTACAATCAAATATAAATATTATAAAATAAAAATTTTATGTTTATATATTTGGCATCATTAGAATTTTTTATTGGGAATATAATTCATATTCTGCATGCTATTGATGGTGGTAATTGTATCAAGATGTGTAAGTAGTTACGATTAGTTTGATTCCGAGTATATATATATATGCCATCAAAAAATACTTGATTTTCTCTATTACATTTAACATATGCTGTAAGAAGCATCTATTATAAACTTATGTAATGTATGACCACTAAATGGTAGTCCTAATACGCTTTCTACAATTGTTTACTTCATTGGTAAAACCTACACCCAGCAGCCACTGTTTACCTTTTATATTATCGTGTTAATGATCTGAAATTAAAAAAATAAAGTTTTGAACCCTATCAAAGTTCTTGTATAGTAATAATAACTTAAACGTAAGCATAATAAAATCACCTAATGTTTTGTTGGGAAATACTATCCTAAATTCATGATGAAAGATCCCCTCTTAATATTACAACTCAAATTATATATATATAATTTGAGTTGTAATATTAAGAGTTTGCATCTTTCATCATGAATTTAGGATAGTATTTCCCAACAAAACATTATATATATATATATATAATGCCAAATCACCTCCCAAACGTTATTTTCTCAGCTATTCACCCTATGAACAAATATAAAGTCAGAATTTTAAACAGCATGGCCAAGAGGAATCTCTTGAACTATATGCTATAATAAATATTGAAAATACAAACTTATTCAAACAAGAGCATGAAATTTAGGTTAGCAGTGATCTTAAATTATTCATAAATATACATATTTAATTTTACAGACACAAATCAAAACTAATACAATAGTTATTTTCAAAATTTGCAATCTCTCCACATAAATATATAAGAAATAGAACCAGTGCATATCACTAGCTGATAATTAAATATAAAATATGAAATCTCTCTCCCAAATGTTAAGTTGTCATGAATAAATATAAAGATCATTGCTAATTTAAATTTTATACTTCTTATTTGAATAAATCTATATGTTAATATTTAACATCATTGCAGCTTACAATTCAAGAGATTATCTCTTGACTATGCTATTTGAAATTCAGACTTTATAATTATTCATGGAGGGCGTTTCTCAGAAAACATAACATTTGAGAGGGTGATTTCACATTGTATATTTAATTCTATTTCAGGGTATTATTGAGTTTCAGGTATTAAATTGGTAGTGTAAAAAAATTGTGGCTGTTGGATATGAATTATATTGAAATAGAATACTATGATGATTTTTTCCCTGCTTCATAGATGTCTTTTAATGTCTACTGACCTTATTCTTTCTACATGATTGCTATGTCTTGATACCAGTTATTCAAAACTCTGAACTTTTTATTATTGATCTTGAATCATATTTTAAATATGCAATGAATAATTAATTTTTTTCTATATATACATATTAATACCTTAAAATATTTTAAAACTTCTTATATACCTCTGTAGTAAATATATGGCCTGAGTTCAATTAAGAGTTGGCCAGTTAAAACATTAAAATCTTTTCAGATTTTAAGCATGCTTATATTATGCTGTTCATTCCAAAGCTAACCCCTAATTAACTGGCAATAGTTAATAAATGAGTACTTCATTGATAACAATCAAGTGAAACAATCATTAAAAAAAAATCTAAACCTATATCATTTGGAAATTAAAAAACCTGGATGAGTTTAATTATTTTTTCCTATATACAGATTGGGAAATTATAATATGCTAATATTATTTCATTGCTCTTTGTGTTCCAAGAATGAAATTCCAATATTTTTTTTATATATTCTTATTTTATTTTACTATCATACATTAGGTATCATTTTCAAACATAAACAATTTACTGTTGACTCTTAATATCAATAATAGATAATAAAATGCAAGCATCTATTAAACTGTGTTGCCAAACAGTTGTTTCTCTTTGGAAAAATTTAAATAAAGTTTAAAATTTTCTAGACATTCAACATTTAATGATAGATAATGAAAATAATCCAGCATATCACATTTGTTAAGTGCTAAATGGGAATGTATGTCATTTACTATACTAACATTTATTATTTAAATGAATGTGTAGATAATTATATATTATAATAGTAACCCCATAGGCTGAATATTGGAAGCAAACTTGAAAAAAATTTTTTAGTAATGATTATAATTTTCAAGCCATGTTGTATATATTTCTATAGCATTGCTATGGAGATCCAAGATGGTAAACATATTTTAAAACAAGTCTAAAAACATATAGCAAAATTTTAAAATTGTAGTTAAATTCAAAATTTACAGAAAACATTCATGAAGAAAGCTAAGTTGCTAATCATACATTACACTGAAGAACATTTTATTATTAAATATCCTGTATTTAGGTGAAGAAATTAATTATAACATAGTCATAATTTTAATAATTTAAATCCGATTTAAAATCACTTGTAACCAAACCTAATCTACATATAATATTTAAATGTGCATGAATGTGGGTGTTTGTATTGGGAATAAAATAATATTTATACATTAATATGTTGAGAAAAAAAATGTTATAAAATCATATGGATATAATAGAAAATTGTATAACATTATGAGAACAATAAATTTAAAAATTAAATTTTATTTATTGTGATATATAAAGTATTAATATATGATTTAGTATTAAAATAAAGGTAAATAATTTTATATTTAACATAAGAATAATTTTATTTAAAATGTTTCACATTTATAAAATATAATATGATAACTGATTTGGCTGCATAAAGCAAAAAGGAAGAATTCATCATTGGGATAAAATGATCACTAAGCAACTGCTTCCGTATTTCATGTACCTACTCTAATTGAGTAAAAGAAAAGTTTGAATCTACAACATTTTTTCAATTATATGTTATGCAGTATAAAATGCAGTGCTCAAAGAAATTTGAGGTTCTATTTTATAAAATTATTCAAATTAGCCATTGTAACTACTTGGTTCAGGCTAGAGAAACTATTAAGCATTCACATTGGAGGTAGATGTTAGCCTTTATGATCATAATCATCATTAAATATGATTTAATAATAAATAATTGTTTGCCTTATAACACTGGTAAGATTTTAAATTGGATAAATTCTCAGTTTAGTCTGAAAATTACATTTGAGCCTTCAAAACAGTTTTGAATTATTAAACTTGCTGTGCCAAATCGAGCAGATTTGGCTTTTGTTTACAGTCTACTTGAATATATATTTATTCACATCTGTGAATTTTGGATTTAATTGAATGTTTGTGTTTTTTTGCTATATTTGCAAAAAATAATCTTTTGGAAAATAGAATATTAGTTTTCACATCATAAAAAGATAAACAACTGAAAATCTAATTGCCTTGGAAACCTGTGACATAATTATCCTCAAAATTAATTTAAAATTGTGGTAAAAAATCTTGTTATTGCTCTTTTAAAATAAAACACCATAGCATAAGTGGATCAATGTCATTAAAAATAATTTTGGAAAAATAACTCTAATGAACTAATTGTACATTATAGAGTGAAATTTTGGAGGAAGTATTTATAAAATTAATTCTATTAATGTAATCTACTGTAAATATGCACATAGATAAATCGGCTTTATATTATTCACACACTTTGATGGATAGTAGTTGTTTAATAATTTATTTTCTTTGTTATATTTTGTGAAATATTTGAATTTCATTGTGTGTATTAGTATTTTTCAATGTTCTCATCAGTATAAAGACCAAATAGTATGGTTTAAATATTTGATTGATATAAGATGTTTGCACATGTTATTGTTATTGGAGATAGGTTATTATTATTATTATAATTATTAGATTAAGATTATTGAATTTTTATATAGACTATTATATTTTACTTTCTTATATATTCACATGATAGAAATGGTAACCTGTTATAAAGATATATATTTAAATAAATAATGCTTAAAATGTACCTGTAATAGTAATGGTTAGAAGATAATAAATGTAAGTCCATGGCTAAAGGTTAAAAACAAAATTTGTTGTTAGGACCTTAATATTATAAGAAGCATTGGACCATGTTGACGTTATATTTGCTCAGAGGGAATTAAATATTGTATCTAAATAAAATGATAAAACTAAATAGATACCATTTAGATAGTGAGTTCCAACAGAGATATTTAAGATCTATAAAATGTAGATGAATCTCTTATTCTATTTTAATTTACAATAGTAAGGATTTACTCATATCTTACTTATTAACAAGTTTCTTTAATAAATTTGTATATGTTGCAACACATACAGTTTACATCATTTTATTTACTGCTATCCATTAATAAAAGTGATTAAAAATACATTTATTTAGAGAATATGATTATGTTTTATTTATTTTAATATTTATGTATTAATATTTTGTTAATAAAATTATTTAATTATTGTTTTTTAATAATGATTTGCATTTTATTTATCATCATCATGGATTCATAATGTGATCACATAAATTTTAATCACAATTACTGAATTTCCATTATACTTTATATAAAGTAGTTAAGTGAATATTCTTTATTTAAACATTTTGTGAGAGTTCATCCATATTTCTTTCACAATTACATTTATATGTAGGAGATATGAACTGGATGCAATCACAAATGGCCCATTTGTGTTCAGTGATATACTAAAAAACTTTATTTGTACAAAACATTTGAGTCTTGTTGGTAATTCCTTGAGAAGTAACAAAAATTAAGATATTGTTTGTTAATTGTGATATTATGCTAGCCACAGACACAAAACTATAATGATTAGTTATATAGTTATTAGCATATACATTGTAAAAAATGCAGTAAAATCCTGAGATATATTACAAATATTAATGTTCACATATAACAGTATAGTATCAGACCTTATTAATGTGAAATTTGATTTACTTATTATATTTTATTAAGTATTTTAAAAGTTAAGCTAAGATTTGTGATATCACCTGTTGGTGAGTAACCAAATATTGGTACTATGTATTAAATTAAGTTTATATTCTTTGATTCTGCCTGCATTACAAATTAGTGTAGTCCCTTTACTTACTATTACAATATATATATATATATTGTACCAAGATCGTATTGGTACATATATCTAATTTTGTCTAAAAATTATTAAAATAAAATACAGTTCGTTAAAAGAAAGTATGTAAAAGTTTAAATAATTTTTTTATTGCAGATTGTTTTGGAAATGTAAAATTAAAACTCAAAGAGTTTTTTTTTTTATTAGTATTTTTTTATTTTATTTTCATATGTCATAGCATCTGGGATGCGAACCCACAACCATCTGCAACCAACTACTTGTGTTAGTTGAAATAAAAGTTACAATTAATTAATTAGAAGGGGGGAGGGGGTTTTCTTTAAAAACATCAAATCAAAAGAAGTTGTTTTTCGAATAAGTAAAAAATATCACTTTTGAGTTAAAGAAAGAAAAAGTAATCTTAAAACTAATATAGAGTGTATTACAATAAAATATACAAGTGCGTAAATGATGAATTAATGTTAAGTATAAGGAATAGTAAAATATATGTGTGCGATTGTAAACATAGCAAAATGTGTGCGCGCATGTTAAAGTGGAATAAATGAAAGTTAAAAAAGAATTAAAAAAACACTCATAGATGGCTACTAATTAAAAATGTAAAAACAAAATGTACAATGGCTGATAATTAAAGATCTCCAACAACATGTAATTAAAAGCTTATCTAGAGGAATGCAATCAAAAACAAGGAAGAAATTTCGACAACAGATATTGCTGGCAGACATTAAAATGACAACAGGTCTTATCAATAAATAGCCCAGTTTTTCATCAGAGAATCAGTTCAGTTGAGATTACAGTTGAGAAAGAGTGAATTTCAGTTCAGTGAGTTCACATCAGATTAAATCAGTCAATCAATTATTTGACAATGCAGTGTTAGAAACCTTGGAAACATATGACTTTGCTCTAGCCTCAGTTCGATGAAACAGATAACCTGCCTGCAAAAATAATGCCTGCCTAACAATGTGAAAATCCACTTTCAATATCTAAATGTTTTAAAGAAAATACATAGGAATACTAAGCATTAAACCTCCTCAAGAAACCTCATATCCAGCTGGCTGGAAATATTCTCACTTGAAGCAGCAATCAGGAAGAAAACAAAATCCTAAGTCCACGTTCTAAAATCCTAGGTAATAACATTTTTCTTATTCTCATTTCTAAAGTAGTCATTGCACTAATTTGAAGTCTCCCAGAGTCAAATAATAATGAACTCTATGGCATGCATACATGAATTATTGATGTGCATATTCTAAATGTCATGAATATGAAAACTCTTTGTTAGATTATATTGTTTTCATTGTATTTTAAATGTCAAATATTATTTATTTCTTTGTTATATTTTATTGCTATTGTATATGTGTGAGTGTGAAGTTATGATAAGTTCCTGTTCATATAAATAAGTTTTATATATGTAATCATCATTATCTAAGTTAACAAGTTCGCATAAGTAATTTAAAATAGAATAATGAATGTTTAGTAAAATAAATTATCTTGAAACTTAAAGCTTAATTTTGTTGGTCAATTCCTTTTACCGCTGATTAAAGCAATAATTTGTGAATATATTACAATAGACTGAGCTAGTCACGGGTATGTCTTAGGTGTTGAATTAGTTACCATTGTTCAAAGTGCATTATTTATCCTCTGGATAAGTAACTGGCACCCGTGTTTTTACAAAACAAAAAAGTGCTTTGAATGTGGTGTTGAATTCAACAGTTGATAAGAAATCTGTTTCCTTCAAATGTGGTCAGTTAGATATATTTTACATATGTATCTGCTGTCTTGGATTCAGGTGCTTTTTGAGTACTCTCTTCTCTGCCTAAGGGGCCACGGTGGAGTTATACGTGAATTGCAAGGGATTTTTTTTTTGTCATTTAATTTTTATATTCTGGAAAAACCACTGCCCGGTTCAATATATATATATATATAAACATGAAATTAGCATACCTTAATGTACATGTAATTAAGGGAAACAAAACATTCCTCCCTCAACTATAAATAAACAGCATTCTGTACATTTAGCAAAAATTGAGAATAGAATGGACCACCTATTCTTCAAACTTATGATGTTTAAATACTTACTCTTGCCAACATGGGTGGAATTCAGAATGAAATTATTATACCATCCACATAAAATTATATAATGTGAATAATTTTAATTAAATATACAATGATTTAGACAGAAGCATCACCATATACAAACTTGCACATGACATACACCAACACTTATATAAACTTACAGCCTACAATAGCACTGACAATAAACTGAAGAACTATCTAGCTACAAAAAAAACAATTGCCTTACCCAGCATCACACTTGAACCCAAGGTTACAGTTGTTGGGCTCTAGGCTAACCTGCCACTTTAAGAATCCCATGACATTGCAAATAAATGAAGTCGCATGTGCTAGCCGTAGCATAATCTATCTCATTTGCTAACACTTCAAGAATTGATGTTTTCATACCATCTTATGTTTTATTCTTGCAAATGTAAAATTACACAATGATAAAAATCATTTAAGCTTTACGATAAATTTTGGTGGTTTGTTTATATATCACAATAGAACTCTTTGGACCACAAGAAAACCCTACTCCTTAAATTGTGACTTGTCTGTTTCTTTTAGTGCTCAAACCTATTATTATAAAGTCCTGAACAATAAATTATTCAATTATTTGTTTAACAATATATTGTTAAATATTTTTTATACAGCACAGTATTTATTGCAATATATTCAGAAGTACACCAATCTTCACACATGTGCTGTTTTAATATAAATTGACATGCTCTCATCTGTAAGCAAAAAATTTAAAAAACAACTGAATATATTATAATAAATACTGTGCTGTATAAAATAAAATAAAAATTTATCAATGTATTTAAATTCTAAATTATTATACATTAATTGCAGTTGCTTAAAAATGAGATAAATTCTCTCTCCTATAATATTTGAATTATGTTTGCACAATTTGAATATTGTTTAATAAACCATGGATAAAATAGACTCAATTCCTAAATAATGCATGGTAAGAAAAAGTTGACACATATAAATAAGCTTGAAGGACAAGTGATTCACATGTTCTTTAAAATCTTTGCTTACATGTGAGTGTGTCAATTTATATTAAAACAGTGCATGTATGAAGATTAATTACTTATGAATATATTAAAATTATATTTAAAAAAATTGAATATTTCTTCTAACTTTAAAAAATTTTGAGATTTTATTAACTCAGGCTTGATGTTGTTCTCATACTTTAAGTGAAATACAACTTGCTTCGAAAGTGCTAAGCCAGAGGTCCCCAACCCTATGCCCACGGGTACCATGGTGCCCGCAGATCATTTTACGTCTGCCCACCACTATCCAATCACGACAAAAAAATATTCATCTGATACAAATAAGTTTAATTTTTAAAATTTCTTATAAATTATTGTATTATATTTGTAATCAAATTGTAGGGCATACTATACTTTTACAGCGTAAAAATATAAATGTTAATTATATGTTAAAATTTTATTTTTGAAATAAATATTTTTTTGTACATTATGTGTATTATTAACAATATCCAACTATAAATTTATATTTAAAAAATAAATGGTGCCTGCCATCTGGTTGAAAAAAATAAATGGTATCCACCACCTGGCCGGTATTATAGAACTCTTAAGTGCAAAAAGGTGGGGACCCCTGTACTAAGCTGCTGATTATTTTTAGAATCTTATAGTTGTACTCTTTATAGCTTTTCTCTCCAGTGCTTCACATGCTCTTAATTTTAATTCAGTATCTCATGGCTTTATTTTTAATTTGTCACTTAATTCCTAATGTTCTTAAATGTACCAAAATGATCTCAATTTTTAAAAATACCTCCTGCACATGTGTTAATAATTATAGATGCATTTCTTTCACAGACCACAGCTCAAATTGAACTATTTTATACCAAAAGAACAACATAATAAAGTATTTTTTTAAAAGTTAAAATGCAAGGTTACTAATTTTGTATTATTCCTTAATAAATCGGAGTTTTTTTTAAAAAACATTATTTGGATTTCAAGGATTATAGTATAAGATATTACTATTATAGTAATCATTCCAATGAGTTTGAATTAAGGCCTTCATTCTTATATTAAGATTAAAGCATTATTTGACCCTTCAATCAGAAATCTCATTTTATATTATTACCACTCCTTTATTTCTAGAAAATTCAATGAAATCTTTATTGACATATCTTTTTCATTGCAGACTGATATCCAATTGATATAAATATTCTGCTTTGAATATGAAGTACTGGCACATTTTTTCCCAGAAGAATCCAGCAATTGGCTATAGTGGTACTAAGATGATTAACATTGAAAAGAGTATATGACAAGATAATTTTCAAAACTTTTTAAGAGAAATTTTATAATAAATATTTTTTTTTGTTTTAAAATGGGAAACTAAGTAGTAAAAATAAAACACTGTTTAAGTAATGGAGATTTGAAGATGATATAGTTATATTTGAAAATAATGCTTCAGATTTTCAAGAAATTTTACAGGAATTATGAGCAAAAGTAATAAAAGGACTAAAAATAATTGCTATAAAAACTAAAATAATGTTTAATAGATTTTGTTAGAAAAATAAAATAAGGATCGAAAATTATGAATTACAGAAAGTTAATAATTACAAATAACTTGGAAAAATTATCAATTTAGATGAAAATATAATGGATGAAATTGCTCATAGAATTAAATTTAAATGGGCTTTTAGTAGAATTGACTTAATATTAAAAGAAAAGATATGTTTATTAGATCTTACACATAGATCTAAGACAGACACTTAAAGCAGAGCAACACAGAAACCTCATACCACTCAGTCAAGTATGGACAGTTGTATGTTAGCAATACAAGAAGAGATCAAAAACTAAATATATAAATGGGGGAACAAATAGGTACTCTTGACATCATTGAAAGAATTAAGAGATTAAAATGAAATTGGACTGGACATACTGCAAGAAGCAATAGTAATAAATGGGCAGTTGAAGTTACAAATTGGATTCCAAAAAAACTTTAAAAAAATCTACCAAAACAAAATATGAGATGAATAAATGAAATAAAAATATTTGCTGGTATGATATGGAAAACCAATGCTAGAGATCAAAAAAACTGGATTAAATTTGGATAAACATCTATCCTACACTGAATGAATAGTGTTTCTAAGTAATGATAATAGTGACTAAATAAAATATTCAATACATGTATGTGTATTCATTTTAGAGAAGTTTGCATAAATAGGTTTAAGCAAGTATTTGCTACATTTGTAATTTGTGCAACTTTATAAATAATCAAATATCGATTATTTTCAAAAGTATCTTTCAATTCCCATTTTTTTCAATTTAAAAAATACAATCTAAAATTCTTGCCAGCATTGTGCATTGTTATACACATACAAACATTTGGTAGATGTCAAATTTTATGTAATCTATCAAAATGTCTTCAACAGTTAGAAATGTCTTAAAAAATAAGATAAATTATTTCAGGGTAAAAAAGTCAAATCTTGAAATGATATTTTTTTTTAAATGTAATATTAAAATATATATATATTTCAAGTTACTGAAAAGAAAGTTTAGATTATTATTTTTTTATTTGCTTATTATCTTTTTTTTTAAAAAAAAAAAAATCAAGATTTTCATCAAAATATAGTTTATCAAAATGTAATATATATGTATATTAATAATAAAACAGACATTACAATAGTTAATAATATGGTATAATAATGATTTAAAAATTGTTAATCAATTCATTAGCTGTTTTATTTTATAATAAAATTAAAGATAGTAAATATTATTGATATTATTATATAACTTCATTGCAATACTTCAGCATATGAAAGATTTAATTAAAACATTTATTTGACATTTCAAGAATTAGTTACCTCAACTGACTAGTCACTATTGTACATGAATCCTTTTAAAAGACTTCGTTAATTAAACCATTAAGCATCATATGATCACCATCTCATACTAGTATATAATTGTTTATAAACAAAGCAAAACTCTCCATACATTAGTGCCACCCTGTGCCAACCAGAGTAATCAATCTGGTTGGCACAGGGTGGCACTACTGTATGGAGAGTTTTGCCTTGTTTATAAACAATTATGTGGTTAATTACTTTTCAAAACAATAAAAACAATTCAATTGATAAGTTATATTTTACTTAACTTTCTATTCTACTATATAATCATTTAATTTTAAGAATAAAATTCAACAGTAAAAAATAGTTCTAAATACAAGTAGAATATTGTTTTTCTGAAACGCAAGTATCTGAACCTTCTATCTTTAGAATACTTTTTAATCATCATGATATTATATATATATAAAGTATAATTTTCATAATAAACTATAACTAAAAAATGTTGAGGCATTAAAAAATCAGGTTATGTGTATATACTAATATTTGAAACAAATACTAATTTTTGACTACATGATATACAAAACTAAAAATTTCCAATTTTATATTAATATTTAAATACATACATATATATATACTTTTAAGCTGGATGTAATTAGAGGTAAGCTTGAACGTCTGGATTCAATTCTCCTGTAATTAATTTTATATTAAATGTTTATTTTCAAAACAAATAAGAACAAAAAAGCATAGCAGAAAAGTCTACCGTTTTATTTACATCAAGCATTTAATGTAGCAAAAAATATGTATCTCTCAAAGTGTAGTTGCTTACTACACTTTTTTATTAAAAAACTGAATTAGTAAATGATAAAGACATTATTTCTAAATACTGTGTAAATAATACATGTAGATTCACACTGTGTACGACATATAAAGAAAAAAAAATTGTATTCTATGCACAACATTTATTTTTATGTTTAATATTTATTTTAATTCTCCTACAGTGTTCTGCTATTTTTGATTATTGTTAAAAAAAGATCTATCCAGAATATATATGACTTTTCAATAGAGCAATCTGAATTACACTAATGAGTTATATATTTATATACATGTGTACATTGAAAATGTGCAAAATTAGTTTGTTATTAATTGAAAGGAGACCCTGTGTTTTTTCTTCGACATCTTTAAAAAATCAAGCAGGAAAATTTTATATTGTTCAATCCATACATTCTTATCATTGCAGCTGTTATTCGTGTATTATTATTCATATAATATAAAAACATGAATGGGCCACTCATCAACACAAACAAGGCAATGAGTTGAGATTATTGTTTTTTAATTCTAATTTTTAAGATAAAAAAGGACCATAATCTTTCTTCTAAGTTGCTTGATAATTCTTAACAGAAATATTGGTCAAATTTTCTTGAAGATATGATGAATGTGTGGGTGAATAATAGTTTTAATAGATATGTACAATCATAGTATATAAATTTAAATTATCTATTAATTCTAAAAGTCTGTAAAGTCAACAGCCATAGCAATATTTGGTAACCAAAGTTGGAGAATGCTAAGAATCTCCTGATTTAGAACCCAAGCTGACTTTATACTGACAACTTTATATCACTTTTAGAAAAACTGTTTAATATTAAATTGGGCATTTGTGGACTTTGTAAAGTTAAAAGAAAGGTTTAGAGATAGTTGATTTGAAAATGGGCATGTATTTTATATGTCATAATCCTAGACATTGGAAGCACAAGTGAAGTGGGATTCATTATAAATAAAAATTGAAAGAACAATAATGTGTTATTGTTACATTAGACAAGTTGTCAACATTAGTTATTCAACATAATAGAAGATACCAAATGCACTTAATTCAAGTTTGTGCTCCCACAAGTTCTTATTGTGATAAAAAAAAAAGTAGAAGATTTTATAATAGAAATTTTTTTTGATCAGATCAAACAATATTGGGAAATACTAACTTTTGATGTTCACTGAACTATGATGCTGTGATTCCAGGACATTTTCTTAATAATAGATTGTTTAAAAAAATAAAATAAGATTATTAACTGCATAATAAAATATAGTTGAGGCTTAAAATGCTAATTTTAATTTTTCTATATGTAGCCTTTAATTTGAATAGAGTTTATTTACATATAAATTTTATTAATTATCACAATGAAATGGCACAGGTCTGTTTTATTTTGCATAATGATAGGGAATATATAATATATTTGAACAATTTTCATGTGTCTGAATAAAAAAGTAATACATTTATTCTTAAGTTTAAAATAATTATAATCAGAATGTGTTTCTATCAAATGGAGTGATTCAGAAATTTAAACATTTTCATTTATACATATATTTTATTGCTTATCATGACAAAATAATTCCCATATGTTTAATGAAGTTCAATAATAGAATATATAATATTTAATATATTTGAATAATTGAAATAAAAATTTAATCTCCTTATAATTTAATAAATAATATTTACAATTAGAAGTTGTTTCTAACAGTGGAGTAAATCATAAATTTAAGCATTTTCATTTATATATAAATTGTAATAATTAACACTTCAATTTGGTGCCCCATTGATGAAGCACCTTTGCGCTTCGCACAACCTGCACACTTGCACATGGTGCCCTAGAAATCATTACTATGATGCATTGTGACTTACTTTTTCTGCTTTTTTATTGCTTTTTCATTTGTCAGTTTTAGTTTATGTTTTCATAAAGCATGTTATTAATATTTTGAATTAAAGTTTTAGTTTGAAATCCTTATTTGTTTAAAAAATAATCAGCAAATAACTAAATAACAATTTGAATTTTTCTAAAATTTGAATTACTTGTTGTATAAATTTTTTTTAACTGCTATCATTATTAATAATATTTAGTAACATTTTCCATTAATAACTTGATAAATAAGCCACTACATTTTCTGATTTTTAAAATTGCATCATTAATCTAATAAACAGTTGTCTAACTCTCATTTTTATTAACTTTTGGTTTGTTAAAAATAATTGATGCATTTATGAATTTTAAAAAGATAATTAGTATATATATATAGTTCATATTCGATTATTCAAATGAACAGTTGTTTGAGGTAATATAAAAAAAAAACATTCAAGATTATTGCAATGGGTATGTCACAATGCAATCATTGTTGTTAAACATTACATACTTCTGAATTTATAAAAATGTGCAGATGAATAGAAAGTAAATAGATAGAAAATTGGATCTTAAGTAGTAACACATCAAGGTAGTTATAGATAGATAGATAGATAGATAGATAGATAGATAGATAGATAGATAGATAGATAGATAGATAGATAGATAGATAGATAGATAGATAGATAGATAGATAGATAGATAGATGGATGGATGGATGGATGGATGGATGGATGGATGGATGGATGGATGGATGGATGGATGGATGGATGGATGGATGGATGGATGGATGGATGGATGGATGGATGGATGGATGGATGGATAGATAGATAGATAGATAGATAGATAGATAGATAGATAGATAGATAGATAGATAGATAGATAGATAGATAGATAGATAGATAGATACATAGTAGAAAGTAGTAAAGCTTAAGTAAATAAAATTATATCTATTATGAAATTATAGTATTTATTTTTAGATACACTATAAAAATATCTGATGCTAAATATTTTTTGAAAATTTGTTATACTCTTGAAAAAATAAAATTACTTATATTAATTAATTCCATTAATATTACCCTGTTATAATAAGCAATCACAAATGTTTAACTTAAATGGAAAAATATTTAATATAGTAATTAATTTATTCTTATTTTCAATCTTTGAAAATTTTTTCTCTAAAATTAAATATCATCTTTATCAATTTTTTAAATATTTTTTTCACAAATAATTTATATGAATGCAAAATTAGTTTTAGATTTTAAATAATATTATAAAAGAGATACTGCATAAAATTATTAAAATGCTATTTAATACATCCAGTTAACCTTTAATTTATTGCATCTTACATAACTTAAATGATTGTGTTTTTTTTTAAAAAAATCTTAGAATGGTATGTGATTTGTAAACCTATTTGCATCATAACATCATTTCTTCCTTTATTGTTATCTATTTTAAAATATATTACTTTATTTCCTAAATAATCACAAACTTTGATGAATACTTCTTTTCTAACATTACTCTAGTAAAGTTTTCTAATATCACCCTTTGTTATCTGTGATTATTTTTAAAAATATGTCCATTTCATTTTTATTTGCATAGGATTTTATTTTTGACTATTTGTTAATTTTAAATTATATTTGTTATCATTTTCTATATTAAGTATAGTCTTTGTGTTGATATTCTTTTATATGTCCATGTTTCAGTCTTATAAGTAAGCTTAGATAAACTGTATATTTAATTATGATTAAACTCATCATATTTCCTTTCTATTAATATTTTAACCAAAGTATTTATAACTGCTACTATTTTATAATTTTGTGTTGCAGTTTTTGTTAATTATTATGCTTAGTATTTATCTTTAATTGTATTTTCTTATTTTGTCTGATAACACTAATATTCGCTATAGTTCTTAAACATTATATAAACCATATCAGTAATATAATCTAAATGTCTCAAGTAATCTTTATTAATTTTATTTCTTTTTCTAATCCACAAAATTTTTAAATTCTCTTCTTTTGTTCATAAATGATATCATTTTTTTTTACAAAAATAATATTATTGTGTTGTATACATATGTTATGAAGTTAGTCTTTTTAGTATTTCCATATATGGTAATCTATTTACTATTGTTGCATTTTGGAAATATTTTTTCAAAATTTGATAATAATTTGAATTTACTTTATGATGTTTTTAAAACATTAATTTCAATTTTTAAAAAAAATCAAACTTTTAATTTTACAAATCCAGAGCAAAATAATAATGTATTCGTTGATATTTTGGACAACATTCTTAATAGTTAAACATGTTCTACTGTATTATATATCGTACATACTAAAATTGAGTTTAATTTCAGTGTGTGATAAAAGATCAAGCATTTCTTTTTCTAAATATTGTTAAAAATGTTATTCTTTAATATGGAGAATGTTGATATGGTTTCTATGACAACAAAATGTTAGGGAAAAAAATGTATTATTATTATTATTATTATTATTATTATGACATAAATTAATAAATGAATCTTATTTAAAAAAACACATGTAAATAAAGTTTGTAACTTTACTAAAATTTATTAATATTTCTTTATTCTTTTTATTTTTGCTTATATAATCATAATTAAGTATGTCATAAACATTACAAACAAATATTCACTATTCAAAACATGTGCATTTTTATGTTTACATTATATGTGTAATGTTTAAGTCGGAATAATATGTATAAAGTATATGTTTCCAACACATTATTGTGAAAATGTATTTTAAATTGTTTTAGTTTGTATTAAGTTAAAGAATATCGTATATATTTTCAAAGTGTAAATTTATTTTTGTGTAACCATTGTGAAAATATATATATATATAATTGTTGTAAAATAAATTTTGATTTTGGAACTCAGGATGAATCTGATTTTAATATTTGAGTGAACACTGAGAATAACCTTGTTTTCAATAATGAATATAATGTCAATAAATAAGACTGAACAATTCAAAATTGCTCTCTAATATTTTGTCTCTCATTAAATCAAGTCCAAACATTTTTATATATTTTATTTATTGTTTTTGGTTTGATTAAGAAAAGACATATATTTGTTGGGGGAAAATGTCTTGTTTTTTGAAGCACTTGTCAGATGAATGTTTCTCTGCTGAATGATGATTATAATAGATAAGCAAAACATTTTGATTATTAAACATTGAAATTAATCATAATCATCAACCATTATCACTCCACTGCAGGATGAAGGTTTCTCCAAGTTCAATCTATCTTCTCCAATCTTTAGCTTCTCTTCTCTACATCACCCCTGTACACTTTCTTATATCATCCATCCATCTCACATGTGGTCCTTTTCTGGGTTTTTTGCAATCTCTTGGAATCCAGTTTAAGATTTCAATTGTCTCTATTATCATTTCTTCTAGCAGTATGTACAGCACAACTCCACTTCAGTCTTTTAATTTTTTCAGTGAGGTCAGTAACACCTGTTTGTTCTCTTAGCCATATATTATGTTTTCAATCTCTTCTTGTTACTCCCAACATGCATCTCTCCATACTTTTTGAGTGGTTTAAAGTCTCTTTATTGTTCTTCTATTAAGTGTCCAAGTCTCAGGTCCATAAATAAGAACTAGTAAAACACATTTATTAAAAACGTTCTTTTTCAAAAACATGTAGGCATATTTCCTTTTAGTATCTAGTTATTTCTACAAAAGCACTCCAACCAAGTTTAATAATAATAATAATAATAATAATAATAATAATATACTGCTATATATGTGAATTATTTCTACTTAAGGATATCATTTTATAGTGGTGATAGATTATTTCAATGCATGATTTAAATCAATTAATTGGGATGTCCTATGTTATAAATGGAGGCCAGCATCTGTTAGTATATAATGCTATTTATGATAGCAAATGTTTTATTACACTAAAACAACAGATTTGTGCTCTTAGATTACAAAGATTATAAAGAAAAAATGACGACTCAAATCATAAAGTTAAAATTTAATTTGGTAGAAAATTTTAACAACAAGCTTAATAGAGAGAAATTTATCACCTCAATCCTCAGAGCTAACAAAGACAAAGGTATATCAAGAGCAGAATATTACAGAATTTATCCATCTGCCACCAGGCCACCAAGAATGTTTGCCAACACAAAGCTACATAAACCTGGAGAGCCTTTAAGACTAATGGTAGATTTTGGAGGAGTGCATTACTTTGAAACGGCTAAGCTGGTGAACCAATGGTTGGTTGATAGTGTAGGTTTTGGTGACTTCACAATTAAGTCTTCCTTCGAGTTTGTTAGAAAAATCAAGAATACATTAATAGACCAAAATTTTGAAATTGCAGCCATGGATGTGACAGAATTATATGGATCGATTAACAGGAAGTGGTTGATTGATATGTTCATAAAGAATTAATAAATAATCATTGTCCAAATGAGTGCATGAACTTTATATTAGCTTTCCTTAATTGGTTAGACAATAACATTTTTATAACTTTTGAGGGTGGATGGTATGAAATGAGAGACGGTTGGCCAATGGGTCTTCCTTAAGTGGAGTAATTTCTAGCATATTTTTAAACTTTTTCGAAAAACAAATCATTTCTAAATACATCTCTAACACTTCTGGATTAATTTACTTGCATTATGTGGATGATGTGTTTATTGCAGCTCCAAAAGATGTAATAACCAACATTAAAAATGAATTACACGTGCAAACTAAATTAATTATAAACACCACTTGGGAAAACGAATTGCAGATGCTAAAATATTTGGATTTGCTTGTCCATAGAGAAGGCAGAGCTCTGCATTACAGCATGATTGTTAAGCCTCTTGAGATCAGAGGTTTTGCCCACCCAAACTCCAATTCACCTACAGCACATAAATTTGAAGGTTTAAAAGCGTTTTTATTTAGGAATCAAAATTTGTGTAAATTTGAAGCTGATAGGAAGACAAATATTGCAGGCTATATCAAAGATTTATTAAGGGTCGGCTTCAGCTACAGATTAATTACAAAGAAAATAGATCAATTTTACAAAAAAAAAAATAACTAACCGAATAATTAAAGATAAACCTCAAATTACCCTCCCTTATATCCCCAAATTATCACAACAGTTTATAAAGACTTTAGCTGGTGAATTTAAGGTTGGCTTCCGCACTCCCCCTAATACTAACAGACTAATTAATAATTCGAAGGACAGAATGGATCCATCTCAGACACCCCAGGTCGTATACAGTATTTCATGCCCTCAGGCTGGATGCAGTGCCATATACTATGGGGAAACCAAGGCCACTGTTCATAATAGAGCTGCTCAACACATGTATACCTATAGAAGAGCAAAAAAGAATAATGATAACTTCTCAATATTTTTTGAACATGAGAAGCAGGCTGGTCAGGTGTCTGAACCCTGCAACCCCAAGATAGTATGTTCCGAAGCCAATGATTGCAAAAGAAAAATCAAGGAGGCGTATTTTATTGTCAGTGATAACAATGCCATAAATAGGCGCGCTACATGTTTTTTTCTATTTCGAAAAAATGGACAAATTAATTTGCATTCGCATTTGCATATTTTATTCATTTATAACATCACAGCAATGTTTATAACTTATTTTGGCCATGAATATGAGGGAAAACCTCGAAAGTACTAGGCCTAAATTGATTTGATTTTTTTTGGTTGATATTTATAGCTTCTTCTGCAGCGGGTAAATCGCTTTTATATGCTACACTAAGGATTATAGAATGATACTTTGAGTATATTGGAAATTTTATAACATATTTTCTTTTGGATAACGATTCATTAATATATTTTACATTGACTAGTTTGATAAATCATATTGAATTATTTGAAGCTAGTGTTTCTGTGTATTATATATGTAGAAGGACTACATTCAGGTCATACATGAATGTGTATTTATTTATTTATACTGTATTTTATTAGTATTATTAATTATTATATTATAAGTTGGTAAATTGTTTAGAAAGTGAAATCTTAATTTAAATTTAAAAAATATAGTATGTTTGTTCGTGAATTCTGTATATTATATATTAGACATAAAATATGCAAATCTTTTATGTATAAATATTTGTTTTACTAATAACAATTCAGATAAAGGATTGTAAGGTTTAATTGGAATGTATTTTACAGACGTTTTATTATTTATTTATTCTTACATTTATCAATAAATATTAATTTCGTTTAACAAATAAACTTGACTCAGTAATCATTTTAATTAGTTATTCATATGTTTTGACTAATATAATGTAATATTTAAAGGTTATATATTAATTTTACCCATTACATTTCTTACATTAAATAAAGATAAAATAGCCAGAAAATAGCGTTTGGATTGGTAAGGGCATACATTGTTATATGTTGCTTTCTTTATATATATATATATTATTGCTATTATTTGATCTAAGTATATATTTCATATTATAAGGGATTAAATGATTTATTATAGTTAGATGTTTGGTAACTGATCAAAAGATTATCGTAAATATTTTAAAGATTATATATATATATATATATATATATATATATATATATATATATATATATATATATATATATATATATAATAGTTATCTGGGATAAAATTCAGATTTGAGCTAGTTTAATAATTTATAAAGCATAAATATTTTAGTACATTCAAAGCAAATAAAGGTTGTTATAATTAGAGTCTAGTATATAACTTTAAATGATTACTTATTGGATATTTATTATGACCATTTATTATTTGATTAGAAAGGTAATAATTTTTTGTAATTATAAAATTGGTAGTTATATGCATTGCGATTGATATTTCATTATACTAACTAGAACGATTTAGTTTACTTAAATTTGAAGTTCATTGATGTAGTCTATGTTTAATTTAAATCATAAGTTTCTAATATTTATTTGATTTAAAATGCATTATTAATAATACCAAGCATAGTATAGTTAACTATAGGTTAGTGTTTAATGTTTAGGCTTTGTTGATTAGAAGTTAATCCATTACAATTTGCTAGTTTTTTTTTATCATGATGGCATTAAATAAGAGTGTTTTATCTATTTTGTGTTGTTATGATTTAGAAGCTATAATTTGTAGGGCCATTTGAAGTGTTGGCTTTCATTTTTTATACCGACTTAATTTGATGCAAATTGCAGGATATATCAAATAAGTTGAATGTTGTACTAGTTTCATTACAATGCTAGCATTTTAAACACTTTGGACCAATATAATTTTGTGCTTTCAATTGAGGGCTTGAATGTGGACTACTCATTGAATCTTGCACACCTTATGCATTTTATATTATTACCATATATATATACTTTTAGTCTAGTTTAATTTTAATTGCTCGAATTCAAACCTTTGGACAATAATTTGTGATGACTTTAGGTAAAAATTTTACTCATACATTGACTACCAGATAAGTCTGAAATTCTAAGTATTTTTCTTTCACCTTTTATATTTCAGATCATCTTATATATCTTTATTGTTATACTATAATACACCATATACTCCTTAAATTACACTGTACAATGCAGTTAACATAAGATTTATTTTATTTCCTTCATTACAGTTTCAACTGTCCAGCAGTCATCATCAGTGCTTTTTTTTCAGTTATAAGAGAAAGGGTACTGAGATAAAAGCTCTGATGATGACTGCAGGACAGTTGAAACTGTAACGAAGAAAATAAAATAAATCTTGTTAACTGCATTGTATAGTGTAATTTAAGGAGTATATGGTGTATTATAGTATATATAATTAAGCAATGCAAATAAGAAGTGGAATATCTTTATTGTTAACTTTGTTGACAATTTTTCTAATTTTTTATCTGCTTTATTTTTAAATATTTGAAATGAACTCTTAATTTCTGAATTTTTTCATTCTTGATAGATTTGATTTCATCTCTCATCTCTTTATATAAAACAAGTGGCATTTCAAAAGTGTCATCTTTATTATTTGGATTAATTTGTTTTACTGTTCTTTATTTTTATATAATTAACCATCCACATACTTTTCAATATTATTATTATTATTTTCTTTTTGTTAAAATAACATTCATTCCAGTATAAAGTTCTTATATATATATATATATATATATATATATATATATATATATATATACATATATATATATATATATATATATATATATATATTGCTGTATCATTCTTTTTTTTTTTTTTTAATATTTACTGATTTTGCATGTTCAAGTCTTTTAAATGGAGTAGTTTCTTGCATTATTTTCATGGTTTTTTTTCTATATATCTTGGTTTGTGTTAGAATAAAATGTACTGGGAAATAACCTGTCTATTTAAGACTTTTTTGGCATTTATTTTTTAATTTGAATAATATATATATATATTAAAATTATTCTGATAAATGCTTTCTTTTTTACAAAAAAGTTACTTTGGCGTTCATTATTTTTAATAAAACGATATCGATTTATTTAACTTTCAATGCCAATGTCAAAATTGAAATTCTTTTAATACTTTAAGCAAACTTGATTCCGTATTTTTATATTTAATTTATCAAATAACGCTAATTTTTATAAAAGTATGTAATTTGAGACAGCATTAATTAAAATTAGTGCATTTTAATTTCAGATGAAAAATGACAACTCGAACTATAATTAATAAAAAGAAAATTACATTTTTTTTTAAAAATATCTTTATGACTAAAGTATGAATGTCTCCTTATTATATATATGAGTATGCGAGTCTCTCTGTATAATTTGAATTTGATTTTTTTTTTCAAAAAGAGCTGAAATTTATAAACTATTTCTAAATATCTAATAAAGTGTATTAAGACAATGGATCATTCTTTCTTTTTATTTTTTTATTTTATTTACTATAGCGTACTTTTCTAAATTATTCTAGGCCTGTCTCTACGTCCGGTGTCTGATGTTCTTATGCTATCAAGTTTAAAGTTTTTATTGCTATATTATCTGTTCATCATAGGAACCATTAAATATAATATTCTTTATCTAATCTCTTTTCAATTGAATTAGTTTAACAAAAAAAAAAATTGGAATATTTTAATTTTATTTATTCAGTACCTCTAAATATAAATAAGGTTTTTTAATAATATAACAGACAAAGTTTGCAAAAATAAGCGAAAATAGTGATTTACTGACGTGTGTTCTTTATTATAAATTTTTATGCATAGTGATTTTTAAAAATAAACATTAGAACAACAAAAAATTAATATTAGAGTAAAATCAAAATTGGAAAACGACAAAATATATATATATTTTTTTTTTTAGATCATAAAATATAGAACATAAACATTGCATTTTGATGATTGATGCTTTGGCATCAAACAAAATGCATAAATTATTTAAATAAGCAATATATATATATTAATATCAAAAAATTATTAAATAATATTAATCTTGATTAAAAATATAATAATAGAAAAAACACGGTAAAGAAGAAAAAATAAATCATAATCAATATATATATATATATAAAATGTCTCGTATTATACTGAACTAAATAATCGAATAGTTAGTTGTTTGAGATTAATAACCAAAATTGTCGGATTAAGTTTCATCTAAGATTATCACTGTATTACTATGTTTAATGGTGCATTAGATTGATTATGCTACAGTGCATTTATGAAATTTTTAATTTTATAGATTGGAGTGCTTTTGATAGAAATAGCAATGTATTTTTTAAAAAAGATGCATATGCTTGTGAAAATAAAATTTTTTACTAGATGTGAATTTTTATATGGATCTGATAATTGGATTATTAACAGTATATTAATGCAGAGGACTTCATATTACAATATAAATTAATGAGAGATTATGCTTCTATTAAAAAGAGGGATTAAAAGTAAAACTTTATAAGACATTCCAAAAAACAGAAATGACAGAGCTAAAGTCATGATCCATGAAAGTTGAACTCCAAGACCACTATTCTAGCGCAACGCTAAATCATTCAAATCATTAATATCATTGAAAGAATTAAGAGGCTGAAATGGATCTAGTTTGAACATATTACTAAAAAGATTCAAGCAGATGGAAATTCAAATATCTATTGAATTCCAAAAGATTGTAAATGACCTAGAAAGATATCTCATGTGAGATGCATAGAGATAATTTAAAGTTTGATGGAATAGTTAGGAGAACTGAAGTCACGGATTAGAGAAATAGGATTTTGTTTGGATTGACTATCATTGTGTAATGAATAAATATGCATTGAAAATAATGGTAATGAATAAGGTATTAAAGAAATCATTACACACCAATTTGCTGTTATATTTGTTGTACAATCTATTATATGTATATAACAGAAAAAAAACTTCAATAAAATTGAAACTTAAACATTTTTGATATAAAGTAATTTTTAAATCTATTACCGAGAATTAAAGGCTGAGAATAAGATTTATATAATATTAAACATTTCAACTTGTAATCTATTGATTCCATTAAACGCTCTAAGACTTTTAGGAATTATAACAAATTTATTAATTTAATTGTTAGTATTTATATATTCGAAGTTTGTAGTAATATTTTTCGGAGAAAAATTTTATAGACTATAAATAAATTAAAAGACTATTAAAATATACTATTTTCAAATCGTTTTTTTAAAAAAATTTTCAATCCGAAAATCATGCCATTCTTTAAAAAATGTATACTGTACATATATAAAATAATTATTAGATGGCTCTTCAAATCGCCTAAAACAAATATTTGAAATCCTTTAAAAAAAAAAAAAAAACTTACTGTTCTCATATTAGATATTTATAACTGTCATATAAACTTTTAGTAAATTCAATAATTGTTTTATATGTGTATAAGATTCTTTTCAGAAATGGCATAATTTTCAGGTTGGTAATATTTAAAAAAAAGGACCTACAAGTAAAAATCTATAAAATTTTCATTTGAAAAATATTTTGAACTTCGAATTAATATAAATCTTTTTTTAACAACATTGATATATAAACATTAAAGCTCCAAAAATAGGTAGATTCATTCTCTTTTTTTTTTTTTTTGATCATTTGTTCAACATTTAAAGTGCTTTTAATTCATAGCCTGAAATATGGTGATTTATTTCCCTTTGTTTATACATATATATTGAGCTATGTTTAAGTTAACGTACATATTCTATCAAAATTGAACAAAATGACCCAAGATTGCTAAGGGAAGCTATAGAGATTTTTAAAAGGCCTAAGATACATAAATGAAAAGTATGAATTAAAGAAAATTAACAATATTTGGAAAAGGCTATTGGAGCATAAAATATTTTTAAAAACTTCTCAACCAATAGAATTTGAAAACGAGGAAAAAATAACAAGGGCAAAAATAACGACATTAAATTTCATTTCACACATTCTTCTGCTTTGAGAAAGAAGCTCTGAGGAAGTATTTGTTATTGTATTGAAACATCAATTGTGTAACTATTATATTTTTATCACATGGAAGCTTCTGGAAATAATCCTATGAATTCAGCATTTATCCATGAAAATATTAAAATTAATACTGTGTGGGTGTAATGTTGGTAAAAATTTGTATTTTTAATAATGTTCAGATAAACATTATGAATAATCTTATATCTAATGTTTGATGCTTAGTTTGAGCATATAGATAAAGCAAAACCATAAATTAGCATTAATAATATTATTCAGATTATTAACAACATAATACATAACAATAGCCTTTTTAAACATAAATACAATTTAAAACATATATATATATATTGTAAATATCGATAAGTCGATATTATATTTTTAAATTATCATTTGTTATTTGTTATAAAAAAAAAAAATCTCTTTAAGTTGATGTTTACATATGAAATATTTAAATTTTTCTTTTATGTTTATTAAATATAGTTATTATTTGAAGTTATTATTTTATTTATATATATTAATAGTACATCATTATGAACATTTAATTATTAAAATAAATAAGGACATATAAATTATTAATTATAAAAAAAAAATTATTTTATTTATAATGATTATTAAATGCAATAAATAATTATTTATGTGTATTTTTAAAGATGTCAAATTTTCAATTTAATATTTTATATATATATATACTTGATATTTTATTTTTATTTTAATGTTAATTGTTTTAAAAGAGAACATATATAACATGAGTTTTAAAATAGTATCTGCTGGCGCATGGAACGATAGCAACAACAATAAAGAAGCCATTATTATTATATATATTATTATTGGAATAGATATAGAACAAACAACTGAAAAATAAAGATTTTATTGTACTTTAGTTCTATAAAATTTACTATTCTTCAAAATACTGAAATAATATATATATCTTATGGTAAATACATAAATTATGGCAGGTTAATCAAGAATCGCAGCCAGGAGGCTGCATCATCACTTTCATTTATTCCAAAGCAATTTTCAATGGAACAACTAAGAAAATTTTCAATATATAAATTTCGTCGCGTCTGGAGTTGAAACTTGATATAGCTATCTTAAATATATAATCGTCAATTTAATCATAATCTGGAAGTAATTGGAATTGACATGCTGGATTTAACCTTTAATTTGTTTATTTATTTTTTAAAAAAGAAGGAAATTTTAAAACGGATAAAATATGCATATATCTAAGGATTAACAATTTTCTTTAATATAATAATTTCTTCGCCTTTTGATAGAATGCATTCTAATAACAAAAGTAAATGGATACAAAGAACTCATGTAATAAATTAACTTTTTGGAAAGGAAAATTAGCTAAATGAACTTTAAAAGGTATTTAATAATTTTATATATGTATGAATAATATATAAATATATTTTTGAGATTGATATTTTTTTTTTTATTTACTTTTATTTTTCATTATAAAATATAACGTTTTATAAGTGGTCAATTTAAGCATCTTGTTTTATAATAATATTAAACGTATAACAGATGTTCAGACAATTATCTTAAATAATTTAAAAATCTTAAAATGTAATTTATAGGTTGAAGTTATATATGAATTGTTATATTTATATTATAATGGTTAGGCAAAAATATGTCTTTATATATTTAATCTATATATACTTATTACAAGTATATACATATAGTTATTCTTTGTATTTATATTTAAAACATCAATATTATTTAAAGTTGAACTATAACATAAAATAAAGGATGTACTATTTGTTTTTATAAATAATGCCTTTGTAATTATTTAAAAGAGCGATACTATATTATTCTTATTTTCTCATAATACCAAAGTTATTATGAAGTTAATTGAATTTACAATTTAATAAAAGATAATTTTATATTTCATTTATTATTTGGTTTGTAGGTCACTTACACATATTATTATTCAGTCATATATTTAGAGGTACATAAATTTACATAATTAGATGTGTATATTTGAATTTAGTAAAAGTCCCTTTGTTTCTGATATATATATATTTGATTAGTTAGTCACATCAACCTTAAAAATAAATTATAAAGATAGATCTCATTGCTTTGCATGATTTTAGATTTGTTTTATGTATAGCTAGCTGGAAGGGCATTTAAACAATTTATTTAAATATAACTGGAATAATTTTGTTTTTCTTCATTCTTTAATTTTAATGGAATACCTAATAGACGTTCCATTATATTTAGCTTATCCAATTGTAAGCTACCATATAGTTTCCATTACATTTGGCTAGTCCAATCGTGGGGCTGCCACATATAGGTTCCATTACATTTGGCGCAACAACTAGGGCTCGAAATAAGCTAATTAGGGCTTGAAATACCCCACATACCTGAGAGATGTATAGTATATATATATATTAATATGAGATGTATAGTTTAAAGAAAGAGAAGCATTTTTGTGTGTTTAATTTTTTTTTTTATATAAATGGAAATATTTTAGCCTTATGTTTAGATGGTGATGGTTAATATTATTGTATTATTTTTTTAATGATGGTGTTAAAGTACGGCATAATAATTTTGTCCATATTTGGAAAGTTTATGTTGTAGAAAATCTATAATTTTGAAGGTTGGATGGGATATTTGATTGTTGGAGTTTGGTTGGTTCTGTTGCAAGTATTGATGTTGGATGGGGAATTTTTGTCATTGTCTTAAGGATGTAGTGCATTCATGTCATTTGTGATTGATTAATCTCATTCATTGCTCCAACCCAAATTTTGATGTTTATTATTATTATTATTTATCATGAAGCAGTTAACAGTGGTCCTGCCATGATTTTATCTTTAAAACTCCAGAGAGAGTAAGGTATAATTATTTTGATATATGTATGATATTTGCCTCTAAGTCTCCTTAAGATGAGCAAGGAAATATTTTATAAGTAATAGCCCCTAAGACTTAAATATAAGCAGGGTAGTGTAATAGTGTTTTCAGAAAATTATTATGGGTTGTAGTAAATTGGATAGAATGAAATGTGATAATCATCTAAGTGTTCATGAAGCATTGTATGCTTTGGGAATAATGATTGAATTCTTTTATCTACATCAAAGTTGTGAAGTGCTAATCAATCTTTTGGTTGTCAGTATCTATCGGATCTTTGGAGGAATAGATAAGTATATAACTTAAATATATAACACCAAACTTAGGGACTAGATTAATTGATTATTGTTTGTAACAAATAATTTATTACATTGATTATTAATTAAGGTTTGAAAACAAGTATAGTAATATTATATTTTCATTATAAATGACTTTTAAACATGAGTTCAAATAAGTAAAATTTAGATTGTCAGATAGCTATTATATATTATAAGATTAAAAAAAAAAAAGCTTGTATTTTTTTTTTTAGTTAAATAATTGCTTGTTGGAATAATGATTGGAGATGGTGAGCCCTTGATCTGTGATAATTACTATATAGAAATAAATATATATATATCTTGGATTTTTTTTTTTTGAGTATATAATATTATAGTTCTAATAATAATGGATAACAGTAGTGAAATGTCAGTTAGTGGTGATTTTGATTTAAGAGAATTTATGGAAAATTTTAGAGCTGAGATAAATACCAAATATGATAAACTAGAGACTAGTTTAAAAACAAATTCTGATGAACTTAGAGTTGAGATGAAAACCAACTCTAATGAATTAAAAGAAGATCTTAGAGCTGAGATGAAAACCAACTCTAATGAATTAAAAGAACTTAGAGCTGAGATGAAAGTCAATTCTAATGAATTAAAAGCTCTGGTAGATAATAGTGTTAGAAGAGTAGAAATAAAATTTGATGAAAAGATGGAAAAATATAGAGAAGAGACAATAGTGGAAGCTAATTCTTTAAAAGCAAAAATTGAAGAAATAAATAATGAAATGAAGGAAGAAAATCAAGGAATTATAACCAGATTAGAAGTAGTTGAAAGAAAGACTATAAAGAAACCTAAAAATTTTGATGAATACTATAGTGAGGATAAAAGAATTGATAAATCCTTAAAAATAAAATTAAATTCACAAAAGCAATCAGAAGAAGTAGAATTAAGTTGTGAAAGATTAAAGGACACTGTTGACAATTTAGAAATTGGACAGTTAGGTTTTCAATGGTTAGACATTAGTGCTCTAGAGTTAGGAGAAATAAAAATGCATTATAATAAAATGAATGAAAGTGTTCAAACTTTAGAAGTTGAATTAAGTTCACCAGAAAAGATTAAAATTAATTCTCAAAAATTACTAGAAAGAACAGAATGTGTTTATCAAAGTCAATATAAAGAACAGTATCATGAAAATTTTGTGTGGTACAAAGAAAGCATATTTTTATATATATTAGAACATGAATATTTAAGTGATAATTTGTACCATTACTGCAATAGAAAAGACCTATTTTACAAGTATGCTAGTAGGACAAAATTCGTAAGATATATCTTATTGAAATTTGAGAGAAATAAAAAGGTATTCAATTTAAATATTAGTAGAAAGATTATTGATAAAGAAAGAGATATTGGAAAAGCCAAAATTAAACTTAAAATGAGAAGTTTTTCGATATTTCATAATTAATTAATTAGTTATTTGCAAAGATTTTTTTTTTTTCGGTGGATTAGAGGGTATTGTAAATATCGATAAGTCGATATTATATTTTAAAAATTTGTTATTTGTTATTAAAAAAAAAAATCTCTTTAAGTTGATGTTTACATATGAAATATTTAAATTTTTCTTTTATGTTTATTAAATATAGTTATTATTTGAAGTTATTATTTTATTTATATATATTGATAGTACATCATTATAAACATTTAATTATTAAAATAAATAAGGACATATAAATTGTTAATTATAAAAAAATTATTTTATTTATAATGATTATTAAATGTAATAAATAATTATTTATGTATATTTTTAAAGATGTCAAATTTTCAATTTAATATTTTATATATATATACTTGATATTTTATTTTTATTTTAATGTTAATTGTTTTAAAAGAGAACATATATAACATGAGTTTTAAAATAGTATCTGCTGGCGCATGGAACGATAGCAACAACAATAAAGAAGCCATTATTATTATATTATTATTATTGGAATAGATATAGAACAAACAACTGAAAAATAAAGATTTTATTGTACTTTAGTTCTATAAAATTTACTATTCTTCAAAATACTGAAATAATATATATATCTTATGGTAAATACATAAATTATGGCAGGTTAATCAAGAATCGCAGCCAGGAGGCTGCATCATCGCTTTCATTTATTCCAAAGCAATTTTCAATGGAACAACTAAGAAAATTTTCAATATATAAATTTCGTCGCGTCTGGAGTTGAAACTTGATATAGCTATCTTAAATATATAATCGTCAATTTAATCATAATCTGGAAGTAATTGGAATTGACATGCTGGATTTAACCTTTAATTTGTTTATTTATTTTTAAAAAAGAAGGAAATTTTAAAACGGATAAAATATGCATATATCTAAGGATTAACAATTTTCTTTAATATAATAATTTCTTCGCCTTTTGATAGAATGCATTCTAATAACAAAAGTAAATGGATACAAAGAACTCATGTAATAAATTAACTTTTTGGAAAGGAAAATTAGCTAAATGAACTTTAAAAGGTATTTAATAATTTTATATATGTATGAATAATATATAAATATATTTTTGAGATTGATATTTTTTTTTTTTATTTACTTTTATTTTTCATTATAAAATACAACGTTTTATAAGTGGTCAATTTAAGCATCTTGTTTTATAATAATATTAGACGTATAACAGATGTTCAGACAATTATCTTAAATAATTTAAAAATCTTAAAATGTAATTTATAGGTTGAAGTTATATATGAATTGTTATATTTATATTATAATGGTTAGGCAGAAATATGTCTTTATATATTTAATCTATATATACTTATTACAAGTATATACATATAGTTATTCTTTGTATTTATATTTAAAACATCAATATTATTTAAAGTTGAACTATAACATAAAATAAAGGATGTACTATTTGTTTTTATAAATAATGCCTTTGTAATTATTTAAAAGAGCGATACTATATTATTCTTATTTTCTCATAATACCAAAGTTATTATGAAGTTAATTGAATTTACAATTTAATAAAAGATAATTTTATATTTCATTTATTATTTGGTTTGTAGGTCACTTACACATATTATTATTCAGTCATATATTTAGAGGTACATAAATTTACATAATTAGATGTGTATATTTGAATTTAGTAAAAGTCCCTTTGTTTCTGATATATATATTTGATTAGTTATTCACATCATCTTTAAAAATAAATTATAAAGATAGATCTCATTGCTTTGCATGATTTTAGATTTGTTTTATGTATAGCTAGCTGGAAGGGCATTTAAACAATTTATTTAAATATAACTGGAATAATTTTGTTTTTCTTCATTCTTTAATTTTAATGGAATACCTAATAGACGTTCCATTATATTTAGCTTATCCAATTGTAAGCTACCATATAGTTTCCATTACATTTGGCTAGTCCAATCGTGGGGCTGCCACATATAGTTTCCATTACAATATATATATATATATATATATATATATATATTGTAATGGAACGTACTTGCTGCATTCCATTTAAATTGAAGAAAGACAAAATTATCCCGGTTATATATAAATAAATTGTGAATTCAATTAATTTCATAATGACTCTAGCATTAAAAGAAAAATAAGAATAATATATTACCGCTCTTTCAAATAAATTACAAAGACGTTACTTATAAAACAAATAGTACATCCTTTATTTTATATTATGGTTTAATTTTAGGTAATATCAATGTTTTAAATACAAACCCAAATAATAAATATACATATATACTTGCAATAAGTATATATATTAAATATATAAAGACATATCTATGCTTAACAAGTAGATATCAATATAAATACAAATCCATACTTATACTTTTCAGATATTTAAAATAATAAAAAAAAAATATTACATACAGCAAATACATATAATTATTGTTTTGGCATGCATAAGAATTATTATACGAAGTTTAAAAAAAAAATGAAAATAAATAAATTAATGATAAAAATTTTATAATAAAAAAATTTACGAATATAAATTTACTTATTAAAATATATATAACAACTCATATACAACCCAAACCTATAAGCCATACTTTAAGATTTTAAATTACTTAAGTATTAATTTTAACATCTGTTAAACGTTTATCGCTGTTAGAAAACAAGACGCTTGAATTGAATATTTATAAAACGTTATATTTTTATAATGAAAAATAAAAGTAAACAAAAATATCAATCTCAAAAAAATATATTTATATATCATTTATACATATAACATTATTAACTACCTTTCAAAGTTCACATGTCCAGTTTTCCTTCAAAAGTCAACTTATTCCTTTGTTTTATTTCTTTATCCGTTTAATATTAGAATGCATTCTAGTAAAGGTGAGGAAATTATCACGTTAGAGAAAACTGTTAATTCTTGGATATATGTATATTTTATTCTTTTAAAATTTCTTTCCTTGAAAAATAAATAAATAAATTGAAGTGTTAAATCCAATATATTAATTTTAATTACCTCCAGATTATTATTAGATTGACCATTATAGATTCCAGATAGCTATGTCAAATTTCGGCTTCAGACGCGATGAAATACATATATTGAAATTTTCTTAGTTGTCTCATTTTAAACTGCCTTGGAATAAATGAAAGAAAATGGTGCAGCCTCTTGGCTGCGATATATCTCGATTAGCAGGTCATGATTTATGTATTTACCATAGAAATCTATCTTATTCCGATATTCTGAAGAATGGTAATTTCAAAGAAATAAAGTACAACAAAATTTTATCCTTCAGTTGGTTTTATTACTATCTTAATAATAATAATAATGGCTTCTTTTTTTTGTTGTTGCTCCACGTGCTAGCAAATGCTGTTTTGAAAACCCTCGTTACACATGTTTTCTTTTAAACAATTAACATTAAAAAAAAATAAAATATCAAGCATATATATATAAAAAATATTAAATTGAAAATTTATTTGACAGCTTTAAAAATATACATAAATAATAATATTGCATTTTTTTAATAATCACTGCAAATAAAATATTTTTTATATAATCAACAATTTATATGTCCTTATCTATTTATAATAATTAAATATTCATAACGATGTACCATCAACATATAAATAAAATAATAACTTCAAACAATAACTATACCTAATAACTATAAACAATAATAATACTTCATATATAAACATCAATTCAAAGAGATTTTTTTTTTAATAACAAATGACAATTTTTAAAATATAGATAGACTTATCGATATTTACAATACCCTCTAATCCACCGAAAAAAAAAAATGTCTTTGCAGATAACTAATGAATTATGAGATATCGAAAAAAAAAAAAAAAAAAACTTCTCAAATTTGTAATCTTTCTAAGGACTAACATGGTTTAAAGAATATTATTTTTCATATTAATAACCATATTCATTTATTTATATCTATCTTTCAGATCATCTAGATATTTATCCAAGTTTTCTTAAAAAAAAAAAATAATAATAATCAAAAGTGCCTTTTTAATTCTTCTTGTAAAGAATTTCCAGTATGTTGAACTTTGTGAAGAAGTTTGCTTTAATTTACAAGATTTTCATATAGCATTTTGGTATAATTCAATTGCTTTTGAATAATTTTGAGATAAGTACCTAAAGATTTTGCTATGAATTCCTTAGATTCTGCATCTATATTCTTTACATAAATAGTAACTTGATCATAAGCGCCAACATAATTCTTAACTTTATCACTAACAGTTGCTATTTTATCAGATAATCTTACTTTTCCTTTGACTATCTTTATAAACATCGTCAACTTGAGTAAGTCTTTATTTTACTTCACTTGTTCTACGTTCAATTAAAAATAATTCTCTGGACAATTTTGAATGGTATTCATTCAAATTTTCCAAATAATCCTTTAAAAATTGCAAATCAGATTGATGTAATACAACTTCAGCATTAAAAAATTTCTGAAAATCATTTTGAAAATCATTCTGTTCTATATTAAGTCTTTTCAGTTTAACTTTAGGTTTATTTAAATCTCTTTCCTTAGCTATATTTTCTCGAAGAAAATCTTTACTAATCACATCATCACTTCTCATTTTAAGTTTAATTTTGGCTTTGCCAATTTCTTTTTCTTTATCAATAATCTTTCTGCTAAGAATTAAATTAAATATCTTTTCATTTATTCTTTTAAATTTTACCTTTGCTTTCCCTACATCTCTTTCCTTGTCAATATTCTCTCTAAGAAAATCAATATTATTTATTATTCCTTCTATAACTTTAAGTCTAACTTTGGCTTTTCCAATATCGTTTATAAAATCTATACTTCCTTTAAGATAATTTATTTTAAACTTCTCTCTACTCATCTCTTTGAATTTTACTTTAATTTTCTTCATATTTTTATTGGGATAAATTATCTCTTTAAGAAAATCTATTTTAATTTTCTCCTTACTTCTGAATTTAAGTTTTATTTTGGCTTTGCCTAAATCTCTATTTGGATCAATTTCTACTTTCATAAAATTTACATTACATATTATATTGTTAATTCTTGTAAAGAATATTTCTTTGTAAATATTAATTTTTGTATAAACGTTTCCACAATTAATGGTACATTTTTGAACTAGATTTTGCATTTTATCTTTAAATTTATTACTGGTATTATCCGTAATCTTTGGTAATTCATTGTCTAATAACTTTAGATATTTTTCACCTAAAGAATTTAATTTTATTTCTACAGATTCATCAATTCTTTTATCCTCACTATAGTATTCATCAAAAATTTTAGGTTTCTTTATAGTCTTTCTTTCAACTACTTCTAATCTGGCTATAATTCCTTGATTTTCTTCCCTCATTTCACTACTTATTTCCTCAAATTTTGCTTTTAAAGAATTAGCTTCAACCATTGTCTCTTCTCTGTATTTTTCCATCTTTTCATCAAATTTTACTTCTACTCTTCTAACACTATTATCTACCAGAGCTTTTAATTCATCTTTTATTTCCTTATAAAATTTATTAGAATTGACTTTCATCTCAGTTCTAAGTTCCTCTTTTAGTTCATCAGAGTTATTTTTTAAACTAGTCTCTAATTTCTGGGAAAGTTCATCAGAATTTGTTTTTAATCTAGATTCTAGTTTCTGGGAAAGTTCATCAGAATTCGTTTTTATCTCAGCTCTAAGATCTTTTAATTCATTAGAGTTGGTTTTCATCTCAGCTCTAAGATCATCAGAATTTGTTTTTAATCTAGATTCTAGTTTATCATATTTAGACTCTAGTCTCTCATAATTTGTGTTTATCTCAGCTCTAAATTTTTCCATAAAATCTCTTAAATCAAAATCACCACTAACTGGCATTTTATTACTATTGTTATCCATTATTATTAGAACTGCAATATTATACAAAAAAAAATATCTAAGATATATATATATATATATTTCTATGTAGTAATTACCACAGATCAAGGGCTCACCATCCCCAATCATTATTCCAACAAGCAATTATTCAACTAAGCAAAGTACAAGCCTTTTTAATTTTATAATACATAATAGCTATCCGACAATCTAAATTTCAGTTATTTGAACTCATGAACTTCTTGGCTTAAAAAAAAAATCTCATCTATCACCATAACATCAACAAATTTCTCTAATATATATATATATATGTAGAGAGTAACAACTGATATCACTAAATAACATTTATTTATATTTAATGATAATAAATATTCTACACTTATACAATATTGAAATGTGGAACTTTCATATCAAATTCAATATAACCTTGAAATATTTAAAATACAATAAAATGTTCACATGCCTTGAAAACAACCAATTCAATAATATTGTGAGATAACTTTCGCACTCAAGATAATGGTAGTTAAGCATAAACTTACTAAATTGATGCCTACAAATTTTCTGGACCTTAAAACTTAACACCATTTTATATATATATATAAAAAATCAACTTCACTAATTATTAGCTTTTGTGCCCAAAACACTATTTTACTAAAATTGTACTAATGCAATTTATTATCAACAAACATTCACTAATTGAACTTCATGTTTAAAAGTCACTTATAATGGAAAATATAACATTAATATACTTGTTTTCAAACCCTAATTGATAATCAATGTAATAGATTATTTGTCACCCAGAATAGTCAATTAACCAAGCCCTTAAGTTTGGTGTTATATATTTAAGTTATATACTTATCTATTCCTCCAAAGATCCGATAGATACTGACAGCCAAAAGATTGATTAGCACTTCACAACTTTGATATAGATAAAAGAATTCAATCATTACTCCCAAAGCATACAATGTTTCATGAACACTTAGATGACCATCACATTTCATTCTATTTAAGCTACTACAACCCATAATAATTTTCTGAAAACACTATTACACTGCCCTCCTTACATCCAAGTCTTAGGGGCTATTATTTATAAAATATTTCCTTGCTCATCTTTGGGAGACTTAGAGGCAAATATTATACATATATCAAAAATAATTATACCTTACTCTCTCTGGAGTCTTAAAGGTAAAATCATGGCAGGACTACTGTTAACTGCTTCATGATAAATAATAATAAACATCAAAATTTGGGTTGGAGCAATAAATGAGATCAATCAATCACAAGTGACATGAATGCATCACATCCTCAAGACAATGACAAAAATTCCCCATCCAACATCAATACTTGCAACAGAACCAACCAAACTCCAACAATCAAATATCCAATCTAACCCTCAAAATTATAGATTTTCTACAACATAAACTTTCCAAATATGGACAAAATTATTATGCTATAATTTAACACCATCAATATAATTTTTAAATTGAAATTAAACTGCTTCATGACTATATTTATCTTTCATCATTAAAAAAAATACAATAACAGTAACCATCACCATCTAAACATAAGGCCAAAATATTTTCATTTATATATAAAAAATTAAACACACAAAAATGCTTCTCTTTCTTTAAACTACATATCTCATATCAATATATATATACTACACATCTCTCAGGTATGTGGGGTATTTCAAGCCCTAATTAGCTTATTTCGAGCCCTAGTTGTTGCGCCAAATGTAATGGAACGTACTTGCTGCATTCCATTTAAATTGAAGAAAGACAAAATTATCCCGGTTATATATAAATAAATTGTGAATTCAATTAATTTCATAATGACTCTAGCATTAAAAGAAAAATAAGAATAATATATTACCGCTCTTTCAAATAAATTACAAAGACGTTACTTATAAAACAAATAGTACATCCTTTATTTTATATTATGGTTTAATTTTAGGTAATATCAATGTTTTAAATACAAACCCAAATAATAAATATACATATATACTTGCAATAAGTATATATATTAAATATATAAAGACATATCTATGCTTAACAAGTAGATATCAATATAAATACAAATCCATACTTATACTTTTCAGATATTTAAAATAATAAAAAAAAAATATTACATACAGCAAATACATATAATTATTGTTTTGGCATGCATAAGAATTATTATACGAAGTTTAAAAAAAAATGAAAATAAATAAATTAATGATAAAAATTTTATAATAAAAAAAAATTTACGAATATAAATTTACTTATTAAAATATATATAACAACTCATATACAACCCAAACCTATAAGCCATACTTTAAGATTTTAAATTACTTAAGTATTAATTTTAACATCTGTTAAACGTTTATCGCTGTTAGAAAACAAGACGCTTGAATTGAATATTTATAAAACGTTATATTTTTATAATGAAAAATAAAAGTAAACAAAAATATCAATCTCAAAAAATATATTTATATATCATTTATACATATAACATTATTAACTACCTTTCAAAGTTCACATGTCCAGTTTTCCTTCAAAAGTCAACTTATTCCTTTGTTTTATTTCTTTATCCGTTTAATATTAGAATGCATTCTAGTAAAGGTGAGGAAATTATCACGTTAGAGAAAACTGTTAATTCTTGGATATATGTATATTTTATTCTTTTAAAATTTCTTTCCTTGAAAAATAAATAAATAAATTGAAGTGTTAAATCCAATATATTAATTTTAATTACCTCCAGATTATTATTAGATTGACCATTATAGATTCCAGATAGCTATGTCAAATTTCGGCTTCAGACGCGATGAAATACATATATTGAAATTTTCTTAGTTGTCTCATTTTAAACTGCCTTGGAATAAATGAAAGAAAATGGTGCAGCCTCTTGGCTGCGATATATCTCGATTAGCAGGTCATGATTTATGTATTTACCATAGAAATCTATCTTATTCCGATATTCTGAAGAATGGTAATTTCAAAGAAATAAAGTACAACAAAATTTTATCCTTCAGTTGGTTTTATTACTATCTTAATAATAATAATAATGGCTTCTTTTTATTGTTGTTGCTGTTGTTCCACGTGCTAGCAAATGCTGTTTTGAAAACCCTTGTTACACATGTTTTCTTTTAAACAATTAACATTAAAAAAAAATAAAATATCAAGCATATATATATAAAAAATATTAAATTGAAAATTTATTTGACAGCTTTAAAAATATACATAAATAATAATATTGCATTTTTTTAATAATCACTGCAAATAAAATATTTTTTTATATAATCAACAATTTATATGTCCTTATCTATTTATAATAATTAAATATTCATAACGATGTACCATCAACATATAAATAAAATAATAACTTCAAACAATAACTATACCTAATAACTATAAACAATAATAATACTTCATATATAAACATCAATTCAAAGAGATTTTTTTTTTAATAACAAATGACAATTTTTAAAATATAGATAGACTTATCGATATTTACAATATATATATATTCTTGAATACATTTATAAAATATCTACAATATAATTTTACCTTTATCTATTTTTTATTTAAATCCCAACTGTAGGATTCTGAACTTTTTTTTTATGTTAATGCAATTTATATTAAGAGTTTTCAACACTCCAAATCTATTTATATCCATAATAATAAAGTATTTCAATGAAAATTTCATTGTTTGAAGAGTTTCATGATTGAAAATTATTTAACAGCTAAGATTTTATTTATAACTATTGTTTTTATACATCAGCAGTAGTCAGGATATCAACAGTCAATAATTTTTTTTTACAATATATATATATATATATATATATCAATACTTGTGGAATTTTTTATTGATGTTTACAGAAAAAATAGTTCATTTTTTTTATATTTTATGAGTTTTTTTATTAAATTAGTAAGTATTCATTTCAAATAAGTATATGATCTTTATTTGCAACCTTTGCTTGAGTATTAAGTTTTTTAGTGAAAAATTAGCTTGTCAAAAAAATATATAGCATCAGGTAAGAAGTGGGTTTTGCCAATAATTTTATGACAGTTATATTGTTTTTTAACTGGAAAGTTGACTTTTAATAATTTTAAAATTATTTTTGTTTAAGATTTAATTTTATTTAAAGCAAAAAGATTTAAAGATGAATAAGTTTTTTGCTTTAAATACAATTTTCTAGACTAAAAATAAATTTTATTTTATTGATATCATTATTGTTATTTTTTATCTGAAAAATTGACATTTTATTTTGAAAATTAATTTCCATTATTTAAACTTATATTTTTAACAAAATTTATTTACAACATAAAAATTTGATGATGAATACATTTTTATTTTATTAAAAAATTCAACTGAAAAATATATATGTAAATGAAAATGGGTTGTATTCTAAAATAATATTTTATAAAATTAAATAAAGATTCTATCAGATTTTTAGTTTCAAAACAATTCTTATTAAATAAATCAATTATTTTATATAGCACATGTGCAACAGCTTGATGCATATTCATTCTTATGTCTGATTATTATTGATAAAATATTATTCTGAAGCTATCAATCTGTTGAAAACTTATTTTAACATAAAGGAAAACTGGTGGTAAATTTGATTATGAGTGTTTTGTAAATGTATTTAAAAATATATGTACTTTTGTATATAGACGTAAAGTAATCTATGTGTATAGATGAAACTGTGGTTGTGTTAAATTGTTAATAGTTTAAATATAGTTGCTAATATTGATTTGCATATTTTGATTTCATTTATTACATATATATATATATATATATATATATATATATATATATATATATATTATACCAGATACCCAATCTATTCTGATACAGGAGGGCGCCACCAGACCACTACATGTCTGGAAAATTTGTTTACTGTAATCAGAATAGATGATGATGATGGTTTGCGCCGACTAGACTCAGGGAGAAACAAGAGATCTTAAATTGTTTAGACAATTGAGACAAAAGCACAAAGACAAACGTCAGCCAAATTAAGTTAAACATATTTCATAAATTTTATTATGAGAAAATAAATTATTAAATATAAGTTTATGACATAATAAATGTGAGTTAACTCAGGTGTGTACCAGAAATACTAAAGGCAAAGCTATGACAGACTGACTGATCTTCTAATAAACAAAGTAAAAAGGGAGGAAGCAAATTTCATTCAGCAGAGGATTCACTTAAACACTGGTTTTCCCTTTCAGATACTTAAACCATATGCCCCTGGAATAGATCAAAGAACCAGTGCCGATGAGCTGTTCAAGATCTAAACATGGTCAGATCTTGAATGTCCTTATATCGGTATGAACTGCACCAATTACTACGTTTAAAATAATGGCGATTGATCCACCCCAAGAACAATCGAAAAATATCATTGAAATGAAGGAACAATTAAACTGGTGAATCCCAGCCAAACGATTGGTGAAAATTACTTTAAAATTAATAATTAATGGTCTCAATAAGAGACAAGTAAATGATTAGAAAAACAGTTACATCTGTCCCAGTAAATAACGAAAAGAAAATAAACTTACAAACAAATTCTGAGTACACGCTCTGATAAATTTAAAGCACATGGAATAAATACACAAATGAATCTATCGGAGAGTGCACGGAGTACGAAAATCTTAAAAGTTGTAAACACTTTAGCAGAATGAAAGTATCGCTCACCTGTAATTTAAGAAAGGATAAATTTTATCTTCCTGCTGACAACTTATAAAATTACAAAGAAAAACACAATTCTAATTTCCACTTTTAGAGATCTTAGAACGAAATCTCCACCTGCAAAAATCAGACAATAAAGTCATCAGCCAAAAGATTTTTGGAGGTTTAGCAAGAGGGCAAACATAGAGTATAAAATTAATTAATTATTAAATACTAAATAATTACAGGTAAGCATTTTAAAAGCATGACTGCCAATGCATTTATAAAAATCTTACATAAAATAGAAAACTCACTCGTCACTCTCCAATAAACAAAATGGAAAGCAAATTAGAATCTTAAAACTAAGATTCTAAGACACACTATAAAATATTGAAAAACACAGCAAATATTAAATATGGGGCTGTATTGATTTAAGAATACATATTTGTGGTTAGATTGAGTGGAGATTTAATGAGAACTAATTTACCCTGGGAAGAATAAAAACGAAAATAATTACCTTTCGGTAAAAGCATTGTTCACGGAAAGTGCGCACTTTTACTTAAGTTCATTTACAGATTCTTTAGGCAGAAAGGTAGATGTAGAGAGGTTCTGACTTCTTTTAGGTGTTCAAGGCATTACTGGAACAAACTTGGAAGTCAGGGATCCATCTTTTGTGGAGTTAGCAAGCCATTAGGGTGGTGGTAACAAGTATAGAATTTTTCATATTGTTGTAGGCAAAAATATTTCATCACAGCTGATGTCCTTTAAGAAATTAAATGTCCGCGCTGATATAAATTCTCACTTGATAAACAGCTTGTCTATCAATGAATAACGAATTAACTGACACTCCAAATTTTTGGGACTATTTATACGTTGCTCCATTTCCCGCGAACACTTTACTTGTTGTCCAATTTCTACGCCTTAGGCAGGGCAAATATTAATCTCCCGCTCAATCTATCTAAGAATTCTACCCAGGGTTTATTGAAATGAGAACAACAACATAAAAAAATCAAATCTCCGCTAATAAAATTGTTTACAATAATTAAAATAAAAGCAACAGGAATGCAATTATCTAGCCAGCTTGTTTTTAAATCAAATGGATTTAAAAACAGGTGGTATATAAAAACTATTTTAAAATAAATCGATAAACATTTTTAAAAAATCCGTTTTACATATAACTGCGTGAGTATTTTGATATACGCATTCTGTTTAAATAATAATGAAATTTAAACCTTACGTTTAATGAAACTTAAAAGCTTAGTAAATTTCTTTTTTTCGATAACGCAATTGAATTGGATTTCAATCAGGTTCAATATATATATATATACAGTGTAGATAGATAGATAGATAGATAGATAGATAGATAGATAGAGGGGGGGGGGGGGGGGGGGGGGGGGGGGGGGGGGGGGGGGGGGGGGGGGGGGGGGGGGGGGGGGGGGGGGGGGGGGGGGGGGGGGGGGGGGGGGGGGGGGGGGGGGGGGGGGGGGGGGTAGATAGATAGATAGATAGATAGATAGATAGATAGATAGATAGATAGATAGATAGATAGATAGATAGATAGATAGATAGATAGATAGATAGATAGATCGATCGATCGATCGATAGATAGATAGATAGATAGATAGATAGACAGATAGACAGGCAGACAGACAGACAGACAGACAGATAGACAGATAGACAGATAGATAGATAGATAGATAGATAGATAGATAGATAGATAGATAGATAGATAGATAGATAGATAGATAGATAGATAGATAGATAGATAGATAGATAGATAGATAGATAGATAGATAGATAGATAGATAGATAGATAGATAGATAGATAGATAGATAGATAGATAGATAGAGATAGATAGATAGATAGATAGATAAGTAGGTAGGTAATAGGCAGATGGTCCATCTGGTAGGATAGACAGGTTGATAGATAGGTAGGCAGATAGATAAGTAAGTAGGTAGGCAGGCCAGTTGGTTCATTGATTGGTTGGTCTAAATTTGATAACAATTTGATATTCTCTTGTTGGGTAAAAATTGAAAAAAATCTTCTTTCATTATATACAGTGAGACAAATTGTTCTGATGGCCCACAATATAATGCATATATGCACATATAATAAAAGCTTAAAAGGAAATCTAGAAATAAACATAGACAAAATTTATATATATATAATTATTTAAAATAAGCTGAAATAATTGGAATAGTGATTAAGTAATAATATTTCTTAAAATTTTTGAAATACTATAATTAATTTAAAATCAAATATAAAAATGATCTCTATTTAATACAAATATTGGTATTTGATTTAGTTCTGATTTTGACAAAAGCTAAATTTTTATTGCATCAAAAAAATATTACATCTAAAACAAAGATGTTTTTTTTTTCTTTATAAACATATTAATTAAAGAGCTAATTATATAACCTGCTTTTATGTAAAAAGTAAAAAAAAAAATTAAAGAATTAAGAATTTTTTAAACATATTGATTTTAATGAAAGTAAATTTAAAGAACAGAATAATTGTAATTTAGATATTATCTTGTTTTATTAATCAAGAAGAGAAAATATTTATTCTTAATCTTCTTGTTTATACACTCTATTGTATCTCCTATAAATACAGGGTCAAATTAACTGATTTGGAAATTGATATAGAAAATCAACTTCAAAAACAGATGCTTCTAATCTCCATATTGGTCAGATTTAAATTTCTTAAGAAGTAAAAGATGATGGCTTTTCCCTACTTTCACAATTCAGTATTATAAAATGGTTACAATTGCTACTTTTCAAGAACTCATAAGTTATAAATGTGAAATGAACTGAAAACTATCACTAATTATTATCTACATCTTCTAGTTTTTGAGAGATTTGATAGACATGTGTATAAGCACTTATAAAAAAAACTTGCTGTTGCATATGAATGAAAAACAGACAAAATCTGATTATATAGCTTTCATGCTGCTATTAATAATTTTTATACAATTATGACATCAGATAAAAAATTTGATTAGTAAGTAACATATTCTAGTAATGAGACATTATTTTGCACACTAATTCTGTTATTAATGAAAATCTATTTCTATTTACTTCACACTTTCCAAGCACATGTTAAAAACATTTACTATACAGTACTAACAACATTTGAATAAACTAAATAGCTAATGAGAAAAAGTATTCAGGAAAAGAAAAAAGTAACTAACTAGTTTAGTGTCTCCTGAGAATAGATACTCTAAATATATTTTCTGTGAATTTTGTCACATAATTCATAAAAGTCTTTGATTTAAGGTTAGAAAAATATATTGAATTTGCTGGTTTTAGATTTCATTTTAATATATTTGTATAATTATAATGCAAAAATAATTTAGTATAATGGTTAAGTAATATATATTAAGGCTATGTGCCTAAAATGCGACAGTAGGGACCTCTACAAATCTAAAGACAAGATTAACGACTTTAATAATTGAAATATTTTATATTAGAATAATTACATATGTGTATCATATTGTATATATGTTTAACATTTAATTATTTATATTTGATTAAAATAGAATAATATTAACCTATATAGTTTAGTTAATTAACACATTAATAATAATAATAATAATAATAATAATAATAATAATAATAATAATAATAATAATAATAATAATAATAATAATAATAATAATAATAATAATAATAATAATAATAATAATAATAATAATAATAATCCATAACTGGCATATTTATATTATTAGATATGTATGTATGGCATACAGAATATGTTTATTTAATATCATTAAAAATTTATATATTTGTAAACTAAAATTTAAACCATGTTAAATCATTTATTCCTTTGTTGTTTTTTTAACTTATGAAAATAATATCTGAGGTTTATTAAAGATTCAAATATTTTTACTAGAAAATGCATCTGTTTTATATATATAAACTTCCTCCTATTTGGAAAGATTTTTTTAAAAAAAACATTCCTAAATTTAACATTTTTTGCTATTGGTGGAATTTTAACATTTTATTCAAATCAGTGATTGTAGCGCCTCTACAACCGTCTTTCTACCTTTTATAACTCTGTGGATGGCTTGTGTGACCAAGTCGAAACGTCAGTATATTAATATTAAAAGTTTGTAACATGGATGAACCCGCAAAATATGTATTATATATATATAATTATTTATATAATCAAAACAAAATATTATTGACATGTATAGTTAATAAACATAATAATAATAACTAGAATATTTGTATTATCCGATGTGCTTGTGTGTGCATGCATGAATGTTTTTAATTGATAATATTGATAATTTATATATAAACTATAATTTAAATCATTCATTAACTTTGTTTTTATCAATCTGTGGAAATTTGTAACGGGTCAAAGTCAGAATGATTTATTTGCATATAGAGTATTTATCAGATATTTCATTTGATGATTATTATTATTACTATTTCTAATCAATAAACTTCAGTAAAGCTATTTAATCCTAGCATAGATTAAGTACTGTGTATTTTTTTAGTTCACAGTCAAAATGATTTTTTTGATCTGGAAAATACTTTTGCGTTAACAGTTTATGTTTTCTGTGTTTCCTAACAACTTATATATAATTGTCTTTACAATACCTTCATTTTATACATTTCACGAAGATAACTGGTTCATAACCACCTATTTTTTTTGGGTTGTATGAGAAAAATTTTTTTTGGCCCTCACAATAAAACTTTTTTTAAATTTTCTTTATAATTTTCCCTTTTATAAAAAATATTTCTTTTTTTAGGATGGAGGTTTTAATTTTTTATATATTTTTTTTTTTTTTTTTTTTAAATTAAAAAAAAATAATTTTTTTTTAATATCCCGTGCATTCATGATACCAGATAGTCCTGAACAATAATGATTATCAGTATTAATATAATGATCCCAATATTTTTGATAAATTTATTATTATAGCTATTTTAGCAGTTATTATATGTATAGAGCTGGCATATTGGTGAATGAATTTATAATATTATGCCCCAAGTTTAACATTCATTAGATAATAATTTATGTAAGATTTTAAAATATGCTTTTTTAAAGTTCAGTTACAACAGACAATTGTTGTTTAAGTTGTTTCTATTAATAAGACTATACAATAGTGATTATAACTGATGGTGCTATGCTTATTATTTATATTGATTTGTGATGCTGATTCTTGTTCTTTTGTCTTCATGTTCACTTATTGATGATGATTTATCACATAATATTATTCCTTCTTATTCTATATTATTACAATATATATATATATTGTAACAGTCGATGAGCTGATAACCGCATAAACCACCACTAGGATGATTTAACCACCACAAACTCATTCCAATCTACATACTATTTTATTTTAATTAGGCTTGGTGATCAGAGAGAGATCTCTTAAAACTAGATTATTAACTATATGACTTCCCTATGGTAAACATGACACCAAATGCAATATATAGATAAAATACAAACACTTTATTAGTATTAAAATTACAAACAAATAAACAAAAGAAATGACTATCACTTAATTTGGTTGCTAGATTTATAAGATAGTGCACATTACATGAATTAATGAGTACATATGTCAAAGTTTCAATATATATATATATATATATATATATATATATATATATATATATATATATATATATATGAGGAACCTCGAGTGATTAACACATTTGATCTTTGGGGCAGATATTCCTCAAGCAGCCACATGATAAATAAAGCATGATAAGTTTAATTAACTCTAGAAAATATGTTTAAATATATAAATGCATAACTCTCATGATCATGACCAATTAAATGCTAAAATATCAAGTTTAATATACATAAGGGATATAGGAAGATGTTACTGATTTGCTGAAGTAATAAACAAATAATGAAATTGGTTAGAATATGATCACCTCCATGATGTCATATCCAAATCTTATAATAAGGCAATGATGGAAATATATTTGCTTTAAAGAAGTTGAATGGGTCATGGAATGAAGGAATGAGCATCTTCATATAATCCTTACTAAATCTCATTAACAGGCAGAAATGATCCACTGCACTGGTAACAAAAAATAATAAGACCCTTTGGGTCTGAAAAATGAAAGGAATGTACCCCCCACATTTGCATGAACCTATCAAATTCAATTTTTCAAAGCAGGGATATATGCCTGCTGAAGAACACAATGAAATAAAACATAAAAATAGACACATTTTTTAGAATACACATTAATATGTTCAACTATGAACTTAGAAAACAAAACCAGGTTTAAAACTTATTAAGAAATAAACACTAATACATGAGAATGTAATGTACTTCTTTATCCTGGTTCTTGATGGATCTTCATGTGAAAATTCACCATAGCAATCATTATCAATTTGAACCAACTATTTTGCTTTATAATAGTTTATTCACTATTACAATGTTTTAGAAATTCAAAACTTTTATTTAAAATACAACCACAATTTTTTTTCAAAATAATGGTCAAAGAATGATGGTCATTTTGTAAAATTGATGATATCATAAGATAGTGATTTTGTTAAAGTTGTCTTCTGAAAATAAAATTGCAACATTCTTACTAAAATCTACAGAAAGTTTATTCATTATACAGTATACAATATTATGTTTTGAGTATAAAGATAAATTACAATTAATATATTCTATCTTTCATTTTCATCTAGTATCTTTGCAAGTCAATCAGTACTTTTATTTATCACATATCAAAAGTAAAGAAGGATTTCATCTTTAATGACTTCAAATTTTTAAAATGTCAGTTTTATTCTGCACAATAAGTATTCAAAAAACAATAGCAAAGCGTATTAATCAATTAATTTTATAAATTAAAGTTTTTATAAATGTTATTTTGCCTATGGCAAAAATGCAAAAATCATAATGGTCATTTTAACTGTGTTATTTTGAGTAAAAAATTATTTTGTGCACTATACCGCTAATAATAAACTTTATATGATCAAGGGTTACAAAATTTATGTTTAAAATGCTTTATTTTTTTTCAATCAATAACATCATAGTTTGTTTGTAATTTATTCAAAATAATAACAGATTTGTTGTAAACATAGATTGACAAAAAAAATAACCATTTACATACATTATTAAAATACAGCTCCATTTTATTTTATTTTACTGCATTTTTCTCAAATAAAAATTTTGTGTTTTATAAAAAAAATTACAGTATTGCAAAAAATTTCAGCATTATTAGTTAGAAATAATAAAAATAAAAATAGTTTAATAAATGAGCATAAAGTGCATTAAAAATAAATTTTAAAATATACTTTTTTTAAGCTTTTTTTTTTAAATTTTACATTCGCATTGTGGTTTGTTTTTCCTTCTTTATGCTTTATTTCAATTCAACAAATTATGATTTTTTTGTTCTTTTCAAATTATAGCTACTAAAATATAGTTATATAGTATATTTACCCACAGATCAGTACTTTTTTAACATTATGCCTAATAAAATATTTATTCATTAATTAACTTTTTTATATAATTTAAGCTTTATTTTTAATCAAATATTTTTATGTTTTAAATTTAAAATAATGAATTATTTTTTTGCCATAGGAACTCATTATAATTCTTACTTTTTATGCAAGATTTTACTTTATGAGGCATTTTTATATACTAATTGTTCTTTCTAACTAGGAAAAGGTTTATTTGAATTGTATGCAAGTGATTTGTAAATCAATTAACTAAAATGAATCAATAGATTATCTGCTATTTGAATATCTCTGATGTATAGTATTAGACACACTCTTTAGGTCATTATCATTCCTCTATTTTATTTATTATGTCTTTATGGGTAATCTAATATAACTAGACAACAATCTTACTTTTCAATTTGTTTTGACTTTATAATTTATGATTTATTTCTACATTTCTTCCTATATTATAGATCGTATATATTTTTGCCTTAATTTGAATCAATCCATTAACTTTAATAGCAATAATGATTTTTTTTTACTAATATTTAAATATTCCTTTTTTTTTCCTCCATTTATAAATGTATTTTCTCATTCAAGATTTTATAATAATAAATTTTAAAAAAAGATTTTAAAGTAATTTACTAAGTTTATTTAAAAATTACGTTAGTAACATATTTTTTTTTCACAAATATTTTAAATTGTAAATAAAATGATATATATATGTGTAGAGAAAAAGAGCGGGGAGGAGGATATTCATATAAATTATTCCATCTATATTAAAATAACATGTTCTAATATTTATGACAATTCATTTGCATGGATTCAAGAAACTTTTCTTTTATGGAAATTTTTATTACATTTAAATCAATAAAATAATAATCTATTCTAAAACTAGATTATGGTGGTAAAAAAAATTAGAAAATAAAATCGTTAGTGACGCAAATTGCCATTTCACTTATTAATATTTTCACCCATTTTTTTTTCTCTTTTTTTGCTAAATCATTTTTTCTTTATTATTTGTTTTATTTCTACTAGTTACATTATAATAATGATTAATTTACTTACTTCTAATTTCAAAATTATATATATATAATTTTATAAAGATTATCAATCATTTTATAGTAAAACCCACTAGAATTTATTCTTAGATGCTTAAATTTATATGAATTCTCCCTCTGTCGCTCCTTCTATATATATGCATATGTATTTACTATTACAATTTAGTATCAAGTCATTTGTTGTCTTAAGCATTCAGTTTCATGCATCACTCTGGTGTTCCAATTGCTATTGTAAAAACTGAATATTTTCATTTTCTAATTAATTTTCTGGCATTTTGATTACAAAAAAAAAAAGTTGTCATGAGGAAATGTCTGGTTTTATATGTATAAGCAAACAAACTTGAAACTTACCAATTTAATATCATTTCAGCATTGTATGCTATGCATTTTTTCATTAATGTTATCAATATTCAGAACAAGTAAAGTAAAAAATAATATAGTTGGTTTTTTTTTTTTTGAGAGAGAGAAAGAGAGAGAGAGAGAGAGAGAGAAAGAGAGAGAGAGAGAGAGAAAGAGAGAGAGAGACAGAGGTAGCAAAGGAGATGATCTGAAGAAAAATAAATTTTCAGACAATACTTATCTTTTAATGTATACATATGTGAATATGATTTTTCTCCCTCATTCTATTATAACAATCCTGTTTTGGAGTAAATATTTTTATTGAATCATACTTTTTACTATATATATATATATTAAAGTGTATGCATTGCTTTGAATGTAGTCTTCCACATAATTGAGAGATGATTTTCAGAGTTATGAGGGTGCTAATAAATATAGCTTTCACAAGTATTATATATATATATATATACTGTATTAATAAAAGCTAATAAATATAGCTTTCACAAGTATTATATATATATATATATACTGTATTAATAAAAGACAAAATGTAAAGGCTTAAAATAAAGTATTAATTGTCATATTCAAAATTAGATTAAATAATGTAATAGATTTATAAAAAAAGATAATAATGAATAAATTTAAAAGAAACCAATCAATTTTTTTATTATCAAAGAATGTATGAAATGTATTGCAAAACTACTTAGTTTTTTTTTTTAAAAAATAGATTATAAATAATTGAATTTAACAAAAATATTTAGAAAGTTTTTTTTTCCATATGTCATAGCATCAGCCGGGATGCGAACCCACAACCATCTGCAACCAACTACTTGCTTGCAAGGTTGTTGCAATGACCGTTGCGATGACCTCTCGGCTAACAATGCTTGACAAGTTTTGATAAGAGATTCAAAAACAAATGTTTTTCAATTTCCGTTAATTAAACAATGAAAGTATTTTTCAAGCCCTTGTAATTAAAATAAAATCCAGTTATAAATGACTTAAAATAAAATATTAAAGGTGTGAAAAACAAAATCAGATATGCAAAAACAAGAAGTAAAACTTATGTAAAATCATTTTTTCTTAAAACAATCAATGTTAATTCTCAGTTTATTCAAGCTACATAAGCTCTTCATTATGCTGACTAAACAGAAAGAGAAAAAACTTCCAATTGATGGAATATCTTTATCTGAAAGTTTCCATGCCATTTTCAAATAAATCTTTAGTTAAAATAAAAAAACAAAGCTTATTTCCTATTTCAAAACTGGAATTTATTAAAGAATATTATGGTCCCTTATGAATTAATTAATACATGCCATTATGAAGAAAACAAGCCACTGGTTATATAACCTGCTTTATAAGTTTTTAAAAGATTAACTATTTAAAATTTATATTAATCATTTGTAATTTTATTTCAGTTTATATTTAATACTAATAACTTTTATTTTATATTATGAATTGTTTAAAACAAGAAACAAAAGATTAAAAAAAGTTATTTGCATTTTAATGCAACTGAAGTAAAAAGATTTATAAACAAACAAAAAAGAAATGTACTCTGTATTGTATTTGCTGTATATATATATATATATATATATATTGTGCACTTTTTATTAGCTCAGACTATTCTAAAATAGGATTTTGTTGTATAATTTTAAATTTTACAAATCCAATAATATTTACTTATTAAAAGAAGACAATAATGAAATATTAGATCACAGGGTTTGAACTCAAATTTAGCTAAGGGAAATTTATAAATGTCTTAACTCAAAATACATATAGAAAATAACCTACAGAGTCATATATGTGCAGATGGATGAGCAATTAATATTATTTAGTATTTAAAACCAGTGAAGTTTAAATTGTAATTTTGTAAACATAATGCGTAGTAGGGACTAATAATTATTGTTGGTGCGCATTTGATTTTAAACATAAAAATTAGTTATCTTCAAATCTTACTATACTTAAAAGTAAATAAATAAAGTTTAATTTTAAAAAATACTGATTTAGAATTGAAATAGTAAATTGTATCTTTATTTAATTTCTAAAAAATATTGTATTTTAATATTTTAAAAAAAAAAAAACGGAAAATCGGTCATTTTAAAATAATAAACAAAAAACTTTCAAAATAAATAAGTGTTTCATAGAAAAAAGTGGGAAAATATTAGCCAATCAAAGAATTTCAAACAATCTTGGAATATGAAATTCAAGAGAGGGGGGAAGAGAGGGAAAGCTTCTTGATCGTAAAGTTGAAGTAACTAAGTTTTTTGTTTTCTTGGTGATATTTTTTTTTAAAAAAAACAAAGTTGGATTAAAATTCCTAAAACCTTATGATTTACAACTCTATATTAATATACATGGATAATTATAAGCTCTGTTGTTAAAATAATGGAATAAATTAATCATTTTTCTACTGGGCAAGTCAATAATCGGAATTCCCAATAATCTCTTGAAAATTAATAAGTATTGAAGAAATAATTGGAGATGAATAGTCAACGAATATATTCACGGAAAAATAATAATAATTGTGCCATAGGGAAAATGAACTGCAGTAATACACAAAAGGAAATAAATAAATAAACACCGTAAATATCCAGTAAGGATAGATAAAAAATAGTATATCTCTTGGAAACAGTTAAGTATATATATTTAAAATTCAGTGGAACTAAATTAGTAATAAATAAAAAGGTTCATTATTATTCTGGATATATTATTTATTTTGAGCCATACCAGCATGGATGTCAGTTTTATAAAGTTTTAGCTGAAAAAAAAAAAACATTGCATGATGCATTTTTAATTGAAATAATAAGTGTGCTTTTTACTATGGAAAGAAATATATATCATATAAAGTAAATAAAGCAAGCCACATATAAATTTTTTATTACTAAACAAAGAACAAAACAAGGATTATTGTTGTAGCAACTCAAATATGTAGCGAATCTTAGGATAAGCAGAATCTTCAAAAAATAAGGAAAAATAAAAAACATTATGATAAGTTTATGGAGTGTGGAACAACTAGAAGATTTAAAATTGTTCTTATACTTTAGCTGAGAGTTAAAACAGAACTTCTTTCTAATGTTAGCATTTATATTTTTAATCGATGATTTGTTAGTATAATGGGGGGGGGGGAGAAAACTAATTTAATAAGGAATTAATTCAAGTGTTGTTATATTAATAGTTATTTAATAATTCGGTTAAGTTTAAAGATTATGAAGCCTTTAAATAAATAAATAAATATACTCGATATTTTAGTATGAAAGGGTATTTAAAATGATATATACATACTCCGAAGAGCAGGTTATATATACATGTACAAATGGATAAACTAAAAAAAACAATGATTTTGTTCTTATGTGAAAGATAAAAGTAGTAAACATGTTTGCTTACCAACCTCCAGAATTATAACCCTATATTAATCATTTGTTTTTTGTATTATTACTTAATCATCAAGTACTACTATTATGTAGAGGTTAAACTAATGAACCATGAATGGAAAAAAATGATTGTTTAATAAACTAAATATGTGATATATAGTTCACATACATAGGGATAAATATCTCAACATATAATGGGAAATCATTAGTTTTGTTTGATAATAATACTCTAAAGATTAATTTTCTGTTGTTATTATTATTATAATATATATGTATTATCTTGTTATGTTATTTTAAATTTGATATTAATGGAAATGTTTATTATCATTTGTAATGAATATTATTAAAATGATTGTTTTAAAAGTTTTATTAAATTCCAATTGCTGCATATCTTTTCTGGGCTCATTTTCACCACATCACACAACTTAAAATGTACAGTCAAAATTAAAATGAAAAGTCAATTCAATTTAAAGCAAATCTAACAGTTTAATAAGCATAAATCTCTTAGTAAAGATTTTTTTTACTTGTTACATGCTGCCTTGATCCCATAGGTCATTGATGACATTGCCAATTATTAAAATGTATTTATTAATATAAAATTAAATGATACATTAGTTATTAGTGAAAGTATTAGTGTTAATCACAGTTTAGTTAATAATATTATTTTAATATTCAGTATTGAAGAACATACATATAAAGCTTGACTATGAATTTAAATTATAATCCTTTCTTAATTTGTACACTATCCATGGAAATCTGTAAAATTCCTCTTGATATTCCATAGGGAGTATGAAGAATTAATAAATCAATGATTTTCCTGAGATCTCCTTATTTTAAAGTTATTCTTGTGATTATTGCCAATCTTAATTATTAAACATAATATGAATCAAAGTTTATCTGTAATTATCTAACAGATTAATTTAATGAGTGATTGAATTAAAACTTAATAGTTATAAATATAAAATAATATATTAGATATTATTGTTAGTCATGAGAGTATATAGATACTTAATAAGGAGGATTATCTGGGTATTCTTATGCCATTGAACAAGTATTTTGCATTTGTTTAATGTTAAGGGGATGTGATCTGTTTATAGGTAAACGAGTCTCATATTGATTAGATTTAAAACATATCTTATCTTAGAAATATTTACTCATGTCAAAGTAACATGGGATAGATACTAATCTTATCTAAATTCTATTGTTATAGTTAAAGAAAATGGTCGGGATATAGTGAGTTTATTAATAAAACCTAACCCGAATCCAATTAGGGCCTAATATAAGGGACTTGGAAACTCTGCTTAGGGTTGTACCATCTATAGACAGGCCACAGTATTTAAACCCCCTTATGGCGTCCAACGTGGGGCTCGATTAGTAAACTAATCATTGATTATCATGATTGATTTATATAAAAAATGCCTAACACCTTAATTGAATTATTAGACATAGTTCAAATAATATTTTTTTTTGTTAGAATATTAAATAAAGGCTAGTCTAATATGACTATGTGATCAGTAGGCAAATCATACATAGATTGATATAGTTTATGTATGAATAATTCATGTGGTGGTTGTGGTGATGATGTTGAGAAAAGAAAGTATGCAACTTGTTTATATGAATTTGAGGTTATTGTAAATAAATAGTTATAAATATGGTTTATGGTATCTAATAATAGATATCATGAAAATGAAATATAATTGATTTGTCAAGTTATTTGAGGGAGTTGTTGATTGTTGGAATAGCCTAGTAGAAAATAGTTTTATGAAGTTGAACTAAGTCATATTTTTAAAAGAAAAAAATAGCAGAGTGCTTTAGTGAAAAAGATTTTTTTTTCAAAAATGAGAGGAATGGAAAATTCAGAAAAAGAAGAAAATATTTGTTCTATCCAAGAACAAGATCTCAAGGAGATGTTAGAAATGGAAATAAGGATGGAAAAAGAAAGGGAGAGTCATAGGAAAGATAGAGAAATAAGAAAGGATATCCAATGTGAAGTTATAGAAGAAAAGAAAGTTGTTGTGGTGGAAGAGAAGAAAAGTTTAGATGATTTATTTGTATTGGTGATGAAACTAAGTGAATCTTTAAATAAAAGATTAGAAGAGTCTAGTAAATCTTTAAGAGAAGATAATAGATTTTTAAGAGTACAGTTAGAAGAGAATAGTAAAAAGTCAGAAGAAGATAATAGATTTTTAAGAGTAAAGTTAGAAGAGAACAGTAAAAAGTTAGAAGAGAACAGTAAAAAGTTAGAAGAGACTAGTAAAAAATCAGAAGAAGATAATAGATTTTTAAGAAAAGAACTACAAGAAACTAATAAAGTGCTGGGTGAGAAGTTAGAATTTATGAATAAAGGTATAGTTGAAAATCAACAAGCCATTAAGTTTATAAAGGGAGATTTAGAGATAAAATTTGGAGAATTAAGTGAAAAGTTTGCAACAAAAGAAAATGTTATAGAGGTAGTCAAAGAGAAAATAGATGAAGAGTTAGAAGGATACGTTCATAAAAATGTTCAAGCTCTTCAAGTTCAGGGTAAAGAAGCTATCAAACAATGGACAGTTAGTAAAGATGAACTGAATGAGAAGATAGGGCATGTAGATAGTGGTGTTAAAGGTATATAGAATCAAGTGGAATTAATAGAAAACAAGTTTGAATTTTTAAGAACAGAAGTAAAAGAAGAAATGGATAAAAGTGTTCTAGAATTTAAAAAAGAGTTGGAAATGGGAATAGAGAAAAATTTACAAGTTATAAAATCTAACAAAACTGAAGATCAAAGATATCGATCTAAAATGGGAGAAAGGTTGAAAAAGTTAGAGAAAGAATTAATAGATCGAATAGAGAAGAATAAAAAAGTAATTGAAGAAAATAATAGCTCAAAAGAGATGAGTAATATAAACATTGATCAATTAAGAGAGGAGCAAAAGAATTATATAGATAGTTTGTTTAGTAAAATGAAATTGGAGAATAGAATACTTGATAGTGATATTAGAGTTGATGAAATTAAGGTCAGCAATCGTGATAGATTAAAATGGTCAGAAAGCTTAGGAAAGAAAACTTCTAGTGAAATTTTAAGAGGTAAAACTATGGATGAAAATTGTACTAGGGTAAAACAACTGGAAGATATTACTAAGAACCATAATGAAAAAATAAGTAGGTTTCAAGAAGTAGAATCTGATAGAGATAATCAATCAGTAGACAGAGGAATAAGTGCAAGTAATTCTATAGCTATAAGGTTTATTAAGATAAAACCCTTCAAAGGTGAATATATGGAGAATCCTTCAGAATTCCTAAATAATTTGGAAGATTTGTTTTCTTTGTGTCCTATGTCAGAGAGGGAAAGATTAGCCATCTCATGTAACCATTTGTATGGTGCTGCAAGAGACTGGTGGCAGTCATTATTCGAAAAGCCCATAGTATATGGAGACTTCAAGTGTTTGATATTGTCTAGTTTTGGGGAATCTGACAAGCAGGATTACATTAGATACCAAATAATGCAAGAAAGGTATAATGCTAACAAAGGTGGATGTGCAAAATTTTTCCGCAACCAAGCTGTTAGATTAAAAACCCTTACTTCATTTCCATTGTCAGAAATGCAAATTGTCAGATTGATTAGATGAAATTTACCATGCCATATTGAAACAGACAGATCGGAGAACCGATCTTCGTTTCAGGTGTTTTTATGTACGGTAATTCAAACTACTGTTCGCCCGCAGTGAGATTTTGTCTATTTTAAGTTATAATATAAATTAGTTATATATTCTATAGTTTATAAATAAATATGTAAAGTTTCCGTATATAAATGTCACAAACCATGAAATAATATTCGTGTGTGCGTGGTTTGTGAATTTATATCATTTAATTTAAAGTTTCAGTGCGGGCGTATTTGTTTTAAATTTTAGTTTTAAAATTGTATAAAGTCGTTTAAAAATACTGATCAAAAATCACATTCCTTTGATCAGTGTTTTTAATTAAAATCTAATTGCACAAGTGTTCAGAGCAATTAAGTTGTATTCAAAATTAGTAAGGAATTTTGATATGTAATTACTGTATCGATTTAAAAATGGCATATTAAATTAAAAGATTGCTAAAAACAGATAATTGATTGTTGGTCAAGCTGCATCGCTAGAGGCTAGAGAAAGTAGGAGGAGCCTAAAACAAAAACAAGTCGGAAAGGTCAGCAGTGGCTATTTTAGAAAAAAACTTACATTCTAACTTGTGTCGTGTGTGAGAGAAGTAGTCTCGAGACAACACAGCAGTTGAGTATAATTCAAACATTATTATTAAGAAGTTTACCAGTGAATCGCAATGTTGATGGGCTAAGTGCCAGGAGCTGATCTCTGCCCGCCAATATGGGTCTTCGTGCCGCTGTTTGATCATGTTTCATATACTTCAGAATTCCCAACTTCCAATCTCAAAATTTACTATGCCTTACAAATAACTTTCAAAAATGCGCGCCTACGTTCGTCACAAACCAAGCTGGATGAAGAAAGAACAGTAACTTTGTTACACGAACTTTAATTTTCTTCCGTGCTTAATGTTATCAATCAAGTGAATCATATGTAAGTTTTTATATCATTTATAATGCTATTGTTTAATCTGTCAGTAAATTTTCTTTTCTTTTTTTTAATCCTCTGCTCTAGTCTTTAGAAATCATTTATAAAATTGTAATTAATAGTAATAATATTTCAACTGAATGCATTTATATTTTCTTATGTTGCTTATTTCATAAACAAACATTGCCAATAGTAATATTTCCAACTCTGTGTAAACTAGTGTGTAATAATGATCAATTTAATTTAAAAGTAATTTCATGTTCTGAATTAAATATTCTTTCACATTCCGAGTTTGTAAATGATAAATCACTTTAGTATTCTATTTTAAGTTGGTATAAAATTACAATCGAAGTTTCAATATTAAATATATATATAATAGTTTCAAAGTGTTATAGTAATGTCATGTCTGATCTGAGAAATAACTCCTTGTGTAGTTTGATACTGTCGATACCGCCTGTCAACCCGAGGGGTTAGTGTTTCAGAGTAAATTTAACTAGTTATTGTTTTCACCGTCAGTTTAAGTCCGCTACGTTTTATTGGGGTAAGGATCTCAGCCTGTGGCGTAGAAACAGACAAATAGTTTCCAGGTTTTATATAATTTCTTTTAAAAATCCGCTTCAAGTATTCGTCATTCACGTCTGTGGTAATGCCTTCCCTTCGCTGAAGTTAGCGTCTCGCCATTCTACCATTGGGGAATGAAAGCAGTTTTTCTTTCCCGGTAATCTCTTGGATCACCGGGGTTCGAAATGATCCCGGCTGGTTGTCGTGTCCCGGAGCTACTTGGGGGCATTAAGCCTTGTCAAAGTACAAGCCGCCCGGTATTCCGTTAATGCACCGCAAGTGATTACTGTAGGGCTTTTGAATCCAGGCATCCACCAGTTCATCTATCTTCCATGTCGTATTTATATAAAACCACCAGTACATCTATCTCTTATGTCGTATTTATATAAAACCATCTCCATTGTTCGTCTACGTTCCGGCTCGAGCCTATTCTAATAAAATAAGTTAATAAAAATCTTTAGAGAAATATTTTTCCAGTGCTCAAATACTCTGATTCTCTTAACCACCCGTTAATCATTTAACTACCCAGCTATTGGCATAAGTTTGTTTACTAAATAAAACGTTTACTAAAGACTAGTAGCCAAATACCAGAGGATTCATGGAAGTCTTACCGTACTGTTAACATTATATTTATATGCTTTGTATTTTCATGTTGAACACTATATTTATCCGCTTTCTATTTATCTTATTTAACACTATATTTATATGCTTTATATTTTGCTTATTAAACACTTTATTTAATTAAATTTTTGTGTCCTCCACTTTATTACTCTCTAAGTCTATTTAGCCACTTACTGTCTGTATTGGCAACTTAAATATATACGTTACATAAATGACCGTTCCAGTATCTAGAGTCTAATAAATATATATATCATTAACTGTAAGAATTAGTCTATGTTCTAAGCTGAGCTAGAAAAGGGATAACCCCGTGCTGGTGTAAAGTCATCATCGGTTAGTCATACCGGGGTTTGGGTTTGAATTCAGTTGGCGTTTTGGAATTTATTCTTAAGCGTGGACTGGGTTCGAACTCGGGTACTGTGTATGAGTAAGCGTGGTGGATTTATACCGGTACAATATTGAGCAAATTCTCATCACTGCAGATAGGTATACTATTGAAGAAGTGAGTGAGATTCTAGATGCCTTAGAGTTGAGTGATGGCAGTTTAGAAAGAGGAAATAGACAGTTGAAGGGAAAGTTAAATTATCCAATAGCTGCAATGCAGGTTAGGCCCAATATTTATCAGAGAGTTATGAGAAATGAACCATATTTTAGTGTGAAAAGTAGATTTGTTCCTGAGGCTAGAAATCCAAGTATAGTGTATCGAGGTAGGAATAAACCATTAATTCAGGATAGTCAGCCTTCAACCAGTGGGGTTACCACTATTTTAAAGAAGACAGGGTGTAAAGCTGTTGACAAGACCATGTTAAACTAGAGAGGTTTTTGTTTATGTGTTCCTCTATGCAAGGACCTTCAATGTATCAAAAGGGGAACAATATGTGGCTTTTAAATACATTAGATCTGGACATAGACTACTTAGAGCCATTTAACATTGGTGAGCCACCTATCATGTATCAATGTCCAGTAGTTACCTTATATATTGGTGAATTAAAAATTGAAGCTTTAATTGACTCTGGAAGTCAAGCTTCTATACTATCAGAACATATATATATATATATATATATATATATATATATGAAAATTATAGCTGTACAAGGGAATATCCCATCCCTTCCCATAAAACAAATTCAAGTCACTCTAGCCAATGGAAAGAGGACTAGGCTCTTTAATAAGCAAGTCTTGATTACCTTTATTGTTAATGGTGTCGAATTTGAACACGTGTTTCTCATCATGCCAGGATTAATACATGAAGCTATTATAGGATCTGACTTCATGATGATTCATAAATGTAAAATTGATTTTCAAAATAAAAATTTTTATTGTGGAGAAGAAAGGCTCAAGTTTGAATATGGATCACATAACCTTTCTAGTCAATTATTGTGTATCCATGATACATCAATTGATGTTAGCATTCAGGCTAAAGTGGGAAATGTTTGTGAAGACAATTCTAAATTTAAGGAAAATTTATTCCAATTGATGTATAATTATAAATGTATATTTTCTAAAATTCCTGGTATCATAGAGGGATATGTTCATCGAGTACAATTAACAAGTAATGACCCTTTCCAGCAAAAGATGTACCTGATTCCATATCAATATCAGGATGAGGTACAGAATCAAATAGATAGAATGCTAGAATGGAAAATAATTAAAAAATGTCCTTCTCCTTATGTTAATCCACTAGTGATCATAAAAAAGAAGGATAACTCTATAAGAGTTTGTTTAGATGCTCGTATGTTAAACCAAATGACCATTCCTGAGTGTGACATTCCTCCACCAGTACATGAACTCCTTATTAAATTTCGAGATAAGTCAATTTTTTTCACATTTGATCTAACATTCCAGCTATTGGCAAATTCCACTACATGAGGAGGATCAGCAATATACAGCATTTCGTTTCAAGGGACAGTCATATGTTTTCAGACGTATGCCCTTCGGCCTCATTAATAGTGGAGCTGGTTTGATTAGATGTTTAGATGTGGTCTTTTCAAGACAATTAAAAGAAAAGATTATCATGTATGTGGATGATATAGTCATCGCATCAGATAGTATGGAAGAGCATCTGGAATGCTTACGAATGTTTTTTCAAGAGTGTTCCTCCAAAAATATCAAGATTAATTTAGAGAAGTGTTCTATAGCAGAAAAAGAAATTACTTTTCTGGGACACTTAGTCAATGAGCATGGTATCCAACCCCATCCAGAAAAGGTGGCTGCTATACAGCCTTTCCCCATACCTAAAACTGTAAAACAGTTAAAATCGTTCTTCGGTCTATGCAACTACTACCATAAATTTTATGAGAACTTTGCTGGAGACACTTTATATCTTTCTAAATTATTAAAAAAAAGGTGGAAAATGGCATTGGACCATTGAGCATAGTAATGAGTTTGAAAAGATTAAAATAAATTTTCTTAAATACATGATTTTAGCATATCCTGAATTTCAGTAAAACATTTTATCTACAGATAGATAGTAGCCACTATGGTCTGGGAGTAGTACTATATCAACTTAATGATAATCAAATGCCCCAGGTATTATATTTCTTAAGCAGGCACTTAAGAGGGGCAGAGCTGAACTACTCCATCACTGAAAAAGAGACTTTAGCTGTTTTCTGGGCATTCCAGAAATTGTGCCAGTTCTTGTTAGGCTCTGAAGTGATTGTGTTGTCAGACCATAGAAGTCTGGAATTTTTAAATCGCAGTTACTTAAATAATGAAAGGCTTGTAAGGTGGATCTTGTATCTCCAACAATATAACTATAAAATTATTTATATTGAAGGGAGAAAGAATATCCATGTGGATATCCTTAGTCGCCACCCTATCTATCTGGTAGCTAGAAACCCCAATACTCAGAACATATGTATCAACAGTATGAATATTATGCAGGATGATTATATAGAGGATGAGTATAAAAATCTCTCTATGCTTCAAAGTCAGGATATGAAAATAAATAGCATCCTGACTATCTTAAATAATCAGGATAATAAAACACAAGTTAATAAATATATCAGAAGAGTGTACCAAAGATATAAGGTATATCAAAATGTCTTAATGTTTAAGATAGATGTCAATGATGAGGAATCATGGAGAATTGTAGTCCCACAATCTTTAATAGATAAATTAATAGTATATACCCACAATAAATATGGTCATTATGGGGCTCCCAAAATTTTTTATGTCATAAAATCAATTTTCTATTATAGAAATATGTACAGGAAAATTATAGAAAGCATTAAATCATGCGGCATTTGTCTTAAATCAAAATATTGTAATAGGTCCTATGCAGGTGTACTGCAACCTATAGTCCCTGATCGGCCTAATGAATTGTTAGCCATCGATTTTTACGGACCAGTTCCACCTTTTAACTGGCAAAAGTTTATCTTAGTTGCATATGATGTTTTCAGTAAATGGGTAACAGCATATCCCGTACCAAAAGCTGATGCAAAGAATGTTATCAAATGTTTAATGGGAAATCAATTTCCTATTGTTGGTAAGCCTGATAGTATACTGACTGATCATGCAACTGCATTTGTATCTCACCAATGGAATCACTGGATTCAAATTCAAGGTATAAAACACATTATGAGCTCCATAAGGAATCATCAATCTAATCCTTGTGAGCGCATAATGAGAGAGTTGATTATTTCGAGTCTATGTACCAGATAACCATACCCAATGGGTTTGTAAATTGCCTGAAATTATTAGTTATATAAATATAACTTATCATGAGTCTACTGGTTTTTCTCCCATGAGGCTACATTATGGGAGACATGAACCTATTTTAATTAAAACTCCATTTCCAATAGTTAGGGAAAATATTGATATACAAATAGATCAGGAAAAGGCAAAAATTAAGCTTAAAATTATGGGCAAGAAAAGAGTTAAAAGGTCATGTAATAAGCCACACCCCTTTAAAATAGATGATTTAGTATTATTACGAACACCTCATGGCAGTGATGTTCAGAAGAATAAATATAAAAAATTCTTAAGCTTGTATGAGGGTCCTTACAAAATTCTAAAACAGATTGGAGAGAATGCTTTCCTGCTGTCAACTCCAGAAGGTATTAGAGGAACATATAATGCCCAAAGCCTCATTCCTTATTCTGTAAGAGTCTAAAACAGAAGTTGTCAAAATTAGTGTGATAGAGATTATCAATTTAGTTATTGGGATATTTACAGTTTGTTAATTTAAGGACAAATTAATAAACCTAATAGTAAAGTTAGTGTGATATTTACAGTTTATGAATGGTTCAAAGGCATGAATAGACTTAATAGTGAAATTCAAGAGTACAGAGAATTTTGTTCATTTATTTATTGTAGAAAGCCATGCAGTAGAAATCAATATAAAAGATTTTTTGTTTCAAAGGTTAAGTATTATAAAATTTAAAATTAAATGAAGGGAGGGGATGTTGTGCACCTTTTATTAGCTCAGACTATTCTAAAATAGGATTTTGTTGTATAATTTTAAATTTTACAAATCCAATAATATTTACTTATTAAAAGAAGACAATAATGAAATATTAGATCACAGGGTTTAAACTCGAATTTAGCTAAGGAAAATTTATAAATGTCTTAACTCAAAATACATATAGAAAATAACCTACAGAGTCATATATGTGCAGATGGATGAACAATTAATATTATTTAGTATTTAAAACCAGTGAAGTTTAAATTGTAATTTTGTAAACATAATGCGTAGTAGGGACTAATAATTATTGTTGGTGCGCATTTGATTTTAAACATAGAAATTAGTTATCTTCAAATCTTAATATATTTAAAAGTAAATAAATAAAGTTTAATTTTAAAAAATACTGATTTAGAATTGAAATAGTAAATTCTATCTTTATTTAATTTCTAAAAAATATTGTATTTTAATATTTTAAAAAAAAAACGGAAAATCGGTCATTTTAAAATAATAAACAAAAAACTTTCAAAATAAATAATTGTTTCATAGAAAAAAGTGGGAAAATATTAGCCAATCAAAGAGTTTCAAACAATCTTGGAATATGAAATTCAAGAGAGGGGAAGAGAGGGAAAGCTTCTTGATCGTAAAGTTGAAGTAACTAAGTTTTTTTTTTTCTTGGTGATATTTTTTTTTAAAAAAACAAAGTTGGATTAAAATTCCTAAAACCTTATGATTTACAACTCTATATTAATATACATGGATAATTATAAGCTCTGTTGTTAAAATAATGGAATAAATTAATCGTTTTTCTACTGGGCAAGTCAATAATTGGAATTCCCAATAATCTCTTGAAAATTAATAAGTATTGAAGAAATAATTGGAGATGAATAGTCAACAAATATATTCATGGAAAAATAATAATAATTGTGCCATAGGGAAAATGAACTGCAGTAATACACAAAAGGAAATAAATAAATAAACACCGTAAATATCCAGTAAGGATAGATAAAAAAATAGTATATCTCTTGGAAACAGTTAAGTATATATATTTAAAATTCAGTGGAACTAAATTAGTAATAAATAAAAGGGTTCATTATTATTCTGGATATATTATTTATTTTGAGCCATACCAGCATGGATGTCAGTTTTATAAAGTTTTAGCTGAAAAAAAAAAAAAACGTTGCACGATGCATTTTTAATTGAAATAATAAGTGTGCTTTTTACTATGGAGAGAAATATATATCATATAAAGTAAATAAAGCAAGCCACAAATAAATTTTTATTACTAAACAAAGAACAAAACAAGGATTATTATTGTAGCAACTCAAATATGTAGCGAATCTTAGGATAAGCAGAATCTTCAAAAAATAAGGAAAAATAAAAACATTATGATAAGTTTATGGAGTGTGGAACAACTAGAAGATTTAAAATTGGGTAAAAGTTCACTATAACGGTCTATGGTTGTTTGCCCTCTATTGTTTAAAATTTAAACTAAATTGCTTGAGAATCTGACATGTATGTTATTATATTACAAATAAATTAAAATTTAATCAAATGTAAAAGATAATAATAAAAAAAAACCCTTTGAATGTTGGATTAATTACACGACATTAATTAAAATAATTACTTTTAATTTCTTTGAAAGTTAAGATTTTAAACTGTCTACAACTTAAGAATTTAAAATAAAAAAGTATATGCTACTGTCTTACAACTACATGAAAATTTATTCAAATGTAAAAGATAATAAAAAAAACATTTACCTTTTTAAATATAATTACGTCCTATACAGACTAGGAAGTTGGAGAAAAAAGCGGTATTGCTGTATCTACTCCAGAGGGCAATTCGTGCAGGTACGATGAAAACAAAGCTCTGCTAATGCCACATTGGAATTTCAGCTTACGCTTTGCTCTCATCCACATGTTTTCAATATTCTGGCTGTGTATGTCTCGGTCTTCGGGATCCACGAAGTTTTCCTGATGGAGACAACGATGAATACACCCTTGTTGGATTGTGTTTTCCCCCCTATTTAAAATGACCCGCTGTATCAGGCCCTCCAGTGTATCAGCCGTCCTGTCTGCCACTTCTATCAAGAAGCACTTTCTTGATGATCTCTCTATGACGCCAAACACCCAATGACCTGTCCACATAGCTCCCCTGTGATATTTTCGGTAGAAATAGTAGGCTTCATCTATTTCGATGATTAATGGCTCCCCATTGTCATCAAATCCACGAATATTCCATTCTTCTGCCAGAATAGCAGCAATGCTTAAAATTTCACTATCAGGTACTAAGCATGTAGCAGACATCTTTTGTAATTATAAAACTGTACACGTATGCGTGTAATTCGCGCCGTTGAACACATAAGGTGTCTTTTTTTGTTGCAACATGTGCTATAAATGTAGTTATTTTAAATTCTTAAGTTGTAGACAGTGTACGCACATTATTTCAGATGGCTGGGCTGTGTACAATAACATCAGCAGTCGCCAACTTCCTAATCTGTATAGGACGTAATTATATTTAAAAAGGTAAATGTTTTTTTAATTAATGTCGTGTAATTAATCCAACATTTAAAAGGTTTTTTTTTTATTATTATCTTTTACATTTGATTAAATTTTAATTTATTTGTAATATAATAACATACATGTCAGATTCTCAAGCAATTTAGTTTAAATTTTAAACAATAGAGGGCAAACAACCATAGACCGTTATAGTGAACTTTTACCTAAAATTGTTTTTATACTTTAGTTGAGAGTTAAAACAGAACTTCTTTCTAATGTTAGCATTTATATTTTTAATCGATGATTTGTTAGTATAATGGGGGGGGGGGAGAAAACTAATTTAATAAGGAATTAATTCAAGTGTTGTTATATTAATAGTTATTTAATAATTCGGTTAAGTTTAAAGATTATGAATCCTTTAAATAAATAAATATACTCGATATTTTAGTATGAAAGGGTATTTAAAATGATATATACATACTCCAAAGAGCAGGTTATATATACATGTACAAATGGATAAACTAAAAAAACAATGATTTTGTTCTTATGTGAAAGATAAAAGTAGTAATTTTGTTTGCTTACCAACCTCCAGAATTATAACCCTATATTCTCATTTATTTTTTGTATTGTTACTTAATCATCAAGTACTACTATTATGTAGAGGTTAAACTAATGAACCATGAATGGAAAAAAAATGATTGTTTAATAAACTAAATATGTGATATATAGTTCACATACATAGGGATAAATATCTCAACATATAATGGGAAATCATTAGTTTTGTTTGATAATAATACTCTAAAGATTAATTTTCTATTGTTATTATTATTATAATATATATGTATTATTTTGTTATGTTATTTTAAATTTGATATTAATGGAAATGTTTATTATCATTTGTAATGAATATTATTAAAATGATTGTTTTAAAAGTTTTATTAAATTCCAATTGCTGCATATCTTTTCTGGGCTCATTTTCACCACATCACACAACTTAAAATGTACAGTCAAAATTAAAATGAAAAGTCAATTCAATTTAAAGCAAATCTAACAGTTTAATAAGCATAAATCTCTTAGTAAAGATTTTTTTTTTACTTGTTACATGCTGCCTTGATCCCATAGGTCATTGATGACATTGCCAATTATTAAAATGTATTTATTAATATAAAATTAAATGATACATTAGTTATTAGTGAAAGTATTAGTGTTAATCACAGTTTAGTTAATAATATTATTTTAATATTCAGTATTGAAGAACATACATATAAAGCTTGACTATGAATTTAAATTATAAGCCTTTCTTAATTTGTACACTATCCATGGAAATCTGTAAAATCCCTCTTGATATTCCATAGGTAGTATGAAGAATTAATAAATCAATGATTTTCCTGAGATCTCCTTATTTTAAAGTTATTCTTGTGATTATTGCCAATCTTAATTATTAAACATAATATGAATCAAAGTTTATCTGTAATTATCTAACAGATTAATTTAATGAGTGATTGAATTAAAACTTAATAGTTATAAATATAAAATAATATATTAGATATTATTGTTAGTCATGAGAGTATGTAGATACTTAATAAGGAGGAGTATCTGGGTATTCTTATGCCATTGAACAAGTATTTTGCATTTGTTTAATGTTAAGGGGATGTGATCTGTTTATAGGTAAACGAGTCTTATATTGATTAGATTTAAAACATATCTTATCTTAGAAATATTTACTCATGTCAAAGTAACATAGGATAGATACTAATCTTATCTAAATTCAATTGTTATAGTTAAAGAAAATGGTCAGGATATAGTAAGTTTATTAATAAAACCTAACCTGAATCCAAGTAGGGCCTAATATAAGGGACTTGGAAACTTTGCTTAGGGTCGTACCACCTATAGACAGGCCACAATATATATACATATTAATATTAACATTTAGAAAACAACTTTTCTTTAATATCCATGTTAATTAAATATTTTTTTTTAGAAATTGTCAGTTAAAAAGGGTAATAAAAGGTGTAATATTTGCTTAAATGTAAAAGTGTCCATGATGGTTAAAAAAATTAAAATAAAGGGTAATAATTATAAATAATTTAAAGTTAAGGATTATTTAAATCGAGATCAAGTTCATTACATGTTATTAATGCTTCTTTTTTCACTAGCTGCAAATTAGATGTTGTGTAGGTAATCATATGATATATATGCAATTACTTGTTCATTGGTGAATAGTTAAATATTTCTGTGTTTATATGGGAGTATTCACTTGAAATTTTGTTCTTATAAATTAGGTATCAGACTAAAAGGAGTCATCTCTATAATTAAGTTGCAGTTTTGTTACATCAAGATTTAGATCTGAAGTGGCCATTATTGGTGTTATCATTGTAATAAAATATATAATTATTATAACTATTTTATACTAGAGAAATATAGTGTCTATACTAAAAAACTTATGAGTTATATAAATGTCTTGTATTTATAAGATTGGTCATACATTGAGTTGTATTTTATGTATATGCTATATAGCAGATGTACACAATCATAAAACTATATTAATGTTATAAAGTGTAATGATAGATTAATGTTTAAAATTAATCAAAGAATCTTTGAAAATTTCATAAATAATTGTTCTTTTTCTCCATACTTGTATGAGCTAAAACAATCATTTATAAAAGAATTAGAGAAATGATTTTATTGACAAAAAACAAAGCTATATTTTGACTAACAATTATATTTTATAATAAATTATAGTTTTGTTATTGATTTAAACCCTTTGAAAACCAGGCGGCCATTGTTAATTTTTAGAAAAATTTACCCTAACTATAATAACTTATATATTTTGTGTTTTAATGTAATAAATATAAAAAAAAACATGCATTAAAAGAAAGGTCATATATGAAAGAATGTAATGAAGCTGTTAAAATAGTCATTTCATAAAGAAAAGGTTAAGAAAAAAACATTTTAATAGTTTTAAGAATGTTTATTTTTACACTGATTCACAAATCCTTAATTTTGAAATTCAAATGATAAAATGACAATTTCATAAACAGCTTCATCACATCTGTCTCAAAATGACAAAAAGAATGATGTATTGGAAGTCTTACCTGAGGTAATTTTTCACAGAGAAAATTACTAAAACAGCAGCCTTGCTATAATCCATTTTCATTCTAGAGCCAGATGTGTTCATTGGTGCAAAAGTACCTTAACAATATGAATGGTTTTTAGTGGAGAAAAAAGTAACAGAACAGTGTATTCAAAAATAAATAAATAAACTCATAAAAAATAAAATGAATAAAAATAAATCAATAGAGATAATTTTTTTATTATTATTAACAATGATTACATGTGTGGAAGAAAGGCTGAGTTCAAATACATAGCACTATAACACAGAGTGGATGGATTGATGAAGCCAGAAACTGTGTATAAAATATCCTATATTACATGAAATTTCAGTTGTGTAGCATAAACTTGTATATAAATATATTTATTATTTTGCATAAAAGATATGAAGAAAGACTGAGTTCAAATACATGGCACTATAACACAGAGTGGATGGATTGATGAAGCCAGAAAGTGTGTATAAAATATCCTATATTACATGAAATTCCAGTTGTGTAGCATAAACTTGTATATAAATATATTTATTATTTTGCATAAAAGATATGAAGAAAGGCTGAGTTCAAATACATGGCACTGTAACAATAAGTGGATGGATTGAGGAAGCCAGAAAATCGATACAATATCTTATATTACTTGCCTAAAATTGACACAAATCAATTGCAGGAGATAACTTTAGCAAGTCTGGGCTGATGCAATAGTTCATCCATAAATTCAAACTTGGTCATGTGTGATACACTACTCATATTTATAATCATGCCAAAAAAATGCATCAGCTCACGGGGTGACAGATTACCCCAGTCCCAAACTTTTTTCCATTCTCCACATATTTATTTGACTCAGCACACAGAAAATATTATAATTTATTATTCTATAGCATATTTATTTATCTCATCATATATAAAATATTATAATTTATTATTCTATAGCATATTTATTTATCTCAGCACATAGAAAATATTATAAATTATTATTCTACAGCGAATTTATTTATCTCATCACATATAAAATATTATAATTTATTATTATATAGCATATTTATTTGTTTCAGTACATAAAAATTATTATAATTTATAAAAATAAAAATTAAAAAAAAAGTAATTACATACCCTTGAACATTATCCAAAAACGTAACTTGAGAAGAGGGTCCAGAATCGCGGACAACTTCAATGAAAAATCAGAATAAAATATTCAGTAATTAATCCAACCATTGTGGAATAACTTTTTTACGATATATAAACTGATAAAAACCAAAAAAAAAAATTTTTTTTAGGTACCCTTTGCTAAAAATATTCATAAAAAAATCTAAAAATTGTCATACAGAAAAAATTATTACATTTTCATGTAGAAGTCAAAATGGTGCAAAGAATGACGTAAGTCGCGTATGTATGACGTTTACCATTTACACGCAAATTCAGCTCAAAATGGAAATTTCTAGAAAGTCATATAAAAGTCATACTGGGGGTCAAAGAGTTGTGTGTTAACATCTTTATATTTAAAATTGCCTGGTCTGCATATTTATACCATGGTCATTTATCAGTAGTAACTTGTGTTCTTTTTAATCTAGCTAGATGTTGCAAATCGAGGTTATGGAGTGATCATCATTAAAACAAATATTGTTTAAATATATACATATGTGCCAGTCCATTTCCTGATGTTTAATGCCAATTGACACAATACTCAATTAATAAAAATGTGAACTATTTAGTCATTCCTTGTCGGATATATATATATATATATATAAACATTACAAGCATAAAGCTAAACTAGTTAATATAAAATCAAACCAGACCAGCATAAAAATAATATTAAAACACAACCTAAGGTATCACTGCTACAAGCAGACTTCTCAAGTGTAAAGAACTACAAAAAAACTACACAATATATATACTATTAAAAACTACCCACAAATCCATTCACTTCTCATCCACCCTTAATATGAAAAGAACTCTTAAATAAGTTAATTGCTTCAGAATAATAAATTTTCAATAATAAAGACTCTTTAATTCTTCTTTTGATTTCATTTCTCTCAAAGAAGACAACTTTAGCTTCATCAAAATCAATAGTGGGCCTGTATCTTTTTCATGGACATACAAAGCAGAACTAAGATATCTATTTTTAACTCTACTTTTATGAACCTTTATTCTTTCATTTAAAATCAAACTACTCTGACCTATGTAAACCTTCTTACTAAATAAACAAGGAATAAAATATACTACACCAGGAATAGTCTTTCTATCAAAAACTTATTTTGTATTATTTAATAAATTATTCAATGTAATACCCCTTTTCCAAGCAATTTTCTTATTTCCAAACAATTTACTATTTCTACACACAATTTTATAAGAAGACAATTTAAATGGCAAAGAAATAAAATCATATTTTTCTTTAACCTTTACAACCTTACAAATATTACTATTAAATAAAATACTTTTAACAAATTTATCAGAGTATCCAACATTCAAATAATCTTTATAAAATTGATATTTCTAAAACAAAGCTACCCCACTAGAATTATTTAATTTAATATTCCTATGACAATAATTCCTTAAAGCAGCTACTTTATGAGATACAGACTGATAGCTATCAGGTTTAATTATAGATCTTAATTCTTTACTTTTAACTAAATGACTGCACAATAAACAATTAGTTTCTATATTTCTAATCACCAAAAGATCTAAAAAATTTACTTACCAAAATCTAACCCCCTCCTTCTAACACAAATTTTATAGAAGGATCAAAACAATTAAACTCATTTACAAATTCCTTCAATTTATCATTCTCAACTACAAATAAACAATCATCAACATATCTGACAAATAATTTTACATATACACAATTCTTTTTAATAATAATTTTCTCTTCCATATAACTAATATAAACTGAACATACTAAAGGAGAAATAATATAACCTATTATCCACCCTTCCTTAATCTTACAAAAATTACCTTTATAAGTAAAATACATAGAATCTTCCAATAACAAAAGCAAATCTAAGCAGTATTGATGTTCTTTTGTCTGTATTGATTAAGAAAAGTTCTTTATCAAAAAATAAAATTAATGTAATTAAAGATTTGCTTTTGTTATTGGAAGATTCTATGTATTTTACTTATAAAGGTAATTTTTATAAGATTAAGGAAGGGTGGATAATAGGTTATATTATTTCTCCTTTAGTATGTTCAGTTTATATTAGTTATATGGAAGAGGAAATTAAAAAGAATTGTTTATATGTAAAATTACTTGTCAGATATGTTGATGATTGTTTATTTGTAGTTGAGAATGATAAATTGAAGGAATTTGTAAATGAGTTTAATTGTTTTGATCCTTCTATAAAATTTGTGTTAGAAGGAGGGGGGTTAGATTTTGGTAAGTTAAAATTTTTAGATCTTTTAGTGATTAGAAATATAGAAACTAATTGTTTATTGTGCAGTCATTTAGTTAAAAATAAAGAATTAAAATCTATAATTAAACCTGATAGCTATCAGTCTGTATCTCATAAAGTAGCTGCTTTAAGGAATTATTGTCATAAGAATATTAAATTAAATAATTCTAGTGGGGTAGCTTTGTTTCAGAAATATCAATTTTATAAAGATTATTTGAGTGTTGGATACTCTGATAAATTTGTTAAAAGTATTTTATTTAATAGTAATATTTGTAAGGATGTAAAGGTTAAAAAAAAATATGATTTTATTTCTTTGCCATTTAAATTGTTTTCTTATAAAATTGTGTGTAGAAATAGTAAATTGTTTGGAAATAAGAAAATTCCTTGGAAAAGGGGTGTTACATTGAATAATTTATTAAATAATACAAAAGAAGTTTTTGATAGAAAGACTATTCCTGGTGTAGTATATTTTATTCCTTGTTTATTTTGTAAGAAGGTTTACATAGGTCAGAGTAGTTTGAGTTTAAATGAAAGAATAAAGGTTCATAAAAGTAGAGTTAAAAATAGATATTTTAGTTCTGCTTTGTATGTCCATGAAAAAGATACAGGCCACACTATTGATTTTGATGAAGCTAAGGTTGTCTCTTTGAGAGAAATGAAATCAAAAGAAGAATTAAAGAGTCTTTATTATTGAAAATTTATTATTCTGAAGCAATTAACTTATTTAAGAGTTCTTTTAATATTAAAGGTGGATGGGAAGTGAATGGATTTGTGGGTACTTTTTAATAGTATATATATTGTATAGTTTTTTTTGTAGCTCTTTACACTTGAGAAGTCCGCTTGTAGCAGTGAAACCTTAGGTTGTGTTTTAATATTATTTTTATGCTGGTCTGGTTTAATTTTAGATTTGGGGTAGTTTTGATTTTATATATATATATATATATATATATATATATATATATATATATATATATATATATATATATATATACAAATCAATGTCTGTATTTCTTCAAAATAATCAACATAAATTTATAAATAAATATTTGAAAATAGAGTAATTAAAATTTGTTAAAAAGAACAAAAAATATATATGTCACTTAGGAGTGGTTTCAACTATTCTTGTAGTCTTTATCAACTAATACTTTAAAAGGTCAACCTTCCCATAATTCTGTGATCTTAACATTTGCTGCCTGCCTATTGATTAAGTGTTGCTTGTATTTATATATTACCATAGCTTCCTTGATTTTTCTTTTATTATTTCTTTCAGTTTGCAATATTTTTACATTATTATAATTAAAATCAAAACCATGTATACATGATTTATTATGATCATAAAAAACAGGTGATAAGTTATCATTATCTTTAGAATTTTGTTTCATATTTTGAACACTTTTTAATAACAACAAGTAAAATAACATTAAATAAATTAATAAATAACTGTAAAGATAAAACCTTACTTAAAAATAAAAATTGTATCATATATAAATGGATGTACTTGTTATTAAAAAGAATTCAAAATACAAAACAAAACTCTAAAGACACTGATAATTTATCAACTTTTGTTTTTATGACCATAATAAATCATGTATATATGGTTTTGATTTTAATTATAATAATGTAAAAATATTGAAAACTGAAAGAAATAATAATAAAAGAAAATCAAGGAAGCTATGTTAATATATAAATACAAGCAAAACTTAATCAATAGGCAGACAGCAAATGTCAAGATCACAGAATTATGGGAAAGTTGACCTTTCAAAGTATTAGTTGGCAAAGACTACAAGGATAGTTGAAAGTGCTCCTAAATAACATTTATATTTTTGTTCTTTTTAAGAAATTTAATTACTGTATTTTCTCATATTTATTTATAAGTTTACATATATATGTAAAATAGTGTAATGTTTAAAAATGCATCTCTTTAAATATATTAATATATATTAATAGTGTGAGGTAATCATAATAGGACTAAATAAATAATATATAGTACTTTCATCATCAAAATCTGGTTACTATCTGATGGATGCCAACAGCAAATGATTCAGGTGTATACCCTATTTCTGCACTAATATGGTTTGTCACAATTTTCTTAATAATATTTTGAATTTATTTGGTTAATCATCCATGTGTTTTAAACATGAACTTAGTATTCCAACTTATTAATTTTTATAAAAAATAATTGAACTCTTACAATATTTAAATGAATAATAATGAACAATAATTTATTCACAAATTAAGATTCAAATAATTTTCAGTATTTACAACTTTTTTCATTTTCTTTCCTTTAAAAAACATGTTATATATCTTAGTTAATATTCATAAAACACAAAATTAAGCATTATATTTAATAAAAGTTATTATTACTCTTTTTAAATTATATCCTTCTCATTTAAATTATATACTACCTTTTTTAAATATCCTTTTTTAAATTTTATTAATAATCAATCTTATTTTTAAATTATATTTTAAATGATGTTTCAAGAACATATGTCAGAAGATAAATACATAACAAATAATAGCATTCAAAAATTCTCAAAAAAAATGTCCAAAATTTATACTTGATGAAACTCTAAAATATTAATTATATGAATCACAGCTTATAATATAATGATATGATCATATGATCAAGCACAGATTGTCTTTAATAAATACCCCTGCCTTTAATGCATCAAGGATATAATTCCATGTATTAATGAGCCTTAGAAATATAATCCATTTACTTAGTTACATTTAAATTAATATCTATCACATATATTTTCAAAATAAAATTAGTTCACAAATACACTTCCAGATTAAATCTTGATAAACATATGTCTAATAAAAATTCAAAGAGGTAATCAATCCTTGGATTCTACCCCTTATAAATCATTACTTATAGAACTTATACATTGTAGCGGTTGTTAGCCACAATCCATAAGATGCTGATCTCTTCAGTGTTTTTTTAACTTTAAATCAATAAAAGCATTATGTTAAAATCTGTTTTATTAAAAACAACTGGTGGGTCATTATCACTTAGGATAATTTTGATACCAAGATGGACATAAGAGCTTTTTCTGAGAAAATTTTTTTAACGATTTTCAAGAAAGGTGACAGTTTACAAGTTAAAGATAATTTATTTCCTGCTTTTTTAAAGCAACTTTTTTATAGAAAAAAATTAATCAGGAGCAGCAAATAATTTATCCTCTAAAATCTTTTAAATAAACATTAAATATGGAAATAAATTAACTATCACTCAAATAAAAAGGTAGATTTTTTTTTAAATAGCTATAAATAAATCATCTACTTCCCCATTTTGCATATATCAATTACTTCTCCAATTTTACTAATATTAATTACTCAAATATATATACGAGATTAGAACAAATATTAAAAGATTCCTAAATAACATATAGAATTTATGTTTTTTTTTTAATAACTGAAGTAATTTAATACGAGATTAGAACAAATATTTAAAGATTCCTAAATAACATATAGAATTTATGTTTTTTTTTAATAACTGAAGTAATTTATATCTGCATACTTATATATAGTTTCTTTGCAGGATATCTTTCAGTGGCTTTTTGTGAGCTTTGCATAGTTCATGCCTTAGGTTTTCCTTACTGACATGCACATGTACATTTAGAAGATAAAGCTAAAATTCTATGGAGAGTTTAATTGTCTTTATCTGTTTTACAATTTTGTTTATTGAAATTTTATTGTAAAATACTTGCTGGCTCATCATAATATATTTCCATTTGTATTATGGAGTTGAAACTTTTTTAATAGCTAGCATTAAATGTCATTTTAGCTTCTATAGTGTCCAACTTCAAACAGTTTTTTTTTAAACTACATCTTTATATATGCTGTGCAAACTCACCTGTTTTGTTCAATCTTAAATCTCATAATTACATTTAATTAATATTTTTTTTTATAATTATTTTAACAAATTTCCTAGAGTAAAACTAGGGACTCATTTTTACTTAATTATAGTTTTATCTGTTAATTAAAATGAACCATTGTTGTCTTTTACTAAAAAATGCAACTATAAAAATATATATCATGTATAGTCTTAATCTTTTTCAACATTCTTTAATATTTTTTAAACCAAAATGTAAATGTTTAAATACTTTATTCTTTTTTTAAAATGTTTTTTATTAGTCTGGCTCAGTTAATTATGTTATTGTTTCCATTTATTAGTCTATCAAATTTTATTATGTTGTAATAGAAATAATATAACATTAAATCAGACATCCAACACAGATTATTTCTATTATATTTTTAAGTACATTTTTTTAAAATTCTAAATTTTTGACTTTGTAATAATAAAAGGCAACTTATTATATCATTTTTCCTCTGTTATTATAAAATAATATTCTTTTTATTTTAAATCCTTCAGTTATTAATAATAAAAACTAACTTGTTACAATATTATTATTTTAAAATATATATATATGTTTAATATCCTTTAAAGAATGTCAAAGTTACTTTTTATTTTTCTCTCTCACAATTACTTCTAACCAACTGTCTCTTATGTAAGAGATTATATGGTGCCCATGAAATAGTTATATTTGTTTATTTCAATATATAAATATATGAGTTGACCTATTATTTTTATAAAACAAAATAAAAAATGTTAATAATAATGTTATTATTGACTGAGGGACAAGAGTGTCACAATATATATATATATGAAAATAATAAATTTACAAACTAATTAAAGGAAAAATAAAAACATAATAAAAAACAAACAATTACTTCTCTATAAAACTGCTTTAATATTTCAACCAGCAGACTGGTTTTCATCAGAAAGCACAGCAAAATGGCTATTTCCAGAATTTAAACGCTAAAATATTACAAACAGTTACGTATCAGATAACAAAACCAATTCCTATAGGCTAAAAATCTTTACAAACTTTGTATATATATATATTTACAAAACTTTGTATAAAAATACAAAAAAAATTAAAAAAAACTTTTTTTAAAAAACTAAAACCTAGATATATTAAAATATATCAAAAAATAATAAAAATATACTACTATGTGCACATCAAAAAAACTGTATATATATATACTTTACTATATGTAATATATATATATATGTATACTTTACTATATGTACTTTACTACATATATATATGTACATTCCCTTTCATGCTAGTTCACATAAAAAATAATTACCTAGGAAAAAAAAACAAATCCTTAGGAAACCAGATAACTCAAGGATGTGATAGTACCTATATTCACATTCATACCATGAAGATGTAATATCTTAAATTTTAAAAAAAACTATCCTTCTGATTTCTTGCTCTCATAAAAGAAAAATTATCTTTCAATATAACAACTCTTAAATCATCAATCGAGTCATCGGGTAAATTGAAATGTTTAGAAACTGGTCTATCTTCATTTTTATGTAAAACATCAACCCTATTCTGGACATTCTAATATGTAGACTGTTTACTGATTCGCCTATGTAATGACTCAAATATCTATTACCTTCTATTAAATATACTATAATGGTTGGGTAAATTGGACACTTACCCTATCTAACATACAGGGTACCACTAGGCTATTTGAACCTAGAAATTTTTTAATGTAGGCATGTTAATATCTAATTTTTTTTAATTGACCATTATGCCCCAGTCACTGAGCTCATGGAGTAGCTGAGATTTAAAATGTAAATTCCTAAATGTATTTCAATATTAAAAAAATAAAATAAGCCACTGCTAGTAATAATCACAAAACATTTATTTATGCACATGTAACTTTGAGCAATAAATTAATATTGCTTTAGAATTTATTATTAATTTTAAATTTAAATTGTTATTTTTGTAAGTCTGCACAGATGGATAGTTTATATAATTTTATTTTAGAATGTTGAATATGGATAGATTACATAGACAAAAAAACTTTTCAAAAACATTTAACCTCAGGCTAAAATCTGTCACTAAACCAATGCTCACTTTCTGATATACAGATGCAACCAATGTAATATGAAGATGTTAGTATAGAATCACACTGACAGTAATGTGCATATGCACTGTGATATTATTTTTTTAAAAATGATCCTCATCCTGTACAAAAATGTGCATCTGTCTGGTAAAGAAATCATATATAAAACATTAAAACAAAATGCTTCATATGGAGGGAGAGTGGTCCTTGCCATTTTATAGTCCTATCCTTAGATGGAAAAGGAACAATGGTGTGGGAAATACATCCACATCCATTGCAATGCAATGGCTACATCTCTTGCCCATGCATTCATTTGGACATGGTGTTCTGTATGCTAACATGCTTCACATTACATTTATATAAACACCTATACATCTTCCATCAGCATCAACTCAACTATAAAACAAATAATTCTAAAATTAATCCCCTTAAACTAACATAAACTTTAACAAATCTTTGCAGCCTTCTACACCCAACTTTAAATTTAATAATTTAGTTAATAAATAAAAAATAACTAAAAAGAAAAATGGAAATGATTAATGCAAACATTATACATAAAAAATATGTGCCTGTGCATGTTAGCGCATTTTATATATTTTGATTAACAAATTTAGATTTTTTTTGATAGTCCGATAAGAGTTTATTTAAATGTTACTATTAGATTACTAGTTGAAAGTTTGTTTAAAATAGCTAAAAGTTTACATAGGATATCAGTTTATACTTCCCATAATAAGGCTTTATGAATCCCTTTCTGATTTCTGCAGATTTATGGAAGTTCATCCTAGTAATCACATTTTATAGATTGTCTTTGGAAATGAATCCACTACTTGCCATTCATTCTGTCTGGAACTGTCATTGGGATGCTAAATCAGCTGGTGCAAATATCAAGAAACAATCTCATGTCAGACTCCTACATCATGAAGTCTACACTATAGCTCTAGCTATCATACATGGATTAATAGTCAGATTAATTACTAAATTTCATTATTTCACTTTCTATAATTTCTGGCCTCCCTTATCACAAATTCTACAGATTGATCAGACATGACATCATTTGTTCTTAAGATCCGAATGTTTTCCATTCTGGCCTGTGCATTTGTTGCTGCTTGTCTTTGTCACTCTGCTTCTGAGAAGGAACCACAATCTTTAATTTTTATCTCTTATCTGACCTTACAATCATTTAAGTGTCCCAATTTCAATAATTTCCATTCACTAAGATTTTTACATGATTTTTAAATAGAACTTAACATTTTTCTATTTTTTTTTATATTAATTAATCTACAGACCTTTACTTCTTTTAACATTTCTTACTTTAAAATATTTTTTTTTAAATAGTTTTCCATCTGTGTGATAATATATATATATATATGTTAAATAAGTATTTTAATTTTCCATTTTTATGTTTTTAATAAATCAATTTTTATTTATAATCTTTTCCTATTTATTTTAATTTTAAAATAATGTAATGGTATATGTATACCATTACAATGTCATGTTCATACTTTTACAATTGACATAGTTGAGGATATACCATTTAAAACCATGAATGGTATCTCCTGAACTCTCTTCCTAACAGTAATATGTTTGCATGTAAGACATCTCTTATTCTCACATGAAAAACATCTCTTTCCTGATACAAAATCTTTATCAAGATAATTACAATTTATCTAAAGTGAACCTAGGATTCTGACCAACCAAAATAATATTCTCAACATAAAAATGGTTTTAGAATTGTGGATCACATCCAAGTAGTGAAAAAAATTATGCAAAACAATGAATATGAATTGTCATTATGCTTTGGATTTGCAGATTATGAAAATGCATTTGATTCTGTAAGCATTTTTGTGGTAATTGAAACATTGGATCATAATATAGCTCTAGCATATTATATTTCAAAGAATATTAATTAAAATACAGTAACAGTGATTGGATTATATGGTCATACTAAAAATATTAAAATTGATAAAGTTGTCTGACAAGACCAAGAAGGCATTTTATATTTTCCAAAACTTTTATAGTATTTTTAAAAGAAATATTTCACAAATTAAAATGAGAAACTAAGGAAATAAAAATAAATGGATATTCTTTAACATTTACATTGTGTATATAATGTGGTTGATTTTACAAATAATGTTTCAAAGCTTCAAAAAATATTACAAGAATTATCAATTAAAAATAAGAAAGTAGGACCAAATATAAATTCTAAACTGATTAAAGTATTGTTCCATTGATTTTCTTAGAAGATAAAATAAGATTGATAATCATGAATGAGAAAAAATTAACTATTACAAATGCAGTTGACAATATAATGAATGAAGTTAATCATAAAATTAAACTTGAATTAAATGTTTTAATAGATATAATTTAATATTGGAAAAATATTTTCATGGTTTTGAAAAAGGAGGTTTAAAAAATGTTTTGCCAGTTTTCACTTACATATAAAAGACTTGGACATTTATTTGGAGATCAATATAGGGATTTAACACCACTCAGTGAAGTATAGAGATATTTACGTTAGATGTAATAAGAAAAGATTGTCAATGATAAACATACTTGAGAAAACAAGCAGATGTGACCTACATCAGTGATACAATTATGGAACTGGTCTGACAAGTTTCTAGAAGAAATGTTAATAAATGAATAGTTAAAATTTTAATTTGGATCCTAAAACCTAGAAAAAAACTACATGGTCAGATGGATTGATGAAATAAAGGTGTTTTCTGATGTGTTGTGAAGAAGATACATGAGATATTGGAGAAAAAACACAGATATACTTTTATTATGTAGTGCATCAATAATAATTGAAACTGATAATATTGATGATTGATATTGACATCACATAGAAAAAAAATTATTTCTATTGTTATATATAGTTTTAATGTGTTGTATATATTTTACTGATAAACTGGAATGAATGATTGTCAATATAACTTTACAGTCTAACCTTCATGATAGTAATAATTGAACTTAAAAATGGTTTATATTTCCAATCACCTCTTGAGTTTCGACTTAAACTTCATAAAGACATGCATCCGCATCTTTTATTAAGACACCATCTAAAGAAACCTTCAGAATAAAATAATCTCAAATCCTTATTTCTCCAATCTCCACTATTGTTTGACCATTTCTGTTTGTTAAGCATTATCTCTACTTTTCCATTGATGCAGAAATTATAAATATTAGGATGAATATTTAAAATAAAATAAAGTGACACTGACAACTTAAATTTTATAAATTTAACATTTAAAAAAAAATACAATTTATTTAAAATATACAATTAACTCAGTTATTTTCAGAAAGAAATGATAAAATTAACATGAATACAAAAAAAATATTGATATAAAAAATATAATGAATTACAATTAATGGTACTTTGGTATTATTTTTGCTATGATGTATTACTCTAAGTTTGTGAAATGTTTAAAATAATGCCTTCGAGGAATATGCACCAAACTTAATCAATGAAATTTGTCTGCAGATCCCTTGGAGGTGTTATTTTAAACATATCACAAATATAGAATAATACATCACTGGGAGTAATATGTCATAGCATGTGTAATATGAAAGTTCAAATCTAAAAAATAATGTAGACCTATTTATTATAAAAAAAAGATTATGATACTAAATAAAACACACTTGTACATTGTGCCTCTTTAGTACATCATAATATTTTATCAAAGCCATCCTTTCCCCTCTTGGCATACTACAGTGCTTTGTGCATCATATTCCAATTGTAGTAACAAATTTTAAATCTAAAAAACTGTACTTTCCAATCCTGATTGATATATATTCATTATGGAAAAATGGAGAAATATGAAAAAGAACCCTGAAACAATTTTTAAATGATGAGTTGTAACAAAGGTTTATATTTCCCTTATTTTTTTAACCTAAAAAAATATGGTGAACTGTAATATAAGTTTAACCTTTATCTAAAAGTGGTGAACTTTATGTTTAACCTTATATTTTAAATACTGTTTTTTTTTATAAAAACCCACAAATATAACAACTTTTAACTGTTTAGCAAAAGAAAACAAAACACAAATCTATAAAGTAAATGTATTTTCAAATATAAAACTGTATTACTTATAAATGATGTATTATATTGTGGTGGGGGGAGTCACTATGGCAAAATATAACATTTAATATCCTCTAAAATGAAAAGAAAAGGGTCAGATTATTTGACATGGATTAGTCATGTCATGATTCTTGATTGTCATGACATCATAGACAGAAACCTTGAATAAACCAAATGAAAATGTTATCTGAGAAGATATCATAGGAATAACACCAAAGTAACCAATTAATATAAATTTATTAAGGCCTGTTTTTAAAAGTTATTTTAAAAAGTGACTTACCAGATAAATAGTTAGTATAATATTAATTGTCTACTTGAAGGATTCTATAACTGATCAGTTGTACACAGAATGCAATATCTATTCACATTCCATTGATACAGTTATTTATCTGACAATTTATTGCTTTTTCTCTGCATTCTTTTTAAAACATTCAGTCATGGACAATGATAAGTGCACACATTCTTTGGAGATACATTATCCAGATGTTGCAGCATGTATGGATTGAGTTCTAGGAAGTTCCAACAGATGGCTGCATATTTATGGATGAATTTATGCATATTTAAGTTAAATTACTAATGCATATTCTGTAGCTTTTTTACAAAGTAACCAGCCATGAATAAAGTGTTTTTAATTCTTTTAGTTATAACTTATATTGAAAGTCATAGCAATATATATAACAGAATAAAAATTATACTTCCAAAAGAACAAATGGCTTTTTGCAAATTTAGGAATATAAAACTAAACTTCCATAGACAATCTGTTTTAATTGTACAGTTTTCTCTGCTGGCAACTTTTAGATCAATTTTTTTGTTGTGGTTTTTAGCTCATACAGTTCAATGACAAAGAATACCCCCGCCCCAATCATTCTTTTACTTAATATTTCAAATAACATTTTTAACATCGTTTTTCTTCTATTTATTATTATATAATAGATTACTAAATGTTTTTTTTTTCTTATCTTTTTAATTTAATTACTATCTCATAATAGATTTGTAGATTTGTTTTCTGTCATCTACAAATCTAATCAAGTCTTATGTATGTTTTTTTTTAATATAGTTATATAGCTTAATTTTTTCTTAAGTTATTTTGCTTTTATTAAAAAAATTACATGAATTAAATTTATTTCATTATATTTTTTAATATATTTTTATTAAATTTATCGATTTCTTTCTTTATTTACTTATTCCAAGAAACCACAATCCTATATAGTATTTGTATCTTCTGTAAAAATACTATTTAATTGATGCATTCATTTGTTTACCTAATTACTTTTTTTTCTTTTTTATAACAATCTATCATCTTTCAGGCTCAGTTCACAGCATTTTTAATATAGAAAGTGAAAAGAAAAATAGGAAAAAGGATAAATCTACATCAATCCTTAAGTCTATAATTAAATATTAACTGTGGCTAGTTTGTTGATAATGTTATAATATATTGTTACAGTTATATTGGAAATGATTGCTATATTTTGTAAAAATATTATATTTACATTAGTATAAGTTTGTGCACTCCAGAAAAAATAGAAAATATTAGAGAAATATATTTAGATGGAACTGATAAGCAGTAAATTTAATTAAATAATTTACATTAATTGTGATTGATAAATTCCAATAAATATTTGCTGATTATAAATATTTTTTGATAAGAGACTAATTAATTAATGGAATGGACTATAAATTACCTTATATGAAAATGAATTCTTAAGATACCAATTAATTACTTATAGACCTAAAAACATTACCATCTATGGAAGAAAGTAATTAATTGTTTGAGTAATTAAAAACTATAAATAAAGTAAGCAACAAGGTGTGTCATTCATTTTTCCAGTTCATTTTAGAGACAGATGTAAATAACAGTAGATTCAGTGAGAGTGCAATGCTCACTAAAAATGTCTTACCAGGGAGAAGCTGAGAAGGCTGAAAGAGTTTGTAAAAATGAAGCAGGAGGAAACCGTTTGGATAGCAGCTAGATAGGAAGAGTTGATTTTCCAGAAAATTTTCAGTCTGTTTACTAAGTGGACTGTTGCAAAAAAATGAAAATGATTGCAACTAAAAGAAACTCATAGTGATGGTCACAGTGCTCTATGATGAAGCCAGATGTGTTTGTGTGTAGCTGAACTGAACCAGGACCAAAAAGTTTGGGAAATTGAGGCTAATGGAAACCATCTTGAAATCATCCAGTCTTAAAATTTGTCAGGGAAAATGAACCAATGATAACTATATATATATATATATATATATATATATATATAGTTATCATATATATATATATATATATATATATATATATATTGTGTTTTGTGTGTAGCAATACCTTGTTGAGGAAAGTTAACCAAAATGAACTATATGTATGTACAATACATTGTTGGGGGAAGTTAACCATAAGAACTATATATATATTTGTGTTCTGAGTTAAGCAGACTGTTTGTTATTCTTATTATTTATTACTTTGTTTTTTGGTATTCAGAATGCTTGCATTTCAAATATGCAGCAATGCTAAAGTTATAACATTACACTTTTGAAAAATAATGTGATATATTCATTTAGTTAATTTTTCCTTTGTTAAAAATAAGATATTTAAATTCATTATGGATATGACTTTCCAAAGAGTTATAAATACAGTTAAAGCTTTGATATGTAAATGAAGTTTACATAGCCTTTTTTAAGTAGAAAAAAAAAAAAACCAAATAAATTATCAATCAAGTAAACATATACAAAAGAAGTGAAAATTTATAATTATATTTTAATTTACTTAAAGTGATAGAAATACTCTTTGTACTCAGGCTTGTATGGAAGATTAAGTGCTAATCTAAAGTAAATAGTTCATTGGTTCCTAACCTAATGCAATGCCCAATCTATTTTTCTTAATAGCTAGTTTAAAAAAGTGCTATTCGTAAATGGAACTCTGTAAATGAATTGACAGAGAATAAATAGAAATACTAATGTCTTGTGTAATTGCTTTTAATGTTTGACATAATGATACAGAAAGGAAGAAAAATATTTAAAGAAAGAAAAAAGAATTTCAAGACAGCAGTAAGATATTCTAAAGCCAACCTTTAGTGCTTTGATATTGTTTTTTCTTTGTGAATATTCAGGGCATATAAAGGGAAAAATATTGAACTTTTAAAAAACTAGAGAATGAAATCTTTTTGTGGAACTTGTCAAAAATGTCATTATTTTTTATTCATGAAGGAACTATATGAATATAATATTTGAACTTGAATTATTCATAGCATAAGCTGTATCATAACTCCTAATAATAAAATACAATTATTTTCAGAAAAGCTATCTAGTAATGAACCATAATAATTCTTTTAACTTTATGTAATAAATTACTCAAGAAAGAAAATCACCAAAAGAAGATTTTAGTGATTTATTTCATTATTTACTTATTGATTTATCATTTTATTTTGTCAATAATAAATTATTTCCATATTTACAAATTTATTAATTGTTATTTCATGCATTCACTACAGCAAGTATAGAACAAAATACTTTGCTATTTTATAAAACACCCTACTTAAGTATATTGAGTTAGCATACCACTATAATACTTCTATCTTATACATAACACTTGCTGGTAAAATATACTTAATTAATGCCACGTACATGACCTATAGAAGAAAACTCTCCCATAGTTTTGAAAACATGCTTTCTAATATGTTATGTTTGGAGTGTAGATATCTAAAGCAAATTAATATTTGTATAAAGAATGAGCTTTAGTTATACATTTTGCTGCTTCTGTTTCTATTGATCAGAGTTACCATCACAATAGGTATTCTATTTATTGAAGAATTGTAGAGATATATATTTAGGTGCAAAAATTTTTAATATTTTTTCATACCCTACAGAATGATGCTTAGTTTGTAACATAATGGATTTGGGATTGAACCTATTAGAAACAATTTTCATCTAAAAAAAGTCTTTATAATGTCAAAAAAATTACAATTATTTTAAAAGCGGTGAATGTTTTTCATTTAAAAAAAATAAAAATAACGAAGGCATGGGCTTAACAATAAAAAAATAATGAATTCTACTTAAATTTATATATTTCATGAGTCAAAGCACTTCTCATTAACTTTAAATTATATTTTTACTTTAAAATTACTATATTTTATGTGATGGTGTATCTTTCCTAATAGTAAATAATTTTTATTAAATAAATGTTTTATTTTGGATGTGTATTTGTATGAATAACTCTTGTATTTTAATTGCAATGTGATATCTATTTGAAATTACATATTCAGATTGATTTTATTTTATATTAATTTTTTCAATATTATTTTTTGATAATTTTTATCACCAGGGTCTCAGTGGTTCTTTTTTTTTTTTTTTTTGGAAATTCTATTCTATGTACTTGATAAACTTAATTTATTCAACAACAACAGAAAAATCCGAAATAATGTTTGAAAATGCTTAAAAATAATACTATCTATTCTAACAAAATAAAATGATCGATGATCTTGTTAAAATAGTCAACTTTGGAATATATATTAGTTTCCGCTTCGAACTTACACTTAGTTAAATTATGACTGAATTTCTCACTCTACCGTGATTTATGGCAGCCAGAACCTTTATGAATACAGAGAAATATCTTTAACTTTCTAAGAAGAGATGATAGCATCATTTTTTTTTAAAAAAATGTCTCTAGAAATGAAAAATTACTTGCTTAGTATAGTGAAAGACATTTGCTTTAATATTATTGAATAACTGTCTTCATGTCAAAGAGAAATAATAGCAAAGAAAATATTAATTACTCAAAGAATTGATTTTATCTAAAAATAAATTATAGTAAGTTATTTTTATCAAATATTTTTTAATCAATTTGATATTTAATAAAATTGTAATTTTTATAGTTTATTTTTAAAATGTATTTTGTTTATTACATATTTATGAAAATTATATTAGAATACTAGATTAAATATATTATTATTTGTAGATTAAGTATATTAGTGTGGTTCGAATTCTTAATAATATAACCACTTTTATACATTACTACTATCACTACAATTAAATAATTATTATCACTATAATGAAATATATATTAAACCTATTTTTTTACTATTTGTATAAATATTTTTACAACTCTTTTATTCTAAGAATATGTCTACAATTATATGTGTGTGTGCGCGCGCGTCTGTAATGCATTGGAATAGATATGATATATATATATATGATATATGCGTGAAAGTGAGTGAGAAAAAAAAAATTCTTAAATGGAAAGAAATGAAATAGAAAATGTTTGAAAGAGAAAAACATTTTACTTATATATACTTTTTTTAAATGTTTTTATCTATAGTTTTTGTAATTATTTTTAAGACTGAAAAATATTTTCTTTTGTTTTTAAAAACTTACTACTTAAGTAATTGACTGAAAATTGATTTATATTTTAATGGAAAAACAAAATTAATTAAAATTTATGTTTGCTTTTGGGTAAACAAGATTGCCTGCTGTTAAGAAGCCTATACATGAGAAATTTTATGATTTCATTTATTCTGGAAATTAAAAAGGAAAAAAAAAGTTGAAAAAGTTAATTTCATTAATATATACCTTATAAGTTGGGCGAAAGAGCTTACCTTTTATATAGAAAGACAAATCATCTTAACACAAGAAAACATTTAATGTTAAAGGAAATACTAATCAGCGATTATAATATGTTTGAGCAAAAGTACTAAGAAACTAAATAATAATAAAAGACTGCTAACAGACATGTCATTTTTTATTTAAATTAGTACATGAAACTGTATCCCTAGAATATCTAATTACAAGAATTTCGATTAGGATTCCAACTTATAATTTTAGATGTCATGATTTGTTTTATTTACCCATGTTGAGACATTCCATTAATTCACCATTGCATATATTGCAACTGGTGTATAATAAAAAGTTTTCAGATATTGATATTTTATCTTTAAACTATACGTAATTCAAGGACAAAATAAAATCAATCTTACATTGATGTTATTAATGTAAATAGTATTTTAAACATGTTTGTATGTACTACTTTGTAATTTTATAATACAGACATACTACTTTGTAAATGTTTGTGGCCTCATTTGAGCTGTTTATTTATGAACAAATTGAATTTAATTGAATTATACTAGTGATTATCCAATAATGAATAATATTTCTGTAATGCAATGTTTGCTATATGATCCTCACACAAGGTAGAAACTGGTTTTTATCTGCTTTTAGCACCTTATAGAAAATGTAATCAGTCCCTACTTAGCATAAGAATGGCATAGTGAAAATTACATTACAAAATATTATTTATTATTAGATAATCTCTAGTCTAATGAATGACTAATAAAAATTATTAATATACTTTTAGTAAGTGGTTTGTATCAAAGTTGTTAGAGCAGCAAGTTTGATACTTATCAATTAGATAGATAGATAGATAGATAGATAGATAGATAGATAGATAGATAGATAGATAGATAGATAGATAGATAGATAGATAGATAGATAGATAGATAGATAGATAGATAGATAGATAGATAGATAGATAGATAGATAGATAGATAGATAGATAGATAGATAGATAGATAGATAGATAGATAGATAGATAGATAGATAGATAGATAGATAGATAGATAGATAGATAGATAGATAGATAGATAGATAGATAGATAGATAGATAGATAGATAGATAGATAGATAGATAGATAGATAGATAGATAGATAGATAGATAGATAGATAGATAGATAGATAGATAGATAGATAGATAGATAGATAGATAGATAGATAGATAGATAGATAGATAGATAGATAGATAGATAGATAGATAGATAGATAGATAGATAGATAGATAGATAGATAGATAGATAGATAGATAGATAGATAGATAGATAGATAGATAGATAGATAGATAGATAGATAGATAGATAGATAGATAGATAGATAGATAGATAGATAGATAGATAGATAGATAGATAGATAGATAGATAGATAGATAGATAGATAGATAGATAGATAGATAGATAGATAGATAGATAGATAGATAGATAGATAGATAGATAGATAGATAGATAGATAGATAGATAGATAGATAGATAGATAGATAGATAGATAGATAGATAGATAGATAGATAGATAGATAGATAGATAGATAGATAGATAGATAGATAGATAGATAGATAGATAGATAGATAGATAGATAGATAGATAGATAGATAGATAGATAGATAGATAGATAGATAGATAGATAGATAGATAGATAGATAGATAGATAGATAGATAGATAGATAGATAGATAGATAGATAGATAGATAGATAGATAGATAGATAGATAGATAGATAGATAGATAGATAGATAGATAGATAGATAGATAGATAGATAGATAGATAGATAGATAGATAGATAGATAGATAGATAGATAGAGAGATAGATAGAGAGAGAGATAGAGAGATAGATAGAGAGATAGATAGAGAGAGAGATAGAGAGAGAGAGAGAGATAGATAGATAGATAGATAGATAGATAGATAGAGAGAGAGAGAGAGAGAGAGAGAGATAGAGAGAGAGATAGATAGAGAGATAGATAGATAGAGAGAGAGATAGAGAGAGAGATAGAGAGAGAGATAGAGAGAGAGATAGAGAGAGAGAGAGAGAGAGAGAGAGAGAGAGAGAGAGAGAGAGAGAGAGAGAGAGAGAGAGAGAGAGAGAGAGAGAGAGAGAGAGAGAGAGAGAGAGAGAGAGAGAGAGAGAGAGAGAGAGAGAGAGAGAGAGAGAGAGAGAGAGAGAGAGAGAGAGAGAGAGAGAGAGAGAGAGAGAGAGAGAGAGAGAGAGAGAGAGAGAGAGAGAGAGAGAGAGAGAGAGAGAGAGAGAGAGAGAGAGAGAGAGAGAGAGAGAGAGAGAGAGAGAGAGAGAGAGAGAGATAGATAGATAGATAGATAGATAGAGAGATAGAGAGATATGTAAAATATTGTGGTCTAGTCCAAATGTTTTGTGCTGGTTCAGCACAAAATGTTCATCTTAGGGATCATACATTTTTTCTATGTCTTTAGTCATATATTTTTGATTACTTTCCTATACAAGATGCTAAAAGCTGATAGAAGCCAATCAATCCAAAGAAACATTTCGTTGAGACAACCTCTATAATTAAAGGGTAATTTACTGAAAAATCCTGAAGCCTTTCTGTTATGACTATGAATATTATCTAAGTAAAATCTATTTTGGATAAAACAGAAATCTGAAATGAGAATTTTCATATATATATATTCGTATAATTTTTTACAAAACTAATGAAGTTTATTTTAAACAGTCATTTAGTATTACAAAAATGAGTTAATTATTGAGTTTTTACAAAAATAATTATAGTTCATAAATAAAACAATTAACATTTCAAATTACATCCAGTATTGTAATGAAATTTTTAATTAATATTAATAATTTTAATAATTGTTTTGTGTGCATTTTTTATATATCTAATTATTTTCTTTACACAAACTATAATGGCAGTTAATTATTAATAATTTGTCAAGAAGAGAGAATAACTGATAATAAAAGAGTTATCTTATTTAAAATTGAACTTATTGTCATGTCTTTTCTCACATTATTTTGATAAAAGATTTCATGTTACAATAATCTAATTTCTTGTGTTATGACTGATTTAAGTGCAACACAAATAAATTAGAATAAGAACATTAAGAAAGTAATGTCTGATATAAAATAAATTATTGTTTTTCCTTTTCATTAAATGAATTGGGTAAATTCTGGTTATTATCATTAGCTGATAAAGCTTTCTTATTCATACTGTTACAATGTGTATATATATAACGAATCATTGTAAAGTAGAATATAATTAACTAATTTGATTTTTTATTATTTCATCATGCAAATCTATGCAGATAGAAATATCACCACTGTGTGTGAAATCTTGTCTTCCTATACAATAGAAAGATAATATTTATTGCAAATTAATTTGAGCTTTAAATTCAAATTGATTTTACTTTAGTAAACTATTACTACAGATGTGAAATTCAGGTGTTTCGTGTCTTAAGATTATTTAATAAATAAAAGTTATTTGCAAAATATCTGATGATTGCTGGTTTAGCATGAAATACGTATATTGGTGAATGTGTATATTTTCAACATATATGTGTTCAAGTGTATTAATGTTATGAGATGTAGTGGAGAATGGCTAGTAGTGTGATCATAATGGTGAAATTACAAGAATATCGGATGAATCAAAATAAATAAAACACAGCAAATAAGCATTTATTTAAAAAATCATATAACAATAATATATATATATGAATGTGTATAAGATGAGAATTAAGCAACACTAATTAATTAATATGTAATACTTTAAAGAGTAATATGATTTAAAATAAGTATGTGTAAATATCTTCATTTTATGATGAATATCATAATTATCATTATAGAAATCTTCTTAATTTATGTGTGTGTATACTGTACTATATACAATTGGATGGACGTGTATGCTTGTATATACTGGTAATTTTTTTTGCGTGTAACTTTGTTATAATATTTTTCTCGTTTTTATATTGGTTATACATATAAAATTAAAACATGCTTTAAATGGATTTAAAAATATTAAAAAAAAAAAAATCAACTAGTCAATTGTTTGGAGATTAAGAGACGTTTGAATATAAAAACAAAGGGCAGAACGTATACGGAAGTTTTACTGTGCTAACTAATTTCTAATTTGTTTTCCCCAGCAGAAATCAATTCTGCATCCTTCCATTTTAGTGGCCACTCTATTCTCAGCTATGACGCTAAATCAAGCAATGTGGTTTAAAATACAAGTAGATTGAAATAGTTTGGAAAAATTAAAAAGAAGAAATTAAGAAATACAGTCAAATTAGTTTTGTTTATCTGTAAAAACTCACTATATTTTGTTTGATTTAATTTATAGCTTATCACCATCATTTATAAATCATATTAAGGGTATTTAAATAATTTCGTGGCTTATAGTTTACTAGTGTCAGAATTTCAGTTCACAACATTATAATGAAAGCTTATTTGAAGCCTTGATTTTCAAAATCTAGTCACATTTTGAACATAAATATAGCATTAATTTTTTTAAAGAATTTTAATTTCAATATTTTGAAGAACGGAGTATATAAATTTTAATAAAAATATGTGTAATGCAGAAATGATTTAATCTGTTTACTTAGTTTCACAGCACTATAAAACTGATTGATGATCCAAAAATTCACACATTCACACATCTTGCATCCTAAATTCGTGAGACCACACAGTGATCGTTGAAGTATGCTTAATCTTATATATATATAAAATATACAAACCATTATACAATTATAAATATCCAGTAACGCCCTCTGTTTAAAGTTCTATATCGGTTTGCTATTATTGAGATATAGAACTTTAAACAGAGGGCGTTACTGGATATTTGTAATTGTATAATGGTTTGTATATTTTCTATAATTATTTCAGTTAGTGGTGACAGTAACTTATTTTTCATATATATATAATTACAACTACATTAATATATTTGATTTTAAAAATATAAAATCTCATAAATTTTTAATAATTAATTAATATAATAATTGTTACTTAAGTTGACAATTTACAATTTATTTTAAAAATATAACTAAAAATATATATTTACACTTTTAATGAAGCACTGAAATTATTATTAAACTATTGATACAAGAACAAACGTTAACTTCCAAATATTAATTTTGACATGATGAGTTTATCCTGAATATTATTACTAAAGACATTTAAAATTAAAGATTTATCTGTAATATTTGGTGGCTAATCATAACATATTAAACTTCAGAATTGTTTTTTTTTTTTTTTAAATATAATAAAAAATAAATTGTTTAAGATTAACAATTTGAAATTATTTTACAATCTATAATATCAGTTCAAACGTCAAAGTTTTATTTCATTGACATATCTATTTATATTCCTTTTTTATCTTCTATTTCTTATTAAGATATTTAGAAGTGAACTGTTATCTATAAATATATTTGTGATATAGTTGAATGAATCATTTTTAATCTAATAATCTTTTAATAAATTTGTTGAAACTTCAAATTTTAAAATTCAAAAATGTGACCAATTTCTGTTGAAACTGTACACTGCAATACAAATAACTCAATCTTTGTTAGCTGTTACATATGCCAGTGAATGTGGCATCAGGTTTTTGGATGTACAGCAAAAACTCTAAGCTGGAGAACTCATTCACATAGCTTTTTATATAATGCCTGTGGTTTCTCTTCTTTTCTTGTAAAACTCTGATTTTATGCAAAATTCCAATTAAAATTAACTATCCATGTTTTCTCTTATATACACTTTTAAAATATTTATAAAAAGACAAGCAGGTATTGTTTTTCTTTTGTATTTACAAACATAGCTATACCATAATTCACAAGCAATTTAAAATAATCAATGATATTTCATGTGAGACTTTAAAAAAACAGTCTAAATACAAACAAAAAAAAAAAAACAAAGAAAAAAGTAAACTAATGCAGCAAGTGATGCTTACATATAAATTGGTCAAACGTTTCAAACATTGGGTAAAAACAGATTTATTATATGTATTCATTTTTATTAAAAGCAGCTGAGCTCACTTTCGGCTTAGAAAATCAGATTTATAGCACTCATGGGTTGGCTGCATATGTTACAGTATTTATTGATGAAGTACTAATTATTTAAATTAGTTATTTAAATATTCCATTTGCTTGAGAGTTGGATACTGTTTTCCTCCTTCAATGTAAGGAATTTTATATATAATAATTCCAACTACATTAATATATTTTATTTTAAACATATAGAATTGCATAAATTTATAAAATTAAAAAAGTAAATGTAATCATTTCTTTATATATTATTATTCACAATCAAATCAATAAATCCACTTAACTTTTTCATTAACACATTATACATCAAGCTTATATTTAAAATAAGCTAGAGTTTAATAAATAAGAAAATAGATGATATGAAGAAGCACTGAGCAAAAAAAGAGTTAAAATTATCATAAAAAAGTTTTTAATTATTATATATCATTAAAATTTGGATATCTTTAAAAGTATAAATCCGTGTGCAAAAATGCAAAAGCATAATTTTTTTTTATAACTCTTTTTTAAATGATTAATATAAAATGAAGTTCAAATAATTAATTAGAAAATGAAAATATATATATACTGTTGGGTATATTAATAATTTTTATTAGTCATTGGTTAGACTAGAGATTACCCAATAATAAAACATGTTATATGCTGTTGGATGTTTGAAATGGAGGAAAAAATAAAACTAGAAAATATTTTGTCATGATGTGTAAAAATAATGTGATATTTCGAATATCAATTTGTAGCACAATTGTCATGAAATATAAAATTGTTTTTAAATAAATTTCAGAAACTTACAAAATATTGAAAATTTTACAAATTTTATATTATAAATTTAAATATAAAAGTTAATAAAGAAAACCCATTGGGTGATGACATAATTATCACACTACACTGATGGCAGCAGCAATTGGCTTACTATAAGTAGGAGACTTGATCTAATTATTATTAATTTGCATTTATTCAAGTTGTTCAAGTTATTATATTAAGGTTTCAGAATTGGAAGATACAGAGAAACCTTGAAGGAAAAGAAGATAAGTACATAAGTGTTAGTTTAACTGAAAAAAGTTTTCCCATAACGATATTTACTATGACTGTTAAAATTGTATATTATTATAGATCATCTATATGCCAACCATAATATATCTCAACTTTATGAATAAAACTATCTCAATCTTTTTTGAATTATTTCCTTGAAGCCAGGTAAGTTTTAGTAAATATGAAGAAAGGGGATCCATCTAATTTTTACTAAATTGTAAAATAGGAAAACAATTGACATATTTAAAATATATTGTCTAGTGTAAGATGTTTATTACTAAAGATAAACTACAACACTGAAATAAATAATAAGGAACTGAGAAATAAATGTTAACTGATATACAATACTGTCATGAGATTTGATATTGAAAGTACACAAAATCTCATAAAATATATAAAATACAAACAAAAAATTTTTAAAATGTATTACTTGAATCTATTAACTTAAATATTTTTGTAACTTTTAATATTTATAATTATATTTGTCTCTAAGTTTATCTTTTTATATTTTTTTTATAAATATTTTTGTAAAATGCACATTAATTTGACATAAAATCAAAGTGTGTACATACTTACCTGACATACTATGTTATTAATTACATTAAATAGCAAATTTAGCTATTTTTCACTTTTTTGATTAATTTATGGACATTTTTTCTGTATATTTAATATTTTTTTATTATTATTGTCTGTGTAAACGACACATTCGTTTAAATCTTATTATTATCACGTAATAAATATTTTAATTAATAGGATATTTAGCTATTATTACCTTTTAAAAATATATGGGATAAAAAGATATATTTTTAGAGATATTTAACTTGCTAACACAAACGTATATATTTAATTTGTTTTGTGATAATGAGTATTTGTAATCTTGTTTTTTACAAATTTAATGAAATGTTGTTTAATTTACTTTTCAATATGAATTTATATTCTTTAAACTACACTCTATATTATATCATACATTCTTTATTATGCATAAATACCTGGTTATCTTAATGTTAGAGTAATAATCTAGATATAGTGTCAAACATCCAAGTAATGCAAAGTGTAAGTTGGCACTAGAAAAATATCATGGAGCCAAGACAAATTTCTAATCTTTTCTAATTTATTATATAATAAAACTGAAAAAAGATACAGAATATTATTTCACATTTGTTCACTATATATCAGTTACTGGAATTTTGTAAATATTTCTCAGTGCAGCAAATATACAAAAAATTCTTTAAATAAATTTATTGCATTTACTATGTTTTCATTGCTTTTAAGCCTACATATGTGAATAATTAAATTTTGCAATATTAGTTATGAGTTATTTGATTTATTTTTCTTATTATGATTGTAAAAGGGATAACCAGTACAGCATCTAACAGAAAATTAATAACAATTATCTCTAGTTTATCAATAATAATTTATACATTATATATATGGTAGAAGGGAGAGTAATAATATTGACTCCATCTCCATCATCTATCAATGTTTATGGAAATTATCAACACCCAATTTTTTATTATACCATCTCTTTACCAGACAATTTGATGACAATTTTAAAAGTATAGTGCCATAATTATCATACAAACAATCTATTCCATTACATATTCATTATATCTCATAATGCTAGCTATTTCTCAAGTGGTAATTTTCTATGATACTTTGTAACTAATAAATTAATATCCAATTATTTCACCTGCTAAATAATGAAGTTCAATATGATATACTAATATTAATAATGTGTACAAGAAAAAAAAAGATAGTAAAACACTGTAAATTTTAACAAAATATTATTTTAATAAAATTTAAAAAAATGGAAAATTCTAAAAAGGGTTTGAATATGCCATTATTTTACTAACAATATATTATTTAAGTATTTAGTTATTATAGTAATTATTTTATCTCATATTCTTTCTAAAATGTCATCTAAATAATTAGCTATTACATGTAAATTATATATACATAGAGAGAAAAATCAAGAGTGAGAAAATTGTAATCTAATAAAAAAATGTATACACACAATCAAAAAATATATAAATATAGTTAAAATACAATCTCCTTTATCTTAAATCTATAGATAAAATTAAATAATAATAATTTTAAAATCCTTTATAAATATAATACTAATAAAGAAAGGATTATTCAATCGGAATTAGACAAAAAACAATTCTCACCTAAGTAACTTTATTTTTTTTTTAACTTTTAAGTTCACAAAAAAAATGTTTATACAGTCTTATCTCACTCACTGGAACATTTAAATATTTTTCCTCTTTTCTGTGCACATACAGGAAATTGTATCTAGATTACCTTGTAATATTTAATTTGGCATTTTTATGTTTTCTTCATTTCTTTCTTCTTTATTTTATACAATTCTCAATTCTATTTATAATATTGAAAGTCAGTATTTTCTTTTTATCTATTATATCTATAAGTGATAAAAAACATTTAATGCTAATGCTAGGTCATCTGGCAAATTTAATATGCTTCCAATAGGAAGGTTACAATGGGATTTTCATTCAGCCAGTTTCCAAAGCAGGCATACAGCCTAGGAAATCCATACAACTGATATATTGGATTAAGTCTCATGTTAAATTTTTAAACTTCTAATTCATTTTTAATGCTATGATTGTACATCTAAACTGTAGAATAAAGTTTAGCTTTAATAAAAACAACTTACATAGAGTTGTAAAATAATTATTTTATTTTAAACCATCAATCTAATCTGCTACAACTAAGCCTCGAATAATTTCTCAATTCATGATGTAATCTAATACCAAATAACAAATCTCTATTTTTTATAAACAGTTAATTTGACTGCATCTGACTATTTTTATAGCTTAGCATTAAGACTCATTCAATTCTTTTTGCTTTTCTTTTATAAAACAAGATAATTAACTTTAATCAACTTACAAATATAATAAACATAAATGTATAAGAGAGATAATTTGCTTAGAAATCAAAAATATGATTAAATCCCTCCCCCACCAATTTTTAGAAACTTATTATAATTGCTCAAGTCTATTAAAATTGATATGTTTAACAAAAATTAGAATACATATTAAGGTTATTAATTTTCATTTTTATATTTAATTCTAATTAATAATTGTTCACTTGTAAATGTTGTGTTAATTAACAATCATTCTATTTTAATGTCAGAAGATTAAACCGTTTATTCATATATTTTTTCAGGATCCTGACCAAAAATAGAAAACATGGGCATAGTGCTTAAATCTTAACTTTATCTTTCTTATATTAAATCTATATCTTTGTTTGCTTTTAATTTTCATTCATCAATTTGTTCAATTTTTCAATTACTAGTCATTGCATCTTTACTTATCTAATTTTGTATGGGCATCCATTTTTTTAAAAAAATAGTTATTTTTTCATAATAACTCTTATTTAAAATACCACTTTTATAAGACTATTTTTTTCACTCTATCTATAAATAAAAAGATCTCTTTTGATTCAAATAAATAATCAGAGAAATTCATGTGCGGTTATGTCCTCAACACCAATATTAAACTGTTGACTGAATTATACTAATCTATAGCTTCTCAGAAATCTACAGTATGAGTAAGGTATTTCATAACACTCAAGTTGACATACATATGCAAACTAGACAATATACTATTATTCTACTGATAATAACTAGTAAGTGAACCATTCTCATTGCTAAATATTGATTTTAGCAGATTAACCATAGCCCAAAAGATCACATCTAATGCTAACCCAAATTCACCCTGTTTCATAGTCATTTTATAAATTTCCTAAAAAATTTATGAGTATGCCAAGACAAAACTCATATTGCATAAATTCCAATCATCCAAAAAGGGCACACTGACTCAACATATTTTTAAATTCTCCAACAATAACCCACATTCACCACATCTCTCCTCAATTTTTCTCTCACTTGTCAGTTTTATACTGTTATATCTTTTAACATCTTTTTTATTTTTTTAATGAGAAAGCATTTTATCATATTATTTCATGATTTCATAGGGATTAAAATGGAATCAGTTTTTGATACCCCACCATCATGATATGTACCATGGTTTCTTTCTTTCACATTTCAATGACATTCTGAATGATAGTCTTTTTGTATCTTTCTCTACATTATCTGTTTTACATTCACCAATTTGGTTTCCAGAAAGCTGGTAATATATTACTATTATTTGCTTATAGATGTCACTTTTAGTGTTAGTCATGTATTTTGTTTATTTTTCAGATCCATGTACTTCAATTTTCATAGATCATTTTATTATATATATATATATATTGTTTCATAGATCATTATATATATATATATATATATATTGTTTCATAGCAACTTTTCAGAATCATTTATCATTTTTATTAACATAGGGTATTCAAGAATGTAGGCCTTTCTTGTTATTTATATAAGGGTCATTCTTTACATCTGTCCAACTGAATCCTCACTGGTGGATTTTGTTTTGTTTTCCTACCATTCTCAGGGTCACTGCTTATTTCTTCTCACAGGGCTGGAGTATTTGAACCTAAATATGCTAGGTGATTTGTAAGAAGTATGTTGAAGTCTTTGGCTTAGTTGTGTGTAATTGCTTTTATTTGAGTTTTACCTACACAACATGTGCTTTTCTCTCTACTTCCATTTCTCATTATGTTCACAATTTGTAAGTACTTTCTACTAGGATGAGTCAAAAATTATCTGCACTTTGGAAGAGGTCACTGTCTTTACTGACATTGCTGTGCAGTATAAATGTGTTATATCAGTTCAAAAGTGTTATTTCAATACAAAGGTGATGAGTGAAAAACAATGGCTGACCCACTTGTGATTTGCACAAAACAAGAACAATATAGTCAAATGTAACAAATATTATACTTAATTTATTTATTATGTTGTTTCATAATTACTATAATTAGTTGTTTATTTCAAGTGATTCAACTGAGTTGAATTGATTATTAATAGTAAGAAGAACAGTGTACAATAATTGAATTTTGATATCTAATGGTGTGTTTCATGATAACATTTATCAAAGACATTGTGTACATTATGAAAAAAGTACTTTGTCATAAAGAATTGTATATGAATGAATAGAGAAGTTTAAGGCTGGTTTCATATGTGTCATTCATGAAGAGTGAACCAGACACCCATTTGCATTTGTGATTGATAATAACATTGAACATAAACATGATATAAATAAGTGATATTGGATTATGGAGTAAATCATTTGAAAATTATCCATGACTCTGATTATGCAATAATACATGACAGACATGTATTTAAAAAAGTTTGTATAAAATAGTTGCCAAAACAATTCACAAAAGAGCACAAATAGAAATATTTGGACATCTGCAAACAAAACTTTTTTCAGACCTCTAAGTAAGGTAAAATTTTCTTCCAAAAAGAATCATTACTATTGATCATCATTCATCACTAAAATTCTGAGAGTAAACAGCAAAATGTGGAATGGAAATATCCTCAATCACTAATAAAGCAAAAGTTAAAAGTTAGCCATCAGCTGGAAAATTGGTGTCTATCATTTTCTGGAATTATCATGAAAATGGTTCAACAATCAAGAGTGCTCTTTACATTGAGATACTCAATGTAGAAGTGATGCCTAAACTTTGACAAAATACAGAAGACTGCTATTCAAGAATGGTGTGTTATTGCATTGCAATGTTTGAACACACATCATTGCCTGCAGTCTTGACACTTTTCAAAATCTTCCCTTTAAGGTAATTGGACATCATTCTTATAATCCTGATTTTGCACCATTAGACTATTATCTGCTTGATTTCCTGAAAAAGCCATATGAGAATGAAAATTTATGTCTGATTAAATGTTGAAGTCAATAATGCATTCATGGATAATAGTTCAGTCTACAACATTTTCTAATGAGGAAAAATGACAACTTGCTGACAGATGAATAAAGTTTATTGAAAAGGAGAGATTATATAAAAAAATAATGTATTTGTCTTTCCTAAAATTTGTTTAAAATAAGTTGTATAGCCAGTGTGTGGATAATTTTTGATTCACTGTGGTATATTCATACACCCATGGGCAGTTTGATTTCTAATCTCATTTGATAGTTTACCTTCTGTAGTAATTTACATACTTCTATGTTCATATGTTCTTGATTTTGCAAGTTTATATCATAGTATTTAGGAATTCAGCCACCTTCCTTATAGTTTTTCTATTTTTAATTAAAATCATCTTTATTTTAAAGGGTGATGAATTATTTTTTATAATCTGTCTTTTCATTTTACCTCAACTAACAGTGTCTTTAATTTTGCAACTTAACACCTCACAAACTGGATGTAACTTTTATTATTACTTTCATCAGAAATCTTAGAATTTTTTCTCAACTTTCATCTAAAAGGTATATTTTTTTAAGTAACAAATTCTTTTATCTTTTGAGGACTATGGAGATGATTATATGCCACTTCGAGTTTTTCATTCAGACAGTTTAGCTGGAAACAACATTCTAACTTATCAAAATTCTCCAAAGATATTTTAACTCCATCACCCCTGAAATTTATAATCTTTGATGCTACTATGAATTTTTGGAATTCTAGCTTGTCTTATCTTTATGGTATTATAAATTTCCTTTAGCCTAGTCTCTTTTATGCCCTCTTTATCAAACTCTCTTCTTGTTCTTCCTTCTATTATTTAAACCAGGTATGAATTCCTTCTTTGTATTCACACCATATTTTACTTATTGTGTTAATCACATATTTCTAGGTCTCCATAATATTTTTGTGTCTCTTGTTGAGATATATATGGATTTTTTTTTTCAAAGTGGCACATATTTTTCTTTCCACAATTTTTATCTTCTGCTGCAGCTGTTCTTGTAATCATATGGTCATTTCTTCCTTGATGTTTTTACAGCATCTTGCATAATCTTTTGACTTTCTTGGATTGCCTCTGACTTTTTTTGTATTGTCTTATGATTTCTTTTATTTCTCTACATTACTTTTTGGCATCTTAAACTATTTCTCTGCTTTTTTTCTCATGATGGTGATGATAATAATAATTTTATTTTAATGTTTGAGCTTTTAACATTAATCTTTACAACTTTGAGTCTTTGGACAAATATTAAAACAAAATTTTGCTTTATTTTTATTAATTCAAGATACAATTATAAAGTAATCTATACAATTTGTAATCTTTATTTTTTTTTATTTGTTTGTATTGAAGAGATCAATAATCAAGTAACTATTTCCTTCGTCTTTTATTTATGCATCATCATTTATGAAATTTATTGAATATTCACATTATAAAATGTTAGTGTTTTATTATAATCATTATTTATTCATTCAGTTTATTTATAAAATAATCAGAGTTGTTATCTACACTTTTATGGAGAAAGTGGGGGCAAAATCCGTCAATTATGTGGTTATATATATATATATATTAGATTTGTATAAACTGAAATAAAGTAATGAATAAAAGATAGTTTTATATTTCTAGTGGCTTGTGCACATCTTTGCTAGCAGAGATGAAAGTTATACAATGATATAATTATTTTTAACAGTAATTCAATCACTGGTATTCATTTGATTGTCTCATACTGACTAAAACACATTACTATCCAGCTTACAATAGTGAAATATTCATTTATTGAACAATATTAAAAGGCTAACTAGTTTGCTTTGAGTCAACTTCATGACAAAATCCTGAACTTGCACAAAATAAAAAAGAAAGAAATTGTCAATTTTTTTTAATTCAATCTCTATCTAAATTTAAACTTTAGATAAACTACAAAGTGGGTATTTGCATAACCCGCTACAATTATTTGTTTTTTTTATATATATAATTCTGCATAAACACAAAAATCTTAAGTGAAATTATATATATTTAAAGAATCGATGGGTTAAATATTTTAAAGTATTTAATTTTTAAATCAATTGGTTATAATTAATACATATAAATAAAAATATCTAATTATTATTTCTGTGTAAAAGTCTATGTATTTTAAATCTGTCTACTTTATCTAGTGTGTTTTTCATGATATATATATAATGGAAACATTGTTCTGGAAGATTTTACATTAAATGGTAATTTTAAGATTGGTGGCAAGCTTGGAGTAGTGTATCACAAATTTAAAAGATTTTATTGATTATTAATGTTTATCACATGCTCATGTCAAACTATTACACATATATATTAAATCCAAATATGCCTAATGCTATACTGTGATAGTTTAATAAATGTCACAACAATTTAAAAATGAAACCACTTTTTACCTGTTGTTAAAATTTTAAATAAGCATTCATTCACAGACTATACATCTAAATAAGTTGAAAAGTTACTGCAATTTTTATTTACAATCTTTCTATTTTAATTGTGCCTTGTAAAAACAAAACAAAAAGTTTATCAATATTCTCGCTTATTTAGATTCATCCTGATGTTTGCTTTATTCTAAGTTGTTATTGTCTATTTAAAATCTTACCAACAGTGATGAAAACTGGTTCCATTTTTCTCTGCTTTTAATAAAGATTTTATAAACTAGATGTACGATTGAATAATTTTAAATATATATTCTAAAAGCCTTGTGGAACCCAGTTTAATATATCTATATTTTATACTCATCTGGATTAACTAAAAATAGAAATATCATCAGATTGCAACAAGACATATTTATTTTATATCATAGAAATTTAGTTATCCGTAGATCATTTATCTGAAAATGGGAATTTAGATATTCTTAGCTAGATACTAAAGCATAATTGGAAAACTCAATAAGCCTTCATCATATATTTTTAAAAGCAGTATTTGATTTCTTTTAATTTATTCCAGCCATGGACAGAAAACTTAAATAATCAATGATCACTAGGAAATAATGCGATGCACATACACACTTACATATATACCCTCTGAAAAAAAATTAAAAAAAAATGAAAAAAGAACTTAAGAGATGAAAAAAAAATAGATGCAAGATTATTTTTCTTTATATTACTGTTTTTTATTTAAATAATTATTTGTAATAAATTTTCTAATATAAAAAGAGATAATATATGTATAGGCTGATTACATACTACTGTGATTTCGTGTTTTAATTCGATTTTATTTTAACAAATGACTTTTTTTAATCGCGTAAAAGAAAAAAAAATGTAATTTTTTTAATTAGCTTCTAAATAGCAAAAGCGTGCCAAAATCAATTTTAAGTACCTGATATTAAGAACAAGCTTTTTCCAAGTAAAAGTTTAAAATGATTTTATTTTACCTGACTATCGAAATTTAGTCGGAAACAGCCATCTATTTTCAGCATTCCATTATACTTTGATTTCCCAGTGTGTGACCGACTTTGATCTATTATAAAAACTCAATAAAGACAAATCAACACCGTCGGAAACCTAGATTAAAGAGAAATTCAATAAAGATTGATAACTAAAGAATAAATTTTAAATTTGAAAGGTCAGTGAAGTACATTAAATTTGCAGGCTTGCAAAGCAGGTGTAGTTTTTTCGATATTATTAAACCTAAGATTTGACTACGGAAATTTTGTAAGTTAATCTTACCTGTTAAAAAATGACAGAATAAAATGATTTAAAATAAAATAAATATAAGTAAAAGTAAAATAATCTAAACATAGCTGTTTAATATAGTAAGTGGTTATTTACAGAAATATTTTCAATACAAATTTTAAAATAATTCCCGAGAGATATTTCTGTCAAAATTTTACTATTTTTGAAAGGACATTATTTCAAGAAGAATTTTTAGACAAACTGTTATATTTGAGCAAAGTGATATCTTCATTTAAACAATATTTTGAATTGTTCTCATTATCTTTATGTCCTCATATCATTTTTTACTTTATGATAAATAAAAAAGAAAAGTTTATCATGGATGAAACAAAAACATTTAAAACTATAAAATATTGCAAAACGATTTGGAAAACTTGAAGTATTCTCATAGATTTATTTATTTATTTTGAAACTAAAACAATTAAATTTAAATGATATATTTGTTAGATTTTATAACTGTTATAAGGAGCTTGTGGTAAAATGATTTGGGTATCACATAACATGGAATAAGATTCATGTAAATTTTTAAAAAAAAAATTCAGATCTTAAAACAATTTTGATAGCTTAATTTTTGCTTTAGGTCATTTGTTTTACATCACTTCTTTGCCAGTAATAACTATAAAAATGGGGGGGGGGGGGGGTATTTTTTAAAGTTGATTTATTAATGCAAACATAGTTTATAATCATATTTAACAATTCATCAAACATTTTTATTTTCTTAGTTATCTACATTTATTCTATTGCGTATTTATCAATATTTTCAATTTATTTTGCAAATTATAAAATTTATTATTTTAGTTGGACGCGGAAGGAATAATATTTCTAGTGGACTTACGCTAAGTAATAAAAAATATACAAAATGATTATACATGAAGATATTTCTTTCAGCTATTTTTTTTTTATTATATTTTAATTATTTATTTTGATGAACTTAAACTCTTTTGGCATGTTGAATTTAATAATTCTGCATTAATTCAGAGATGTCTCCACTCTGTCTAACTGTCAATGTAGTGTAATTAAAATGCTACTCATGTTAAATAAATATGACATGGGTGTTTGAATTATTTTAACTAATATAATATACATTACCATTCCTTTTACTCGTCATTACTAAAAATAAACAGCTGAGACTTTTTGTTGAGCATAGATATCAAATCGACTCAACAAGTGTTAAAATATATATATATAGTCACATGTTAAAAAAAAAAAATTATTTTTATTAACAATAAATAAAAAGCATAATATTTAAAATCATTATATATATATTTCTGTATACATATAATACATATGTTTCTGTGCAAGCATTTGTTTGTATATATAAGTACATGTCCACATATATAATGATTTTAATTAAATCTATTTTTTCAGAATTAGATTTCCTTTTTTTTTCAAATTGTGACATTAAACATTTTATGATTGAATAATATAATGTATATTTAAAATGTAAAAAAAAAACTTTAAATTTATATTATTTTCAAAGTTAAAATAATTTTCTTATATCCATAATCCTATATATCCTTACATTATATATGTCATATCTGACCTTGCCTTTAGAAGTGGACTATTCCAGATTTCATTACCTGATTGGTTAGAACCCAGTCACTATCTAATGGGGAGAAATCCTTCGTTGGGGTTTGTGCACATAATTTCTCTAGCCATTATCACAACATCCATGCAGTGAGGCAGATTCACCTAAGGACTGGAAACTGACACGTCAGCAGCCAACTAGAGGCAACTTGTCCTGCACAGCTGGAAGAGTCATATTTGAACTCGCGAGGCATGACTATCTCAGCATTAAATTGTATAGACCATATTTATATGTTTTATTAACTAACGTGTGTGTATATTTGGTGTCACTAATAAATTATACATATTAATTGTTGAGTAGTGTCATCACTTGATCTGTTAGTTTAGAACTGAATCTGTAAATTTAACCAATCACAACACACACACACACACACACACACACATATATATATATATATATATATAGCATTATCATTATTATTTTAATTATTATTAATTTGCTGCAGGATGAAGTTATTTGCAAGTTTAATTCAATGTCCCCAATCCACAGCTTCTCTTCTCATATTACACCAACAAACTTCTTTATTTCATTTATAAGTATCATATGTAGTATTTTTCTATATCCTTTACAAACTCTTGTAATCCAGTTTAAGATTTCAATTGGTCGTCTATTGTCTTCTTTTTTAGCAACGTAATCCATACATCTCCATTTCAGGATTTCAATTTTTTCAATAATGATAATTGTTGATTCTTGCACCAAGAATTTTTTACTTTCAATTTCTTTCTGTTGTTCTGAACATACACTATCTTTATTTTATTGAATGATTTGAATTGTCCGTATGGATGATCTACTCAATGTTCAAATCTCACATTTATAAGAAAAAAATTATTAAAAATTACACTTATCCAATACATAGTTATATTTATTTCTAGAAAAAACACTCCATCCAAGTTTAATTCTGTAATTAATTTTATTTGTTATGTTTCAAGCTATAATAATAATTTAACCAAGTTATTAATAGTTGTTAATTTTTTAGTTCGTATTTATCTTCTTTTGAGAAAATCAACTGAACATAACTTTAGACTTTTTATTATATTTTTATCTTGCAACATTTTTTAAATTACTAAAATATTATTATCAAAAATGTCTACAAAATCTAGAGAACTTAAATAATTTACATGTATTTATAGTCTTAATCTAAAAAATCACTTCTTGTAATACTGTTGTAAAAAATATGCATTGTAAAATCATTCTTTTGTATATCTTTATCAATGCTGATTTCTTAGTAATATCAACAAATTACTGCTATCACATTTTAATAAATATTCTTTAGAATATGACCATATTCTTAGGACTATATCTTGAATATTCAAAATTTTAATCACTATGAATATGCCTATAGTTTCAAATGCCTTTCCATAATCTCCAAATTCAAAGCATAATGGCAATTAATATGCATTGGTCCTTTCTATAACTTTTTCCAATACATGTAAAATTTTTAAATTTCTTTTATTTTATTCATTAAAGTCCAAAGTTTCCTTTAGATGAGCATGGATTTTTTTAGAATGTAGATTAAATTTCAGGAACCTTTAATTTAGTTTTGCACTTTAAATACCAAGATAATTGCTATCTAACATAAACTGACTGATCTCTTATAATAAATATCTTTTACCTACAATTTAGCCTCATTAGGTATGATGAATATTTAAAATGTTATATTATTCATATCAGAATTGTGGTCAAGGTTTTTTAAGCAAATAGAGTATGTAATATATACTATGTTAAAGGGTAAAATTGTTAGCACAAAAACATTTTTTTTAGTTTTGTCAAACTTGTTATATCCCATTAAATCCATAAGACAGAGACAATACTTTTAATAGTAATTGAAATGTACTTTAGAATATGTTTTGTCTATTGCCAAATACTATTTCTGGGATATTTTGAACATTATCAATCATCACTGTATTATAAAATATCTCTCATATTAGAATTATTTTAATAAAGCAAGTTGCCAGATTAATGACATATGCTAGAATTCAAAACATGTTCATTTATAATTAACTTAATGTATGCGTAGAGTGCCTATTTTATATTAGCATATTCAATATTTACTAAATTTTAAAATTGTCGTTACTGATTACAGTGACTCATTTTTATTATGTATCACAATTAGTTTTAGCAATTTTATTAAAATTTTATATTTCATATAAAATTATAATAGTTTTTCTTTTTGCATATAAAGTATTTACTATTACATGACTTAATCAGTAAGGATTTTTTATCCCAACACATATGCTGTACTGTTTTTTTATATCTGAATGATTTCTTGTTGAGTATTGAGAAAACTCTCAAATGAAGACAAAATAAAGAAATATGATAACTCTTATCATTTCAAAAGCCTCCATCTTGTGTCTTAGCTTGAGAGTTTCCTCAATACTCAACAAGACATCATTGAGATATTTGGATGAAAAATCCTTACAGCTTAATTACATTCTATCTCTGCACTAGTGAATAAAATTAAATATTACATAATTTGTAATATTTCTAAGTATTATCATGTAGTAAATCTACAGATTTTGTAAGAGTTAATATGAAGAAAGAAAAGAATAGAAGTAAAGTGGACAGAGAAACATCTTGAATACTCTTAAAGTGAGATGCTTTAGATTAGCCTATATAATTAGAAAATAAGTTTAAAGATAAGATGACTGTCCATATATTTTCACAAGTCACTATTTTGTGTCTTAGTTTGAGAGTTTCCTCATATGTTAGGACAAAAAATCTTTACTGCTTAATTACATACTATCTCTGCATTAGTAAATAAAATTAAATATTACATGACTTATAAATTACCATAAAATATAAAGTGGTAGTACTATGTACTAAAAACATTTCAAAAATAAAAATATTGTTCAAGTTAGTTATGAATGATCATACATACTTATATTAATATAAAGAAATTGTGGTTTGTGTTCTAGTATTTTGACATTCTTGAATAAAAAATATAGTTTGAGGCTTTGGACTGCTATTTAATAATATGCTAATGTCTTATAATATTCAATCTGTACCAAACTTTAAATTTAACTTTACAGGTATTGATTATTATGATACAATCATATATGTATATATTAATAGCCTTACACTCTCAAATCAAAATGCTTTAGATTCTCCTATTTATTTAGAAAGTAAGTTGAAGATAAGAGTGGCCGCTCCTGTCTTCTAAATAAATTTTGTGTTAAGGATTTGCAGAGGCCCCTACTGTTGTTTTTTCAGGTGCATAGTCTTAAGGTTATAGCCTTAATATATATATTATTATATGTATATATTATAAATTATAGCATCACAACCCTTTTTGTACTGTTTGTAGTGTTTCTTTGGAATCAAATTGCTGAAATATTTATTATATTAACTTTAAGTATGTAATTTTTACTGAGGCTATAATCTTGATAATATGCATATAAAATGCAATAGTAGGGACCTCTACAGGTGTTTTAACCACAAGCTTATGCTATGGAAGAAAAGAGGGGAACCCTTCTTAACTTCAACCTACTTTCTATTTAAATAGGTGAAGCTGAAGCTGTTAGATCTGCGAGCGTGAAGCTATTCAATACTTCACTGATTAAGTCCACATTTCTTATTACACATTAATACTCACAAAATCTTTCAATTTACAATGAGTCAATGGAAATATTTTATATTTAGAAATCTATTACAGTAATTTAAAGTTGTAATTATAAATTTATTAAACGCACATTGATTACATAAGTAATATTTACTGAGGCTATAGCCTCGATAATATGCGTATAAAATGCGATAGTAGGGACCTCTACAGGTGTTTTAACCACAAGCTTATGCTATGGAAGAAAAGAGGGGAACCCTTCTTTACTATAGCCTCAGTAAATATTATTTACATAATCAATGTGCATTTAATAAATTTATAATTATAACTTTAAGTATGAGAATTGTCTACTTTTCTATTTATTTGTAATATTACCTTGACAAAATTTGTTAAAATATTTATTAGTTTAAGTTCAAGCATGAAACCTGTCACATGATTTACATATAGTGACCAATTAGTTATTATCTCTCAGCCCAATCTTAACTATATCATAAATTTTCTATTCACTGCCATGACAATCTTTACAAAGGCAACATGAATTCCATCTTTCACTCTCTAAGATGTTGGTATAGACAACAAAGTTGATATCTGGACAGTAACATAATGAGATTTTTAAATTCCTAGAAGTTTAAATAAACCTCAAAAAAGGAAAATATAATCTGTTTTTAAAAGTTAATTGACAATAATCATTTTTAAAACTTTCAAACGTCATTGCTATTCATTATTAATTAAATAATAAAACTTATTTGGAAGAAAGCTAAATAGTTTATAATGAAAATCAAATGCTAAAAATCCAAACTTATCTATTCCATAAATTCTCAATCTGTTGTTGAGTCCCACTTTATAATTAAAAGGTAGACTCCACCATATATTTATGAATCATCTACGTTTGTGCAAAGTCAAGTTTATTACATAAGTAATAATAAATGGTATTGAGATTTTAAAATTTTTAAAAATTATTATTATTATTATTATTATTATTATTATTATTATTATTATTATTATTATTATTATTATTATTATTATTATTATTATTATTATTATTATTATTATTATTATTATTATTATTATTATTATTATTATTATTATTATTATTATTATTATTATTATTATTATTATTATTATTATTATTATTATTATTATTATTATTATTATTATTATTATTATTATTATTATTATTATTATTATTATTATACTACTTTCAAAAATGAGTTATATTTATTTTGTTAATGAAGCTTATTTAAGTCTCTAGATATCATCTTTTTTGTTTATATTAAAATCTTAAACCAGATTGAAAATTTATAGTGTATATAAGTTTAGGCTATTATAAATATATATATATATATTATATAAGTTTAGGCTATTATAAATATATATGTCACATTCTGGCAGTGAGAGAAAAATCCAATTCATCAGCTATTTATTCTCATATAAAATTAACAAATCATGATATCAATTTTGAAAAAACAAATATTTTAGCAAAAATTGAACAATATGACCAGAGATTGCTAAGAGAAGCTATAGAGATTTTTAAAAGGCCCAAGAGCTTAAATGAAAGGTGTAAATTAAAGAAGATTAACAACATTTGGAAGAAGCTATTGGAAGAGAAAATAAATTTTAAAACTTCTCAACCAATAGAATTTAAATATGAGGAGAAAGAAAACAATAAAAATGATTTTAAATCTCACATGCATTCTTATGATTTGAGAAAGAGGATGCTCTGAGGAAGGTACTTGATATTGTACTGAAACGTCAGCATTTAGCCTTTTCACTACCGGAATATCCCACAAATAGTAATAATAATATGACATCTTTTATCCATAAAAATATTAGAATTAATATATATATATATATATATATATATATATTGTAACCTCTACAATCTTCACCTACATCACTTCATGCACAAATAAATGCCCAGGCGCCAATTCTATACAAGATAGGATAAATTTATACTTTATGTTGCATCTCTACTTATGGATAAAACTCTTATTATACTATTAATCTATAGCTTAGCTCAGTTAGGGGTTATAGTGAATCGTGGTCATCTAGAATGCAAATGGGAATGAGAGAAGCATTTCTAAACAATAATTATAATGTTTATTTAGTTATATTATAAGCACTTATTTAAGATATCAAAAGAAAGCAATTTGTGTATTAAATCAAAAACCATGATATGTTCAATTCTCTCATCATCCAAGTACATGCTAAACCGATCATGCCACTCATCTAATATATTTGGGGATCACTATAACTATAATCAATCTACTGGCATTTAATTTAGATTGCACAGCTGTATCAATGTTTATTTAAATGATGAACTAATCTCAGGGCTCTGCTATATGAATAACATGTCAATCCCAATATAATATGACTATTAAGTAGTGAGGACTATTGTGAAAATGACAATTATTATAATAAAACAAAGGATAGACAATGATAAAGATCAGATACATTTTTATCTCACATCACTATCTATTTTAAATAAGGTAAAATCTATATCTTGTCATTATACAATGTTCGGATCTATTAATTCAGAATTATTTAAATAAATGGCATATACTATTAAACTGATAAGTAATACAATTTTAAACAAGGTATAATCTATATTTTGGCACTATATAATGTTTAGGTCAATTAACTCAGTGTTATCGAGATAGATTGCAGAAAATATTAAATTGATAAATATTATAATTATATTATGTTGAACATATGTGTGTGTAGAAATGGTCAATCGAACGTACATAATAAAATAATTCAGATGGAATTTTACTTCAATAAACATTTATTACAAGACACATTCTTTTACAATCATATTGATGATGATTTAACAGTAATTTCACATTAATTATAAACTTGACTAAATAACATTTAGAGAAAATAAAATAACACTTAATATTTGAAGGCTCTTCCTCTTATTTGTTATTTCAATAATATTTATAACTATTAAATTATTAACAACACAAAATAATTCTATATGCACCTACCAAAGTTTATATTATCTATTCCTATTCTGTGCTCTCAATTAACTAAGAAAACGATATCAAATAATCAATTGTCATTTAAATTATTTCCGTATGTCTACAAATCTATATTTACTACATGAAATTAAATAATAATTTTATTAAAACTAGCCTTAAATAAAGTAAAATCTTGTAATATAATATTATATTCATACCGGGGAGGATGAATTGCCATTAATAATAATAAATGAAATAATGATATGGTGGGTGATATGATTTGACAAGCTACCTAGAACTTACAATTCCAGCGATGGTCTCTTTCTATATCATTAGGTTTATCATATCTCCGAATGTGTGTGCATTTATAAATTCACAATCACAACGCATTTTATTGATTATATTTTTCATCGGTTGACTTGCAGAATGAATAAACTTCACAATATTAGAAATCATTAAAATATTCATCTGAAATAACTATCATATATTACATAATAATAAATACTGGTGTGAAGAGGGAGAGCAAAATAATATCAAATATTTACATACATGCACTTGGGGGTTAACAACAACTCTCAACATCAACTTAATTCTTCAACATGATAATTATCAACTCTTCTAACACAAATGGTGTGGAACTCAGCCAACTTATCATGAATAAATAGGGCATCTATCGCTTCACTTTAAGGGATATAATTATCACATCATATACTATCAAATAAGAAAATATACTACCACCCACAGATCAATAGATAAATAAGTAAAATGAGCATTACTTAATCAGAATAGCATGATCATACTCTCAATTACCTTTCCATTCAAAAGGCATCTAATGCATTTCATATAAAATAAATCCATAACAGACAAACTCTTGAATTTTTACAATCTTTAGTCATAGCACCAGCCGCAACCAATAAGAAACAAATAAGCATAATTTTAACTCCTATACAATAGCTTCTGATAGCAAACACACACATGAACACATGATCATGTCTGAAATATTTTTAAAATCACATCAGACAATTTAGCATTAATTAAATTATAAACGAGTTTAATATCTTTGAAAAATTATGAGCATCGAATTTCAAATTAGTGCAAATTCTATCCAATAAGTCTAACTATCCAGAAATACTGGTATAAATGTTTTTATGTATCCATTTACTATTACTAACTAATGAATGATGATAAAGCATGCAATTTTCTCCACTAATATGAGCATGGGAATATATAACATTTACATAATGTAACAAAAAGAAAATATTACCGGTTTAGTATAACTTATACCAAACTCTCTGAGAAGTTCTAGAGGAGATAGACATATAAATATATAATGATAATAAACCAAATTAATATTAAATTAAACATAAATAAAAATAAATAACTAAACAAATACATTTATATATCTATCATATATCAAACCTTCTGTCATTAAAATAAAAGTTCCCTTTATATATATATATATATATATATATATATATATATAAATATGAACTTATATATATATATATATATATATAGTTCATATTTGAAACTTTAAAGAAACAGAAACTCACATGTAGTTCATGATGATAAGATGAATAGACAAACATTAAAACATACAAATATCATTCATGCAGGTTAAACATGAATTTGACAAAAAACAGCAATAACCTCCAATGTTCTTAGGATTTCCTAATGGACATTATAAGCAACTTTTGCATGTATTTGAATCCATTTATTTTTCATAAACTCTCTTTTGTCTAAAATTTCCAACATTTAATACATTTTAATAATGATCAAGATCAAGGTTACTTAATCATCCATGTTTATACATACTTCTGGTAAATAATTATTAAGTATTATTGTCATGCATTCTTTCACTCCTATATTGATGTGAATAGTAAGGTAATTTAATGTACATAATTATTATAATAATGTAGAGTACTAAAATGAATAATTTCTCTGTTTCAGCCTTTTTTTACACAATAAAAATAGGAAATTTGTTAAATAAGAGTCAATAAAATATTCCATTACACAGTCCAGCATAAATTTTCCAATCATTATTATTATTGTTACTTTACATAATTTCAGTGTCACACTATTTATTATAAATATGTTTTAGTAAAATTGTAGTAGCAATTTTTCTAAATAATATGTATGCATTATGAATAAAGTAAGTTCAAATTGTTAGTTGATAAAAGTTAGAAACTGGTGTACCTCTAAACATTTAACCTTACATATTAGACAGTATTATTTGATGTCCTTCAGGATTATATGTTGGCATTTATGCTTGAATAGTATAAGAGAAGTTTCTTGTTAAAAAAAATAGTAGGGAATCGAATGAAAATATTAAGTTCACTTGTTTTATTATATTTCTTTTTTAGAAAAGTATCCCACCTTCTCTAAAACTTTTTCTGAAGTCTTCTGTCTACTTAGCCATGCCTTTTTTTTCTTATAATCAAGTTAACAATATGCAAGAATTTATTACTTGTAAAAAAAAAATGTTATGAATAGAGTTTTAAAGCAAAAAAAAAGTTATAAATACTAATAATAATAATATTTACTAAGGCAATGAACCCAAAGCATGTGTGGTTGAAAATGTGAAAGTAGGGACCTCTATAGGTTTTAACCACAGGCCCCTATCTTTGCATTTTCAACTGCACATGTTTTAGGTTTATTGCCTTAGTAAATATTACTTATGTAATGAATGTGCATTAAATAAATTTATAATTAATAATAAATAAAATAACCTTTATATTTTCAAATGTCAGATTTTATACAATAAATAATAAATAAAAAAATCATATTAACTGATGGTGTGTGTGTGCATCTGTCTTTCCATTAATCCAGAGGTCTATTAATGACTGTGCTATTAGCAATTTCTATGGCAAGTAAATAATGTTATTGCAAGATGGATATTCTGAGTGATAATTAACAATATGAACAAGTGTAAAGTGGCAGATGTTGTGACTGGACACCCACACCCACATATACAAGTCAAATCTTAGAATGGTATAAACAATAGGTTAGAAAATTAATGAATAAGTGCTCATTATGGCCTTTCAGACAAACTATACTCATTTCCACTGGCTTGGCTCTCATACCAGCAATTCCTGATATAATCCATATTCCTCTCCCACCATTAGATATACATAAAATAAAATTTTAATGATTGGCACACCATAACTAACATCCTGACAACTTTTCAACCAAATTATATACTAAGTTATGTCACATTTCATGTTTTTATTTATTAGGTACCTGTGATCACTATTGGCACAATGTAAACTTTCCACATTTCTTCATAGTGCCAAGCTAGAAGGTCACAATATATATATATATATATATATATATATATATAATATATATATATATATATATATATATATATATATATGAATTGTTATTCTAATAAAGAACATAAATAAGATTTTATTCATATAAACAAAGAAAACCTTTGCCTTTGATATTGCCATGAAACTATCAATTACTACTAATTGATAATCTCCCTGGGACTAAATAAGTTTTATCCATTAACCTATAAAAGATCTTTTATTGGAGTTGTTGTTGAAATAAAAAAGAGATAAAAATTGTCCCAGTTAAAAGATGATTGGTGTGAAATAAAACACAAGTTTCATTTATGTTTTGTTTTTATTATTGATTATTTATAATAGTCTTCTTTCATACTCAGAAATAATACTTAAGAACATTTGAATCAGTTCTTGAAGTCTTCCAATGAAATCATCTGCAGAAACATTGTTGCAAGCTTCTAGTTGTGAAGTAAATCATAACATGCTCACAAAAGGATAATTTTAGAAATAGCCAAAAGTAAGTGGTAATTAGAAGAATAGAGTTAGCTGCTCAATCACAATACTGTTTTTTGGCCAAAGAATTATGTGAAATCTTGAAACTATGGACCATTGTGTTATCATGCAATAATAACTAAAAGTTTTGCTCATGGTATTTGGGCTGTTTGTTCAAATATTTGGGTTACAAACTATTAGGAACATTCACATGGTGGTTAACATTTATTATGTAATCTTCATAAATGTATTTGTGATTAATAATGTCTTTAGATTTTAAAAAAGGAATGTTTTGAATTGGCTTTTTTGCATTCATAATTTTTTCTTCTTCTGGTGATACTAGTGATTATCCTTGATGGATCATATTGAAGATTTACAGCTCCTCACCTATAACAGTGTTTGACATGAATTCAAGATCTACAATTGTGGATCTTTTTATGTTCTTCAGTGTTCTATCCTAATGGCTTTTTGGTCATTTGTCAACAAATGAAGCATGAAGCAGGTATACAGCTTTTACTTTTTCAAAAAAATGTGATGAACAAAAAGTTTTGGAAATGTCACTGATTTTTTTTTTTCAATGAGTCTGAGATAAATAGTAATAAATTTGAAGACTTTGTTACAAATTTTTGAACATTTTCTTTTTTTTCAGTTGTTAATATATCTGGTCATGAAATCCTTGCCATTATAAAAATTTTCAAATTAGTTGAAAATGTTTATCTGTTTTATAGCTTTATTGTCATATACAGTTTTAATTATTTCAACAATTTCAGTAAAGTTTTGTCAATTTTAAACCATTGTTGCATCATGGATTTTTTACAAAGGTACAAAACACACTGTCATATTTCATATCATGTGCCAGAGACAAAAAACTTTAAAATGTGTGTGGTAAATAGCTAAATTATATGAATATTGAACATTCAAAAATATATAAAAAGTATTATATAAGGATCTTATTGATAAAAAAATTTATCCACCCCTGCTCTAATCCAAGAAATATATGACTTTTTTTTTAAAAAAATTTAAAAAAACAGCTGCTTTGCCAAATAGCATTAAATAAGATGGTACTAAAATAACTATAGCAATTTTTGTTTCATTTATATAAAAAATGATCCTATTGCAATTAATTAATTACAGTAAAAAAGCCTTTGCTGTTGATGGTTTGATAGGATGCATAATTATTAGCTGTGAGATGATAATAAGTTTGAATTAAAATTCTTATACTACTGATGTTAACTTTTTTTAAAAAAAAATATTATATTAAAATAATTTTATTGAAGTATTATATGTGATTAAAAATTAAATTTTTGTTAGAGGTATTTTCTGAGAGAATTAAATTACAATTACATATGTATTCGTAAAGGATAGATTATCAGAAATTTGGTTTATTAAAGTCTGTGTTGAAATCTGGAAGAGCTTCCATATCTATTCATATAAGAATTTTGTGGAGAGGATTCTATTTCTTTCCTTAATTTTTTTAATTAGATGGACAAAACAAAAATCTGTGTCTGGCTGGGGGAGCATGAACTGCTTCTTACATCTCACCAGCCAGATGGAGTATGTCAAAAAATAGAAAATCTAATGGGCGGTATGTCCTTATTCATGATGCAGACCTTGAAGGAAATTATTCTGTAAAAGTCAATTTTAGAGTTTTGATATATAAATGTCTTAATATTTCCAAGTCTGTTGCATGTATGGATATGTGATCATATGTCTCTTTATATTTGAGACAATTGGGACACAAAGGGTCTATATTATTAATCTGCCTTTTGTAATGCGGAAACCAGTTAGTAGGCAGAGTCTCTAGATTAAACTTGATTAAAAAATCAAGAAATTTTGGATCAAAACCCCAGAACTTGGATGTTCGATAATAAATAAATATATATTATACAGGAACTTATCTCTAATCATAAAGTTTGAATTAGAAAAGCAGTGAACTGCCCTTTTCTTATAAAAATCCTCTGTCTTGTGTTTACGGTTTGATCATTATTCAGACAGCCATCATAAAATCTGATTGGCTGTCAGATAAGTATTACAATAAGCATGAAAGGTTTGCAGCCTTTCAATTTAATTTCATCTACTATTTATATATATACAAAATTTTATTTTATCCATTTCAGAAGGATAAATAATTATATAGGTTCATTATGAATAAGGACATTACTCTCCACAAGGAGAGAATGCAATCCATACACAGTAATTTAAATAACCAATAACATAATCTTTATATGCTCAGCTAAGGACCTATTTCTCTTAAGTTAAAAATGAACTGCCTGACAAGATCAAAATGGCACCTGATAAATAAATTTATATAATTTATTTATCATTTAATAAATGATTGCACACAACATTTAAGTATATACATTAAAAAAAAAACAGAATAATGATTGAAACATACGCACACAGATATTTAATTTTTTTTTGCAAATTTACCATAAATCTTTGACAATTATTCCATAATAGTGATAATGTTATTTGTGATTATTACATATATATATATATATATATATATATAAATTGACAGTTAATAGCATAAAAGAAAATAATTAATGCAACTTTATTACTGATTATTATTAGGCTTTTCTGGAATGATGTCTAGCTTTTAATTAACTTAGCACATTGTTTTCATTGTAGAAACCATTTTTATAAATAAAATCATAGTGTACTAACAGCTTGAATAAGATTTCTGATTTTTCTACATAAGCAGCTGTGTCAGGAACTACTTTTCTCTTACTGTCTTCTTCAGCAACTGGATCAAGAATTCTACTCTTGATTTCTTCAGTAGCTGAATCTATAGTTTTTTCTTCTACTGTCCTATTCAATAGCTGGGTCAAGACTTTTTTCCCTACTATTCTTTTTAACAGCTGGGTCATGACTTTTTGTTTCTATTGTTCTTTTCAACAGATTTTTTTTCTCCTACTGGCCTCTTCAATAGCTTGTTCAATACTGAATGCTTCTCATAAGACCCTTAGGTCATCTGACTAATACACATCCCTTTTTTATAATTTTAGAACAATCCTGTTCTAATCACAACCTGTCTTTAACATGATACAATTAGTAATAACCAATTAGATCAACTTTTACAAATACAATTGTTTATCTATTTTCATCATTCAACAATGCAATGACATTAGAAAACAAGTCAAAACTTAAATTAGAATTATAAAGTTTTTGGCATTCATTTTTAAATAAAATTTTCTTGAAAAAAGAAGACAAGATAATCAGTCAATTACACTGATTTGATAATCATGGCCTTTTCTTTTGGAGAGAGAGCAAGAGAAAAGAAAAAATCTCTAATTAAAGTAAAATTTTAACAAACATATTTTCTTACTGTTTTTTTACATTTATTGCTTTATCTCTCTCAAATAGTTAACATTAAATATTATTAAATAATTTACTAAAGAGAATTTTTTTTTCTCTCAGTACATTTTTAAAAGAAAAAAATTAAAAGCAACTGCTAATTAAATAAAATTATTGAAGAGAGAGAACAAAAGAAATTAATTATCTGATCTTATGATTTTCTTTCTCTTCTACCAACATTTACAATTTATTATACACATTATGCTTTAAAAAACTATTTGATAATTATTTAAAGAAAATTGTCTAGAATTTTCATATTATCATTTTAAGACTTAAAATATTTAATTTATCTAGTATATATAGTAATTTAAAAATATTTAATTAAATGAAGAACCATTGTTATAGTTAATGTTTAATACAGCAATATAGCAATTGGCTACAGTATATTTCTATAATATTAGCCATTAATTAAGTATCTAATACTTGAAAAATATTGTTTGCATAATATATTTTTATTATATGAGATTATTATAATTCATATTGATAGTATGCATTCAAAATGTTGCAGAAGCATAATATCCTCGAATGATTTCGATTATTAGGACACAATGACTGTGTGTTCCATAAAAACATGAATAAAATGTTAATAAAATGCAAATGTATACATTGAGAAATAAGAAATATATATGTATGTATGTGTTTTTATGTGTACATGCTGAATAAGATAAAAAAGTTTTACATGTTTAATTGCTATTGAAATATTTCAAGTTATATTAAATAAACTTTATTATTTACTGAACATATATATTATTTTATTGTTTGTATGCAATATAAAGTCTTTTGACTTAAAATATATATAGAACTATATTACTAAACCCGCTTTTGTATGCAATATAAAGTCTTTTGACTTAAAATATATATAGAACTATATTACTAAACCCGCTTTTCTTCTTAACCGTAAAATGTTAAATGTAACCTTAAAAACATTTTAACTTTTCCTTTTTCCACTTATAATCCGATCAGTGAAAGTCTTCTTAAGGTTTCATAAGCTACACAAATATTCCAATATGAACTTTTTTCTGTCTTAATATAATCTGATCATTTTTATATAGTTCAAAAATAACTGACATGTAAAAGAAATATTCACTTACAGCATTTAACTAAAGTGCTTGTTTTTTTTTTTAAATAAAAAGACTTATCAAGACTGTTTTTTTGTTCCTTGGGCATTTCATTTAAATGAAATTTTGTTTCCAAGATTTTTTTAATATAAGACATCAAACATAACATATATAATCTAATACAAATGTTTGAATTTTAAAAAATGCAAAAAAAAAATGAACATATTAATAACTATTACTTTTTTTTTACTTCATTTAATGAAAAGTAAATCTTATTTACAACAGAATTATTTTTGTCTAAAGCCAGTACGTTTTTTTATATTTAAAATTTTATAGCTAGTATTTATGAGCTTAGAATTCTCTTTTAATATATATATATATACTTATATAATTCTTCGAAAAACAATACAATAATTAATACAGTAAACAATATTTTAAAAATATATAAACCGATTTTACGATAGAAATAACTCAAGCAAGTAAATTTTGACAGTACATATATGTATGTACATGTAAGTATATTTGAATATTTTTAAAGCTAAAGATGTTACTTACAACATTTTCTATTAAAAGCTTATATATTTAATTATGTATAATAAATTTTATATAGTAATTAATAACCCACTTCTGTCCATAATTATTTTTTATACTTGATTATATATATTTTTTAATAATAATAAAAAAGCTCTGAAGAAAACTATTTTACAATCAAAACTATAAGTATATAGAAATAAAAAAACTGCATAGAAAGAAATGCTTAACTGGTATATTACTTATATATTGATTATAATATAACAATACCAAAAGTGAGAAAAAAATGGATCATTTTTACAAATATTTCGAATATTTTTATTTTTTTTTAATTTACTAATCATTTATATTGCATATAGTCATTTTGTCATACAGTAATGTTTATAAAAATCATAGTATAACACAATAACAAAGTATTTGATTAGTTAGCATCATATGAAATAAGTGGCTTTTTTAAAAAAATAAGTGTATTATTAAACAATACATATTTTTAAAAACATCTAAATGCCTTAAATTATTTTCAATTTTCATTATGTTTAAGGATTTCATTTTAAAACATATTATTATCTACAAACGTACTATAAATTTTATTTGATTTTCATATTTGTAAAAAACCGTTAAATAATATTTATTATAGTAATTATATTTATTATGTAAAAACAAAAACAAAGTTTATATACTTTTAAAATTCACGTACACATTTAATTATAAAGTGATATTTATATGCATTCATTTTTGTTAAGAGATGTTAAAGAGCTTCCTGTTCTTTAAGAAAAATGTTTGTCAAAATAAAATCATCTATCGCGTCCCGGCCAATGCTATGACATATGGAAAAAAAAAAATTCTATTTTTATTTTTTATAAAAAATAATAATATTAATATTTGGAATTAATACATACAGCACGATAATAAAAAATAATAGACGAACTACATAAGAAAGATAAATATGAAATATAAATAAATAAATACTTGTTATTACATATGAAATAAATATTAAACAGTAAGATTAATCAATAATTTGTATTAAATAAAAACAATAGAAAGTAGAAAAAATAAAAAAAATATTATTTTATATTAATACTATAAGGAATGTCTATTAAAGTTTATTATACAGTGAAATTCTGTGCATCTGATTAGCTACATTATTATTAATAATAGTAGTAGTAATATTTGTGAAATAAAACTTCACACAAAAAAAATCATCTGTTTCATTAATTCTGGAAGCTTTGTATTGTTAGAATTTACAATCCAGCTAGTGCTATTTTTATATTTTATAGTATATTAATTTATTATGCCTATAAGTTTCTGCTCTTGTGTAACTAATGATAGAAGGTTGATCATTAAAATTTGCATATTGCCTCTAAATACTTTTTATATGCAAATTTGTAGGGTTTATATGTGTGTGGGAATGTTAAATTTAAATTTATATGCTGTATTATGAATTCATAATATTTTCATTGTAAATTATTTGAACCAATATATATTACATATGAAATATTAATTTATAGAAAGTTTATATAACTAAAATATAATAGCAATCTTTCCATACAATAATGCAATCCAATGCAAGCCTCAGTAATCAATGGATATGTGTGCATAAACTCCCCATATAGTTCATACTCATACAATATCTCCAAGACTAGTTTTTAGCTTGTTGCTTTCATCAGTGACAAGCTTTGTATCTAAGAGTACTGTGCATAGATGAAAGGATCTAATGCAACTCTCCAGCAGCCATCTTTACCTATTTAGTTAACCAAGATATTTTCATCTTGAGCTCTGAGCTTTATAGTTAACTAAATGGGTAAAAAGTGACTGCTGGAAGATTGCAGTAGATCCTTAGATCTATGCAGTGCTATTAGATCCAAAGCTTCTCACGGATAAAAATCACAAACTAAAAACTAGTCTGAGGATATTGAATGAGTAGATACTAAATGGAGATTTTATGCCCAAACTTCCTTCATCCATTGATTATGGCACTATTGTATGGAGAGTTTGCTACTGCTAATAACAACTTGTGTAAGCATAGGAAATGGTGATCATGTGATGTTTTGGTAATTAAAATGTAATTATGTAATTCTATTTTGCTTTAAGTAAATATGATAAATTATTTACTTTTGTACTATGTGTTGTATGGGTGTATAGTTACAATATATGGAAATAAAGTGAAAACATCACTTTTGAAATTATATATATATATATATATATATGTGTGTGTGTGTGTATTGAATAATGTTAATTTAACTTATACAATTATAATGTTTCAAGTGGCAATACATGATCAAAAAATTAATCATTTACATATTGATTCATCAATCATTGCTGCTTGAAAAATTATAAGAAATTTTGATAGATGGTACAAGTAAATTAGCATTATTCATTTACATGGTATTTAATTATTTAATTATTCATTGTGATAAAAAATACTAATAGTTTTAATATTTGGGTATTTATAAGACGTTTGAGTGCCAAAAGTGTGAGTGCCAGAGTCAATCCTGGGACATTCCAATCTCAAGTCAGATACTCTATCAACTACCTATACCATTTAGAGTATATAGATTGTCATGATAATATCTTACTTCCTATAATATTATTTAAACATTTCTGCTATTATAATACATAGTCTATTAACTAGATGGAAATCACTTACCAATGACTTAAACCTTAAATAATCAATAAAAAATGTGTATATATATATAATTTTATAAATAAATATTTGAAAATACAGTAATTAATTACTTTTAATTACTGTATTTTCAAATATTTATTTATAAAGTTACTTATATTATTTTGAAGAAATACAGACATCGATTTGAAATATTATATATATATATTGAGCCGGATTGATTTCTGATTCAATGGTTTTATTACTAAAATTAAAAAGGGAAAACAACTTCATTTTCATTAAATGTCTAAGGCTCAATTTTTTATTATTATTTAAAACACATACGCATTTATATTTTAAAATAGATTATTTAATGTTTATAAAATTGATTGTAAAATAGTTTACTTTCACCGTCTGTTTTAATCAATTTGATTAAAAACAGGCAAGCTTGCTAATTATATCTTTCTGTTGCTTTTATTGTAATTATTTTTAAAGTTAATTCTAAAAAGTGGAGATTTAGTTTTGTATTTGTCGTTTTTGTTTCAATTATCCCTGGTTGGAAGTCTTAAATTAGATTGAGCGGGAAATTAATATTTGCCCTGCCTGAAATATAGAATGGACACTAATGAAAGTTTTTCATGGGAAATGTAGTGAGGCAAGGATAGCCCACCAATTTTCAGAGAGAGAGGATTCAGTATAGAAAAGAACACTTCGATTATTGCCTGCTAAGAGTCATATGGTTTTGAGTTGCTGTTCGGACGTTTAATTCCTGTTAAAAACTTAATAATTATTGACAAACTTCGTTGCTGTGCAAGATGTCAAAATCTAATGCTATGAGTTTTGCCATCATTAGAATGTCTTGCTAATTTGAACAAAGGATGGACCCACACCTACCAGCTCTCCTTCAGTCATGCCATGAACTTCTAAAATAAACACTGCCTCTACCTTGCCACTGTCAAAGGACCTGAAAGATGAACTATTATCAAAAGTGCGCACTTGTCACTAAATCACTAGAACTCTGCCTTACCGTAAGCTAAACTTTTTCCTATTCTTGCCAGGGTAAATAAATTGTGTTTAATTAAATCTCCGCTCAATCTAATGATAAATATGTTTTAAAATGATATTAATTGTTTTTTTTTTAATTATTTATTATCTGTATGTACTCTTTTCTAGTATTTAAAGTGTGTCTTGGAATCTTAGTTTTAAGATTCCAAGTTCGTTTGCAATTTTCGTTTATCAGGGGGTGCATTAGGAGATTGTATTTTATATGTTTAATATATACCTGATTATTTCGTTAACTATTACAAAACACATTGGCAGTTTTCGTAGTCTTTATTTATTCACCTGCCCTTAATTGTAAAATAAAGAATCTTTAAGCATCATTTGCGCTTTTTGTGCAAACAACAAAATCTTTTTGCTGGCTATTTGTCAAGTTATTTCTTTGGGTTGTCTGAAAGTAGTCATTTCTTTCTGGATTACATAAGATCATAATCAAATATCTTTTGCTGTCTTGTAAGTGAGATCAACCACGTTTACTTTGAATGTAGTATTACACGCAGCAGTCCTGCGGCATTTTAACAACAGTAATTAGAATATTACTGCTCGGACATCCACGCTGGTTTCGTTGATTTCCGGCGGGACAGTAACTGTTTTATTATCTCTGATTCGGGAAGCTAGAGTTGTTGTTTGTTTTTGTAATTATACAAATGGCCAGCAAGAAGATATTATCCTAACCATTTCATATATTTTAAGTGAGAGAATTTTGCTTCCAAAATGTTTAATGCCTTAATGTTTGTCATACTCTTGTGCACTCCCTGGTAAATATGCGTATGTTACTATAAGCCACTTTTGTATTCGTGGCTAGATGTCTTCACTTTATTGCACAACTTTTAATAAAATTAATAAATTGTTTAAACTTAATTTGGCTGGCATTTGTCTTTGTGCTTTGATTTCTCAACTGTCTAAACAATATTTAAGATATCTTGTCACTCCCTGAGTTTAGTTCGGTGCCTTTTGATTCGCATATCCTGTCCACCCTTAAAATAAATGTCTAGTTCCTATTTTCGGACTTGTGGCGCCCTTGTGGTCAGTATATGCAAATCTCAAAGATCTTTCTCCCGTTACAATATATATATAATATTATGATTTGATGTCTGTATTTTTAAAGCAATATACGTAATTATATAACTGAATATTTGTAAATACAGTAAATAAGTAGATAAAAAATTTTAATTATTTAGTTACTGTATTTACAAATATTCAGTTATATAATTACATATATATATATATATATTCTTGAATTTACTTGGCTACAAATATATATTAAATAAAATTAAGAAAATAGTATATTTTAGTAAAGAAACAAATGCACTGTCAGGAAGTAAAATGTATACAGATATGGTAATCCATAATAAATGAAATTCCAAATATAAATGCATCAGTAAAATTAAAGATAAAATGTGTATTACATAAAGGAAAGCAAAAAACTTAGTAGGATCGATTTTGACCAAATAATTGAGTGACATTTTTTTCATAGACCTTGTAAAAGTGGTATCAACTCTTTTCTGAAGCATTGTTTTTTCACGAATGACATAGCCACATTAGCTACAACTTTATATCCAATGCATATTACATGGCATTAACATTTTAAAATCAACATTTTAATATAAATAACACAAATGAATAGAAGTTTTAGTGGCTATATAAAAATTGTGAAATTATTTAGCTGATAAAATGAATATAATAAATTTTGACATATTTCATGTTATTGCTTTACATATTAGTAAAGTTCAAAAATAGTTGAAGCATCAAATTTATGGCTGATTAAAATTTAAGAAATTGATCTGTGTGTGTTTTATAAGGTGTACATTTTGCATTATTTTCTAAACCTATTGCTTTTTATTTCATTGTGCTTCTTTTTATTGATTAATTTGATGCCATAACTTTTTTTAATTTCATTTATTAAAGCTTTTCACATTTACACATGTATTTCATTTTTTATCAAATATGTTTTTGGCAAATAAATTATTTTCATTGACAATTTTTTTCTCTCTTTAATATACACTAACAGTCATAAATTCAAAACTAAATAATCATTTTACTTTTTATCAATTAATTATTTTGGGGGTCATTGATAGTATTCATCATCACTATCATAATCATCAACCATTATCAGTCCACTGCAGGATGAAGGTCTCTCCAAGTTCAATCCATCTCCTTCAATCTTTGGCTTCTCTTTTCCACACCACCCCTCATACTTTCTTATTTCAACCATCCATCTCACATGTGGTCTCTTTCTGGGTCTTTTACAATCGCTTGGAATCCAATTTAAGGTTTCAATTGTTCACATATTATCATCTCTTCTAGAAATATGTCAAGCCCAACTCCAAATGTCTTTTAATTTTTTCAATGAGGTCAGTAACACCTGTTTGTTGTCTTATCCATATACCATGTTTTCAATCTATTCTTGTTAATCCCAACATGCATTTCTCCATACTTCTTTGAGTGGTCTCAAGTCTGTATTGCTCTTCTATTAAGTGTCCAAGTCTCATATTCATAAGTAAGAACTGGTAAAACACATTTATTTAAAACCTTCCTTTTCAAACACAAAGGCATATTTCCTTTTAGTATCAAATTATTTTTACCAAAAGCATTCCAACCAAATTTAATTCTACAATTAATTTCATCCATTATATTTCCATCTGTAATAATAATCTGACCAAGGTATTTGTAACTGTTAACTTCTTCTAACTCATCATAATCAATCTTCATTTTCATATCTTGAAAAAATCCATTGAACATTACTTTATTTTTTTTTAACATTTGTCTTTAGTCTTACATTTCTACTTTCATCTGATAATTTCTGCAACATTTCCTGCAGCTCTAAAGCATTATTTGCAAAACAAATACATCATCTGCAAAATATAAATGACTTAAATAATATTCATTAACTTTCACTTATTTAGCTTTCCATTTTAATCCACAAAATACTTCTTGCAGCACTGCTATAAAAAGTTTGGAAGATATGGAGTCACCCTGCCTTACATCTTTCTCAATGTTGACTTTCCCAGTATCATTATGTAATCTAATTGTTGCTATTGCATTTTTATAAATATTCTTTAAAATATGACAATATCCTGGATCTATATTTTGATGATCCAATGCTTTAATCACTGAAGAAATGTTTATAGAATCAAATGCCTTTTCATAATCTACAAATGCAAAACATAATGGGAACTCATATTCATTTGTCCTTTCTATAACTTCTCTCAAGAACTGGATATGATCTACTCTACTAAAGCAACTTTTAAATCCAGCTTGTGCTCTTGGTTGGTGGAAATCCAGTGTTCTCTGTAGACGAGTTGTAATTATCTTGATAAAAATTTTGTATAGAATTGATTAAAGGCTGATAGTTCTGTAATTTGTAATATCTTCTTTATCACCTTTTTTTAAATATTAATATTAATACTGCATTCTTCCAATTATCTGGTCCATCTTTATCATTTAGACATTTGGTATATAACTTTGCTAAAAAAAATTTATTTCTTCACCTGCTTTTTTTAATATATCAATTATAATTCCATCACTACCTGGAGCCTTTCTTTTCTTCATACATTTAATTGCATATCTCACTTCTTCACTTAAAATTGTAGACTGTACATTATATAATTATCCAAACATCTTAATTTAGTTTTCTATAAAATGCTTTCTAAACATATATATAATAATTATTCAAAGGGAATTCGCTAATTCAACGCTTCATAATAATAGGTTTATATATAGAGGATAACCATATATAAATAATTTACTCTATTTTACAAGTTTGTGTTAATTGAAAAAAAAAAAAAAAAAACAAGAAAGTCTTTTTTTAAAAAAAATATAAGTTATTGTTGTTAATGATGTTAATTTTAGTGATTTTTTTTTTATGTACAAAAACTATCTGTTAGCATTTTAATATTCAACTGTTGATTATTTTGGTTAAAGTTATACTTGATTTTCTTTTGTTTATTATTTTAAAGCAATGAAATTCCTAAAGTTAACTGAAAACCTAAGTAATAATTATATTAACACAATTACATATAAAACATATTTTGATATTGTTAGGCTAATTATGGTGTTTATTAAATTCTTGATTTAATTAATGTTGATAGAGAATTTATTCTTCAATAAACAAGTACAAGATCATAAATAGATTCACTCACACAATCTTAGAAACTACTTTGTAATTGAAGATTTGAGAATAAAATTCACAGAAGAAGAAATAAAAGCAATTGCTGACTATTTATTATTTACAGTTCCTGAAATAATAATCAGTTTTAGAAAAAATGTTATGCACACTCATTGTAATACTCCTTCTAAATAAAAATTGTGTGACATCTCCATCTTCTACATAAAAAGCTGCATATAAAAATCTTCAAATATAAAATAGTTATAGTGAATTTCTTAATTAAGGAAATTATTTATAATGTATTAAACCAATTCAAGATGCAAAAGAATCATAATAAAGAAGAATGATTGATCTGGAAAAATTATTGTAGCAGATGATATACTGAAATATCATTAAGTTTAAAATACCAAAAATAAAATTCTGCTAAGGGAGAAATTATGTGTAGCTTAAAAATAGGCAGCTACATATTGAGTTTTGTAATAACATTCTCAAGTTCTGTTTGACTTTTCAAAATTATTTCCTTTTTTTATATATATAATTTGTTTATATTATGTTAAAATGATTTTTCTGATCACAAATTTAATATTTAAAATATATATAAATTTCTATTATAAAAATTATGTTTCTCCATTGCATAGGGAAGTACTAACATAGTTCAAATATTTTCTATTAAATAATAGTTGATGAAAGAGGACACTAAATGCATTTCAACTTGATTAATATTTTATTGCATACATATGCACTGGTATTCATGATTGATAAGTAAAGATTGTATATATATATATATTAAAACTATTTTTATATATATATATATATATATATTAAAACTATTTTTATTATTTGATTGAATTTTTTTTATTTTGAAAAAAATTGTGAATTCTTTGTTATCAATACAATCTACACCTATTTGTGTTAATTATGAATATGTGATTTTATACTTTTAATGTTTCATTTTCTAATCATTAAAGTTAAAAAACTTGAGAATGTAACAAAGAATAAAAAAGTGAGTATAAAACCAGTTAATACAACTCTGAACACTGGTGCCCTGGGTAAAATTAATTTTATTTCTTTAAATAATGATAAATTTTGTAAAGGAGGCAAGAGAATTTATTGTAATATTACATAAATTTGGCAGATCATTCCCATCCAGTCTTCTCATTTTTATCTCATTACATTATATATACATTTGCATTTTATTTTTAATACATCTTCATATGTTAAAATTTATTAATGATATTATAAATGTTCTCACTATACATAGCTAAAGATACAATATTGATTGCAAAAATGTGGATAATATGAGTCTTTTCAATACTTCTAGCAATTACTTTTGTGTGGCAGTCTTAGTTTCAGTTTTATATGTTAAATTATGAAATATACAATATTTCTTTACATATTATATAAATAACTATATATATATATAAAGCTTTTTATTATTTTATTCTGTATTACTATTTATTAAATAACACTTTCTACTGAATTTTTAATACCACATTAAAAAATAACAAATACAGAAAATTATATAAATTAATATTCTAACTTTTAAAATAAAATTAAAGAAAAAAAATACATTTCAGTAATGCTTATAAATTAATAATCATGGGCACCTTCACATTAATTTTTTACTCACTATTTTATTAGGTAGAAAGAAGTAGAAGCAGGGATGTATTTACAAAAGATATAATACCAAACTTGGAAGTTTTTTTTTAAAATAACACTTTGATAAATAAATAAGAGTCATATCTTTAATATAAAAATAAATATATAAAATGTATATTAAAATTATTAATTATTAATTACATGTAACATTTGTTTATATTTTCAACTTCATGTTAAAGTTTTAAAGACAAAAAAGATTTACAAAAAAATGTATATAGAAATAAAAAATATCCTGTTTAATTATTCTTAAACCAGAACAATCAGATATCAAAAAGATTGGAAACTAAGATTAGGAATATCTTTTTAAACTATATTAATAATTGAATATATTGTAAAGATAGTACATATGTATCTATATTATTAGTGAGAGCAGTGATATGAATTATATGTTTTACAGACAGATATTTTAAGTCAAAAACAATCAGATAGAAAACTACAAATTACTTCATAATGTATTCATTGTTTTTGTGTGTAAAAATTTGCTGAAAAAATTAGTTCTGAATATCATTTATTTACTTATTTAAAATTTTGTTTTACTTTAGCATTTTTTAAAATTAAAATTTATATTAGTCCTCAAAATCATCAGTATAGACCAATACTAAAATTTGCAATTCTGATAACATTAAGCAAAATAAAGAAAATTTATGTATTTACTTTTTCCATATAACAAAAAAAAAGTTCAAAAATTCTCTAAGAATTTTTATTAACTTCAACTTGGACTCTTAAAAAGATTTTTGAAATTATTATTCATTTACTTAAGTCCATTTACTTTTTATAATTTGAAAAGATTTGTTGTTTGATTTATTTTGAGATATTTTAATAAAAACTTATTTTATTTCTTTAACATTTAAACTTTTTTAAGTCTCGAAATAGTTAAATATATATGGCTATGGTTACTGAACATTTTTTCTAATTTATATTACTTCTTAGTTCCTAAAATAAGAGCTTCATGTGCTTTTATAACACATACTAATAGTCAAATTTTATTTTAACATTAAAGTATTAGATTATTAATTTTTCTGCTCAAGTAGCTGAGACTTTTATTTCATTGTTTACTTAATCTAAACATTTTCGAATTTATAATTATCAAATCCATACACCTTGAAATTACTTGTTGTTCACCAATGTTATTACTACAGATGAAAAATCAGGTATTTGAAATAAAAACCAGTGTTAAACAAGAATCTGCACTTGGTCCAACATTGTTTTTGATTTTTATAATAGTAGTTTCTGGAATTATTTATAAAGCGCTTACTAAACAGGGATCAAGTTGTCATACAAGTATGATAATGAAATTATTGATTTGAATTGATAAAAAGTCAACAAGAGAATTTTATTTTTTTGGATTTTGAATTTCTAGCATGCTGATAATAGTTATATTTTTGCCATTTGAAAAAATCTGCAGAATGCAAGTAATATTTTGAATGCTACATATAAAGATTTTGGGTTAATAATTAATGTTAAAAAAACTAAGTTTTTATCAGTCAGGAATGGAAAAAAAATTCTCAGGAACATTTAGCATAGGTGGTTATTAACATAAAAAATGTAAGCCAACTCAAATATCTTGATAGTTTTGTTATCAAAAGTACAAGATAGACTCCAATATAATACTGCTATTTTTACCAAGTTAGAAAATATTGTATTTCATAATACAAAATTAATTAATGCCACTAAATTAGTTATATTTAGAGCTGTTAGTTATCTAATTCAATGTATGGAACCAGACTTGGACATTTATAAAATTAATATAAAAATAATTGCAAACTTCCATTTAAGCATGATCAATAATATTTTAAAAATACAATGGCAAAATCATAAGACCAATCAATAAGTTGTTCAGTTGATGGATGTAAAATGAAGTCTGTTATTTTAAATCTCATCTTTATTGAATTTTACATATGAAACAAATGAACAATGCAAGAATCCTTAAAGAAGTGTTTTAATGGTGAATATGAATGTAGTTTTTATGGAAAAACCAAATTAACAATCAAACATTAATGGAAAGAAAAATTGCAAAAGAGCATGTGATAAGCTTAACATAAGAAATGAAAAGAGTAATAGAGATAGTGGACAGAAACCACATCTATTTCATGTTGAGAATAAAACATATATATATATATATATATATATATATATATATATATATATATATATATATATATATATATATATATATATATATATATATATATACTTTGCAATGAACCATTAAAGATTACAAGGCAGTATGGAGAAGGTAAAAATGTCATTAGAGGATCCTACAATATCAGAAGTCCCAAACATTATAAGAAAGAAAATAATAGTAGGAGCATTATAGACATGATTAATAGAGATATAAAAAATGTATGTTATTGTATATATATATAAACAAAGATATTTAGAGGATTTTTTTGCAGCTTAAGTAACGAAATGTGAAATAAAATATTTCATGGTACTTGTTTTGATGCATTATGAGATAGGTAAGGATAGAAAATTGTATAGAGATCATTGGTTTATAGGACTGGTATAATATTGGAAGCAGATGGCAAAGCTTATAGGAGCATGAAGCAGAGGGAGTTAAAGAATTAAAGTGATTTTTTAGTGAAACAGATTAAGTGGACATTCATCATTAAAGGAAAATAAGTTGATTTCTTTAAGTATAAGCATGTGTATAGAAATTTACACATAAAATACATTATTGATATAAATAATATTTTAATAAGGGAAAATAAATAATATGTTTAATAGGTAATACATTTAATAAGTATTATGTTTAACAAATATTATATTTAAAAACTAATCAAATATTGAGCTAAAATCTATATTTTGATATGAATTTAAATTTTATTTTTATATATGCTCTAATTAAACAAAAATGCTTTTATTTAATTACAATTGGAAGGCAGTTTTAAAAATAACAACACAAAAAAAAATTGTTACTTACTGATATTGCATGTAACAATGCGATTTCCAGGTTTTGATGATAAAAAAAAAAAGAATACAACGAGTTTGGAAATAGTGCTGAAATATTTCAGAAAAAAATATGTTCAAGAAATTAAAAAATAACATTGTAAAATATTAAATAACAGTAAAATGAGCCATACATCCCCAAACAATGATGTATTTGTGATTCATAGATTGGGACATATAAATATGACAAAATTTATCTTCAGTGTAAAGTTATTTTATGCTATCTGTCCATTTATCTATTTCTTTTGGAGTTGGGATAGTCGTTACTGTTGATATCTTCAAAATACCAAAAAATTTTGATGAATAAATTAATGTACTGTTTATTGGTTAAAAGACCAATGTTGTTTATGAATGACTTTGTATTGAACTGGATACTTTCCATTTCAAAAGCAACTATTGTGAAATCAAAACTAAAATGTAAAGCGTTGATAGCCGAGCAGTCAGCACAGTTGTCTTGCAAGCAAGCAATTGGTTGCAGGCGGTTATTGTGTGTTCGCCTCCCAGCCGATGCTATGACATATGGAAAAAAAATAAAACTAAAATATATATTTATAAAGATTTTAAAATAAAGAGAAAAGTGTACTTAAAAATTTTGTATTTTGATACTTTATTTTATTAAGATATGTGTCATAACTCACGCACTCGATTGTAAATGGAAATTGTAAAAATATTGTAATTTCAAAGAGTTTTGTTTGAGATAAGCTTAAAAGCAGTCTTTTTAATTTATTAAAATTGGTATTTGAAATGTAAAAACATAAGATAAATGCATATCTCTGATTAAAATCTTAATTAAGATCTAACCAGAGATAAAAAAATAGCCTGATTAAACATTTTAATTAAGATCTGGTGGGGGATAAAGACTAGGCCTGGTTGGATTTTAAGATCTTGCGGGATAACAATTGTGTATAAAAACTCTGTGTTTTTGATTGAGAGATAGAAATTATATATTTTATATTCACTAATTACAGGCTGCTGATGTGATATATAATTTAATATTTGCTAATCTTTAACTATAGATATATTTTATATTTGCTAATTGTAGACTGCTGATAAATAAATTATATTTTTGCTAATAGCAGGCTGCTGATGAGATATATAGCTTATATTTTTGTTAATTGTGGACTGCTGATGTGATATTTTATATTTGTGAATTGTGGATGGCTGAGGTATAGATTTTTATAATTGCTTTATGGACAATTGCTGACTACTGTTCTGATTGTTAACTGCTAAAGCAAGTATTCCAGAAAAAAAAAGACCATACATTGACAATGCAGAACCTACCAACTTTAAAGGACTGTATTAAAAATATCTCATGCTAACATCCTTCCAGGATAACCCCAGAACTCAAAATTGTGCCATTATGAACGTGTCCTAATTGTCTAGTTTGAGACTGAACCTGAAGATTACCCGGAGACTGAAAACCACAGTAGTGAACTCTTGATGGGATTAAACCTTGTGCATACCACTGGAATCACTTAGACAGAAAAACTGAAGCCTGGAAGGTATGAACATTTTTGTACTTTAACCAGGGTTTAAGTCTCTAAACTTTATATTCAGAGAAAAAATACAAATATATGGTAAGCCTAAGAGTAGGAAATTTGATATTATTGGTAATTTATAAATATTTCATTTATAAGATGTATTTTTTTAACCTATAAATTGTAGAGAATTAGCTTAAGATTTCAATTTTTGATATTTTGTCAGAGAGTGTATTGTGAATTAATATGTTATAATCATTGTTTTTCTTCATTATTATTATTAGTTGTTGTTAAAAGCTTTGGCAGATAATAGTAGTTTTTTTATCTTACCTGTTCCCTATTTTATTTGAATTTACTTTAGATTAATGTGTGTTTGCATTCCCTGCAAACCACAGATCTTTTGGCTAGTGATTTATAGATTATATAGTTCTATTTTTTTGCACACTGTAGAGATTTTGAGATTTCCTTTTTATTTATTATATTAAAGATTAAGAAATTGTAATCTTTTCTCTTTGCTTGTATGGAGTTAACCTTAAGGGCCATATTGGAATGCAATATCTTATGAGTGTTTATGAAGCATGTGATATCCTTGTTTTGTTCCATTGTTTTTATAAGGTTAAGGAAAGTTCACTCCATGCTGTTTGTTGACTTCTGTCCAAGATGATCTTTACTAAATCTCTAAATAAAGGAAAATAGAAATTGAAGAGTAGTTAAATCAATAGCAAAAAAATCATTATAATTCTCTATAAGTTAGGCAAGAAAGCAAAATTATCTGCTGAGGTGTTTAATGTCAATACTCTCATTCACTTTCAGACAAAGAAAGTTGGGGAATTTGGGTAACCTTATATATATTTTTTTATTAATATTTTTTGAATTTAATAAAACTTAAAAATTATTAATAATTATATTTGTTTTTGGCTGATGTTTGTTTCTGCATCTGGTTCCTCAATTGTTTGAACAATGTTTAAGATCTCTTTCTCTCCCTGAGTCTAACTTACAGCATTTATATTCATCATCATTAACTTTTTGATCACCATAAACCAAATTTTTAGGTTAACAGTGGCCTATTGGCACCCTCAGTGATAAAAATGTGTGAAATGTTCAGTACAATATATGTAAAAATGTGTAATAAGAATAAGGATTAACTTAGCATTAGATATATTTTGAATCAAGTCATATAATTTTTATTCTTAATTTATTTTTTTTAAATTGTACATTTTTGTAATTAATACACTTTTTGCTTAAATGTTTCTATAAAGTAAAAATCCTTTAACAGCAACATTTCTAAAAACATAGGAATCTCTCTATCATTAGTTGAAGTGTTTATCATGTTTTATTCAAACAAAGTCTGATCTATTTTACATAACAGAAAGGCACAACAAATGGCAATAGTAGCATTAAAATGATGATTTAGAAATCTTCCACATTTAATTTTAGTATATATTAAATCTAATTTCACACATACATTATTATCAATACCAATTTTAAGCAAGTTGCAACACCGTAACCAATATTACTTATAACTAAAATTATAACTGATTGAAATTTTATGAGTTGTACTATAAACCAATCTATTAAAAAAATATTGAACACTAAGTGCAAGTCTTAAAGCAGAAAATTTAAATCTGAATTCATCCATAATAAATTTAATGATGTCAAACCCACTGATATAATCACATTATTCTTGTTGATTTTAATATAACTTGAGAATTTGGGCCAATTTCTAAGCATTCTATTTATATAATGAACAACATTAAGAATTTAATAAAAATAAGATATATGTATTTTTCAGTAACATGTTATGCAGATTACTTTTTTTGTATTTAAGGATATCTAAAAAAATTGTATTGAATTGTTCAATGAAAGTTTCTTTATAACATGTTTATATTTAGAATTTAAAAAGCTGCCCTAAATAGTTTTTTATATATCACATGATTTATTTATTTTTTTCATTCTGTAGTTAAAATGTCAGTATTGCTAAACATCTAAAATTATAAAACTTATGCATGTTGTCAATATTATGAATAAGATTAAATAAAATATGTGATTTCAAATTTAGCAATAACTATAGATAAATATCAAAGATACATATAAAAATACAGATTGCTATAGCCACAGAAATGCTTTACCAATATTCTAATTAAATGTTGTTTATCAATTTAGAAAAAGCATTATGATTAGAAATAATGGCAAAGTGAAAAAAAAAGATAAAATACTACTGTATTTTGCCAAAAATAAGAGTTAACCAGAAAATAAGCTCTAGAGTGATTTTTCAGGATGCTGATAATATAAGCCCTATCCCAATTGAAAATCCTAGTTAAGATTATCAGCTAGCAGAAACACAAATCTATTGAATTATAAAGTAATGAATGTATAAATAGATATAAATGTAGATCTTTGCACTTAGAATAAATGTTACTTAGAATTATATTGCAGGCAGATTCATAAGTAATCATTTTAAAATTTTTGCAAATACAATTTTACTTTTCTTTTACCAATGCCCATTCATTCAGTCTGATATAAGAATTTCTCTTTCATCTGGCTTCCGACCATATATTGTAAATAAATCAATACTGATATTTAAAAAGGCTAAAAGTTATTGATCTTAGTTCACAAATTAGTCAAGCCAACCTAAAGTTTCATACATTATTTTAAATAAAATATTACTAATTTAACAGAATGTAAATAATTTTTAATATTCTCATGTTCAACAAGAATATCCTGTGATAAGATTATAATCCTAACCATTGCATATTCAAGCATTAATAAACGTTATTTATGTGCTGTTGAATTTACTTATATATATATATATGAAAAATATTTATGTGCTGTTGAATTTACTTATATATATATATATGAAAAATAAGACATCTGAAAACAAACCCTAAGCCATCTTTTGGAGCAAAAATTAATCTAAAAATCATTCTTATTTTGGGGAAACATGGTAGATGATATAGGTTAATTGCAAAGGATGAAAAATTCACAAAAAATATTTAATCAAAGCTTATATCACCAACAATAATAAAAAAGAAATAGTTTAGAAGCAGAAAAACTATTAAACTTCTGTTAAAATTAATATTTTTTGCTGTGTCAAAGCTAACACACATTTCAACACAGCAGGAGGAATGAAAAAGTTAAATTATATTAAAAAGATTTTAAACAAATTTTATGCTTTTTAAGCAACAAAATTTATTGTTAGCTGTTACGGTACTGAAAATAAATTGTAATTCATATTAGTATTGAATTTAGTTTTGACAATATCTAAAATAATAAGCAAAAAGCACCTTTAATAATTTATGAATTTTATTCCCTGATTTTAAATATTTTGAAGTAATTTGTCATTATATATTTACTAAAATTGTGATATTTTCTAGAATTTTAAGTTACTTACTTTTTTATTATATATATAACCATTTATATAATTAATATAATACAGAGCAATATTGTATAAAAAGGTGTTGGCTGATGGTTTGTGAATCCAATATAGAAGCGAAATCCGGGTTGATAAGGTTTATTAAACATAATATTTTTTAAAAAGTTGTCTTATTAAATAATTTTTTATTGAATTATTTTTAATATATTACGTTGCAAAGACAATATTATGAATAAGTTTTAATTTAAAATTTAATCATTTTTGATATATATATATATTGTAATGGGCACACACGCCGTTACATTATTATTATTTTTAAAAATTAGACATTAAAAGTTCGCAAATAAAAACTTTTTTTTAAGAATTAAAAATTGAAAATAAACAACATCTAAACTCATATATATATATATAAAATCGCACAGATGAAAAAATATTAAATAAAACTTTATTAAAGAAAAAGTTTTAAAACTAAATTTTCAACCAAAACTTAAAAAGATTTAAAGATAAAAATATATCTTTAAGAACGTACAAATTTAATTAATGCTATTGTGTAAAATGGAAATGATTATTTTAATTAGTTAAAAGTAAACTATCCCTTGGGCATCTCAAAATGTATAAGTAAAGATCAGATAGGAGAGAAGAAACAATAGAAACTAATAGCCAATAAAAGAAATCTCTCAGAAAACAGATTTCAACGAAAGGATCATCATTGTCATGACATAGTGTCCACTCAATCTGAAAGTTTACTATAAAAAAAAGTTTGGAAAAAAAAGAAAGAGATGTGAAAGAAGAGGTGCTATATGTGTTAGTGTGGAGAGAGTTAAAGGGGAAGGGATTGAAAAGATGCATTCTTCAATCACTTCAGTTTTTTTTAAAGAGAAAGAGAAATGACCAATTGTTTTCCCATATTGTGGACTATAGGACATCTGGGCCCAGCAATAAAATACCAGCTACAATAAAGGACCAATGGCTAACTGCATACCGATCTCCTCAGGACTTTGTGGAAATTAACACCTTCCAAATTACAAGCAATTAGAAACTATGGACTTTCTAAAACAGTAAGAACTATATAACTAATGAACATTTTCAAAACAGTAAGAACTTTCATTCCAAAACCTTTTCAGTATTTAATAGAAATAGAATCCTAACTGACCAATGTAAATTATTATTAATAATTAATTTTATTTGATGTATTTTTTAAGTCATTTCGATTAAGTTATTTGTTTCATTCTTTTATGTTTTTATTATGATTTTTTTTTTGTTAAACAACTTTTAATAAATGTTAAATTTAAGTTCCGGCATGAATGGCTGCATAGATTCATAAAGTTATGTTAGTTTAAGGGAGGGTAAATCTTAGGCTATTTGTTTCGTAGTTAAATTGAGTTAATTGATTGGATATATTGGTGTAATTAGTAAATGTAGTATGAAGGTTCACTACGTGCATGATCACATGATACAGCACTCTTGGGAAAAATAAGTTCCATTTCATACTGACCATTGGAAGCAGACATATTCCCTACTTTATGGATCACCCCCTTTGCCTATGGAATCGGATCGTAAGTCGGCAAAAAGGACCGCAATCCCTTCCTATGGAGTTTTTTTATTGTTCTTCTTGACAGACAGATGTAAAATTTCTGTACTGGACAAGAGAATTTCTTCTCTATAACCATGCTGTTCAGATGTGCATTCCTGACAGTATGGTATTGTGCCCTCGTATTCATGCTGCATTGAATACATCGATGTATCAGATGGATTGATGTTGATTTGACTGCGAACTTTTGGCCTAAGGTTGAATAAGGGATAGAATATTTTCAAGTGCAATCTATGTAGTCTATTCATACTCAACAATCTAATAAAATATTACATTCATCTGTGCAAACTTCTAAAATAAAAGTTAAAATATAAATTAAATTCTAAAATAAAAGTCAAAATGTAAGTTAAATTTTAAAGTAAAAGTGATACTAAAATGATTCTAAATCTTATATATGTTTAATAAATGTGTGTGTGTGCTATTACTGGCAGTGGCTTTTTTATTTTTTTAATATTGAAAAATATTTTAATAAGAATTTATATTTTATAATTTTCTGCATCTCCCTGAATTAGTGACATGGGCTGATGGTCAGCATTAAAATATATATGTAAAATTTGAATCTTAACTTATGTATCTGCCTACTATATAAATTTTCCATGTTCAAATAACATGGTGGCACCCTGTAGTGCAGATAGAGTAAGACTCAATGATCACTCCGATGATTATAATATATATTTAAAAAAAGGATATTAAAAAGAAGGATGGTTGCTTTTGTAATAAAACAGAAATATTGATTTCAATATTTGATTTTTTTTCATTTCTATATAATATTATTATTTATAATATGGCAGCAATGACTGTTATAATATAATTGTAACAATAAAAAAATATACTGCAATTTCAGTATTACAACTAATCCTAATCAGTCATAAAGTATATTTACACTTTCGTTGTTAATTTATATTAAGTAATAAATAATATACTAAAAAAATTGTTTTCTGTTGGCTAACAACTGTTTGTATGACAAAGTGATATATAACTACATATCCAAGTGAATGGTGTTGATGTGAGTTTATAATTGCTTTCTTACAGTCATTTAATGAACTCTGGTACTTATGTGACTACATACAATATGATTCAACAAAACATATAATTTATCTTTAAAATGCCCACCCTTTTATTATGTTTTACTGAAAATGAAATCATCACTAGTTCTTTAGTTTTGCACAATTTTATTCAATAAATTTAGTTTTAATAATGTATTTATTTTACTTAAACACTGCCACATTCTAAGACAAGAGAAAGAAAAATTGTGATGAAGGAACAAAATGCTAAAAATAAAAAATAAAAACAGTAATTGAATTTCTTTTGTATTAAAATTACATTTTTTTTTGCATTTTTATAGCAAAGTAATTAATATTGCCAATAATATAATATAAAAACACATTACAATAAAATTTACAAAAAATAATATTCATTGTTTATGGGTGAAGTTAAAAAAGACAATTGAAAAAAATTAGAAATTTACTTGAAAGTTAACATCAAGCCTTTTTAAAAATTATGAAAGACTATTTAATGTTCCAAAAAAATACTGTATATATACTAATTAAGATGAAAAATATCTGCAAATAAAAAGTTAGTAGAAAATATTCTATGCTATTTCAATAGAATCTATTTATGCAAACAATTATTTTCATGTACAAAATATCAAAACAATCCACAAATAAAAATGAACTTTGATATCAATCATTCTATTCTAATGAAATATATATATATATATGCTCTCAATCTTTGTTTCAAAATTTTGACATTAAAATAAAAAATTAAATTACTAAAATTAAATTATTATAATTTTTTTATAATTTTTATTATGGTTCTAATAAAATATTAAAATATTCTTTATTTTTTGAGTTGTCATATTTATTATACTATTTTAATATGTCTTATAATGATTTAAATTTATTTTATTTTGTTAATTTTTTTAGTTTATTTATATACTTTTTTTTATTCATTTCAATTCTTATTAATGCATTTTTTTTTAAATTAAAAACATTTTTGTGGCCCACTTGAGATACACTTTTATGGAAAATGATTCTATCCAAATTGAGTTAACACTCTAGCCTTACAGAAATATTATAAAAGAAAACATTAAATGTCCTTTATTAGTTCATTATAAAAAACAAAATAGGAATATTGTATACAATAATCAAATTCTATTGTATATATATATGTGTGTGTATACTGCCTGCTTTTGGATAGAGAATTTAACAAACGTATGTATGTATGTATATATATATGATGTAAAGAATCTATACTGCCATGCCCTTATTTAATAGCCTGCAGATTTGGGTGGCATTTGTAATGGAATATGAAATTAACTTAGACAAAATTCATTTTCTTACCATTCTTCTTTGGGTCAGCCATTCACAATGGATCAGTTGGTTTAAATCAATTACCAATAATCATGTAAACAGTTTTATACACCAATTGGACAAACCACTCTACAACTAACCATTTTACTCTCTATTCTATTCTTTCTTATATATCAGGTTACCACTAGGCTATCTAAACCTAGATAACATTACATTGTATACTTACTTATATTCATATGGTTTGAACTTTAGTTGGTACATTATTTATAATAGTATGTAGGATTTTCCATTTTATAACAATATCATTTGCACTTGTATTAATGGTAAAACATCCTTATTATTCTCCAGTGCAAATAAATTATTAGATAAACTGTTATATAACCATATTTGATTATTCAACATTATAAATCTTTAGAGCTCATATTTAACAATATTATAAGTTTTACTAGCCCACATTTAATACTATAGATTAGTGATGGCAATTCATTAAATCTTTAGTGATCTCCGATAGTAGTCATATCTCTTATGATGGCTCACAAATAACAAAGTGTGAACCATTATTTATATATGGCCATTTATTATATTTATTTAGACTATTTATTAATTAATAAAATGATGGTGTGTGATGATGACTAAACTAACCTCATGAGATAATAATTAACTCTAAAAAATATATAAACTTGTTTTCATAAAACAAATTAAATTTTATTATTGGTTGATCATCAATACACAAATAGAAATTTTACACAATTAATAATAAAAATTAGTTACATTCCAATAATAATAACCAAAGTTCTTCCCTCTTTTCCTTAATGAAACTTAAACTCAATGACAATATCATATAGCGTGATATGTGTATGTTCATATCTCTAGTGGATGAATAGAAATCTCATGTCATAGAAACATTTTAATTTTGGAATAAACACTCGATACATGCACATACTCACGTATTGCATATAACATACATTTTTATGCCACGATTTTAAAAATAACAATAATTGAGAAATAGATAAAGAAAAGTTAGTAGAGATTATAAAGTTAAGAATATGTAAAGAAATCTGTTTCATATTATTTATCTCAATTTCCATTAAGCTAGGTTACTAACTACTTTAAAATCTCTCTCTCATTATATCAAATTTCTACCCTTATTGATTTGTACATTTATACTCAACATGTATTCATGTAGGCATATTTATATTATTAGGTGTGTGTGTGTGTGTGTGTATGAATGTCATTTTCGATTATCAACAAATTTTGTATTTAACCTTTATATATAATCTGAATAGACATATTTTTCATGATATCTCAATTAATACCTAATAAAAACATTTGATAAAAAAACAATACATATATAAATGGTTACATGTATTGATAATAAGTCAATACTCATCATTATTGAAAAATCTTTTCTGATAATTAATTCTTATTTTAATACTTAGAGAGAAATAAATGAATTTATTTAAGAGAAAATTGTTAATAATCATTGAGAAAACAAAAATAAAACTAACATTACCAAGCTTCTTTTATTTCCAATGTAGAGCCCATTTAATGAGTTTAATAAATTTTATTTTTGAAGTCAGCTTGTTTAAGGTAAAAATTTGAATTCAGCAACATAACATTATTGAAGCATGTGTAGATATATCAATTACAGCAGTTCTCTGAAAGAGTTCCATTTTAAGTTTAGGCTTGTAATTCTTCTGTTTAACTGCGATGATGATGATGCTGTGAAATAAATTGTTTTCTTAGGACCATTTTAGTATTGGCATGGTTTCTTCATTTCTTTTTTTTTTTCTGCTCTGGATATAATTATTTCTATAGACAAATGGATATTTTCTGCTTTTAATTTAATTTTAGCATTTTTACTTTGTACTTTTATTTTGATTTGCATTCAGCAATGGCATAGGTAAAGCAATAGTAGGATTCAAAATTTTCTTCAGACTTTGGAGATCAGCCATGGGATGCTATTTGTTAATTTCCTTTTTAGATTTAATTTTTCCAATGTGCATAGAGTTTTTTGGATCGGTTAATAGAACTATTCAAATAAAATATATTTTACCCCCCCCATACTGCTGTAAAATCCTACAAAATATGTATATAACAAATGAAGCATTGATTCCAAGAGGCAATAAGACTTATTAAGCCAAACTGTCTTATTTTTCAGACTATATATGTGCTGAATTTTTGATGACATCACAGGACTCCTGGTTATTCCTAAAATATACTTTATCAGTGCAGCTGTAATACTGATATTTTTAATCCTTATACTTTTCTCACAATTTGTTATGTGGTGTGTCCAAAATGATCTGTGGTCTCTTTAATCTTTATCCTATTTTCTGGATGGTCTAAGGTGATCAATAGTTTTTCTTAATTTTAAACTGGTTACTAATGTTTTTTTTTTTTCAATTCCAATTTTCTCACACCACAGTTAGGTTTAAAATTGAGTTTATCTCTCTCAAATCTTTTTTTAACACTAGATTGAAATTTTTCTCTCTCAGTTTTAACACCTTTTTTTTAATAAATAAAAAAAAGATTGGATGTAAATAATATATTAGAAAAAACAACTTATTACAAAGAAAATATGAAATTATTTACAAAAACCTTTTTCAATATATATATATACACACACAAGTTTTAGTATTTGTACACACATGCACATATACACATATATTTATGCACATAAAACTTGATTCTATAAAGTAATCTAAATGATTTGAAAGGCTACAGATTATTAATATTACTTTTATTAGAATTATAGAATAAATTAGTAATGACAAGTACACCTGGGTCTCTTTTTGTGTGGATTTTTAATGCAATTTTGAAATTATATAATTCATGTTTCTTCTTAATATCTTTTTATGTGGTTTTCTTCAAAGCAATAAACAAGTTCATATATCACTATATTTATTAGATATCAAGAAATATAAATTATTAATAATTTATTTTGACTTGAAATACTTTATTTTCAAAAATATAATGTTATATTAGCAGCTTACATGAAACAATCTACTTATATTTATGAGTATAAAATATCACAATTTTGCAATAAATATTCAAAAATTTTAAACCTTTAAAACATATTTTGTTAGATATAACAGAAATAAATAAATAGTCATTCAGACTTTTAAAAATAATCAGAAATAATGAAGATTTTATTGATTTTGTAAAGTGAAAATAATCTTTCTAAAAATGATGATGTGTAATCTTTCTGCTTTAATTACAATCTCATTTTTTAAATATTTATAGAAACAAAATGTGAACATTTAAAATTTATTTTAGTAGTAAATAAAAATATCTATCAAATGAAGGCAAATTTATTATTTTCTGATAAATAGTAATCATTTAATCATATATTTTATGTTGATGTGTAAGGCAAAGAAAAACATCAGAAAATGATGAAATCTGAGTTTTCTGCAATGTGGAAGGGTTAATGACATGAATTATGAATGAGCTCTTAAATTCCACTGAGAACTAAATAGTTGTATGTCTGGATATCACAAGCTTCATAAACAATTAGTAAAATTATCATCTCAAAGTTTAATCACTGATTCCATTGTTGATAGAAAACCATTAACACAAGACAAGACTGAAGTTGGTGCTAGTTATACTTCCTCTTGTGACAAATTGATTTCTTTTCAGCTCACAAACAAACGCACATATTGTCAAATAGCAATAATGATTAAAATATGTATACAAAATGTAAAATAAATTACACATAAAAATATATTTTTCTGAATAAAATTAAATAGTTAACCCTACCGAAATATGCTATTTTTTTTATATTTCTGATGTTTTTCTTTGTCACACACATCAATGTAAAATATATGATAAAATGATTATTACTTATCAGAAAATAATAAAATTGACTTCATTTGATAGTTATTTTTATTTACTACTGAAATAAGTTTAAATGTTCACATTTTGTGTCTGCAAATAATAAAAAATGAAATTGTATTCAAAACAAAGAGTTTATCCATCATCATTTCTAGAAAGATTATTTTCATTTTACAAAATCAATGAAATATTTGTTGTTTTTTTTATTATTTTTAAACATCCAAATAAATATTTATTTCTCTTATATCTAATGAATTATGCTTTAAAAGTTTAAATTATTTGAATATTTATTGCAAAATTGTGATTTTTCTTACTCATAAATATAAAGTAGATTGTTTACATCAAAGCTAGTCTTGTAAATTTCTTCAGGCCATATTTACATTAACTTCTAATATAACATCATATTTCTGAAAATAAAGTATTTGAAGTCAAAATAAGTTATTAATAATTTATATATTTTGATATCTAATAAATATAGTGTAAATTTTTTTTTAAATATCTAAAACAATAATATATTAGCAAATAAACATGTTTTTGCATCATTGGAACTACAGTGTCATAAAACACTGAATTTTTTACAGCCTTGGAAATAGACAATAGTTTGAACATGTCAAGGTGGGGCTTATGTCTATTGTAAAAGTGGAAATGTTGAATTTGTTGTCTTTTAGTGCAAATTTTTCAGGCAAATAATTTATTATAATAAAGTATACTGATTTATATGCATTTTAATGTATAACCCCTTACAAAAAAATTCACCAGCAGGCAAATTGGCTAAAAGGCAATTTTCTATTATCTGGCAATAGATTAAGGTTAATAAAAAAAGTAGAAAAAGTTTTTCTTGTATCAATTTTTTTTTCAAATATTTGAAATGTTTTATTAGTCATACTTTATTTTTTATGCAATTTTTAAAGTAATTTTATCTTCTTGCTTTGGTTTTATGCAATTTTTGAAAATTATGGAACATATCCCCTATTTTTCAAGGTAAGTTAAGTCTATTTTTGTGTGATTTTTTTATATGTGTATTCTATGGAACCTATCTACCACATAAAAAGAGACCCAGGTGTATATAAAAATATATTATTTATGCAGAAAGAATATTATAATTTGTTAGATATACATTAAATATAGAAAGTTACTAAGTAAACTTAGAAAAATAATATGGTATGGAATTTTTTTCTGCAGACAAGTATTTATTTATGCTTAATATATTTAATTCTTAAATATACGTATTAAACTATTCAAAATGTATATGTTGGCCTTTTTCAATAAAAAAATATTTCTCCCACTTTCCTTCTGAAGTCTGTGAGTTTTGTAATGTAGGGTTTGAACTCAATACCCTACAATATATATATATATATATATATATATATATATATATATATATATATATATATATATATATATATATATATATATATATATATATATATATATATATATATATATATATATATATATATATAAGTAATGTTGAAATTGTACTGGATGTGAATATTGCTATGGCTTTATAATTCTTGTATATTTTTCCAGTTTGCCTTAGAATGGATATTTTTATGTAAGTTGAATTTTTGAACAGGTTATGGTTTAGAAGATTATTAATGAAAAATTGTTTAGTCTGCCATTATAATTTAAATTTAGATTATTTAATATTATCACATTTAACCGCTTCACTGTGGATTAATTTTATTGGCCGACTGAGGTAAAACTCTAAACTTCTAATTGGTCAACTCACAAACTAAAGTATCAAAATATATTCATATTTTAATATTATAATCACTTTAGTTTTGTTTGTAAAAAGTATATTAATAATTTGTCAAGTTAGAAAAGTGAACAAAAGTTTTTTTCAAAAATAAATGTTTATTTATAATTATAAAAATATTTGATAGTGGAAAATTTAAAATGAACATTACTCACCAACCATAAAGTGTTGCTGACATTGTTGTGACATCAGTGATTTTTTACGGTGCTCAAAAATAAATAATTTTTGCTAAACTCTTAACTATTTTTCTAAAATAATTTTATTTTTAGCATATTTTATCAAAATAATTTATAATCTGTCAAAAAATACTTTTAAAATGGTCTAAAACATTTGTTTATCATTTTCAAAATGAAATAAAAAGAAATCGTAACTCTTCAGTTGTCGAAATGTAACAGCCAATAAGATTCAAGAAGGGACCACCTACTTCTTTTTTTAGATCTTTAATGACAGTTTTATTGATTTTTTACTTGTAAAATAATTCAAGAGAGAGCAGCATCTTACAGAACTTTTTTTTAACCTTTAAAAAAATGCAAAAACATAATTTTACTGTAAAAATTACGGGAAATAGACTATTAACAGCAGAATCTCGAGTTAGCTTGAACTTTGCAGTTAGATTATTTAAATATTGTATTTGTTTGTGACTGATTTATGCATCTGGATATAATTTTAGACAAATTACCAAAGATAGAAATATGTTTTCTTAGTCTTTGACAAGCAATTTAAACAAGTAACTTCAAGTCATGCTAAATTATTAGTATCATTATTATTTATAATTTATATATATATAATTTACAAATTAATATTGAAAATTTATAACCAATAGATTTTTACTTCATTATTTTCTATAATTTAATAAATTACAATAATTAAAATTAAACATTTGAAAAACATTTTTCTAAGACTTAATTTATTTCACAATATCAAATAGAAATCAAATCACATCAATCAGTAATATGACAATTCTTTTAGATAAAATAATTATATTAATGTAAAATTATATCCACAATCTTTAAAAATATATAAAAATAAGTTGAAACAAATACATTATAATTAGCATTTGCTTTTTCATTTATAACAACAGCAATAAACTAAACTAAACTACTGCCAGAAGTAAACAATTGGGTGATTATCATTCCATTTCTTAACGTTTGACTATTGGTTTAAGCATAGCCATAGTTACTTTTCATATTATATGTTTAATATGCAGTTCTGTAGTTGTAGTTTTTTTTATCTTATATGTATTTGCTAAAATCATTACCGTCAATAAATACAAAAATAAATGTTAATTATTTTTACTATTTTAGGAATTATTAAATTTTATTTGACCTTGGAGACAGTTTTTCAAGGGAATAATATATTTAGAAAATCTTTTATATTGACAAAACAGTCGAATATAGTATTTAGATAACTATGTAGGGGAGACATTGCATATTTTTTTAATGTTTTCAATCGAATGTGTGAAATACAAACAAGAGAGAATATTATTATAAGTTTTATATGTGTATATAATTAGTTTATAGATGTTCTTGAAAAATATCTATAACTAATCAAATCTTCTATATTTTCCATGTATTTTTTTAAACTTTATTGCAAATTCTGAGCAAGCGTATTTCAATATAACGTGTATAACATATAATTAACATCTTTTAAATATAAAACAGTAACAATATATTTTAATATGTTTTTTTTTTAAATTATGCAATATAATATTTTGTTTCATAATTAAACGAATGAAAAAGATTTTGCGAAAAAAAACTCTTTTAATATATATATATCATTAGATTAAATATTAACTTTCACAATTATACTTTTTTAAAAAAAAAAAAAATACATTGTTTTTATGATTAATTATTATTATGTTGCTCACCAACAATTATCTAAAAAGAAAACTTTTTTTTAAAGGATGATTATTTATTCAATATTAAAGTACACGAATGAATTGTTTTACTTTAAAAAAACTTTAATGTTGCATAATTTTTAACATTCATTTTTCAAAAATCAGTATAGCGTAAAGTTCATTGAATCTTCAAAGTTTTATTTAATATTTTAAAAACACACATATGCAAAAAGGTATTAAATAATAATAGGTAAAAATAACAATATTTTATTTATATAATCTTTTATTCATCTATAAAATTTGCTTTATTATGGATATTTCTAAATTATAAAATAAAATCTGCTGATGAAAATAATCCATTTTCAAAACTTCAGCTGTATATTGAAGATAATTTTCAATCCAAATTCTGATAAAATCCTTACAGATTTAAAATTGATTATGTTACCTAAGGTAAAATTAAATATGTAGTGTAGTATTTAAAGTTATGAATATTAATTAATTGTAATGTTTTTAAATGAGTTAACAATTTTATAATCTGCATTGTTTGGCGGTTTTATGCAGTTGGTAGAGCTTGGATCGGAGATCCCAGGATCGATTCTGGTATTCAAACTTCTTATAAACGCCTGAGCAATAAACCCATTAGCATTTTTTTGAAAACTTATATAATAAATAAATAAATAAAAATGATGTAATAAAGATAATGTATTCATTTGTTGCTTATGAGTTCATAAAAAATTTGAGCACCAAAAATGACAGATTTGTATTATTTTTTTATGGACCTTAAGCATCAAAGTTTGCGATTCTATTACTGCACGAAAACACTTGGGGAATTAATTATTATAAAAAAATGTCATTAATACAAATACATTCACATGTTCAGTCCCTGTAGGAATGGGATACCAATATTTTGCTATGTACAATTCAGGAGATTTCATATGACAATACCATTTTTTGTCTATAGATATTTAATCGATGTTCATTTAGCAATCCAGATTAAGTGAAAGATTGATTTTCTGAATTGGATATTACTTAGGAAAAATTTCTAGGCCTATTCATGATGTGAAAAAGAATATAAGATTCATGTAGCCAAGATTTAAATCATAGGATATGGGCATACCAGATGAGGAAATACATTAACCATTTTAATTATCAATAATGTCTATTATATTTTTTGAAAATAAATTATTATTTAAACATATAATAAAAATTGTTAAATATTTTTATTTATTTATAATGACATTATAAATAACATTCAGAATATAATATATACCTTCATAATATTTTAACATTCTGCTTTAAAAAAAAAAATCTATAAAGTTTTTCGATAACTTCTTTTTTTTTCTTTAAACATTTTAGAACGTTCAGATTGTAAACTATTATCAGGAAATATCAAAGTTAATGCCAGCAATTTCAAAATCAGTTTTACAATCCAAAGAAGAGCTCATTTCTAAATGTAAAAATAATATGAATGTACATAAATTTAAAAATTTGTTATTTTGTTTATAATTAATTTAAATATTTATTTTGTCTAAAGCTTTAAATTCTATATCACTTCTCTTTCTCTATCCATCTATAAATTGTTGATATGTGCAAAGTATCTTAAAAAGTGTTTTATTAATAACAGTTAGTTTTGTCCATTCACATATAACAGAATTAACTATCATCCATTTGTTATTTATTTTGATTTCATATCATATCTGATGATAAACTCGATGAAACTTGATTTCATGATAGGGGAGAGTTTTAAATAATATGCATGCCATAATCAACAGAATATCTTATAACTTTCTTTTTTCTTTCAATACATTCTTTTAGAAGCAAATTAATGCAATCTATTTATTTCAGAGTCAACTACTGAACGTTTGATTAATCTATTGTGCTGTAATGCTATAATCCACAACTGACAACTAGTTTTTGGAACATGGCCTTTTCCAAGAAGAAACTGTGGATGTTTTACCTATACATTTAGCACATTTTTAAAATTCTTTTTAAAATATTAAGCATATAACCTAAATTCAAACATATTTAAGGTTTTGAAAGCAAGTCAAATTTTGATTCAATTATATAGATCTGGAATTAAGCCAGTAAACTGTGCTTTACTATGTAAGTCATATTCAATGCCTGATTTCATAAGCCATATTTGATTATATTTACTTCACTTTATAGCCAACTTTGTAAGCTTAATTAATTAATAGATATTAAAAAGAATAATTAAACTAATAAGATGTCTTGTATTCAAAACATAGTAATGTTTTTGAAATTTTCAGGCTATAATTAAGTTGACTGTGGCCTATAGATGTGTAGATGGAAGTAGACTAAAAGTTATCATTATAAAAAAGTCATTGTTTAAAAATAAATTTGAATATGTAAATTATAATCATATCAGAAAGTATGTCCACTAAAATAAATAATTGAAATAAAATCCTTGTTTTAACTTCACCTTCGAATGGAACGTTTTAAATTGCGCTTTACACAAAAAAGTGAAGCTTAGTATTATTAGAAAAAGAATTATAAGGCTTAGTCCTTTTGGAGAACTTAGGTCTCTGTATTCGTAGTCTATCTTGGGAATGTCAGCTTACATTGAGATTTTAAGCAAAGCTTAGCAGCAATTTACGCAAAATTTATTCAAAGTTTTCTTTCATATAGACTATTTTCTGGAGATTGCAAAGCACAATGCTTTTAGGTTTATATAAAATATTGCTCTTGAAAGAATGTATTCATATGAAATATATTTTAGCATAAAATTGTTATATTTCATTATTATAAAAATGACCAATATAGATTTAATTTTTTACAACCAAGTCTGTTAAAAAAATCTGACATAATAGTCTTGTAGATAAATTTATTTGAGTTATTCAATTTAAAACATGATATAGTACTTATTCAAGCTGTTGATTTAAAATAAATAAATCATTATCTGTTCAAATCAGAAAAAAAATGTTGCAAAAAATACTAAAATTTTCAGTTTTATCTATTGATCAGAACTATGCTGTCCAACCTGTCATTTTTGTGCGCAAACATCGTTTGAACTTCACAACATAAAATTAAATTTATTACTATCACACTGTATATTTATGACTGTTATATGTTATGTTTGGTTTGTTTAATCTTAAACAAGTAGCAATGAATGCTGTAAAAATACTTTAAAAGATTAATGGAACTGCAAAATATGTAACTTTTACAAATTGACTAATATTGATCGTTCGATAGTTCTGGAAAACAAATTTATTTGTTTATGTGGCCTGCTTACATGTAAACAAAATATTAGTGATTATGATTATATAATTTTAAATATAATTTTCAGTGTTTAAATGGATATTGTTATCATGGTAGCAGACCAGCTTGAAAAATAAAAATCTACACCAGACGTGAACTTAATTTAAAAATGTATTCGATGTAACTTACTATTATTAATAGTTTATAAATTTAAACAAATCAATTTTCAGTCTGGTTAAAACAAATTTCTATGACAATCCCGGACTTGTTATTTGTATTTAATAAAACTGAAGAATTTATAACTTTTCTTTCATTATCCCACAATTAATAACTTCGAAAAACTTATTGTTGAAGTTAATATTTAATTAAAATAATAGTACAATATTAATTTTTAATAATTTGAGCACAGAATTTGAAAAGCTTTAAATAATTTAACATAACATTCAGTTTAGTTTTTTTCAAGGTTAGTTATGACTTATTATTATAATACTGTATTTTTTTGGTAGACTTTTTATCTATCATTCATATATATATTTATTTTTCTCTCAATTTTTTTTCTGTAGTTTTTTAACCACTAGAGATTACTATAAAAAATTTCTTATAAACATTAAGGACTGTGAATTTTTTTCTGCTCGTCCATAATGCATTTTTAAAATAGCCTATTAGTTAAGACAACTATTTAACTCACATTATCACCATCTATTATGCTTGCTCAAACTGTTAAAACAGGCAAAACTCCCCAAATGCCACTCACAGCAAGCCTTCTTGCATCCATTGATTATTCTGGCTTGCACTGAGTGGCACTACTGTATGGAGAGTTTTGCCTATTTTAATAACTCCAAACCAAATGTTTAAATAAAGTGTAAAATCATAAATTTCCACTTTTCCTATACCTACTGTTAAATATTTAGCTGTATCAATTTCATTCTAGGATAGTAATTATATTTTTAGTATCCCTGTTTTCATTAATTAAATGTTTTCTGGAAAATTCATATGATGCTAGATAAGTACTATTTGTATGAATTTAAATTATAACTGAAGTAGTTCAGCAGTTAATCTTAGTCCTGTCACCATATTCATTCCAAGCACTCCTGTTTCAAATCCTAAGAATTTGCATAATATTAGTTTTTTAAAGGTAAATTCCAAGTTATTACAAAGACTGAGCCTGATCTGATAAGATTCCACTCTAGTCATAAAAAAAATTCCATGTATGTGATGGTAATTTGCAAAAGTAAATATTTCATTAGCAGCAGTAAACCTTAGTATTGCTAGGCAACAAGGAAAGATTTCTGGGTTTAATTCCTCCAAAAACCAGGTAAATTTAACATAGATTAAACCAATTCTTAACAATTAACTATGCCACACATCTCTTAAGATAATTTTAAATTTATGTAAGCTTTTTCTTAATGACATTTTTAAATCATTAAATCCAATCAAAATGGCCACCCTGCAACCACATGATCAAATGGTTGGCATTAAAAACTATTCTACCATATTGCCAGTTTTATCTCATAAAAAATATATGCCAGCATTTTCAAGAACAATTTCCATGCCAGCAATAGCAAAGATAATTCAAGTCCATTAATAAGCCAATGTGAAGTTTGAAGTCAACCAATGCAAACATTTAAAACCTAGACTTAAAATCACAAGATTGTAACCCCCCATGGTCTGGATGCCTGAATGTTGACAACAATTTGTCAAAATTTAATATTACTATGTCAGAATATTTTTCATCATTTAAGACATTTTCTCTTCAAGTCCATCATTATGTCAGCCACTGATTCCAACTGCTCTCTATATCACTTCCATCCACCCTCTGGAACTTCAACCAGTTCAAGTGCCTATCATGCATGAACTTATAGCCCCAAGCTTAACAAACTATACCCACTTTATCAACTCATTGTTCCAAAGAAGTTTACATGATCACTCCACCAACTTATCTCATATGAACTTTAAATGCCCAGTACATGAATAGTAAGAATTAGATTTGACACCTATAGTGTTCATCCACTAACTAATAACCACAAATTATGTAAGGCGATATACCACCCATGTTCTCTAAATGTATTAACAAATATCACCATGTGCTTTCATGTATTTATCTCATAATGCTTTTGTAAAATTTATGTAAACCTAATTTGAAATATGTATTTTGTTATGCAACAATTATTATTCTTCCAACTATTGTAAATCACCTTTTTTATCAGAAGCAAAATGTAAATCCTCATTGCGTTTGTAATCTCATGTATCAAATTGTATCTAAGTATTCATGTTTTTCATATGCAGCAATAAGACAGTCATGAAAATCATAATCCTTCCTTCCAAATAGATGCAATTTATATGCAATCATATATTAATCTAACACCAACTCTAACCCCACACACCATTTATATTTTTCCTCATACTATCATGTGCTTCCATGTATTTTTCTCAAGATCACATTTAAAAAATCTGTGTAAATGTAATTTGATCCATGTATCTTGTTATGTAATGATCATTCTTCTTTCAGTTATTGTAATTCATGTTTTCTTTTTCTATCACAAGCAAGATTATAAACACTTTTTGCATATGTAATATCATGTGTCAAATTGAATCTAAAACCTCATGTTTTCACTTACAACTTATGTAAGAATGTTTTGAGTCTCAATAAACTTTACCTTTGAAATATAACTGAAATAAAAGCATGTTGATTTTTTTAAAATCATGTTAGCCTTTAATATGTCTTAGAAAAAATATTAATAACTCATAAATATTGATACTTCTACCTACAATAATTATATTATAAAAGATACTACTGATGTGATGTAATGTACTGTGGCTTCTCCTTTATTGAAGTCAAAAATCTCTCAGCTACTATGCCTTGAGAAACCTGTTAGCTATCTTACCTTCTTTTTCCATTCTCCACTCTGTTTTTACCATATTCTTCTCTATCCTGTTCCATCCTTTTTCCACAACATAATCTTTGTTAACTCTATGGCCTTTATCTTTAAATGCCACTTATCTTTTTCCAAGTCCAGCATAACCACCAAGATCCCACTTTCTGTATAATCACTTTGTTATATTTATTCTTCCACAACTTTATTATTTGCACCCTTTCTGCTTTTAGACATTTACATTCAATTACCAGATACCTAATATTTTTTATGCCTTCCTTACATAACTTGCTGACTATATCATCCATATTTTCCCATTTATATGCATACTACCTTGTTGATAAAGATCTTGTTGGAGCCTTAAACTGTAAAATACTCTCCTTGCTATAATTATACATTAATTTGCACCCAATATTTTGTTTACTTTTATATATATTTAAACTCATTTTATTCTCCATACTAGTTCTCCAACTCCCTATTTTTTATTAAAGCATCTATTCTTTTATCACATTTCATGCTACTATAACACTCAGCAATTCTCCTAACACAGTTATCACACTTTTTATGTAAGTATTCTAATGTAAAGCCTATATCCAAATCTTCTGCAGACCATACTACCTTTCTCACCTATCTTGGTGCCTGTCCTTTACTCATAACACAATTAAAAACTATTTTGGCTATTGTCTTATTATCTATAAATTGCAATCTATAGAACATTTTTAATTTGCTTTTTACTTTTCTCATATAAAAACTTGTCTATCCCATTTCTTCCTACTTCTATTTGCACTTTTTTTAAACAATCTAAGAATCTTACTTATACATAACACATCATTACCATAAGTTAACCCTGCTACTGACACTTCCTTCCATACAAGTCTAGCTACATCATATTTATTACATGAAAACACTGTTAATTTCTTTATTAATCATTTTCTCTTCTTTTCTTTATTTATCAATTTTTTTATCACATTCAGCTAAGCAGTTTCTCTGCTTACTTAAGACAATTACCAAATAGTTATACCTATTCACCACAGTTATCTTTATATCCCCCAATAAAAATTCTGTCTCTTCTCTTTTCCTAGCATTTATCATCATTACTTTTGATTTTCCTTCACTAAATTTAATCTCCATCTCTTTACCGACCCTTCTGCATGTCTTCAATATAACTTCCATATCTTCTCTGTTTTCTGCACACAAGAAGACATCATTCACAATTAAAAGACCCACTAATGTGTATATTCCCTTGCCACCTATTAATAGTATCTCTACCCCTCTTCCTAATCTTTCTATTGCTCTCTCCATTTCTCTCAAATATAACAAAAACAAAATAGCTGACATAGGACATCCTTGCTTAATCCCACCCCATTTTTAACTTTAACAGATTCTATATTTTCTAATTAATATGTATTTTAATACAATCTCTTAATAAAATCCACTAAAGCTCCATCCATTCCAAAATTTCCTAAACTTACCCATAATCTATTTCTATTTACTCTATCATATGCCTTTTTATATCTATAAAAACTATATATAATTATCTATCTGTATTTCTACTCATAAGTTGTATAAGCTGTATAACTACAAATAAACTATATCAAATAGGTATATGACCAAAAACCTCTTTGCATTTTACTCACTATATTATTTTTTCATCACTTTTGTGATCTTTCCAGCCACCATATATGCAAAAACTTTTCATAACATTAACATTACCACTATCAATCTATAATTGCTTCACTTTCTCTGATCCTTACCCTTTTCTTTAAATAGTAGCCTTATTTTTGTATTATTTCAAGTGACTGGAAATTCTCTTTTCTGTGCCATCTTATTAAAACATGATAAAAAGATAAGTTTGCCCTATTTCCTAAATTCATTAGCATCTCTGCTGCCTATCCATCTAAACCTTTTGCCTTTCCACTTCTCAATTTCTTCCACACCTCATTCAATTCATTTTCTGCAAATATAATATTTCCATTACTATATGATTTCATGTCTGTTATCACTCTGTCCTTCACATCCAACATCTTTTCTAAATCCATTACATACTTATTTAAGATTGTCTCTAATTCTTCTCTAGAGCTACACTCTATTCCCTCATCATCTAGAAATACTATTTCTTTCTGCCTAGATTCCTTTTTAATGTATTTCTAAAGTGTTTTACTCCCATCTGTTCTACTTTTATCAATATTCTCCAAGGGAATTTACTATTTAATTTCATTCTCTCTATATAATTATCTATTTTAGTCAACTTTTTTTAAAAATATTTTTCCCATTTAACATTAACATCATTTTCACTTTCTTTGTTTTTAATAGCACACTTACATTCTCTGAATGCTTTTCCCCTCTCTATTATACTTTTATTAACTCTCGCTTTTATATTCCTTTTATTCTTCTGAATATTCTCACCTAAAACCTTATTTGTCACTACTTTACCACACTAGTCTTTATATTTATCCCAAACCAACACTTTCATGATTTCTTCAACTTTTATTTTATATTTTTCTAACATATTCTTATCATTCATTTTCAATCCACATCCTTTACTATTTTTTCTACTTTTATTACTAGTTTCCGTCATATTACTAACCATTTCTATTATAAAAAAAAATTATGATCACTATTACATACTCTCTCTTCATTATCAAACACTTTAATTTTCCATACTTTATTCATTCCTTCTTTCTTTACTAATACATAATCTATTGTGTGGAATATATTATTCCTAGACCATGTGTATTGTCCCTCATAAATATTTAATAAATTTTCAATGCTTAAATTCACTCTCTGACAAAAATTATTCGATTATATTGTAAAATATCGCCCCCTAGTGAGAGAACGGTTTTTTTGTCTTCAAAATATGATATATCTGACTTTTTATTAATAATAAAAATACAACTGAACCTTTCTAATAAAAATTGTTTAAAAGTTAATATTTTATGAAAATGTCCAAATATTAATAATCTCTAACAGAGTTAGTTTTTAGTTTTATTAAAAAAACTATATATTCCATAATATTTTTTAAAAAGTTTTAGAATATATCAGAAGAATCGATATATTCTAGCATAAATATTTTCACCAAAAACCATAGTAAGTAAAATTCAATATATATATTAAAATAGTTAAAACTAATAATAAATTCTTTTATTCATATTCAGTAATAAAGAAGAACTGATCTATAGGAATTTTATTCAAAATGAACTCATTATCATTTGATATTATTTAATCAAATTCATTTTAATCTATCACATTCATTCATTTTCTTTTCACTTTGATCTAACTTTATGATAATAGAAATTAATTAAATTTTTTATACAATTTATTTTTATCTCTGAAAGGTATCAAAATTTTAATAACAATTCACCTTTGATATTAATTTATATTATTAATAAATTATAGAAAAAAATTGATAGATCGATCGATCGATAGATAGATAGATAGATAGATAGATAGATAGATAGATAGATAGATAGATAGATAGATAGATAGATAGATAGATAGATAGATAGATAGATAGATAGATGATGGATAGATGGATAGACGATGGATAGACGGATAGACAGATAGATAGATAGATAGATAGATGATGGATAGATGGATAGATGATAGATAGATAGATAGATAGATAGATAGATAGATAGATAGATAGATAGATAGATAGATAGATAGATAGATAGATAGATAGATAGATAGATAGATAGATAGATAGATAGATAGATAGATAGATAGATAGATAGATAGATAGATAGATAGATAGATAGATAGATAGATAGATAGATAGATAGATAGATAGATTAGTTAAAGAAGTAGGTTGGTAGATAAATAAATAATTAATTAAGTAGGTATATATATATTATTGATGGATAAGAAGTGGGAAAACTGGTACATAAGAAAATAGATAAGTTGATAGATGGATAAAAATGATAAAAACTGTTAGTTTGAAGTTTATACAGAAACAAAAATACTAGTTGATTTTTTTTGCATAAAATTGAATTAAAAATATTTAATAAATCTTGATTTTATAAATTCCAGTGAAAGTTACTTTTATGTTTTACATAATTTTCAATATATATATTATAACCTACACTTCCAACACCACTCATATACATGACATGAGCGAAATGCCCAGGCGCCAGTTCTATTAATAAATAGAACAATAGAACAAAATATATAATACAAAATTATTACTGAGACTCTATATTTAAGTTTATGTTCAGCTCAGCTCAGTGGGAGGCTATAGGCAGTTCATAAGATATATGATAATAAATGAATAAAAGAAGAAATATTACAAAACATTTAACACAATGTAAATTCCTTTGTTAATTAATTATATGATAAAAAATCATTATGTTTATTTAGTACAGTCCATTAAAATATACTTTAAACTTAATTTCTTCCTTCATCCAAGTATAACATATATCAGCTTGCTATAATTATATTCCTAAACAATTCTATGACATGGCATATCATAATCTAAACATCTACTTTAATGCCAATCAAGAAATAAACAATAAGATCTCAGGGAATTTTAACAAAGACAGTTGAATTAAATAAACTACATTGGCCCATAAATTATAATTCTAAAGTATGATAAAAATGTAATGAAACAAATTGTCTAAAATATTTTACTGTGTTTCAATAATAAGATAATGAAGAGATAGGGTATTTTAATCTCATATCATCATCTAACAAATATACTGACTTGGCAACCTTTCTAATACGTTTATCAAGTGGCAAGTGTTCTTTATAATGTTTGGATTAAGAAAAAACAATATTGTCAGACACCAGCAGATTTAGTATTATAACCCTAAAATAATATATCTATTTTGTAATAGATTTATGAAATGTGGACATGTGGAAATGGAAATACGAATGTACATAAGAATCACTCAAGACACAGTTTTTTAAGATTTTAAATAACTAAAACAAATCATTTATTACAATAAAATAAACTTGGTTTAACATGATATTAACAAATGGACTATTTGTCTTACAGATTTTTAAATTATCAAATAAGCTTTGAGCATCAGTTTGGGATTATCCCTACTATCAAAGCAAATTAATAACAAAACTTAAATATCCTGACTTTGAACACATGCTTTGCCTACATGTTTCATCTACATGACAATAAATAAATAACATGTTATATTATTAGCACAAAAAAAATACTTTTGAGAGGATATTACTCTTGATTAACAAAATAAATCAAATTAATTATATTTGGCTCTCAACAAAGCAAATTTCTTTAATTGACTAAATAATCACTTTTAATTACTTATAACTTTCATGCATAGCAACAAAATCATGTTTATTCTGATGATTTGATGATTTATAACCTTTATTTAAATAAATACACTGTATTTTAGAATATTTATTTCCCGTTTTAATCTCAATACTTTATATTTCTATTTAAATGAATGTAATGTATTTCAAAAGCATTTATTTCTCATTTTAATTTCAATAATTCTATACTTTATATAGGCAATATTATTTATATTACATGTGTGTGTGCACATTCAAGCAGAAATAATATAAAACAATCTTTTCTATAAACTCTCCATTCATTAAAAAAATATCATACAATTATTTTATTTCGGACAATGTTGTAATTCATCAATGAAATATGACACTAATACTACATTAAGAATTAATCTAACAATTTATCTAGCCACATATTAATTAACACAAAGCTATATTTTCATGATTATATATATATATATATATATATATATATATATATATATACTATACGTTATAAGGGAAATGTACATGAGGAGCAGATAAATTCCTACTGAACACTTCTACAATAATTCATCTGATTCTAAATATACTTTTGGTGGGGACTTTTTCCTCATCACCAGAATCTAAGAAAAAAAACATCACATAACTTCCTAAGCATCATTTAATCATACTTCAACAATAACTCATCTACTTCTAAATACATTATTGGTGGGGACTTATTCCTCATCACCAGGGCCCTAAGAAAACATCACTTCAAAATATCATTTAATCATACACATATAATATCAACTAGTCTCTACTCATGGAAAATTATTAACATAGACTAAATAAGCAAATCTTTTATCCCTCCAGACATTATAACGCAATCAGATTTCTTTCCATTCTCATAGCTTTTCTAAATATTGAACATTATAAATACATGCTGGCAGATAAATACATACAGATAACATACCAATCCATTCAACTCAGTAGAATACGACAACATCCGAAATTTAAACAAAATGTTCATAAACTAAACATTATCAAACATATGTCCCAATTGTGCAAAACAAACACACCCGTGAACAAAAATATATATAAAATTAACTCTAAATTACACACTATGCAGGCAACATGCTAATTAAATATTGCATTAAGGTATAACTTTTAATTCAAAATAAACTTTAGGTTACTTTTAAAATTTAATATTTATAATTATTATGAATGAACTTTCTTTCATATCTTGCAAACTATTTCTATTATACGTTCGTTGATTCAAAAAAAAAAATTCTCACTTTGAGATAATAAAGTATGCAAAATAAATATAAACCTCTCTAATAATATATTTTTAAAAAAATATTTCTTTCTTTAACCTTTGTAAAAGAACAATAAGACCTATTTGAACACAATCAATTTTTTCCAGCGTATTCCTCATTTAGATACGCTTCAGAGACAGTCTTGAAGATCAAAATAACCCAAATTATAAATAAACATAATAATAAATACGCCTATCTACCTATCATACACATTAATTATGATAAGCAATAAAAAAAATAAAGAAACAAAGGTTATTAGTTTTGTAACTTAAAATAAAAGTTCACTTGCAAAGCTCGGTTCCAGGTTTATGAAACAATATGAGACACATTCCAAACTGAATTTAAATTAAAATAAACTGCTGTAGGATAACCAAACAAATATGATCATGTTTAAATAGGACTCACCATCTTCAATGTTCATAACAAAGTTATTTAAGTTACTGTATCATACATAAGCAATCAATTTGTCTTCTATTATGATGAGAATATAATAAATTCTTAACTATTGTTGGACAGGAATTATCTCACTTATTCCATTGTAGTTCTAAATTAAATATGTAATTATTTTAGTAGTTTCTTGAATAGCTTTTAACACTTTATAATTTATTATATGCATGGTTTATTCTTAAATATTGTCCATTAAGATACCATGTTTCCTTAGTAATTCTTCAATTAATAATATTTTGTTTTATTTCCATCTTTATTGAGGAAAACAAAAATTACCCACATTTTTATCCTTCCATTTGATTTAAGCAAATACTTAATTTGAAGTAGCTCACATTTTATTTCCTTCATTTCAAATACATATTATTTCCAGAAATACCAGACAAACAAATACTGTCATCTCTTTATGATGAATTTAAACATGGCATGATTTATCAAAATATGCATATCCTTAATTTTATGTTTAATTCTCACAAAAACATAACACGGAAAATATTGAAGAATTAAAATATATTCTGTAAAATAGTTCTGCATGCATTTTCCAGATATATTAAAGAACACACATTGGTTAATGATACAACAATAATATTCATGCAATTTATTCCTATTTAAAATAACAACTAAGTGAAGTAATGTAGACTGGACGTTATTAACATACATTTTTAAAAGAGCAATAGTTACGAAGAGGTTAATTCAAAATGTTTAAATTAAGGAGAATAAAGTGAACTGAGTACCTTTTTAAAATTTACAACCGCATTCTGAAATTAACTTGTCCCATAATAAATTTCTTGGGATCCTTTCGAAATTTTACTCCAAAGTCTTTTTAAAATCAATTTGACTTCAGCAACTCGTTTTACATTCACAAAAATGAGCCACTGTTTTTTGGCTACAATTACATTACATAAAAAAACAAATTCTTCACTGGAGATCTTTGTTAAATAGCTCTCTTTAGCAAAGTTCATTTCCTTCCACAAGGTTACTCCCAAGCTCCTCTTCTATCTCAGCTAATTACATATTCAAAAAAAATCTTTTTAAAAAAACAAAAAATCACTTTGATTTTTAGAATTAAAATCAAGATAAAAATAATAATAAAATAAATAGCTTTTACAAACTTGAAAGAAAAATGAATATTAATTAACTATTAAATAAAAATGATTAATAATTTATTTAATTTGTAAAATAATCTATTGATTCAACTATCTATTAATCATTGGAAAGAAATATATATTTGTTAAATTATTTAAGATAATTACTGTAATTTAAATGTTTTTATTATACATGTACTATTGTTTGCCATTATTAAAAGATGAAAATGAAATGAAAATGATGCAGAGTCCTACATGCATGCACATGTACTACACCCTAAATATTAAACTATCTTAACTAAATATAATTGAAATGGCTATTAATTGTTGACAAAAAGATAAGTATTAATGAATAAAGGATTTTTAAACCATTCAACCAAATATTACACTAACATAAAATAACTTTGCATCCTTCTGACAAAATGTATTAATTTCATTAATAAATAGCCCCTCTTCTTTACATTAAATACCTCATTAACCACACTAATAATAATGAACACCTATCGAGTGGTCAATAAACTGCATAAGCAACCCATATCTAAGCTTTAAACAATCTCCAGCAAAAAATTTTAAATTTCTAAGGCTATTTCTTTTTTTTTAATATAATATAACTATTCATTTAAGATACAAAGTATCTTAAACTCTTGTGCCCATTCAGATGGTCATATATATATATATATATATATATATATATATATTATATATATATATATATATATATATATATATATATATAATAGCTCAATGCAGAATATTTAGGTTTTTCAATCATATCTTTATTAAGAAATATTAAGAGAAAAATCAATATTAACTAGTCTTTTCAAATACTAGATGGGTTTCAGGTTTTTGTTTATGTTTTATTCTCTATCTAAGTAATATATTTTTATTAATTATTTGATAGCTGACTTTAAGTCAATTACCTATAAAAAATTATATACTTATCTAAATTTTAAAAAAAAGTTTTATAGTTTTACAAGGATATTTCCAATGTCATAGGGATGAGAAGTAATACAATAACCATTATGAAATGCAGCTATATATATATATATATATATATATATATATATATATATATATATATATATATATATATATATATATATATATACTTCTGCTTTTAAATAAAATACATTTAATCTATTAGTGTTTGTCTGACGGATTATGATGGTGGCATTTTACTAGTAATTATATGTTGGACTATTTTTATTATCTAATATTAAATATTGAATATCTTTAGAAAAATTCAAACTTTATTTAAATTTTTCAAATACATTCAACTGTCTTTTAATATTGCAGTATATTAGACTTCTTTATTCTTCAGGTGTTTCTGACTTAAATGTTATTTTATTCATTAAATGTTTTATCCAGACATAATTCCAATCTATTTTTTTTCATTTTCTTTATAAAATGATAGTAACAAAATATGATTTCAGATTAATTTTTAATTTTACTGCCATTAGTTTACCTTTTTTAGAATTTTTTGTTAAGTGTTTATGAAAAGCCTATAAAAGATTTACAACTCTATAGATCTGTGTTTTTTTATTTTTTGGACACCTATTTAGTAGTAGTAGTAGATGTCACCTTATTATTATTATTATTATTATTATTATTATTATTATTATTAGTAGTAGTAGTAGTAGTAGTAGTAGTAGTAGTAGTAGTAGTAGTAGTAGTAGTAGTAGTAGCAGTAGCAGCAGCAGCAGTAGCATTAGTAGCAACAGAAATAGTAACAGCAGCAGCAGTAGTGGTAATAATAGTAATAATAATAATAGAGAAGGGAATCATGCACTTTTCAAAAAATTATATGTATTCACCTGCAGACATCAGTTTAGAAAGCATATGTGAGCCACTATGCTTAGAATTTTTATATAAGCCAATCTCTTCCCATTGTGCTGAAATCAGGGATTTAACCCACTGTGCGCCTAATATATAACTTGACAAATGAATTGTATAAATTTATAACAGCATAGAGATAGAATCTCATTTTTAACCACCTGTGATTAAAAATAAATATTAAATTTTGAATTTACTGCAATAAATAGTATATTTATATAGTGTTTGACTTTGCATGTAATATAGAGAAGATACGAAACATTCAGTCATGAATGTTTCAAGAATTTCATGCACTCATCTGCAGGCATCAGTTTAAAAAACATAAGTGGACCATTTATGCTTTTAAACTAATGCCTGTGAGTGAATGCATGTAAATTTTTGAAAAGTGCATGACTGAAGGTTTATTCTCTTCTCTATATTATATACATAATCAAACACTATGTAAACAGTCTATATGTTACAACAACAACAATAATAATAATAATAATAATAATAAGTTGCACCCAGTTCGAACATAGCTGTACCACCACCCTCCTCTGGATATCAGGACACTCTACACACATAGATCTCATTCTTAAACTTCATCAAAAGCCTTACTCAGCTCTGACCTCTAGCACACAGACCCAGAGTCCAACCAGCTTACCACAAAGTTCAACTTAACAATTGCAACCAATTTTAACATAGCTGTACCACCCCATCCCTCTGCAACACTCATATATTCAAATGCACCAGAAATTTCTAGTCCTCATCTATGTTACCAAGGCAACTCAACCAATATAGAACTAAACTTGGATTGCATCTGTAGATACAGTAGTCCAGACCATGTAAAATTTATGCGATCTTGTGTAAACCAATAAAACAACTTGTACATGTGTAAAACTACAACTACAGACTACCCATGTAACCACAGCAATCTAAGCTATGTAAAACCATTCTAATTAATCCACAGCATAAATAAACTTTTACATACATAAACCTACACCTATGGATTGCTGATGAAACTATGGCAATCCAAGTCAAGTAAAAACCCTTGTAACTAATCCACAGCATGACAATTTTTTTTGTAATCTCATGTAAATCAATAAATCAACTTTTATATATATAAACCTATATCTATGGATTCCCCATGTAACCACAGCAATCCAAGTTATGTAAAACCATGTAATTAATTCACAGCATGTTAAAATTCCTATAATCCTGTGTAAAACAATAAATCCATTTTTATATATGTAAATCTACAACTACGGATTGCCCATGTAAACACATCAATCTAAGCTATGTAAACTCTTGTAACCCTTTAAGACAAATAAAGGTTACCGTTGAAACATAATAATAATAACAACAACAGTAATAATGATAATAAAAGCGTTTTTATACAATTAAACAATTGGAAATATTATTTTTTTAGAAATCTTACAAATCAAAAGCAATATTATTTTAATCAAAGTTTACTTAACTTTTTCAGATGTTATCTCCTCAATCTTAAATATTTTTAATTTACTTGATAATTTATGATACCTCAGATCTATTATATCTAGAATTTCACCTAGTTGTGACTTTTATTTATAAAACTAATATTGTTAATATTGTGAGATAAAGATTTCTTGAACTTTTTAAATAAATAAAAAATTCTTGAACATTCTTTACAAATACTTTTTTATTGTTTCCATCTACTTGATTAAATTGAAAATATGTTGTTTTTATTATACTTACTTTTATCAATAATTTTTTTTTCAATATTTTTATTAAAATGAATATTTTACAATGTTTTATAAATATTATTCAATTTTAAAATTAAACCTTGTTCAATCACATCTTGTTGATTTTTTTCTATTTTTTTTTTAATTTATATATATGATTAAACCTGTTATTCTAAATTCACAATGGTATTTTTTATATCTTGAAAGAATTTAAATTTATGTATAAGTTTTATATAATATTATAGTATCTGAAAATAAAACTATATAAAATTCTTTAACTAATGTGTTTCCAAATCTTTTAGCAATGATGTGATCTCTATATGGAATTATAATGTTGAACTCATTTTGAAGAGTGTTTTGGTTTTACTTTTAATTGAACTATTTATAAAAGAATTCAAAATAAATTGAAAATTATAGATATTTTTCACATGTTTTTGGTCATATGTTTAAAATGATTATTTTCTGAAAAACTCCACCAATATAATCTATCTTCTTTTGGATTTTTCTTCATATATATAATTGTCTCAAAATTTTTTGTCATTGAACTCCAATTAAAGCTTACTATTATTGCTTTAAAATAAAAATTATTACTATCATTTTAATTTTATATCAATGTAAGCATCCACGTAATTATTCTCTATAATATACTTTCTATTGTATCATTAATTAAAAACATATTTTATAGTATACTTGTAGAATATTACCACTATATATGTCTATTCTGACTTAAGTAATTTTGTGTATATGAGTACATTGATAAATATAGCATCAGGTACTAAAACAAAACTAATGTATATAAAGATATATCATGGTGGATTCCGGTGGTTTCATGAACTTTAAAATTATTCAAATTTATTTCTAAAAATTTTTGTGTCACTGTGATCTTGCAAACTCACTGCTTTTTTTTTTCAAACATAGTCTAATAAATTCCAAAAAACATAAAAAATATATTGCATTATATAAAATTGTAAAACATTATAATCTTAAAATGGCACCTGTTCAAGAAAATTAAGAAAATTAAGAATTAATTTAAAATTTAATATTATAAAACATTTAGAACTTTTAATCAATATAATGCAAAGAACATAAAATATATTGCAGGCACTGAATGAATAAAAGAGAAGGAAATTAATCTTTGATAACAAGAAATATAATTCTCTAAGATTATTGAACTAATAATATTGCAAATAAATTATGAAAATCATATGATTTTCTTTCAAAGACTAAAAAATATGCAAAATTTTTCAGGTTGAAAATATAGGAAAATATATATAATTTATTAATATGTTAGGTTAGTACATTATTATTATATACTTATGTAGAACTTCTAGTTATTTAATAAAAAATATGATATTTTTATTTTCAACTCAATATACTAATTCGATTTTTTATAAAAATATTCTAATTTTTGAAATCTGTAAAAAAAATTAAATTATGGTTAAAATTTTATTTTAAAAAGTACTTTTTCTAACAATATATATTATAAATTTACAGTATGAAATATTTTATATTATATTCAGAGCATAGAAAAAAATTGGATTTATTTTTATTTTCTCAGTAGTTGAACATTAACACTGCAAAAATTTAACCTATTATTTTACAATCTAGATGATTGAGATTGTAGTGTGTCTATATATATATACCAAAATTATGGTTACCCTTATAAATTATTAGTAATAGTTCATGTCATCTTGAATTTATGTACACACACATATATTCATAAGATAGAACATTATGTATTCTATAATATTTTATTTTGAAATCAATGCTTTTAATAAATGACTAAATTATATCATTAATGGCATTGGTTTCAAGTGTATTATTGATAGGTAATTTTCTACCACTTTATGCTTATTTTTAAAACTTTATTATAGCATATAATATATAAAATAAAGATGATAATAATTAACTTTTTATTTTTTTATTTTTAGGTTTTTTGTAAAGGTGTTGGATTAACCCAGATTCCTGAAATATCACCAGAAACAGAACTGTTGTCATTTTTTAATAATAATATTACAGAAATAGTATCAGATGCTTTTATTAATTTACCCAAACTAAAATCTCTTTTTCTTAATAACAACCATATTGAACGTTTAAATCCTAATGCTTTTAGAGGTTTGCATGGTTTAGAGGATTTCACTTTACAATTTAATCCATTAATGGAAATTCCAACATTTGCTTTCAGTGATTTAATTAATATAACAAATGTTAATCTTGATCACAATAATATTAGTGTCATTCATGAAAATGCATTTTTTGGATCCTCAAATATCCGTTCTTTATCTTTAAATTATAACCCTCTCCACACTATCAAAGCCAGAGCTTTTGATGGGCTAAGCAATGTTCAATATTTTACACTACCAAATGGAATAAAAAGCATAGAACCAGATGCATTTAAAGGATTAATTAATATAACATATTTAGATTTGAACAAAATGCATTTAAATAAACTACCAGAAAAAACCTTTAGAGGATTATCAAATATTGCTGGATTTTCTATACGAGATTCTAATATTTCTGTAATAGAATCAGGTGCTTTTGATGAATTATCAAATATTGAATTTTTAAATGTTGAAAGGTCTAACATTGGAGAAATTGAAAGCCATGCATTTAGTGGGATGACCAACATTGGAATATTCAAATTACAAAACAACATTATAAAAAATCTAAACTTTCAAGCCCTAGAAGGAATACTAAAGACATCCAAAAATGTTGATATTTCAAATAATAAATTTGAATGTAATTGCAATTTGCAATGGTTGTTAGATATTTATAAAAACAAAGTGGATTCTGAACCTGATATTCTTATGAATAATCATTGCATCCACCCATCTAATAAAAAAATTAATTCTCTTGAAGAGTCTGATTTTGAAAATTGTCCTCTAATGAAAAATGAAATGGCTGTTTCACTTTCTAAACATAATCCTGATCAAGAATCAAATATTGAAAGTAATCCTGAACCTGAAAATAAAAAAGAATTTGAATTTTCTAAAACAAAAGAAGTTGAAAATGCTATTCCAGAATTGGCTCAAGAGATGCCAAATTTTTCAGTACAATGTGGATTATCTGCAGGATTGATTTTTATTGTAGTTATTTTAATGATATTTTAACAATAATGGATTATTTTAATCTGCTTGTTTGATTTTTAATGAAAGATATCATGCTTCTTTGCAAGTATGTAATTGTTTGATATTTATTGTTGTGATTTGAAATATTTATTGAAAGAAAATTAATTATTTTTGTGAGAGCAAATGGAAAATATTCAACATCGCAGTTTCTTACAGAAAAAGGACCCTAGGATTGGTACTCATTTCATTTACATAAATTATTATAATTTCACATTAATATAAACACGCATGCTCATCTGCCACTTTAATATTTAGATCATAGAGTCTTGGTAATGGAATATAAACAAATAAAACTTTGTACTAAAGTGGTAGAGGCAAATTTAATAAATTTAGATCAAAAATCTATGCAAACAATTATTTTGATTTTAATTTGGTACTTTTAAAACAAATTGTAATATTAGCACCTACATTTCTATGAATGTAATAATCAACCTTGCTCATTTACAAATTTATTTGCAAAGAAAGAGTCGAAAAAGTTTTATAAATATGTTTTTAAAAAAATACTTTTATATAACAAATTATAAAACCAGATAATTTATTATTTATTTAAATTTATACTTCCTATTAAAATATAAGCCAGTTAAATTAATTACAGAATCACATTGATAAATTAAACTATAAATAAAATTCTTTTATTTTGTTGCTTTTTTTTTTAAAGATAAATTTGAAAAAGCATTTTTTTTAAAAAAAAAACAAAAGTAAATTATATATTATATTAATGGTTTTGTACAGCTTATTATATTTATTTCTTTTTTGTTTGGTCAATATGCTGAATGTTATTATTTTTTATTCTTGTAATAAAATTAGTAAAATTACTATTAAAAGTTTAATGTTTTATTTTGAACAGTTTTTTTTTTTTTTTAGTTATGAATATTGGCATTTATTTTAATGCTTTTTGGATTGTTTCTTTATTAGCTAGTTAAAATTATACTAAAATTTTATATCATATAGTAATGAAAACAATTTTGGAATTAATAATATATTTTACATTTATGATTATTTACTAACGTTACTTTGAAAGTTAACTGTTTAAGTGAGAAAATATAAATTTACTATATTTAAAAAAAAAAAAAAAAACATTCCTTTTACAATAAAAGCTGGTTTCATGACTATCTTATATTTTTTTATAATAGAAGAAAATAATAAGGAAAAAAATGTTTATAGTTTTAAAGTAAATATCTAAAACAATTTTATCCTGACTTCTTGAAGCACACACTATAACATTAGCAATAAGTCATAATTATGGTTTCATAATGCTTTCGACTTGGGAAAAATTAAAATATATGTACAATTAAATATTGTATAAGATAATATTTCTTTTTTGGTACCAAAAATACATTAAAATTATATTTAATAATCTTAATATTTTCACTTTTAAGAAGTAATGTTATTACTGCATTTAATTTAATAAAGTTTAATTATTACCTTCATTAATACCAGTAATACTATTGCACCATCCATTGCGTATGTATTTATAATATACATTTTGGAGTGATTAAATTTTTAAATACTATCTACATTAAATTTAATTAACTTTCTTGGACATATATATATACACACACACAAATTGGGCAAAAAATAGTTAATACATGTTAGATTTTTACACACTTTTTTTACATACATTACTCTATGTGATGTTAAAATTTTTTACAATATATTTATGAGTAACAACTAATATTTATTACACTTCAGACATATGGTGTAAAAATATTATAGATGCAATAAAAATTTATTAATTTTAAAGACTATATCTAAAATTTCAAAATAAAATCATTATATATTTATCCAAAAATAATTTTTGTGAATAAGTGCTTGCTAATTTTTTTATATAATAATTTTTTTAAAACAATGAGCTTTTTTTAAATATTGTGTGTAATTGAGAAAAATTACATTGAAGTAAATAATAGTACATTTCTATAATTTATTTATTATTTGATATTTTAAAACTAATATTGTGATGGTTTAATTATTTACTATACATTTCTTTTAATAATATCACTTCATACTTATTATTAATATAATACATAGAAAGAAGAATAGATTTCTACTCTAGTGCTATCTACATGGTAAGATTGAGTGATTAGTAAGATTCGGGACTGAAATCTGGAAATATTTTAGTATGAATATAGCAACCAGCTTTAACATTACTATTAAAGCTAAATGCTTAAAAATTCAAAACATTCTAAGCTTTTGAATCCAATCCAACCTGCCTCAATGGTATATCAATTTGACTCCAGGTTAGCAGCTATATACATATTAGTATCTTCAGTGTAGGAAGCTAAAATCTTTAGCTAAAATTAATAATAATAAACTTATTTCTTTATTTTACATAATATATATAATACAATAGCAGCTTTTCACTTTAGTGTCATCTATAGTAAGATTGAGTAATTAGTAAATTGCTAGATGATAGTGCATTTAAATTCCCGGACTAGTTTTTGGAATTTGCCTTTATCAGGTTGGCTTTAATTCCAAATCATAAGATATTTTGGATTGTCAAGCTTTTAACTTGAATAGTATTATGGAGTTAAAGATGTTTGTAGATGCATAATTGCATTCCTTCTAGCTTTACATCTCATTAACAAAACAAAAATTCAAAAAACAATCTAAGGATTTAAAAATATACTATCATCTGATTTATTAATTAAGATTACTTGATCTAACTACAAATGGCATTATATTTAAAAAATGGTAAAGAATTTAATGGCAAGAAAATATAGATGAGAAGACTTAATAAAGAATAAAAGCTACTAAAATATATAGTTATCGGTTTGAAGTCTTATTCTATATAACTTTTAAAGTTATTTGGCTTGAATTTAAAACATTAAGGTAGTTTGAATTTTTAAGATTTTATTAGAACAATAATGTGTAATAAGTTCATTATTTTCCATCTTCAATACTAAGTCACATTAATAAAAGAAAAATTGAACAATCAATCTAAAATTGGTAATTTAAATACACTATCAACCTTATTATAAGTGGCAGTAGAATGATTTGTTATAAGCGAAGAGAAAGTGTAGACTGATAATGACATCATTTTTCCTCCAGTTAAGCCATACAACTTAGATATATAGAAATATATAAAATGACAATTTTTATGAAGCATTAATGAAGAATTTGGTCATTCTTCATTGTAATGCAAAATGAGGTTTGTTATATCTCAGCAGCTCATCTTTCTCTATAAAATTTATCTTAAAATTATTAAACTTAATTCATAAAGGAATAAAATAAATCTTTAGAAAATAAAATATTTAGTTAAAAATACTTACACATGACCCACTACTCTCAGTGCCATTTCATATTGCTGACCCACCTGATCACACACATGTTGAAAAGATAAATAATCACCAATATACGTATTTCATGCTAACCAGCAATCATCAGTTGGTTTAGATTACTATCCTCACACATATATACAATCAGTGCTCAGTTTTATATTAATCTAGACCAAGTTATGATTGCTGGTTTAGCATGAAATATGTATATTGGTGATTATTTATCTTTTCAACATGTGTTTCAGGTGGGTCAGCAATATGAGATGGCACTGAGAGTAGTGGGTTGTGTGAAAGTTTGAGTTCAAATTCTGCATACATTACATATATAAATGCAGGTTTAAGCCTGTACAATGTATTAAAGAGATTTAAAAAAAGATTTTATTTAGGAGGAGATCTTGTCAAAAGTACATAATGTGTTGAAGTATACTTACAGTTTATCCAAACACATCTCCATTCCATCTAATGAACAATATAATGAAATTACAGATTCTAGTCATGAAAAATAAATAATAGGCAGCATCTAAAACAGGTTTCTATCATATAAAATCATATTATATAATTTATTTACTATCATTAAAAATAAGCAAATGAGTCTTTTTGTGGGATACACATATCAAATAAATAAATTGAACAAGTATGTAAAAAATGAGAATAGACTTAGAACAATTTAATTATATTTAATGGATAGTAAATAAATGTATAATATTTAACCTTTTTATAAAAAAAGTACAGTGAAATCAGTTCAGTGAGATTTTATTCAATATTTATAAGAATATTTTCAGTTGAAAATTTGATGTTTACACTAAAAAAAATAGCAAGATTGGAAACAAAGTGGAATATAAGAAAATATAATTAATGATTAAAAAAAATTATTATATTTAATAAAATAGATTATTTTAATTTTTTATAAATTTGATCTCCAACAAAATCATTTTCTGAAGTTTTAATCAGTTTATTATAAAATAAATTGTGGGAATCAGGTTTTGATGGACATGAAAATGTGAGCTTAAGAATATACATGTATATGCAACAACAATAATTATTACCTGAAATATAATACTGACATGCAATATTACTAAACAAAATCATGCCATAAATATTTACTATATCTTATGATTAACTAATTATAGCAAAGATCATTTTTATCAAACAGCACATAATGTGTAAAATAACAAACTGAGATATAAAGTTTATTCTAATTAGTTCAAAAGTACATCATTTTTAAAAATCTCAAAGTTTAGTAATATTATTGCTGCTAAATATATGTAATTCCATTCTCAAAACAATTTATTAAATAAATAGTAGCAGCATAATATGCTCTGATGTAGCATGGATATATATGCTTGATGGGTATTTATCTTTTTCAGAAAAAGTAATAGGTATAATAGAAAAATATTAGTGAGAAGACATTTCTAAAGCATCTTTATGTCAAAAATGTGTATATATTTTGCCACACGAACTGCTGAATACAAAAATCATCATCTCTATACTGTTATCAAAGAGATAAGAAAAAAATTAATAAATAATATTATGGATAAATACTAATCTTAGCACTGATTATATTTGTAATCAAAATTCCCAGACATTAAACAAAATAAAATTTCAACATTCACACATTTATTTGTAATAATAATATATTTTAAGAAAAGATTTAGTTAAACACAGAAGTTTACTGCAACTTTGAATTAAAATATTTATTAATAGAACATTTGTTTCTTTGTTTAGATTATAATTTTTTGAACTGAAGTCAAATAGTCACAACAATACAATTGTTTACATATAAGAGATCTAAAAAAAAAAACTAATATTTAATTAATAATATTTGTTATTCATTTCTTTTTTCTCTTTCAGTTCTGGGTTCATTTGCATTATTTTTATGTATTTAATTTTAGAGAAAAAAATATACCACATTTATACACATAACTGGAACTATTAAAAAATAGATCATTCCTAACATGTCCTGACTGATCACTTTTGGCAACTAAGACAAGCATTAAAAAACACATTGTAAAATAGTTTTATATAAAACAGTGTAAATCAAATTAATGGAATAGAATAAAATATGTATTAAATAAATAAAAATATTTATATTTAATGTAATGTCTCATTTTACTTCCTCTTTCAATTTGGTGCTCGAGGCAGATGGATCCCTGCTTTATCTATGAGACAAGTTTTGATTCTTAATAAAGTAAGAGATTTGAAATTCATATTGCTACTTTTGTAGAAGCTGTATGATGGAAGTTCATCACACTTGTTTGTTTTTGTTATCCATTTTTAGGGGCCTTAACTATTTGTTTATTTTCTCAAAAATATTTTACTAAATTTGTGTCACTTATTAAAATTAAACAATATTAAGAAAGAAAATTCAAAGTTACTGTTATCCTTAAAAAATATTACTAAATGGCTTATAAATTCCATTTCACAATATATAATTAATATTTTTTATGTATAAGATGTAAACACACTGCAATTATTGTCATTATTTGGCAACAATTTATGTTTAGTGTAATATTATTTTTGAGCTTTAATTTTACTTGTTTTTTTTTTTTTTTTATGGAAATGATTAAAATTTAGTATTTCCCAATAACAGAAGAAACAAAAAGCACAGGCAAACTGCAAGACAATATATCCCTTTAAACTGATTTCATCAACTTGTATAAAGTCTGTCTAATAATTGTATTGGTCCATTATGTAAAAATCTGAGAACTTTTATTCATCAATTACATTTTTAGTATGTTTTTATTCATAAAATATTAATCTAAAATAAATAATTGTTCAATTCAGCTTTTAAAATTGAATAATTTTACATTCATATTGATTAAATGTAATGAAAAATTAAAAATAATGTTAATAACTGAAGAAAAATATAAGAAAAACATTTGAAAAATAGCCAGTGGTAAAACAAAAGAATTATATTTCAACCAATCATTATGTGAATGCTGATGATTTTTTTTTGTTTTGTTTCTTAGAAATTATGGTCTCTGGTTATTCATTTTGTTGTGTTTCTTTGTTTGAAAAATTAAATATTTTAAATAATAATCTAAATCTAGACCCATTATTATCAATATCCTGTAAAAAATAATCACAAAATCCATAAAATGAAATATAATTGCATTTTGTTATTATCAATGAATATAATTGATATGCTAATTGCAGTCAGTAGAGTAGTCAAGCATTGTTCACTTTCCTGTGATTATTTTTCTCGTAAAATTTAAAATTTTTTGAATCAAATTTTATATTTTGATAAATACATCTTGTTTGATTTCTGACTTTCACATTTAGAAACATCTGGAAAACAATGGCCAATGTTGACAGCCATTTAACCAGAAAAAATAGGCTGGGCTATTTACCATTATATAGCAATGGAAATTGTTTTTTTTTTTTCAAAATATGTCACCAAATGCAGATTTTTTTTAAACTAAAATTTTAAATTTCGAATTTACTATAAAATAAGCATAAAATAAAAAATATGTGACCAAAATTGGCCAAGAGATGACAAAATTACATTTAGTAATCATAATAACCATGAATGAGATCTAAAACAAGACAGTTTCTAAATGTAATTAAAATCTAACTGGATAAGACAATATATTGATTTCTATTTAGGAGAATTTATGTTGCATCAACTGCATAAATATGAAGACACATTTGTGTTCATGATACATACTATTAAGTATTTCTGCCCACCAAGATGAAGAATCCATATTTGTCACATACTTTTGCTATACTTTCTTTAACCAACTTTTTTATTTATTTACATTAAATTTCTTTTAATTACAATCATTTGTAGTTTCGTGTATTTTTTTTGTTTTTTAGAATCATATTAATAAATAATATTATATATGATAGTTTGTAATCAGCCATATGTTTGCAAAAAAAAAAAATATTCTGTAAATGGGAAATTAAAACAAATATATCAGGCAAACTTTTTTCATACAACTTCCATAAAAATGCCCTCATATTTATATAATATTGTTCATAATGATGATTAGTATATATGTTTGATGAGATCCATGAAAGTTTCAAAAGAACGTAAAACTTTACATCAGTCATTTAATTTAATGTAAATAACTACATTTCATTAATATTTGCAGTCTATTGTTTCCTTCATTGCTGATAATAAACTATTAAAAAAACTGATCTTGGAAAAATTAATAATAGAATCAAACATTTCTAATTAAACAAACAAATACATATAAAGAAATAAGATAATTTGTGATTGCTTTCTTTTTTTATCTTTATATCAGTATGAATAATTTCTCAAAACATTTTATTAAATTTTATAATCTTTTATCTAGAAGTACTTATTAACAATTGTTTAACCACTAAACATCAAATGATCACCATTTCTTATGCTTTCTCATAACTGTTATTCAAACAGTCAAAATTCTCCATACAGTAGTGCCACTCAGTGCAAGCCAGAGTAATCAATGGATGACAGAAGATATGCATAAAATCCCTGTCTAGTGTCTATTTATCCAATATCCACAGACTAGTTTCTAGCTTGTGGCTTTCATCAATGAGTAGCCTTGGATCTGATTACTCTGTTTTGCACTGAGTGGCACTATTTTATGGAGAGTTTTGCCTGGTTTAATAACAATTGTTTACCGAACAATTAATTTTTTTAAAGAAATTTGTCCTTTTTAATCATGTAAAATATTTTCATAAAATCATTGATCTGGTCATTTATTAAATTTGATAGCTGATAAATTAATAAAAAAAAACAATACAAAATTAATATGTAAATTTAGCTTTAATTTTTATGAAATGACTATTAAAGAAAACATAGCAGATAAATAAAATATTGCTTACAGAAATGAGATTCAAGACATTCTAAAATAGAGTTCTTTTTTTCACCTGTGATTTTCTTTTATAAAATTTGTAGTGCAATAGTTGAACATAGAATTGGGATACAGGAATGGCAGCTAAACTTAAAAAACCTAATCATTTATTTCTTTCCCCTATAGACTGTACATCTTACATAATTTAAGATAACTGATAAATTACATATTAACACTAACTTATTAAAACAAACGAGGCCTTTACATAACTTTATTTGAAATCATATGACTTTTAAAATAACATACAACAGGAATGCTTATTTCATTTTAGCAGGAATTATTTATATTCTATATATATAAAAACTATATCAAAATATAGATAAATTTAAAAATAATTTTAACAATTTTATTTATAACAATTTTTATAGAAAACTATGGGAAAATAAAGATCTTTTAAAGATGAATAACATAGTATTAATTTCTCTAATAATATAAATATTGTTTGCTCCAATGGATTTTGAATATGTAGTCTTTTTAAACATAATTATGTAAAATACAATTAAGTTTTTACTTAAAATGCACATGTCATTATTCTTTATCCTTAAAGTCATTAAAAATAAAATTGTTACATATATATTAAATCTCTTGTTTGTAGGTATGAGTATGCAGATATATATTTAAAAACATAAGTTTGTGTATATACTATACATGTTTTCATGTTACATGTGTGTCTATATACGTGCATTTTCAAATATATAGATAATAAATTACTAAATTTATTTTGACATAGTCTTTTTTATTAATAATTTAAATAATTTATCTCTTTAATGGTTGAATTTTGTCAACATTATTATACTCTATTATCCCGATAATAAATGTAAAACCAATCAAATTATAACATTACATTTATAAATAGCAATCTCTAATATTATAAAATATGTAACTAGTGAAAAAATCAGCACACTTGGAAAAACTGTCAATTGTATATGTGAATCTTCTCATGGGGAAATGATAACCTAACTTCTTTTTTTAATAATATGATTGCACATTGATTGGTTTTAATGGTATTAAATCTTTTAATGTAAATTACAATCATCTCACAATGAATGAAAACAATTTTTCTTTATTTCAATATTGTGATATAATTTTTATTTGTTTTTTTATTGTAACACTAAGAAAATGGTGTTATTAAGGGTTAAATGTAATATAGAGTTTCTGAATTCGGTTCTCAATTAATGATTAGAATAATGATGACGAATAAATTATGAATTTTCATTTTTGTAATGATTATATGAAAGAATTTTTAAAGAAACATTGATTATATTTTGATTATCAAATCATAATATCTATATGTTGGCCAAGCTAAGAGTCATATTTAAATTAGTGGAATTCCATTTCCAGTATTAAAAAACAACTAAGCAGGATGAAGTAATCCTCTTATGTCATAAATACCTTAACTTCTTCTCTATTAACATTCCAACATATTTCCAGTCTAGAACATGCAACACATTGAAAAACATTGATTACTTATATAACAATGGAAATAAAACAAGACACAAAAAAGAATGGTACAGACACTAAATTTAGTTTTAGATAACTAAAAACAAATAATTTGTCAGTGGTTTGATTAATTATAAATTTATCTATATAAATTATTATATTCACACATACAGATTTGAACTGAGGTATCAGAAATAAATGCAATTGGCACATAATTTTCAAATAAAAAAGAGAAAACCCTAATTTATATGGAGGCTACAATATCTAGCCTTCATTAATCAATTTAAACTATCATATCATGATGACACAATTTCTTATACATTAATATTATTATCAAATATATAAGTACAATTTTGCAGTATTTCAAAAAAGCATAGGATTTACCCATAATCTGTTAAATGATCACAATCGTAGTCTTTAAATTGCAATGAGAGATCAAAAAAGATACAAATTCTAATAAATTATAAAAAATAATAACAAATTTGATAGCAATATAGAAATAAAGCAATGTAGAGTAGGTGAGGGCAGCGAAAGAGTGTTATAGGGCCAATATACTGGTGGGGAGTAGTCAAATGCTAGTAGTATAAAATAAATAAATCACATTAAGAAAATGGAATCAGAAAATATTGATATACAGCAAGTAGATTTATCTGAAGCTTTGGAGTCGACACCCGAGCGAAGGGAAGCTCCGCGACAATACAGATGATCAATGGACTTAAATTTCAAGTTCATGGAGGAAATACTCAGACAGAGTATGCAAGAAATGAAGGAAATGTATGAGGAGGAGATGAGAAAAAAAAGAGATGAAGAATCAAGCAGAGACAGGAAGAAGAAAAGGTGAGAGTTAGAAAGTATCAGGAAATTCAAAAATTTGTCTTGAGAGAGAGTTAGGAATGATAGCAAACGAATATAGAATAACCCAAGTCAATAAAGAGGGGGGAAATATAAGGACAAAGGAGGTTAGGCCTCAAAGCTACTTAGGAGAGATTATTCAGATAAAAATCTTTAGAGGAGAGACAGGAGAAAATCCTCAAGCCCACTTAGAGAGCTTACAAAGTTTCTTTCAAGTGCATAAGGCAGAAGCAGGTGAACAGATAGCTATTGCCAGTTACCAGTTACAGGGCTATGCCAAAGACTGGTGGGATATGGTGAAATGGAAACCTAAAACTATAGAGAAGTACACAGATGCATTAATGAAACAATATTGGAGCGACAAGCATCAAATTGATATCTACAACACGCTCTGTCAGGAAAAATACGGAGCAGTACCCCGAGAAACACATGCTCAGTTTTTCCTCCGCCAAGCAAACCGATTTAAATCTCTCACGATGTTCGCATTGGCAGATAGACATATCATTGGAATGATTCAACAAAATATGCCAGTAACTACTCAAAAGCTGATGATCATAAGTGGTATCAAAGACATTGAAGAGATGGGAGAATTTCTTGCGGTTTTAGATGACAGCCATTGGTCTGAAAGTCTAGTAGATCACGAATGGAAGCAGGAGACCAGACAACAGCAATCAGCGACTACTAGCAATCATAGTGAGAAAGACAGAAACCAAATGGCAACTCGATCAAGCGGGACGTCAGTAAAAGATTACCAGTACCAGCATTCATCTTGCCAGCAGCTGAAAGTAGTGGAGATGACTAACCTAACGTCAGTCATCCAGGAAGAGGATCCCACTTGGGGACTTCAGATTGGCCCTTGCCCAATTATTAATACAAGAATCGGGGCCTCAGTTGCACAAATTCTTCTTGACACAGGCAGCCAGATTTCCTGTGTTTCTAGAGAGTGGTTAACAAATTACGAAAAACATGGACTCATACCCAGGCTTCCCGCTCGCCCAATCCAAATGAAGCTGGCTGATGGGAGGACGACCAGAACTGAAAACTATCAAGTCTGGTTGGAAATATCGATAGGAGAAGCCAATGCAGGACACGCCTTCTTAGTGATAAGAGGACTAATTCAGGACGTAATAATTGGGTCCGACTTCTTAACCCAACATGAATGTATCCTGGACTATAAAAAAAAGATACTAACTTTCCAGCAAGAGCAGGTTAGTTTTGATACAAATAAACAAACTGAAGAAATCCAATTAAGATGTCTGGAGGCCATTCCTGATGAGGATATCCAAGAAAAAATTATGGGATCATCGTTAGACAAGGTAGAGGACCAATTCCAGTTACAAAAATTACTTACGGAAAATCGTACCATATTTTCTCAGGTCCCAGGTGAAATTAGTGATTACGTCCATCGGATACGAGTAAAAGAAGAGACGCATTTCCAGACCCGCACATACCCTATCCCATTTCAGTATCAAGAAGAAGTGAATGCTCAAATTAAGCAGATGATTGACTGGGGTGTAATTGAAAAGGGGTCATCACCCTATAATAATCCGTTAGTCGTAGTCAAAAAGAAAGATGGAACCATACGATTGTGTCTCGATGCTAGGACATTAAACAACATTACTATACCTGAGCGGGACATCCCACCACCCATCCAAGAAACATTCCTCAAGTTGACTGCTAAGAATATTTTCTCTACCCTTGACCTAACTGCCAGTTACTGGCAAATGGCTCTCCACCCCCAGGATCGAAAATATACCGCGTTCAGATACAATGGGCAAACCCACATGTTTAAGAGAGTACCGTTTGGGCTGATAAATAGCGGGGCTGGCCTCATGAGGTGTTTGGACCAAGTATTGTCAGAAAGTTTTAAAAAAAAATTGGTATGTTATGTAGACGATGTAGTAGTTGCGTTTAGAGACATTGCAGAACATCTGGAGGATTTAAAACAATTTTTCGATGAGTGCACCCAGAAAAATATAACTGTTAATTTAAAAAAAAGTTTTTTCGCATTGAGGGAAATTTCCTTTTTAGGCCATATTGTAAATGGCCAAGGAATTAGGGCTCACCCTGACAAGGTCGCAGCTATTGAAAATTTCCCTAGGCCCACGAACCGAAAACAAGTTCGATCATTTCTGGGCCTTTGCAATTACTATCACAAGTTTTACCCCCATTTTGCCAAAGATACATCATCACTAGTAGAATTGATAAGGCCTCACCACCGATGGGAATGGACGAAGACCCATGAAGAAGACTTCAGTCGAGTAAAGAGAAGATTTTTAGAGACTGTGATGTTACACTACCCAGATTTTACCCGTCCCTTTTATTTGCAGACTGATAGCAGTCAGAAGGGATTGGGCGTGGTTCTATTTCAAGTCAACCCAGAAGGCCAACACCAAATACTATATTTTAGCAGCCGTACTCTGAAAGGAGCCGAAAAGAACTACACAGTGACGGAACAAGAGACACTAGCAATCGTGTGGTCATGCAATAAGTTCAAGCAGATGTTGCTGGGTTCAGAAGTGATTATCATTACTGACCACCGGTGTCTCGAATTCCTAAATAAAAGTTACCTGAACAATGACCGCCTCATCAGATGGAGTCTTTCACTTCAAAGATTTCATTATAAAGTCGTCTACTGCCCTGGGCCTGAAAATACAGTGGCCGATATATTAAGTCGACATCCTATAGAACTGGAGCCACACAACCCCATAATAAGTGATCAGCCATTGGTAATTGCAGCAACGGTACTGGACCAGGAGATGGAACACAAGTTAAGGAACCTTCAACATTGGCAGGAGCAGCAGCCGCTATATAAAAAGCTTATCCAAATTGTACAACAGCAAGGAAATCCAATACAAGGCTGCTCAACACCTCGAGGAAAGAAGCTATACCGGATAAGAAATGGGTTGCTGCAGCAGCAGATTGTGGGAGATAAAATTTACTGGAAAATCTTGGTACCACCTGACCTCAGAAACCGTCTCATCATGTATATGCATGGTTTAGTAGGGCACTATGGCCCTAGAAAAACTGAAGAAGCTATAAGACGACAATTTCACTGGCCAAAGCTATATGAAGATGTGATGGATACTCTCAAGAAATGTGCTATTTGTGCAAGAGATAAACCACCAAATAGAAACTTTAGTGGAGTAGGTGCCTCTATCGTTCCGTCCGCACCAAATGAAATACTTGCGATCGATCACTATGGCCCATTGCCATCCTACCGTAGATTCCGTTACTTACTTGTAACTTATGATCTATTCTCAAAATATGCTTGGGCCTATCCTGTGATGCGAGCAGATTCCCGTTGCGCAATTCGAGTGCTACAAAAGTGTCAGTTCGTCAAAATTGGAAAACCGATCACCATCCTCTCGGACCACGGATCGGCCTTTACATCTCAAGAATGGAAGACTTGGTTGAGGCAGCAGAACGTTAAACATATTCTGACCTCAATTCGAAATCCTCAGTCTAACCCATGTGAACGGGTTATGAGGGAAATAAACCGACTATTTAGGACCCATGTTCACCAAAATCACAGAAGCTGGGTAAATCAAACTGAAAAGATTTTTCAATATATCAATGGAACCATCAATGAGGCCACTGGCATGACACCAACACGTTTGCATTTTGGTAAAGCGGACTCAGTACTGATCAAGACGCCATTACCCATGGATGAACGTGAAATCAATATTGAAACTGACAGACGCAAGGCACACCGCCGCCTTACAGAAAGGGCAGAATGGAAATTACGAGCAGATCGGAGAAGCCAACATTTCCAGGTCGGGAACTATGTTTGGGTACGGAACTCTCAACAAAGTAACCGAGATAAAAGAGTATATAAAAAGTTCTTTCCTTTGTACCGGGGACCCTTTATAATTGATCGCACATGTGGCCCAAATGCATATTTATTAAAAGATGGAGATACCATAAAAGGGACATACAATGCCCGTAATCTCAAACCATGTAGATATTATCCACCTGACCCGGGGTTATAACAATATTGGAGCATTTCGGACGGCCATTCCGTGTATAAAATTTAGTAAAACGAACTTGATAAATATTGGTTGAATGGAAATTATATTGGTCAAATAGGGCTTTATATAGAAATTTTGTTATGTATATTTAATTATTATTATTCTTTAAAATTTTTTTTATATATATTATGTTAATTAATATTAGTCTAAGAATTTTTTTTTATATATATAAAATCAGTTTAACTAATAGTATTATAATGATTGCTAACCAGACACGGCCAAATTAGGTCATTTTAAAATTAAAGTTTAAATTCTAGATCCGGGTATATAAATTGTTCGTTACTTCATGTAATCTCTGCTTTCTATATTTATATGTATCTGTAAAAAAAAAAAAAAAAAAAATAATAATAATAATAATAATTCTTTCGTATTTAAATTATGTAATGTAAATTTTTTTTCCCTTTCTTGCCTCCTTTGTTCTTCCTTAATTGTTCACGGGAAGTACGGGGAAATGAAACAGTGAGATTCGTATTCGAATCTCAAGTTTCACCTTTTTCTGTCGTCTCTCACTGACCGGTCTATCCCACCCAAATTTAAACTTTTGGTATCGAGTTGTGTGTGTAACAATATTAAAAATGTATAAATATATGTAGAATTCAACATAAACACGCACACATTTCGATCTCAAATTAAAGGCAATAAATACGGATAAAGTAATATAATTTAGATTTCTTTAGCTAAATAAATCTTGTGTAATATTAATCATTTATTTTGAATTTATAAAGTTCGTATTTATTGCTTAGTTTAAATTTCGTTAAATAATAATTCTAACAAAATCTGATGCAATAATTAATTAAAGTTAAAATAATTTTATTCCCTTTTGTCTTTGAAAATTTAAAAGCATCGGTCAGTGATAGATAATAAATTAATTATAGGAAAATTCCAAAAAAATGTAATTAACGAATGTAAAAAAAAAAACAACAAAACAAACAATAGCACAGCAGATTTCTTTCTAATTAAAACCAGCAAAAGCATTGATTATCCTGAGGGCAAGATAAAGAAAACCTAAAAATATCTCAACAGAAAAAATTAAAAGATCAAGATAAAAAAAAGGAGGCCATCTTGGACTTGCTGGAGACTTTCACTTGAATTTTAGCTTTGCTCTCGAGTGGAGAGTCTAAAATATCTTAAAATAAATTGATATTGCCAAGGTATGACCGAGTAAGCACCGAGATTATTCTCCATCGGGAGATGGCCCACCATATGCCGAACTTCACCTTGCCCATCGTAAAAACACCATAATGATCTGCTGCCTGAAATAAACAAGAAAGCCGCTGCTGTTAAAATCAATAAAAAAAACCAAAGACAAGAAAGAAAACTGCTAATCACGAACAATCTACTATTAAACAAATGGACGAAAACATCTTATAAAACAGGTACCTGTGTGTGTATTCCAAATTATAGAGTACTCTAGTAAAATAAGCTATAGCTCATCTCCTACTATTTGTCTAACTTCTAAATGTTAAAATTGTAATTTTGTGAAACTAAAATTTGAGAATTAATGTAATCTGTAAATTTCTCGCATAATCTAGCTTACCTCCCTCTATCCTTCTTAGGTGTGTATTTCTCAAATCTACACTTTATTTATAATTATCATTGAACTATTACCTTCTCATAATTGTCTTAGTTTTAAAGCTAAATCCATAATCGCTTGAACATTGAATGCGTGTCGAATTGTCATTAATATTTGCTTTATAAATAACTTAAATTTCATATAAATCGACACGCATTCAAAGAATCAGTTATTGTAATGCAGGGTCTACTACTTCGTAACAGCTGGCATGCTCGCTGTAATAAGTCCCCTTTTTAGATATTTTTTTTATTATTAAATTTTAATGAATAATTACGGAAATTTCATTTCTTTGAGAGTCACCAATTTTCTTTCAGTCAACGTTGATAATGGGGGGCCGAGTTTGAAATCTAGTTAAATATTACCATAATCTTTTAGATCTTATACATGTGTTACGTTTTGAAGCCACGATGGCTCATTCCACGCCGTGAATACTCCGGATTCTATAGGGTTGAATTAACCCCAGTCGTCCTACACAAGTGGACATGATAATGTTCCCGTAGGGCTTGACGACCGTCACGCAGCCAGCTGGCAAATTGCGACACGGACCGCTTGTCCCTGGTTATGCTCATGTGACACCTTACCTCTTCGGGTCGAGGCAGAGACCAACCCGAAGCCCTTATAAACTTATTCACGGCATTGCAGTTTCAGTGCTGCCATTTTATATCGCCCTTCTAAAGCGTACCACGTGTTCCTTTATTTAGTTTATCATTCTCTATATCACTCCGCCTCGGCATTATCTTCGTCATCCACTCTCAAATAAATGTTCGCCCTTAGTCGTAAAATAAATATTTTTATTAAATAAATGTATGTCCGCCGCCACGGATGACTCTTGCAGTGCAAAGTATAAATCCCCTACAGTACGCATTAGAAATACTCACTCGGGAACCTTAGGTAGCTAGATTACGCCTTCATATAAATGAATGCTCTTTATAAATAAATGTATTTTTATATATAGTAAAATTGCCAATTAGCTATTGAAACTCTGAATATAAAATATGATTAATAACATTAATAATGTTTTTTTTATTAAATACGTAAATAAATAATTTTAACTGTACGTCTGTAGTTAAGTTTTCATTTATTCGATGCCCATTATATATATTTCCTCGATTATATATGTGAATTAATATTCGTTTGATTGTTGGCCAACTCGGAAACAATACCATGAATCTCGTGCATCTCCCTGACCACCGTGCCTAAAGAAGTGTTTACTTATGTCGCATCAGAGGCATTGTTCCATAGATTGTAGTGTGGAACCGATCAACTATGTTCGAACTTGGTACCATGGGTGGCTTCGCTACTCGATGGTGCTGCTGTTCTGTGTGGTGGTCGAATTCTGCACTATGTTAACGAGATACACGTGTTTTGACTGTTACAATAATAAAAAAATATGAAACCATTACTAAAAAAAGAGATGACAGCATGAAATTGGTAGAAAAGTTCTCCTACTTCTCTTATATCTTCTGAATTATCCAGGATTTTAAGTGAAGAAGTGAGACATGCATTTAAATTTATGAAGAAGGGAAAAGATCCAAGTAATGATGGAATTACAATCAATATATTAAAAGAAAGCAGGTAGAAAAATTAAAAAAAATTGGTAAAAGTTTTATACCAAATGTCTAAATGATAAAGATGTACCAGATGATTGGAAGAATGCAGTATTAATATTAATATTTTTAAAAAGTGATAAAGAAGATATTACAAATTACAGATCTATCAGCCTTTTATCAGTTCTATACAATATTTAACAAGATAATTACAACTCATTTACTGAGAACATTGATTTTCAACCAACTAAAAAAACAAACTGGATTTAAAAGTGGTTTTAGTACAGTAGATCATATCCAAGTACTGAGAGAATGTATAGAAAGGGCCAATGAATATTAGTTGCCATTATGCTTTGGATTTGTAGATTATGAAAAGACATTTGTTCTATAAGCATTATTTTCAGTGATTAAAGCATTGGATCATCAAGGTATAAATCTAGGATATTGTCATATTCTGAAGAATATTTGTAAAAATGCAACAGCAACAATTAGATTAAATAAATATACTACAAAGATTAACATTGAGCAGGGTGTAAGGCAGAGTGATTTCATATCTCCAAACCTTTTTACAGCAGAACCACAAAAAGTATTTAGTGGATTAAAATGGTAAGCTAAAGAAATAAAAATAAATGGTGATTATTTAAATCATTTACATTTTGGAGATAATGTAGTTGTTTTTTTGCGAAAAACGCTTTAGAGATTCAGGAAATGTTGCAAGGATTATCAGATGAGAGTAAAAAAGTAGGGCTAAAGATAAATGTTAAAAAGTTTAAAGTAATGTTTAAATTTTTTTTTCAAAAGATGAAAATAAAGATTATGTTGAATTAGAAGAAATTAACAACTACAAATATCTTGGTCAGTTGGAAACATAATGGATGAAATTAATCATAGAATTAAACTTGGTTAGGAGTGCTTTTGGTAGAAATAAGTTAATATTAAAAGAAAGTATGACTGTGTGCTTGAAAAGAAAAGTTTTTAATAAATGTGTTTTATCAGTTCTTACTTATGGATCTGTGACTTGAACACTTAAGAGAATACTAATACAGAGACTTCAGACAACTCAAAGAAGTATGGGAAGATGCATGTTGAGAGTAACAAGAAGAGATTGAAAATGCAATATATGGGTAAAAGAACAAACCGATGTTAATGAGATCATTGAAAGTTTTAAAAGACTGAAATGAAGTTGGACTGGACATATTACTAGAAGAGACAATAATGGATGAAAAATTGAAATCATAAAAGTGAATTCTATGAGATTATAAGAGACACAAAATGAACCTGCATGTGAGAAGGATGGATGAAATAATAAAGTATGCAGGTGTGATGTAGAGAAGATAGGCTAGAGATCAAAAAAAAATGAATTGAACTTTGAGAGACCTTAATTCTGCAGTGGACTAATAATGGTTGATGATGATGAAAGCAGTTATAAGGTCATTTTATACATCTTTTATCACCATAGTTAGATTCTGTATGTAATAATTTTATGCCCAAATTAGGTGGTCAAATATAATACTAGTAACCATAAATCAATCATCATTCAGCCATAGTTGGGTCAGCATTATACATGGAGTCTTTTTTAATAAAAATAGTGCAAATTTTTAAATAAAATGAAATGTAAATGATAAATGAGATTTGATTAATCAAAAAAATGCTTAACACAAAATTAACATCAATTACTTCTAGTGTGTAGATAATAATTTATACATAAAAAATATATGAAAATAGACTTGAGTACTTCTCCATCATGTACTTTTTTCTATATTAACCCTCTACCAGTTAGCCTAAAAGTAATGCTATAATGCTGACCTTCAATTTATTATGAGTGCTATCTATAACTTAAAACTCTAACACCATAATCATTAAATGATCAATTTTTTGCATGATGTATTCTATCCCTTATATTTCAAAATACTCACTGGTTCTCTTGTGGTAATTAGTTATGTCATATGTAACTAATACATTCATATCCATTTATCACTTACGCCAAATACTGTAGTTTAATAAGTTATACTACTACTAATGATGCATAGGAAAAAGAAAGATAATCAAGACATTAAAACAAAATTGCATAAATTATCATTTTATGAACACTACATCATTTAAGAACACAGTTATTATAATATCTTTATACATGATTTTATCTAGAATTTTAATGAAATAATTAGCTTTCACTTGTAGGTAATATATTTATATTCCACTACTACATATAAAAAATATATACAAATTTCAAATATCTAATATATATATATATATATATATATATAAATATTTGATATTAATATATATATATATATATATATATATGTCTGTGTGTGTGTGTGTGTGTGTGTGAAAACAACAAAAATAAAATACAATTTCTATTGTAAACCTACTGGTAAAACTAATAAAAATAATGCTTTATAAATCTAATATTATTGTATAAAATTAAACAAAAAAATAAAATTCTCATCTAAATACCTTTCCTTTTAGTGTTTGAGTTCAAAAAATAAAAATATACATACTATTTTAGCATACTTTTGAATAGTTATGTATTTCTATCTACACAAAAATAGATTCTTTCTAGATTACTCAAGTCTTTCTAACTCATTGTTTTTATGGAAGTCTTATTTCTTGAAAGGTGTATTTGAGTCTTTGTAGATTACTTTTTTTTCTTTACAGTCTCAATTATTTTCTTTTTTGAATTTTATATAATTTACAATTCTATGCATAATATTGAATGAAGATATTTTCTGTTCATCAGCCACATCTAGAAGTAAAAACAAGGCATTCAAATTTAAGACTGGGTCAGCTGATAGATTCAAATAGGCTTTCATTATGATAGCCTCATGGAAATTTTTATTCAATAACCATTAATACTTTTATGCAAAAATGTCAAACGAGTGCATGCAAGAAAGGTATCATTGAGTTTCTTTACTGAAATTGTAATAATTTCCATAATAAACTATGCTGATAAAGACAAGGGAAAGAATAAGATTCATGCAAAATGAAGAGCAATAAATGAACCATTGTATATATTTGGGATCATTTTAATTTTTAGAGGGTTTTATTCATGTGGTTAATGTGTGTAGTAAAAAGAAAATATAAATTATATATTTTACATATATGCATATTGAAACGATATGCCATGTGATAGATTGCAAAAATTAAAAAAAACATACCAAAAACAATTTATAAGATTACATTGTTAGATTCAAATAATGATAAAAAATTTCAAATTCAATAAAATATATTTAAAAATATGTTATGAATTGACAGATCTCCTGAGAGAAAAATATCTGAGGAAATGAAAAGAATAAAAAAATTTTCAGAAACTATCTTCGTAATACTGTAAGAAGTTCTCTCATTCAGAAGAATTCTGCAGATATCATCAATATATACTTTTTTATTTATTTTATTTATTATCAGTATATATAAAAAGTTAAAAAAACAGTGTTCTATAACAATCCAAGTGTGTATTGAAAGTGCTTACTCGTTTTTTTTATTAATAGAAAACCATAAACATGATTAAAATTAAACATAAATGATTATGCAAAAAATAAACTATTGATAAATGCCACACTATTTTTTTCTGTATTGCACCTTGTCAGCGCGACTGCCTTGCACTTGCAGGCAGTTGCCCGGGTTGCGGGTTCGCGTCCCGGCCGATGCTATGACACTTTAAAAAAAAAAGATAAAGTTTTGAAAAGACTTTATTTTATAATATCACAAATAAAGCTAACTCATTATAAACTCTGCCAATGTTTATTTTTAAAATGCACGTCTACTTTTTATTTATGTTAAATTGTATCACTATTGATGAATTAATAGTAATTTCATAACACTATTTTTAATGTTATATGTATATTATTGTAACAAATGTATGTGTGACTGCGTTTCACTGGAAAAGGCGTTGCTAATTGTAATGACTTTGGAATTTTATATTTTAAAAAATCTTCAAATAAACAATGATCTCAATGCAAAGAACGTGATGACCTGTCTTTGATAGCTTGTAGATGTGGTATATAATATAAGATGTGTTTGTCCTTGATGTGTAAAGATACAATATTATTTATTATTGCGATATAGAATTTATTGTTCTTGAATTTAAAGTGAGTTTTATAAAAGATGTGGCCTCTTTTAACATTTGGATGAAAAAGATGATCATCATCATTATGTTGGATACTATCAAACTGTAAACAGAATTAGAATTAATTTTGAATGATGAAATATTTTATTATTTGATTTCCTTCACACACAGATATATATATATATATATATATATATATATATTCATCAGAAAACAACATGCATATATTTATTAGAAATCAAACATGATAACAATATGATAATAAAAATTTTGATATATCTCTATTCTTCCTCATATCCAGGGTTTTATTGATGAATATCACACTCCATATAGTGATCCATCTCTGAAAAGGGTTATTTTACAGTCATTTAGTTATGTTCTTAAAGCTATGATGAGGTAATTAATGTTTTACATGCTTAGTGATTATTCATTAAACTATAGATTAAATTTTAAAAATATAGTAAAATATACTGCTTTATAAACACAAACAAAACTTTTATAAGTTTGAATTTGGTTGCCTTTACCAAGCTTATAATGCCAATTATAAGGAAGTTGGCTTAATTTTAGATTAAATGAAATGATACAAGTGGCATATTATATCCATGAAGAAATCAACTAAAATGAAATCACAGATAATACAATTGAAATAGATGGAATAATTATGATATTTTCTTAATACATTAGATTTGAAAAATACTAAAAGACGTGTCCTATGTGAAAGAAGTTTTTTTATTATTTCAAATATCTGCATATTTACAAATTTCAATCTGTTTACCATGATATAATAGTAAAATATTACTACATTAATGTGTGTGCCACGTGTTTATACACATGTTAGATTACCTCAAGAAAATAAGGTTTCAATGATTGTGAGTGTTTCAATTATGTATATCTTCTAATTAAACAGATCATGGAATTGGAATTATGACTCAATGAATTAGAATCTATGGAAATAAAGTTTAGATAATGAAATATTCACTTGGATAAACATTCGATAATTTACTATTAATCTCAATCCTTCATATAATGAATAAATTATTTAAAATAATTACGCAATTTAAACACCCTATGTGCAATAAATGTTTTTATCTTAAGGTCAGGATTGTTTTTTTGATTTTACATAGACATATATAAGATAACGACTTTTTCAACTTTTTGAATAGTGAAATCAGCATTCTGATCAATGGATAAGCTACATTAACTGCATTATGGTTTTGGTGGCATGTTAGCATTTTTCTTTACTATAAATCCTCTATCATTTTCAACCATTGAGAATATTTATTAAGTGTAAAGCATCAAGATTACAAACTCATATTTTCACAAATAAGCACTAATATTAATTGTCAATGGCTATATATATATATATATATATAAAGGTATATATATATACCTTTTTATAACTCTGTGGATGGCTTGTGTGACCAAGTCGAAACGTCAGTATATTGATATTAAAAGTTTTTAACACGGATGAACCCGCAAAATATGTATTTTATATATTTAACCCGTGCAAATCTTCGTTTTAACATATATATATATATAACCATGAACTATTAGCATATGATTTTACCATTATTTTTGATAGATTGAAATTTTATGAGACATTAATAACTAGCAATGCATTTAATTGTACAGACAACTCATTAATCAGTGTACTGAATTCCAAGACAAAACCATTAAATACATAAGCATAATAAATAATCAAATTCCATGATTTTAAATTTTTTATTCACAAATATATATATATATGATAAATGTATATCATATATATATATATATATATATAAGTATATTCCATTTTAAATAGATATCTGCACACATTTTTGCATTCCTAAACAGCTGTTTTATTTCAATTGACATATTATTTTTTATGTGGAAAATATAATTATTTTAATATTATTAATACCTTATTTTATAATAGCTTGAAATACTTAATTATAAAATACAAATGAATTGGTTGCCCACCAAAATTTATTCACCCATAAAAACTTATTCATATTATACAGCTTCTACATAATAAATGAGAGGAAGTGTTATAACTAGAGATGGAAAATCTGAAGCATTTGAAATGCAAACTGGTTTTAAACACAGATGTGTTCTTGTGACAATATTGTTTTCACTTTCTAAGATAGGGGTGTTTGGAATTATTTATAGGTGCTTTAATCAGGCATGGATCAATGTATAATACAAGTTTGTTGGAGAAATTTTTAATTTGAATCAGTTTAAAGCAAAAATAGAAACTTCAGTTTCTTGAAATTCTGGATTTACAGCATACTGATGATTATGTTATTTTTGCTGGTTTAAAAAACAATTTATAAAATGTTTTTAATGTTTTGAATGCAACTTATAAAGATCTCAGTTGATTAATTAATGTTTAAAAACTTAAGTTATTTATCAGCCAATGATAGAAGAAAAATCCTCAGTGCCTTTCAGCTTGAACAGTCATAAACTTGAGAATGTAAGTCAATTTAAATATCTTAATAGTTTTATAAATAGAAAGGTGAACATAGATGTTAAGGTATAACACAGACTTTAATGTGCTGCTACTTTTAACAAGTTAGAAGATATTTCCATCATAGGGAAATAACTATTGCAAATGAATTAGCTGTTATTTTACTAATTTATTGTATGGATATAAAACTTGGACACTCTATTGGTACAATATAAAATTATTAGAAAATTTTCATTTAAAAATGCTTCACAACATTTCCAAAATGCAATGGTAAGATCATAAAAGCAATCATTAACTTCTTAAGATTGCGGCATGTGATACTATTGAGTCTGCTATTGTAAAAACACACCTTTGTTGTATTGGACATGTAAAATGAATGAACAATGGAAGATTTCCTAAAATGATGTTTTATAGTGAACTTGAACATGAGTTGCATAGGAAAGGTAGACTTCATCTACATTATAATGATTATCTCAAGGAAACTTGAAACAACTGCAATGTCAATTGTTTTTATTTGGAAGATATGATAGAGAATACATTGGAGAGCTACAATTATACATGGTATTGAAGTTTTTCAGAAAAAAGTTTATTGCTGAGAAAATACCACATTTTAAAATATTAATAAACAGAAAATTGGAGCAGCATGTTTTATATGTGGCCGTATTTGTTGTGGTTTACAGATTGGTTTGGATAGTCACTGCAAAATTCATGTTTAGAGTAGTTTTTTTCTATCTCCTTTTTTTTTATGGAGTTAAAATGTCCATGCCAATTTTTGAATAGCTATTTATTATTATTTATTAAAACACAAATATTTTTATTTAGATACTTTACTAATTCAATCTTTAAATAAATAAATAAATATATTTATCTGAAATTGGTGAATTATTTTTTTACAATTAATTATTAATTATTAAAATAATTATTTTTTTAGAATGATGAAAATTACCTGCAATGTTTTAATTCCAATGTTATACAATGATTCCTTCTTATGTACATGAGCAAGTACATCTTAATTATTTTGAGATCATTAAACAAATTGACTTCTAAATTTTCTCTGCAAAACTTGTATTCATAAGTAATAAACATTGTTTTAGACTTAATTACAGGGTGGCACTACTGTATGGAAAGTTTTGTCTGTTTATTAACAGTTATGTGCTAGTATAAGAGAAGGGGATCATGTGATGTTTAGTAGTTTAACACCAATCCTGCCTAATAGGATAGTGGTGGCTATGGTTGTTAAAGAGCCAAAGACACCAAAATGTATGAGTGCTGAACTGAGTTCAGATCCCTATGACTATGCAACCTGTTGATCTTAGATTGAAAATATTATTGTGTTTTTAATTTCATTCTTATAGTTTTGCAGTTAAGTAGAGATAAAAGGTGGCTGCTGGTGGGTTGCATTAGATCCTAAGATCTAGGTGTAGTGCTCTCAGATCCAAGGCTCCTCAGTGATGAAGGCCACAAGCCAGAAACTAGTCTGGGGATATTGGATGAGTAGGCACTAGATGGAGATTTTATGCACAAGCCTTCTCGCATCCATTGAATACTCTGGTTGGTACAGAGTGGCACTACTCTATGGAGAGTTTTGCCTGTTTAATAACTGTTATGTGCTAGCATAAGAGAAGGTGATCATGTGATGTTTTCAAAATTTATTGACCATGAAATGTTGTATGTATTATTTTTAAAAAGTTCTATTTTAAATAAATTTTTAAAAAGTTAATATTTTTGATTGATTGAAAAATTCAACTAAAAATTTGATACTTAAACAAAATTCTATGTATGTGGATTATACGTGTATCTTATTGCAGGATTAAATATGAATATACAGTATATTGAGAAACATAATAATTATTAAAATAATTCAGAGTTAGGATTAATTTCAGCAATTCAAAGTTTATATTTTTATTGCATATATATTTTACGTTCAAGTTTGGTCTATTTAAAATTGAATTAAACATGTAATAAATTATTTTATTTTATTTTTTAAATCAGAACTGATTAAAATAGCGCATTAATATGTTTATATGTACATGAGATCTGCTAATTTTTAGTAATTGGACATTTTAAGAGGGTAGATTATCTTGGTTTGAATTTAAAATTAGCTAATACTTCTTGAAATGAAGTATATAATTGTTTGGATCCAAATGCTTCAGCTGTAAAATTTGATTAAACAATTAAGCTTGCGATACTTAAATTTATTCGAAAATGAATCGAATGAGTAATTTTCCTGCATGATTTTCTAATAAACTTAAAAATAATTAAGGCTAAAAAATAAATATCACAAATTGTTTAAGTCAACAAATTTTTTATTATATTATAATATTTTTTTAAATCTTAGATCTATTTCCAAAGTTAGACAAAGAGTGGATTTTAATAATTTCCTATCTAAGGAAAGTTTTTGGAAATTTAAAAAAATAAAAAAGTCAATATGAATAACCATTAATGAAGATAACCAACTCTTTGTTATGATCTCATTGCTCTGCTAATTTTATTTTTTCTTGCAGTAATATTTCATCTCCTGATCATTCATATGATTTTTCTGGTCATTTCTGATCCTATCTTGTGTAAAATTTAACATTCAACAAGTAATATCAGCTTTTTGTAGACTAAAAAATGTTCAGCTAGTTTTTATGGCATATGACATTTAAGTGTAGAGATATTATGGATATTATAGCTCCTATACTTTTTTCATTTTTAATTTTTCTATCCAAAATTCACTTTTTCCTAATAAGTGAAAAATCATTAAAATAGTTCTATATAAATGGTAATAAAGATAGACTTGAAAATTATAAACTTATTTTCATATTATCAGTTTTAACTAAATTAATTGAATTGGTTGTATAAGAATCTAAGAAATTTATTTCAGAATTTCAGCATGGTTTATGAAAAGCAGATCTATTACTACAAACATGACGTGTTTTACTGATGCTGTGTCACATGATAATCAAAATCAAGTTAATGCATTTTTTTTATTTTTCTAAGGCTTTTGATAAGACTTCCCACTCTATACTTATATGGGATTAACTAAAACATGGTTAGAATGGTTAGCATTTCTTTTGGATAGAGGACCACATTTTGTTAAATATGTAGATAATGAATCCAATTATTCTTTTAATGATTCTGGTGTTCCACCAAGATCTATTTTAAGACCTTTCTGTTCAATATATATATATATATATGAAAAGAAAGTTAGACCTTTCTGTTCAATATATATATATATATATGAAAAGAAAGTTATTGTTAACATTAACTGAAATAATCATACAAATATATAAACCATTATACAATTACAAATATCCAGTAACGCCCTCTGTTTAAAAGTTTGTATCTCAATAATAGTGAACTTCAAAATGATACCACTTTGAAGTTGTATGCTAAACGATGTTAAATATTGAAATGCAAACCAACTTAAACACAGAGCATGAAATTTTAAATAAGCAAACGATCTTAAATTTTTCTAATAAACTAATATGTTTTTAAACTCATTAAAGACAAATTAAACATTAGACTTTTATCTTTAAATAGCCCTCCCAAACTATAAATGAAAAGAAGTTTACCATTAATACTAACTGAAATAATCTCACAAATATATAAACCATTATACAATTACAAATATCCAGTAATGCCCTCTGTTTAAAAGTCTATATCTCAATAATAGCAAACTTCAAAATGATACACATTGAAGTTGTATGTTAAACGATGTTAAATATTGAAATACAAACCATCTTAAACACAGAGCATGAAATTTTAAATAAGCAAACGATCTTAAATTTTGCTAATAAACTAATATGTTTACAAACTAATTAAAGACAAACTAAACATTAGATTTTTATCTTTAAATAACCCTCCCAAACAATAAATATATGAACTATATATATATATATATTATTTGATGTAAATTATATTATATCAGATAACTGTATTTCATACTTTGTTGATAATATAAATATATTAAAACATCTATTGGTTGCAATTTTTTACACAATTAATTATGATGCATAAATAATTATATAACGATACATGAGGATAAAACAGAAATAATTACTTTTTCAAAAAAACAAAAAAACAAATCTATATTATTTAATTATATATTTAAAAGAAATTATATTTTGAGGGTAAATGAATGTAAAGTTTTGAGTATTCTTTTAGATTCTAAATAACTTTTATCAAGTTATGTACATTATTTATGTTCTAAATCATTTAAAATTGTAGGCTACAAGATCCTTAATAGAAAAACTTATGAACAACTTTTTATGTTTCTACTATTACTAATTCTAGATTATGGTAGAGTTGTTTAGAAATCTGAGAATTACTCTCACAATAAAGCTTTGTTTGTAGTACAAAGAAAACCTTCAAGCTATTATAGTGCAAATTTGGAGCAGTATTTAGTTCTCTTCCTGCTTCCTTAAAGCTATTAATAAATCTTAATATTTTATTTATTGTAAAAGTAGTCAAATGACAAATCCACATAGTAAGTTGCATTAGTGAAATTTCTTGCATTGTTCCTGATATGCATTTGAAACATGGTAAGACTTTTTATATTGAAAAATTTAGAACTAATTGTTTAAGAGATTCTGCATTATTTAGACTTTCAAAATTATTTAATGAATAAATAAACTTCATATTGATTTTCAACATTTAACTGTAAATGAAAGTAAAAATGCAATAAATATATATCAAAAATTGTAATATATTTTTGGATTCTTATATATAATATTATTTTTGTTCTGTAGTTAGGAATTTTTATATATACCTGAATATATTAAATTAAATAACATGAATATAATTGAATTGAATTATTATTTTATATGTTCAATGTTATTATATACACAATAAGTTTAGTTGTTAGTCTTTAACCTCATACATTTATTGGTCTACATATGTTATACATATCTATTGTTTATATGTCATGTTTTTGCTTTACTTGAAAATTTCACATCTAATTACAATGATGGACTATTACTGTATAAAAGATTGTTCATTCTTCTGAAATTTATGTAGATGATATTCCTAATAGAATTCATTAACAAGGATATATTGATAAATATACCAGAACAACATTGCCAGACTTAATACTTAAATAATTCTTTCTATTGTTTATATATAAATAGCTACACAGATAAATAGTAGTATTCAGCAGAGTTATTCTAATTAATACAAATACACAAATATATATTATATTTATGTGCTATTTATGTACAATTATTTGTTCATTCATCATTGAGTAATTAATCATCATCTTACAAGCCTTGATTATTTTGCCATTACATATTTAGTGCATCAATGTTTGGAATTAAATGCTTATTCCAGGGTCAGTCTTTATGTTATCATAATTATTTAGCTATTATAATATATATATGTGTGTGTGTGTTATAAACTTTCAGCATACATATATAGATATGCTTTATGAGGTATAAAATAAATTCTCCCAGTTTTATTTATCTTAATGCATTTTAATGCTAATTACTGTAATCATACTTATTCATAATAAACGTGACTGCTTTATAACAGCTATTAATAATACCTTAATTTACATTTTCCAATAACTAAATAGTTGGAAACGATTTGTCCATTTATTAATGATGTTTATTATGGTTAACAATATCTCGTCTTTTTTATTTTCCTTTTTCAATCATTTCACATTAAGCAGGACACATTAACCTTTCATGGGTCAAAGCAGTGACCTCACTCTTCTTTGTGTTCTAGAAATACAATACAAATGCATGTGCTAGATTTTCTTTGGCTCTCTTGTATCAATATTTGCACTGTCTTATACTAATTGTTATAATGGTTTAGCATTCAACCAAATAAAACAGTCCACAAAAAGTCAAGCTGGTTTTTTTACAGTGAAATGATAGAAAAGGGAAATGAAAGAGGGATAGGATATTGTAAAAATGTATTAACAAAACATTATTGGATTATATAAATTAATGTGTTTTTTTTTAAATATTATAACAGTCGTTAAATGCAGTCTTTGATGTTTAGTAAGAATAGCTATGATTATGATGCTCAGTACTAAAAATGCATTAAGCTAACCAAAATTGGAAAAGTTACTTATATGCTTGAAGTTTATTATCTTTATATTAACAAAGGATTTAAATTAAAAAAATTTATTAAGAATTCTCTGCGCATTTTAAAAATAAACTTTCCAGAAATGATCTAATGGAGTAACAAAGTGTTAATTAAAAATAAGCATTGCAAGCTAAAATTATATATGTTATCTAGTAAATATATTTGTCTGAAATATCTGTCAAAAGTGAATGACTTTTGCTTATTATCCAAAATTTTATTAGGATCATAATTAATGCAATAATACTATATAAGTGTAAATATTGAAAGTATAAGATCTTTCTAATCAATGCAATAATGAAATAAGGCCCTCCTTTAAGAAGCTATTGAATAATAATCTAAAGATGATTCACTCTTGTCTTAAAGTATTTCAGATAAGTACATTTTCTAGATGATGAAAATTTTTGTTTGCAATATCTATTGTTAATTTGTGCTTTATTTGATTATATCATACCAGCTTATTGTTTATAAAAGTAGGCAGAGAATTCTCATTAATTTTTTATTATTTAAGTATAAAAACCTATAAAAATCTTCTGTTAAAAATTTATAGTTTCTTATAGGAGAATCTTATTTTTAAGAGTATTACAAATTTGTTGTATACACACAGCAGACATTCATAAAGAAATATAGTCTTCCCAATTCCAAATCACAAAAAAATTGAGAAAAAGAGAGAGAGAAAAGAAAAATGCTTTAGAAATAAATTTTGTAATAAATATACAAACCAACCTGTTACTACAAATATGTCAAAATAAAGGACAAGATTTATTTTTGTGTTTTATATTTTGTGATGCTATCTTTAAATTTATTTAGCAGAATTTTTTTTTTCTGAACCACTTCAACATTGTCTAATTATAGTTTTCTAATGTATTCTATTTCCTGTCATATCTTCTCAATGAAAACTCAACTTTTCACCACTTTAGAATGTTTTTAGAGTAATTCTTATAAATATAAGTGGGGTCTATTTCTCCAATAAAATTCATGCATGAATTTCTCATGAAACACCCCTTTAGGAAGTCTTTTGTTGTTTATTTGTGTCACATGTCCAATCTAAAGGTATCATTTTACAATACTGGATTCTATAGTCTCATATCCAGCATGTTGAAGAACATATTGATTGATTCTATATCTTGCTGTTGTATTTTTAACTCTGATAGATTATTATTAAAAGGTATTTTTAATGGCTTTATATTGTAATAACAATTTTTATTTCACCCTTACTTTGTAATTACTGATATGCTAAAATTATTTTTTTTACGGTGAAACTTTTACATTTATTAATTAATAGGCTTTTTTTTATCTTTTCTATCTTTTAGACTGTGCTTTCAGAGCCCTTGCAGCTCCATATTCATAGTCCTTTTGATACTGTTAACTATATGCAAATGCATGCAAATTATTTATATCATCCATTTTTTTGAAATCGCGAAGCATGTGCCCTCTCTGTTTATTGCTCTGGCATTGCTAGTGATGAAACATGCTTCCTTGACCTTCCTCTTGACATTGTTTCTTTCTGTGCATATGATGTCAGCTTTAGATGGTTCAAATTTGTGGTTGTGTTGATCATAGGAGACCAATGTCTTACTTTTATATAATACTAACAGCTAACTAAATTGCATTTATCATTTCACTATGATGAAATATACTATTATTTAACTTATTTAAAGCAGCAGCATGCTAGACTCTGATTGGTATCTCAACATCTAAATTTTCCTATCTATTTATAAAACTATCAAGTAAATTAAATTGATATACATTCATAAAATGATAATTATCTCAAATAAACGTTTCTGGTGATTTTTCTTCCATCTCTAGCTCTTAAAGAATGTGAGGTTTTTGAACATGAATTGTTAAACTAAAGACTTTAAATGTTGCATTAAAAACTTTAAGTGCAATCAGTAAATCATCTTTTAAACTGGAAAAAATAGCACAATCTTCAGAAAACTGTAAATCCAAAATAATGAAGTTCATATTATTTTTTTTAACTCATCCAAATTAAAAATCTCACCATCCAATCTACATCACATCTTGATCTGTTTCATTAAGTCATTTATAAATATTTTTAAAGTGAATATCATAAAAATTGAAAACAATATTGGAGCAAATACTCATTTTTATTTAACACCAGTTTTCACTTCAAATATCTGAGATTTTTCACCTGTAGTAAATTACTTCCTCTTATTCCATTATGTAGAAACTGTGTAATATGAATAAATTTTGGTGTATAACAAAATACGTTCAAACAATGTCATAAACCTTAATTATATCTGTCATATATCTTTTCTGTCATTAAAAATGTTTGTGGTGTTTATACTCTAAAATAATATTGAGTCTCTGGTAATCATTCATTAATGGCTGGAATCAATCTAGTCATTATAATTTGTGAAAATACCTTTACAATGGATAATGTTATACCATAATAAAAATTGCATTATCTTTATTTTTAAAAATCATAATAATAGAAGTGTCCTTTATATCAGGTGGCATAACTTCATAGATTCATATATTCCTAAAAAATTCCAATACATTTAATGCTAATATATCAACACCATACTTTAAAACTTTTTCACTCATTACATCAAACCTACATCCTTTCTATTTTTTAAGATTACAAAATGCTGTTTCAACTTTAGGAGCAGAATACATTTGTCAAATCAATGTGTAGATAGCTAGATCATTAAAAATTATCATATTAACTGCTGAATCTTTATTCAAAAGATAATTCTTTCTATATATTTAAAATAGCATTGTCACCATATAACAAAAAGTCACTAAATAGGATTGTAATACTAATATTAAAATTCATATATTGCTTTCAGTATATTAAAATATATAAATTCATCACAAACATGAAGGTTTAGATCTTCTTTGCTGTTTTAATCAACTAATCATTTTAACTTTTTTTATCAGACCTTGAATTTCTGCCTTTAAATCTTCATATTTATTAGAATATTTCATACTTAATTTTTATTCTGTTAAGCAACAAATTGACACATTTCTCTTTAATCACATCATTTATAACAAGATCATCATCAGAAAATCCATCAAGATTTTTCTTTTTAATAAATCTAAGTATAGATTTACCTAAATTTACTATCCAATCCTTAGGATAATTCAATGCTGTAGTGATGTGAAAGTCTACATTAGCAATTTTAATGTTCAATAGCTAATGAAAAGTAATAGGTTGTAGTAAATACTTCTAAAAAATGAACTTTCTTTTGAATATGATTGAAATAATTTTAATGTAATTATGGTTTTAATTTTTGAGATTATTAATCTATTACTTGTACATCAATTTTCACTTATAAATGACTACACATTATGCACTGCCCTTGTGTGTTGATTTCTAACTATAATATAATTTAATGAATGGAATTGCTTTGAGTGTGAATGCATCCATGATTCTTAATTCCATTTTTTTCTGAATAAACAAAGTATTTGTGAGAGACAATTCAAGTGTTATGGAAAAATTCAATAATAGCAGATCATTTAAAATATTCAAATAATTTTTTTTACAAAAACTAATATGTGTACTAATACTTCTATTAAAGTCTCCAAGAAAGCAAATTTAACCATTTAAGGATATTTCTATAATAATGTTATCCAATAAAAAATAAAAGTTTTTTTCTGGATGTAAGGTTAAAATGTAGGCACTAATAAAATGAGAACTAGTACTTTTGTATAAGGCATATTTTAACATTATTAGCCTTCTTTCATTGACAAAAAAAAAAAATTCCTAGAATAAAAGATAATAATTAAGCTTTATGGCAAATCCACCATCTTGCATTCACTTTTTATCGATTGATCTGCTCTTACAAAAAAAACAACAACTTGTACTTCTTATTCACCTATTCTGTGAAACTTCCTTCCTCTGAAAAATAAATTTCACTAAGGATAGCTATATTAATTTTAAATCTTAGCAGTTCTTTAACCACCAATACAGTTATCCATTCTGGTCTCAAAAATATATATTTCAAATAACGTTTGCTCAATATATGTAGTGATTTATTATAATTACCTTTAATATCACTATTTCCTCGTGTCACCTCTTCTACTGTAATATTATGAGAAATATGCCATACATTGCAATAATCAGCAGACTGTACTAAAAATACTATTTTAAGTCAATACCTTCCATCCTTGGAAGTCATTAGAATGTTCAGTTAGGTTTTCTATTATGCACTAGAATGCATGAGTTAATCAAGTTATGAAGAAGAAAAATATTTTGTTCATATTTCTAAAAACATAGCTATAGTTCCTGATTAACTTGATTAAATATTACGATTTGTATTGCTGGCAAAATCAGTTCTTACTTAATTAAACAAAGGATCCAGATTTCATACAAGAATTCACTGATATCCATCGCGTCACACATCATAAATTGAGAAGAAGAAAAAAACAAAGTAATATCGGGATTGTTTCTAGTCACTTAACATTGTATTAATATTTCTCCCAGGCTTAACTAAACAACAAGCATATTGGCAAAAGTAATTTATACATAATATAATCTTCAATACTTTCTCTTCCTCTTTCCCTCTTTATTTTTTATTTTTTTATATAACATATAATAACAATATTTCACTCTTCTTACACTTTAGAGCACAGACTGCTAGAAACAGTCGAAACAGTAAAATTAATAAATATATTTTGCTTTAAAGTGTAAGAAGAGTGGAATGATGTTATTATATGTTAATTTATACATAATAAATTATAATAAACTAACAGTAATAATGCACAATGAAGTTAATATTAAAAATAAATATTTTATTAATACAAATTAAAATATTTAATGATAAATTATTAATATAATTGAAAAGAACATACACACATATTACTACAGCTAATATTGAATTAAAACAGTTCTTAGTTCAATATTCTTAGGCCATAAATGAAAGTTTCTTGAATAATAAATAGCAAATGTCTATATCAGTAGGATATTATAAGCTTATAGTTGAGATGAGTTTGCAAACAATTTAGTCATAGATCGGGAATGAATAATTTCTTAAGATTACTGATAAGTTTTGTAATATGCATTTTGAAGAGCTCATTGACGTAAACTAGTTTGATTCCATCGACATTTTGTATGTTCTTGGTTCATTCTAAGGCTAAACTCAGAAGTTTTTTCTGAGTGACTTCTATGACAAATGGTGTCTATAAACGTATCAGTTCCACTACTTCCTGAGAACCTACTTCAGCGGATGAATAGTAGTCTTGCATATGAGTAGTCCAGAATAGAACATTTTTTATCCTGGACCAATGGAAACTGCTATTTAAGAAAAAGACACAAGACCCAGTTTAATGTTTTTCTGCACCTTTTATAGCTTTGGATCAGTTTTTAGACTTCTGCACATAGACTTTTATCTTTTGTTTTATTAAAAATACACATTGGTAATCTTGTGCATTCTTTATTAGTTTTAAATTACAAAAACTTTTTTTTTATAAAATAATTCCACCATCTTTAATTAGCTTCAAAAAGGTTTTACTGATTGTAATTTTTTACTTTAGAATTTCTTTCTTTTATTTGTCTGGATTAATAATCTTGTGCCTTTTTATTTCTTCCAATTTCAACTTTAATTAAATTATATAGATAAATAGGAAACAAAAAATTAACTTTCATTGTACATTTTAAAAAATAAATTATACTACTTAAAAAAGAAAACTAAATGGTATCTTTTAAAAGGTCTTTGAATTTTACTTTTTTTTAAGCTTTTTTAAATATTACCAAATGCCAATATATTTGAACCACACATATGTAAAATAGTTCAATATCACCAGGCTAAATAATCAAGAAAATAGAGAATTGAACATATAATATATGGAAATGAACCTATTTTATTTTTACTAAGTTTTAAGTCTGTATGATTTTTCTATCTTTACTTAATGTATTAGCATTAGTGATATATTTTTGTAGGTTGTCACAAGTGGTGTACAACTTTAAATCATGCGTTTTTAGGAGTTAACATGGCAGAAACAAGAAATATTTCCATATTCACCTGTGTCCTTTCCACACAAGCATAAGAAGCCAAAATCTAAGCACATACAAGTGTTCTTCGTTCTTTTGAAACTTATCAGCTCATGGTGCTTGGTCCATTCTTCCCATTTGTTCAGACCCTGCTCTTATAAAACTAATGGTAATATAAGGATGGTTTCATGTTACATACTATCATATAAAGACTTGGGGCTATGCTTTTTTCCTCTTCAGTATTCACCTATACGATGACTACTTGCAATTTAAAACTCAGTTGCAATCATGTTTTATATATATATATATATATATATATATATATATATATATATTATAGTTGTATAATCTGGTTTCAAGTTTTTTTTTTGTAAAACTCTTATTCATTCTCTGGCTATGGGTTTTGTGCCTTAGTTATATTTTTTTATACCATTACAATGTATATCAGGTTGTGGGTTTTTCTGAAGCCTTATATTGAAAAGCCATTGTAATGTTTTTTTTTTATATTTGGTTAAGCCTTCTATTATGCAGTAGAATGTGTGACTTAATCAAGCTATAAAAAAGAAAAATATTTTATTCATATTTCTAAAAACATAGCTATATTTCCTGATTAATTTGACAAAATATTACAATTTGTTTTGCCAGCAGAATCAATTTTTATTTATTTAAACAAGTGCACCAGAATTCATATAAGAATTAAACTAATATCCATTGCATTGCACATCATAAATTAAGAAAAAAATAAAGTAAGATCAGGACTGTTTCTAATCACTTAACGTTATATTAATGTTTCTCCTGGACTTAACTAAAAAATAAGCATATTGGCAAAGGTATTTTATACATAATAAATTGTAATAAACTAACAGTAATAATGCACAATGAAGTTAATGTTAAAGGTAAATATTTTATTAATACAAATTAAAATATTTAATGATAAATTATTAATATAATTGAAAGGAACACAGACATGCTAATCCAGGTAATATTAAATTAAAACAGTTTTTAATTCAATAAGCTTAGGCCATATAATAAATAGAAAATGTCTATATTGGTAATATATTATAAGCTTACAGTTTACCTGAGTTTGCAAACAATTTAGTCATAGATCAGGGAATGAATAATCTCTTAAGATTACTGGTAAGTTTTGTATTATGCATTTTGGAGAGCTCATTAAAGTTAACTAGTTTCACCCCATTAACATTTTGTATGTTTTTGGTCCATTCTGAGGCTAGACTTCAAGATTTTTTCTGAGTTACCTCTATGACAAAAGGTGTCTTCAAATGCATTGTTTTGACTCCTGCCTGCCAATATACTTTAGCAGATGAGTAGTAGTCTTGCATATAGGTAGTCTGGGATAGGACATTTTTTATCCCAGACTAAGGGAAACTTCTAGTAAAGAAAAAAACACAAGATCTGGTGTGAATTTTTTTTGCCCCTTTTACAGCCTTGGGTCAGTTTTTAGACCTTTGCACATAGACCTTTATCTTTTGTTTTATTTAAAATACATGTTGATAATCTTGTGCATTTTTTATTAGTTTTAAGTTACAAAGTCTTTTTTATATAAAATAATTCCGCCATCTTTATTTAGCTTCAAAAAGGTTTTAATGATTGTAATCTTTTACTTTGTAATTTCTTTATTTTATTTATCTGAATTAGTAATCTGTGTTTCTTTTTATTCCTTGCAATTTCAACTTTAATTAAATTACATGGATAAATACTAAACAAAAGATTAACTTTCATTATAAGTTTTTAAAAAAATAAATTATACTAATTAAAAAAAAAAAAAAAATGGCATTTTTTCAAAGATCTTTAAATTTTATTTTTTTTTAAAGCTTTTTTAAATATTACCAAATGCCAATACATTTGAACCATATTTATGCAAAACGGTTCACTATATAGTTCTACCTAAATATACAATTTTTGCGAGTTAAAATTCATGTCTCACATCAAGTTCTAAGTTAATTCATTTATGATTGTACTGCCACACGCAAGAGTCAAATCAGAAACTATCAATCTATTAAGTTTCTCCCTATCATTGTATTTTTTTAATTCCAAAGGATTTGTTCTTAAAAAATATAAAACGAAATTGAAGTCATAAATGCTAATCATGCAGCTAAAAGATGGAAATGCAATTGCCCAAACATATAATTACATTGTGACAATTAATATAAGGAATATGCCCAATGACATAATAGCCCTAGGATGATAAGATCTTATATTAACTTATATGGCTGAAGAAGGAAAAGAGAGAGTGAGAAGGCTATGTAAAATAGAAACTGTATCTTGTCTTTGATGAACCAATATCCTATGCTTTGAGATATTCATTGTCAGGCATTGTTTATTTGGTATTCAATGTCATTTATCCTAATAAAAATTTGGGTAACAATTTAAAAGTAATTTACTTTTTGACATAAAGTATTCAGACAAATACATTTACGAGTTTAAATACATTTACTTAAGTTAAATAATTTCAGTTTACTATCCCTATTTTTAATTGTTTTGTTTCCTTATATCGCAGCTGAGAAATTATTTATAAAAATTTCACAGAGAATTCTCATTAATTTTTTATCATTTAAATCTAAAATTTTGTAAAAATCTTTCATATATATATATGTAATATAAACTAATTACATTTAATAACATCAGAAGTAATTAATTGTAAATATAGGAATGTACTGACTTTTAATACTAATATACAATTAATAATCCTGTTTTTTTAAATTCTTAATATTCAATTGAGTATATCAATAATTTTCATTAGTCATTTGTTAGACAAGAGATTATCCGATAATGAAAATGAAAACTATACTACAGAAATATTATACAATCGAGTCTTTTGTCATTTTAATGTCATTTTCAAAACTTTATTTCATATATATATATATGTTACTTTTTTACCTTTGATTAGTGAATTGCTTTGACTTTTTTCTGTCCACTAAAATAATCTATTTGTGACTATTTTGTAACATTCATTTGATAGTAAAAAACTTAAACTGTGATATACGTTTATGAATGTTAATTCCAAGGCAGAGATAAACTTAACACTGTGTTCAAAAATAATGATTTCACTTGCTTGATCTTGGATTTTGTTAAAATCTTGAAATTTAAAATTTTAGTTTACACGTAGTTTGATTATATATTTATTTTTATCGTTCTAAAAGTAAATTAGTAATTTATTTTTTGATAAATATATAGAATTTACATTCAAATTTTATTTGAGTATAATTGTTATTTTTTTTTTTGGCAGGAAAGGCAAATATAAAATGTTTTAATATGAAACAAAGTATATCAAAGAATTTTTATTCTGAAGATTGTAATTGATATTTTTTTTGCAATTATAATTTGAATTTTTAAATTCTAAAAAAAATTTTAATTCCCTAAATATATTATTTATTGAAATGCGCTTTACATAAGTAAATTTAGTTAATAATTATGCTTTATTCTTTAAAATATATATTTTTTAATCTGAAGACTAAAATAATTTCTTTTGCTCTCATTATTTTTTCAGTTTATTACCTTTATTCTTTATTTTCCAAATTCATTTATTATTTTTAAGATTAAATTTATTTTTAAAAAATCTTAACTTTGACCAAACTTATGAAAAATGAAAGTACTTAATGAATACATGAGGCTGTTCAAACATTGGTCATCAAAATGATTAAGTATATATATGAATTTTTTAAAATAATTTTTAGAAATGCCTAATATTCAAAAGTAGTGTTCTATGTAGAATATTGTGTAATTGATAGACCAAAATCTTCTAAATAATCCTTCAATAAGTATATCATTATCTGAGTGACTAAAGCACATTAATTAAAAAAATAAATATGCAGAAAAGTTTCTTAAGTATTAACAATAATATATTTGTCATTGTATTTAAAATTGGCCTATATTGTGGATAACTTCTGATTAAAGTCTAGAAAAAGAATTCTAAATTGAAAATATGAAATAAATTCAGAATTGTGAATACACAAACTTTTAAATTAAAGAAAGAAATAAAAATCATACAAACTATTGTAATATATGAAAAAAATATTTTTAAAAATAAATATTATTTTAATATTTAATTTTATTTGCTAGCACAGAGATAGTATATAAATTAAGCAGTAAGGATTTTCCATCCTAATACATGCACTGTACTGTTTTTTTTTTATTAAATCAATGATATCTTGTTGAATATAGTGGAAACTCTTGAACTAAGATATAAGCTAAAGACTTTTGAAAAAATAAAAACAGCCATCTTATCTTTAACCTACATTCTAATTATTTAGGCCAATCTAAAAATCTCAGTTTCAGAGTGCGAAGATGTTTCTCTATTCACTTCTAATATTTCTGAGTATTAACACAGAGTAAATCTAAAGATGTTATGAAAGTTAATAAGCAGAAAGAAAATAATGGACGTAAAGCAAAAAGAAAATCATGTTCATGCTCTTAAACTAAGGTGCTTTAGGTTAACCCATGTAACTAGAATGAGGGTTAAAGATAACATGGCTGTTCTTATCTTTTCAAAAGTCTCTATCTTGAGTCTTAGTTCAAAAGTCTTCTCAGTACTCAGCAAGTCATAATCGAGTTAATATAAAAAACAGTACAATGAATGTGTTAGGATAAAAAATTATTATTGTTTAATTTATATATTATTTTGATTTATAAAATATTTGTTTTCAAAAAAAAATATCTTACAACTTATTTTTGATAGTGTTATTTTACAAATTATTTTTTGCTACTTTAATAAATGATAAAATTTTAAAATTGCATTTTAAAATTTATTATTTTAATCACTTTTTTTTTCAAAAAATACATTTGTAAGTTTATTTTCAGTGTCAAAGAAAGATTAATATTAGTTAGTTGACATGATTTCATGATTTTTAAAATAGCACATGATCATCATCAGTCTATGTCTGGCATTACTTCTACTATCATCTTAACATAATTTATTTTAGCATGTATATATATATATAAAAAATTAGTTAAATATATACATCTTAACATAATTTATTTTAGCATGTATATATATATATAAAAAATTAGTTAAAAAGTACAACCAATACCAGTATTTTTGTCTAACAGGTATCATATTTGTAAACTCATGCGATAAATATTGAATAGTTTTGTTTTATAAATAAGATGGACTAGAAAATAGAAATCATAGTAAAGAGTAGTATAGTATTATTTCTAATATTTCTAATTACTATTATCATTGTTATTAGATGCAGTCAACTTGATGTGAAATCAGTATTCAAATTACTTTCACTGAATTATTTAAATATACTTTATTTAAAAATTAAATATACATTTTCATTAAAATCTCTCTTTTAAAATGTTTTCCACTTTGTCTTTTATCTAAACTTGAGATATTTTAAAATCAGGATTCTTTAATTTCTTTTTAAATTTTACTAAGATTTTTTTTTTCAAGATTGTATCTTTAACTGATTTTTTCTTTCCATTTTTATTTCATTTTTAGATTATTTAGGTTTTTTTTAATTTGATTGACTTTTTTTGGAATTTCTTTGAGTTCTTGTCTCAGGAATTATGACAATGATAGAAAATAATGATGCAATTGTTTTATAGAGAATTTTAATGATTACTGTAATTTATTTTTATTATAATTTATAAGCTGTTAATTAAGATTAAAATAATGAAAGTATTAAGAAATTTTTATTTAACAAGTGTTCATACATAAAACATCATGGGTACTGATTTTATTGCACTGGCTACCATTTTAAATTATAAGATATACTCAAACCTACTGCTGATACATTTAAATGATACAATGACATTGATTAATTCACACATAGTCATGATATGGCCATTCGTTACAAAAGCATAATTTACACCAGTAATTAAACAATTAAAGTGAAAATTTAGTACAACTATTCTTGATCAAATCACATGAATAAAATATACAAAATATAAAAAAATGGAAGAAACCAATAATTTTTGAAATACTAAAAGCTTATAATTTCTAAAATACAAATTTAAAATACTTAAAAAGAAAAAGTGAATGAAAAAAATAATGGACACATACATTAATTAAAAAATAAAAAATATTAAAAAAATAAATAAATAACATACTTGTGACTTCTGTATTTTTATGACAAAGCTTTGTATCATGAAAAACATCCTCCTCCACTTTTGTATACTTTAGTATGAAGTTCCATCATTAACTGAATTTTATTCCAATATATGCCCATAACCAGATATTGAATAAATATAAAATTGATCAAACCAAGCTTATAATTTCAAAATATTAAAAATTTGCAACTTCTAAAATATGAATTTCATTACAATATAGCCCTTAACTGCATATTGAAATAACATAAATGTTGAATAAACATAAAAATAACTGTTAAAGCATATTAATTCTACAATTACTAATAAATCACATTTTTTTCTTAACAATATCCAAAAGAGTTATTGTCTAAAGTAAAGAATATTAATATTACAATTCATAAAAAAATTAATAAATCTGATTTTTTTCTTACCAAAGTGAGTATTGTTGTATGCTTCATTTCTCATAAGTCATTATGAAGAAAAAGATGGAGATAAGAAAAAGTTAACATTGTTCACATGTCATCACTTGATTTGAAAATATATGTAAAAGACAAATTATGATCCAAAATCTTAGAAAGAAAAGTAACTTCTCTTGAGTAGTCAAATTTCTTCTTCATAACTTTTTGTAAAAATAATTTAATCTCACAATATCCTGCAATATTATCTTGAACTTTAAAATCATTTTATTTGTATTAATTTCAAGACCCCTAAGGATCTGCCAATATCAACATCAGAAGATCAAATCTGAATAATGCTATTTTTTTAATCTCCAATCTTTTTTCTAACTACCTATAATAAAGGAAGCATGCAACATCAGAGTTTCTTTCTGGTAATAAAAAATCTGATTAATTGTAAAATTAATATGCATTATTTCTCTTTCTGCAGCTGTATTTTAGGTGTTATAAGCTTTTAGTAATTTGAAATCATAAACTTGGTTTAATCAATTTATGTTTACTCAACATGTGGTTATAGACACATATTATATTAAAATTCATATTTTAGAAGTTATAAGCTTTTAGTATTTGAAATTATAATGTTAGTTTCATCAGACTTCTGCATTTATTGGACAATACTTTGTATCATCCAAAACATCCTTCCCTCTCCTTATATTGGTATGAATCATCATCATTATTGTAATAAAGTTGGTATTTTAGAATTTATAAATTTTTAGAATTTTGAAATTATAAGTTTGTTTTGGTCAGACTGATTTAGAATATGCTATTTGCCATTTTGAATTCTGCAACTACTGTGGACATATTGAGTAACCCTGTGTGGGTTATTCAATGGCATTTATCACTTGGATGAGTCAGCAGTAATTCTGAGTAGTCCTTAGAATTCAAAATGGTGGAGAGCACACTCTAAATTAGCACCAAACCATGTTCAAACATCTATACTAAAAATAAAAATAAATATTTCTCTTTTTAAAAATATATATTACTTAATATTTTAATTTTCTTCTTTTTAACATATATCAGCTTGCCATTTTCCTTTATTTATTCAGATATTATTTTTTTCAATTCTTGCACACGTTTGGAATTATAAAATATTTTATATATCTTAATCTACTCTTATTACTAAATGATTTCATTTATTTCTATAAAGTTTATGTCATTAAAAATAATCATGACATTAGCTTATTCGATTATTTTATCAATTTAGTTTAGAAACAAATTTTTAAAAAAGTCTTTTTTAATTTTCCATATCTTATTTAATCACTTTTTAATGCCTTTTTAACTTTTTATCAATTGAATTTATTAAATTGGATATTAAAAATTATTACAATTGGATAAAATGGGAAATAGATTAGAACAGTGTGCTGACATTTATCTGAACAATATGGATTCTTTTAAGATTGTTATTCTACAAAATATAATATTTGATAGATTGACTATGAATTAATAATTGAAATAATTTTGGGGTGATTTGGAAATATTTTAGCTATTAAAAAATAATCTTTAATTTTACTTCTAAATTTGTATAAACAGAACACAAACATAGAAGTATAATCAACTAATTTATCACGATCTAGTAAATTCTTTTCTAAGAATTTTTTTTTTAAATACTTGTTATATTTTGAATATTGTCTCACTATATTATAGTTTTCAATATTTAATTTTTTAATCAAATTTTTTACTGAATATTTTAATTATACCTATATTTTAATCTGAATGTGTTGTTTGGCTGCATACTAGATATATTTTGTAAGGATTAGACAACTCAATTTTTAAGTCAGTCATAATACAGTAAAAAAAGAATGGGGGGGTGGGGTGTAAAATAAAAATAGAAAGGTTTATTAATTACTTCAAAATTTTAAATTATTATATTTTTAAAAAATAAATGTTTCATGTAATTATTTATGCATATGTCTATTTAAATAGGTAAATAGTTGGTAGTGTGGCCATTTTTTTTTCAATTTTCGTTATTATTATTATTTTATGACAACATTTATAGTTGATATTTTATTTAAAGTTATTGAGAATGCAATATAAAAAAAAATTATATTAAATACACATTAAAATCAAAGCTAATAACTAGCTATTGTAGGTATGTGTGTGAATCTATTTGTAAAAATTAAAAAAGATTTGTAATTTATACTTTTATATTGAACCGGGTTCATTAGATAGAAGATCTGGAGCACTATATTTGATAGGTTGAACTGGGTTTAAATCTTATTTATCATAATTTTATATTTTTATGTTATACATATTACATGAATGGACTGGCGATTCAAGCAGAGAGGAGAATACCAATGATAGCAGAGGTATCAATGATACCCACGATCAGACTGAGCTATGCCATGCATAACACGATCACATTTCCAGCCTGTGACCCACCACAACTTCTAGATTCAAACCCCTAATATCCAAAGCACTTTACTTGTTTTGAGGTAAACCTCAGGTACCAGCTAGTTACATGAAGTAACTAACATGCTGGGACAGTAGGCCCATAATCCAGCGCTCAAAATATTATATGACTAGCTCAAACAAAAGGATAATATAATATACTGTTATTTTATTTAGTGGTAAAAGAACTGACCAACAAATATTAAACTTAAAAATAATTTATTTTAACTAAATATTTATTATTGTAAAGTTTTAAACTACTTTTATAAAATCTTTATTAGTCTAACAATGGTATTCTATATAATGACCACACACATTCTTAATTCATGCAATGAAATATAAGATAACATGAAGCATTAAATAAATACATGAAATTAATATACACTATCATAAAGCATTAAAATATATGACATTTTAAAACACGCACATCAATAGTTCATTTTATGCAGTTATAGAGTTCATTAATTAATTGACTCTGGGAGACTTCCAATTATTGCAATGGCTACATTATTATCAGAAATGAAATAATAAAAGTTATTCATTACCTACAGTATTTGGATCTTGACTTTTGCTGGCTGCTGCATCACATTATAATTTTCCAACTGGTTATATTCGAGGTTTTATGGAGGTTTCTTTGCTTACTATTTCATGGCACTATTCTTTAAGACAGCTAAATATCTCTGGCGGTTTTTAAGTTATTATGCAGGCATCACTTTATCAGGCAGGTTGATAATGTTTAAGTGAACTCTGGAGCAAAACTGTATGATTCCAAAAGTTGTTAACACTGCATTGTCTTAGTAAACACCGATTGATTGACTGATTGACTGAACTGATTGAATGTTCCCCATATTACATTGACACACACACACACGCATATATATATATATATATATATATATATATATATATATATGTATATTAACTAATTATTTTAATTAAAAGATTGACTTTGTTTATTTTTTTAAGACTACATCAATTATCAGCATTTGTTGGTTAAGGCATAGTGCTTGGTTTTCATTAATTTATTTGAATTACCCTGAGAATATTGAAACACTATTTTTATTATTTGTTTAAACTTTAATAAACATCTATATTATTGAATATTAAATAATTAGAATGTTAGAATAAAGTATTTATATTTTTCTTTTCAAAATATAGTCTAGATTTAGTAAAATGACCCATTTGTTTCCAAATTATATTTAACTAGTATTTGAGTTTATAATATTTCTCATAGTTACTTTTAAATTTAGAGATTTATAATTTAAAAATAATAAACTTGAATTTATCCTATTGTACATCATTAAAATTTTAGCTTATCCAATTCTGTAATGTTATAGATTAAAACTAGCCTATTTTCTATTTACACAGCTATAATTTGGCCTATCCAATTCATGAGGTATAATAAAGCTTTTTTCTTCTCATTTATCATCATATTTCTCCATTATTGTATAGTGCAATATATATATATATATTGTAAATATATATATATATATATATATTGTAAATATCGATAAGTCTATCTATATTTTAAAAATTATCATTTGTTATATAAAAAAAAAAACTCTTTGAGTTGATGTTTATACATGAAGTATTATTATTGTTTATGGTTATTACGTATAGTTATTGTTTGAAGTTATTATTTTATTTATATGTTGATGGTACATCGTTATGAATATTTAATTATTATAAATAAATAAAGACATATAAATTGTTGATTATATAAAAAAATTATTTTATTTGCAGTGATTATTAAAAAAATGCAATATTATTATTTATGTATATTTTTAAAGCTGTCAAATAAATTTTCAATTTAATATTTTTATATATATATGCTTGATATTTTATTTTTTTTTAATGTTAATTGTTTAAAAGAAAACATGTGTAACGAGGGTTTTCAAAACAGCATTTGCTAGCACGTGGAGCAACAACAAAAGGAAGCCATTAGTATTAGTGGGATGGTGATTAGAAAAACAAAAGGATAAAGTTTTGTTGTACTTTGCTTCTTTGAAATTACCATTCTTCAGAATATTGGAATAAGATAGATTTTTATGGTAAATACATAAATCATGACAGGCTAATAGAAATATATCGCAGCCAAGAGGCTGCACCATTTTCTTTCATTTATTCCAAGGCAGTTTTAAAAGAAAAAACTAAGAAAAATTTCAATATATGTATTTCATCGCGTCTGAAGCCAAAATTTGACATAGCTATCTGGAATCTATAATGATCAATCTAATAATAATCTGGAGGTAACTAGAATTAATATATTGGATTTAACATTTCAATTTATTTATTTATTTTTCAAGGAAAGAAATTTTAGAAGGATAAAATATACATATATCCAAGAATTGACAATTTTCTCTAACGTGATAGTTTCCTCACCTTAACTAGAATGCATTCTAATATTAAACGGATAAAGAAATAAAACAAGGGAATAAGTTGACTTTTGAAGGAAAACTGGACATGTGAACTTTGAAAGGTAGTCAATAATTTTATATGTATAAATGATATATAAATATATTTTTAAGATCGATATTTTTTGTTTACTTTTATTTTTCATTATAAAAATATAACGTTTTATAAATATTCAATTCAAGCGTCTTGTTTTCTAACAGCAATAAACGTTTAACAGGTGTCAAAATTAACACTTAAGTAATTTAAAATCTTAAAGTATGGCTTATAAGTTTGGGTTGCATATGAGTTGTTATGTATATTTTAATAAGTAAATTTATATTCGCAAATGTTTATTATAAAAATTGTTTTATTATTAATTTTTTTTTTTTTAACTTTATATAATGATTCTTATGCATACCAAAACAATAATTTATATGTATTTGCTGTATATAATATTTTTTTTTATTATTATTTTAAATATCTGAAAAATATAAATATGGATTTGTATTTATATTGATACCTACTTGTTAAGCACAGATATGTCTTTATATATTTAATATATATACTTATTGCAAGTATATATGTATATTTATTATTTGGGTTTGTATTTAAAACATTGATATTACCTAAAATTAAACCATAATATAAAATAAAGGATGTACTATTTGTTTTATAAGTAATGCCTTTGTAATTTATTTGAAAGAGTATTAATATTTTATTCTTATTTCTCTTTTAATGCCAGAGTCATTATGAAATTAATTGAATTCACAATTTAATAGAGGATAACTTTATATTTCACTTATTGTTTAGTCTTTAGGCCACTTACACATATTATTATTCATTGATATGTTTAGATATACATAAATTTACATAATAGATGTGTATATTGGATTTAATAGAATTCCCTTTGTTTCTGATATATATTTGATTAGTTAGTCACATCAACCTTGAAAATAAATTATAATGATAGATCTCATTGCTCTGTATGATTTTAGATTTATTTCATGTATAGCTAGTTGGAAGGGCATATAAACAATTTATTTAAATATAACTGGGATAATTTTGTCTTTCTTCATTTAAATTATACAATTTATTATATTAGGCTTTCTCAACAATTGGATTCATTTAGATTATATATATTCCATTACGTTTATCATCCAATGTTTGAAGCATTATTTTCTTCTCATATATTGACGTTCCATTACATTTGATGTATAATATGTTTATATGATATATTGTCCATTACATTTGGCACCATAAACTGTTGGTCCCAGTTAACTGATGATTGGTATAATGGAGTAAAATTATGTTCCATTACATTTGGACACCACAACTTGGTCAGCATAGTATGTTCGTTTAATTATTCATTACATTTGGTGTATCAAAGTTAGGGGCTTGGTTAACTAATAATTATTGTTACAAAAGTTCATATATTTATTTTCATTTGAGATCATATATAAAGATACATTCCATTATATTTGGCTTTCCCAATGTTTGGGGCCTTCTTTCTTCAATTTAAATGGAATGCAGCAAGTACGTTCCATTACAATATATACATATATATATATATAAGTTAATTTATTTAAAAGTTAATTGTTAGAAGATCTTCTTCTAACAATTAACTTTTAAATAAATGCCTTGCTTGAGTTGGTTTTTTTTTAATCCAATGCCCCAACTTCTCACTAAAAAGACCCATAGGTCAGAACCAGTCTGGGTATGGGGACAATACAAGATAAAAATGATTTGAATGCCTTCTCTTGTAGTAGCATTTATCATAAATATATATAAAAAAGCTTGTTTGGAGCTCATTAGCATGCTCTTAATTTTACATATTTGTAAGTGCAAGCTATATATAAGTCATGTGACATCTGACTTTTTATTATTACTATATATATTATAACAAAATTAAAGTGATCAAAGAATTCAAATATTATAACTTAATATTTAAAAAAAAAATTGTAGCTTTTATTTTATATCAAAAATAAAAGAATTATTTAACCTGAGTAGTGGCTATTAAACAAAAGATCAGACTGAGTTATCAATCATATTAAGGGGACTCATAGGTTGTAAATAGTCATTGAAATTTATTAATGATCAAAATATTAATTATCCTTCAAAATATTGGTTACTTAAATTCATCAACTCTATTTACTTCAGATCTTTAAATATATCATAATATTAGATGATTAGAAACAATAATGCTCAGGCAATAATTATGCTTGGAGATTTGTCATTATATCTATCTGGTATTTAGACTATTTCAAACCCTAGTTAGGCAGGCATTGTATCATCAATAAACAAGTAACAATTATCAACAATCATTAAGAACACTACTATAACTCAGGAAATAACATCAAGTAGGTGAGTACACTGGTAATTCAATCAAATAACTCTCAATATATCCAACTGTAGATTTTACTCACTCTTATTTCTTGGTTGGATCTCAAGTGCATATGTATGTGAAAATTTATAGATAAACATGAAAATTTATATGAATAATAATAATAATAATTGATTATATAGCAATCTTCAGATTAATTTCAAGTTCCTCTCTCTTTCCCGTCAAATGTATATTGTATTAAATTGGGTAACCGATTTGTTAAAATTTGCCATCCACAAAAAAAATATTTCATAATAAAAAAAATACTCTTTTGCACACATACTTTTATCATCTAACATGTAAAGCAGAATGATAAAAAAAAAGTTAGTAGAAGTGAAAGAGCAAGATTTACAGAACGAGTTTTAAACTATTTTTCTCCCCCTTCCTTCTACCCTCTGAAATGCTATACTTTAACTTAAAACAAAATGTAATATTTCTAATACTGCCTATTTTTCCTTTACATTCACACACCATTACACATATGCAACAAGTATTATTATATTATGTATGTGCGTGTTTTATCACCATAATAACAAAAATATTATCTAAAACAAAATCATAATAATAAAAAAATGTTACATATTAATAACTTTAGGTTAATAGACAATCATAATTTTAGTACATATAAAATCATTAATGAAGCTTATGTCTATCGTTATTAAGAACTTCTTGTTTTCAATTGATCTTGGTGGTTTTAAAAGTTCTTTAAACAAAATAGATATCACTCTGTTGCTAAAATTTTACTAAGTCTCTGATATCATAAAGAAATTAAATAAAGAAAAATTTATATTACCAGTTCTATTCTTTGTAGCAACTTCCAATGAGTCAAATTTATCTTGTTTAGTTCTATACTTTTGCAACTACCATTTCCGTTTTTTTAAACAATCTTTTTCTTGAGATGTATAATTATTTGATGATGATGAGCCTATTGAGGTTATTTGCTTTAGTGGACAATTTGGAAATCATTATATTAACTTCTCTTCTTGTCAAGCATGATCCTTTTAGTGGATGAAGTACAGCAGTTGTTTTCACATATATAATTTTTCTTGGGTTTAAACTCAGTTACTGGATTTAATTGAACTCGATGATTTAACATTTATCTGTAGATTAATCATTTTCCTTCTGATCACCTTCAAATGCAGGTGAATGTTTTCTTCTTTCTATTTAAAAACATCTTATTTCTCTCGGTCAGTTGAAAGGTGTAGAACATTATTTTTCAGACAAGACATTTCCTTTTTTTATATATGATGTGCTGGTTCTGGCAGGTCCTGGGATCCTCCAGATGAGAATATATATTTTTTTTTCTAACCTGACATCCTTATATTTTAACTTTCAAAAACTTTATATTAAAAAAAATGATTTAAAAAAAGATATCGGGTCGAATTAAAAATCCTTGTCTTTTCTAGTTTCAATATTTTAAAAGTCTTCTTATTATAACTCAACTGATTTTCCAGACTGCTTTTATATCTGATTTTTTTTTACCACCTCTTTTAATTAAATTTATAACTTATTTTCAACCAAATCGTTTTTTAGCTGGATAGTACTAAAAATCTCACTATCCTGATTTTTAGACAAACTTTTGTATTGAAGAGAAAAAATAGACTTAATCCTTTTTCTTCACATATGTAACACCTAAATTTGAGCTTCTTTCTTTTGATCTTAGGATGAGACACTTTTAAAATTAGACTTCTCACATCGTCTCTAAGTTTTAACAGAAAAACAACCCTTATAATACAAAATTGTTGAGTAAAAAAAAATAATTTAACAGATTTTCTTCTTTTTCCTTCAATATTTAATAAATAAAAATGTAGTTTATATATGCAATGTACACACACACTCATTCAAATTATTTATAAAACAGGCCTATACAACAATCTAAATGCTTTTTAGAAATTATGATTTTAATATCTACATTAAACTCTTACAATTTTTAAACCCAGACTACAACCTTTAAGCCCCAAATTATAATCATAGACAAAGAACAAAAATAGAAATAGAATAATAAAATAGAAATAGAATAAAATATTAAAATTTAGCAAATGTATGTTAGCTTTGAAGAGAGTTTAATATTTGAAATATGAAACAATTAAATAGCTCACACATACACTGCCTATATATGTGTAACAAGTTATAACTTTACTTTTTAACAAAAAAAAATTTAAATATTGAATAATTAAATATGTGTATTACTCTTTTTGAGTTTTATATCAACACACAAACAATTAAAGAATATAACTGTTGTCCTACTCTCTTTCTGACTTAAGCTTTTAAAACTTGATCTTGTAGGGTTTAAACTTAGATGCCCTACAACTTCCTTTTTATATAAAAATGTGATGATGATCTTTGTTTTACATTTTCTTTCATGCACATTACTACAAATTTAGCTACTGACTAAATTGTAATGGCACAATATATATATATAATTCGATGTCTGTATTTTTAAAGCAATATACGTAATTATATAACTGAATATTGTAAATACAGTAACTAAATAATTAAAAATTTTATCCACTTAGGAGCGCTTTCAATTATATCAGTAATCTCTGTCAACTAACACTTAATGATATTAATATTTATAATAATATTAATAATAATATTTCAGCATCTGTTTTTTATGACTATAATAAATCATGTATTTATGGTTTTGACTTCAATTTTAACAATGTAAAAATAATGCAGATTAAAAAAAATAACAATAAAACAAAAATAAAGGAAGCTATGCTAATATACAAATATAAACATGACTTAATTAACAGGCAAGCAGCAAATGTTAAGATCATGGAATTGTGGCAAAGCTAGCATTTCAAAGCTTTAATTGACAAAGATTACTAGGATAATCGAAAGTGCTCCTAAGTGGATAAATTTTTAATTATTTAGTTACTGTATTTACAAATATTCAGTTATATATATATATATAATTCGATGTCTCTATTTCTTCAAAGCAATATATGTAATTATATAATTAAATATTTATAAATACAGTAATCAGATATATTTTTAAAATGTTATCCACTTAGGAGCACTTTCGACTATCCTCATAGTCTTTGTGAACTAACATTTTGAAAGGCTAATCTTTTCACAATTCTTAGATTTGAACGTTTGCTGCTTGCCTTTTAATTAAGTCATGTTTGTATTTGTATATTAGCAAAGCTTCCTTTATTTATCATTTGTTTTTTTTTCAAGTTGCAATATTTTAACATTATTGTAATTGAAGTTAAAACCATAAATATATGAATTATTATGGTCATGAAAAATGGATGCTGAACAATTATTATCTACATTGCTATTTTGATTCAATTTCTGAACTTTTTTTAACAACAGCAAGTGCTCTTTAGTTCTTTTTTCCAACATACATCTTCATTCACCTATATATACACTGCCACTCCTACATATCCATTTATAAATGATACAATTTTTATTTATAAATGAGGTTTTATCTTTAGATTTATTTATTAATTTGTTTAATGTAGGAGGTGTGTATAATGCAATATCACACATACATTTATAAATCTTCCTTATAAAATTTACTTGATCAATTGAAATACATGGTATTGATATTTATAGTTTTTGTTAGCAGGGAGATCAATATTATTATTAATATTTTATTCTTATATCCCACATTTAAATTCCTAATAACATTTATTAATAAAAATTGTATCATTTATAAATGGATATGTACGTATGTAGGTGTGGCAGTCGATATATAGATGAATTGTGATGTATGTTGGGAAAAAAATTAAAGAGCACTTGCTGTTGTTAAAAAGAGTTCAGAAATTGAATCAAAATTGCGAAGTAGATAATTATGTTTCAGCATTTATTTATCATGACCATAATAATTCTTGTATTTATGGTTTTAACTTCAATTACAATAATGTTAAAATATTGCAAATTGAAAAAAATAACAACAAAAGAAAAATAAAAGAAGCTATGCTAATATACAAATACAAACATGACTTAATTAACAGGCAGGCAGTAAATGTTAAGGTCACAGAATTGTGGAAAGATTAGCCTTTTAAAGTGGTAGTTGACAAAAACTAAGCAGATAAAATTATAAATAAATCAAGTCAGATTTCACATGGCCTAATTTGAATAAGTCTGTATTACAAATGTTATATAAAGAGTTCACAAATAAGCTCTTAACAAGCTTTTCAGAATATCCTCAACCCCAGACTGTTTTCTGTTACTGGTTTCATCAGTGACAAGCCAGGATATTCAAGCATTTGATTTAAAATACTAGGACAAGTCCAGTACTTTATCTAATGAATAACTATTAAGTAGAAAACTTAAATTTTCAGACATTCATATGTCTTCTAATCCAGCTGTCTAAATTAAATAGCCATATGGTACTGGACTAAATTTAGATGCACCACATATTAATAGATTTAGCAATATAAATATGCCAAAAGCCTTTATATCAAAAATTAAAATTACAAATAAATCAAGTTAGATGACACATGACCTAATTTAAACAAGCTCATATTACAAATGTTTTATAAAGAGCTCACAAATAAGCTTTTAACAAGTTTTACAGAATATCTTCAACTCCAGACTGCTTTCTGCTACTGGCTTCATTGGTGAGGTCCAGGATATTTAAGCATTACATTAAAAATACTAGAACAAGCCCAGCACTTTATCTAATAAATAATTATTAAGTAGAAAATCTGAAATTTTAAGACATCCATATGTCTTTTAATCCAGCTATCTAATTTAGGTAGCCATCAAATAGCTATTAATATATGATGTATCTGAACTTGATTTAGTCCCATATGGCTATTGAACTTAGATATCTGGATTGGAAGACATATGGATGTCTGAAAGTTTCAGATTTTTTACTTAACAGTTATCCATTAGATAAAGTTCTGGGCTTCACCTAGTATTTTTAATCTAATTTTTGAATATCATAGCATTTCACTGATAAAGCTAGTAGCAAAAATTGGTCTGGGGTTAAGGATATACTGAAAAGATAGTTAAGATCTTATTTGTGAACTTTTTATGAAACATTAGTAATACAAACTTGTTTAAATTAACTCATGTGACATCTGACTTGATTTATTTGTAATTGTATTTTTTGCTTTCCAGGTGTTGGAAATTTTATATTGCTAAAGCTATAAATGTATGGTATATCTGAACTTAGTTCAATCCCATATGGCTATTTATGTTAGATAACTGGATTGGAAAACATATGGATAGTCTCAAAATTTCAGATATTCTACTTAATAGTTATTCATTAGATAAAGTGCTGGGATAGTTCTACTATTTTTAATCTAATGCTTGAATATCATGGCACCTCACTGCTAAATCAGTAGCAGAAACTAGTCTGGGGTTGAAGATATTCTGCAAAGCTTATTAAGAACTTGTATGTTTATATTGGACTATTTCCATTATCTAATATGTGTGTTGAATGCCTTTAGAAAAATTCAATTTTATTTAATATTCCAAATCACAGCAAACAAGTTAGTATATACACCAACTGTTAGTAATGTCACAGCAAACAGGTTAGTATATGCACTAACTGTTAGTAATATAAACAGGTTAGTATATGCACAATAATTTGAAAGATATTATTCTCCCTTCTTCTTCAGGTGTTGCTGGCCTGACCAGTGACAGCATGGAATTCAAACCTGGGTCCTTAGATTCTTGATTATTGAATTTTAAGGTAATGCTCTAACCAACTAATCTATCCTTCCAAAATAACACTCTAACCAACTGAACCATCATTACCTTAAAATTCAATAATAAGAATCTAAGAACCCAGGTTCGAATCCCATGCTAATACTGTCACTGGTCAAGCTAGCAACACCAGAAGGAAAGGAGAGATTAATACCATTTAAAATGTTGTGCATATACTAACCTGTTTATATTACTAACAGTTAGTGCATATACTAACCTGTTTTCTGTGATATTACTAACAGTTGAATGTATTTGGAATATTTAAACAAAATCGAATTTTTCTAAAGACCTTCGACACACATATTAGATGATGGAAATAGTCCAATATAAAAATACAACTAGAATACCATCTTCACAAACCTTCAGGAAAATTGTTAAGACCTTATTTGTGAGCGCTTTATAAAACTACAAAGATAGTCAAAAGTGCTCCTAAGTGGATAAAATTTTTAAATTATATTTAATTACTGTATTTATAAATATTCATATATATATATATATCCATCCATTATTTGGTAATTTTGATTACATGTACTGTGGCCACCAGGTGACACTGCAAAACCACCAAGAAGCCTGAAAGTGATAAATTTTTATGAAAAAGCTCCATTCATTGGTGGACAAAACAACCCAAAAAAAGGCTGAAATCATTGATGGAAAAAAAAAAAATAAAAAAAAAAATCACTGAAATTATCAATGGATAAAAAAAAAAAAAAAATGAGTGCCTGAGGCAATATATATTCAACAAATCCATCAAAAGTAAAAATTATAAAAAAAAAAAAAAAACAAGAAAATGCTATAAAACTCCAATTAAAAAAACAGAAATCGGTAAAAATATACCAAACACAGACCCCCCTATAATCCAGAATTCTTAGCTTAAATCTAAAAATGAAAATGCCTGAGGCAATGCTATAAAATTTAAATTAAAAAAACAGAAATTGGTGAAAACATACCAACACAGACCCCCCCCCAAATCAAAAATTCTTCACTTAAATTGAAAAATGAAAATCCATTGAAAGTACAAATTATAAAAAAAACAAGAAAATGCATTATAGCATTAAAAAAACGGAAATTGGAATGCAGCAAATCCAAAAACAGAATTTCTCAAATTATTTAGCTTTCAACATTTGCAAATATGCATCTATAATCACATTCAAAAGCAATTAATTGATCTCTGTTTTGAAATTATGGCATATCATTTAAATTTATCAATATTTCAAAAATAAAAAGCAATACACAAAAAATAATTATCTCCTTCCCCCAAAATAGTTGAAATTGACAAATTAAGTCAATAGCATAGTTTTCCAAAAATATACTAAATACTTATAAAATAAAAGACTTACAACATATTTGCAAATCATTTAAATTCATCAATATTTAAAAAATAAAAAGCAATACACAAAAAATAATTACCAATGTCTTCCCAGGCATTTGGCATTTGTAGTAGGCACTTCGATGTTTGCAGTTTTTTTGGGTAAGAAATTGTTTTTCATGTGAAAAATCAGTACCGAAAAGTCTATCACATCACATTTTATTTTGAAATTACAAAGTGTGATGTGCAATAGAAAAACATTATTTGCAGCATAAAAATCCATTAGCTATCAAAAAATAAAATGAATTAACAATCCATTAGCTTTTACAACTTTTTTTTAAATTATAAAATTTAGCTTTCTATTGTTAAACTTCTTAACTTATCTCAAAAAAGGTGATTCCCAAGTGAATGGAAAATGGTGCTGCTAAGAAAGCATTTATTTTCACTTTAAACCAAATTTATTTTTAAAATTACCATTTAATGTGCCTGCAAAAGTAAATAGTTGCCTAAACATTTCATATTATATAATTTATATAAGATTCTTAGGAAAATACTGAATTAAATCCATACACATGTACCACCAATTAAAGATTTAAAAAGAGAAACATAATCACACTGTAATATATTATATCACAGTTTGGACTTTCAAAATGAAATGATGTAAAAGCCATTTCACATGAAAAATATAATTTCCAAAGCTGACAAATTTAATCAAATTGTAACTAAACTAGTCTTTTGAAATTCCTGCTTAGTTTTATTATGACACATTAATTATTTTGTACTGCTAGAAATACAAGTTGTTGGGATTATTTTTATTTTTGACAGGATTAATATGGATTATTTTCTTATGCAGATGAATATATTAAATATGCACAAACTTTCAGGCAACATTTCAAAATCTCAGGCTGAAATATCAATAGCAGCAGAAATTTAAGTAGCATCTTTTTTGTAATGTTTTTTTACTCAAAATGATAAAAATTTGGGATCTCCCAAAGACAAAACATAAAGCAGTGGAGTTCCTCCAAAGTAAAAGTGTTCTGCCTTTTCAAAAAGTTGTGTGTCAAAGGTCATCAAATGAAACTTTATGTGAGTCCAAGGGTACAATAGAGGTGCAACATTTCTGTGTGTCAATGTTCTACAGCACATTGGAAAAGAACCTGGTTTGAAGGTTGCAAATTGTCATTTGTCACAGTCATCCAAATCATTAATTATTGGAGTAAAAACCAATTGACCATGCAATTGGAAAAAATGATATGGATTTGGACAAGAAGACTGTCATTGCATGGAAATAATATTTGAAAAAAGCCTGTAAAGAACGTCTGCTATCTCACCCATCCTGTGAACTTGGAGGCCCAGGGAAAAATGTAGAGGTCAACAAAACTCTACTCACTAAATGCAAAAACCAACAAAGAAGAATTCTTCCACTACAATGTTTATTTGGTGGTTTATGTAGAGAAATGAAAGAGTGTTTCATTGTTGCTATTCCAGGTCAAACAGTGTCTGTTCTTCTAGATGCCATTAAACAACATGTAGCACTGGGATCCTCCATATATTCTGACTCTGAAAGGCCTACAAAAGTAATGAATTGAATGCTGAGGTTACCAACATTTCAAAAAAAATCATTCTTTCAATTTTTTTTCTTTTGGGAAAAAAAAAAAAAAATTTGGGGGTTTAAAGTGCAATAAACAAGAGAGGGGGACCACTCAACATTACCTGGATTCATACTTAGGCAAATTCATGTGGTGGCAACTTCATCATGGTGAAGATCTATTTGATGTGATATTGCAAACCATTAATATACCATCAGTCTAAATTTTACAATTTCTAAATTATAATCTGCTAATTTCTGCCATCTTTGCTGTATTTTTTTAAATCAAATAACCATCATTTTTAATCTTCTTTTACTATTTAAGTGTGTTAAAATCTGTTCCAATAAGCTTCAAAATTTGAATGTTTTTCTAAATAATTTATTTTGCATTGAAAGCCTACAAATGTGAACCTTCTTTTTATCTATTTTTTGCAGTACTATAATTGTTTGCTAATTATAATCTGCTCTTAATTTCCACCATCTTTGCTGTATTTTTTAGACCAAATAACCACTGTTACTTAATCTTTTGTTACTATTTGTGCTAAAATCACTTCTCTAAAAATGTGAACTCTAAATCAAAATAATAACATTTTTAATGGATTTTTATGCTGAAAACATCCAAGTGCCTACTAAGCTAAATTTTATAATTTTAAAGAAAAGTTGTAAAAGCTAATGGATTTTTAATTCATTTTATTTTTTGATAGCTAATGGATTTTTATGATGCAAATGATCTTTTTCTATTGCACATCATACTTTGTACTTTGAAAATGAAATGTAATAGACTTTTCAGTACTGACTTTTCACATGAAAAACAATTTCTTGAACTGAAGAAACTGCAAACATCAAAGTTCCTAATGCCTGGAAAGACATTGGTAATTATTTTTGTGTATTGCTTTTTATTTTGTAAATATTGATAAATTTAAATAATTTGCAAATATGTAATGTCTTTTATTTTTTAAGTATTTAGTATATTTTTTGAAAACTATGCCATCGACTTAATTTGTCAATTTCAGCTATTTTGGGGGGAAGGATAGATTTTACATTGGTAATTATTTTTTATGCATTGCTTTTTATTTTTTAAATATTGATAAATTTAAATGATATGCCATAATTGCAAAGCAGAGAACAATTGATTGTTTTTGAATGTGATCATAGATGCATATTTGCAAATGTTGAAAGTGTTGAAAGCTAAATAATTGGATGAAATTCTGTTTTTTGATTTACCACCAATTGTTAATGTTTCTTACTTGGGGAGAAGGATAAATTTTACGTTGGTAATTATTTTTTGTGTGATGCTTTTTATTTTTTAAATATTGGTGAATGTAAATGATATGCCATAATTTCAAAACAGAGTACAATTAATTGCTTTTAAATGTAATTGTAGATGCATATTTGCAAATGTTGAAAGCTAAATAATTTGATAAAATTCTGTTTTTGGATTTTCTGTCGTTTTTTTTCTAAATGCGATAAAGCATTTTCTTGTTTTTTTTTTTATAATTTATACTTTTGATGAATTTGTTGGATATATATATATTGCCTCAGGCATTTTCATTTTTTGATTTAAATGAACAATTCTTGATTCTAGGGGGGAGTTCGTTTTCGGCATATTTTCACCAATTTCTGTTGTTTTTTTTTTAAATTTGAAGTTTGTAGCATTTTTTTAGTTTTTTTTTTTTTATAATTTGTTCTTCCAATGGATTTGTTGAATATATATTGCCTCATGCACTTTTTTTTTGTCCATCAATGATTTCAGCAATTTTTTTTCTTCAATGACATCAGCCTTTTTGTTTTTGGGTGTTTTTTTGTCCATTGATGATTTGAACCATTTTTTTATAGAAATATATTACTTGCATGCTTCTTGATGGTTCTGCAGCATCACCTGTTGGCCACAATACATGTAACCAAACACTACCCATTATTCTGTAAAAATTATTAATACAAAACATAATGACATTTCATACAATATACAGTGTATTCTGAATATCTATAGAAGAATTTCATTTTTTGCAAGTCAAAAGTAATTGAATATGATACCCCATGTATCTAATGCACATTATTCATTATTAAAAAATATTTGAAAACATTATTAATGTTTATACAATTAGTGATAATCATATTAATTCTATATGAAAAATAATGGTTATAATCAAAGGCTTTAAAAGCAGATTAAGCAACTATTCTTTCTTTTATATTATTGGACAAATATATTAAAATACAAAGTCACCTTAATATCACATTTTTATTACTTTCAGCATAAGGTATAACATAATATGCTTTGTATCCTACTTTACATCATTGATCTAAAACAAATATGTCACATCAAATCTACCAATACAAAGAGAATATCTTCTTGTTCTGAAAAGAATACAAGTTGAAATCAAATTTTACAACATTTTTTAATGGAAGAAATCATATATTTTCTTAGTACCAAAAGCATAAATTCTAATGTTGAGCTTGTGTCTTTATGCTGGGATTATGAAATTTGTATCTTGATATAGAGATAAGCCTAAAACAAGCTGAGAATAGCCTTATATAAACAATAATATAACTATCTAGATTGGGTCTTTTTTATTAATAATATGAAATTGTCTATTAATTGCTGTCAATGATATTTTAAGCTTATAAAAGATAAAGTATTAATCCATTATAAGTAAAATGAGTAATTTCACCTTGCTTTTTAAAAAGCATAGACAGTGTATATATTGGTTGTATTTCATTTGTAGATGAGATAATGCTTGAACTTAGAGATCTGATATAAAATATACTACCATTACTCTATTTTTATAGGAACCTAAGAAATAGAATACAGTTTATTCTGCATATTACTTACTCACTAGTATATCTAATTCCTACATAAATATAAATGTATTTGATCAAGATTATATCTTAAACATGTATGATATTTTTTTTCCTTGTGGTTAAGACAATTTTTAGGTAGAGTAACAATATTTAAGAGAGATTTTTGAAAAAAGTTTTGAAATGTTTATTAAATATATCAATTCTGAAAGATTTTGAATTATTTTAGGATTAATATAGGATTTTATAAAATGATTTGAAAATCATAAGTGGTTTATAATTTCAAAAATATTCAAGGAGTTATATATGTTATTTAGGCTTTCTTGTTGCATATCTGATTCATTACTGATTACCGATATTTTAACAAAGGCATATTTTATGTTTATAAATTACGTAGTAAAATTTTACATATAACATTTCTCCTCTAATTCCCTTCATGATAAACTGAAATTTTATATATTTTCAATCATTTATTAGCAATATTTTTATTTGCACTTAGTTTTGGTTTTGCATATCCTTATTCTTCTTTATTCTTTATATTTATTTTGCTCAGGGTTTTAAGGTTAATAATTTATTTTAGGATTTTGAGATTCTAGAATTTTAGACAAGTTTCCAATTTGGTCCCACAAAGATATTATCAACCACCTTAAAAGGGATTGACTTTTATATGCTTGGATTGATAGTACAATACACAAAGAGGTGACTATTCATTACATCTCAATAATGGCTAAATAACACTATAAGTAAACTACAGATATCAGATTTCCATTTTATATTTAAATGTGCTAGCTTCTTCTGGTTATTTTATTTAGAAATGAGCTAGCTTCTTCTCATTATAGTGAAGATTAATAAAGTTTTGTGGCATATTGGCCAACATATAAAAGACATGTAAATGATGTCCATCATCAATTTGAAGATTGGAAAATTGCAATGCCCATGCCAAAAGATGAAAATCAAAAAATACAAAACACAGCAGAACCAACACCACATGGAATATATATCAAGGATGAAGAGGCAAAACAAGAAAGCTGTGATATGGAACCCAGAAGAATGGAATAGGAACTAAAATCAACACCGAAGCTGACTTGATTAACAACTAGATCCAGCCAGACATCAGATATGAAAACTGGCCAGATTCAACAAAGCCTAAACTATTTTCTGGAGTAAGAAGAGAAGTGCAAAATATTAAATAATATTTTAAACTTAAGAATGTTAATAAATATATTGATGGAAAAAATGTTTCAATTAAATGTAGTTTACATAAACATAGACACATGTATATATTAATTAATGGAATAGACCTTATAAATTATCTTATATGAAGATGAATTCCTCAGATACAAATTAATTGTATAGATCAAAAACCTTACTGATATGGAAATAAATTCCTAAGATTAATTAATATTATAAACCTTATAAATTACCATATATGGAAATAAATTCCTAAGAGAGTAATTAATTGTATAATTAAAAAGCTAAGAGAAATTTTATTGTATAATAACAAACTCTAAGTAATACACGAATTATTTAAGTTAAACTTATTAATTAAACCCAAAGAATTTACTTCAGAAAGATTAAAAAACAAAGGAAGAGATGGATATAAAAAGCTAGAGAAAAAGGACTGCTGCCTCTTTCTGTAGTTGCTGTTACTGTCATTGTGTTCATGAGTTGATGAGCAATGAAAATCATCATGAGAGGACTTCATTCCTAGGATAGAAGCTCCTGTAAATCACTAAGCAGACTAGTGCTTTTAACAGACCATCTCAGACTTATTATTATTTTGAAATGCCTCAAGAGGCCTGTCAATGGTTGGTTGTGTTATAAAGATTATAGACGTTAGTGAAGGTAAAGTGAATAATAGCTTACCTTAACTTTATAATCATTATTTGCTACTTGAGAATTAAACTCACTTAAATACAGGCTTTATATGTGTGTTAAAGATCAGTTTAATAATTCTTTTATTTAATTGTTAATAAATTACTATTGCTAAATATATATGTGCTGTTATTCTGTCAAGTTTTATTGCATATGTGTTTGCTGGTCGCCTAGGTGATAAACATCGTGCATCTTGATAATGGCTAAATAACTTTATAGGTAATCTACAGATATCAGAATGTGCTAGCTTTCTCTGGTTATTTTTGTTGTTGTTGTTTCAATGATCCTCATTTCCAAATAGTTACAAGTCAGAGCAATATAAATTTGGTATACTTTCTTTAATTTCCTGCTGTTTAACAGTATTTTGAAAATTGAATAATTTTATATGTTTATAATTATTATAAGTAATGATTGTTTTGCATATGATAATGTTTAGACTTTTTTTAACAAAGATATAATTTATTCGTTAAGTCTAAACACTGTGGATTAAAATTTGATCCATGCTAATCATAATGATCAATAAGATAATTATATCAATATGCTTGATATGTCTCAGATAATATTTGTAAATTTGATTACAATTTGGTTTTTTTAAATAAAAGACAATTAAAATGTATCAAATTTATTGCTCTATATCTAATTAATTGTTTATTAAATTATGTTAATTACTTTATCTAATTCCAATTAATTTAAATAAATAAAACTATATCCATTTTTTAAATTTTATGTAATCTAGATAAAACAAATGTAATAAACATATTTTAACTTTTTTAAGATTTATTTTCACATCAACTTTTATTTGCTCTATTTCTTTTATATACCAGTGATTGAAATTTATAATCAATTATGGTACTATCTTTAATATAACCAAAATAATTATTAGATTTAAATTTATTCTTGATGTTATTACTATTGCAGTTGGTAAAATCTATAATTGTAAAATTACATATTTATTTTAGTAAATATAAGAAAATAAATGAAAAATTAAACCAATAAAAAAATCTATTTTATATTATCAATTTATCTAAAAATGAAAAAAAATATTTTATCTTATACTTTTCTTATTCTTTAAACTTATATTTTTTTAAGTTTAGCACATTTACTTTTCAATTCATTCTTATATTTTAAATAATGTTGCTAATCATTAATTTAATTACTTTTAATTATAAATTTAAACTCATAAAAATAATCTACCACTTATTTCCCTTCCATTTATTTTATTCAAAATAGATATATCTCTTTGAATATACAAGTCTTGTTTAAACATACTTTCTTCATAAGATTCAACATTTTCAAACATTCAAATATTCTCATTAAATTTTAAATTCTTTACATTAATAGGAAAATATTATTGTTTTATCTTTTAAATTTTGTAAATATCTTTTGCTTGATATGTTCTTAGCTTAATTTTTTTTTCAATGTTTTTTTTTTTAAATTATACATCTGAACAAAAAGAAAAACATTTCTTATTTTATATTTAATTATTCAAATCATTAATTCTAAAATAAAATCCAACTAAAAAAATAAAATATCAACTCTGGAAATAAAAAAACAAGTAGAAACAGAAAGAAATAATAAAAGAAAAAGATTTGTTTTGGTCTTAATAATAATGAAATGAATCTAAAACAAAAAATATTTTAACAATTTCACATAAAATATTTTTTATAATAATAAAATTTAATTTTTAATATAAAAAATACTACAAAAAATAATAAGAATGTTTTCATTAGCAGATATTTTTTGTTTGATATCCATAAATTTTTAGTGTCTACATTTTCTTTTTAGAAAGCTAATATATGCAAATAAAATCTAAATGCAAATGTTTACACACATATTAAAAAACAAATATTTAATAATTTTTTTAAAAATTAGTAATAAACACTTTAAAAACATTCAACACTTTATTTTTATGTTTTCAATAATTATCCTCATTATGCAAAATCATACTTCTTACATCTAAAGATTATTAGTGTAGTTATTATCATGATGTAATGTACTATGACTTTTCCTTTATCAAAGTCAGGAATCCTCTCAGTCACTATGCCCAGACAAACCTGTTATGGACATTACCTTTCTTTCCCATTCCTCTCCCTAAGTTTTTCCCATATTATTTTCTATCCTTCTCCATCCCATTTCCACAACATTATCTTTAAACAAGGCAAACCTCTCTCTATACAGTAGTACCACCCTCTGCCAACCAGAGTAATCAATGAATGCCAGAAGGGTTGTACATAAAATCCCTATCTAGTGCCTACTCATCCAATATCCCCAGACTATTTTCTGCCTTCTGGCATTCATTGATTACTCTGGTTGGCACAGCATGGCACTACTGTATGGAGAAAGTTTTGCCTTGTTTAATAACAATTATGTGCCAGTATAAGGGATGGTGATCATGTCATGCTTAGTGGTTTAACATTATCTTTATCAATTTTATGGCTTTTATATCTAAATCCCTTGTGTATTTTCCCAAACCAAGCATAAAAACCAAAAACTCCCTTTTGTATAATCACTTTGTTTATATTTATTCTCCCACACTTCATTATGTTTATCCTTTCTTATTTCGGGTATTTACATTCAATTAACTGATGCCTAATATTTTCTATGCCATTCTTACATAACTTGCCAACTAAATCACCCATGTTTTTTTCATTCATGTGTATATTCACTTGTTGCTAACAATTGTGCTGGAGTCCTAAACACTAAACTACTTTCCTTGCTATTATTGTAAATTAATTCTCAACCAATATTCTGTTTACTGCTATAAATATTTAAACTCTTTTTAATCTCCATACTAGTTTTTTATCTCTCCAACTCCTTATTTTTTTATCAATGCATCTATTCTTCTATCCCATTCCTTGCTATTATGACACTTAACAATTCTTTTAACACAATCACCCACCCTTTGTATAAGTATACTGACATAAAATCTTTATCCAAATCTTCTGCTTACTGTACTATTTTTTTCAATCATCTTGTTGCCTGGCCTTTGCTCATAACCCAATTAAATTCTATTTTGGCTATTCTCTTATTATCCATAAATTGCCATGTACCAAACATTTTCATTTTTCTTTTTGCATTGCTCATAAAAACTTGACCATATTTTTTCTCCTTGAAGGGTCTTCTTTGCTATCCACACAACTGCATCTAATGCATATCTTCCCACTTCTTTTTGTACTATTTCTAAGTAATCTAACACCTTTTACTAACATATAATGCATTGTTACCATAAGTTGACCCTGCTTTTGCCCCTTTTTTCCATACAATTCTAGCTATATCATATTTATTATATGAAAACCTGTTAATTTCTTTATCAGTCCCTTTCTTTTCTTTCTTTCATTTATCAATTTTTTATTCATCCAAGCAATCCTAATAGGTATACCTATTTTCCACATATAACTTTATATCCCCCCAATAAAAATACCCTCTTTTCTCTTTCCCCAGCATTTATCATGATTACTTTTGATTTTTCTTCTAAATTTAATCCCCATCCATTTACCCACCCTTGCACATATCTTCAGCATAACTTCCACATGTTCCCTACTTTCTGCACACAAGAAGCTATATATCATCAGCAAATAAAAGACTTAATAATGTATGTACTATCCTGCCATTTATTAACAGTACCTCTATCTTTATTCCTAATCTTTCTATTGTTCTCTCCATTTCTCTCAAATATAACAAAAACAAAATAGATGACATAACGTATCCTTGCTTTACACCCATCTATTTTTAACTTTAACTTATTTTATATTTTTTAGTTGATATGTATAGTAATTATTTTCATGCAAGCTCTTAATAAGATGCACTAAAGCTCCATTCATTTTCAAATTTACTAAACTTACCCATAATCTATTCTATTTCCTCTATCATATGTTTCTCTACATCTATAAAGACCATATATAACTGTCTATTTGTATTTTTACTCATATCTATAAGTTGTGTGACTACAAATAAACTATATTCTATATCTGTCCTTTCAGAACCCTTCTTGCATTTCTCTCACTATATTATTTTTTTCCATACACTTTGAAATCTGTTCAGCCACCATATATACAAAAACTTTTTATAATACTAATGTTACCACTATCAATATATAATTGTTTAACTTTCTATCATCATTTCTCTTTCTTTTAAATAGTAGCCTTACTTTTGTATTATATCACCTATCTGGAAATTCTCTCTTCTGAGCCTTTTATTAAAACATCATAATAGAATCAATTTTGTCATATTTTCTAAATTCATCACCAACTCTGCTGCTCATCCATCTAAACTGCTTGCCTTTTCACTTTTCAATTTCTTCCCTGCCTCACTCAATTCTTTTTCTATAAACCTAATATTCCTATTATTATATCCTTTTTATGTTTGTTATCTCTCTCTCCTTCACATCTAATATTTTTTCTATATCTATTACATCCTTATTTAATATTGTCTCTAATTCCTTTTTAGAGCTACAACTCTTTTTCCTCATCTTCTAATAGTATTATCTCTCTCCCCTACATTTCTCCTTTTAATATATTTCCAAATTTTTTTTGCTCCCATCTCTTCCACTTTTAGTAATATCCTCCAATAATTTACTATTTGATTTTATTCTCTCTATATAATTATCTATTTTAACCAACTTCTTCTTTTAAATACTTTATCCATTTAATCTTTGCATCTTTTTTGCTTTCTTTGTTTTTAATAGCACATTTATGTTCCCTGCATGTTTTTCCCATTGCTTTTACACTTTTACTAATTTTCACGTTTATATTACTATTATTCTTTTAAATATTCTCACTTAAAACCAATTTGCCTTTTTTTCTAGTTCACCACACCAGTCCTTATATTCATCCCCAACAAACTTTTCCATGATTTTTTCTACTTTCATTTTATATTCTTTTTATTTTTATCATTCATTCTCCATACAGATCTTTCACTATCCTTTCTATTTTTGTTCCTATTTTTATTAACAATTATTTCAGTTATAAAGAAATTATGATCTTATTATATACTTTCTCTTCATTATCAAACACTTTCAATTTCCATACTTTATTCATTCCCTCTTTTTCTATAAATATTTAATCTATTGTGTGTGATATATATTATTTTTAGACCATGTGTATTGTCCCTCACAAATATTTGGTACATTTCCAATGCCTGAATTCACTCTTCGACAAAAAATATTCAAAAGCTGTCCATTCTTGTTATACATGTCATCAGTTTCTACAATATGCTCATTCATATCTTTCTATAACCATTATTTTTTTCCTTTTTTTTGAAACTCAGTATATTCTTAACTAAGCATTCATATATCTTACTGTTTCACTCCATTATAATTTGGCTTTTTCAAGTTGCCATGTACACTATAACCACTATCTATTGTTGTCTTTTTAACCTTATCCTAAACCACAAATGTTATTGACACCTAACAGTATTTAAATATTTTTTATATAACTCCTATATCACCACCCCTTTTTTCTTTTTATTTTTTAATTTATCCCATGCCAAAATATGGCCTTCAATGCAGATTCTTTTTTTTTCTCAGATGTCTTTTCACTACTGCTAATACCTCAAACTCTTCATTTTTAACTATTTTGTTAAATTCCAGCCATTTTTCTGGTCTCCTTCCATCTTGCATATTCAAATATCCAATTTTAACATTTCTTATTTCTTACTAACTTTTTATAGATTATTTTAATTTTTTCTTCTTTCTTACATTTGTAAGTATTTTGCTTATCATTAATTTTATAGATCTTCCTCTCCACATCTACATTTATCTTTAAATCATTTATTAATCATAAATAGCTCCTGACATCTAGTTTCCTTATTTATAATTAAATCTCATTATTAGTAATTATTAATTATTTAAATGCTTTTTATTTGATTGTTAACTTACTGAAATTAATTCTTATAATTGAGATAAATTGTAATCACTTGTATATCCAATGGCAAGTTTATGCAAAAACAAATCAATAAATTAAATATTTCCTATGTTAAACTTATTAACAAAAAAGTTTCTGATTTAATATTAAATACTATTTCCTGGATTTCCTATAAATTAAAGTGCTACAGACATGAATATTTACATATACTATGCTTGCCATTTTTGTACTCTACTTGCATTAGTAAAAAAATTACCAAATGTTTAAAAATAATTAAGTACTATAAAACAATAATACAAAAAAAAAAAATATTGCATGACTTATCAAGATTAGTGCAATATTTGTTGAATTATTAAGTAACAAATAATCAAACCAATTTATATATATCACTAAATGGAACTTACTAATGGCTTTAAACAAGCTTTATTTTTGTAAGTGCCACAAGAGAAAGAATTCAAAATCTCTATAGTTTTTAGAGAGACAGCTCTCCACTGAGGTGAGTCATAAGATCAAAACCAATTGGTCTGGAGATAGGATTTTAACAATAGAGATTTTGAATTCTATCTCTTTCAGCACTTATAAAAATAAAGCTTGTTTAGAGCTATTGGTAAGCTCCATCTAGTGATCATTTAAATACAAGCTTAAAAGCAAGTTATGAAATTTATAACTTGTTTTATTATATATATTGTAACTTGGTTGGATGGCCACCCACCAACTATATAGTATGGAAGATATAAATCAAAAATTTTTCAGTCTAATCATATTTTTTATATATATAAAATTTCTAATAACATCAATATTATTTATCTCAAGTCTAATGTATTATAAATTGTTTAATCATAAAATAATAATAGTCATGAGATTTTTTATCCAATCATTGTGGAGTATATTTTAAAAGCATAACCTCAATGACATAGGAATATCATAGAACACTATTCCACTAAAATGTCAATGATAATCCAATGACTCACAATAAAATAATTTAATTCTATTGAATATTAAAATTTCCAATGGTTAATTTAACAATAATATATAATATTCATCTACTTATTAATATTATTTTATCACTCCTTTATCAACAATCCTTAACTCAATAAACATCTCAGGTGGCTATTGTTTCTTAAATGAATAAATTAATTTATATAACCAAATGTAGAGAGGGATTTTACTTTTATTCAGCTATATTTAAAATAATTAAGAAACAAATATACTAATCAATTTTTCAATTTTAAAATAATTAACTAATTTTTCTTATAAACTGACAAAAAGCTAAATTAAAATTGTTAACCAACACTTATCACTATTAATAACCCTAATCAATTTTAAAATATTTTTATCACATTATAATCCAATCATTTTTATTTTTGTATGTCATGCTAATTATTCATTCTTCATCATGATCATTGAGAATGATGAAGAAATTTTGAATTAATTAATATTTTAAAATACAATATTAAATGTCTTGAACAATCATCTATTTTTTCTTATTTATTATCTTATTTTAGATTATGTGCAATAATACCAAATATATTCAATTATTATAATATATGTATAGCTAGGATGATGAACAATGACTTTAGAACGCGAAAATAGACTTTCAATACTTTATTAATTTAAAAACAAACATTAACATTATTTATAATAGTATTAAACAAAATTTAAAATAATTTGCACATAGCCTAGGTTTAATAAACAATATTTAAAAAATATTCTAATAAAATTTTATAAACTAATATTAAATAAGTAATTTATAATAAATTAAAATAACTCATACTTCACTCTTAAATTATTTACAAATAGGATTCAATATATTTTAATACTTTAACCCTATTAACATTAAGATATTTATTATTTTATATTGAAAATATAACTACCCAAAATATACAATTTGTATTTTCATCAAATTACAAATATTTTATAAATGTTTTCTTTTACGTGATTATTCCTTCACCTTTAACCATCATATAATATTATTATCTAATTACAATTCTATAACTTATTTTATTCTTTCTATTTTTATATTTTGTTATAAAATAAATATTTAATTATTTTAAATGTTCATTAAGATATGACACTTTATTCTATTACATACAATAATAAAAATAAAATATCAGGTTTGCTTTCAATTCTATATCTCAAATGGCCTACTTTGATTTTATATTTTGATCTCTTATATTTAATAAAACATCCATAAAATATTTCTTTCTACATTCTTTAATACACTATTTGTTTTGTGTTTCATCATTCTTGCAATAAATTTATCTACAATTATCACCATTTAAAAGTATAGCTATCACCATTGCTTAAATCTTCACTTCCCTTACATGATGTTTATATCAGTGAGATTTTTCATGTTAGCAAGTGTGGGATGGATATCTTATAAAATTATAATAAATGATACCTATATAAATAAGCATTTACTTTTATAGCGTCTGTATACAATTTGTAATTACATTCATATCGGCCATTCAAGCCAATTGTGCAAACGCTTTGCGAGTGTTAAATAATAAATGAATACCCTGTGACCAATACAAGATATAGAATTTATGCAGAACTTGTATTGGTCAGAGGGTATTCATTTATTATTTAACACTCGCAAAGCGTTTGCACAATTGGCTTGAATGGCCGATATGAATGTAATAAATGATACCATGGACTAAATATAACTTAAGGCCATATATTATATTGTGTTTACCTTAATTTTTATCTTGGCTATTATTTCATGTTTTTTCAGATTTTTTAAAATATGTCACTATCCAGTATATCATAAATATTCTCACTCTCTAAATCTATCATATTTAACCTGAATTAATCCATCTACAATACTACAGGATTTCCAATAAATATACTTTCCCATAACATTACTTTAAATCTGACACTCCATATGAAATACATTGCATAAAATATAATTCATGATTTCTCTAATAACATCCAAACTTATAATTAATACTTTAACGCTTTTGACAAACCAAGAAGACTAAAACACAAAAACTAGTTTTATGATAGACTTTATCATAAATATAATAAATCAGTTATCTTTAACTTATAAAGAGATCAATCTTGTCTTGCATCGGTGGTTGAGATGTCAGCGTGACTGCCTTGCACTTGCAGGCAGTTGCCCAGGTTGTGGATGCACGTCCCAGCCGATGCTATGACACTTTAAAAAAAAAAGAGAGATCAATCTTACACATGCTTATACAATCATACTAACATTATAATAAATATATTTAATCTTTTGCTATATACTTTCATGTAAATTCACATATTATAAATATCTCACATATTTATTTTACCTGAATCTGTACTAAAATCATATACCAGTATCTTATATTTTTTAAAGAAAAATATTATCTTAATCATAATATTATATGATTATCAATGATTACTCTTTTGTGAATATCATTTCTTTCATGTTATAGAATTATAATCAAAAATAATTTTAATATCAAAAAGTTTTTAAATACTTATATCTAAAATAATATATGAAATAATAATTTTAAGTACTTAATAGTATAAAACAGAGCAAAACTCTCCATACAGTATTACCACCTGTGTTAAACAGAGTAATCAGTGGATGCCAGAAGGCTTGTGCATAAAATCCCTAGCTAATGCCTACTCATCCAATATCCCCAGACTAGTTTCTGGCTTGTGGCCTTCATCAGTGAGGAGCTTTGGATCTGAGAGCACTGCATCTAGATCTTAGGATCCAATGCAACCCTCTAGCAACCACCTTTTATCTCTACTTAACTACAAAACTATGAGAATGAAATTAAAAACACAAAAAATATTTTCAATCTAAGCTCAATAGCTTATATAGTCATATGAGTCTGATTTCAGTTCAGCACCCATACATTTTGGTGTCTTTGGTTCTTTTACAACCATAGCCACCACTATCCTATTAGGCAGGATTGGTGTTAAACCATTAAGCATCGCATGATCACATTTCCTATACTAGCACATTAATTGTTGATAAACAGAGCAAAACATTCCATATAGTATTGCCACCTGTGCTAAACAGAGTAATCAATGGATGCCAGAAGACTTGTGCCTAAAATCCCTATCTAATGCCTACTCATCCAATATCCCCAGACTAGTTTCTGGCTTGTAATCTTCATCAGTGAGGAGCTTTGATGCAGTGCTCTCAGATCCAAAGCTCCTCACTGATGAAGGCCACAAGCCAGAAATTAGTCTGGGGATATTGGATGAGTAGGCATTAGATAGGGATTTTATGCACAAGCCTTCTGGCATCCATTGATTACTCTGTTTAGCACAGGTGGCAATACTGTATGGAGAGTTTTGCTCTGTTTATCAACAATTAATGTGCTAGTATAGGAAATGTGATCATGTGATGCTTAATAATAGTATCTTAATATTACAGTTAATTTAGCTGAAGTAATATAAACAAAACGTTTTTTTCCTTGAAATAAATAAATAAAAAATCACAACATTTTGTTGGGAATATTGGTACCATGATGACATGACGACCAACTGTCACTTGTAAGAAGAGAAATTTATTTTCTCCTTTTCTTTCTCCTTTATATTTTTCACCAGTATTAATAACATAACTTGCAAATATAAATAACATCCAAATAAAAATTATTTCAACAATAATAAGTTTTTACAGCATACATTAATCATTCCTTACATGACATCTATAATACTAATTCACCATTAAATAAAAAGATTTTATTCTATTTTTAAAAAGTTCATTTCTTTCCTCAAATTTCAAAATATCTTCTGAAAGAATTAAAAAATTCTATTATTATTCCTCCAAATGATTCAATATTCAAAATAGTTAAGATTACAAATATCTAAATAATAATAAAGTTAATAATTATAAACTTTTCAATAATATTTAATATTCATTATATTCATTTTTTCTTAGGAAATTATCAGCTTAATAATGTCATAAATAAATTCATATATTTACATGTCAATAGTCTCAATGAATATAAGTAATTATATCTATCATTGATAAAGATAAGATTTAGTAGAAAATGTTTTCTATCATAAGGCATATAAAAATTAATAAGAAATAAATTTTTTATATCTCCTTTTTATTTTAGGTAGTAAAAACAGTTTGGTAATCTGCAGTTTTTTTTTTTTTGTTGAAGTACATTTTATCCAATTGAATGAAAATTTTGCTCCAACCATTATTTTACATTTGTAATTAGCATATGTAGGTATGAGGATAGTTCTCTTCTTATTTCATGATGAAATTAATTAACAAGCTTTTTGAAATGAATTCCATTTTTTAGAATTATTATTAGTAACTTTTACTACTAAAATAGTAATATTTTAATAAGTTTATCATGAAAATTTTTATAATAAGAAAATACAGTTTCTTCCTCTAATGATTTCTTGAATTATCTCCCCCAATCACTTGCTTATCTTCTATTTGTAGGTAAAATTTTGCGATATCTGATTGGTTAATTACCTTCAGGTGTTTAGCTAAAATGAATATTAATTACTGTCTATAGTTTTAAAAATGAATTAGAATTAATATTATTAAGTCACTATTTTTTTTAATTTTAATAATACAAAATTTAAATTATCTTTGAATAATAAAATACTCTTTATTAAAATCAAATTTTAACACTTAAGTTTTATAATTTTCATTATTATTATAACTATTGATTTTACGAACTTTTATGAAATTTATATGATTAAAAAATAACATTTATTATTGATATAATTAACATATTGAATACTGTATCAGAAAATAAATTTCATTTATCATTAAATAAATGTGTGTGCACGTCTATTAACCCACACCTGACTCCCCATTTATTTTATCATTAATTAAATAATTTTAAATAACAATTTTCCAATTTATTATTAATAATTATAAGAATCATTAATTTTAATCATTATAATTACTGATTAAAAATACTTTATATTATTTTAACTATTATTTACTTATTTTAAAATAAATAGTATAATTTATAGCTCAAAAATTATAACTTATATAGATTATATCTATCTAAAGAAAGTTAACCTCAAATGAGCACTAAAGAAATAATGTATTTAAATTTTTCTATAAATTAAATAATAGGTTTTTATCAGTCATTACATAAAATTTTAAAATTTTATTAACATAGGTTATTAACAACAACCATGCAATGATGTACCAAATAAAAAGGCTGCAATATATATCTTAATATTTAAATAAATGTATAATCTATACTAAACTTAATGTAACCAATTGTATAAATATGGAGTGGGTAGTTGTGGGGAGTTTGAAAATCTGAGTTCAAGTCCATATATATATATATATATATATATATATATTGTAATGGAACGTACTTGCTGCATTCCATTTAAATTAAAGAATGAAGGCCCCAAACATTGGGAAAGCCAAATATAATGGAATGTATCTTTATATATGATTTCAAATGAAAATAAACATATGAACTTTTGTAACAATAATTATTAGTTAACCAAGCCCCTAACTTTGATACACCAAATGTAATGAATAATTAAACAAATTTATTATGCTGACCACGTTGTGGCGTCCAAATGTAATGGAACATACTTTTACTCCATTATACAATCATCAGTTAACTGGGACCAACAGTTTATGGTGCCAAATGTAATGGACAATATATCATATAGACATATTATATCTCAAATGTAATGGAACATCAATATATGAAAAGAAAATAATGCTTCAAACATTGGATGATAAACGTAATGGAATATATATAATCTAAATGAATCCAATTGTTGAGAAAGCCTAATATAATAGATTGTATGATTTAAATGAAGAAAAACAAAATTATCCCAGTTATATTTAAATAAATTGTTTATATGCCCTTCCAACTAGCTATACATGAAATAAATCTAAAATCATACAGAGCAATGAGATCTATCATTATAATTTATTTTCAAGGTTGATATGACTAACTAATTAAATATATATATCAGAAACAAAGGGATTTCTATTAAATCCAATATACACATCTAATTATGTAAATTTATGTATATCTAAACATATGAATGAATAATAATATGTGTAAGTGACCTAAAGAATAAACAATAAGTGAAATATGAAGTTATCCTCTATTAAATTGTGAATTCAATTAATTTCATAATGACTTTGGCACTAAAAGAAAAATAAGAATAAAATATTAATACTCTTTCAAATAAATTACAAAGGCATTACTTATAAAACAAATAGTACATCCTTTATTTTTATATTATGGTTTAATTTTAGGTAATATCAATGTTTTAAATACAAACCCAAATAATAAATATACATATATACTTGCAATAAGTATATATATTAAATATATAAAGACATATCTGTGCTTAACAAGTAGGTATTAATATAAATACAAATCCATATTTATATCTTTCACATATTTAAAATAAAAATAAAAAATAAAAAAATATTATATACAGCAAATATATATAAATTATTGTTTTGGTATGCATAAGAATTATTATATAAAGTTAAAAAAAAAAAAATGGAAATAAATTAATAATAAAACATTTTTTTTTTTATAATGAAAATTTGCGAATATAAATTTACTTATTAAAATATACATAACAACTCATATGCCACCCAAACTTATAAGCCATACTTTAAGATTTTAAATTACTTAAGTGTTAATTTTGACACCTGTTAAACGTTTATTGCTGTTAGAAAACAAGACGCTTGAATTGAATATTTATAAAACGTTATATTTTACAATGAAAAATAAAAATAAACAAAAATATCGATCTCAAAATATATTTATATATCATTTATACATATAAAATTATTTACTACTTTTCAAAGTTCACATGTCCAGTTTTCCTTCAAAAGTCAACTTATTCCTTTGTTTTATTTCTTTATCCGTTTAATATTAGAATGCATTCTAGTGAAGGTGAGGAAACTATCACGTTAGAGAAAATTGTCAATTCTTGGATATATGTATATTTTTATCCTTCTAAAATTTCTTTCCTTGAAAAATAAATAAATAAATTGAAATGTTAAATCCAATATATTAATTCTAGTTACCTCCAGATTATTATTAGATTGACCATTATAGATTCCAGATAGCTATGTCAAATTTCGGCTTCAGACGCGATGAAATATATGTATTGAAATTTTCTTAGTTTTTTCTTTTAAAACTGCTTTGGAATAAATGAAAGAAATGGTGCAGCCTCTTGGCTGCGATATATCCCTATTAGCCTGTCATGATTTATGTATTTACCATAGAAATCTATCTTATTCCAATATTCTGAAGAATGGTAATTTCAAAGAAATAAAGTACAACAAAATTTTATCCTTCAGTTGGTTTTATTACTATCTTAATAATAATAATAATGGCCTCTTTTATTGTTGTTGCTGTTGTTTCACGTGCTAGCAAATGCTGTTTTTAAAACCCTCGTTACACATGTTTTCTTTTAAACAATTAACATTTAAAAAAAAATAAAATATCAAGCATATATATATTAAAAATATTAAATTGAAAATTTATTTGACAGCTTTAAAAATATACATAAATAATAATATTGCATCTTTTTAATAATCACTGCAAATAAAATATTTTTTATATAATCAACAATTTATATGTCCTTATCTATTTATAATAATTAAATATTCATAACGATGTACCATCAACATATAAATAAAATAATAACTTCAAACAATAACTATACCTAATAACTATAAACAATAATAATACTTCATATATAAACATCAATTCAAAGAGATTTTTTTTTAATAACAAATGACAATTTTTAAAATATAGATAGACTTATCGATATTTACAATATATATATATATATATATATATAATAGATAAATGATAAGTAATAAAGAATTAATATTTTTAGGGTCTTAGACTCTTAGTAGTATTCTGGTTGTTTACTGCAAGTCTTTAAAAATATAGGGTAATTGATAACTAAAATATATGTAATATTTAAATGGAATAATAATAAATAAGTTATTCATAGTATTTAAAAATTAATATTGTAATGAATTTTTATAAACAATTTTGTATGTCATATACAATTATTTAAATATGAATATTTTAAATTTTAATATTATGTATAAAATAGATAAATTAATTGAAATTCATTTATACTATAACAGTTTGTTAAAAAAATTTAAATTGAAATTCTAAAAAGTGATAAATTCAGTAATTGGCTTTCTCTTGATGTACTTGTGGATTGATCATATGAAAATTGTTATTGTAATGCATTTTTATATTAAATTACCATAAAAAAGTAAAGAAAGTGTGCATGATTCATAAAGATTAATACAAAATGTAGTTGTTTTTACAGCTTATATATTTAAATAAAAATGTTTATGATTTTGATGTATTTTTATATTGCAAATAATAATACATGAGTTATCAATAACAGTATCACGAAAAATGTAATTTTTCAACTTTTAGAATTTCACATTAAATACATGGTACAAAAAAAATTTAATCTAAAATATGTTTACGAAATCAAATTTGACCCCACTTTATTAACAACTATATAATTCTATTACTGAATTTGATCAGCTTTTGAATTTTTTTCACATTTCATTTGCAAATAAGAAATGACATAAGAAGTCCAAATGAAATTTAATTAATTTAAAATATATTTATTCAGAATTTTTTTTACTTCTTAACAAAATCTACAATTTTCTTCTTTTTTTCTAATATATATTTCAATACACAATCTTTTCCATTTGTAATCTCTTAATTAGTGCTGCTTTCTTTTTTTACTTTTATTATGTCATTAGAAAATAGCTGCTATTCTGAAACATTTTATATTGCAAATTACCAAAGTTTTTAAAATAATTAATTACTATAAAGCAAAATTCACAATCTAAATAATTTTCAAAAAAAAAAATATTCAGGAATTGTTTTTATATATATTAAATGTATAGAAAGAAATTGTTCATTTAGAAGTGTTCCATCATTAATATTTTAAAATATTAAGTTATTATTATTATTTGAAAGCATTATATACTCTTTTAATAAATAAAAATTGATTTTGTTAAACAATAATGTAAAAAGAAATTCAATTGTTTAATTTAAAAATATTAATTAAATATTTTGTTTAATTTATAATGAATTGCTTTTATATGTAAATGATTTTATGCCAATATTAATTATTTATAATTAATCAATTCTTAAATATTGTATTGATCACTGTAGTAGTTATTAAAGCTATATGCAAGTAATATTCAAAACGTTTTAAATATACTGTTCAAAAATAATACATATGTAATAAATGATAGCTTATTTTATTTTATAAATGTCACATTTGAATACAGATTATGAAATATATTATCTTTATAAGTGATATTTATAGTTTTAAATAATGATTGTTTAAATAGTTTTGTCACAAGAACATTACATTTTTTTCTAAATCTACTATAAATTAATTGGAGATATCTTATTGATGAATGTCCAAAATATTTGTAATAATGCTTCACCATGTTGCAATGTAATAAATATACTTTCATTATAGTGAGGCAGACTTAGGTGGACATGGAGAATTTATGTATGTGGTTCCATGTTCTTGCATGAAAATCTTTTGTTAAAGGGGGTGACAATGGTAAATCTATAGCTAAACTTTCATTTTGTTTGAAGAATTATTTAATGTATTGAATTATGCTGTTATGAGGAATGTTAAGAGTTCCATTATAATATTAATAGAAAAAGTTCTGATTTATAAACTATTATAATCATTTAATCATCTTCTTATAATAGATGATGCTTCATCACAGATGAAATTTGTGAAAAAAAATCCACATCAATATTTACCTGTGTATTAGCATTCTTATTTTTATGCTCTTGGTTAATTCCAAAACCTTCTTATGCAAAAATATGTATTGTATGCCAAAGGATTATTGATTTAAATAAAAAACTGTTGTGATAAAATTTCTGGAACAATAGATTTTATTATTAACAATAGATTTTGGTGAAACATGGTAATTATGTATTGTAGATAGATATTGACAATATGTTATTTATGCTGAAATATGTTAATAATTTATTTTTTTAAATCATTAAATTATATATGATGCTTTCTGAGAAATGAGTGAAAATCAAAATTAAATTTTGGATTGATCCTATTAGTTATCTAGCAGATACTAGTTTTTTGTTCAGTCACAAAATATTATCATTTATTTAATTGTATGAATATAACCCATACTGAATCTCACAAACATTTTTTTTTATTTATGTTTTCTTTTTACTTTACATTTTTCTTACAATGTTCTAATGATTACAAATCATATTTAATAGTTATTATTTCTAACAAAAACAACACAAGTAAAATTTTGGTGATTAAATACTACAATAAATATAAAATTCTTTATTTTATGTTGATAAAATAAACTAAATACTTATTTTAAAAGAAACTAATTAAAATTTGGTTTATCTTTATAAGAAGATAAATCCATTTTAATATTGCTCTGAACAGTGAGTTCAATCAGTTTTCCAAAGTGTCCACAAGTCAATACTCACATTTAAAATGAAGCAATTGAATTATGATGCTTTTTATGGTAAAATATTTAATTTATTGTCCCAGATGATATAAAAAAGAATCTTAAAATTAAAATAAAGTGTTAATTAATAAACTAACATTTTAATAATTATTTTTAAATTTAAAATTCCCTTTTATAGTATACAATAAAAACGTTTTATTTACCTTGATTTTCTAAATGATAATTTTGTAGTCATCATTTTGAATTTACTATATCAGGTGAAAGTTAATATTTCATTGAATTATTACGCATTAAATTAAAATGAAGCATTTATAAAAAAATATATATTAATATAATATACATTTTTCTTTTTTTAGTGTCCTTTATATTCTCTTTTTTTTTGTTTAGTTTATGTAATTAGCTAACCAGCAAAACTTTGAAGTTTTTGAAGAGATGTTAAAATCTCTTTAAAAATGAATAATTTACTAATTGTTTATTTTTTTTATGAAAATGCAATCTTAATTAAATAAAATGTAAATCCACAAATGTATTGTATAGTTCATTACAATTGTTAATAAAGTAAATAATCTAGAAATTGTTTTACTACTGCCATGTCAAACTGTATGTCAGATATGAAGGTAATTTCGCACAAGTGCTGTACTTTAATATCCAATTAGTAATTTATGTTTTGTACATACATGAAATTATATATGCCAATTTTAAGCATCTTGAACTGATATTATATTACTCACTTTACTTACATTTCTATTTTATTATATATTAAAGCTTGCAACTTCTTGAAATTTACTATGGGTTAATATTAGATGTTAAGATTGGTTTATATAATTGCAAGTAGCTACAAAAGATAAAACAGCAATTATTATTTTTTCAAATGTCATTATCTTGTAACTTGGATTGAGAAATTACTTCTATTTAATATTGCTAACTGAATATTAAAATATAGTACTTGTGTAAAGGAAGATTGTTTTCATATTATAATTGTTAATAATGTCAATAATTAAATTTTATTTTGTGTTTACATTTATGATGGCAAATATTTTTAAGAGAAAAATTGCAATTTTTATAGATAAAAAATATTAAATAGAAATTAGTTAAATAAAAATTGTTTTTAGTTATTATATATTTTTGTTCAATTTATTTTTAAAAAACTTTAATTCTGTATATTAAGAATGTTTGTTTTTAATTATATGCTAAATGAAAATTGCACATTTTTTCTTGTTTATATTTACAGTAAAAATTGTTTTTGTTTTCAGTATTTCATAAATTCTATCATAGTGTGATATAAAAATACTAATAAAAAGTATGTGTTATATTTTAAACTTATTATATTTGTAATTTTTAATATTAATGTTTATAACTTTTAACTTTTGATTGCACAATGAATACAATTTATACTGTACTTTTTTATTGATATAAAATGGTTCATTTATTCTTTCAAAAATGATATTGCTTTGATTCTACAATCTCAATAGTCTTATAAAATGGCTGTCATTTAAAAAAAGATGTAGCCATTTTGTAAAAAATCATTTTTTTTAAATATTGATATAACAAATAATTGATTGCCAACCAAAGTAACAGATACAAATTGAAGATGTTCCCTATAGTAAAACATCATGTCTTTATGTGCAAGAGTCTAGGTGTATTTTTATTAATTTACAAAACTGAATTATAATAAATAAAAGATTAAAATTTGTTTAAACTAATAATTATTATCATTACTGTTAATTTTTGGAAATACCTTAAGTTGTGGCTGTGCACAGTATTTTTAAAATCTATTCACCAAGAATCTTTGCAGACAAAAAAAGTTAGTAATGAAAATTTATTTTGTTTATAGAAAACTATTGTAAATTATATGTTGATTTAAAAGATACTACATTAAGATATAGAGATCAATAAATTAATTTTTGAATTCATGAATTAAATTAACTCCACTTTCATTCATTTCATTTTAGTATTTTAGGTACTAAAAAATTTGTTCATATCTATTATTATATGTTATTACTATCAGTTCTATTTTTTCAATGAGATCACATCTTTCATTGTAAAAATTTAGAGATCATTAAAGCCAATATTACAGAGACACACAAATTTAAAAACATTGACTTGGATGATCTCCTTATCTGAAGTAACAGATATGGTTCTATCAAATATTGGTAAAACATTGGTAGCATAGCAAGCATTTATATACATAGATAAAATAAATATGATTACTTACATCTTTTATCCATGAAAATTTTTGCTTTCATATATATATGTGTATATATTTTTTTTATCTTTACCTTGTTTTTAATTCATGATTGTAAATATGGAAGGGGGGTGCATTAATCAAGACAGGTTTAGGTAGTTAGGTTTGACCATTGCAATCCTTAATAATCATATAATAGTTACTATGTATTTTCTCTATAGGAAATATATAAATATAATTTGAAATAAATATGAAAACCAATTGTAGCAATAATGATTACTTGAAGGATATAAAAATATATGCATGAATGGTGAAAGGTGATTGGCTAATATCAAAGTAACTCATAATGTATTTATAAATGTTAATAGACATATATCTCATCTTCCTACAATTTAAGATTTTTCTAGAATAATATAATAGTTTAAAAAACATAAAAATTAATCGTGGTCATTTATGTATTTATTGAAAAGATATTGTTTATAATACAATTAACAGCATTTATATATTAATGTTATATTATTTACGTAGATAAACAATAGAAGTAAGCATATGATTAGTGGAATGATCAGTAATGCAAATTTCATATTGTAATTAAAATGCATATTAAAAACTGTTTACTTATTAGTTCTAATGTTTATAACCATGTATTTGAAATAAGTATAGTAGTAGAAATATTTTGTAAAGCATATATAATATGCATAAATAATGTATGGTACATGGCTAATATCAAAGTAACTCTTAAGAAGATTTATAACAATTGATAAATGTATTTGATCGTTTGAAGTCTTTATTTAAGGATTTTAAAAATATAATAGTAATTAAAAGTGTGGTTGTAAATTCATTTTATTATATATGTATGTCTGTGTGAAATTCTAAATACAAATATAAAAAAATAAGTTGCTTTCTATTCTTTTTTAATTATGCAACAAAATAGTAAGTTTTCTATTCAAAAGTAAGTTAAAAATTTATTTTAAAATATAATCGAGAAAAAACATGTGATCGTCACTCTGGTAATTTTCCAATTTTTCCAACATAAAATAAATCCAGCTGATTCTACAATTCAACTTTAAAAGAACTTAGTAAATTTTAACAAATCACTTTATAGCATCTTAACGATAAATTTTTGAGCTTGTCTAGAAATAATTTATGGATCTAGACGACAGTTAAATCATACAATATTGATTAATAAACTAATATGTAGCTATTATTAAAAGGTAGGAAAAAATCTACAATTAATAATTTTGGATGGTGAAGTTAATTAATTGTAATAACCATAACTAAAAAGCTTGATTCAATTACGTTTTTTACTCGTTAAAATATATCATCATTATTATCATCATTTTCATCCATTATCGATCCTCTGCAGAATGAAAGTTTCTCCAATTTTAATTTAGTTTCTCTGATCTCCCTCTCTTTTTTACGTGTCATCAACATACTTTAATTTGATCTATCTTTCTCATATATGGACTCCTAGATTTTTTGAAATCTCATGGAATCCAGTTTAAGACTTCAACTGTCCATCCTCTGTCATTTCCTATAGCATTATATATTCAGCCCAACTTCACTTTCTTAATTCTTTCAATAGTGTCAATAACACCTGTTTGTTCTCTTAGACATATATTTTATTTTTAAATCTCTTTTTGTTACTTCTAACATTTTTTCTTTCTCCATACTTAATTTAATAATCTGAAGTGTCTGTATTCGTCTTCTGTTAAGTGCCCCAGTCTACAATCCATAGGTAAGAAATCAAAAACACATTTATTTAAAACCTTCCTTTAAAAACATAAAGTATATATCCTTTTAATATTAAATTATATCAACTAAAAACACACCTTCCAAATTTAATTTTATGATTAATTTTATCCATTAAATTTTCATCTGTATTAATAATTTGACATTATGAAATATGTGAAAGAGGTTTATTAAGAATTATATAGCAATAAAAAATAAGAAAAGTGTCACTAACAACTACAATATTTTCTTAATTGCCCAATATTTTAAAAGAAATGATTAATAATTAATAATTAAGTATTTGATTTCTTCTAATTCATCATTATTATTATTTTTATGTTTTATTTTGAGAAAATCCATTGAACATTATTTTAATCTTTTTACATTTATTTTTAATCCTAATTTCTTGCTTTCATCTGATAACTCTGACAACACTTCCTGAAGCTCTAAAGCATTATTTTCAAAAACAATTATATTATCTGCAAAATCTAAATGACTTAAATAATCTTCATTTATTTTACTACCTTAACTTCCCATTTTAATCCATAAAATACTTCTTGAAATTGATGATAAAAAGTTTTAGAGAATAGAATATGTTTTGAAGATATAGAGTTATCCTGTCATATGCCCTTCTCAACATTAACATAATGCTGCTGTATTTTGATAATTATTATTTAGAATATGATAGTATTCTTAGTATATATTTTGATAATTCGTTGATTTAATCACTGAAAAAATGCTTATAGAATCAATGCCTTTTCATAATCTATAAATCTAAAACATAATGATAACTCATATTCATTAAACCTTTCTGTAATTTCTTTCACTTCTCGGATACCTTGATCTTTTGGTTGGCAAAATGCACTGTAGATGAATTACAATTATCTTTATAAAAAAATTATATATACTGATAGAAGACTGATGAGTGTATAATTCAAAATATTTTCTTTACCACTTTTTAAAATATTAATATTACTTGGGTTCTTTCAATCATCTATCTTTAATGTTTAGACATTTAGTATATAAATTTGCCAACAGTATTTTTATTTCTTCATCTGCTTGTTTTAAGATACTAATTATAATTCACCAATTGCATGACTCATTTCTTTTAAAATACTTGGAAATTAAGAACATATTGTAGTTGTTAGTGACACTTTTCTTATTTTTTATTGCTATATAATTTTTAATAAACCTCTTTCACATATTTCATAATGTCATTTCTCTTCTTAGTAATAGTTCCATCTTATCTTCTTAGTGCAGATATAAGTTTCATACCATTATCAAGATGTTATTTTAAGATTTTATCTTCTTCTACAGCCTTCCTTGTTAATTTACAATTATATTTCTTTCTGTCATTATTAATTATTTTTATATCAATTTATAAAATTCTAGATATTTAATCCATCTTAATTAATAATTTTTATATATTTTTATATTCTTTTTTTTCCAGAAATTGTATAAGTAAAAATTTTCTGGTCAATAACTGCTCTTTTTGTACCACTTACCTTTGTTACAGTTTTTAATAATATATCCTATTGGCTTGTTACTTGTGTTAAAAATCTGATAAAATTTATAAACCATTTGCAAGTTCTAATTTAAGTTTATTAAAATATTTCTGAAAGTTAGGAATATCAATTGTGAAAAATGTTTTTTTATATCTAGTTTTTCATCAATGCATATCTTTCATCTCACTAATCAAGATTATTTCCTGTGTTGAATTTATTAAAAATATTACAATCTTAAAATACATACCTTTTAATAGTCAAAATATAATCCAATTCTGCTACATTTTTATATAGATATTTCCAAATCTATTTCCATTTAGCATTTTTCTTTAAAAAAGAATTCATAGTATAAAATTGTTTTTTTATTTTGCAAACACCTCAAGTCTATGTTCTCTTTCATATTACCATTATCAAATTTATCATAATATGTTTATCTTTCAATTATTTACCAATTTGAGCATTAAAGTCTTGCATGATAATTTTAGAAGGTTGTTTGTTCTGATCACAAGCCTTTTGTACATCCATATAAAAATTCTCTACTTCTTCATCATATAAGAACAGTGATAAACTCTCCAATGCAAGCCTTAGTAATTAATGGATGCAAGAAGGTTTGTGCATAAAATTCCTATCTACTGTCTACTTATCCAATATTTCCAATCTAGCTTCTAGCTTGTGGCTTTCATCAGCGAGGAGCCTTTGATCTGAGAGCACTACACCTAGGTCTTAGGATCTAATTCAATTAGCTTGGATTAAAAACATCTGTTTTCATTTTGAACTTATATGTTTGTAATTAACAATAAATATAAAAGGTGACTGCTAGAGGGTTGCATCAAATCCTGAGATCTAGGTGCAGTGCTCTTGATCCAAGGCTCTCTATTGATGAAAACCACAAGCTAAAAACTAGTCTGGGAATATTGGATCAGCAAGCTCTAGATAGGGATTTTATTTACAAATATTTTTCCATTCATTAATTATTATGGCTTTCATTGGTTGGCACTAGTGTATGGAGAGTTTGTTTTTGTTTTCATCGTAATGAGAATTTGTTAATGCATAACACTGAAATATCTGCATTTGGTATCTTCTATTAAGTTGAACAATTAATCTTACCAGTCTGTTTGATACACCATCAATCTCTACAATCTTGTTTTTTGACTTTTTGTTTATAATGAATTTGACTTTGCTTGTACTTCCAATATTTGTGCTTTTGTAGTGCAATAGATAACCACTTTTTAAATCCAATTGTCCCTTCATCTTGCCTTTTAACTTCATAGAATTCAATAATATTCCATTTAATATTAGACAGTTCTTCTTTTAATTTTTGAAATCTGTACTTAAATAAATGGTCATCATCAAATGATAGCCTGGTTATGCAGTCATGTGATTCTTAGCATCCTCCATCTTCAGCTACTATTTGCTATCTTAATATTTTAGCTGGTTATTTGACAGTTCCTGTGAATAAGATCCATAATTTACCTTTTTTTATCATGATTATGAATATCTATTTATAAAAAAGTTAATTAACTGACTAACAAACAACTGATATTTCAGTTAAGAGCTATCTGGCAACTGAAAAGAAAGTCCTTGGTATTTCTTGATCTTAAACTCAGAGAAAAAACCAATAATCTCACCAAACTGGCTATCAGCAACCCATCTCTGTTTGTATTACTACACAAATAATCATAGAGTAGTAATAGCCACAATGGTAAGATCATATGAAGTGGACAAAATAAATTTGTCTTGGTGGTCTCTTTTCTGTTAACAGTAAACTCATTTCCACAGCTTTAAAATATGTATCATCATCATTATCATTTTTAATCATTATTAGTCTACTGCAAGATGAAAGTCTTTCAAAGTTCTATCCATCTTCTCCATTCTCTAGCTTCTCTTCTCCATATCACTCCAGCACATTTTCTTATTTCATCCATCTATCCCACATGTTGTCTTATTCTACATCTTTTACAATCTCTTGGAATCCAGTTTAAGATTTCAACTGTCCATCTATTATCATCTCTTTTAACAATATATCCAATCCAACTCCACTTCTGTCTCTTAATTCTTTCAATAATGTCAATAATACCTGTTGTTCTCTTACCCACATATTTCATTTTTAAACTCTTCTTGTTATTCCTAAGGTACTTCTCTCCATATTTCATTAAGTGGTCTTAATTCTCTGTATTGCTGTTTTGTTAAATGTTTAAGTATCAGATCTACAAGTAAGAACTGGTAAAATACATTTATTAAAAACCTTTATAAATATATAGGCATATTTTTTTTAATATTAAATCATTTCTACCAAAACCTTTTCAATCAAGTTTAATTCTATTATTAATTTTATCCATTATGTTTCCTACTATTGTAATAATCTAACCAAGGTTTTTGTAGTTGTTAACTTCTTCTAGTTTATTAATACCAATCTTTATTTCCATATTTTGAGAAAATAATTGAACATTACTACATTACTTTAGGCTTTTTAACATTTACTTTTAATCCTATTTTTTTACTTTCATATGATAATTTTGGCAACATTTATTGAAGCTCTAAAGCAATGTTTGCAAAAACAACTACATCATCTGTAAAATCTAGATTATTTAAATATTTTCTATTTACTTTTACTCGCTTAGCTTCCCATTTTAATCCAAAAAATACTTTTTGCCAAACGGCTGTAAAAAGTTTTGAAGATATAGAGCCATAATTGTCATACTCCCTTCTCAATGTTAATCTTCCTAATATCATTATGTAATTTAATTGTTGCTGTTGTTTTTTTAAAAATACTCTTTATAATATGACAATATCCTGAGTCTATACCTTAATGATCTAATGCTTTCATCACTGAAACAGTACTTATAGAATCAAATGCTTTTTCATAATTTACAAATTCAAAGTACAATGGCTTACTCAGCTACTCATATTTATTGGACCTTTCTATAACTTCTCCTAATACTTGGATGTGATCAACTATACTAAAACCACTTTTAAACTCAGCTTGTTTTTTTTATTTGTTAAAATCCAAAGTTTTCTATAGATGAGTTGTAATTATTTTGGATAAATATTTTGTATAAAATTGATAAAAGACTGATAGGTCTGTAATTTCAGATATCTTGTTTATCACCTCTTTAAAAATATAATATCAGTACTGCATTCTTCTAATCATCTGATATATCTTTATCATTTGGTATATAACTTTGCCAAAAAGAATTTATTTCTTCTCCTGCTTCTTTTAAGATATCAATTATAATTCCATCATTACCTGGAGCTTTTTCCTTCCTCATGAATTTAATTGCATGTCTTACTTCTTCATTTGAAATCCTGGGAAATTCAGAAGATATAGTAGTTGATATAGATATTTTTCCTTGTTCTTTATTGTTATATATTTCTTGATAGAACTTTTCTACATATTTCATGATGTCATATATGTTAGTAATAGCTCCATCTTTTTTCTTATTGCAGAAATAAGTTTTATACTAATACCAAGATGTTATTTTACACTATTGTGACATTTATTTTCTTCAATGTTTTTTTTAGTTCACAATTATAATTTCTTACAACATTATTAATTTTTTTTCACATCAATTTACAAAATTTGAGATATTCAATCCTTCTTAATGCAATATTTTAATATTTTTTCATATTCCTTTTTTTCTTCATAAATTGTCATCTTAAAAAATTTTTTATTAGTCAGTTGCTGCTTTTTTATACCAGCTATTTCTCTTGTAGTTTTTAAAAGTGTATCAGTTATCTTCCTATTGAATTGGTCTAAATTTGAATTATGTTAAAATATGTTAATAGTTAAAAATGATCTGCAAGTTCTAATTTAAATTCATTGGAATGTTTCTGAAGATTGAGAATATCAACTCTGAATATAGTTTTTCTTAATTTTTTTTTTCTTTAGTTTTACATTAACATGTATCTTACATCTTACCAATTGATGATCACTTCCTATGTTGAATTTATTAAGAACATTACAATCTTTAAATACATATTTTCTGTTAGTCAAAATATAATCCAATTCTGCTGTACTTTCATTTAGTTGTTTCCATGTCTATTTGCATTTAATATTTTTTTCCAAAAAAAAAAAGAATTCATAATATAAAGTTTTTTTTTTTTCCCTGAAAACTTCAAAAAGTCTATGTTTTTTTTATTAAGGAAAAAATACAAGTGACTGATCATGCAATACATGATGTAAATACATTTATATAAAGAAAGCTTGAGATCGTACCACAGTCAATAACCCTAGTCTTCTCCATTAATTCATGAGTCTTTGAATTGCCAAGTCCTTTAATTCACAGATCCTTAGAACTTTATCTATGTTGTGATATCTTTGTATAAATCACATGTATGGAATTCATACTTTAAACTATTTCTGAATTTCCACTGCCTTCCTGTTCAGAGTCTTTTTCAAAATTTTCTTCTTGTGAGCTTATTATTTCATCATCAGTGATTTCTTCCCTTTCATCAGTACACACCTTATTTGTTGATGCTAATTGGATTTTTTTCCTATGATTGAATTGTAGGTCTTGCTTAGTAATCAAGCATTCAGTTGTATAATCTGAAAGTTTGTTATTAAACTTTAACATCACATGATCACTATCTTGCCTTGTTTATTAAACTTTGGAATGTTCTCAATAATTATTGCTTGAAAGAGAATAAGTTGCAGCTTCAATGTCTCTGTTTAGGTCTAAAACATCATTTGTATTAATTTTGTCTTTGAATTATTACTTTTTTTTTGCTCATGATCACTTTATTGTAATTCTGTGTTGATTTGAAAAAAAAAAAAATTAATTTTTGAGGCCCCCAGTCCATGGGAAGTGGTCTCATAACTTCTGTTCAGATCATCAGAGAAACTTTATTTTTGTGCAGGGATATGACTTGAGTTATAATCTATAATGTTCAATTCTAAAATTGAGATCGAATTAAAATTTAAAATAATTTTCCAATCTACACTGTTTAGCCGCATTTGGTAACTTTCGGTTTGACACAGCAATGTCGTATCTTTTTTCCTATGGTTAATTTAACACTGTGATTTATTTTTTCTCTTTATTTTTATGATTAATTTTTGTATCTATAATAATCCCTAGGTCATTTTCTATCTTCCCTGACTGGTTTGCAATCATAGAAACTTGTTTCACATTTCTAATATCTGATGCAATGATGAAATGCTTAAAACCATCTCTGTTAACATTTTATTTTCAATGTTTTGTATGATCTTTGATTCTTTTTAAAATTATTTGAAATGATTTAAAATTATTTTCAAGGTTTTATGTTGTTCTAATGATTCCTAGAATTATTTAATGTAGCTTTTGCCTATTTATAATAACAGCCATTTACATAACTAGACCGACCAAAACTCTCACTTATTTTTGAGTGAAAACTGTTCTAAAATTTCTTATAAAGATGAAAAAACAATAAAACAGGTATTCACTTACATCTTGGTAAATCTTTTTTTTATGAATCCAAAATTGGACTATGACTTTGGTGAATAAAACCGGGAGCCTGTAACAGTGAAAACTGGAGTCCCAGGCTCCCTCCAGTTTTGATTCAAAAAAAATATTAAAAATTCAAAAAGTCTATGTTGGTGTCATTTTTATCACCATATCCATATTTACCTACAGCTCTTTCATCTTTTAATTCTTTACCAATTCTAGCATTAAAATCTTCAATGACAATTTTAAAATATTGTTGGGTTTGATCAAAACCTTTTTGTGCATTCATATTGTACTCTTATTACTAGGTCTAAATAGGTTTACTAAGTTAATGTTTGAAAAATTTTAAATTAAGGGAAAACTTAAATAGTATAAATGCTATATTATGTTGATAAGATTTTAAAAAACTTTGTTAAAATAAAGTTTAAAGTTATAAATGTGTAAAAACTATGTTAATGTGCTAAAATTATAAGGTAAAGTTAAATGTTATGATTTTTGTATAGTTGGGAAAACTGGCCACAGTAAAATAATATAGTAAAAATCCTATTAAACAATGTGCTAAAAGCTAATTTGAAAAATAATGGTTTAAAATTAAATAAGCAAATGTATTGTAAATAAAAATTAGATTTAGTATTTGTATTATAAATTATTTATTAAAAGTATAATATTCTATCGTAGACAAATTTATTTAATTTATTACTGTTTAAATAATTTCAAAATTTATTATTCCAAATTGTATTATTATGTTTTATCATTTTTTATAATATAATATTTTGTAATAAAATGTTTAAGATAATTTTGTTTTCTGGCAGTAATTATAAAATTTGATACATATTGTCCATTTTTTAAGTCATGTATCCAGAAAATACACATGCATTTATGCTTACAAGGTTTCTAAAAGAAAGTTTCAAAAATACTTTAGAATTGTTTTAAAATTGAAACATTTGTGTATCATAAAAAAATGTTAGGAAAATTATTTAAATAGGTAGCTTTAAAATAAGTATAGTTAGTAAAGTTAAATTTTAAAAATAAATACATTAAAATTAAATATTATATAAATTAATAACACATTATTTAAAAAATGTTATTTTAGAGTGTTTAATTTGTTTAAATAAAATTGTAAAACTAATTTAGAATTAAATTTTGTAATAATATTTAGTATTTCAATGAGTCATAGATTTTATTTCTAAATTTTAATAACCTAAACTTGACAAGTATGTAAATTAGATCATAAGTTGAAAATTAAATAACAAATCAGATGTAAGTTTGATCTAGTATAAAAGTAGATGCTCTCATTTTTTGCTTGCTTAATAACTTACTTAATAACTTACTTAATAGCGTACTTACTACTTATTAACTTGTTAGCTTATTATTTTATTATCAATATTATTATCATATATCAACATCAGAATATTACTTAGTCTACTTCTTATTAATATTATTTTTTAAGAAAAGATTTGAAGGATTAACAATTTGTTAAGTCAAAGTAATAATACATCCTTAAATTTAAAAAAAAAATTCTACTGGTTATTTTATTGAAGCTTAAGCCAACTTCATGGCAAAATATGGATTTAATACCAAAGATAATGTATTCAAAAGAATTAACAATAAAAGTACAGTTGGTATAGGAAAGTATAATTTTAATGGAAAATTTATATAATTATTTATTTTTAATACTTTGGATATTTGCAAGAGTGTTGAGCAGAAATGTTTTTCAGAGAACTGACATGATTATGCATTATATTTTAAAAATCTTAAAATTTTTATGTGGATGACAAAGAATTATTTGAGAACTTAAAAAAATAATATTTCTTTAAAAAAACAGAGAAAATGAATTTAATATTGAACCTAGAAATAAAAGGTATCATTTGTGCTTACATTAGTAACTATGTATATTTTTTTCTTAGAAAAAACTTGCAGTGAATATTTTTTTAAATATTGACTTAAAAAAGTTTATTACAAATCTCTTTTGAAAAATGATTAAAAGAAAAAAACAACATTATTACAGCTATGATTATTATGACAAATTATTGTTAAAAGATACTGTAAATTTTTGATATAATATAAAACTGTTTTTTTTTTTTAAAAAATTATTCATCAGAAAAATAAATAAATAGATAATTAAAAAAATATATTATCCTGACTAAGGAAATATAACTTTATAAATGACTCTATTCCTGCATTACTTTAAAATAATATTTTTTGAATGGAATATAAAACTGTGTATTTTCCATAAATATACGTGTTAAGTTATATCACCAACACTGATGCATCTGAACCCGGTAGGATCCAAGTGAATGGGAAAAAACTCTGGAGACTATTTATAAAAAATTTTCAAGTGATCACTTTAATAATTGTTAACCTGAGAAGCTATAGACAATGGACTGTATTTTATAGACTTTCAGAACAGGATTAATAATTAATTATTTTTCAAAATATTTTTGATTTTAAAAGTCGACATTTTTTTTTATTTGAGTTTATGCACCATGGGAGGAAAAAAGAACTCTCTGTGTTTAAAACTGTAGGACAGTATTGGTTGCCTTGGCAACAAGCACCCAAGGAACTTCTATAAAAATATTAGAAGGAAGACAAAAAAACTTTTAAAATTGAACTTTTTGAAGAGAAGAAAGAATTGGACGTTAATATCTATAGTTTTTATTATCATTTTACATAATAATTGTAGTATTATGTTTTATTAGAGTTGGGTAAGAAAAATTGCATTTAAATATTTTATTTAATCTAACAAAATTAATATTTTAAAGAATATTTTAATATTTTATAAAGTTTTTTCATAAACATTTTAAGATGTAATGTTATGCTGGATGATTGTTATTATTAATTAATATGTTTTTTATATGAAATATTGGATCAGAAAACATGTATAATATTGACTGACAAATGTAGTGTCGTTAGGTAAATCTTATAAAATTTATTAATTTTATATGATGTATATTTTATTGTTATTTTCTAGAATTGCTTGGAATATTTTTTTTATATTGCTTTGTCATATGAACGTATGAACACGTGTGTGTGCGTTAATTACACATAAAACTTTATTATTATTCTAAAGATACAAGTCATGATTTTTTAGAAAAATATGCATACATTTTTTTTTACATTACTAATGTAATATAAGTTATTGTTACTCATAATTTTTCATATGATTCTTTAATGGATGAACCCTATTTTTGGAAATATTTTGAATATTGATTTTAATATCTTAAAACAAAATCATTTGTATTTTTATTGCTGAGTTTTAAAAGTGAATAAACCTTTTCTTGTAGTAGTTTTGGATTGTTAAAGTCATACATGAACTATGTTTGTTATTTGGAGTAATGCTAGTTACTTTTATGATGTACATTGTTAAATCTATTGTGAAGTTTTAATTGATAGTGACATAGGAATTATGTAATGAAACCTTTGAATGCTTATATGTAGGATCTAGGGAGAAAATAAGAAAGTAGCCTATATTGTTATCTTTGTAGTTTATGCAAGTACAGATAATGTAGCCCTATGTCTTATATATATTTTTTGTGGACAGTGTTTTTCTTGATATTTTTGCATTTTAAAATGTTTGAGTGAATGCTGGATAAATAACCTGGGCATTATTATTATATTTGAGGGTATTAGACAGAAAAGTCACACTGGTTCCATGTAGATTATCTAATATATTTTATACTATTGAGTCATTACTCTAGTTATTTCTTCGGATTCTATGCATCATATCACTATCTTAATTTCAACAGTTATTGCATCGTATAGCATTGTATTTTATGAAAGAAAATACTAAATAATTTTGAATTGTAATATCGTTATTTTGAAAAAAGATGAGATAGGTTTTTCTTGTTTTGGTTTATGTTAAGGACAAATACAAACAAATAAAATTGAATATAAATGCTAACAGTGAATAATAAAGAATCATAGATATTTTTCATATTTTTATTAAACTATTTTTAAAAACATAAAAGAGACGATAATTATTCACGAGATTTTTGAATAATTTTGATATTTTGATTTTACATGTTGATGCATATTTTTAAGAAAACTAAAAACATCCAAAATGAACAACATAAAATAGAATGAATGCTTGTATCTTATGAATATTATTTTATATTTTAAACATACACGAAACACACATATAATGATTTTATTTAGAGAGTAGTAACAACAATAATATTATTTTATTAAAGTCAATTTTATTTCTCGAATTAACCAAGAAAAAGTATTTAAAATAACACTAGCACTATTATATTAGATAAGTTTAATTGACTTATTGTAAAATATTTGAACATATTTTAAAGATGAGTATTATTTAAGTATTTCATATTTTATATTTTCGTATACACTTACTGAAAAACCATATATTATTGCTTTGTTTAATTAATAGATATTTTATTAAACTATAAGAATAGTCTTGAATTTGTATTTTGTTTTAAATAAATCTGCCATAAATAGTACATAAGTCGGAATAAAGGCTTATTTACTTGTTGATTTATTATATTTTATGATGTGGAAAGATGTAACCCAATTTATCTAAATTAGCTTGATATTTGTAAGGTTTTATTAAAGACGAATGTAAATAGTGTACATAGTTTTTGTTAAATGTACACTGTATAGGATAATAAAATTTGTTAAACTTGTTTTATAAAACTTTGTGTTATGTTGATTTATTCACCATCATGAATACATGATTGACAGATACCAAAATAAACATAATGTTTGCACAGTACAGATATAATTATTCTATTTAAGAAATCACAATGATTCAGAATATAATACACTGAAGAAATTTTTTTTGCATTAATATTATTATTATAGTCATAATTAATTGCACAATTTATTGCACAGAATTCTAACGTTGTTTGTTGCTACATATTTTCAGATTGTATCAGATTATACCTTTTATTTAAGATGCCACATGAGAACTAAAAGATTATATATTATTATTGTTATCATTATTGTTAATTACCATAATATTAAAACAGTAGATAAGATTAATAATTATTTAATGAGGAGTAAGATTATTATTTATTTATTGTTATTATTATTAGTTAGGGATAGTTGAAAATGATACAAAATCCCTTATCATACCTGACTACAGGAGATTATAAATTGATTAGATTTATTTTAAAGAATCTGAGATAATTATAATTATATTGTTTTAATAAAGAGAGTAGAATTTATTTAGTAACATTATATTAAATTGATTGTTATTATTTTAAAGCCTTAAGAATGCTATGAATTTATTATTTGAAATAATAGGGGGATGGTATTCTTATGCCATTGAGATTGTATCCTGTGGGATATTGACTCAATGTAATTCTTTATTGCTTGTACTTCACTTCACTGTCTCATGATTTATTAATATTTTATTTATTTTAATTTTTATAAATTGAACTATTTATTATTTATTAATTAGTTAGAGCTAGTTAAATAGTAGATATTATCATAGAATATCTTTATTATTGAATATATTAAGAGTATATGTATTTTAGCCAAGCATAATCGTTTTATCTGAGCTAGTCATGTTTTCCTGTTATTATTATACTTAACTGAAGATGAGGGTACAACATATAAATTCTCTACTTCTTCATCACAATGAGAACTTGTTGGGCATAAATATAAATTATCTGCATTTGACATCTGCTATTAAGTTGAATAACTAAATTTGCCACTTTGTATCATACAGAATCAATCTCCAAAATGTTATTATTCTACTTTTTATTTATAATTAATTCTACTCCACTTGTATTTCCAATGTTTGTTCTTTTGTAATATAGTACATGCCCACTTTTTAAATGCTTCTTCAATTTTCTTTTAATTTCACAAAGTCTGGTCAGTTTAATATGAGACAATTCTTCTTTCAATTCTTGCAATGTTCTTTCACTTGAAAATGATCTGCTGTTGCATGTACCTAAATAAAAGGTCATCAATCAATGATAGCTTGGGTCCACAGTCAGGAGATTCTAGCACCCTTCATCTTCAATAGCCAACTGCTACCTTGTCTAGTGACTTTACAGCCTCCTGTGAATAAGGGCCATGACCTATTTTTGTCTGTCACGATTGCAAATATCTATTAGAAGAGAAAAAAATCATTCACACACACATTCATTTGGTCTTCAGGAAAACTCAACTGATATTTCAGTTAAGAGCTATCAGGCAACTGAGAAGAAAGACCATGGAATTTTTTGATCTTAAACTAAGAGATAAAAAAACCAATAAAATCACTATGCTGGCTAAGGCATGTCGGTGAGCAGCCCATCCATGTTTGTATACTATATAAAAAATGACATAGTAATAACAGCTGCAATGACAAGAATTTATAAAGTGGACATTAAAAATTTTCCCTGCTCAGTTTCTTTAAGGTGTCCAAGAAGAATCAAGGTGTCTCCTTTCAGTTAACAGCAAATCCTATATATATATATATATATATATATATATATATATATATATATATATATATATATATATATATATATATATATATATATATATTGTAGCCCTTGGGTTAGCCCAAGACTCCATTTTTTGAATTAACTATGCAAGATAAGGTTTAATAAAAAAATTTCCTCATAATTTGTATTTTTTTTTCTTTAATAAACAAAATTTTTAGCCAAGACTAGGTTTGAACTTATATTCATAGGGATTGTTTACATTTTACTTGATAGGCAATCTGAAAATTTGTCATTAAAAGATTTCTAACCAAAGATTGTTTTATTTAACATTAATTTATGGGTCAATTTGGTATTAAAGATATATTTTTAGAAAAGCAAGATTTATACATCATTTAATAGTTGAGTGAAAAGAAGGAGGAGGATGTGCAACTTGTAAAACTACATTAGATAGTGATAATGGATGGTCATAATTTTACACTGATAAGTTAGAAATAAATAGTTCATGAGATTAAATTATAAAAAATAATAGTAATAATAATTAAGGATTAAAATATTAAATCAGTTTAATTAAAGAATTGTATATGTGAAACATGTGTATGTGTTTAATCTGATTGTGGATTTTAATTATAAAGTTCACAATTAAATAATAATTATTCCTTGTCATCTCGTGAAAAAATCCTTAAAAAAAATTAAGTCATTTTTAATAGTTTATTATTTGCAGCCAAAATTTAGTTCAAAATTCTGGGTTTGAATTTGGGCTGCTATATATTTTTTTATTATTAAAGAAAAAGTAAAGGAGGGGAGAGGAGAGCTTTTCTCTCATTGATTTTGTTCTTTGGTGTGGTTTCCACATGTGTAGAATTACCCAAGTAAATTACCAAAGTGATTTAAGTGATATATATATATATATATATATGACAAAGAAATTTAAGTGTAAAATTAATTGGTGATTATCTGTTAGAATGCAGAAATGAATTTGGCAGTGGTTTTTCAAAAGGGCAAAAGATTAAAATAACCAAAAAGAAAAAGAAACAATAGACAATTAATTAAGAAAACAGACTGACCAGATCTCAAGAGTCAATAAAATGTCATGACAGGGAAAGAGAGGGAGAGAAAGAAAGCAGAAACTATAAAAGCTCTGCTGTTTTGTGAAGGGGGGCTGGCTGTTCTATCTGAATCTCTCTTTTGCAAGTTCTCTATCATCGGTTTTATAGAGAAACTTTGCTATAAAGTTTAAAAGAAACATTTTTATTTTAAAAAAGAAAGAAACTATGAGAGAAAGAAATCATTTATTGTAAATTATTTGTTTGTCTCTTAAAACAACTTTGCCAAATTTAATATTATAAGAAGAAAAGAAAAATCTCTCTCGAGTATGTTTTTAAGTTGAATGCACATTTAATCTCCTGCAGTTAATCAATGGTCATGATTGTCTTGCACTAATTGATCATAAATTGGCAAATGGTAAAATTTAATCCACAGAAAATAAGAAAATCTAAATTTTGATTTCGTATATAAAGCATTAAATCTGAACGCTATAATTTCAGATAAAGTGTTAAATTTGAATATTAAATGAATTTAAAAAAAGACAACAAGAAGTGGACTTATATATTTAGAAATTTAAACAAGTTCTGTTCAGCTGTAATCCACATAAAATCAAAATGAGGAAATCTTTTCAGCAGCATAAAAACTGTATACCTGATGGCATAGGAATCAAACTCTATCCCAAAAACTTTTTCCATGTAAACTCATGTGCTCATACAAACAAATCAAGAAAGAAAAGGAAAAATGGAAACCAGAAACTTGAAGGACACTTCCAAAGAACTCTTTAAGTATATTTTTTTTATTTTATTATTCGCTATTCATGTAGAACATTTAATCTAGAAAAAAGAAAAAGAATTTTTTTCTTTATGTTTTATCATATATATCCATTTAAAATTAATTCATGTCAGAATTATAATTGTTTTTATTTTGGGGGTAAAGATATTGATATCAGATCATTTTGTATGTGTTTATTTTAAATGCTTTTTATTATTATTATTATTTTGGGGGTAGATGAAGTTAATATCAAGTCATTCTGTATGTGCTTTATTTTAAATGCTTTACATTTTTTGTGTGAAAAAAAAGAAAAAAGCAAGTGATATTATTATTAAGAGAAATGTTTTGAATGAATTGGATCAGAAGTTATTGCCAAATGCTTAGACCTATTGCTATGTTTATAAAGATTGTGTGACTATTGGGCTAAAACATCATCATTATCCTATAAAAGTGCATGGAAATACTTTTAAAAATTTAATATGCATTTCTTATTATTTCTTATTATTATTATCATAAAGTTAAGGCCAGATACAAGCTGATTAATGCTTGTAAAAATTGTTGGCTCATGTTCCAGTGTACTAACTTGCAAGAATATTGTAGATATAAAAGTTTTACTTGTGGAAGTTGATGTTTCGACCTGTATATAATATGGATGGGCAAGAGTCTCCACCAAGCTAGTGAAGTCATAGCTCACTAAGATATTTATACTATATTTATAAAGTATTTAAACACAGTGGAAGTGTTTTTCCACTTGGTTATTCTCTACACCGTAAGATGATTTCTTTATTGATGGCCAGAGGTAATGGGTACACCTAAGTCTCTTTGTATGACTAGCGATAAAAATCCTAGCATATCTCAACTTTAGTGAAAAGGTTTTCTCTTATTCGGGTCACTGCTTGCCTCATGTTAATGTTGATATTCCTTACTGGTGTATGAAAGATTGATATTATTAAGCATTACTCATAGAAGTCAGATACATGGTCGCAAACTCAGTTTGATGTCAGGATGAATGCAAATAGTGTATGTGCAGTTGGTGTACTTGAATATTGTTTTGCTGATCTAATTTAATTTATCAATTAGAGCCAAGAGTAATAAAGTCAATAAATATTAAATTTAAGGGTTAAATAAAACCTACAAATGTTGTAAGTGTAAGCAATGCGTATATGAAATTATCTAATAAATATTTCCACAGCTAGCTGAGAACTTCACTGGAAAGGTAATATTATTAAAATATTATGGTCATAAGAACATGAGTATAGAGTATATGCACATATGATGATGATTGATCTTGATACTGATTTGTTGACATTGACTTAGTTCCATGATACATAAAATATCTCTATTGTAAAGATTAGGGCTAAGGAATGTTAGATCAAAAGGATGAAATAAAATTAGTAAATTTGCGAAGGAATGTTAGATCAAAATAATGAAATAAAATTAGTAAATTTGCAAAGGAATGTTAGATCAAAATGATGAAATAAAGTTATTAAATTTTATTATGTGAAGAATTAGCTCTAAAAACAGATCAGCAATTGAAAGTATTAAACACTGGGGGGGGGGGGGGATAAAGTTAATGTTCTGCTATGTTTGGGATAAAATAAGAACCAAAAATATAATACATGTGAAGGTAAATATTATTTTTATCTATCTGATGTTGATATTACTCCATGGTAATCATGATTTCCTGATAATTAGAAAATGAATATTTATATTTTAAACCTCTTGATATTACCCATTGATTTAGGGATATTTATTTGTTTAGTTTTGTTTTTATCATAATACAGTTGTAGTTCAGGGGAAGCCATGCGAGTCATCAAGCAAGTGTGTATATTCTGTATTGAATTGTAGTATGTTAATAAAATTTGTTATTTGTTTTAAATAAAATGTGCATACGTCTCAATGTTTTTGTGGGTTATTATAATCTAGACATCTCAAATCCAATCATACATCAATATATTACTATTAATATTTGAATCATCATTTTTGCAAATATGCGGTAAAATTTATTTAAAATGGTTAATTTTCCAAGCTTATGTGGCACGGAAATACCCAAGATTACCAAATAACTTAATATAGTCGAAATATAAATTATGAATAGGGATGGTTATTGAGTGATAGTGGATGCAGGGGGTGGGCATAAAATCCTTTCCCCATCTGTTGTATTCAAACACCTCTCTAGACGCATTTTTTTATATAATTTTATTTTAATTGTGAATAAGTGTATAATATATTTCTAAAAGATTTAATAAGCTTAAATTATTTCGAGTTTTAATGTAAATAGATATTAAACTACATTGAAGACAGCCAAGATCAACCTTGGAGGTGATCAGGAGAGGGGTGTTTGTTACCAATAATCCATCGCAGCTTATTCAATTTCCCGACCTTATTATTCTAAAAACCCTGAGAAGAGATTATAATGGGAGAAATGAGCTAGCATAATAGAAAATTTAATAATAAAGAGATAGTAGTGCAATGGATCTGTGAATGTGAGGAGGGTGGAGATGGAGATGGAAAATATTTGCAATCAACAAAATTTTAATTGTAGCTTTAATGATGGAGAATGGGGAGTGTTCTGAGAATAACCATGAATTTCCAAGAGTCTTAATTTTATTATTTTCATGCATTCTCATTCTTCTTTTGATCGATTGATTATTTATTAACCCATTCATTAAATATCATTGTTAAAATTTATTAATAAGTTATTGAAATGAGGCTTAACCTCAATATTTTCATTGGAATTGCAATTTGGCACCCTGTCAAATAAGATTATAGATGTTCTGACCCATCATCATCATCCCAATAGGCCTTAGATATCATATTGGCTGGGAGTGATGAACCATCCATTGATCCATCCTTAAAACGTTACAATTGGCTTACAAATTGGCCGCAAATGTTAAGTGCCAGATAGATTCAATTTAAGTTATAATTAATGCATAGCATGGTTGCCCGAGTTGAAATAAATATTGAGGATGTGTGACCATTTGAAAAAGTTATATTTTTGCATAATTTCCATTTTGTTAGAATTGGCCCACAGCATGGACGCCCTATTAAATATCGCCATAATAATTAGTTATAATTGGCTACAACGTGGACGCCCTATTAAACATGGTATGATGGTCTATCATTATATCCATATTTTCATTTAGTTAAAATTGGCTACAATGTGGAAGGCTGTCATTTCATTTGGTTAGAATATATATATATATATTACAGATCGATGTTTGTATTTCTTCAAAATAATATACATAAATTTATAAATAAATATTTGAAAATACAGTAATTAAAAGTTTATAAAAATTATATGTATAACCGTAACTTAGAAGCACTTTCAACTACCTTGTAGCTTTGTCAACTATCACTTTTAATTATTGTATTTTCAAATATTTATTTATAAATTTACGTATATTATTTTGAAGAAATACAGACAACGATTTGTAATATTATTATAATATATATCAATGGAAATGAGTTCTAGAAATGATATGTGGATTATCAAAGAATGTCTAAGGTAACTTACAAAATAATTGCTTTGAAATGTAGGTTGCAGTTTCTATATAACTGTAAAATGTTAAAAGTTTTTCCAAATTGTTGTCAAATAAAATTTAATATGTCTTGTAAGTTGTCGTATAATACAATATGCTGTTTAAAAACGAAGGTGCTACTTAATATTATTTCTTCGTGTAAATATCTAATGTTTGATAAAAAGGCGTTATTTAAAAAGTTTGAATCATTTGATTGATTTGATTTCATTTTAAAAGTGATATTTGGCAAAGCTACATGGTAGTTGAAAGCGCTTCTAAGTTATGGTTATACATATAATTTTTATAAACTTTTAATTACTGTATTTTCAAATATTTATTTATAAATTTACATATATATATATATATATATAATAAACCTGCAGTATCTGAGCTCATGATTTACCTTTAATGTTTAATTTGTTATTTTTAAATTTTATTTAATTATGCTAAACTTTGGTCAGATTTTTAATATAAATTCTGTGTGAATATAACTTAAATAATTTAATTTCTATAGTTTGTCTCTTTAGATTATATCATATTTCCTGTGAATTATTCATTTTTTAGTAAAATTTATTTCAAGTAGATAAAATTGTTTTTGCATTTGCATTCATATTACATATATATCGAAAGTTTAAAGAGATTTTCTATAATTTTTCTAGTTAAATTTTTGCTATGATATTAGCAAATGAACAGTCAAATAAAACACATTTCAGTTGCAATTATATAATGTTGTAACAATAATTAAATACAATTATTAGATGATATAATTTGAATTTGAAATAACAATTTTTAATTAATTGTTTTGCTTAGTTATATCATAGTTAAAATTTATTTAGCAAAGTACACAGAAAATTCTATTAAACTTTCATTCATTACATCTATAAGTCTGTAAACATTTTCTAATTATATTTATGTATGTCTGAAGATAATTTTATTATAAGTGATTGAATACTGATGCTAATTATAAAAACTTAAGGTATGTAATAATTAACAATTGAAAAGCAGAACATTTTTAAACAGATTTCAGCATTTTATAGTGATTTTATATTTTATGTGACTTAATATTCCTCTCACAAAACTATTGTTGTTCCACAAACTGTTAAAAGGTGGACAGAAATTAAATATCACACTGTTAAAATATATATATGATATCAATAGTATGATAGTGTTGTAAAAGTATGTGTGGAATTTGCATATATTTGTTATGGTATGCTAATTACTGTTCATCGTGTATTATAAGGTAAGTAGAAATTGTTTCCACTTTATGTAAAAATGGTGTGTTAAGAGTCTCACTGATAGACTAAGTTGATTTTGAGATAGTTACTCCAGAGGTAAGTCTTAATCTTATTTGCAATGTCAAAAATTTGTTTTTATTGCTGGTCAAGAAAGCTCTTAAGTTTTTTGAGCAAATAGATTAATCCTTCTTTTAACAAAAAAAAATCAACTATATTTTTAAAAAGTCCGTTTTAAAATTACTTTTTAACCTTTTGCGTTACAGCTTGAATCATACTGATTATTCACTTGTTTGAAGATGTTATTTTAAAAATAACTTTGGTGAAAATGATATAAGGTTATTCTAAACTGTAATAATTGTGAAATAATGGAATACAGAGTTTTTAAAAAAAAAATAGTTGAGAGCACTAATAAAAAGTTGAAATTGGTTTATTTAAATATGTTGTTTTACAATTATTGATTATTACTATGTAAATATTTACTAAGCCTGTTAATGTGCATTAAGATGTGCCCACTTTGAGATCTGTGTTAGAGTTGCATTAAAATGAAAAACACACCAACTGCGAATACAGTCATGATTTAAAATTAAACAGGTAATATTTATGATATATAAAAATGCTATCAATAGAATTGCGAAAAATAAGATCTTTTAAATATACAATCCATCGGCTAGATAAAGATTTTTTTATAAAATATATGTATAGTGAATGAGAGTAATCTGTAGTTTTGATTAGTGAGTAGTGCAGGCTTATAAAATATTTGAACATCTTCTTTCTTACATATTATATATGTGTAGGTGTGAAAATATATTTAGGACTTTTCTAAATATCCATTTATTCATAGCTAATAATGGCATTATATTGATATTTTGACTAGATTGCATCATCAATTTTCTTGATAGTTGAGATCATTCAGAAGTCAAGCAGAAGCACTTAAAAATCAAAGAAACTATTTATTCTAATTTTAAAATGCCTGAATTATCTGATTTTAAATATATTTTATATAAATAGTTTAGATAAGTTATATTGATTAAATTTTTTTTTTTTGTATTTAAATCCAGATTCTCATTTATCATTATCCTCTCTCATTAAAACTTTTTCTAGATTTTATTGAACAAAATATCGCAATCATGTGATAAAAAAATTTAAACTCAGGTATTTAAAATATTTTTAAATAAAAATAAATATATTCTGAATTTTGATTATTTCTGCAACGATTGTTAATGGGACTTGGCCAAAATATGATATAGTGGGAATAATAACAAAAGGTAATGTAAACATGGAAGAATCTAATATTATGTTTTATCATACTTCCAAATCCTTGTAAAAAAAAAAAATTAAGAACATGACCTTACTCAATAAGCGAAATAACTTCAGGTTCATAAGAGTTTAGTTTATCAGATATTTAAATTTTATATTGTAAGCAGATACATTAAACACAGAATTATGATGTTCTTTATACTGATTGATAGTAATTGCAAAATATGAATTCATTTTTTAAATAGTTTTTTTTTGCTTCAATTTTTTTACCCACTTTTTTCTTTTATATTTTATACCTCTTAAACGGTATCAAACAAAAGGTACAATTTTTAAAATTAAAAACTGTTTATATGTGGGTTAGTGATGATTGCACCGCGAAACTAATAAATTCAGCCTCTATCTGGAATCTTCAAATCTCGATTGCATCGCTCTATCTTTGCATTAATCCACACAGAACTAGGAGTATATAATTTACCTTTATGCAAACTTTCTAAATCATAATGAATTTGTCATTTGTTACATTTTATAAAAATACAAAATTTTCTTTTTTAATTTAAAAAAAAATTAAATAAATAATAAGGTATCGATTTGTTTTAATTGTTAGAATAAATGCGAATTGATAACATTTATATAATAATGTAACCTATAAAATAATAAAAAGCAAACAAAAAAATAATTAATGAATAGCAATAAAATGAAAATAAAATAATGATTTATTTATTTGTTATCGTTGTCATAAAAAATATAACATTGAAAAAATGTAATTAATTGAAATGTTTTAAAAGTTTGTAATAAAAGTTTTTAAAAAAATAACTTTTCCGTTTTAGATATCTGAAGAAAGTTAGATTTTTTTGTTGTAGTGTAAAATAATTATCTAGTTATCAATCAGTAATTAATATATATATATATATATGCTGCATACGAACGACTATGGCTATTTTACTACATGTATAATTATGATCAAATTACCATTAACTAAATCAATATTATTAATATCTGCCTTGTTCCCATTATATATCATTAAAACATCAAATTACATGCAAATGGAAATAACATATATTCTTTGGGAGATAAATTTATAAAAAGTTTGTAAAAGGTATAATCAAACAATGAAGTTACTTTCATAAACTATAAAAATGTTGGACTATTTCAAAATTAGTCAGTTTGTTTGAACTCAATAAATAGAAACATTGATAAAGAAAATTGTTGAACTGTTTACTATATGGAGAATGACAATTAAAAGTTGATGTCTGCATTCACTTAATAAAAATATTAGAAATGTGTCATAACCAATTTACAAATAAATACTTTGTAAAAAAAGCATGTCTGTAAGACATTTTAAAAGATTTTTCTTAAAAAAGATATGTCCATTACAAAATACTTCAAAAGATGTGCATTTGAACATTATCATCTATTAAAACAGTCTACAGAAACTTCAAAAATAGAAATAAAAACGATATTCTCATATAAATTTAAATAATATAATAATTTTCAAAATCATATGATAGACCTTTGTGGGTTGTTTATTTCTACCAATTTTCAAATGTTTTTGAAGATAACATATTAGCACAATATTTAACAATTTCTTCAGGGGTTTTATTATAACCAACAGTCTGTTTATATTTATAATACTTGATAATTTTGTTTCAATCTAAATGAGTTTAAAGAATTGATTAAATATTCCCATATGAATAATTCTTGGATCATTTTTTTTTTTCAAAATAACTATATTATAACAAAAAATGCCAACTCAATGGTATTAGGATGTAGTTTTCATGCAGAGATTTTTTTTCTTTTTGCCAAGATGCAACATAATCACAATCAGAAAATGAGCAAAATCTTTCGCAGTTTCAATTCATCATTCAATTTTTAAAAAGTTTTGCCTTCTTATGTTGTTTACAAAACTTCACAATTGTTTTAAAATGATACCAATAAGAAAATTCAATAAGTCCTTCTTTCTTTTTACAATCAAGTCACTAATAGTCATAATTTTTTTTTATTAAAAAAAAAAATCAAACTCAATACTATGATCTACTTCAACAACCAAATTGTAAAATTTGATATTTAATTTCTATAAAATTTAATTGCAATTGCTTCTGAGCAAATACCCCAAATTATTTATTAATCTATTTGACATTATACTTATTTCAAAGTCTTCTATCTTTAACGTTAACCATATTAATCTATAATCTGAACAATTTCCATTTATAGGCAATTGCATAATATTGATTTTCTGTATATATTCTCTTTTCTAATTTGTAGCATAATTTATAAAATGTTATTTTTTAAGCCTAATTGCAACAAAATTTATTATTGTAATTTTTTATGAATAAATTGTGCATGATAATAAATATATGTTTTGTTTAAAATATCAGTAGTGATTCATGTTCAGAGATAGTATTATTCTGATTAACTTTGAGAGATAGTTTTCTATTCCTACTAACATCTGAATATTACTAATGCAATAGAATCAACCAACTAATAATAAGAACTTCCTCTAAATTTTTTAATGTAAAGTTGGTAATTAAAGAAAAGATGGAAAACAAATAACATTTTGTAAATCAACTTTAATATTATTAGTCTTTCATTGATACATTGTGTAATTCCAATCGTAGAAATATCACGATTTATCAGAGTAAATCCAATGTCAGATAATGGAATGTCTTATTCTTTTATTATTTCTGACAATTTTGTTGATCTGAGATTATTTATTTCAGTCATAAATCTTTACACACACATGCACACCCATATATATATATATATATATGATTTTTATATGTATAATTTTAATATTTATTTTTATTGTCAATATTTCTTTTGTTCTGCCATTATTTTTAGTATTAATATTATAACATACTTTTTTTTTCTCAGTGATGAAAGTTTTTATTAATCAAAAAGACAAAATACCCAACAGTTAAAAAGGTTTACAAAGAGATGATTACCAGGCAAAATAAAACTCAAGTACAATATGGTGAAGAGGAAGAGAATACATATGAAATGGGAAGGAGATATGGAAAGGGTGAGGCAAAGAAAAGTCTTTGGTAAGGAGCAATGTAGATAGGCTTGGTTGCCCTGATGGATTGATAGGAAGATCTGTATCTGACATTAATTTTGTATGAATTGTTATATGTTGTCTTTAGAGGTTTCAGGGTGAATGGGAAGATTTCTGAGTAATGCTTAGATGTAACAAGCTGATTTTTGTCTTTTGTAGATGAGTAATTTTAGTTTTTCCCATTGTACTTGGAATGGCATTATGATTGGTTATGTTGTTCTTTTTGACTTGCTTTTTACCTTTGATAGAGCAAACCACAGCCTGAAAGGGAGAAAAGTCCAGAGGGCAAGGAGATGGAGTCTTTGAAATAAGTTCTTTGGTGATGATGCTTTTGGTTAAGTTTTGTTTGAAATTTAATTTGGGTAAAATTTGGGTAATTTTGAAAGTTTTCATTCATGTAGTTTAGGTCTCTGCACATTTTTTCTGTGGCCATTTTTAAACTGTTTGAAAGAATGAAAAGTAATATGAAGAAAACAATTTTGAAATAAGAAAAATTAAATATATTGATACAAAATCAAACAAAAAACACTGGAAAACTTGTTATTAATAATTTTAGTTGAGTAATAAAAAAATTTGAGTGGAATTTTAGGCGGTTAGTTACCCCAGAGGAGGGGTATCTGGAAAAAAAAGATTGTTAAAATTGCCAAAATAACTGGAACAACACACAAAAAACTTTATAAACAAGTTCTGGGTGACAGAAAAATTGGAGTAGAAGAAATATTTAAGAGTCTAAGAGAAAATAAAACCCTTTATGGTCCATGAAACAGTTGAACCACCCAACAAATGGGAGGTGAGGTAGTTAAATGCTGATAAGCACAAGATAGACATAGGGAAATTTGTGTTAAAAATGCAGTAAAACTGAGATTTAGTCAATGAAAGAGTACATTAGCAACAAAATAAGGTCTATAAAGAGCCAAATAAATATAAAAGGCACCTTTCATTGCTGCACAATCAACTTTTCAAAGCCATTCTATGAGAGTTGTGAGGAGGATGACTTTCCAGTAAGAGCTCCACCTATGGACTGCATATTATAACAGACTTTACTGATTATGTGAGCAATCTTACAAGCATAGCAATATAGTTAGACTTTACATGTCAGGCTTGTTTAAGACATTTTTTAGAAACTCTTAAATGTTGGAACAGAGGATTTCTAAATGCAAAATTATTTTCAAAGTAAAATACAATTATTGCTTTATTTACTTGTGCTAAACAAATTGACCACTCCCATCAATAACATCTGTCCTCATCATCATACTTCATACATTTGCATGGAATTAAAAAATTCACAGGTAAATTTGTTTAATGTATATTATCATTTTATCATTTTAATGGCAAGAGATATCCAGTGTCATGAGAAATTTATAGTAATTATACTTTATATTAAAATAAAAATAACAAAAATAAATCTATAAGATAAAAAAAAGAAAGAAAAGAAGTTGCAAGTCAAAAATAATTGTTTGTAAAAAAAATTACTCTTACCATTGATGAGATTATGTTATATAAGATAGTAGGGGATACTTATAAATATGCCCATTTTAACCCAGAAAAAAAAATCAGAGAATAACAAGTTAGAAAACAAAATTGTTTGAATTAAAAATTGTTGTATTATTAAAAAATAAAAATTTGATTCCATAGATATACAGTGCATCATCATATTTACCACAAAAAGGAGAAATGACATAAGCAACTTAATCTAAATTCCTAGCAAAGAAAAAAATGGAGTAATATTAAAAAAATTGCATGATGATTAATTCAATTATAAACGTTATTATATAATAATAATTAATGATTTAAATTTAAAATATATCTTTCAATCATCGTAATAAAATATAATAATCCATATCATATACAATGTAAATCTAATTTATAAATAGGAATTACAAATATAATCTCATATTTCAATCAAAAACTTTTTTTACCCCATTTTACATATAAGATTTTTTTTTTGGGGGGGGGGGGAGTATTATTTACATTTACATATAAGATCATATTTTTAATTTCATTACTTGCATTTTATTATAAAGAAAGACTTCAACATTAATTAATAGACTTCGTATTAAGATACTTTAAAATACATCCTAAAACGGGTTACTGAATACAGTTTCTATTTCATATTAGTGGATAACGTTTGGGCACTGCCGGTAAAAAAAAATGTCTAAAAAAATCTTGTTACTAATATATAATATATATATATAGTTTATAAGTTTAGAATTTACTATTTTATAAATTTAGGATGATTTTTAGAAAAATCTTATCATTATATTATATGTTACATATACAACTTTCTAATCTAAACCAAATGAGGAAAATAAGTCAAAACTTACTAGTCAAATAGATTTACATATAACTCACATATATTTTTTGAATATTTATCTTAGATAAAAATACTTGTATGATTATTAATATGAAAGAAGAATCAGATATGCAATTTTGAATGAAGAAATAAATTTTATGTAAGATAAATCTATATTTACTTAGTCTTATAAGTTTACTGCATTGAGAGTTTTTAAGGTGAATTTGTTGAGATTTAATAAGACCCCATATTTGTGCTATCTATTATCTCATTGATCTATGTCATAAAATTAATGTTGTAGTCTTTCAAATAATCGCATTAATTTTAAAAAAAAAACTTCGTTAAATATTTATATGCACTTCGGAAAATTATAGCTTGAACAAATATCTGATTATAAAAAATATACTACAATCTCATTCTTTTAAAATAATTTTAACGGAAAAATAAAAAGAAATTTAATATACTTCATGAAAATTTATAAAATAATTAAGGTGGCATTAATTTTTATTAGATAATCATTAGCGCGTCACAAGATAGCAAGATGATTTTGAAACTACAAAATATATTGAATCATTAAACGTCTTTTATATATAATTTAAAATATAAATTAATTCTATTGAGTTAATTTTTTTTTTAAGAAAACTGGATGAATGTTGAGCTTATACAATGAATTTCATAATTATTATTTTTTTCAGATTAAATAAATGTATTATATAAATGAACATATTTAATAGAATTCTTTTGTCAGAATACATAATTTTTGAGTGAATTTTTAATGTCAACTTTAATAAAGTAACTTCTTATCATTTTACTTTAAATTTTATTTTCACAATTAAATAATTTTATATACATGTGTTACCAGTTTTTACTTCTGAGACTTGGATACTTAACAGAAGAGCAATACAGAGATTTCAGACCACTAAATGAAGTATGGAGAGATATATGTATAAAATAATAAGAAAAAAATTACATGCATGAGAGAACAAATAGGCATTACTGATATCACTGAAAAAATTAAAAGACTAAAATAAAGTTGGGCTGGACATATTGCTAGAAGAAATGAAAATAGATGGACAGTTGAAATCTTAAATTGGATTTCAATGTATCATTCATTGGCATACTCATGTAACTTTGACTAAGTCCACCTTATATTAATTATTTTTGCTATTATGTATAAACCTTACATAATTTCGTAATAATGGTAAATAAATCTAAATTGGAAAGGTGTTTTATGTTTTTAAAAAATATTGTTAAAAGGATAATTCCAACCTATACAGTTTTGAGAATTATATGAATGTTCAGATGTGCAGTTAAAGGCCATGAAATCTATGTTCACACACAAAACAAAAAAAAAAAACGAAGTAAAGCTTAAATACAAAATTTTTATGAATTTCATAATTAAAATATTCTTGCAAAAAAGAATAGTCAAAAAATTTATTGTTTTAAAAAAAATTATTAAGATTTACATATTGGTATTAAATAAAAAAAAATTAAAATAAAAATGGAAAATGTTTACAATGTATACTGATGCATGTTTTTTGACAATCCTAAATAAAAAAAATATAGTTTGAATATAAAGATTAAATTTACTGTTTGTATGACAATTTACCTGACAATTACTATTAGAAAGGTAGAGTAATGAATTCTACCTAGCTATCATTATACTAAAAAAAAAAAAAAAAAACGGTATTGTAGTATGAGAATTTCTTAGTGTTGTAAGCTTTTACAGCATTAATGCTGTAATCATACTACCTAATATTATTTATTCAGAATACATTTTTTTTTGTTTTTAGTATTAGAAAAAGTAGTATTATTTAGTAAATCTTAAACTACTTAATAGTTTCGATTTAAATAGTTTCAAAATGAATGATTAAATATGTAAACACATTACCTTAGAAAAATAAAACACTTGTATTATTGTTTGTAACATGTTATTATTATTACCATTGATAATTAACTATTAATGTCTATTAGAGGGTTTAGTTAAGTATATTAAATTATACAAAATTTTAAATACGTTTGGTGATTATTTGACTTTTGCAAACATTTATGATTGACTTTTTCTTATATGATAGATTACTAATATATCAAATTTTATATTAGCAAAGATTTTACTGAAAATCCTTAACCTTAAAATTTTCGCATTGAAATTTTATCAAAGATATCCAGAAGTATTAGCTTACCATTGTATTAAAGCAAAAAGAATACTAAAATTTAGCTCACAATAAATGAGAATTAAGCATTTTTATATTTTATTTAGGGAAAAGCAAGAAACTATATAAATTCTTTTTTATATTAAAAATTATTCAAGTTTTCTTTATAAAAATATGTTCAATGTTACATCTTCTAATATTTGTGTCACTTATTTCTATATTCAAGCTGAAAAACTTGATCGACTTTTTTTTTTCAAAAATAATAACTTTTTTTAATATTTTAAATTGTTAGATGTATCATTATATAAATAGATGTTAAAATTTTCATTGTATGTTCTACACATGTTTATATTAAAAAAATAATTTATTTATATCTATTTCATATAAGTTAATATTACTATTAATTCTTGTCTCAGATTTCAAATAGACCACAATGAATCTTTAATGAAATTTCGGTCAACCAACTTTTTTCAAAAATGTATCAATAGCTTTCTAGTTTAAAGCTTTTTGCCTTTTTCAGATATTAACGGGAAACTTATTTTATTCGTTCAATACACGTTTTATTGAATCAGATGTTCGGGGAAACATATTCACATTTGTCTTTTAAGTCGTTTTAGCAATTAGTTTTGAAAACATATTTAAATAATCAACAGATCAATAAAGTCGCTTTGATGCTATAGCTTAAAATTAGATTATATTCAGGACACCGAAAATCTAGTATCTGTGACTATTTAGTTAAAATACTTATAAATTATATAAATATTTTAGTACAATATTAAAAATAAGAGTACACAAAATAATTTTTGTTTATATAAAATTATAGCAGTCAGCGTGATTTCTTTTTGTCTGCTATTATTATTATTATCATCATCATCAGCGTTATCATTATTATTATTGATTATAGTAATGATTTATTATGGAATTTATTGTAATAACTAATTCGATATGTAATGCCATCAATACAACTTATTGAAGTTAAAAACTTTATCTTATGATGCAATTCTAAATTTAAGATGCTAAAAGAAATTATGCAAATATGTAGCAATCAATGGCAAATTATAAGTGATGGTAATGAAAAATAATCCCTAGTTTATAATAGCCTTATTACCTACATATTTCAACTTGATTTTAAGCAATAATAATCTGTGTGTGAATAATATAAAAAATCCCAGCTTATCATCGTGTGAGAATCTTCAATCTGTTAACTAGACAATCTTTTTATTTTTTCCTTGAGCCTTAAATTTTAGAAATTCAGATATTTATTCTCTTGGAGAAATAATCGGAAGATTTGCAATTGCATTAATGTATTATTTTATATTTGATACTTTTGTATATATATTGTGTACAATACATTTTTGTTACATGTTATATACTCAATTTTTTTACTACATACTTAAAGCAATAGAATTATATCTTCTTTTTGATTCTGATCCTACTTAATTTCAGAGTTATTTTTGCATTTTATTATGCTTAATTGTCTAATAGCACACATAAAAATATTAGGCAAGGTTGATAGGTATTTTTATTATGAGATTAAAAATGATCTCATAATAAGTTAATCCACTCATTATTCTAGTTACTTGCAACTGAAAAAAAAATCAATATTTTTTTAATAATCAATCAATCTGATGAATTTTATTTTAGACAGCTGCCCTATCGTTAATTTAGATTATCCTTAGATTGTTGGCAATAAATAGTATCTTTTTATAACTAAGGAATACCAATTTTATGTTAATGGAGTGAATCTATAAATACTAATAAAATGTAAATAAAAATATGATTTTAACATGACACAGCTGGAGAAAGACTCCTACATTATTATAGATATTTAAAACATAGTTTACTTTTGAGATATAATAGATTTAAAAAATACAATAAAACTTTATAGTAACTGAAGAGGAAATAACTGCAGTTTCCACTGAGTAATATAATGTTTGCAAGTGTTTTTTGCTCAATACTATCACAACCATCCATCTTCCTAGAAGTCAGATCAATCTCTTTCACCATAAAAACATTAGCAACATAATTCCCTCATGAAATCCATACAGCACATGCCACAATTCACTTAATATACACATTAATTTTAGAGATACTTAAAATCAACCTTCTTTATATATAATATGTACTAAATGCATTTCAAACTTCTATTTCATTACATATTTGTAAAACATATGACCAAAGACATGTGAAAAAGATAAATTATCTCCAAGATGTGCATTTTATTTGGAACCAGCATTAATCGGCCCATTCACGATCTCTTATGCATATCTTCATCAGATTCCCAAGATGCACATTTTGTGATAAATCAGCCCTTATCAGTTGGACCACATCACAAGCTCCTATACATGTCTTTATCAGTTGGTGAATATATATATATATATATAACAGATTGTGGCGTATATTGTAATGTAACTATAGTGTAATTGGTTTGTCTGAATTCAGGACTGATGAATAACTGCGATGGTATTGAGCAAAAGTACTTGCAAACATTATATAACTCAGTGATATCTTCAGTTACTTCCTGCTGGGTTAAATATAATCTGAGTTGTTTGTTTTTTATAGACATTGAAACTTCATTTTGTTAGTGACAAACATATTGTTAACATCATAAACAGACAAAGTAGCATGATATGTGAAAAAATAATATGCAAAGTTTATCATGCAACACATAGTCTGTTGATAAAAGTTCAACAATTAAACAACAGAGAAAAGATAATTGATATTTTAAAATAATTCAAAGCTGTTAGTGATTTTAAAAGGCTAGTATAATAAGTGTTCAAGAAAAAATGAGCAACTTTATTAGTTACAAAAATCACTAAATTGTAGCAATAGTAATCAATTACCCTATGAATAACATCTTTATAAGAATTATCATGTAGAAGAATAATGTTCTGCATTCCACTAACAGTTGAACTCAATAATATAATGTTGATAAATGAGTTATAATCATAAATTTGATATGATTAAATTTTTATTACCACACATTATACAATATTATTTGATATGTTAAAGCTTTGACATGTTTTGCAGTAAATATTAGTCTCTTTTAAGATTATCAGAAACTTACAATTGTATCTATCAATTATTATTTATTAAATGATATATACTTCTATGACTTCTGAGCAATATTATGGTTTTTTCTGGGAAACAAAATATTTTAGGCAGGCTGGGGTCTGAATGAGTGTCCTTTATGAATGCCAATTGTAGTCATTATGTAATTAGAATTATCAAAAATAATTTACCTGTTTTTAATCTATTATATTTAGAATGTGATTAAGGTTTTGATCAATCAGATAAACAATGATTTTTCTCTTAATATTCATAATAGTATGAGTGATAATAATCAAAAATGTTTATTTTAAATATATTTTACAAAACTAAACCTTTTCTGTGTTTCTCGATGTATATAAATTATGATCTATTGTATAATTTGATTTATAACTATCAGATAGTCCACATATAATTGATTCCCAAGTTTGACGGTTTTATATCTTTATACATGCTGGGTTGTAAATAAATATATTACTTTTTTGTGTGATGGGAAAATTTATTTGGTTGAAATTTGTATGTATGTATAATAAATATAAATGCAATCACACAAAGTCTTTAAAATGTTGGTTCCAGACACCACAAAGTCGGTGGTGGCTGCATCGATTTGTGTATTCCAGTATTCTTATGGAGTAATGTTACTTTAGTAGTTTTTTTTTTCATTCAGGTTACCAGTTTATTTATAAAAATTAAGGATATATTAATAAATATTTTTTATTTCTACAGAACACAGTTTTTATTATAATACATTTGGGAGCCAGTCAATCTCTACATATGTGCTGTTTTAACAAATTGACGTTCTTTAGCATATACCCGTAAGCAAAGATTTAAAAGGGCAAGTCAATTTACTTATCTTTCAAGCTTATTCATATATATATAATTTTCATTTTGTAAATTGTTTTCTCCGTTTATGTTTTTTTATGCTCTCCTTGATAACAAAAAGGTAAATTTTATTTTTAAATAAAAATTTACTTATGCATTACAAAGACATCTTCGTTTATTTGAATCAAATTTTTATTAATAATATTAAATATATTCAATTTTACATGTGTTTTTATTAAATTAAAACAAACCATGTGCAGCAAAAAGGAACGCAAATTGAAGGTTCAAGTGCATAAGTTTTTTTTTTATTTATTTCGCATTAGAAAGTAAAAACAAAATGAATTTTAAAATTTATTTCGTTTTTTAATATATCCATGAGTATTTAAAACATTAAATATTATAGAAATAATATTTATTTTTAAAAACTAAATTTATATTAAAGTCTACATTTATATAAAATTAAAATTAACATTACTACATTACATGTAAAAAATGTCAAATGATTAGCATTATACATAAAATTTAGGAATAACCTCTTTTGTCAGCTGCTTTGGAGAAGCGTTGCCAATAGGCTAATTGATAGAAAATGAAGAAATTGGTAAACATTCAAGATTTAATAAGACATTCACTATTGTTGTATTTAAGTAAAAAAAAATAGATATTTTACTTGTATGGATGATTAGGACTCCTTCAAGATAAGATACCTTATAAAGGAAGGTTATTTCTGAAGTGCATATATGGGCTGCTAATTTTTATATGCTATGGCAGCCATAAAATGATTATGTATGTACACTGATTGGCCTGATATATATTGTAGCCCTTGGATTTGTCCAAAGCTCCATTTTTTTAAGTTAGCTATGAAAGAGAAGGTTCCTCATAATATATGTATTTTTTTTTCTCTGTAATAAAACATTTTTAGCCAAGACCGAGTTTGAACCCATATTTATAAGGGATTGCATATGTTCAACTAGTAAGCAATCTAAAAATTTATTGTTAATGTGTTTATAACCAGATGATTATTTTATTTTAAGTTATGGGTTAAATTGATATTAAGAAAATATTAGAAAAAGCAAGATTTACACATTTGTTGATAGGGAGGTGTGTGACTATTAAAAACTACATTAGGATAGTGAGGATGAATAGTCATTATCATACACTAGGTTGGAAATAAATAATTCATGAAAGTAAATAAATAATAATAATAATATAGGTAGAATACTTGTAATAAATAAAGATTAAAGCATTAAAAATCTAAATTTAAAGAAAAGTATATACCTGCGATGTGTGTGTGTATATATAATTTAATTGTAAATCTGGATGGTACAGTTTACAATTAATAATCATTTCTTACATGTTGTAAAGCAATTTTAAATAAGAAATTAAAATCTTTTAAATAAGTTTAATATTAGCAGCCAAATTTAATATAAAGTCTGAGTTTGAAACAGCTGCAGTAGATATTTGGTTTCACTATTAAAGGGAAAAAGTAAGATTATTTTTAGTGTTGGTGTTACCTTACTCAGTTAATTATCATTCCTTAAAAGACAGATCTCATTAAGGAATTTAAGTGGACCATTAATAGACCATTAACAATAGTCTGGTGTGTCAGAGTGTCAAAAAGTAATTGGCAATTAATTGTTAGATTGTAAAATTAATCATGTCTGTTTGAAATGGAGTTTGTGCCTTATTTTTCTGAGGGGGCAAAAGGTTAAAATTGATTGAGAAGGGGTAACCTGTCAATTAATTATAAAGATAAAGAAAAACAGATGGACGTCTCTATAAAAGCTGTTTTAAAAGGAAAGAAAGGGGACTTGCTTGTATTTTGAAAAATTTATCTGTAGCAGTTTTCCTTCATTGACTAAAAAGAAAACTGTGTTATAAAATTGAAAATCATTTTTATTGTACTTTGTCTCTTCAGAATAATTTGGCTGAATATAATAATGTTTAGTGAGTAAATTTTAAGTGGGCACACACAACCTGAACCTCCAGAAGTCAGCTATTCAGCAGATGGTCATAAAACTTTAAACCACAGAAGTTAAAATTTGAGTTTAATATCGTTTAGATATATGCAAATAGCAAAATTTAAAACTCAAAAGTTTAATGCATATATAAGTCAATTTAAATCTACAAAATGAAATTAAAATTGGAAAAGGACAATCAAAAACAGACTGATATTGTGAAAAAGTTAAATGAAAGCTGTTTAACTGAAACTTGCAGAAAATTACAAAGTTTAAAGGTAATCTACCTTGAGTTGGGAATGAGGAACACATTCAGCAAAATAAAAACTGTATATATGAGAGAAAAGGAACTGAACTCTATCAAAAGAACTTTTTATAAGAAGGACTTATATGGTCTCATAAACCGGTCAAAGAAAAAAAAAAGAGAAATCAGGAACCTGGAAGAACACCTACTAAAAGACTTATATAAGTATAATTTTTTTTTATTATTATTATTTGCTCTTTATGTGTGTAGGACATTTAATATATCTAAAAAAAAAAAAAAACCAATTTCTATCTTTGTAGTGTATCACATATATTGTCTATTTTAAAATTAATTCATGTAATAATTGCTATTGTATTATTTTGGGGGTAGAAATTGTTTTCAGATGATTTTATATATGTTTATTTAAATGCTTTTGCTATTATGGTCATTTTGGGGGTAGATGAAATTTATATGCCTTATTTAAAATGCTTTACAAACATTTTTTTTTCTTTTCTCAATAAAAAAAAGGGAACAATTAAGATATATTATTATTAGCATCAGAAGTTATTATCAAATGATTACACTTATAAATGAATTGCTTGTCTATTGAGTATCATCATCATTTTTATTTTTATATTTTATAAAAGTGCATGGAAATAGTTTTGAGAATTTTGTGCGCATTTCTTATTGCTTATTATTATTATTGTTATCATAAAGTTAAGGCCAGAAACAAGCTGATTTATGCTTGGAAAATTTATGGGCTCATATTCCAGTACACTAATTTGTGAGAATATTAAAGTTGTGAAAGTTTTACTTGTATAATTTGATGTTTCAATCTGTATGTGTGTGGATAGACAAAGATCTCCACAAACTCAGTGAAGTTTAACTCACTAAGATTTATGCTATATTGAACCCAGTGGAAGAGTTTTCCCACTTGAGTATTCTCTACACCGTAAGAAGGTTTCTTATTTTGATGGCCAGAGGTATTTGGTATACCTATGTTTTTATATGACTAGCGATAAAAATCCTAGCATATCTCCACCTTAGTGAAAAGGTTCTCTCTTATTCGGGTCACTGCCTGCCTCATATTAATATTTGATATTCCTTATGTGTGTATGAGAGGATAGCCATGATGAGCATTATTATAAGTATTGGATACCAGGTCGCAAACTCAATTTAATGTCTGAATGAATGCAGATAATGTATGTGCAATTGGTGTATTTGAATATCGTTTTTTTAGATTTGATTTAGCATATGAGCCAACATAATTAAGTTAATAACTGTTAAGGGTTAAATAAAACTTACGAATGAATGGGCATGCGCAATGCGTATATAAATGTATTTAATAAATATTTACATGGCCAGCTGAGAACTTCGCTGGAAAGGTAGTATTGTTAAAATATTATTATGTTATAAGAACATGAACATAGAGAGTGCACTATGATGATGTTTGATCTTAATGCCAATTTATTTGCAATAACTTAGTCTCACTATTATTAAAAGATATCTCTGTCGTAAAGATTAGGGCCAAAGAATATTTAATCAGGATGATCGGATAAGATCAAAAAATTTGCAAGGGAATATCAACTTTAGATTTATTAAATAAAATTATTAAATTTAATTAGGGGAAAAATCGATTATGTGTTTTCTACAATATATCTGTAATAAAAAGAGAAAGCATTGAAAACGGGAAGAAATTGGTATTTACCATATTTAAGGTAAAAAGAAAGTGTAGATATAATGTACTGCATATGTTTTGTATTGATATTGAATTATAGTTTGTTAAATAAAATTTGTTATTTGTTTTAAATAAAATTTGCGTGTGTCTCCATGTTTTTGTGGATTATTATTATCTAGATATTTCCAATCCAATCATACAACAATATAATATTAATATTTGAATTATCATGTACGTAACTATTATTTAGTAAAACTATTTAAAATGTTAATTTCAAAGGCTTAAAATTACCAAATAATTTAATATTGTTGAAGTATAAATCGTGAATAGAGATAGTACTGAGTGATAGCGAGTGCAGGGGGTGGGTATAAAATCCTTTCTCCATCCGTTGTACTCAAATCTCTCTAGACGCATTTTATTTTATATAAATTTGTTATAATTGCGACTATGTTTTATGATGTGTTTATAAAGATTTAATAAGCTTAAAATATTCCAGCTTTAATGTAAATTGATATTAGATTGCATTAAAGACAACTGAGATCACCTTGGAGGCGATCAAGAGAGGAATGTTTATCACCAATAACCTATCGCAGCTTATTCGATTTCCACACCTAATTGTTCGAAAAACCCTGAGAAGAGATTGGAATGAGAGGAGATGAGCTAGCAAAGATGTAAAATTTAATGATAAAATAAATAATAGTGTAATAGACATATGGATGTGAAATTGATGAAGGGATGGATCAGGAAGGTGGAGATGAATATAGAACTTTATAATTAGAATAAAATTTAATTGTAGCTTTAATCATAGTGAATGGGGAATGCACTGAGAATAACCTGGAATTCTTAAAGATATTAATATTGTCCATTTTAATGCGTTCTCAGTGTTCTATACATCGATTGTGTATTAACCCATTCATGAAATATTATTACTAAGAGTATTGAATTGAGATTTAACCTTTATATTGTATTAGAGTTGCAATTTGGCGCCCTGGCAATTAAGCTTATAGATGTTCTGTATCATCATCATCATCTCAGTAGGCCTCAGAAATAGTGTCAGCAGGGAATGATGAAGTATCCATCGATCCATTCTTAAAATGTATTATATGGCATGCAATTTATCTGCAAATGGGTAAATGCCATATAGTTTGAATATAATATAATTAATCCATAACGTGGATGTGCGATCATTTGAATAAAATTCTCATTGGTTATAATAAAGTTATAATTAGCCTAAACTATCCAATAATATATATATATATGATATTCGGAAGCTCTCCCAATCGTTTAGTTATGTTTGAAATTCATTGTGGATGACCGATCGAAAGATTGCAAAATACGTTTCCTGTTACTTTAATAAGTTTTTATAAAGTTAACAAAATAAAGAATAACTTTTCATTTGTTTGAATGGATTTTATTTGGTTACAATTGGCCTGTAACGCACCCGAAGGAAGTTACATTTGGTTTATATGTATGAAATATATTAGTCTATGCATTATATTTGAGAAATTGTTAGATTAAATCTATACTTAGAAATTATTTGATCTACACTTAATATACCAGAATATATATGATTGATGCATTGCATATTTAATTGATACTTAAGAAATACATCTGTCGTTAATTTATATATTTAAGAAATGTTCATCATCTTTCAAAAACCAATAAAACTTAAATATTTCTATTTAGTGAGAAAAATCAATAATTTTTCACTTTTCAATTTTTTTTCGTTAGTTAGAATATATATATATATATGCATGAGTGTGCATGCAATATTTAATTAACAAAGAAATATCAATACATAATAAATGGGGATAAATTATTATTTATATATCATGAATAAATAGTCTAATAGCTTTATTTTTCAGAAATTTAGACAATAAACATCACATGACCACTCATGTTAAAACAGGCAAAACTCACTATATATATTGCCACACACAACAAGCTAGACTAATCAATGGATGCCAGAAGGCTTGTGCATAAAATCCCCATCTAGTGCCTACTCATCCAATATCCCTAGACTAGTTTCTGGCTTATGGCCTTCATCAGTGAGAAGCCTTGGATCTGAGAGCACTGAGGAGCCTTGGATCTGAGAGCACTGCATCTAGATGAGGTGCTCTCAGATCCAAGGCTCCTCACTGATGAAGGCTATAAGCCAGAAACTAGTCTGGTGATATTGGATGAGTAGGCACTAGATGGGAATTTTATGCACAAGCCTTCTGGCATCCATTGAATACTGTAGCTTACTGTGTGTGGCAATATATATATATATGATAAACAAAAATGCAAGTTAAAAAACTTGCTAACACTTGTATTTCTGTCCACAGATGGCGTTCTACCAAAAACACCGATCAAGCGTATGTTTTGTTTACATAAACGTCAGAGTAGCATTCACTATCTCTAACTATAATTCCACTTTCAGATCATGATTTCAAGCTATTTGCTATCATCAGTGAAAGACAGGAATAAAGAAACTAGATCTAAATACAAACTCTGAGCGTTTATGAAACAATTTCTATTCAGCTTGCAAGTGTGAATTTTTTAGACACGTAATGTCTTCAAACTCAGCATAGCAAACCAGATAGCTATATGGGTCTGATCTCAGTTCAGCATCACCACATAGTAGAAGCCTCTGCAATCTATATCATTGCAAGAAAGACCTCAAAGGTACATTTATGATAAACAAAAATGCAAGTTAAAAAACTTGCTAACGCTTGTATTTATGTCCACAGATGGCGTTCTACCAAAAACACCGATCAAGTGTATGTTTTGTTTACATAAACGTCAGAGTAGCATTCACTATCTCTAACTATAATTCCACTTTCAGATCATGATTTCAAGCTATTTGCTATCATCAGTGAAAGACAGGAATAAAGAAACTAGATCTAAATACAAACTCTGAGCGTTTATGGAACAATTTCTATTCAGCTTGCAAGTGTGAATTTTTTAGATACGTAATGTCTTCAAACTCAGCATAGCAAACCAGATAGCTATATGGGTCTGATCTCAGTTCAGCATCACCACATAGTAGAAGCCTCTGCAATCTATATCATTGCAAGAAAGACCTCAAAGGTATATTTATGATAAACAAAAATGCAAGTTAAAAAACTTGCTAATGCTTGTATTTATGTCCACAGATGGCGTTCTACCAAAAACACCGATCAAGCGTATGTTTTGTTTACATAAACATAAATACAAGCATTAGCAACTTTTTTAACTTGCATTTTTGTTTATCATAAATGTACCTTTGAGGTCTTTCTTGCAATGATATAGATTGCAGAGGTTTCTACTATGTGGTGATGCTGAACTGAGATCAGACCCATATAGCTATCTGGTTTGCTATGCTGAGTTTGAAGACATTACGTGTCTAAAAAATTCACACTTGCAAGCTGAATAGAAATTAGTTTCATAAATGCTCAGAGTTTATATTTAGATCTAGTTTCTTTATTCCTCTCTTTCACTGATGATAGCAAATAGCTTGAAATCATGATCTGAAAGTGGAATTATAGGTAGAGATAGTGAATGCTACTCTGATGTTTATGTAAACAAAACATACGCTTGATCGGTGTTTTTGGTAGAACGCCATCTGTGGACATAAATACAAGCATTAGCAAGTTTTTTAACTTGCATTTTTGTTTATCATAAATGTACCTTTGAGGTCTTTCTTGCAATGATATAGATTGCAGAGGCTTCTACTATGTGGTGATGCTGAACTGAGATCAGACCCATATAGCTATCTGGTTTGCTATGCTGAGTTTGAAGACATTACGTGTCTAAAAAATTCACACTTGCAAGCTGAATAGAAATTGTTTCATAAATGCTCAGAGTTTGTATTTAGATCTAGTTTCTTTATTCCTGTCTTTCACTGATGATAGCAAATAGCTTGAAATCATGATCTGAAAGTGGAATTATAGTTAGAGATAGTGAATGCTACTCTGACGTTTATGTAAACAAAACATATGCTTGATCAATGTTTTTGGTAGAACGCCATCTGTGGACATATATATATAGTAAGTTTTGCCTGTTTTAATTTAGACAATGTTAGAACACAAGTTATCAGAAGTGGAATAAGTCCAATAAACTTATCTCCCAGACTGTGATTGCTGTATTAACTTCATGTAACTTTTATTTAGTATAGGAATGTTTTACAGATGTTTGAATCAATATTTTATAAATTATTTTTCATTTATACAGGTAGTTGTTCACAAATATTATAAAATATTATAGAAAAAGTTTAACCAGAAGTTGAATTCTCTCAGTCATTATAGTAAGTTTGTTAATTTTTCCAATTCTTTAACATATAAAGCAAAAACTTTTTAAATTTCATTTCTTAAGCAGATAACTCAATTAATGTCTCATAACATTAAAGCTAATCATCTTTATTGTTAGATCTGAAATATTGCTTGTGGTATATAATAAGATCATTTTAATGACAAATGAAATTACCTTCTAAATACTGGTGGAGACATACAAAGTCCATTGTGAAGGAATGAACTTAAATGTAGTAGTAATATTTTATATGCTTTTATTGAAGTTGGAAAATCTATTTGTTTGTTAACTTTTGATATTTTTCAAGTTAGAATGAAATTTTAAAATCTATAATATATTTAAATTCAATAGATTTATTTGAAAATTGATATATAACTAAGTTACACCAGCCTAATCCATTTGAAATGCTTATCTTTTTAATATGTCAACTAGTTTGATAGATATGAAACACACAGTAGGGAAAATATGAAAAATATTCAATAACTTCACATATTGCAGTTAACAATTATACTAAGAACTTTTATTTGTTTAAATAAAGATTGCAAAATGACAGTATTTTTTTCTTTCAATTTAATAAATTTTTAAACCATTTTAAACACTTAATTTATACTTTGTATGTGAACATAACTAAGTTTTTATTTAAAATTTTGAATGGTTTCTATTTTTATTTTAAAACAATTGTGTTAAAAAAAGATAAATTATAAAACTCGCATTATTTAAAATGATCACGAAAAGTCAAAAAAGACTGAGAATTTTTTCTTTAGCACTTTTTTAAAACAACTGTATAAAAATAAATCTATCAAACAATTTTAAATAGAAAACTTAGTTACTTATTGATTGTACATATATAATTATGTATACATACTAAATATAATATATACTGTAAAGTATGTGTAAACTTACTGCAGAAATATCTAATGGTCTATATATACTGTGTTGTGATATTGATTTGAAGTAACATTATATATTTTAATTGAAGTTTATTTACAATATATACACATGTATTATTATATACACATGTTAAATATGATATAAACATAAGGAATAAACATCTTAACTTATAGCAGAAATATCTAATGATATTTATCATGCCCTTTTTATTGGTGCACCCTATTATAAACAAACTGGGGAATAAATGTTAAGATGTATAATTTTAAATTTTATAAAGTCAAAAATGTTTACTTATTAAACTATGAAAAATAACAGTAATTTTAATTGTCTTAGGGTTTGAACCTGATATTAGTTAATTTAAAGTATATAAATGCTAAACCTTGTTAAAATATTTATTTTAAAAATATATATAAAAGATAAAATACTAAAAAACAATTTAATAATATCTGTTAAGAAGTAATTGTTTAATACTATTTAAATTTATAGGGAAGTTCAAATCTAATCTGATAAATGAAAATATGCATAATATAGATGAAAAATCATATCTGTGCAACATCTGGTATTATTTAGTAATAGCTATTTACAGTGAAATCTTAATTTATTTTCCAAAATAAATGATTAATATTCATGTTCTGAATTTTGTAATTAAAAGTTCATAAAATAAATCTCACCAAAGATTTAATGTGATTTTAAAGAATCAAGAACCAATAGATATGTGATGTTTATAAGCAATAAAATGCAAGAAAATGTTAGGAATAAATTAGTGATTTATATATTGCTTTCATTAATGTAATCAATGTGTTTACTTCAGTTAATAGGATAGGTTTGTGTCATTGTTTAAAATTAGTTGGTTGTTCATAAAAATTTAATCATGTTATACAGCTACTATATGTTGAAATGAAGGGATTATTACTACAAGTAAAAAATCATACATTTGAAATTAAAACTTATGTTAAACAAAGATGTGTAACCGAACATTGCTTTCAATGTAGGTGTATTAATCAAACAGGAATCAAAAAACTGATGATAAATAAGGATTATACTTGCTCCAATCTTGCTTTCAATATAAGTGGATTAATCAAACAGGGATCAATATACAATACAGATTTGATGCTGAAATTTTTAGAATTGATTAAAAGCAAAAGCAAAAACTTATTGTATTTTGGATTTACAATATGCTAATAATTGAAGTATTTTTGACAGTTTCAAACTTGATTTACGGAATGCAGTTAATGTTTTAAATGTAACATATAAAAACATTGGTTTATTAATCAATGTTTAAAAAAGTCTAATTCTTCATCAGTCAGGGATATAAAAAAATCCTCAGCAATATTGAGCTTGGATTGTTACCAACTTGAAATATATAGAAAGGTGGACTTAGATGTTGAGCTACAATATAGAATCTAATGTGCTGCTTTAAATGTATTAAAAGATAGAATATATCATTCTAGGAAAATAACTATTGCTGCTAAATTCGCATATATAAATCTCTTATTTTATCTAATTTATAATACAGAAGTGAATCTTGGATTCTTTATCAGTACAATGTAAAACATTAGAAAATTTTCATTCAAGAATTTTTTATAAAATTTTTAAAATACAGTGGCAAAATCACAAAACTAATGAATATGTTTTTCAAATTTCTGTATGTAAAATATAGAGTCTATTATTGTAAAATCACACTTTTGTTGGATTAGACATATAAAACAAGTGATCAATGGAAAACTTTATAAAAAGTTGTTTTAAACACTTTTAAGACTGGCTTTAACCTGTACAATATGCACCTTGAAATTTATAATAATCATGCAAATCTTTATTTGCAAATAGAGTGACCTCCCCACTCATGACACAAGATAGTGACTTTTATAAAAATAAGAGTTGCCATCATATTTTTAACCTAAGGCCAATATGAAGCACCTTGACATGGGAGCGTAAAACTGTTGTTCACTCCACTGATTAAGTCCACTATTTCCTTTACAAATAAACCTTCATGAAGTCTTGTGATTTACAATGAGTTAATATTCTGATATTTATACTGGTAGTATACAAACTATAGTAAAGTTGTAATTATTTATTAAGTGTACAGGAATATATGTAAATACTTTTAAGACAGGCTTGAATCTGTAAAATATGTGCTATTATAAATTTCAAGGTGCATATTGTACAGGTTAAAGTCTGTTTTAAAAGTATATATATATACTTCCTGTGCACTTAATAAATAAAGACAACTTTAAAAAGTTGTTTTATGTTGAACTTTAGTATGGTTTTCAAAAGTGATATAAAGCCCATCCACATTACAAGGGTTGTTTCAAAGACATTTTAAAGAAGTGTAATGTCATGTATTTCTATTGGGAAAATATGGCTGAAAATCAAATACATAGGGTTTTTTTCTGAATAAATTAAAAGACAAAATCTAAAATATCAGGTAAAAATGAAAAATGGATCAGCATGTTTTATACTCTCAGATTAGCATGTTATGTAAAAATCATTAGTAGGTTCTCTTTCATTTCTTTCTAGTCTTTTCTATTTATGAATGGCTCTTTATTACTTTATTACTGAGAATATAAGCTTTCACATTATTAATTTTTATCCAATATAAAATAACAGATTAGTCCTCTCACACTGTATATTTGTTTTAGTTAGAATATAACCTCATCAAATTGATATATAGATAATCGTTTTTATTCGAAATAATATATATATATGTATAAGATTCAACAAATCACATAGACTAGTTAAAGGTTTAAACACCTGCCAACCATTGTGAATAGCAACGCAAACTTTACAAATATTTTTTAATATTTTACTTGATTTCAAAAGAAAGCCATTTTAATTCAATTCACGTGTACATATTGTGTCTCATTCAATAATGCAATCTTAAACACACACCATGTATGATAGAAATAGTTTTGATAATATTTGTATTTTTCATAAGTTGGTAAATATCTTAAATTCTAGTATAATATATAATAAATTTTAAATATATATATATATGTCTTATTTATATGTATAAAAAAACTATTCTTTTAAACAAATAAATCATGATGTTTCACGAAATGATATTAACAAATTGTAGAGACGAACTTTAAATAAAATAAATCAAATTTAATACAAAAAAAGAAATGTTATCACAAGGGATTTCCCAGCATAAAAAGTGAAATGGAAATCACTAAAATCAATTGCATTAATCTTAGAAACAGCTTATGTAGAGAAAGTTGTCTTTTGATCCACTTGATCTTACAAAGAAAAAGGACTAGAGAATCTCGAGGGAGATCTATTGCATAAACAATAAATCAAAATTTATGAAGTTATAAATATAAAACAACTTTGTGTTGAAAGTCTAATGACAAATTTTGCAATAAACTGTTCAACAGTATTTATATACTATTAAAACAGTAAAAGTAATATAAAAATATTTTATATTGAAAAAACGATGAACAAACCAAAAAAAGAACTTTTATATATGTAAGTGCATGGATTTATGTTGTAATTTTTTTATGAAGGTAGTATATTCTTTCTAATAAAAGTAAGTCAATATTCTAAGTATCTTATTTATGTTTTATATTAATTGTTGCTAAAACTCTACAATTATTCAAATGTTTAGACGTGACTACAACTAGGTTGACATTAAACAATAAGCTAGTCATAATAAGTTCTTCTGATTGCTAGTATCAAATTAATATAGTAAAAATAATATATTTATTTATTTAGCTTAATTATAATTTATAGCATGTAGAAAAGATTCATATAAATAAGAATTATACATATATAACATATATAAGACCATACATTTTAATAACTTTTTATACAAGGCTATAAGTAACATAAAGTTAATATGTTACTTCTTTAAATAGTGCTTAACACATATAGAAAATATCCTTTTTACCATAAAGGAACATAGATGAAAATATTACTAATCAAGTTTGTTTAATCTTATTTTATTCTTATTGAAAACAAGTAAACAAATTACTGACTTATATAATCATATTCGTGGTTAATTAGTTTGGCTGTGAGCTGAAAAATTGCAGGTAAATTCTACATTATAAACATATATAATAATTTAATTTTATTAAAATTATATTTTTTGTTTAAAAAGATAAATGTAAAAACATATACTTAGCACCCATAGTTGCATGACCTGCCATAATATACTACAATCATATTTATTTTCTTTTGTGATTATAGAAATTATACTGAGATGACAAATTCTGATTATCCTGGGGCTTATTAGCTAATTAGAAACTGATAGACATTATTTATCATCCACATTGGATTGCTGGGTACTAATTCTTTAATCAGCTTACCAGCAACAAATGTGTTGTTTGAAAAATAAATAAATAATCATAATGTTAGTTTCAAAAACAATCACATGATGTTTGAGAATACAAGTTGATAGTTACTAAAAATTATTCATTTTATTCAACTGATAATCAGTCAAGATAATTTTGACTTGTGAATATACCACTTTGTGTTAATGCTAAATCACCAAGAGTAATAAAAATCACGCAGTTAGTTATTTAAGAATTATGTAAAAGTCAAACTCATCTAAGTTTTAAAAGTTGATTCTGAAGCTTTTAATTATACATATGTTAAAAATACATAGAGTTCCTAAAAAAATCAATTATTCAAAAGTAATTTCAAGCTAAAAACTAACTATTACAGCAGCTTTAATTATACATTTCATAATCAATGAAAAGAATTTATTATTTTGATAGTTTATAATGCAAATATAAATATTATAAAAATTTATAGTTCTGCTTTTTTTTTTCAACTGCAGTTTATATATGTCTTTTTAAAATTGTAGTTTTTTTTTTATCTAATGATTATCTTATTTGAAGATAACAGGCGCTATGAAAGTTCAATAATCCAATTTTTCTACGACAAAATAATAGTAAGAATCAAATTATTTAAAGATAAAAACTGGAATAAGAAAATAATTTTTTTATAAATCTTTATCTTTTAATTGAATTAATAAGTTTAAAATTAATATGAATGTCTTCAACATCAATGAAATGACTATTTTGGAGGGAATTGTACTATTTTTTAAAATGATATTTATTAAAATAAAAATCATTCAGCTAATTTGATAAATATTAGTTTAGTGCAGAGTTAAAGTATCATTTTCAATTAATAAACATTCATAATACAAATAAAAGGTCTGTTAATTAAAAAACTATTGTAATACCAATAAATAAATAAAAATAATACAAATATACGTTAATTACCGTTATATTTATTATTGTTATATATACATGCACATAAGCGTTTATACAAGATATAAAGAATGCTGTAATGATATTTTATAAATGCATTTTTAAATTTTATTATGCTAAATCAATCTAAGGTGGAAAAAAAAAATTAATAGTTTTGTTTTATTAACAAATTGTTATCAGACTGTGAATGTTTGCTTATGCTTTTTGTTTGTATGTAATTTGTTGTCATGTTTATACTTGTGAAATGAATCAGTGAATTTTTGCAAAGATAAATGATAACATCTGACATATTGACATAATTAGAAGTGTAGAGCTTGGATTTTCTGATGATACTGCTATCCATAATATTTTATGTTCATTTTTTTTATATTTTGATCACTAATATTTAGATTCTTAATAATCACATTCTTTGATGATCATTTCGTGGATAGAAAGTATTAACATCATTACAATTTTGAAATTGCTGCTATATCCGCAAGTATGACTGTGTGGTCAGCAAATAACTATGTTCAATTCCCACAATGTTCTTTTGCAACTAATGCTCTGCTGCGTATGCTCTCCAACGAATGGTCTGCAACGAATGCTCTGAATATACTCTGTATTCTCAGCAATGGATGCTCTCCAAACAAATAGTCTGCAATGAATGCTCTGCCACGGATGCTCTCCAATGAATGGTTTGCACTGACTGCTCTCCAATGAATGTTCTGCAAGCAGATGCTCTCCAAACAAATGGTCTACAACTAATACTCTGCAACAAATGCTCTCAATATCTCTGCTGCAGCCTCCCCATCTCTGTGGGCTCTTTCAGCTATACCCATAGACTACATTTCCACTGGGCACTGGTCATTAACCACAAGCACTGACCATGATATATCTCTACTCAAAACTACTAGACATCTACTGGCGTTGTACTCAAATAACTGCCTACTCAAAAACTGCTTTTCTCTGCATAGTTGTTACACCATCTTTTATTGCTTGCTGATAACTGTAGCAATTAATCCTTGTCCAATCAGGTAACATCTTTTATCCAGAAATATTTGCAATCAGCAAATATCTCTTGGAATTATCATCCGCCATTATGTAAATTAACTTTCTCCATTATCAGCGCGCGATCTACAACAACCACTCGAACAAATTCTAGTTTTTCTGGAGTGTACAAACATGTCTGCCATTTTTACAAAACACTACAATTGTATTTTTGTTAGTTAATTTTCATTTAGATAATTCCATGTCCATTTCTATTTAACATTTTTCTAAGAGAAATAATATATAATGTACAGTTTTTCATTCTCTATAGCAAAGATATTTGATAAAAAAATAGCAGCAATCTATCAGTAAATTTTTCCTGAGACAAAAGTGTGTATGGAGAAAAGAAGAAATATGAAAGTATTTAATAATGATTCATTAAGAAGAATGGATATATAATAATAAACAGCATTTAAAACAAGTATTTTCACTCCAACTCCAAAAAACATGAAAAAAAGAATGGAGGGAGAGAAAAATACACTCTAGAAATGAGTGTTGTGAATGATTATAAAATCAGTCTGTGAACCCCAAATATGATCACATGTAGAAGATTCTGGTTGACTTTAGCTTAAAAAAAGAAAAAGGAATTGGCATAAATGTTGTGTGTTGTAGCAAAAGGACATTGTACAAAAACACAATTCCATTTTAAGAAGATGTCCAATAATATCAGAAGTGCATGATAACCAGGTCCTACAATAACTTAAGTGACTGATGAAGTAAAAGAGGAAGATAGAAAATATTGTTTGTACTGAAAATGGTATAGCCTTTTGTGAACCATCAATGTATTCCATAAGTCAGCAGGAGATCTTAGTTGGCAACTGTTTATTTGTTATTCATAGTTGTCTTTTATAACTAAAGATTATTGCACTATACACCACTTGTGGATTTTGGCAGTAGTCTGCACATAGCACCTAACAAAACAAACAATACCCCAGGTAGGACTCAAACTCACAATGTCAGCATTGCATCCTCTCCAATTGAAAACTAATTATAAGTACTATATACTAACCAAATGCACCATTTGACCAAAATGGTAGAAAAAGGGTTAATAACATAAAAAATATATAATCATGAATTGTCAAATTGTAAAAGAAAATAAAACTCTCAAAGGTGTAAAACAACATTATGTAGTAGGAAATTTTTTTCTGCAGTAAGAAGAATAGATATCATGAAATGTGTAGAAGAATTTTATAAAGAATTATATAGTAATAAATAACAAAAAACAAAATATGGATACAAGTATTACTTCTTTTGAATTATTTAACATTTTAAATGAAAAAGTGAGAGATGCATTATATTCGTGAAAGAAATATCTTAAAAGAATCAGATGAAGAAATAGAAAATTGTTGGCAAAGTTGATTGAAAAAATACAATTGTAATATTGATATTTGAGAAAGGTGATAAAAAGAACATTAAAAATTACAATTTATCAATCTTTTAAAAACATTATCAAAATAATTACAACTTAGTCTACATTGTACTTTGGATTTTAACAAACAAAAAAACAAGCTGTATTTAAAATTGGTTTAGCTTGGAGAAACACATCTAGGTATTAATTAAAAGAATTTATGAAAAGGATCTCTAAATATGATCTGCCATTATGCTTTTGAGATTGTAGATTATGAAATAACATATGATTCTACAAGAATTTCTATAGTAATTAAAGCATTGAATCATCGAGATATAGACTTGAGATGCTGTCATAATCTGAAAAATATTTATTAAAACACAATAGCAGTGGTAAAATATATGATGATACTACAAAGATTAACATTAAAAATTCTGTACAGCAGTGTGATTCAATATCTTCAAGATTTTCTGCGGCAGTTTGACAAAAAGTATTTTGTTGATTAAAATGTCAAATTAAGAGAGTAAAATTAAACACAGATTATTTGATTTCTTTAGACTTTTCAGATGCTATGATTGTTTTTGTAAATAATGCTTCAGAGCTCTAGAAAAGATTTCAAGAGTTATTCTTTGAAACTAGGCCTAAAGATAAATGCTTAAAAAAATAAGTAATATTCAATAGATTTTATCAGGAAAAAAAATAAAGATTGAACATCATGAATTAGAAAAATAACTTAGTTAAAATATTTATTCAGAAGAAACATAATAAATGAAATTGATCTTTGAATTAAACTTGGATGGAGTCATTTTGGTAAAAATAACAATATTAAAAAGAGATGTGTCTATGTGTATAAAAAGGTTTCTTACATAAAAGTGTTTTACCAACTCTTACTTATTAATCTTAAACTTGCACTCTTAATAGAAGAGAAATTCTGGGACTTGTGATCATTCAACATGGTATGGACAGACATATATAAAAAGAGATCAAAAATAAAATACATGGGTCAGATTATCACTATCATTATTGAAAGAATTAAGAAACATTAATAGAACTGAGTTCAACATATTTCTAAAAGAGATGATAATGTATTAATCTGCATGCCAACAGATCATAAATGACCTAGACAGCACATGTACAATGTATGGATGGAATAAAAAAGTTTGTTGTATGTGTTGTAAAAAATAGCGACTATGGATTGAAGAAATTGGATTAAACATGGAGATATCATCCTGCAGTAAATTTATGATAATGATGATATATAAGTTGTTTTGATGTCTTATCAATAAGTGAATAATCAAACACATAAAAGAAAATTATTGAAAACTTTTCGTCTTCTAGTATTTTTACATAAATGCTTATATGAATAAAATCAATATATCATTATAAAGCTTCTAATCTTAGGAGGTCAATCAATAATATTAGCTAGAAATGTAGAAAAATGTATTAATAAATGCGTATGAACGTTGTTGCCTAAGTCTTTAAATATCTAATGCTATATATAAAGTTAATATAAATTTAGAAGGCGAACAAAAAATTTAAATAAATTAACCCACTAAGATCAATAATATTGATCGCAACAAATAGGTCATGTAATAATTACTGATGTTCCAGAATTCTTTTAAAAATAATCCTGCTTTATAGCTACTAATAAAAATAAATATTTTAATACATACACTCAATTTCAAATAAGAATGACGTATCGTAAATTCTAGTAAATTTAACCAGCGTCATTCATTCAAGCATATATAAGTAATTTAAAGTGATTATTTAATATCTTCACGCTTTCACTTTCAAACACTTAAGATTCGCCCATACAAAAGCGTTTGGGTTCGAAAAGATAGATGGCCATTCTATCTTTTCCAAAGACTTTATCATGTGTTTGAAGTGTTAGTATTTATTCATTTTATAGTTAAAATCCAAAGCGCATGTGCAACAGTTTAATGCTGTTTAAATATTACAATCATTTAAATTATATAAGACAAACAATAATCAAACATTTACCAATTCAGAATTAATATAAGATAAACACTTTATCATCAGAGAATATTTAACATTACATAATTATAAAAAATTTAAAGCAATGTCAACATATGCTATATATTGGCTCACAAATAAGCTCTTAAAAAGCTTTTCAGAATATCCCCAATCCCAGACCGTTTTCTACTACTAGCTTCCTCAGTGAGGTCCTAGGATATTCAAGCAGTAGATTAAAAGTACCAGGACAAGCCCAGCACTTTATCTAATGGATAACTATTAAGTAGAAAATCTGAAATTTTTAGACATTCAATGTCTTCCAATCCAGCTATCTAACTTAAATAGCCATATGGGACTGAACCAAGTTCAGATACATCATATATTAATAACTTTAGCAATATAAAATTGCCAAAACCTTAATAGCAAAAAATAAAAAAAATACATATGACTTAATTTCTTTGTAATTTTATTTTTTGCTATTAAGGTTTGGTGATTTTAGATTGCTAAAGTTATTAATATATGATATATCTGAACTTGGTTTAGTTCCATATGGCTTTTTAAGTCAGATAGCTGGATTGGAAGACATATGAATTTTTGATAATTTCAAAATTTTTACTTAATAGTTATCCATTAGATAAAGTGCTGGGCTTCTCCTGGTATTTTTAATCTAATGCTTGAATATCCTAGCACCTCACTGAGGAATCCAGTAGCAGAAACCAGTCTGGGATTGGGGATATTCTGTAAAGCTTGTTAAGAACTTATTTGTAAGTTTGTTAAATTATATCATGTGACATATGACTTGATTTCTTTGTAATTTTATTTCTTGCTATTAAAACTTTGGAAATTTTATATTGAAAAGTTATTAATAAATATATGGTGTATCTGAACTTGGTTCAGTCCTATTTGGCTATTTAAATTAGATAGCTGGATTGGAAGACATATGAATGTGTGAAAATTTCAGATTTTCTACTTAATAGTTATCCAATAGATAAAGTGCTGGGTTTGCTCTGGTATTTTTAATCTAATTCTTGAATATCCTAGCACCACACTCAGGAAACCTGTAGCAGAAACCTGTCTGGGGTTGGTTATATTCTGCAAAGTTTGTTAAGAGCTTATTTGCGAGCTCTATATATAACATTTGTAATAAAAGCTTGTTAAAATACATCATGTGACATATGATTTGACTTCTTTGTAATATATATATATTGTACCAGTTGAAAAACACACCAAAAGAACTGCAAGTCGGATCCAAACTCAGCTGAACCAAAACTGAATTCAAACCCAACTCAACAGCTCAGATTAGTAGAAATCTAAATCGATGGCACAGTGCTATACGCCAAGAAACTAGCTCAATGGTTGGTGAGGATCAGAGATCCCTGAACTGACATTAATATCTGATAATAAACTGACTAAAATAATTTTAAATCGAATCACATGTATATGTTCGGGGTGCCAAACAGCGAGTACTAACATTAAAATAATTATAAAAGAATTATGAACTAAGAAACCAAGTGTGTTTAGAAAATATTTAATAATAATAATTTGTTTGGTTGAATAAGATGATTATATTACTCACCTCTAGCCTTTAATATAGTTTAGAATTATAATAAGAGTGGCAGTCTTTATTATATGCCAATGGATATTACGCAATATTGGAATTCTATGTCTATGTCCCCAACAAGAAAATAAAAGGCAGATAAAGGTATTCATTAGTAAAGGAAATTTTTACTCTAATCTTATACGAAAGAATGTGATATTTATTTTCACATTCGCAAATCCATTCATGAAGAGCAAGATACGTATTTTAGGGCATAACTTTAATTTTTATTAGAAAACTTATTTTGAGATAAAACAGAGAATTTGTTGGACTTTAATTTAAATCATTTCATCATGAATTATGAGCATCAGAGTGGGCTTTACTGGAACAGAGAGGTAACGGTGCTGTCGAATTATGAGCTATAAAGTGAAATTGAAAGACGATGGCTAGTCGATAATCGAAGTCCTATGGCAGCTTGCGTCTGACAAGTCTTATGCCCTTTGACTAATATGAACAGGAGAGGAAGAGCTTTCTTCCTTGATAATTTAAATAACAGAAATATGATCACCGACCAGCCTAACAGAGCGGAAGATTGCCCTACGTCAGCAACGTTTGAAAATGATGACTTGATAGTCATCGTTTGAATACTAAAACCCCTATAGAATGCTCTACATGATGACTTGATCAAATTAATTAAAGTCAAATGAGCTTTTAACGAAAACTATTTTAAAGTATTTGTAAAATCATATTAATTATGCCCCAATCATCGTGCCCTTCCTGAATCTTAATAGAAAATAACAAAGTTGAATTAAAATATATTTAATCCTTTATCGGCCCTTTTTGCAATAAAAACATTTTAAGATTATATATGAATAAATACATATTGGTGAATACAAAAAATAGCTGGGGCATAGATTAAAAATGGAGCTAATAATTTATTATTAGCCAATTATAATAATAACACACATTTAATAATTTCTTTCGACTCGATAATTGAGAGAACTGTAAATTTAGTCCTAATGGGTGAGAATTACTATTAGAATTAATATATTACTATTTGCACAAAGCAAAGGAAACAAAGGAGATCATCAAGTCAAAAGATTATTGGCATATAATTAAAAATAAATGACATTAATAAATCACACAATAAAGATATATATAATATAGTAAATGAACCGCCAAGTAAGAAAAGAGAAAGTTTAAAGACTAGAGATTGAGAGAATTACGATATAAATTTACAGTAGCATGAATAAAAGGTTTTATAAAGATTGTTACATTAAAGAATAAAAGAGCTCTAAAAGGGAGTGTAAAATATAGTTCGGAACTGGCCAGAAATTTATGGAAATATATTACCCATTTCTTCCGGTAGATCCTTAGGTTACACATCTGAGTTGGTAAAAAATGTAGGCACCATTTGATTGATTACTTGGACAGCATTTTATTTGATTTTGGCAGCCTGATTTGTCCGGAAAGAATTTAGCAGCTTCATTGAAGATTTTTAGCGGACTTCAGGAACAATAGCCAGATTTCTGATGTTTAGCCCCTTATCATGATAGGAACACTATTTAATTTTATAATTTAAAAATGCACAGAGTTGACTGCACTTCTCTACAATAAAGATGGCTTCTTCCAAATTTTTCAGAGCTATATATACTGTCCTCTCTGATGCCTTCAGGCTCACGCTCCTTTCATTATCAATGTTTTTAGATACATTGGTTGTTTTTAGATACATTCCTTCATAAGGCTTTCAAACTCATTAACTTGAATTCATTTTCTAATTAGAAAATGAATTCTTAAAATCAGAAAATGATTTTAATTAAGAAATCCTTATCTTTTTTCTAATTAATAAAACTTTAACTGTTGTTTTTGAAAAGGGAAAATCTGAAAGCTTATCGAAAGAATGTAGCTTTTAATCAATAAAACTAACAAATTATTTAAAAATAAAATCAAACATTTCTGACGCAATGAAACTTTCAAACAATTATATATGTTTAAATATTTACAAATATATACGCACAATCCACACAGTTATAATACATATAAATTCATGAATAATTCTATCATGAATTTATTAATAAAATTAATCAATTTAAATCTGAAACTAGTTATTTGAATACACATTTATGAAATGTTATTCTTTATGGAAATTAGCGTGGATTGAATGTATAAAGCCCCATTGCATCAGAAATTTAAGGTTAGTACTAGGGTTTGAAGTGGGCTTATGGCTAGAGGTCATGAAGCTGGGATCGAACTCAGATCCAACTGCTTCAATATAAGCACTCCTAAGTGGATAAAATTTTTAAAATATATCTGATTACTGTATTTATAAATATTTAATTATATAATTATGTATATTACTTTCAAGAAATTCAGACATCAAATTATAATATTATTACATATAATGTGTAAATACAAGTACATTGTCTACACTGAACTTAATGCAATTAGAAAAGATTTTAGTTCAAATTTTCAAGCTCCCTATAGCTATTTACTCTATCTTATACAACCAATACACATGACTACATACAAGTGAAAAAGATAAATGATTTCCAATATACATATTTCATTCTGAACCAGCAGTAAGTTATTCCAAATCATTGTATCTTATAAATATAACCAGTATTTAGTTTATATTAAGAAAACAAATTCTCATACTTTAATGGACAGACTTCAATCTTTTCTGCCCTCCAACTTTTCCCTGTATCATTGAAAATCTGATTATGGAATGCTCAATGCCCTTGTTGATATCAATCTTATTGTCATACCCATGTTGACTTTAAGTCACTCTGGCCCTCATACATAAGACTTTAATTCGTCCATTTAAATACAATCTTATATGTGAGATGCCAGAGTGACTTAAAAAAATTAACATAGGTATGATTATAAAATTGGTATCAACAAGAACTTTGAGCATAAATGTACATGTTAATGTCTTATATATGAGGGGCCAGAATGACTTAAATTCAACATGGGTATGACAATAAGATTGGTATCATCAAGAGCTTTGAACATTTTCATCATCAGGTTTTCATTGATATAGTTGCTGAGGGGTTGGAGGATGGAGAAGATTGAAGCCTGTCCATTAAAGTATGAAAATATTTTATCTTAATATAAAATGAGCACTTATTATATATGTGTGTGGAAGATGATGATCTGGATCAACTGTTGAGTTCTAGTTCAGCATGAAATATGTATTTTGGAGATCATTTATTCTTTTCACATATATGTGGTTATGTGACTTGGTTGTATAAGATGAAGGGGTTAGATATAAAAAACTTGAAAGTTTGAGTTCAAATGCTTTCTAATATACATAATACACTAATAAAGTACAATGTAGTAAATTACATAAAATTTTATAAACTTATCCTGGAATATTTTAAAAATCTAAAAATGAATGAATATAAAATAGGTTTTTAAAAACAAAATATTAATCTATAGCTTTCACATAAACAAAACTAAAGAAATACTTATACAACTTAAACACATAAAAAAATGATACAACAAAATAAATCAAACATTATAGTTTTATCAAAATATAGAATCAATAAAATCAACTTACAAATAAAAAATATATTAAAAAGTCAAAGAAATAAAAACAAGAATGATATTTTCATTTTTTTAATAAAAAGTCTTGCAAGTTTTAATAAAATAATGGAAAGACAATTGTTTTTTTATAAATTTTGATCTATCTTTATATTATTATTATTATTATTATTATTATTATTATTATTATTATTATTATTATTATTATTATTATTATTATTATTATTATTATTATTATTATTATTATTATTATTATTATTATTATTATTATTATTATTATTATTATTATTATTATTATTATTATTATTATTATTATTATTATTATTATTATTATTATTATTATTATTATTATTATTATTATTATTATTATTATTATTATTATTATTATTATTATTATTATTATTATTATTATTATTATTATTATTATTATTATTATTATTATTATTATTATTATTATTATTATTATTATTATTATTATTATTATTATTATTATTATTATGTTTCAAAGGATAAACTTTATTAGTATTCTAAAAGGTTACACAAGTTACATTTGACAACATAGTTTTTATATATAAATTGTTTTCACAAAACTGCATATGTACAATGATTTGATCAGTACCTGTATGCGTTATCAAACTAGAAGTATCTAAGAAATAAAACAGTTCAACAAAGTCAATGATGATCACTCAATCATATGATTATATTCAATTAGATATACTTCAATTAAATTAAAGCAGGAATGCATCTAGTTTGTGTCAGTTGACTTTAGAACTGGCACAAGGATCCATGTTAGAAATAGTTTTTTTTGTTAGTGCTTTTATATAAGTTCTTGTATGTTCCAGGTGTTAATGTACTTAGATTGATCTGTAATCTTCATGTCTTTTTCACGTATGGTTTGCAGCTTATTTCTGAACGTGTTTGGATGTCTTCTGGGGTTATAATTGTATATGAAATTACACCTTGTACATCATAAGGCATAGAGTAAAAATGTGCAGATTCTTATTTCAGCAAAGATACCCCTTTTAAAAGAGTCAAAAAGGGTTTTCATATTGATTTTTTTATCTTTGAGTGAAGTGCTAATAATTTTACGAATGTTTTCTAGATTTGAGCATGAGAAAAAAATGTGGTTTTGTGTCTCTGAGTCCCTATGGCAAAGATTACATATATCATCTATATCTTTATAGTTTTTTTGATATTTCAAAAAGTGTTGTGTAGGTAGCGAGTCCAGATTTATCTTTAGGAGAAAGTCAAAATATTTTGGTTCAAGTGACCATAGTTTGAATTTGCGACATAATTGTTTATTATTAATATGAAGTGGAGTTTGTATATCATCTTGATTATTATTATTATCATTATTATTATTATTATTATTATTATTATTATTATTATTATTATTATTATTATTATTATTATTGTTGTTGTTGTTGTTGTTGTTGTTGTTGTTATTATTATTATTATTATTATTATTATTATTATTATTATTATTATTATTATTATTATTATTATTATTATTATTATTATTATTATTATTATTATGTTTCAAAGGATAAACTTTATTAGTATTCTAAAAGGTTACACAAGTTACATTTGACAACATAGTTTTTATATATAAATTGTTTTCACAAAACTGCATATGTACAATGATTTGATCAGTACCTGTATACGTTATCAAACTAGAAGTATCTAAGAAAAAAAACAGTTCAACAAAGTCAATGATGATCACTCAATCATACGATTATATTCAATTAGATATACTTCAATTAAATTAAAGCAGGAATGCATCTAGTTTGTGTCAGTTGGCTTTAGAACTGGCACAAGGATCCATGTTAGATATAGTTTTTTTTGTTAGTGCTTTTATATAAGTTCTTGTATATTCCAGGTGTCAATGTACTTAGATTGATCTGTAATCTTCATGTCTCTTTCACGTATGGTTTGCAGCTTATTTCTGAACGTGTTTGGATGTCTTCTGGGGTTATAATTGTATATGAAATTACACCTTGTACACCATAAGGCATAGAGTAAAAATGTGCAGATTCTTATTTCAGCAAAGATACCCCTTTTAAAAGAGTCAAAAAGGGTTTTCATATTGATTTTTTTATCTTTGAGTGAAGTGCTAATAATTTCACGAATGTTTTCTAGACTTGAGCATGAGAAAAAAAGGTGGTTTTGTGTCTCTGAGTCCCTATGGCAAAGATTACATATATCATCTATATCTTTATAGTTTTTTTGATATTTCAAAAAGTGTTGTGTAGGTAGCGAGTCCAGATTTATCTTTAGGAGAAAGTCAAAATATTTTGGTTCAAGTGACCATAGTTTGAATTTATGACATAATTGTTTATTATTAATATGAAGTGGAGTTTGTACATCATCTTGATTTGGATTTAGAGGTGGGAAACTTCTAATAATTATATTTGGCTTGTGGGGGTTTAAATTAGAGGGGGGATGTTGTTGTTGTTATTATTATTATCATTATTATTATTATTATTATTATTATTATTATTATTATTATTATTATTATTATTATTATTATTATTATTATTATTATTATTATTATTATTATTATTATTATTATTATTATTATTATTATTATTATTATTATTATTATTATTATTATTATTATTATTATTATTATTATTATTATTATTATTATTATTATTATTATTATGTTTCAAAGGATAAACTTTATTAGTATTCTAAAAGGTTACACAAGTTACATTTGACAACATAGTTTTTATATATAAATTGTTTTCACAAAACTGCATATGTACAATGATTTGATCAGTACCTGTATACGTTATCAAACTAGAAGTATCTAAGAAATAAAACAGTTCAACAAAGTCAATGATGATCACTCAATCATACGATTATATTCAATTAGATATACTTCAATTAAATTAAAGCAGGAATGCATCTAGTTTGTGTCAGTTGACTTTAGAACTGGCACAAGGATCCATGTTAGAAATAGTTTTTTTTGTTAGTGCTTTTATATAAGTTCTTGTATGTTCCAGGTGTTAATGTACTTAGATTGATCTGTAATCTTCATGTCTTTTTCACGTATGGTTTGCAGCTTATTTCTGAACGTGTTTGGATGTCTTCTGGGGTTATAATTGTATATGAAATTACACCTTGTACATCATAAGGCATAGAGTAAAAATGTGCAGATTCTTATTTCAGCAAAGATGCCCCTTTTAAAAGAGTCAAAAAGGGTTTTCATATTGATTTTTTTATCTTTGAGTGAAGTGCTAATAATTTTACGAATGTTTTCTAGATTTGAGCATGAGAAAAAAATGTGGTTTTGTGTCTCCGAGTCCCTATGGCAAAGATTACATATATCATCTATATCTTTATAGTTTTTTTGATATTTCAAAAAGTGTTGTGTAGGTAGCGAGTCCAGATTTATCTTTAGGAGAAAGTCAAAATATTTTGGTTCAAGTGACCATAGTTTGAATTTGCGACATAATTGTTTATTATTAATATGAAGTGGAGTTTGTACATCATCTTGATTATTATTATTATCATTATTATTATTATTATTATTATTATTATTATTATTATTATTATTATTATTATTATTATTATTATTATTATTATTATTATTATTATTGTTGTTGTTGTTGTTGTTGTTATTATTATTATTATTATTATTATTATTATTATTATTATTATTATTATTATTATGTTTCAAAGGTAACTTTATTCAAAATAAGTGGTTACATTCGTTGTTGATTATACATAGTGTTATACATAAGTTTACACAGTTATTATATTACAGTCTGTATGTTTGACTAGAGTCTCTTGGCACTTCAGATTTGCCTGGGTCTGCCTTTGCCTTTTTCTATTATACCCTTTATTATAAAGTGGCCTGAATTTTAAAAAAAAACCAGGTTGCTCCAAAGATGTAAGGTGGTACAATAATGCTGTCTCTTTCCCTTATTTTTTTGCAATTTGTTTTTATAGATGTTAAGGTGCCTTCTCGTGTTGTTCCTCACTGTAAAAATGCATCTGGTACACCAGAATTCATATAGGCTGAAAGTGGCTGCCCTTATGGTGGGGATTCATTGTTTTTGAATGTTTGTAATATCTCATCTATTGTGGCTCCATGTTTTCTATATCCTCCAACCATCATCTATCATACTTTTTCAAGTCCTGATAAGTTACATATGAAAAGGTCCTGTTTCCTCATCCCTGTGACAAAGCATGCACAAGGGATCTATATTTATGTAGAATCTTTTGTATCTTATAAAATGACTTGTAGGTAAGGCTTTCAAATTGACTTTAATTATAAAATTGTAAAATTTTGCTTCCAGATACCATATCCTAAATTTTTAAAGTAATTTGTTATCAATTCCTAGTACAGATATTCAGTTATTCTCAGATTGTTTTTGTGTTAAGAAATCATGTATTTGCCAATATGTATATTTTATTAGAGTTTTAAGTGTTACTTTGTTTTTGATGGTCTCATTGCTTTCAAGCAATGCAAAGATATAATTGTTTGTAGGTGGTGGGTGATCTGTGGATGTGATCTCCAATATTGGTATATCTGGAAACATTTTGACTATGGCTATTAGCAGATTTACTGTGTTTTGTGTCTGAAACACAGCTATTGTGAAGTCCCAGACCATTCCATTTTCTTGGTTGGTTAAGTTGCTTTATTGAAATGGCAACTGCTTATCTGTTCCATAATAGTTTGTTACAAAAAGAGTTAATTGAGGCTATAAATGGTTTTGTGAAACTGATTATTGGTAAATAGTAGCTTATTTTTGACATTATAAGTTGATTGAAAAGTGTTACTCTTGCGTATCTTGATAGATGTGATCTGGATAATGATTGGGTGATTCTTTCTGCATCCCCTTTAAGTTTTTTTTTGTGTTGTTGTTCTCATTTGATTCATTCTCAGATAAAATGGGAAACCTAGAAAACTACTGGGCTTTCCTTGATAAATTTGTTTGTTTATTTTCCCTGTAAAAATTGTCCAAGCAGCTGACTTATTGATATTGATTTTAAGTTTGAATTTTTTTTTGTATATTCTTCTATGGTGTTTCGTAGTGCTTGTAGTTGCTTTTTTGATGTTAAGAATATTGCGACATCGTCCATATAAGCTATACAAGGAATGTATATATTGGTTTTGGTATTAACACTCCCTTTATTTTTTTTCAATATCTTCCAATAAAGGGTAAATGTAAACAGTAGTGTACTCAGTGGTGACCCTTGTGGTATTGATTGAATGGGATAGAATGATGATGAGGTTCTTCCATTAAGTGTGATATTTTCTCTATGTAAAAGTAAGTTGGCTATTGTGTATGATATTGATCATGGTATTTGTGCTTCCTTTAGTTGCTTTAGTAAGATTTTTAATGGTACCGAGTCGAAAGCACTTTCAGAATCTAGTTGTATTGCAATTGGAGCATATTTTTTCTTCTTAACAACTGAATTAATTATAGTTTTAAAGATTGGTGCTGCCTGAGCTGTGGATGAGCCTTTCTTTGCATATTGATTTTGTGATATTTTTGACAGTATAAATGGTTTAATTTTCACCTTTATTACTTTTTCTAGCAGGTTAATTCCTAAAGGCTCCACTGAGATAGGTCTTAAGTTGGTGATCTTATTAATAAGTTCTTGTTTTTCATAAATGGTGCCATTGATATCTTATATAATCCTTGTATGCTATAAATTTTTTGTGATATTTGATTTGCCAATTGACACTGGTATGTATTTGTAATTTGGCTAAGATGTGCAAGTACAAGCTGTGAAATGCCTGGAGTTTCTGTGACAGGAATTGATTCTAACACTACCTTAAAATCCTCGATTTTAAATGGCATCTCATCTTCAGTTGTTTCAAAATAATCTTCTGTTGCTGTGAATTGTTCATGCTTAGTTAGCTTTGTTTTGAAATAGTTATATATAGGTGCAATCATTTAAATCCTGCTGTAATCTTATTTTCCTATTCCAGCGCCATGGGAACTTTATTTATGGTGAATATCCCAACACCCACCTAATGTATCCACATGTCCAAGTGTGCGGCTGTGCTAGGCAATTTTTTTTCTTTTTATGCTTAGATATTGTTTTAATTTATTGCAAGTCTGTTTGTAAAGCTGGGTGAGTTTTATTATGTTTGTTTGATTATGATGAACTGGTTTAGATAGAATGATTCTTTTATGTATTTCATCTGATAATGTGATTAGTCTGGAGTGAGGGATTGATTTTTGTGTGATATGGTTTATATTAAATGAAAGCACATTAGTGTAAGCTATGTATCTGGATATCAGTCTAATTCAAGCTGATTTATTTTATTTATCATTCTATAAATTTCGGAAAAAAATGACTCTGTAGTGTTATCTGGCAGTAAAATGCTGATCGTTTTTTGCAAATTAATCATTGCGCTGTGGTGTGTGTTAATGTTTAGCGTTATTATCTGCGCTGCATGATCTGAAAAAAGTATTGGGAAAAGTATAATTTCTATTGAATGATGTAGCATTGGGAAATAAAACATTAGATCTATTAAAGTTATGTGTCTGTTGTTATAAAAGGATATAGAGTTAGGTGGTAGAAAATCTTCTGCACTCATGAGTGGAAATGTTAACTAGTGTATCCATTTTGTAATAAATTTCTTATAACTCATGTTGAAATCTCCCGTAAGAATAGTCGGGTAAGAATTGTTTGAGAGGATTGAGTTAATTATCATTATTATTCTGTTGATTACAGTTGGCCATGGTGGTATACAAACAAATATAATATTTATTGAGAAGTTTTTATTATTAAACGTGGTTATTAATAGATTCGTGTCTATGTATACTACTTTAAACATCATGAAGGGATTTTTTTGGCTAATAAATATTCCTGTGCCACTTGAGGGCATTAGTGTGTCTCTAGAGCATGTGCAGAAACCCATTTTACTCATAAGTTGTGCTGGATTTATCTGTGATTCATTATAAATTTTCATTTCTACAAGTCCTAATATGGTAGGTTGGAATTATTGTATCCAGTGATTGATTTCTTGTATTTTTCTCTTTGAGTTTAATCTCCCAAACATTTATTGCCTCTATCTTAATTTTCATTGAGTTTAACATATATTGTGAGGGGAATTTAATTTGGATCATGGTTTATTCTGCATTTTTTGTTTGCATGTTTTTTCCTGTTGTGATTCTGTTTATGTTTGGATACGTGTGCTATAGTGTGGTGTTTTTCTTAGTTTTCTTGCTTCTGGTGTGGTTAGTTCTATTTCCATCTTTTCTCCTGTGGTTTCTTCTGATAGATTAATTTGGTTATCTTCTTGCTTGTTCATTTTAACTTTCTTACTTTCTCTTGTTTTTTTTTTTTATTTTTTCTCTGTTTTCTATTGATGTGCTTTTCAGCATTGGATAGTTCTGAGTTATTTTATCCAAAATTTCTGTTGTCAATTTATTTATTATTATGCTTTCTGATTGCTCATCATTTTCATTCGTTTTTCTTAAGCTCTTTTGGTAGGTTCTCATTTTCTTTTTCCTCCATTCTATTTAAATTTGGCCGATTTTCACTGCTTTGATTTTCCTTTAACCAATTTGTTTTGATTTATTTTGTTATTATATTGTTTACTGGACTGCTAATTTTTTCATTTCTATTAGATATGTTGTTTTTGTGGGTGCTTTGTAGTGTAGGGTAATTTAACTCATCTAGTTGGTTATTTGTGTCTTCGCTTTCTGTAACATTTCCTGAATTTTTTGATGTATTGTTGTTTTTATTCTGCTGTGTTTGTTCATTGAATTCCATTGCAATATGTGCTCTTCCACAATGTAAGCACCCTGCCTTAATCCTGCTAACATAAATATATAGTGTAGCCTGGGATATTTTCTGGATCTATTTGTTTATTCAATTTAATTTTGAATTCAAAGCTATTGGTTAGTACTGGAATTCCTGCTTCTTTAATGTATTTTTGCTGAAAGAAAACGACTTTTCCAAAAGGATTCATCATTTTTTTGGAAATCTTCCATGTTGTAACCAAAATACATATTTTTTAAAATTCTGGAGATATTTTTATACTTATTAAATCGACTGTTATTAGTGCAAAATTACTCAATGTCTTAATTCGGTTTCTAAATTGTTCTCTTTGTGCATTTTCATAAAACTGGACTGCCACATATCTGCTATTTGGATGGTCACCTATGCATTGTACTGATTCAAGCATATTATTTTCATGCAGTGTGTGTTTCTATTAGAAGGGATTTGGGAAAACTGTATAGTGTGCAAAGACTATCTGTTACAGTGAGTACCATTGATTTATCAGTGAAGAAACATTTAGATGTCAGGAAAAGTGATCAAGGTATTGTTTTGTTAAATTTCTCTCCAGTTTGTTCCAGCATTTCATCAGTCCATTCAATATGAGGGGGCAGATCATTTTTATTTTTATGCATAAGATTCAAGTTTTCCAACTCATCTGCTGTTGTTTTCATGAACCTAGGACCTTTTGCTGGTCTTACGTTGTCTTGGGTTGTTTTTGCTATAGAAGTTTATGACTTTCTTATGCCCTGTGATGGACCACCCATTTGGTTAATCAGTTGAGTGGTCACCATTTTAAATTTTTCAATTATTTTTCCAAAGGTATATTTTAATTTTTTTTTTTTTTAAACCAACGCTAATATATATAACCAATACAATTCAGTTATCCACAAAATTATTGAGTTTTGTAGGTTTGATTTTTTTTTTTACTTTTTTTTATACATCATAGCATTGGCCGGGAGGCGAACCCACAACCATCTGCAACCAACTACTTGCTTGCAAGGCAGCTGTGATGACCTCTCGACTAACAATGCTTGACAACTTTTCTACTTTTATTAAACAAACTTAAATTTGCCTGAGATTTTGGCATTAGGTATTAGATCTAGCCTTTAACTATGTGTTTGTCTATTAGCATTAGGTACAGACTTTTGATAAAATAACTCCTTGAATTTCTATGTCCTTTTTTACCCTTTTTCAATCCAAGTAATTATTGGAGTGTTTTAATTTGTTTTATTAGACATTTTTATTAGTTATTAGCAAATAAATCTGCCTTTTATTAACAAAAAGCTAAGAGGTTCTTTGCTTACCTGCAACTAGGTTTGTACCCAGGTGGCACCATATTATTATTATTATTATTATTATTATTATTATTATTATTATTATTATTATTATTATTATTATTATTATTATTATTATTATTATTATTATTATTATTATTATTATTATTATTATTATTATTATTATTATTATTATTATTATTATTATTATTATTATTATTATTATTATTATTATTATTATTATTATTATTATTATGATGATGATGATGTTTCAAAGGTAATTTTATTCAAAAACAAGTGGTTACATTGGTTATTGATTATACATAGGTTTACATAATTATTACATTACAGTCTCTGTTTAATTAGAGTCTCTTTGCACTTCAGATTTTCCTGTGTGCCTTGTTTTCTGTATTTGACTCTTCATGTTCCATCTTGTTACTTACTGTTTGTATTATTTTTGTAGCACTGAATTTTATATTTGCCTTTGCCTTTTTGTATTATATCCTTTATTATAAAGTAGCCTAAATTTTAAAAAGAGACCACATTGCTGCAAAGATATCAGGTGGTGCAATAATGCTGTCTCTTTCCCTTATTATTTGTAATTTATTTTTATAGGTGTTAGGGTGCCTTCTTGTGTTGTTCCCCAATGTAAAAGTGCATCTGGTATACCATAATACATAAAAGCTGAAAGTGGCTACCCTTATGGAGGGTATTCCATTATTTTTTAATGTTTGTAGTATCTCATCTATTGTGGTTTCATTTTTCCTATACCCATCAACCAACATCTGTCTTATTTTTCAAGTCCTGAACAGTTATGTATGAAATAGTATTGTGTTTCCTCATCCCTGTGACACAGCATGCACGAAGGATCTATATTTATGTAGAATCTTCTGTATTTTATAAAATGACTTGTAGTTAATGCTTTCAAATTGACTTTAATTATGAAATCATAAAATTTTGGTTCCAGGTACCATTTCCTAAATTTTTTAAGTAATTGGCTGTTATCAAGTCCAAGTACAGATATTTGGTTACTCTCAGATTGTTTCTGTGTTAAGAAATCATGTATTTGCCAATATGTATATTTTATTGGACTTTTCAGCATTACTTTGTTTTTGATGCTCTCAATGCTTTTAAGCAATGTAAAGATATAATTTTGTAGGTGGTGAATGATCTGTGGGTGTGATCTCCAATATTGGTTAAATATCTGGAAACCTTTTGACCATGACTACTAGCAGATTTGTTGTTTTTTGTGTCTGAAACACTGATATTGAGTGAAGTTCCAGACCATTCCATTTTTTTAGTTGATTAAGTTGCTTTATTGAAATGGCAACTACTTTTCTGTTTCATAGCAGTTTGTTGCAAAATGAGTTAATTGAGGCTATAAATGTTTTTGTGAAACTGATTATTTGTAAATAGTAGCTTATTTTTGACATTATAAGTTGATTGAATAGTGTTACTTTTGCATATCTTGATAGATATGATCTGGATAATGATTGTGTGATTCTTTCTGCATCTGCTTTAAGTTTTTTTTTTTTGTGTTGTTGTTCTCATTTGATTCATTCCCAGATAAAATGGGAAACCTAGAAAACTACTTGGCTTTCCTTGATAAATTTGTTTGTTTATTTTCCCTGTAAAAATTTCCAATTTTTTGTGTTGTTCTCATTTGTGGGAAACCTAGAAAACTACTTGGCTTTCCTTGATAAATTTGTTTGTTTATTTTCCCTGTAAAAATTTCCAAGCAGCTGACTTATTGATATTGATTTTAAGTTTGAATTTTGTTTGGTTCTTTGATGTTAAGAATATTGTGATATCATCCATATAATCTATACAAGGAATGTATCTTTTGGCATTTGGTATTAAGACTCCCTGGATTTTTTTTTTATTTCTTCCAGTAAAGGGTTTATGTAGAATGTGAACAATAGTGTACTCAGTTGTGACCCTTGCAGTATTGATTGAGTGGGATAGAATGATGATGAGGTTTTTCCATTAAGTGTGATATTTATTTCTCTAAGTAAAAGTAGGTTGGCTATTGTGTATAATATTGATCATGGTATTTGTGTTTCCTTTAGTTGGTTTAGTGAGATTTTTATTGATACTGAGACGAAAGCACTTTCAAAATCTAGTTGTACTGCAATTGGAGCATATTTCTTCTTCTTAATAACTGAGTTAATTATAGTTTTGAAGATTAGTGCTGCCTGACCTGTGGATAAGCCTTTTTTACATATTGATGTTGTGATATTTTTGTCAGTATAAATGGTTCAATTTTTACCTTTATTACTTTTTCTAGCAGGTTAATTTCCAAAAGCTCCATTGAAATACGTCTTAAGTTGGTGATCTTGGTAATAGGTTCTTGTTGTTTCATAAATGGTACCATTGATATCTTGTATAATCCCTGTATGCTATAAATTTTTTGTGATATTTGATTTGCCCATTGACACAGGTATGTATTTGTAATTTGGCTAAGATGTGTAAGTATGAACTGTGATATGCTTGGAGATTCTGGATGACATGTGGTAGGGATTGATTCTAGCACTACCTTAAAATCCTCAATTTTAAATGCCATCTCATCTTCAGTTGCTCCAAAATAATCTTCTGTGGGTGTGAATTGTTCGTGCTTAATTAGCTTTATTTTGAAATGGTTATATATTAGGTGCAATCATGTTAAATCCTGCTGTAATCTTATTTTCTGTTTCCAGCACCATGGGAACTTTATTTATGGCTGGATATCCCAAAGCCCACCTAATGTATCCACGTGTCCAAGTGTGCAGCTGTGCTAGGCAATTTCTTTCTTTTTTATGCTTAGATATTGTTTTAATTTATTGCAAGTCTGTTTATAAAGCTGGGTGAGTTTTCTTATGTTTGTTTGCTTATGTTGAACTAGTTTAGACAGACCAATTTTTTATGTATTTCATCTGCTAATGTGATTAGTCTGGAGGGAGGGATTGATTTTTGTGATATGGTTTATATTAAATGAAAGTGTGTTAGTTTAAGCTATGTATCTGGATACTGGGTCTAATTCAAGCTGATTTATTTTATTATCAGTATATAATTTTCTGGGGGGAAAAAGACTCTATAGTGTTATCTGGTAGTAGGAACCTGATCGTTTTTTGCAAATTACTTATTGTGCTGCAGTTTGTGTTTATGTTTAGCATTATTATCTGCACTGCATTATCTAAAAAAGAGGTTGGGGAAAGTGTGATTTCTAATGAATGATGCAGAATTGGGGAATAAATCATTAGATCTATTAAAGTTATGTGTCTATTGTTATAAAAGGTTATAGAGTTAGGTGGAAGAAAATCTTCTGCACTCATGAGTGGAAATGTTAACTGGTGTATCCATTTTCTATTAAATTTTTTATAATTCATGTTGAAATCTCCCATAAGAATAGTCGAGTAGGGGTTGTTTGAGAGGGTTGAGTTAATTGTTGTTATTATTCTGTTGAGTACAGTTGGCCCTGGTGGAATGTATACAAATATAATATTTATTGAGAAGTTTTTATTATTGAACATGGTTATTAATAGATTTGCATCTATGTATACTATTTTAAACATTGTGAAGAAATTTTTTTTGCTAATAAATTTTCCTGTGCCACTTGAGGTTGTTAGTATGTCTCTAGAGCATGTGCAGAAATCCATTTTATTCATAAGGTGTGCTGGATTTATCTGCAATCCATTATCAATTTTCATTTCTATAATATGGTAGGTTGGAGTTGTTGTATCCTGTGATTGATTTCTTGTATTTTTCTCTTTGAGTTTAATCCTCAAACGTTTATTGCTCCTATCTTAATTTTCATTGTGTTTAACTTATGTCGTGAGGGAAATTTAATTTGGACCATGGATTATTTTGCCTTTTTTGTTTGCATGTTTTTTCCTGTAGAGATTGTCTTTGGATACATGTGCTATAGTAAAGTGTTTTTTTTTTGCTTCAGGGGTGGTTAGTTCTATTTCCATCTCTTCTGCTGTGGTTTCTTATGTTAAATAAATCTGGTTATTTTCTTCCTCATTCATTTTAATTTTTTTACTTTCTCTTGTTTTTTTTTGTATTTCTTTTCCTGTTTTCTATTGGTGTGCTTTCCAGCATTGAATAGTACTGAGTTATTTTCTCCATGATCTCTGTGGTTGATTTATTTATTATTATGCTTTCTGATGGCTCATCATTTTCATTCATGTGTTTTAAGTTCTTTTAGTAGGTCACTTTTTTTTTTCCATTCTATTTAAATTGGACAGATTTTCACTGCTTTGGTTTTCTCTTAACCAGTTTTTTTTATTTCTCTTGTTGTTATATTGTTTACTGGTTTGCTAATTCTTCAATTCTATTAGATATGTTGTTTTCCTGGATGCTTTGTAATGTAGGGTAATTTAACGCATTTAATTGGTTATTTGTGTCTTCGCTTTCTGTAACATTTCGTGAAATTTTTGATGTATTGTTGTTTTTATTTTGCTGTGTTTGTTCATCGCATTTCGTTGCAATATGTCCTTTTTTCCCACAACAGAAGCACCCTGGCTTAAGCTCTCTGATGTAAATATATTGTGTAGATTCTTCATTGGTTATGTATATGGGGACATTCTCCAGGTCTAATTGTTTATTCAGTTTAATTTTGAATTCAAAGCTATTGATTAGTATGAGAATTGCTGCTTCTTTAAGGTATTTTTGCTGGAAGAAAAGAACTTTTTCAAAAAAATTCATCATTTTTTGGCAATCTTCAATGTTGTAGCCAAAATATATATTTTTTAAAATTCCAGAGATATTTTTATAATTATTCTCATCGACCGTAATTAATGCGAAATTACTTAGCATCTTAATTCAGTTTCTAAATTGTTCTCTTTGCACATTTTCATAAAACTGGATCACCATATATCTACTATTTGGATGGTCACCTATGCACTGTACTGATTCAAGCATATTATTTTCATGCAGTGTTTCAATTAGAAAAGATTCATGGAAACTGTATAGTGTGCAAAGACTATTGTTACAGAGAGTACCATTGATTTATCAGTAAAGAGATGTTTAAACAGCAGGAAAAGTAATTGAGGTATTGTTTTGTTAATTTTCTCTCCAATTTGTTCCAGCATTTTATCAGTCTATTCAATATGATGGGGGGGGGGTCATTTTTATTTTGATCCATAAGATACAAGGTTTCATAATTATCTGCTGTTGTTTTTCAAAACCTAGGATCTTTTTGCAGGCTTACATTATCTTGGGCTGTTTTGGCTATAGAAGCATATGACTTTCTCATGCCCTGTGATGGACCACCCACCTAATTAATTGGGTAAGTGGTCACCATTTTTATTATTATTATTATTATTATTATTATTATTATTATTATTATTATTATTATTATTATTATTATTATTATTATTATTATTATTATTATTATTATTATTATTATTATTATTATTATTATTATTATTATTATTATTATTATTATTATTATTATTATTATTATTATTATTATTATTATTATTATTATTATTATTATTATTATTATTATTATTATTATTATTATTATTCAAAAAAAAAAGCAAGTCATATATTATGTGACTTACTTTTATAAGCTTGTATTTGCAAAAATGTAATACAGAGAGATACCAATAGCTCAATTAAGCTCTTAATAGATAAGTGCATTATGAGAAAATATTTAAAATCTCTATCCAAAACATTTCCATCTTCAGACTAACTGGTTTTGGGCTTATGGCTCACATCAGTGAAGAGCTACAATATTCGGACACTAAATCTAAAATATCAACTGAAAACCCAGCACTTATTTCATATGTAATATTTAAGTAGAAACTCTGAAATTTTCGGACATGTTAAATCCAGTTATCAAACTTGAATAGCTATATGGGACTGAACTAAATTCAGATCTACCATATTTTAATAGCTTCAGAATAGCCAAAGCCTTAAAGCTAAAATTATAATAATCAAAAAAGCAAGTCATATATAATGTGACATTACTTTTATAAGCTTGTATTTACAAAAATGTAATACAGAGAGAGTACCAATAGCTCAAACAAGCTCTTAATAGATAAGTGCGGTATGAGAATATATTCAAAATCTCTATCCAGAACCTTTCCATTTCCAGATCAGCTCTCCAATGATCCAATGATCTAAGCCAAAAACTTGAAACCAGTTGGTCTAGAGATGTGAAGGTTCTGGATAGAAATTTTAAATATTTTCTCATACTGCACTTATTTATTAAGAGCTTGTTTGAGCTATTGGTACACTCTCTGTATTACATTTTTGTAAATACAAGCTTATATATAATTAAAATTACCCCAACTCAAAAATTCAACCAGACCAGCAAAAATAATATTAAAACACAACCAAAGGTTTCATTATTACAAGCAGAGTTCTCAAGTGTAAAGAACTATAAAAACTATACAATATATATATATATATATATATATATATTGTATAGTTTTTATAGATATATATATATATATATATATATATATATATATATATATATATAATATTAAACATTACTCACAAATTCATTCACTTCCCATCCACCCTTAATATTAAAAAAAACTCTT